>CM066992.1:49646525-52046525 GCA_033977485.1 Hydrangea macrophylla | reverse complement strand
AAGGCTACAAGAGCTACTCAAGTCCTTGAACTAGTTTACTTCGACATATCTGGACCAATGAATGTGAAGGCCCATCATGGCGCTTCCTACTTCCTTACTTTTATTGATGACTACACGCGATATGGGTACGTCTACCTGATTTCTCACCGCTATAAAGCATTAGATTATTTCAAATGCTTTGTAGCAGAGGTAGAAAATCAGAAAGTAAAGACTTTAAACTCTTTTCAAACTGACAGAGGTCGCGAGTACTTATCTGATTAGTTCAAGGAACTATGTAAGGAAAAAGGGGTACACAGGCAACTCACTATTCCGAGAACTCTGCAACAAAATGGTGTTGCAAAGAGAAAGAATAGAACACTTCTAGATATGTCTAGATCTATGATGGCGTAGGCCAACCTCCCAATATCATTCTGGGGGGATGCACTTTTGACTGCAGTCTACATACTCAATAGAATCCTTTACAGTCAGTTCCTTCCACCCCCTATGAGCTCTGGAAAGGAGACAAGCCTAATTTGGAGCATTTACGTCCTTAGGGCTCATTAGGATATGTTCACAATAGATCCCATAAGTATGGAAAACTTGGCCCGAGAGCTAGAAAGTATATCTATATAAGATATTCTAATAGCTCAAAAGGCTATGTTATGTATGGTGAACATCAGGATGGAGGAATGCAGAAATAGAGTCCCGCGATGTTAATTTTATTGAGAATGACTTCCCCAGTATAGGTGATGCCAAAAGAGATCTTGACCTCTATGAGATGGAGGATGTTGTAGACGCCATACCATCTTTAAGTGAGGGTAGAGAGATTGAAATTCCGCATCCAATAGTTGCTAAAAATGGTACTAGTCTTCAACCGAGTGGGAGTACACCGCTAGAAGCTAGTGGGAGTGTACCAGATAGTGGGAGTGCACCACTAGGCACTCAAGATTCTTAGATGGTACACCATAGTAGACGAGGAAGAGTTCCACGTCGGCGGTTTGAAATTGAGAGAGAAGTTCTCATATGTGCAGTAGATGATGATGAGTCTGCTTCCTATAAAGAAGCGCTTTCTTCTTCTACCAAGTCTGAGTGAATAATTTCTATGCAGGAAGAGATGAGCTCTATAGACAAGAACAATATCTGGGAGTTAGTTGATATTCCGCCTGGCTGTAAGATCATTGGAAACAGGTGGATTTTTAAAGTCAAATGTAAGGCAGATGGTTCAATTGACAAGTATAAAGCGCGCCTAGTGCTAAAAGGTTATACCTAGAGGGAGGGTATTGACCATGGAGACACATTCTCCCCAGTGGTGAGATTTCTTCTATACGCCTTATACTTGTAGTCACCACACAGTTAGACTTAGAACTTTTCCAGATGGATGTCAAAACTACGTTTCTCAATGGAGAACTATACGAAGAGATCTATATGGATCAATCCGTTAGTTTCATAACCAGAGGGAATGAGCACAAGGTGTACCAGAGGGAATGAGCACAAGGTGTACCATCTCAAATGATCCATTTACAGTCTCAAGCAATCATCGAGGCAGTGGTACTTGAGGTTCCATGACTCAATCACCTCTTTTGGTTTTGAGATGATAGAGGAGAACCACTGTGTGTACATAAAACAGTCCAAGAAGAGTGTTCTAATTCTTTCTTTGTATGTCGATAACATCCTTCTAGCTGGGAATGAGATAAGTTCCATTGTCACCACTAGAGAGTGGTTGTCATCTCAATTTGAGATAAAGGACATAAAGAGGCCAACTATGTTTTGGGTGTTAAGATTGTGAGAGAACATTCCAAGAAACTGCTTTGTTTCCCTCAAGAGACTTACATAAGGAAGGTTCTAGAACATTTCCACATGAATAAAGCAAAGCCCATAGACACCCTGGTAGAGAAGGGATTCTCCTTAACCTTGAATCATTATCCTAAGAATGAAGAAGAAAAGGAAGCAATGTCCAATGTACCATATGCATCTACTATAGGGAGTCTGATGTATGGAATGTTGTGTACACGTCCAGACATCTGCTATGCAGTCGGTCTAGTTAGTCGTTACCAGAGTAATCATGGTTTATATCACTAGAGAGTAGTGAAGAGGATCCTACGATACCTCTGCGGGACTATGGACCTTCCCTTTCTTATCATGGTGGAGATTTGAAAGTGACAGGATGTAGTGATGCTGATTGGGCTAGCGATAGAGACGAGAATAAGTCCATGTCTGGTTATGCATTCACACTGGGAGGGGGGGAGGTGGAGTGATTTCTTAGTGAAACAAGAAGCAGACGTCCATTGCTTTATCCACAATGGAGGAAGAATATATGGCTCGTTCTATAGCCATTCAGGAGGCTATGTGGTTAAAGAGGTTCTTACATAGCGTAGGCTTTTTGCCTCAGAGCGATGAAGCAGTGTTGGTCTATTGTAACAGCACGTCAGCTCTAGTTTATGCAAAGGACCGTAAGTACCACAGGAAGTCCAAGCGCATAGAGATCCACCACCACTACATTCGAGATATAGTTACACAAGGGGAGGTTGTTTTACAGTACATCACTACTGGTGATATGATGGCTAATCTTTTGGATCAAGCCAATTTCTAAAGTTTTGTTCTTGTCCCACATTAGTTGTATGGGACGCCGGAGGTTATAATGTACTTTAACAACATTTTTCTTGACATTATTATTACTAGACATTTATTCTTATAATGAAACCAATGGTTTTCCAAATTCATTAGTTGCTAGTTGGATGAATGCACAATTTTTCTTTAAAGTGTCACCAGGCTTGAATCGACCTGCTCACACGAGTGAATCACCTTTGCGCCGAGATAGCGAAGTTGGACATGTGTGTCCATAGCGCTTAAATAGCGAGCAAGATGAGACATTTGTGTTGATGGCATATTGGTAGCTAGCTAGGACATGTGTGTCCATAGCGCTAAGAAGACGAGCTAGAACACTTATATCGACACAATGTAAAAACAACGAGCTAGATATAAATCTTATTATCTTCATGTGTCGCCTTAGCTTAGAGCTAAGATGAGACCTAAAGTTTGGTACTCTGTCGAACATCGAGAGCACCCACAACTCTATGTAGCCTGTTTATAGCCGAACATAAGTTTTCAGACAGACATTATTTGGAGCGATTGTGCTGAAAATGTCAGGTTAGATGTTTATGTAAAATCTAGACTAAAATTTGTATGGCGTTACTTTTACCACAAAGTGACATGCCCATTTATATGGAAGAACGCCATAGCATACATATCATACGGTATGTGCTCTTTTGTGATTGTTTGTAGAGCAATGGATTGATCCCTATTTATTGCTGTGTGAGCCACGTAGTCTCCCTGTAACAAGGATTCTACACCAGTTACCTTATGACCTGAGACTATGTCATGAAGAGGATATTTGATGACGCTACTTTAGTGTACCATCGTGGGATGAAGAAACAAATACTGTCCTATGGGGCACGTCTAGGAAAGTGTTCGAGTTAGTCGGATTGACATTAGTAGGCAGGGAAGACTCTTCGATAGCACACCATGTTTTGTGACTCATTAGCTGGCCAGCGATAATCATATACATACTGAGTGTCCTGAGTACGTTACATATTTGGGGTATAGCACCATTTTTTTTTAGGGATTAAGAGTGCTAGATCCGGTGTGGTTGAACCTGTCTGGGTAAATACACGAGAAGCTTCCAAGTGATGCATTTTGCTAGTTATGTGATTGACTTAGCATCTCAGCTCCTGTCGCTATACGTTTCTTTTCATGAGGTCGCACGTTCTATTTCCTGTATGAGGAGATGATGAAAGTTGGAATCTGAGAGATTTTGTTTTACCGCAAAGCCCTATGTGGGTGAGTAGGAGATGTTAGAATTTTTGTGGGTTAAGGGTCATCCATATAATCTATGGAGCAGGTCCAACGGGCTTATCTTAGGGTCCAAAATATCCTGTGGATTATAACTTGGAGTCCTAGGGCATATATGTGTATGTGTGTATATATATATATGTGTGTATAAGACATAAACACAACTCTGTACACAATAAGGCAGTCGCCCACTCTCGCTCTCTCTCTCTCTTCGATTACTTTCTCTCTCTAGCCAAATCACACTGGGGTTTGGGATTTAGTGCATGGATAAAAAGAGGGTGTCTCTAGTAGGCAGTCTCACGGCCTGTTCAAAACACAAGAGCGTACACGGAAGCACAAAAGATAGCTATTCGTGGGTATTATCGTCGGGCTGGTAACAACGCCACCAAGACGATCCGCGATCGGGTATATTCCGCAAGGTATGTCCTTTACCCGACCAGTATGCTTGTATGATGCATATTTACATTACCCGACCCGTATGCTTGTTTGATGCACATTTACATTAGTATTAGACAAAATAAATCTGCCATTACAACTATATAAATATGCATCAAACAAGTATACGGGTCAGGTAAAGGACATACCTTGCGGAATATACCCGATTGCGGATCATCCTGGTGGCGTTATTACGAGCTCGGCGATAATAACCACGAATTGCTGCTCTTTAGTGCTTCTGTGTACGCTCTTGTGCTTCGAACGGGTCGTGAGAATGCCTACTAGAGGCACCCTCTTTATATCTACACGCTAAATCCCAAACCCTAGTGTGATTTGGCTAGAGAGAAAAAGTAATCCACATAGTTATGTACAGAGTTATGTTATGTACAGAGAGGGACAAAGGAACGACTATCTTATTATGTACAGAGTTATGTTTATGTGTGTTACACACACATATATATATATACACACACAAATATACATGCCCTAGGACTCCAAGTTATAATCCACATAGGATTTCTTGGACCCTAAGCTAAGCCCGTTGGACCCGGTCCATAGATTATGTGGGTGACCCATAATCCACAAAAATGCTAACTTCTTCTACTCATCCACATAGGGCTCTATGCTAAAACAAAATCTCTCAGATTCCAACTTTCATCATCTCCTCATACGGGAAATAGAATGTGCGACCTCACGAAAAGAAACGTATAACGACAGAATCTGAGATGCTAAGTCAATCACATAACAAGCAAAACGCATCACCGGAAGCTTCTTGTGTATTTACCCAGACAGGTTCAACCACACCAGATCTAGCATTCTAAATCCCTCAAAAAGAAGTGCTACACCCCCAAATATGTAAGAGTACGTATACGATTGTCGTTGGCCAACTAATGAGTCACAAAACATTGTGTGTCATCAATGAGTCTTCGCTACCTACTAATATCAATCTGACTAACTCGACCGCTTTCCTAGACTTGCCCCACAGGACGGTATTTGTCTCTTCGTCCCAGGATGGTACCCTAAAGTGGCGTAATCAAGCATCCTCTTCATGACATAGTCTGTGGTCATAAGGTAACTTGTGTAGAATCCCCATTACAGGGAGACTACGTAGCTCACAAAGCAATGAAATAGGGATTAATCCATTGCTCCACAACCGAACACAAAATAGCACATATAGTATGATATGTATGCTATGGCGTTCTTCCATATAAATAGGCATGTCACTTCGTGGTAAAAGTAACGCCATACAAATTTTAGTCAAGATGTCACATAAACATCTAACCTAACATTTCCAGCGTAATCGCTACAACCAGCGTCCTTCTAAAAAATCATATTCGGCTATAAACGGGCTACATAGAGTAGTGGTCGTTCTCTATGTTCGACCCAGCACCAAGCTTAGGTCTCATCTTAGCTCTAAGCTAAAGCGACATAAAAGGATTAAAAAGTTTATATCAAGCTCGCTGTTCTCATACCGCGTAGATAGAAGTGTTCTAACCAGCTTTCCTAGCGCCATAGACAAACATGTCCTAGCTTGCTATCCAAGCGCCATGAACACAAACATATAATCTTGCTCCCATCTAAGCGCTATGGACACATATGTCCAACTTTGCTATCTCGGTGCCAAGGTGAATCACCCGTATGAGCAGGTCGATTCAAGCCTGGTGACACTTTAAAGAAAAATAATGTATTCATCTAACTAACAACCAATGAATTTGGAAAACCATTGATCTTATTATAATAATAAATATCTGGTAATAATAGTGTCAAGAATAATGTTGTTAAAGTACATTACAACCTACAGAGTCCCATATAACTAATGTGGGATAAGAACGAATCTCTAGAAATTGGCTTGATCCAAAAGATCAGCCATCATATCACCAGTAGTGATGTACTGTAAAACAACCTCCCCTTGTGTAACCATATCTCGAATGTAGCAGTGGTGGTTCTCTATGCGCATGGACTTCTTGTGGTACTTATGGTCCTTTGCATAAACTAGAGCCGACGTGATGTCACAATAGACCAACACTGCTTCATCGCCCTGAGGCAAGAAGCCTATGCTCTGTAAGAACCTCTTTAACCACATAGCCTTCTGAATGGCTGCAGAACAAGCTACATACTTTGCTACCATTATGGATAAGGTGATGCATGCATGCTTCTCTCTACAACAAGCGAATGCTTTATCAAATAATGTGAATGCGTAGACAGACATGGACATGCGCTCGTCTCAATCGTTGAACCAATGAGCGTCGCATCGTCTTTATCTCTTCTAAAACTCTACCATCCATAAGGTGAGATCCACAATCATGCAAACATATCGCAGAAAGCTCTTCACTACTCTCCAGTGAACTGGACCAAGCTTACTCTTGTAACGACTAACTAAACTAACCACATGGCAAATGTTTGAACATGAATACAACATAGTATTCATTAGGCTTCCCATTGCAGATGCTTATGGCACTTTGAACACTTACTTCCTCATCGTTCTCTGGACATTGAATTAGGGTCAAGGGTATTCCCTTCTCAACTGGGGCATCTATCAGTTTTGAGTACCGTATGCGAGAGTGTTCAAGAATCATCTATTATGTAAGTCTCTAGAGATGAACAAAATAGGTCTATGAATGGTTCCCACAATCCTAACTCCCAACACATAGTTGGTTTGACCCATACCTTTTTATCTAAATAAAAAGGATATTGTTGTCATATAATATAAGAATTAGAACACCTTTTATGGATAGCTCACTGTACACACACTGGTCTTCTTTAATCATCTCAACGAAAGAAATCGATCAAATCATGAAACCTCAAGTGCCATTGCCTAAATGATTGCTAGAGAACGTAAACAAATCAATTAAGATTCCACACTTTGGTTCATTCCCATCGGTCGTAAAAAAAATAATAGGTTGATCTATGTAGATCTCTTCGTTTGGCTCTCCATTGAGAAAAGCAGTATCAACATCCATTTGAAAAGGGTTCTAAAACTAAATGTGCGACAATCACTAAGATAAGGCAAATGAAAACAAAATATCACCACTACGGAGATTCTGTCTTCAAGGTCTACACCCACTCTTGGGTTTGACCTCTCAGCACGAGGTATGCCTTTATCTTTGTCAACTGAACCATCCGCCTTGAGTCTAACTTCGAAAATCCGCTTGTTTCCAATAGTCTTACACTCGGACAGAATATCAACCGACTCATAGACCCTATTCTTTGTCCATAGAGATCATATCATCCTTCAAAGCAACTATTCACTTAACTTTAGTAGATGAACAAAGTGCGCTTCTACATAAGAAGTTGTTGCGACATCATCTACTAATGCGCACCAGAAAATATGTCCCACAGATTTCGAAATGCCAACGGAGAACTCATCCTCGTCAACTGCACTGTATTGTCTAAGAATTTTGAGTAACCAGTGGTGCACTCCCACTGTTTGGCACACTCCCACTAGTGTATAGTAGTATACTCCCACTCACCTACAGACTAGTACCATTTTCAGTGACTACTTGATGTGGAATCACAATATCTCCCCACCCTCGCCTATAGATGGTATGTTGTCTACAATTTCCTCTAACTCATAGAGGTCAAGATTCTTATAGCAACGCCAATACTCCAAAAACATTTTCAAACAGGCTGTAAAGCTTGGAAAACAGGTTGTACATGCACAATTTTGCGTATGAGGGCAATAACTAAGAGTGTATCCTTCCAAATTGGAAGGCTAGCTTGCGCTGTCAATGATCTAAACTTATCAAAAAGTATTCTATTCCTCCCTTCCACAATAACATTTATTGCAGAATTTCCCAAAATAGAAAGTTGTATATCTTCCCCTTTGTTCTTATACAGTTCTTCTGAACTAACCAGAAACTAACACAGTTCCTTTGAACTAATCAGAGAATTACTGGCGTACAAAATGACTCCAAAGTCTTCTTGAATCTGATTCTCAACCTAAACTGTAAAACATTTGATGTAATTTAGTGTTTTAAAGTTGTGAGATGACAAGGTGAAGAAAATGAGGTTACTTTAACATGCCTTCACAAACATAAGTCCAAGGTGTGAGTGAACTAGCTCTAAAAGGTTGATTATCTCTTATAGCTTTACTTGAAAAAGCTTTCGGCATGCTTTGCCACCTAGGAAAGACTCACACGTGGGTAGTCAACTTTAGCGAGTGAGATCACAAGCCACTACGAGCTAATCGAGTCATCCTTTTCTTGTCCTACGTATCTGAGTTTAGCATGCCAAGTCATAGAATCAACAAATGACTCAGTAACTTAAGAAATAGAGAAAGTAGAGTTAACATTTTAACTCTTAAGAAATTATTACGTAAATAACCATGTCCAATAAAAACAAACTATGTAACATAATATCCATCCTATTGTAGTCCCACCCTACCTCTTAGCCTGCTTAATGCACATGGGCCCACCGGCCTCGCGCATTCTTCCACTTATGGAAATACTGATCATGCATACGACTTCCCTTATAGTGGTCTGCTGCCAAGTAAACATGCCAAGAATAATCAGAACAAATCTTAATTATCTCGTTCTATGTTATGACCTATTTCATGTGTATCCATGAGTTAGACCGAAAATATATCACAGCCTAAACCTGATGTTCACCAGTGCAGCTAGTCCCTAATAGATCTTGAATCATACCAGATTTCAACCTTAGATTCTCGGTCATCAAGTGTTTGGGATTTTTCCTCACTTCAAACTTCAGTACCAGATTCTTCAATCTAGTGGTGGATGTGCTCCAAAAATAGATTCGAGCTGGTTCCACATTCACAGGTCATTGGATAGTTCTTATACTCCCCAAGTATATCATCATACATGCTACTTTATCAAAATAGAGCGCGTGTGATGGTCTTACTAGAATTAAATTCTATAGGCCTTTAGCAATATTGGGCCCTAAGTCCAATTTGGGATCAATTGGTTAGGCCAATGATTGAGATGAGTTCTCGAAGAGATCTTAGCTCATTCAAATGTATATGTTACTTTTAGTGCCAATTTCTACATTCAATAATATGCACAAGAGGTTGACATTATTATGATGCACATTTTTCTATAAATGTTTGTTTTAAAATCTAGTTATCAAAATATTTTCCCTTATTCACAAACATGGATAGATAGTACCACCACAAGAAAAAAATGCTTTTTATGTCACTTTAAAACTTGTATTTATGTCACTTTTATTTTGAGTGACATAATTATTTCTTGCATGGTCTTTTTATGTCACTTTTAAAGTATTTATGTCTGTTTTTAAAAAAAGTGACATAAAAACTTGTTTTTTATGTCATTTGTGTAAAAAAGTGACATAAATAATAATGCTTTTATGTCACTTTTTTTAAAAAGTGACATAAATAAAAATGCGGTGGCAATTTTGTAAATAAAACATTTTTTATGTCAGTTTTTGTAAAAAGTGACATAAATAATACACATTACTTATAAACACCCTAACTTTTATGTCACTTTTTTGTGAAATTGACAAACATTTTTAAAAAACAATGACATAAAAGAAATATTGCGCTCGCGGGAAAGGACTTGGGGGAATAAAAGTGCAGGAAGCTAGAGCTCCCTTCACTCTCTCCACTCAAACCCTCTCTTCACTCTCTTCATTCCCAAACCCAAACCCTCTCCACTCTCTCCGTTGCAACCACCACGTCGCCGCCGCCGCCGCCACCGTCGCGTCCTTCTCTTAGCACTACTGTGTCCTTTCCACCCAAGGGTCTCTCTATCTACCCTCTCTCTCATCAGTTGCCGTCGTCGTCACCGTCACCATCTCTTCCGTGTGTCGTCGTTGCTGTTCGCCGCCGCCGTTGCTATTGCTCTTTGAGGTATGCTCCCCCCCCCCCCCGCTCTCCCTCTCTCTCTCTCTCTCTCTTCTCGCTCTCTCTCTCTCTCTGTTATGCATTCGTGCATGTGTGTCAAGTGTATGTGTGTGTGTGTGTATGTGCCAAGTGTATGTTCTGTGTGTGTTTTTGTATTCGTGTATTCATGTGTGTTACAATCTAGGGTTGTAGAATGGATTTTAGGGATTTTATTTCACTTGGATTTTAGGGTTTTTTTAATCCCATTATCAGCCAGGCATGGAATCTATGGAATCTATTAGGGATTTAGTTTCAGAAATGGACAAGATGGACCTGGAAGTATGGAAATAAGTTTCTGAGTGTCTCTGTCACTCATTCTATATAGCGATAATTTTGTGATTTCCTTCTGCTTTTGCTGTTAAATAGGTATAAGAAGAATCTAGATATTGCCTTTGTGGCGACATGTAGTCTCCACCATCTTATATGTGCTTCTTTATTGTCAGAAAGTGGCCCTCCCTTGTTGAACTTCGAGGTAACGCTGTAATGCACAGTTCAATCTATCATTTGCTACATTATCTATAGTTGCATTTATTACTTTCACCACTATTTGCTGCTTGGGCTTGGTAATTCATTGTAGTAAATTACGCAATATTCCCTAAACATACTCGGAAGAAACTTCCTTCTGCATTTATTGTTCATTAAATAGTAAGTTACCCTTTGCGTTTTGTCTTAATAGTTAACTCCTTTGGGTTAGCAAGTGTAGCCGTGTGATTACAGGGGACTCAAAAATGGGCAAAGTGATAAACCTATGCTGTTGGAATAGCAATTTATAGTGTTTTGCATTTTCTTTCATAATAGTCCTAAACCCGTGCAATGCACGGAAGTTTCTTACAGAGAAAAAAATTTAGAACAGGTTCAAAGTCATTGCACAACCAAATAGGAAAAAGAAAAGTACCAAAAAAACAACAGTTGTTCAATTCTAAAAGCCAAAGTAGATGAAAAGGAGAGAAGATATAATGTCCTGTTAATTGTTGATTCATACACTTGGAAAAGAAGATGAAAATGAGTGGAATGTAAAAGGTACAATTGATTATGTTATTTACGCATTTGAATAATAATGTTATAACTTTTTAATAATACCTTTGGTTTTAGGGATCAAAATTATTTATTTTTATAGGAACTTCACATTCCTTGGAATTACAATGTCTAAAGATTTAGCTTTTGTTTCAATGTGGTAAGCGACTTGTTACAACTATAATTTTTTCATCACCAAATTTTGCTATTTCATTCCCTTTTGTGTGTATTTATAGTTATTAAAAAAGTTGATTACTGGGTGCTAGATTATTTCTTGTGATAGCTGTCCTATGCTGTATGTTGTAGGACCTCACAGTTGTTCTATCAACACTTCTTCCTGTGGTTTGCATCAATAACGATAGCAAAGAGCGTGTAGCTTTCTCGATGGGACTAAAGGTACCATGATATGATAGATGTCAACCATCTATTACTATGAATGAATAATTTAAGTAGTTTGTTCTAATTAATTTGTGGTTATTTTGGGTTTCAGGTAGCCCAAGTTCTTCTAACTTTGCCGTACTCATTCTCACAATTGGGAATGATATCTAGAATTCTATTCCAGCTATTTTATGGCTTGATGGGTAGTTGGACAGCCTATCTCATTAGTATACTCTATGTAGAGTACAGAACCAGAAAAGAAAGAGAAAAAAAGATGATTTCAGGAACCATGTCATTCAGGTTAATTAATCAATCTCCTGAAATTGCATTATATTAATATTAATTGTCATATATAGAACATTTGATTCTGTCCCACATGGGGTTTGTGGTTTTTTTTTTTTTTGCATCAAGTGGTTTGAAGTTCTTGATGGGCTCCTTGGAAAACACCGGAGAAACTTGGGTTTGGCATTTAATTGTACCTTTCTACTTTTTGGATCTGTGATTCAACTCATAGCTTGTGCAAGGTATGTCTTACCAATCTTTGTAGGTAAATAACACGGTTCGTCAAAATTTTGTTACATATTCTAATTAATATTTTAAAAAATAGGCTTAGTGTGCAAACATTATGACTTTCAAGAGAGATCATTGTATTTTATTTTATTTTTGAACTAATGGAGCTATTCATACTAGCCGCGTGAGTTGGCCAGAGCCCCTAGCTTCCCTAAGGGAGCTCAGGGTCGAAACCCTCGGGGCCGAAGTAAGATAGTTGGAGAGAGAGGAACTTCAAGGTGGACATAAAAAAAGTTACAACTTGGTGTGATCAAGTTCGGATCTTACCTGACTTAATTGGTGCGTGTGTTGTGGGGTCAGTGCATGCATCTGGAGTTTGCCCTTATTCTACTATGATAAAATAGCAATAGGTAAACTGTCTGAAGTACTACTGGTGGGGATCCTGAAGTTGCGAAGGACAGAGTGGGGGATTTGTCCTCGATTCGGGATTAAAAAAACATTATGTCAAATCTCAAGGAGGTGATTATTAATGAGAGTAAATTAAGAAGAGTAGTGTATATACATGGATAAATTATTCCATGTTACTGTCACACCGTGTCAGAACACGGCCACTACGAAAATTTCATTTCTTTTATACTCATGCAAGACCCACATACAGAATCCTTAAATCACAATGAAAATTACACGACAGTGACGGTCATAAGAAATACCGTATCTGAAAATGGAATTTTTTTTTAATATTGCAGCAACATATATTACATAAATTACAATCTGGACAAGAGAACATGGACATACATATTCGGAGCTTGTTGTGCCACAACAGTCTTCATTCATTCATTTCACAACTACAGAATTTGGTCTTTTCTTGGCTTGGTTATGACCACCTATAGTGCTTGGTACCTCACCATTGCTTCACTCCTCAATGGACAGGTATTAATTAACTATTTCAATTACCAACTTGCCATTAATTACAAGTATCAATGTGTATACTGTCCTAGCAAATTTGGTGACACATGAAACTATATCATATATTGGCCACAAAAGCTAATTAATGCTTTTTAATGCTATTTCTTGTTTCATGCTAAAGATAAGGTCTTTATCTAGTTTCTCAGTTATAACACCTGGCACTTTAGCAGGTCCACTATTGTTCATCGCTAATTTTTAAAAAGATAGGTTACTTTTAAAATATTTAATTGGCTCATATGTGCAATTAATGTTATCTATCAGCCATGCATCTCCAATACTAATTTGGCTAGCTAAAACTAAACTAGTTATTTTATTTTAGTATTGTTTTGAATAGCCAATTTAGAGAATAGGTAGATAGTATCTAAAATAGCTAACTAGTTTGTTGAGTTTGATTTTTGAGTGTTCTACTTTCTATTTTGACTTAAAATTAAATTTATTGACCCTAGAGATGGTCTAAAAAAAACAAGTGCACCAAAATCATCCAATTAATGTATAGAACAATGTGAATATCTTATGTACTTAACCAAATGGGAAGTAATGTCATTTTTTATGGGTATTTGTGAGTAAAATTTGCGAGTTAAATTTTCAACAATATTACCACTAGTAATGTTTTAAAATTAATTTTTTATTCTGTGTGATCTTTTGATAGGTGGAAGGGGTCAAACATTCAGGTCCAGCCCATCTGGTGCTATACTTCACAGGGGCTACCAACATTCTCTATATATTCGGCGGACATGCTGTTACTGTGTAAGACAATATCAGATATTATATTACATATGTATATTTTTATGATGTTTACACAATTGCCCACTTTTCTTCAATTATATAAAGAAGAACCTCTGACCTTTGGTGCACTTTGTGTCCTGAAGCATCTACTGCCGAGGTTTCTTCCTTTCTGTATCTGACATAATGAGAGCCCATTTGGGACAGCTTCTGTGACTGTGTTTGGGACATTCTTTAAGGGCTTGTTTGGTTGACCCTTGAATTGAACACTCAATTTCATGAATTGCATAGCATTCCCGTATAGAAATTCATAGTCTAGACTAAATATGCTGAAAAGAATAGCAATTATCCAAAAAAAAAAATTAATGCTTAAGATCAAGAAAACCTACGAAGAAATATCTAGCTAGAAAGAAACATGATAAAGATATTCATAGTGAAATCTAAAAGATGTCACAATTCATGATCGAAAGCAACCAAAATGGTTAGCTAAGGTAAAAAAAAATGAGACTGCTTGAATATAATGGTGTAACAACGATCAAACACTAAACGATGGAGCTCTAGAAACTTGTAAAGAAATGAAAATAAGCAACTAATTAAGATCTACATATAATAAAAAAAAAATACTAGACGCAGTTAGCTACTTATTTAAATGATATCCACCCTACATATAAACCTCCAATGATTTACAAGAAAGGAAAAACACACAAACACTTTGTCCAAAAAAAAGTAGACTAATGTAGTTAATAACAAGTCCTCTAAGTGTAACTCTGTTGCTTATTAGCTAGCAACAAAACCCCCCATCTCCTTCCCCAAATAACTGAATCAAGAACCATTCATATGTGTGAGTATCTATCTATATGTATTATTTATACCATGCATGAAGTAGTAAATAAAAAAGGATGGTTGACAAGTTTAGTTGAAATATAAAAAATGTCAGTAAACCATATATAGCTTCATGTTCCAACTCTTACATATAGACCACTCAAGGATAAAAAGAAAAAAAAAATGTCATAACAAATGGAAAACAAGAAGTCTGGGTTATACTATTTTGCATGAAGTGGATCTTAATCAGGAAATGAAGTAAAAGAAATAAAAAAAAACCTAATATTACAAAAATTCCTTTGTTAATTCCTTGCAAATTTCTTGCTTAAGTGAAAGACCCCAAGCCCAATCCAAATTCCTTGCTTGTGTAAGTCAGGCTCGGGTTACTCAGGTTGATAATCTCTCTTTCCAAGCCCAAGCCCAATTCAAATTCAATTCAGGCTTGAATTTTCTAGCCCAAGCCCTAGTAAATTACGGGTTGGGCTCCGGTTGGCCCACCCAAGTTGCAACCCTAGTTTTCCTCAATGTTTTCTTTTCTTATCCCTCCCTAACCCAAAATCAAATTTCAGCCTTTGATATTATCACAAGTTGCATAAAAAAATAGCTAATATTTAACCACTAAAAGAATGCAAAACATGCTGCACACCCTTCCAAAAGGAATGAACAATTAAATAAATAAATAAACTTATATTACAAAAAAAATAAAAAAGAAAAAAAAGAAACTTAAGTTCCATTGCGTTTGAAGATTTATGAACCCAACATAGTTTTGGGCGTACACAATGACTGATTCCCACCGCCGAAAAATGACCTCCTGACACTCATCTCTTCAATCAACATTAATGTGTGTGTCTAT
Source organism: Hydrangea macrophylla (assembly GCA_033977485.1). Lineage (NCBI taxonomy): Eukaryota > Viridiplantae > Streptophyta > Magnoliopsida > Cornales > Hydrangeaceae > Hydrangea > Hydrangea macrophylla. The sequence continues at coordinate 52,031,142 of CM066992.1, read as the reverse complement.
TTGTAGATGGATTTTCACGTATACTAATGATGATGAGAGGAGAGATGAAAAAATTTCCCCCCAATTTCTTGCCAATAATACATATATAGTTTCAATAACATTACTTATTTAGCTGCCCTTCAAGTCGTGACAAAATAGCTGATCCCATATATACTTTAGTCACAAACACCTTTAGTGTAACTAAACCAGAACTTTTACTTACAACTTTCCTCATTGTAGTGACTATTACGTTCCCTCAAAAAAGCGGCAAACTAAATTTTTTCCCGCCAAGGAATTTATCATAACAATTTAGTCATGACTTGGTGTTTGTGACAAAAAATGGTACTTTTGAGATTTGTGTGACAACCTCTTGCGTTGTCATTAAAAGCTGCATTTTAGTCTGGTTTCTATTCAAGTTTTTGTGGGACATATCGACTGCAGCGTTATGGAAACATACTTTTGACTATATTGCTTATGGGTTTTGAATAATTTGATTATATACTTATGTAGATAAAAAGATGATGTACTTTCTAATTTGTTACTTTCTTAGCGGTGGGTACAATTAATTTGCCACTATGCTTTTTCTTTGGAAAAAGCTGTCAAGAGGATCATATCATGAGATTACCATGAGCTTCTGGTATCGACCGAGCATGGATTTTGGGACATGTGCCCAGCCACTTGATAGTTTACACTTTAGATTACCATGAGCCTCCTAACTTTTGCTTGATAAATAGGGTATCTTGCTCTATGGCCCACCTGGTACGGGTAAGGCCAGTGGCTTATCATACTGATTGTACCTTTATAAGGGTCTCTGGCTCTGAATTAGTTTAGAAGTATATGGTGAAGGCTCTCGAATGGTTAGAGATTAGAGAACTTTTTGTTATGGCCAGGTTTGTCTGGTTCCTTTTATTGATGACATGATTAGTTTGGAGGATGATATGTCTAAGATCACATGTATTTGGTTAGTAAATCATGTTCGTATTTTTTTTGTGATATATTGGTTTCTTCTTTGTTGATGTTTCACAGAGAGTATGCTCCATCAATTATTTTTATGGATGAAATTGACAGTATAACTCTGCTCGTATGGAATCTGGAAGTGGAAATGGTGATAGTGAAGTGCAGCGGACCATGTTGGAGCTTCTCAATCAGCTGGATGGTTTTGAAGCATCTAACAAGATCAAAGTACCAATTTAGAGTTTCTTGTGTTGGTTGGTTATATTCAAAGTACCACTTTTTTGTTGGGCTAATTTTTTTTGTTACTTTCGTAGTTTTGTTAGTATTTTTTGATGAATATGACATGTACATGTTATTAGTTTAGCACTCATACGTGAATTAATTTTATATATTTTATGTTCATTCCAAATTGGTTGATATTGAGATGAATTGATAAAATTTAGTGGTTGAAATAGATCATTGAGTTGGATTTAATTTTGTACAGGGTGATATTATTTTTACAGGGTGGTATTGAATTAGTATTATTTAAAACATTTGTCGTTTTTAAAAATTGACATAACTAATTACACATTTATGTCATTTTTATCAAGTATTTATGTCACTTTTATAAAGTATTTGTCACTTTTAAAGTATTTATGTCACTTTTAAGATTTTGATGTAATAATTTTGTTTGGTATTTATGTCACTTTTTTACTTTTATGTCACTTTAGGTTAAAAGTGACATAAATAAAATGGTATTTATGTCACTTTTAAGTATTTATGTCACTTTTTAGTAAAAAAAATGTGTTGGTATTATGAAACATTTATGTCACTTTTATAAAACATTTATGTCACTTTTAAAACATTTATGTTGCCTCCATTTATGTCACTTTTTACTGGAAAAAAAAGTGACATAAATACCTATTTATGTCACTTTTTAAGTGACATTAAAAGTCTTTTTCCTTGTAGTGTACTAAACTTATCCACCATCATCCACAATAATAATATAATTGCGCTAAACACACATGAATGTGCATGGGTCCTACATGGGCCCTAATTGATAATCTAGAGCTAATGCTAAGATAATTCAAGTGTATATTGCATAAACAAAGAAATTCATCCATTCACAAATAGGCTTTCCCAATACAGAAAAATAAACTCACTCTTACATTACATTTATAGCTATAAAAAAATAGGGATGTTTTGTTCATACATATACAAAGAAACACTCTTAAACATACATCGTGAGGACACTTAAATTGTCAATTAAGTTGTCCATTCATTCAATCCAGATAATTAATTAATCACACACGACAAGCACTCATGCGGTCTTTATTACAAGAATGAATGGTCTCATCCATCTCTCCATTTAAGGAGGGGGACAAGATGTCTAATGGTAATCCAATCATAAATAACATTAAATAAACGTGCAATGATTCGAACCTCTAATGCAAAAATATTAAACTAATCATCAAATTTGCCCTTCCAAACCTATCAAATATTTAAAAACTAATTAAATAGGGCTTTAAAATTAACACAATAATTTTAAAATCTCATGGAAAAAATTAAATAACTGAAAAACAAAATTTTCACTATAAATAAAAGTTTCCATAATGTTATTGGAGTCCAAAAAATATTTTGAATCAATTTAACAAAATAAATTGATCTAGTTAAACAAATTAACTATGAGCAACTAAATTCCTAAAAATACAAAACTTTTGAGGAATTTGTACTCCAAGGATTTTCAGTGGTCTTATATGGTGTTCTAAACACCCGATATTAATTTCAAAATATTAATAATCCATTTTGGGTATTTTAAGCAATTAAAATAATGCCCATAAGCATAAATTTTATGCTCTAAAATACAAAAAAAATATATATATATTAGAGAATTTACTAAAGATTTTCTCAAGTCCCCAAGTAGAGTACAAAACACTATTTATTAATTTCAAGAATTAACAACTTTATTGCTATACTCTAAGCAATTATATTGTATACATGACACAATATATGCTCTAAAATATATCCCAAAAAATGAGGAAGTTTACTAAATAATTTTCTCATATTGCAAATAGTGTACTAAACACATTGTGTAAAAATCAATATAAATATTTTAAACAATTAAGTACGTGTACAAAAAAAACATAATTAGATGCTCTAAAATATTGATATGATTTGGATATTTTGCCAAAAAATTATCTATGGATCCCACAAATTTTATATGGTCTTAAAATAGTACCATATATGTGCCCTTATTAATTACAAAAATTAATAATACATTTTTGCTATTTTAAGTAATTAAATAAAATCTAAAAAAACATAAATTATAAGCTTTAAAATAACAAAAATACATTATAATTTGCACAAAAATTATTCTAGAGACCCTTATAGTGTACTAAACACTATATATTAATCTCAAAAATTAATATTTTTCTTAGGATATTTTAAGCAATTAAAAAAACGTAAAAAAAACACATCTTTAATGCTCTAAAATACCAAAAACTATTAAATAACTTATCACAAAATTATTTCTGGTCCCACACAGTGTCCTTAATATAAGAAAAATAAAACTTGAATTTTCCATATATTTTCAGAATTTTAAAGCAATTAAAACATGAGTCATTTAGTCTAAAGTCCTAAGTAATGCACCTTTCTTATAATTGGTTCAGTCTTTAGAACATTTCAGTCTAAGGTCCACTAGTAAAAACATGGACACAACTACCCCTCCCCTCAAATTCTGATAAATCCCCAACTACCAAATTTGGCTTCCCTATAAATCTCGTCAAATCACTTATGGAATAAGGAGACCTCATGATATTCGATTCCAATCCCAAAATTGTAGGCTTTTCAAAAATCAAAAATGGAAGAGAAGAAATCAACACACCCAAATCGAACTGGGTCGTCTCCGACAAGCTCACCTCTTACTCTTTCGTCAAAACCTCCCAACTCGACGCCTCAGATGTTGAAGACGATGAAGAAGAAAGTGAAGAATCGTGGTGGGTTTTGAAGGTTGGGTCCATAGTTCGAGCCAAGGTGGGTATAGATTTGCAACTGAAGACAATCGGAGACCAAAATCGGGTTGATTTCGTTTTTCAGGGCGTGTGGGCTATGAAGTTCTTTACTGATGAGTTCTGTTGATCACTTAAGAGATGAGTTTTGGGACTCAGACTAAATTTTGTCGAATAAGAAGGGTAAGTGTAAAATAAACACTATTGTCTGAATCGTTGACATGTTTTTCACACTATGGATCATTCACAATCAAACAATTGTTGATCAAAATCAGTATATCGGGGGTAAATATTTGAGAAAAAAATCGTGGTATTCACTCACCCGATAGTAGATTCGTTTTTTTTTTTTTTCCTTTCAAAACACTCTCTGGTATTACTTGATCTTCATGTGTTTTTAAGACCATAGACTTCAAAAATAGGACTTTTTGGGATGTTGTGTTTTTGGTTTACTCATTTTGGGTTTCTGCAAAAAACAGGATTCTCCAAGGATGTGTCATTGTAAGTCTAATATGAGTGTGAAATTTAACACTCGTGTTCATCGCCACTGTTTTACTCTTAAGATTATTGTCATTTTGTAGTGTGAAGTTGATGACTACATCCTAATTATCAAACATGGATTGATTGGTGAAAAAATTGCCATAGCGCTAAATTTTGCACTCATGTCGTGCACGTCTGCAAAGTACGAGTAAATAATTGTATAATTGTAGTAAATAGGATGCTTAGGGATGTTGTGTTTTTGGTTTACTAATTTTGGGTATCTGCAATATGAGTGTGAAATTTAATACTCGTGTTCATCGCCTATTCTGAATAACACTTGAGATGATCATCAAGTTGCAACGTAGTCTACAATTTCACACTTATTGCAGAGTTTGCAACGGATTCATCCACATTTTCAACACAAATATGAATTCATTCTCTGTTGTAGTGGGATCAAATATAAATTGATTCTCGGTGATATTGGGTTGCAAAAATTAATTGTTTGCTGTATGGCTTCGAATTCATACGCTTCAAAGGGGTAGTATTCTTATGCTGTGTGAGACTTATGACTACATCTCATTGTTCATCTTTGGGATTTCCTACTTGTTAAATTTTACACTAATGTCTTCCGTTTGTCCATGTAGCTTTTCACATTCACCAGTCACATCAGAGTACAATGCAAATCAGTGCAGGGCCGATTTAATCCACTAGTTCCTAAACACTCGCGAAAGGTCTTGGGCATTGTTTTAACACGAAGCCAGAGAAGATGTTCTGAGAATTAGTGGGCAACTTGATGGTGTAACAAACTTATAGGGGATAATTCATTGATTTTTGTTATCTGCTTGTAACAACTGCATTTATGTGAATATTGCAGTTAACATTTTTGTGTGATTACTGGTTTTGGGTTTTCAGAATAACCTATTTAACGTTGGCTTATTCGTCTGTTATTTGTCATGAAATTTACTTATAAATTAGAATTAGGAATTTCACATACGATGTTATTGATCTTCACTGGGTGATGTTTATTAGGTGAGATTTCTGTGAGGAATATACCCAGCAAGGGAGTGTTATCAAATGTCGTAGTGTTAAAATTAATCATACACAAGTGTGAAATTCAACACTGTAAAATTCTCGATTTTGATAAGAATAGTGTGAAATTTGACACTAGTAGTGTAAAATTCTAAATGAGAACTCACAGAATGCAGAACATTCAATCCAAAACATAACAGAGAGCCCAAACACGTTTAAGGTGTGATATGTTGATTGAATATGATTTATACACTGTGAATAAGAAATGGTGAACCTCGTTTGTAACAGATTTGGAATTTAATATCCTAAAATATTGGCATATTATTTCTATATATATTGTAACCAATATCAATTAGGATTTGATCAGATTTGGTAACTCATTCAATCTTTAAAAGACATCTACTATTTCTATATATATATATAATATACGGTTCTGTATATATAGGTTAGGGGTATAAAAGACATCTACTAATTCTATAATAGGAAAATTTGGACTAATCTCTAACAACATCTACAATTATAGGGTCTATCATTGGGAAGTACCAATTGGTGGGTCTATTATAACAAACATCGGTAGAATGGGATTTTCCACTAAATTTTTCTTAAAACATATTTAAAACATTAAAACTTATTTTTTTAATTAATAGAAACTGTTTTAATTACTAAATAATTAAATATGTTTCCAATAAAAATATGAAAAATATATATTAAGGACCGGGTCCGAGAAACGGACCTCCACTCTCCGGACCCATGGTCGTCGAACCAACGCCGGCCGGAAAGTGGGCCCTACTCTCGCCACCGAGCGTGGGCGTGGCCAATCTCTGGTTCATCTTCCCAAAACAAAATCAATCTGAATATTGGGGGCTGCTAAACCCTCCTACTTTGCAAGCAGATATCTCACTCGTTTCTCGTCAAAAATTGACAAATTTTATACCGTTGGAAAGCTCTCACGGAATACTACAAGATCATACCAAAAAAAGATCGATTAAACAAGTAAATCTTCCAAAAACAGAGAGCAAAGTTATGAAAAAGTTTCATTTTTAACCCAAAATCAAATCTAAGGTTTTCTATATCTCACTCGTTTGAGATAATCAAACCATGGAACTTTGTGGGGGGACTCTAGGGACCATATGAGACACAACCATATAAAAAATTCGGACTTTTATTGCCGTTTTCAAGAAGACCCACTTCAAATTCGATTTTATCAAGTTTATGTTAAAAATTTCACCAAGCTTTAATGGCAGATTTGTTTTAGGCATAATATGAGCGAATCAACAACCTATAGGCTATGATACCAATGTTAATATGCATCAAACAAGCATACGGGTCGGGTAAAGGATGGGAATTAACCCCGACGGATCGATTTGATGACATTGTTACGAACTCGGCAAAAACCTCACGAACTGCTAGGATTTGACTACCTCTGTGTATGTTCTTACGCTTCGAACTGGTCGTGAAAATGCCTACTAGAGGCACCCCCTTTGTTACATAGAATAGGTTTCTTGCCTCAGGGTGATGAAGCAGTGTTGGTCTATTGTGATAGCATGTCGGCTCTAGTTTATGCAAAGGACAGCATGTCGGCTCTAGTTTATACATAGAATAGGTTTCTTGCCTTATCTTAGTGACTGTCGCACATTTAGTTTTAGAACCCTTTTAAAATGGATGTTGATACTACTTTTCTCAATGGAGACCCAAACGAAGAGATCTACATGGATCAACCTATTGGTTTTTACGACCGATGTGAATGAGCCAAAGTGTGGCATCTTAATTGATTTGTTTACGATCTCTAGCAATCGTTTAGGCAATGGCACTTGAGGTTTCATGATTTGATCAATTTCTTTTTCGTTGAGATGATTAAAGAAGACCAGTGTGTGTACATTAAGCTATCTATCCTTTTTATTTAGATAAAAAGGCATGGGTCAAACCAACTATGTGTTGGGAGTTAGAATTGTGGGAACTGTTCATAGACCTATTTTGTTTGTCTCTAGAGACTTACATAATAGATGATTCTTGAACACTCTCGCGTACAATACTCAAAACTGATAAATGCCCTAGTTGAGAAGGAAATACCCTTGACCCTAGTTCAATGTTCGGAGAATGATGAGTAAGTAAATATCCAAAGTGCCATAAGCATCCACAATAGGAAGCTTGACGACTACTATGTTGTATTCTTGTTCAGACATTTGCCATGCGGTTAGTTTAGTTGGTTGTTACAAGAGTAACCTTGGTATAGTTCACTAGAGAGTAGTGAAGAGCTTTTTGCGATATGTTCGCATGATTGTGGATCTCACCTTATGGATGGTAGAGTTTTAGAAGTGATGAAGACAATGCAATGCTCATTGGTTCAGCGATTGAGATGAGCGTATGTCCATGTCTGTCTACACATTCACATTAGTTGATGAAGCATTCGCTTATTGTCGCGAGAAGCAGACATGCATCACCTTATCCATAATGGTAGCTGAGTATGTGGCATGTTCTGCAGCCGTTCAGAACGCCATGTGGTTAAAGAGGTTCTTACATAGCATAGGCTTCTTGCCTCAGAGCGATGAAACAGTGTTGGTCTATTAAGACAGCACGTCGGCTCTAGTTTATGCAAAGGACCATAAGTACCACGGGAAGTCCAAGCACATAGAAATCCACCACCACTACATTGGAGATATGGTTGCACAAGGGGAGGTTGCTTTACAATACATCACTATTGGTGATATAATGGCTGATCTTTTGGATCAATCCAATTTCTAGAGATTCGTTCTTGTCCCACATTAGTTGTATGGGACTACGTAGGTTCTTATGTACTTTAACAATATTATTCTTGACATTTATTATTACCAGATATTTATTATTATAATAAAATAAATGGTTTTCCAAATTCATTAGTTGTTAGTTTGATGAATACACATTTTCTCTTTAAAGTGTCACCAGACTTGAATCGACCTACTCACACGGGTGATTCACATTGGCACCGAGATAACAAATTGGACATGTGTGTCCATAGCGCTTGGATGGCGAGCAAGATGAAACATTTGTGTTCATAGCGCTTGGATAGCTAGCTAGGACATGCGTGTCTATAGCGCTAGGAAGCGGGCTAGAACACATATTCTACGCGGTATAAGAACAACGAGTTAGATATAAACCTTGTTATCCTTATATGTCGCCTTATCTTATAGCTAAGATAAGACCTAAGCTTGGTGCTTGGTCGAACATAGAGAACGCCCACTACTCTATTAGCATGTTTATAGCCGAATATGAGTTTTTAGACGGACGTTGATTGTAGCGACTGTGATGGAAATGTCAAGTTAGACGTTTATGTAACGTCTAGGCTTAAATTCGTATGGCGTTACTTTTACCACGAAGAGACATGCCCATTTATGGAAGAACGCCATAGCATACATATCTTACTGTATGTGCTATTTCGCGATCGTTTGTGGAGCAATGGATTAATCCCTATTTCATTGCTGTGTGAGCCACGTAGTCTCCCTGTAATGAAGATTCTACACAAGTTACATTATGACCTGAGTCTATGTCATGCAAAGGATGCTTGATGACGCTACTTTAGTGTACCATCTTGGGACGAAGAGACAAATACCGTCCTATGGGGCACGTCTAGGAAAGCGGTCGAGTTAGTCGGATTGTCATTAGTAGTCAGGGAAGACTCTTCGATAACACACCATGTTTTTGTGACTCATTAGCTGGCCAGCGACAATCGTATACGTATTGCACATCCTCTAGTGAATAGTATCTTTCATGGGATTAATTTTTACTCGTTTTTCACGCTTACGTTTTTCATCATTGGCATGTGCGTGGCTTTGATATCCATTTCCATTACTCTATTTACCCGCATGCCCCGAGTGTATTATCCATTTTAAGTGATTCATTTTTAGAGTGTAATACCGGTGAGAATTGAGTTGAAGCGCGTGTCAAATGAAATTCAGATTATGAAAGCACTGTCATCTTCTTGATAGTTGTAGTTATGCACTTCACACCACACACGCATCTAAGATTGAGCTTAATGAAGTTTATCTAATAATCTTGATAGTTTGAGAACTTTTTGGATTTGCGTGTCATGTGCTAAAATCCTTTAAAAATTCGTGGGACTATGTTGAGTGTCGGTGTTAGATAGTGGGCAACTATCACGAGGAAACAAAATGTTATGGGTATCATTCCAAGAACCCTCCGGAGACAAAACTCCGCCTCTACGGGTAACCTAGAGGTTTAACGGCTTGTTGCATTCGCTAAATGCAATCGTGTTCCCCACGAAAACGGTTTATCTTTCATTTTAAATAAATTGTTGTGCAAGGTTATTCTTAAATTTCTTGGTATTTAGTTTTGTTGCTAAGAGACTAGCAACATGCTAGTTGGGGGGTGTGATTCGTGTCCAATATTGCATTCTTAACTTCATGATTTTACCCCTATTGGACACAAATTATCACTTATATTGGGAGATTTAATGGATAAATTGTACTTTTGTTGTTCTTGTTGTTGTTCACTTATTGCTAATAAAAATCTCTTTCTTGTAGTGTTTGGGAACTTGTTCAAAGTAAGAACCAACTCTGTTTGGTTTTTACCTCATAAAAAGGTGAAAGAATAAATTTCAGCAGCGGCGGATCGATCCGGCTAAAGAGGGGATCGATCCGCGTGTTTAAGAGGAGCTTATCAACAGAATCACAAGAAGCGGATCGATCCGGCCATTTGAGGGGATCGATCCGCGAGTTTGATGTAGCATTCTGCGATAGAAATCTCGAAATGGATCGATCCGCCTTTATGAAGGGATTGATCCGCGGCTCCTCGTGAAGACAGTAACTACCCAGATGAAAGACGGATCGATCCGCCTTTATGAAGGGATCGATCCGCGGCTGCAGTTTTTCCCCTCTTTTTAATTACAAGTTTGCCATTGTGGGGTATTTTGTATAAATAGGAAGAGATAGGGTTTTGAGGGGATATGATCTCTCTTGTTTTTCTCCCAACATTCTTCTTCTCCTACTCTCATTTTTGGGAACCCACTTGGGTTCCCTTCTATTTCTTCTTCATGTGTATAAACTTGAAGCTTGGATTGAAGTGTTAATGGCTAGGTATATTTTCTATCTCTTTTCCTTTGATGATATTGCTATGTTTTCCATTGATTAGTTAGGTTTACTTAGGTTGTGGATCATGAACTCTTGGATTTAATGTTGTAGCATTTCTAGAGTTCATTTGTGTAGGATTCAAAACTAAGGGATTCATCTTATTTGTATTGCAACTATGATTGTTAAAACTTAGACTTTGAATCCTACCCTATGTATTTCATATGGAATATTATGTAACCTTGTGTTTTGCACTCCATGTGTTTGATAAATGTTGTGTGTGGGATTTAAAACTTGGAGTCTTCATCATAGATGTCAAGCATCTTTGATTGTTCAAACTCTTGGGTTTTAAATACTACCTTTTGAAGGCTTCATAGGTGGTTTGTCCACCAAGTAGATTAGTTAGTGTAGGGGGGACAAATCATTCGGATTAGAAGCCATAGAGGCTTCATCTTGTATGTCATGCATCCTTGATAGTCAACCGTTAGCTTCAAATCCGTTTCTATGGAAATCTTAAAGCTCATTTCATCTAACACATAGGTGCATTCCAAGTGTTTGATAATATGCCACAATGAGATGTTACCTTAGAATGTGCTTGAAACTTTAGTCCATTTCATCTTGTTGTGACCCAAGATGGGGGGAATGATCCCAACCTATTGTTTTTTTCATTAGTATTTATTTACCTTTTATCCTTCAAAAACCAAACAAAAAGCCGCAAGACGCAAAATCATTTTTATTCATTTTCATCATTTTTTCTTACTTTTTTTTCTTTTAAGCATTATAATTAGTTACTAAACTTTCCAAACGTTATTCTTGTATCAATCCATGTGGACTCGACACCCTACTTCCAACATACTACGTTTTTAATAGGGTTAAATAAGAACTTGATTTTGACACAATCACCCTATGTGGGTGAGTGGGAGATGTTAGAATTTTTTGTGGGTTATGGGTCACCCACTTAATCTATGGACATGGTCCAACGAGCTTAGCTTAGGGTCCAAGAAATCTTATGTGAATTATAACTTTGAGTCCTAGGGCATGCATATGCGTGTATGTATATATATATGTGTGTGTGTGTGTGTAACACACATAAACACAACTCTCTGCACACAATAAGGCAGTCACTCTCTCTCTCTCTCTCTCTCTCTCTCTCTCTCTCTAGCTAAATTACACTAGGGCTTCTGATTTAGCGCGTGATACAAAGGGGGTGTCCGTAGTAGGCATTCTCACGGCCCGTTCGAAGTACAAGAGCGTACACGGAAGCACTAAAGAGCAGCAGTTCGTGGGTATTATCGACGAGCTCGTAACACCACCGCCAAGACGATCCGTGATCGGGTATATTCCGCAAGGTATGCTCTTTATTCGACCCGTATGCTTGTTTGTTGCGTATTTACACTATGCAACTAAAGAGACCTATCAAATACTTGAATATACAAAGCCGATTCACTAACGAATCACAAAATCGATCTTACGTGTTCCCCAACAACCCTTCTTCCAGTTTTGAAACAGCTCCCTAGACTGACTTAAAAAGTACCTTAGAACTTCTGCTACTATATCCAATCTTTGAGAAATCTCACTTAGGACTCCTTGCTAATTCATGGGGAACTAATGATGTCCAATAGATGTGGGGCATTACCTTACAAATAAAGGACACTTAGATCAATTACCCAGATATGCTTCTATGAAGGCCCCCCTCCTCAGTGATGAGCAAACTTTTAAGAGATGACCATCACTATGTGCACCCTTTTTCTATCTCTACGCCATTTGGAGCTCTCTTTCACCCCTCCCCTTGCCCAAACCAAAAACGAAGGTTCACAGAAGGTGCTGATAAACTTTTTTGACAGGACCGCCACCATCCGTATTTGGATAAACTAGTGGAGATTTATGAGTTATCTTTTAAAATCTTTTCCCTTTTCTGGAAATCCTCCATGTGAGATTTGGTAAGATTTTTCTCATTGTTGTACACAAATTATATATGCATCTACATACATAGATGAATGTCACGTACATTATACAGTAAGCATCCTACATGAATAGCATGTCCACATTGAACAGTCTTCTAGTGAATCCAATTGCTACACACCTTTTGCATTCCAAATAGTTAAAATCCTATGCACCCAACATTTTTTTTTTTTATTTTTTTTTTATTTTGTTAAAATATGTTTTGCCTACCCACTAGACTCCAATGTTCTTATTCAAACTTTATAACCAAAGTGAGAGAGATGATACAAGAATTGCAATATCACACATTCACAAGCAAGCACAAGCGGTTAGGCACACATATTATCAAAAGTCCATTACCACTAAAAAGGCTAAATCCTAATTTAACATTTCTAATCCTTGAGTTTGACTTAATTACTTTTTATCGCATTTTATAAATAGACCACCGCAATTCGATTTGCCGACAACCCTGAACCATTGCGGAATACAGAGTTTTAGTAGGCTAATTATTTTATCACACCAATGTAAGGTCTCCCAAAGGTGATTATTACAACCTTTTTGTATTAACCTATAGTTTAAACACAATTAGTGCTTATAGTTCAAAATTGTTCTATTGTCTCCTTTTGCTAGTGCTCCCACTACTGGCTCACCAAAATTCTACCCTAAAAAAAATCTTCACATTGCCACTGCCCTTTTACTTTTCTTTTCTCCCCTCAATTGACTTTAAAACTGATGAAAGCCGAAATATAAGGATCAAAGGCACCATAAATCAAAATACTGTTTGGTACCAAGAAATGGTCTCTATGATTCTCACTCCCCTTTAATGTTCAAGCACAAGAAGATTGACAACCTTTTTGGAGGTAGTTGTTCCACAAGGATCGAGTTGGAATTTCTTTCCCAATACTATACAGACAAAATGGTCTATCAAGCTCTATCTTTTTTTTTTTACCGGATAAAGGGCTATCAAGCTCTATGTTGTTACATGGAATAACCTATTGACCCCAAAAGTACCCGTTTCAATAGGATATGACATGGGTATGTGTACAAGAATGTATCCAACATCAGTATCCAAATTAGACTCTCAAAATTTCCACAAGTGATGTTAAATAAGTAAGAAGTAGCTCAAAATAGAGAGAAAGAAATGTTTCTTGCTTTTCGTATAAAGCGATAACGGAAACCCTTAATTAAATTCGAATCACGAATAAAATAACCTTTATATGCTCAGGACATGCATACTCTCAAATTCAACTTTTTGGACATTTTTAAACTGAGTCTTTGTATTCTAAGATTTGAAGCTTAGAGAGGTCTGATACCTAGACGCACACTACCACCTGATATATGTGCCCAAGTTCATGTGATATAGATCAAGTTCATTCATTCATTAATAGTGCATCTTATCATTTTGTTTACCACTGCAAGAAAATGAGGATAAAGTATTAGAAAATTGATTGATGCTTAGTGTGGATGGAGGGAGAAAAGCAAGTTTGACTTATTAGGAGAGAGACTAAAAACAATAGAAAGGCAAAAGCTGAAATTGAAAGAGTTTGAACCATGCAAGGGACTGATTAGGGTGTCCACATGCATAAATTTCTTGAAAATTTTGATGTCACATACAAATATGTAGATACATGTGCACATATAGTGCAGTTGACTTCAAGGTTGTGGCTAGTAGGTAATGCAACTCTCATCATCATTGTATAGCTATTGGGTGGGTGTTGCACCATGACAACTGCTCTTATGCCACTTTCTCTACCATTTTGTAAGCATAAAAGCAGGACTCCTCTTTCCCCTCCTCCCCCTCAAATCCTAAGACCATAACTTATATGCTAACAGAGGCAACAAGAAGATCAGCCATGGTTCCTAGGATCAGGACTCATCTTATAGTTCTCTTCTTACTACTACACTTCTCATCAGGTAAGCAATCTAGATCTTGATATGTTAACTAAAGTTTCATTTTTCAAATGTTGCACTAGTTTTAAGTATTATGTAACATTATGCTGTTATCGTTCTCTTCTAGGCATCGTTGAAGGCTTCAGTGATGGCATGAACCCCATTAATTTGCTCCACAAGGTAGGCAGAACATTCGTTTGGTTTGCTGATTTAGAGAAGGAGAAAGAAGGGAAAAAGAAAAACGAGAACGAAAACGAAAACTATTTTCCTAATTTTTTTTTTCCCAGGTTTAAATCACATTAGAGATTAAAATGCTTACTACATGTACAAACTCAAGAAAAGATGGAAGGGTTTGACTCCCAAAATCATAAAATTTTTAGTTTGTTTTAGACCTTATTTTCTTGTCCTTCCTATTTTTCTCATTGCTTCCTATTTAACCAAACAAATAAAAACGTTTTCCACAGTATTTTCTTTTCCTTTCCTTACCGAATCCATGAACCAAACATATCCTCGTAAATATGGTAACGGACCATGCGTTAAGGAAGTGCTTAATGCAAAAACATGCTAATGTATATATTACCAGACAACAACATCGTGTTTAGCAAGATAAATACAGAATAAGTAGATTCATAGAACAGATAAATTTTCTAACCATTATTGTGTGTTTTTTTTGTGAAGGATGTTGTGCACATGAAGGCAAGAAAACTTTTGGTGCTCGATGTAATGTTAGACTACGACTATGCCGGACCTAACCCAAAGCATGACCCGAGGAAGGGGAAGCCTGGTGGTGGTATTGGCAAGAACCCCTGATTCTCTCCGTCCTGCCCTCAGTTTCAACTAAATAACAGACACTTACCCTTAGAGAATTTGATCATGTATGAAGAGACATAATATAGAACTTTTGAGTTTCTTTGATATTCCTATTGTAAAAGCCACATGTTTGTGGGCATTATAAAGCCATAATGGTGATTTAAGATGGTTTTACGAATTGCGTGTGTACTTTTATTTGGCAGTTCCTCATATAATCATATTAAATATAGGGAAAGAATAAATAAAGCTTTTTGTTACCCTATGAGAGATCTAATTCAATTGCAGGACAATAATAGCAGTAAAAAAAAAATCAAATAGTATAAGATACTGCAAGGATGGAACTATGTTTTAATTTAGACTCTAGTAGTTTTAAGCATATATTGTATGCAAGAACTATTAAGTAATAACTTAATATTTGCTTTGCTTCTAATCTGTATCTTAGATAAATCTTTTTCTATTCACAATCTAGCCATATAGATACAGTTGTACAAGTCAAGATTCTTAAAGAGACGACAGGACAAAGCAAACAATGAACTGTTTAAAATGTGGTTTGGTTTTTTCCGAAATTTTGCTATTATCTTCTCACATATCCTTCCAATTTTCATGATCACCAAATTTGACCAACAATTGTCTTTTAGAGGTGGAGTACCAAGCACAAGTCTTTTCTGACATCTGAAATGGACATGAGAAAATGCCCTTCAATTGTAAGGTATATAGATAATGGTAAAGGTAAGGGGCCCAGCCACTGAGGTTCCTTCCACTTAACAAAGAAACAAAATATGAACCTATGGTTTGTTGATATGGCATGAAGCTACAAAACATTTTCTGATCCCTATTTGGTAGTAATATTTAACTTATAATATTCATTACCCTCGCTACCTAAAGCGAAATCCTAGTGTACAAGGCTCCCACCAATGCACGGGCTTTGGGATAGTTAAATGTGCATAGTACGACTCTCAAATGCGAACAGGCTATTTTCGAGTTTCAACCCCGTATCTCTCAGGTCATAATGAAGCAACGATGTCATTGCACCAATGCTCGCCCTTGTTCTCACTAATCCTACACTTTTGAAATTCCTTGGGTTACAATAGCCTAAACAACCTTCACAGTCTCCCTTCACTGTACACTATGAGATTATTTTCCTCATAAACCAAAACAATGCTCAAATTATATAACTCTCCCAACATGATCAAATTTTATAACTCTCCAACCAATTCCGTTTATGAATCTAACATTCATGGAAATTACAAGCCGTTTAGATTAGTAGCACTTTCTGGTGCCATTTCTGATAAAACATTTCCGAAGAGCATACTGTCTGAGTAATTTGGATCACTCTGGAAAGAAAAGTTCTCCAGCATCCTATAGAAAAAAAAATACACGGAACTCAAACATTGGTGAATAAGTCATTCGATGATTAAAGAACCCCTCCCCCACCCAACCCCACAAAAAAAAAAAAAAACCCACTATTATCCCAAGTTACTGATTTCGAAACAGTATTAGCGGAAATGAAAATTGTATCCTTT
Organism: Hydrangea macrophylla; assembly: GCA_033977485.1. Taxonomy (NCBI): domain Eukaryota; kingdom Viridiplantae; phylum Streptophyta; class Magnoliopsida; order Cornales; family Hydrangeaceae; genus Hydrangea; species Hydrangea macrophylla. The sequence continues at coordinate 52,014,492 of CM066992.1, read as the reverse complement.
AGCTAAAGAATGTACCTCTATACATATCCATTCTAAAGTTCATCTTTCAGATATCCAGGGCCGGGCTTGAAGGGGTCGGATTCCATGTATGCCTCAGGCCGATAAAATCCAGCTTCATTCATACGATTGCTGAGCACATGAAGGATGGCTTTCTTTGCACCATACTCGTCTCGATTGTTCTCAACATACTGTTTGGCCTCTGCTGCAACCTCATTTACAAAATCAAACCGGTTATCTTCTGATAGCAATAGCCTCTCAATGTCCATTGTCAAGAGCTTTCCCCCTTCCCTTATCTTCCTTACCTGCTCCTCAAGGAAAGGAACTCGCTCCAATTTGTACCGCAACATGTCATCCTTCTTTGTCTGAACAAACAAAAAGTTCATCATGTTACAATCCATTAAATGCCCTTGACATCAAATAGCTCTACGGAGACTAGATTCCAAATAATGTCATTCCATTCAATAAGGAGAAATACAGATAAAAAAGTAAGTAGTGAGAGCATAATAAATTATGACATGATTGTCTCCCATAGTACACTATAAATGGATCAACATTTTACCACAACCAATCCCCATCTCAAATTACCATCCAACAGAAAACAAGAATAAAGAAAACTGAATGGATATTGCAATCCATGAGCAGAAATGCCCAAGATCTATTAAAAACAAACAACAAATTCCACTTGCAAAATGGAATTGAAAGTAATCTTTCAACCATCATGTACTATTGCACAAATGAAAAGTTCTATAAATCATCCAAATTTTCTCCTTTTATTTAGATATTTACAAACAAAAGTGCTCCTATTGGTTCTACTTATTGTGTGGATCAAGAGAAGCTGAAAAAAAAAGTAAAAATTCAATTTTGAAGCTGCAGACAAAAGCTCCCACTACTGAAGAACCAGAATCAGTTTGACGTGTCAGCATGAGGAGAATGGAACACCCTGTGTGCATTACCACCCCCAATTTTCATAAACGCCACAGACATTTTTCCAGCAACTTATTGAGATAAACAACATGAATCATATTTCCCCTAAAAAAAAGTTCTGCAATTTCAGTACCTTATGAAATGTTCTGATTTTATTCTGTTATAAGTAGCCAATTTCAATTTCATAGTTATTGAGAAAGGACTCCTTATTCATCCCTCCACCCCCCAACCCCCCCCCCCCCCCCCCCCCCCCCCCCCCCCCCCCAAAAAAAAAAAAAAAAGAAAAAAAGAAAAAGGAAAAAGGAAAAAAAATAGTAAAAAAATTCCCTTCCTACTAATAAAATTGACCAAAGAAAAGTGCAAAACTAGTAGAAGTAGAATATCTTGATGTAACTCAGTAACTCCCATTTCCACAACATATCAGCTGTTATTATCCAAAAATTCCAAGCCTGACGATACCTTAAAAATAACTCAAGCTGACAGCTCAAAATTGATTTCTTCCGGAAGAAGGATCAAAATATCTTGGACGGAAAACTCTTGGTAGGCAGTGGGGCTGGAGACGGGAAATACACCTCAAGTTGTATTTACAATATTTTCCAAGCCTACCTTCTACACCTTTATACTTTCTATGAAGAACTACGTTTCATAAGCAATGGCTGCGCCACCACAAGAGACAGCGGAAGATATGAATACAAAAAATAAATAAATAATAAAAAATAAAATCTCTTTCAGTCAACTATCAAAAACTTTATCGCTGTTAACATTCTAGGCCAATGACTACCTGGGTAGATAAAAGAACCATCACTTGAATATCTAGCCATGATACAATCCCCTCTTGTTCCTGTTAAAACTTAACCATACTTCACTTCTTTTCCCATTATTTTATCATTCAATTCCACAAACTTTGGGAATAGAAAAGGAAGTTTATTCTTTTACATCAAGCCATGACTTCTACATTTCCAATTTCAGCTTATAACCTTCATTCACAGTTTCCAATGAGGTATTGTTAAGTACTGTTCTAACAGTGTTAAAGATATGACTTCCTTTCCTTCTAGACAGGGGCGGACCTAGGATTTTTGGTCAGGGGGGCCTAGGCAAATATTTTGGGTCTACCTACACATAATTATGTGTAAAACGATAGAATTGTATGTAGAATTGGTTTAACACCACCTAATTTGGGGTACATCATGTAATTTTAGGGGGTCTATATGTAAAACTTGCAAAATATTACATTTAAGTCTAGAATTTTCAAAAGTGCGGGAGGGCCTGTGTCTCAAACTTGTAAAATATTACATATAAATCTAGAATCTTTACAAGTTCAAGGGGCGCCTGTGTGAAATTTAGGAGAGCATATTTCTAAAATCTTACAAATTATTACATGTAATTTTTTAATTTTCAAAAATCCAAGGGGGCCTGTGCCACCCCAGACTACTATGTGCGTCCGCCCATGCTTCTAGAAATAATTTTCTACAAACAAGTATTCGAAGCATGGTTCAAGGTCGCGGTATCGGTCGCGGTCGCTGAGGTCGCGGAGACGACTCGGTCGCGGTGCCGCGGACTGGTATCGGGCGATACGCAAAGATACACTAGATTTAAAGTTCAAAAAAATCTAGAAAAATACTGAAAAATTCTAAAATAATTAGAATAACAAATTTGGCCTAATAGATTGTCACATACATAATGTACCAATTACAATATCACATAACATCCAATACACATGCTGAAGATTGAGTATCTGATAACAGTGGAACCTTTTGAATTTTGATTAGAAGTTATTTACCTGCCCCTGCTGGCTGCTGCCACATTATTTGGGAAACACTTTTCGGATCCAAATTTGAGAAGCATAGCATAACTCTAATTTTTGTTTCTAGCATAATGTGACAATCTTAATTTGAACGAAATCTAATTTGATATTAACCCAATTCCCAATTTTAAGTATTGGAGCCCAAATCCATATTAGATTAATATTTTACACATAACACAACCCTCACTTTTTAATTTTGAAACCTAAACCCGAATCAAATAATTAATTAGCATATAGCCAACCAAAATCCAAACAAACCCACTCCATGCCCACTAATTTACCCAACCAATTAACCCTAACCATACAAGTAATTAAACATTAACATATTACAAAAACCCCAATCAAAGACAGTAAGTGTCTAAGCTTGGGGGTCTATAACACATATCATACATACCCAATCAAACCCCTCAAGGACATTATTTTACATTAACATATCACACATACGACATACCCAATCAAACCCCACAAAAACCCTCTTCGATAGTATCTACACTTGAAGAGATGGAGACCGTTGCTTCGGGAGGATCTACTCTTCGATTTGCGTAGATTCAAGACCGATTGAGCATATCTGACTAGAATGGAGATCTAAGAGAGAAGATGAAGGTGAGAAAGAGGCAATTCTACAGAAATAAAGGAGATTGAGCAAGATGCGACAGAGATGAGTGAGATCTAGTAAGATTACGGCTTTTTTTTGCGCGATTGTTTTCGTCTCGGGCTTCATCTCGCGATACTCTGTTCGAGATGACGAAAACTCGGCCGATACAGTTGATACAAACCACGAAACATCTCTTTCTGTAATCTTCTTGACTCGGCGCCTTATCTCGTCTCGGACCCCTACGAAACCGAGTTGACTCGGCCGAGTTAACTCGGTTTCGGCCGATACCTTGAACCATGATTCGAAGTTTCCAGATAAGATTTTGCTAAATAATATTTCATGTCTCTCAAAATGTCACTTCCTTTTACTTCTTCAAATAATGCCACTGCTCAAATTTTATTTGAAAGTCTTCAATTACTTCATTTCCATGCGTTACAACTTACAACTAACATGTATCTCAAGATCGATAGTTAATGAACGAGAGATATAAAATATGCTCGAGTTTGGCCCCTGAATTGAAGAATCATCATCTAACACAAATTTGGAACTCACTATCCCAAAATAAATCCCCCACAAAAAGAAGCCCAACCACTACCAATTTTAATTTTGACAATGTGCAAAATTTGAATAGTATCACCACCAACTAAATTATATCTATGAAAAGGCCAACCAAAGAAAAAGAAATTATTAGGGTTTCTTCTTACCAATGTTCTTCGCCTCCAAACTTTCCGACCACCGCCACCAGCATCATTTTGCGATCGTGACCTGCTCTGCTGATAAAACAACCATAAATTAAACAAACCCAAAAAGGAAAAAAAAAAAAAAAAAAACAGTTAAGAGAAGAAAAAAAAAATTGAAGATTTCTAACCTGTGACCTAACAGAGAAGTTCAAACGCCATGGATTTTCAGGTCTCACTTCAATCCTCTGCGTTACAGATGAAGTAGATATAGTCACAGCAAAACTACGAATCAAATGAGTGATTCAAAAGACAACTAATTCAAATGTTATGGCTTAATAAAAGACTAAATTTTTTTTTTTTTTATAAAAAATAAAATCAAAATACAAGTGTTTGAGCAGAGTAAAGTTGGAGATTTTGAAAGACGCTTTCTTAAAAAAAAAATTCTGGGCAACCAAACAGAGAGTTGAAAGAGGAAAACCACTAACAGGTAAACGCGAAAGCTGTAAGGGTAAGGTAGTGAATGATAAAGTTGAGAAAAGCATAGCTGTGTTCATTGTGTTGCTGAAGTTTTTATCCTCTTTGCAACTCCTTTATGGTAATCTTTTACACTCAAGGCAAAGGCTTTGCTTGCTATATAGTATATCCTCTCACATGAAGTTAGCCCCTGTTTGGCACAAGCTTTTGAAGTCCATAAGTGATTGTGAAATTTTACGAGCTTTAGCTAAAGGGAGACTTGGTAGACTTGGTGTAAAGGTTGGCCTAAGTTGGACTAAAGGACGAGTCATAATCAAAAAACAACACAAGGACACACTCTAAAAAACTCCCTCCCAAAGTCTTCTAAAATTTTAACTTTCCCTCTTAGTCCTATAAAATTTTAAATTTCACTCTAAATGGCAAAATTGTCCATAGAACCTTAAGAGACCAGCACCAACAACTCTATCTTTCCTCCCCCTCCATAGTCACCACCACCACCATCTCTCTTCTCTCTCTAACTTTCTCTCATCCTTCCTCCATAGCCACCACCATCACAACCACCACCACCGGAGCCATCCTCGTCGTCGCCGGAGCCGTCATCGTTGTCGTCGCCACTACCACCAACTCTCTTCTCTCTCCTCCCCCTCCATAGCCACCACCACCACCACCGTCGGCCACCACACTACCACCAACACAAATCTCTACGCCCAACTGATCTTAAGAGAGAAAAATTTCTCTGTTGAATGAAGGTGGGATGGTAGGTGATGGTCGCCGGAGGTGTTAGTGGCGGTCGTCGGAGGTCGTATGAGGTCGCCGAAGGTGGAAGTGGCAGTGGCCGGAGGTTAGGCATGGGTGGTGACAATGGTGGATGGTCACCGGAGGTGCTAGTGGCGGTCGTCGGAGGTCGCCGGAGATGGTAGTGGTTGTCATCGGAGGTGGAAGTGGTGGTGGCCGAAGGCTAGGCATGGGTAGTGGCAATGGTGGCTAGGGTTTGATAGTAAGGTTAGATGATGAAGATGAGGATATTTTGGTCCAAAAAAAAATTAAGAGTAAAAATCAAGTTATTTTATTAAGTGTCCTTCATTCCAATTTAGCTTGTCTTAATGTCCTTGTCACCAATTTTTCCGTAGCTATAAAACCTTTTTTTTTTTTTTTTTTTTGGGGGGGGGGTTAATTACACAGGCCTCCCTGAGATTTGGCGAAATTATACAGACTTCCTTTTTATATTGCAAAATTACACAGACCTCCCTTGAGGTTTAGATTTGCATTACACACAGCTCCCCTTTAGATTGCAAAATTCACAGATCTCTCTTCTTAATTTGCTAATGCTGAAAATACCCTTAGTTATATACTCCGTAAAAAAACTCTCTCTTCTCTCTCTCTCTCTCTCTCTCTCTCTCTCTCTCTCTCTCTCTCTCTCTACTGTATATACATATATACATGCATACACACCATATATACGGACTATAAATATATACATACATACATACATACATACATACATGCATACATTCATGCACACCATATATACATATATATATATATATATTTGTATCCATATAGTCATTGAATGCATATATTCAAAGATGCTTGTATATATTTTTGAAGTGGATTGAGTATTTTGGGTTAAGACCTCAGATTTTTAGAACAAATTGATTTTGGGTTTAAATCTTAGGAATAAATTAGTTTTTGGAATAAATTGATTTGGGGTTTAAATCTTAGGAAGATTAGTTTTCACATGTATGTCCATATATCATGTACGTACTTGTATATATAGATACACACACAGTAGAGAGAGAGAGAGAGAGAGAGAGAGAGAGGTGTGTAGTTTACTAAAAAAATTCTTACACTAAAACTGTAATTTTCAAAATTTTGGTGGCCTTTGCATGTGAGTTTTTTTATACATATATATATATATATGTATATCAACATATATGTAGTTGATGACATTAAATTGGGCCTTGGGAGGCCTAAATGTAAAATATTAAAAAAATTTAAGGTAAAAATATAATTATAAAAATTCATAAGGGCCCTTAAAATTTTAAGAGCTTTCTGGTTGTCCCTTTTGCTCCCCCTGTGGGCAGGTCATAGTTGTTGCCAACCGATACCTTAGTAAGGTATTATCAAGCTTAAATAGAAAAGAAATGTCATTCACACCTCTTTAAATTTTGAATATTGGAGCATTTTTGTGATGAAGTCTCAAACACTACAGTAATTCATTTTGACTCTATAGTACTTTACTCTTTTGTAGTCAAAATAAATTGCTTAAATGATCAAAATGACCCATTTTTCTTCATCACTTTAATAAATATGTTGTATACACAGATGATTGAAAAAATCAGAGCAGTGAGGTCAATTAAAAAATCAGAAAATTCTAGAGAGAGAAAATAAGAGTCTCTCCCATGTATAATATACTGCTTTATTCCAAAAGTAACCAAAAATCTATTCAAAATAAATTAAAATAAATAAAAAAAGGAAAAATCACTGTATTTTAAATATTACTTTCATAATTACAAATTCAATAGTTTAAAATTTTTAATACAATCACTGCTCCGATTTTTTCAATTAACCTTACTGCTCTGGATTTTTCAATCATATGTGTGTGTAACATATATATTAGAGTGATGAAGAAGAAGATGTCATTTTAGTCATTTAAGCAATTTGTTTTGGCTACAGGGGGTAAAGTGCCACAGAGGCAAACCATAGGGGGTTATGTGTTACATTTCAAACTATAGGAGGGTAAAGTGTCACAGAGGCAAACCACATGGGGGTAAATGTGTTACATTCCAAACTATAGGTGGTAAAATGCCACAGGGTAGGGATGGACACGAATAGAGCTGCTCAACAAGAACTCGAAGCTCGGCTCGATAAAGGCTAGGCTCAGCTCACTCATTTCAGGTCATGAATGCGATCGATTAAGGCTCGTGAAAACGCTCATTTATAAGTTTGATAAATAGCTTACTGTGACTTATATATATACACATATTATAAACTTTATAATTTTAGAGAAAATATGACAAACTTCGTAAATAGACTAGATAAATGATTGATTTATCATTAAACTATATAATTTTAAAGGGCACACAAAAAAGCTCGCAAAAAAGATCATGATCACTTAAAAACTCGCCTCATTTGCGCTCATGCGCTAACTCGTGAAAAAGTTGGCGAGCAAGCTCAACTTGGCTTGCTCGTGTCCACCCCTACAAAGGCAAAACACAGGGGCAAAAGGTAATGTACCCCTACTTTAATGAGGTAACAAATATATGTTTGTCTAAATAATTCGGACAGATATGGAAATGTAATAACAGTAATATGCTATAGTATGAATGCAAGAAAAAAAAATAATTCTCAAACTGGCTTCTATTTGTGCACTCAAAGATAACAATGCTATCATTTGTGTCAAATGGGTTTACTCGACCATTATCTTAGGAGACTAGTCAAATATATTTCTAAACAGGGGATACAACTCAAAATTAAAGTGGTACCTTGTGGTGGAAGTCATCAATTCGGGTCTGATTATTCCTAAGTCTAGTGTTATTTTTTTTATGTGACTTGATCTGTGCCGTGATCAAATGAAAATGGATAAGAGGCTCATGGGATGGATGTGAGAGGGTGGGGATGATTACATTTCTAGAAGCAAAATTCGACCGAATATGAAGGTTATAGGTTTTTTTTTTCTTAGATTGCTATCACAAGGGAAATAATTTTATTTGATGCTTTTCTTTCCCTTAATTTTTATCAGTGAACCCACAAACTAAAAAAACCTAAGACTTTGCATAATTATGAGTTTGGTAAAGGAAAATAAGACAATACATATGTGAAACTTTCCTATGTTTGGTTAAGAAAAAAAAAAGTGAGGAAAAAAAAATACAGGGAAAAATAAATTGAAAAGTTTATGTTTTGTGAGTCACTTTTTTTTTTCTTCTTAAGTTCTAATTTTATTTTACATATATACATATATATCTTTTTTTTATTTGTGAAAATTGATATATATATATATATATATATGGAGAGTATCTTAATTGCACGGGGTAGAGTGCACTGACCTACTAGTGCACTGTCTTTTTAGCCTAAAAAATACGCGGGTCAGCGAGGCAGCAGGATGGGGCGCAAGTCAACTGGGTAGCCCGCAAATTTTTTTAGGCTAAAAAACCAGTGCACTGGGTCAGTGCACTCTACCCAGTGCACTTATCTTTGAATATTATTTAAGCCTAGAGTAAAATAAGAAGAAAAAAAATACAAGAAATTGGGGTGTGCTTGTGTTTACACCACAAATATTTGGACTATGGGCAACATAATGCTTGCTTGTGTGGCGGAATGTGAGTGGATGTTGAAGTCCAAGTGTCAATGGTGGTTACAGGTTGATTGAGTCATATTAAACACATGACTATTTATTTAAATGGATTAGTGGGCAATAACTACTTAAAACTACCCCATCATGGATAGTTTTATGAAAAATAACCACCTATAAACTAACACATCATGGAGAATTTTGTGGAAAATTATTATATATTGAAATAACCACATTATGTTCATCAGACACGCAATCAACCTAACGTGGCGTGACCAGTCTGAAATGTAGTGGCAGTTATGCAGTGATCAGCTTGAAAGGTAATGATCAACTTGAAATGCAGTTGCACTTATGCAGTTAAGCGTGTTGCCTATAAATACAAGGGAGAATGAAGAAGAAGGCGTCATCAAAGATCAAACAAACTACATGCTCTAATCATTTTGGAGTATGTTTTATTTCCTTTTTCAGTTTTAAGAGTATATTTTAATATATTTCTTCTACATCCGTAGAAGGCAAGTTATCCCTTTATTCTTCGTGTTGTAATTTGGAGACGAGCAATGCCACTCAAAACTGTAAGAAGGCGTGTGCTCTCCTTCTTATTTCTATAAGTGAAGGCACGTTTACCACTTCAATCCCTTGTAACTGTTCTTGTGCTTAATGAAAAATATTACATTGTGAGTATTTACTTTTTTGGTGAGATTTCTGTTACATTTTAAAACCTTTGATTATCTGAAAGCACCGAGAACCTATAGGAATGTGTTATTTCTTTGCTTTCCAACTCGCCTGATTATTCTATTTCCATCTTAGAAGGCGTTTGATGGCAAACAAGTCGTTTTCTTCGCACGCTCGTGCATAAGAATATTTTCTGCCAAACAATTTGATAACTCAATTAAGTGTTGAAAATGAAAATTTTCAACACTTATTTCTTTTCAGTGCGTTTGATAATATATCACTCAATTTAAAAAGTAGCAAAAAAACCACTAAAAAACTTTAAGTGAAAATTTTATACTAAAAATAATCATTGAATGCAATATATTTCAGTACTTAAATAGGGGTGACAGTGTTTGATCTGACACGAAAATAAACGTTAAACGTGTTTGTGTTGGCCCGAAATAGAAACCTTAGAGGGGGGTGAATAAAATTTTAGCAGAAAATTAACATTTTTAAATGCTTAATACAAAATTAAACACAATCAAAGATAATAAAGTAAAGAGCGAAGGGAAGAGACACTTGCAAACTGAGTTTTCAAGTGGATCGGCAATCCGCACACTGCGACCTACGTCCACCCCTCAAGAACACCTCTTGAGGATTTCTTTACCGACCTACTTACGGGTGTAGATAACATTTACAAGAGCCTTCAATCTCTCCCAAAAAAGAACACATCTTCTTTGCACACAAGGGTTACTAATCCTTACTCTTTACAAATTATTTGAATATAAATAAACTCTCTCTCAAAAGAGTAGATGGATATAATTAAAAGCTCACTACAATTTGCTCTCTCAAAGAAATACAAATGAAGAACTAAAACAAATTGATTAACTCACACAACTAGGGCCCAAATATGAATGATTAAAGATCAATAAGTTGTGTGATTCAAATGATGTTTTCCAATGGAATGATCAACCTCAAATGGTTTGGGAAAACATGTATTTATTGACGGAAAAATTGGATCTCAGTGCAAACGGGTACAGATTAAAATTTAATCTAACAAAACTAGATATACTTTTCGTTTGTTTTACTTGCAATTAATATACATACAAAGAAATAGATATAGATATAACTTTGCGAATTATTCAAGAGTCAAAGACTCTTAAGAATGAGGCTCATCATTCTACCCCGTAGATGTTAATCATGCTACAGTGTATACCTGATAAGTTATCCAAACTTATCATCCACTCTGACTTATTTGAAACAACAAGGATTTGTGATTCATATGTCACATGTGTAATCACAAACACAAATGAATCACATGTAATGATGTTTAAGGATTTCAGTCTAATATTCATCTCATGAACTAATATACGTAAATGAATTATGATATTCCATTGTCCAACTAACTAGTTTGAGGGAATATTCCCAACATTTATAGTCCTTGAAAGATTATAACCGTTAGTGACAAAATGGTAAATAAATGGCATTTCAAAAAATATATGTTTGTCTAAATAATTCGCACAGATATGGATATGTAATAACAGTAATATGCTATAGTATAAATGCAAGAAATTTTTTTTTCTCAAACTGGCTTCTATTTGTGCACTCAAAGATGACAATGCTATCATTTGTGTCAAATGGGTTTTCTCGACCATTATCTTAGGAGACTAGTCAAATATATTTCTAAACAGGGGATACAACTCAACATTAAAGTGGTACCTTGTGGTGGAAGTCATCAATTTGGGTCTGATTATTCCTAAGTCTAGTGTTAGTTTTTTTATGTGACTTGATCTGTGCCGTGATCGAATGAAAATGGATAAGAGGCTCATGGGATGGATGTGAGAGGGTGGTGATGATTACATTTCTAGAAGCAAAACTTCGACCGAATATGAAGGTTATAGGTTTTTTTTTTTCTTAGATTGCTATCACAAGGGAAATAATTTTATTTGATGTTTTTCTTTCCCTTAATTTTTATCGATGAACCCACAAACTAAAAAAACCTAAGATTTTGCATAATTTATGAGTTTGGTAAAGGAAAATAAGACAATACATATGTGAAACTTTCCTATGCTTGGTTAAGAAAAAAAGGTGAGGAAAAAAAATACAGGGAAAAATAAATTGAAAAGTTTATGTTTTGTGAGTCACTTTTTTTTTTCTTCTTAAGTTCCAATTTTATTATATATATATATATATCTTTTTTTATTTGTGAAAATTGATATATATATATATAGATATGGAGAGTATCTTAATTGCACGGGGTAGAGTGCACTGACCTACTAGTGCACTGTCTTTTTAGCCTAAAAAATACGCGGGTCAGCGAGGCAGCAGGATGGGGCGCGAGTCAACGGGGTAGCCCGCAAATTTTTTTAGGCTAAAAAACCAGTGCACTGGGTCAGTGCACTCTACCCAGTGCACTTATCTTTAAATATTATTTAAGCCTAGAGTAAAATAAGAAGAAGAAAAAATACAAGAAATTGGGGTGTGCTTGTGTTTGCACCACAAATATTTGGACTATAGGCAACATAATGCTTGCTTGTGTGGCGGAATGTGAGTGGATGTTGAAGTCCAAGTGTCAATGGTGGTTACAGGTTGATCGAGTCATATTAAACACATGACTATTTATTTAAATGGATTAGTGGGCAATAACTACTTAAAACTACCCCGTCATGGATAGTTTTATGAAAAATAACCACCTATAAACTAACACATCATGGAGAATTTTGTGGAAAATTATTATATATTGAAATAACCACATTATGTTCATCAGACACGCAATCAACCTAAAGTGGCGTAACCAATCTGAAATGTAGTGGCAGTTATGCAGTGATCAGCTTGAAATGTAATGATCAACTTGAAATGCAGTTGCACTTATGCAGTTAAGCGTGTTGCCTATAAATACAAAAGAGAATGAAGAAGAAGGCGTCATCAAAGATCAAACAAACTACATGCTCTAATCATTTTGGAGTATGTTTTATTTCCTTTTCCAGTTTTAAGAGTACATTTTAATATATTTCTTCTACATCCGTAGAAGGCAAGTTATCGCTTTATTCTTTGTGTTGTAATTTGGAGACGAGCAATGCCACTCAAAACTGTATGAAGGCGTGTGCTCTCCTTCTTATTTCTATAAGTGAAGGCACGTTTACCACTTCAATCCCTTGTAACTGTTCTTGTGCTTAATGAAAAATATTATATTGTGAGTATTTACTTTTTTGGTGAGATTTCTGTTACATTTTAAAACCTTTGATTATCTGAAAGCACCGAGAACCTATAGGAATGTGTTATTTCTTTGCTTTCCAACTCGCCTGATTATTCTATTTCCATCTTAGAAGGCGTTTGATGGCAAACAAGTTGTTATCTTGGCATGCTCGCGCATAAGAATATTTTCTGCCAAACAATTTGTTAACTCAATTAAGTGCTGAAAATGAAAATTTTCAACACTTATTTCTTTTCAGTGCGTTTGATAATATACCACTCAATTTAAAAAGTAGCAAAAAACCACTAAAAAACTTTAAGTGAAAATTTTATACTAAAAATAATCATTGAATGCAATATATTTCAGTACTTAAATAGGGGTGACAGTTTTTGATCTGACAAGAAAATAAACGGTAAACGTGTTTGTGTTGGCCCGAAATAGAAACCTTAGAGGGGGGTGAATAAAATTTTCGCAGAAAATTAACATTTTTAAATGCTTAATACAAAATTAAACACAATCAAAGATAATAAAGTAAAGAGCGAAGGGAAGAGACACTTGCAAACTGAGTTTTCAAGTGGATCGGCAATCCGCACACTGCGACCTATGTCCACCCCTCAAGAACACCTCTTGAGGATTCCTTTACCTACCTACTTACGGGTGTAGATAACCTTTACAAGAGCCTTCAATCTCTCCCAAAAAAGAACACATCTTCTTTGCACACAAGGGTTACTAATCCTTACTCTTTACAAATTATTTGAATATAAATAAACTCTCTCTCAAAAGAGTAGATGGATATAATTAAAAGCTCACTACAATTTGCTCTCTCAAAGAAATACAAATGAAGAACTAAAACAAATTGATTAACTCACACAACTAGGGCCCAAATATGAATGATTAAAGATCAATAAGTTGTGTGATTCAAATGATGTTTTCCAATGGAATGATCAACCTCAAATGGTTTGGGAAAATATGTATTTATTGACGGAAAAATTTGATCTCAGTGCACAGCGGAGTACGGGTACAGATTAAAATTTAATCTAACAAAACTAGATATACTTTTCGTTTGTTTTACTTGCAATTAATATACATACAAAGAAATAGATATAGATATAACTTTGCGAATTATGAAATCGTTTCAAGAACTCTCAATGATTGCTGTGACGATTCGATCCCGATCACTTTGTTCCGACAAAGATGCGATCAGCAGAGGGACTAAACGATCTCCGATTGACCTCAAATTTTAACAGCAGCTGCGTCTCGACGTCAGCTTCGTCGTGTCCAAAATTTGTGAGGTTGCGATAAGTATTGAGCAATCCAATATACTTTATGTAAGCATTACCCAGCACTAACGATCTTCGCTCCCAATGTGCTCTTGATTTTTCAGAGCTAAAGATCTTCACTCATATGTCTATTGGATGTACTTGGAGGCTAGGGTTTGGTGGAAACCTCTCTGGAACAAACTTTGGAAGTTTAGGAAGGGTTTGTGAAGTCTACAACCAATACTGAATCTTCTCGGAGAATAAAAGATATGTGCATTATGTTCTGCCCGGAGTGTTTATATTTATAAACTGTTGAACCGACCTAAGTGTCAATCAATTGCCAAAAGTGGCAATCGACTGCCTTACCAATCGATTGCCTTAGGGGCAATTGATTGCTTATCCAATCGATTATAAGTGATGCAATCGATTGCTGCACCAATTGATTGGATCTATCGATTGATTCTAACTTTATCCCAAATCTCTTATTGCATTGTTCCTTCACATCCAAACATCCTTATGAGCTAAGAGTGGGACCCCTAGGTTCTTAATTACTGGCTCCAATTAATTATTATTCCATCTAGTCAATACTTTTTTAACTAAAGAATCAATAGTTAATCAATTATCATTTATACCACTATTAAATGATAATTGCACTCCAGTGCATAAGAACAAAATCACACATACATAAGCGATTACTAGACTTTGTATATTATGATAATGATGTCCCTCTAGAAGACAATATTCGTATTTATCATCGGGATGTATGTTTTAAGATACTGTCGACCTTGTAGATAGATACATCTTATATTCCTCGAGTATCATTCACTACGCTTGGATTACCAAACATGTCAACAAATACTTTGTTGACAAGGCTGGATAGCTCTCGGTAATCACTCCTAGTGACATTCTCGAGGGAATACTTACTCTTCAGTTTATAAAAGATGGTAGAATTCCATCTTGACAATGTATGTTCCCAACATTGAAAACCTGATTACCCAAGATATCCAGGTGTTGATCTTGCAAGACCTCACTGATTGGTAAGTCAAAGCAACCAAAGCATACAATTTGCGTCCATAATTGTCTCAGGATTAAGGACATGTATCCCTATACAACGGTGACAGCATTTAGGTGTCAATAGGTTTAACTTAGGTCCGTCAATGCACCGCGCAAATTAACCAAGAGTCAAAGACTCTTAAGAATGAGACTCATCATTCTACCCCATAGATGTTAATCATGCTACAGTGTATACCTGATAAGTTATCCAGACTTATCATCCACTCTGACTTATTTGAAACAACAAGGATTTGTGATTCATATCTCACATGTGTAATCACAAACACAAATGAATCACATGCAATGATGTTTAAGGATTTCAGTCTAATATTCATCTCATGAACTAACATACGTAAATGAATTATGATATTCCATTTTCCAACTAACTGGTTTGAGGGCATATTCCCAACATTTATAGTCCTTGAAAGATTATAACCGTTAGTGACAAAATGGTAAATAAATGGCATTTCAAAAAACTAGCAGTTGGTTGTTCTACGCGGTAATCTAGTCGACTGATGTCACGATCCAGTCAACTGCATCACAAATAAATTGAAACGCGCCATTAAACCAGTCGACTGAAGGAGGGGTTCGGTCGACTAAAATTCTTGAAATAGAAACTATGTTTTTGGAACTCAAATCAGTCGACTGTTTTCACTATCGGTCGACTGAAGATTAAAGTGTCTAGTCGACTGAAGAAACGATCCAGTCGACTATTTTTCCAGTGAAAAATAGTTTTTCTATTTTAAAAGATTTTTCCAAGTTTTGAACCTTTAAGCCCATGTGAGTGAAGATCAAAATGCTTTATAATAAAAACCTAGACTCAAATAAAGGATGAAATGATCTTCAAGTCTTCAAGCTTGATCCTTATTGAGCTCCATCACTCTTAGGCTTCACCAAATGCTATCTCATGAACTCAAACAAAGTTAGAACATTTAAGTGCATAATTCAAGAAATTAGTATAATGAAAATGACTTGATAATAGATTAGAATAGAACAATTAACAACATACTATTATCAATAGATTTGTCATCATCAAAACAAACATAAATAATGCCTTAAAAAAAATTTAAGGCTAACAATTTTACCCTTTTTGATGTCAAAATATGTAATAGAGATATAGCAATTAAAGCATAATAAGTGTCATTTTCATTCATCATTCAAAACAAGATATGTAAAGTATGAATACAAGAATGATAACTTTCTAATAGACTCTATTAAATTTTTTCCCCTTTTTAAAGATCTCTATCATTTTTTCCCTTTTTGACAATAATAAAAAGATAGGGGGTTTGAACTAAAAGTTCCCCCTCAAGATAAATGAACATGTCATGGAGGCAACAAGATACCAAACAACTAAAGTAAACATTATAATATTGTAATACCCTGTATTTTGGTATATTAATAAGACCTGGTATTTCATTTCTATACTCGTATAAACTTTCTCTTCCTTTTGGTAATTTTTGATACCAATCGATTGATAAGTTTCCCAATCGATTGACACTTTTTAGATACCAATCGATTGATAAGTATCCCAATCGATTGACATTCAACCGACTAAAAGTGATGACGTGTCATTATCCCAATCGATTGCCATTCATCCCAATCGATTGACATTGTTTCCAATCGATTGACTACAAATATCTGTTGCCAATCGATTGACTTGTATTCCAATCGATTGACATAACCTGAGATAAGTTTTCTTCTTTCCTTTAGCTTTGAACGTGTGGCACTCCCATACCCCTATATATACTTGTTCATTTGTGGCCTTGGGTCATTTTGGCAGCCTTGAGAGAGAGAGAGACATACCTCTTGAGTTATACATACATATATCTATCTATATCTCTATATCTATATACATATATACACACACACTACCTTGGCAGCTGGGAGAAGAAGAGAAGAAAGAAGAAGAAAGAAGAAAGAAGGAGACGGAGAGGGAAGACAGAGACAGAGAAGAGAGAAAGAGAAGGAAGAGAGAGAGAGCTTGGGGAATTAAGCTTAAACACAAGCCAAACGCACCCTAGGTGAGTTTCTAACTCACTTGGTCCCTTTATGTGATGTTTATACAAGTTGTTATGACCTTTAGATGTGATAATAGTATGACTTCTACGTTTATATATGCTGTTTTTACAATCTGCTGGAGAAGACGTAGTATCAATCGATTGACATAATCTCAATCGATTGACATCAGTCGTATCCCAATCGATTGGATAGGATTCCAATCGATTGACATTCCAATCGATTGCCATGTTTTTCAATCGATTGACATTCCAATCGATTGACATAACTTTTGCTCCAATCGATTGAACCTCTGTTCCAATCGATTGGCATAAGCAGAACATGGTTTCCTTTGCCTGTTTATTATATAAGAGGTTTAGTTGTTCGATTCCTGATTCGGAATTCCATTATGCGACTATGGGTTAGACAGGAGTAATGTGACACCAAAGATTAATGGATAATGAATAAAAAGAATATGAAGAAATGGGTGACGTGTTGATTCTGATATGAATTTGATATCCGATTTCTTTTAATCCAAGTAGTCAGGACACATTGGGAGTTTGTCATGTGTCGATGTAGAATGGAACGTAAGTAGGTTTGGTAAGTTCTGGGAATGGTACGTGGATGGACGATTGGTCATGATATGCTCTTAAAAGCGGTGAACCGGACCATGGTTCTTAAAAGCGGTGAGCTGGACCAAGAAGTCTTAAGATAGACTGGATGATCTGTGATATGCTCTTAAAAGCGGTGAACAGGACCATTGTTCTTAAAAGCGGTGAGCTGGGATCACTAGTAGATGACGTTAAGTCGTGGCAATAGATTGATATGCCTTGTTCGAAACGTTATATCCCTGAAATGCGGTGAACAGGACCATTGTTCTTAAAAGCTGGGGACAGACTGACGTGGAGTCCATGACATGCGGTGAACAGGACCATTGTTCTTAAAAGCGATGGACAGAATAAGGGTGTATCCCTAGAGTTAAACGATTGAGTCTGTTCATGAAATCAGAATATGTTGAGTTCGGTATTCGATTAACAAGACGTTAAGGGTCGGTTTATAAGGACGAATAAAGGAACAAGATATGGATATAATAAGATATTAATTCGTGTTTTCATAAGCTTGTGTTTACTTCAGATAACTGGTACCCTGTTAGTTTATTCTCACTCAACTCTCAGTAAGCTGACGGCCTTTTATTGCCTGGACTTTTCCCCGTCCAGAATATCCTGCCCCTTTTTCTGCAGGTAATGACCAGTACACTGATGACTATTATCCAGAGGAAGGCCCCACCGATGATGGTTACGCCAGGGAGGACTATCCTTATGCCAGTTGAAGGCTGAAGATGTTATGACTAGTTTTATATTTTCAGTTGTTCAGTTTAACTTTTGTTAACGGGTACTTGGGCATTTGTTGTCTCCAGACCTATTGTGATCCTGTGGACCATACTCTGATATTTTGTAATAGTTAGCACTGTGTGTTATTCTCAGTTGTTTACAGTTGCTGTTCTTTTGGACTAGTACTGCGTGGTGTGGATTATTAGTGACTTTCACCTGTCATTCCTTATGGACCCATAAAGGAAATTTATTTTTCTCTATTTATGTCGTTCTGGGGCGTGACAAATATATTCCCCGCCAACATATGCATATATGAATAAATACCAATTATAATATCAAAATAATGCATTATCTCCTTAGGAGGATGGATATTTGAACACCAAAAGAATGTGCCATTCGAAATGCAAGTATGATTTCACAATCAAAATAAATTAATGTGATAAACCAAACATGATTTGCATGCTATCAAAATTAAGAGAAATGAAATATAAGTATGATTTGACAATCAAAACAAATTAATGTGATAAACCAAACATGATTAGCATGCTATCAAAATTAAGAGAAATATCAAAACAATTTAATATATCCTACTCCTACTAGGCTTAAGGTAAGAGATTTTACTATTGTCCAAGCATCTCTTAGATGCTTCATTTGCCAAGATGGTAGGAGATGATCCCTTCACAACCCAAACCATGTTAATTTTCTTGCGAAATGAACATTTGTAATTAACATCCCCCTTTTTCATACAATAATGACAAGTTACATGGGGAAGGGTCTCATTTAAAATTGATTCCTCAACAAAGAAATTCTTATGAGAATTTTGAGAGATTGAAGGTTTCTCAAAGAAATTTGTATACCTCATTTCTTTGTTTGTGGGATTGAATCCCAAAGTACTGGCCATATCAAAAGCACATTTTTATTTTCCCAAAAACATATTCAAATTTTGATCACCTTGGGTAAATTTTGCCAAAGCTTTTGTCAAATCATCAATCTCCTTTTTCAATTTAACTTTTTCTTTTTCAATAAACTCATTTGAAGGTTGATTGGTTAAGATAAGTTTTTCTAGTCTCAAAATGTCATTTTGAGATTTTAAATCTTCCAATGTCTTTCTCAACTCTTTTTCAAGCTCATTTGAAGATTGAACTCTTGAAACATGTTTTTCATTTTCAATCTTCAAAGATTCATTTTGGGATTTCAAAATATTTAATTCATTTGAAAGTTTGGAAGAATTTGTTTTAAGAGTTATATATTTAGATTCTAAATTCTCTAACTCCTCATGTAACTCCTCAAAAGCACATTGAAGGTCATTATAGTTAGGAGATGCAACAATAGAGGTAGGATTAGAGTTTACATAATTCTCTTGTGCACTTTCTTGGTCGCATGAGTTATCATCGGATGAGTCATCATCATCCTAAGTGGCCCATTTTTCCATTTTCTCATTCTCATCATATCATTTGTAAATATGCACACTCTTTCATCTTCACAAATTAGGTTAGTAGTAATATGAAATTTTTCTAAACATAACCAAATTTCATTAGCATTAGTGCATGATCGAATTCTATTATGTGAAATATCATCTAAAGAATTGTGTAGAATTTTCATAGCTCTAAGATTCAATAGAAACTTATTTGGATCACTTTCATTCCATTCAAACTTTGATTTAGGAGAAAAACCAATTTTGACAATGTACCAAAGATTTATGTCAAGTGATATGAATAAATTTCTATTCTCCTCTTCCAATGATCATACTTGTGATTTTTCAATGAAGGAGGAGTGGTAATACGATAACCTTCTTGAACTTTTGTTTCCATAGAACTTGACTCAACATTTTGAAATTCAATAAAATCATTATAGTCATTGAAAGAGCAAGAAGTGGAGGTTACCTCATTTTCTATTGCCATGAGATAAAGGTTGACGATCTCATTTTAATTTGAGTTGTCTTCCGATTATTCACTCTCGGAGCTACTTTGAGTGGCCTTCACTGCCTTCTTTTTTGCATTGTATATCTTTAGGAGGCTTCTTTCCCGATTTTTCTTTCCTTAGAAACTTTGTGAATTGTTGGGTGACTAAAGCCATATCCTTATCCTCATCACTCTCATGATCTTTGCCCTTTTCTTTGAGCTTGTGGACTTCAAGGCCATGTCTCCTCTTTTGATCTCTTTCACTTCCTTTTTCTTGTCTTCTTCAACAAGCACGACTAACTCTATTTCATGGGTAATGAGTGATCCCATGAATTGTTGAATTGACAATTTTGTCAAATCCTTTTCTTGCCGAATAGCCGTGACCTTCGGTTGCCATTATTTGGGTAAAGCCCTAAGGATTTTCTCAATAATTTCTTTATTAGCATAAACTTTTTCTAGATTTGTCAAGCTACTACTCCTCCTACTAAAGATACTCCTCCTCCTGCAAATTCTAGAGCAGTAGAAAATTCTATAGCTACTTCATTAGCATAATTTCTTTATTGTCTGAAAATTCTAAAGCTACTACTCCTACTGTAACCGCATAAACGGTTGCGCTAGACCCCAGAGTCAGCACAATTTTCCCATCACTATATCTCTTGGTTGATCTGAACCCCTGCAACAAATTACAGATATGGTTAGTCACACCAGATTCAATGCACCAAGTGTTTGAAGTATCTGTTATAAAACTTACTTCAATCACATGTGACTCAATCATACCTTGAACTCTTGTAGCTAAGAATTCTGGACAGTTCCTCTTCCAGTAGCCCTTCTCACCGCATTGGAAACACTTTCCTTTGCCTTGGTCATCCACCTTCCCCTTACCCTTACCCTTTCCCTTTCCCTTTCCCTTTCCCTTTCCCTTTCCCTTTCCCTTAGATTTTGCAATATTAGGGACTGGTCCAACACTTGGACTACCAGTGCTAGCTTTCTTCTTCCCTTTCTTTCCTTTCAGTGTAGATTGGGAGGAGGAAGAACTTTTCTCAATGTTCAGAACGTTGCCCCTAGGTTTGATCACCTCTTCCGCTGCTAGAAAAGAACTTATCAATTCGCTCATTGAAAAATTCATTTGATTCATATTATAGTTAAGTTTCAATTGAGCGAATGAAGGCGACAGCGTATTGAGGATCATATCAACTTGGGTATGTGCATCGATGTTGGCACTAGGGTCTCCAGCTCGTTCAAATAATTGTGGACACGTGACCTCCGGGAGTCCACCCCCGTACATTCTTTCCCGGGGTTTCAGAATTGATTTTTCTTTTTTGAAATTGATTTCAAAAAGGTCTATTGAAAACAGATACAGAGTCGCCACTTAGTCTTTAAGGAACCAAGAAACCTAATTTTGACTCACCCAAACGGATAAAGGGCACCGACCCTTCATAACCAAAGAACTTGACTCGGGGTTTTGGTACGAGAGAGGAATGAGCCTTTGCCACGACTAAAACACCCTTAACTCACCCCGTCTCTCGACGGGCCTCAATTAGCATCCAAATAATCATCTTATACTATGTTTGGTTCGACAATTGATACTATAATAGTATATTACATCACATAAGAATCTTGAAATGGAAGATCAAAAGATAAGATATCATTCATAAGATCTAAGCCAAATACTACACAATGCAAAGGTGAAAGATCACACAAACAAACCTAAAAAAAATCGTCTAATCACATATCAAGTAATCAAGTTTTCCTAGTCTGGAAAGGGGGACATGAGTTGTTCTTGAAATAAATAAATCAAAGAAAAAAAAGATGCTTAGCAAGCTAGAATGATGCATGTTAATCTTTGAGAAAAAAAATCTCTCAATCCCTATGACGGATGAGAAAGGATGATTAGATCAAAAGGGGAAGCATGAACGTGATCAAATTCATTCCTTATAAGCCTCTTATATTAGGAATCATTAAAACTCCAAATCTTGCATGGATGCAATGTATGATCCTAGAATGTGCAAAGGTTGTAGTGTGTTTGTGTACATGGACGTTCTAAAGTGACTTAAAAGTCTAGAGTATGCATGAATGTATGAAAAAAATTATTATAGGATATATACAAATGTATATGAACTACTTCCTAAGATATGGGCTAATTTGGATTACATGTAAGCATCAAATCAAAAAAAAAAAGAATTCAAAACATGCTTGCTATGAATAGTGGAGAGAACAGTGAGTTAATCTTGTAAAAATGGAAAAGAGTGGTTAGGAATGTTTTCAATGCATGATTTTTTATGGAGATTATCCTCATTGTGTCTAGAACACATACCAAAAAGACAATCTACAATAACTATTACATATTGAGAGAAATCATATAAACAAGAGAGGTTGCTCAGAAACAGAGTCTGTACTGTCGACTGAAATGTTGAAAAATCTTAGAAAATGAAGAAAAAAAAAACATCTAGAGGCCCATATTATATAAAAAGTTCCCTAAAACACTGAAGTTAAAGGGAAAATGAGTTGGGACTACTCTTTTTGGAAACATTTTCTAAAAAACAAGTTGAAAGTCAACCTAGCTGCTATGACAGCAAAATAGAATGTCGAGAAGGAATGTTTGGGTCAAAATGGAACCCTTCCAATTGTTTTCAAGCCAAGCCAAAAATCGTGGGTGTTCTAAGTTAGGAAGAATTTCCAAGTGGTCTTGTAATCACCCTTTGAGTATAGAGTTCTAGAGAAATCTTTGAACTCAGATCATTCACTGTTTTGAAGATTTTTGGTAAAACAAGGCTTGTTTCTTGGAATCCAAATGTTGGGGTTTTAGAGGGGTTTTGAAATGCGGGTTTTAAAAGCACATTTTCAGCACAAAAAGGGGATTAAGACCACTTAGGAAATCAACATCAAACTCATCATCATGAACTCCCAATATTGTTTGCACAAGCATAGTTTTGTTTGAGAATATGACTTCAATAATACATATGAAGTATTGAAGTTAGAATCATCATCCATCAAACATGTCTTTGAGGTCAAGAGCTACTATCCATAATGATTCACTCTCCTCAAACAACATGTTATCTAGATGATGATAAACATGTAAGTAATCAAAGAAAAATAAAAAAGAAATGACGTGAGAAGAGGTGAACATAATATGTACAAGCAAATAATAACAATCAATAGATGATAATCAATGTAATTTTGGACTTGTAGCTTGGTGTTTCACTTATAGATATTGATATTTGGACATGGAAGTAGCTTCCTAACTCAAGATTGCTCAAGAATGGTGGTTGGGGAGGATTTGAATGTGAAGTATAAGAGAGATAATGGAAGAAAGCAAGATTAAAACTTACTTTCTTATAGAAAATCAGTGGGAGAAGCTCTCTTTCTCTCTTCTAAACCTATCTCTATCTCTCTTTCTCTCCACAACTTTCTCAAGCTTTGCACTTGACCCCCCAAAATGAAGAGCAAAGGGGGGTTTATATAGGCCAATTTGGGGTAGTTTGGGATTTAGAAAGTGCTCCCATTGGTCCCAAACATCCGTGAACAAGAAACTACGTCATTTTGGCTTTCAATTATTCAATTTAGACCCCCAAAATAAATTACAAAAATGGATTCTGCGGGGGTTGAGAGCTGCCTTGGCACTGGCCATGTGCTTCCGCGGCAGTGGCCCAGTGCCGCCGCAGCACTGCTCCTCAGACACCCAGAAAATCATATTCAGGCCCCCAGAGGTCCCGGTATTCGCGAAAAGGCCCTATTTTGTCCGAAATTCACAGAAAACGCGTATGAACTCCAAATTGAGCTTGTGATATATCGTTGGAAAGGTAATGGAGTCTACTTTTCATAAAAATTAGTTCAGAGTCAGGTCACTTTGAAAAATTTTGCGGTATTCGCGATAAAACCCTATTTGATCATTTTTTTCACCTTCGAAAATTCATAATAAATTCCTTTTGAATCTAGAAATTATGTACGATATACTGTTGGAAAGCTATTGACCTCTAGTATCCATGAAAAATATTTGAAAAATGACACGGCGCTCTGGTTTCAAAGTCAACTTTTAGGTCAAATCGGTCAAACCTGGGATCTCCGAGAAGTTCTGGGAACCTCTGGGAGCTCCCAAGAGCTAACGTTTTCATTCGATTTTCTTTTAAAACTAGTTTTAGTACTTTTCACATGATCTAGAATGATCTCAGAACTTTTTGGTGAATTTGAACGATTTCGGTCAAACCTGGGTCAAACCGGTCAATGAAGACTTTCCGGGAACTTTCGGGACTTCCGGGGGTCTCTGGGAGCTGACGATTTCATTTGATTTTGCTTTAAAACTCATTTTTAGTACTTTTTAATGACGTAGCATGTTTCCAGAACTTTCGATTCAAATCTGGGAGTTTTGGGCTTTCAAGGGTATTTTGGTCATTTAGAGCATTTTGAGAGATAGAACTAACTTCCAAGAGTCCTTTTTAGGGGTGTCCATGGGTCGGGTGAGTCGGGTTTGAGGTCAACCCGTTCATCCACCCGAACCCCATCGGGTTACAGGTCTGTCACCCGTGACTCCAACCAAATTGTCGGGTAAACCGACTCATCGGGCTCGGGTTGGGTTGGTTCGGTTTCGGGTGAAATCCACATGTGAAATCTTTTCTATGCAGGGCAACTAAAATTAGACATCTATGGAGACAAATTTAGGCCCTAATTCTTCATTCCTCATAGTCATATAACATATATACCTATATAGAATACTAGATCAAAGTTCAATGAATCAATGCCCTAGAAAAATGGCGACAAATTAGGGCTAAATATGCAGAAGAAAAAGATGAAGAATCTGCAGAAGAAGAAGAAGAATCTGAAGAAGAAGAAGAAGAAGAAGAAGAAGAAGAAGAAGAATGAGAGAGAGAGAGAGAGAACAAAACCTATAATCGTTCATGGTGTCCAGATCCAAACTTCATCAGCGACCTTCGACGACGACGACGACAACGGCAAGAGGTCGAAGCTCCATCGTCGGTAGCAGAGGAAGGCCAGGAGTCAGCAAAGGTAGACTTAGGGTATGTTTTGCGATTTGTGGCTGTGTCGTGTGATTTGGGTATGTGTCATGTATATATTTTGTTATATATTATATATCAATGTTATCATAGGTGCGCATGTCGGGTCGGGTTATATCGGGTGTGTGAAGGGAGAAACCGACATCCATCCGAAATATGTTCGAGTTTGACTTGTGAAATCCGTGACTCAACCAAACAGTCACGGGTAGGGTCAGGTGGGTCGGGTTTGGTTTTTGTTGGACAGCCCTAGTCCTTTTTTAGTCTTGTTCGATCATTGTGTATCACCAAGCTATGGGTCTCCTAAATCTGATAGCCGACAAAATGGGGTGTCTACAATAACCAATCATCTTTAAAACATGTTCTTTGACTGGAGTCCCTTCCGACATCTTGGCACTCGTTATCTTCTGCATAGCTACCTGCTTGGCAGTCCTGCCATGCTCCCCAAACATCTTTTTCAGGGATTCGATAATCTCACTGGTAGAATTGTTCGAGTGGAATTGATGTTGCAACACACCAGCCATTGAGGCCAGAATGTAACAACCAGTCATTCCATTCGACTTCTTCCACATGTCGAACTCGCGTTTGGCAGCTACCGAATCATTTACCGCAGGTTCTTCAGGGCATGGGGTGGTGAAAACATATATGTGATCCTCCAAAGTTAATACGATGTCAATGTTACGTTTCCATTAAGTGTATTATTTCCAGTTAACTTGTTCTGAGTGAGTATAGTGGCAAGTGGACTAAATGTAGATCTAGATATTGTGATTTATTGAAAAAATCAAACAGATAAAATCAATATGGATATCGGAATTTGACAATTTAAAATGAAAGAATCCTTAAAACTCTTATTTTAAAATGAAGTCATCGGAATATCAAAACAAAAGAGTAAAGACTCCGTGTGGCGGTCAATACTCGATCTTTTGATTAATCATGACTTGTCTGCTATGCAACTCTTGCAAAACAAGTTATGACTCCCGAACCTATTTGATCTCTAAGTTTCTGAATAATGCCCCATGTGGGATCCCTTATCCATTGCTTAGCTAGTATGCACCATTAATTAGGATCCAATCACAACCGCCTCAAATAGTGCCTCTGTGTGGTGGTCACCCTGTAACACGTCTGATTGATCCTATCCATAGGAAGTTCACATCTAGTAACCAATGAGTAGTGTACTCTCTGTATGGAACGATCACCCCTGGCGAGGTGACACAGAATGCACTACTCATCTTACTGTGAACTGTTAATGGAAGATCGTGGGTGTTATTTATAAAACCCTCTCCCACTAGATTTGGTAAATAAGGATTTTGCTTTTTAGAAAATTATTTCTACTCATTGGCCATAGACATCCAATGTCTACCAATGAGTTAAAACTGTTTTTGAACTTTATTTTAGAAAACTTGTTTTATTATGCATGTAGTAACAACATATTAAATATTCTAATCACAAACAAGCATATAAAAACTAAAAACTAAAAAGAAATAAAGGCATTCAACAATGCATCTATCTCCCATGGCTCTATCTTTATAGAACCCCCTTCTTGGTTTGATCGCCTCCAGCTCCATATTCATGGACAATTGCTTGCTTCTCCATCTTCATGGATTTTCTAATTCTATTACATTGGTCCTATGCTTCTTTCGAAGCTTACAATTTATCTAGAAGTAGAAAACAACAATAAAATAAAAGGCTAGGCAAACTGGTTCGACTTTCCTTTTCGTAGGATTGAAGTCGCAACACCCATTACATATGCCTTAAAATCAAACCAATAATTAAAACACAATATACACCAATCTCAAACAATTAAATACAAAATTCAAAAGGTCTTGGTGCCATAGAAGATAGTGGACTAATCTTGCTGCAAAAGGGTTAGTCGTACGCACATCCACGCATATATATATATATATATAACAAATATATGTAACTGTTGGAACCCCTAATTGATTCACATAGTACATAAACTATTTACGTACTGAATTAGAACTTAAAACAGCATCTCAGTTCTCTATCACACTTTGATCGATTAACTGAGGTTCTATTGCTCGAAATTTCGATCAATTGAACATAGTTCAATCGATTGAACTTTCAGTTTCACAGAATGATTTGAAAAATTTATAGGATAATATAAAATTAAAGTAAATAATTTTAAAATCTTTTAAAACTGTGAACAGAACACCTGGACAGAAAATCAATCTCGATCGATCGAACCCCATTCAATCGATCGAACATGACAAAGTTCAATCGATCGAACTAGTTTGATCGCTTGAGAACTGAGAGGTTCAATCGATCGAACATACTTCGATCGATCAAACCTACCATGCATCCAATGCCATCACAGATTTGTATTCTGCTACGAGACTATTCTAGAAATAGATCTGTGATGAAGCAGTTTTCAAAACAGTTCTAAAATCAACATGTAAATCAAAACTAGTGTTCCAAAACTGTCACACCCCGATTTTTGGACAATCAAATATTTAATCCAGAGCAGGTATCTAGACTAATATTCAATTTCCAAAACATCGAGAGTGGCACACTCACACAGACTAATATATAATTATTGAAAATTGTATTTTATACTCATTAAATAAGAACATGTGATTTTGTGTTTTAAAAAAAACTCTTTTTTTTATTAAACTTAAATTCCCAAACATTCGTTTTCATTATAAAAGAAATTAAACTCCATTCCACATATTATATCCTTTCGATTTACCAAAGAAATTTTATGTTCATTCAATAAAACCCTCTTTACAGAGTTCAGCGGAAAGAAAACAATTAAGCATAAAATTCTATACATCCATAGGTCAGAGCAACTACAACGTTCTCAATACCCAATATATACTCCTTATTATAATTATACACTTGTGGCCCACACTGCCAGAAATAAAATAAAGTACAACAAAAAAAATACAACTCTAATAATAAACAACACTGCGACAATCTCTTCACCCAAACAGAAGCTCCAAAGAAAATCTCCAAATACTAAACCTGCACATACATTCGACTACGTTTCGTATAGAAACGCACCCGAATGCATTACGCACCCGGGTCAGTATATAAAATACTGGTGTGAGTTAACAAAAAAATATATAACGAGTCTTAGGGAACAACAATGTCCCATAGACTCCCAAAAGTACTCACAAAGAAACAACGTGACCACCTCATATCAGACAATATCGTTGCACAGAAAATAAACAATGTCATCACACATAATTCATGTCGGGTTAGAACAGTAGTTCCACGCACATTTCAGGATAGAACGGTAGTTTCCTTCAATGTGGTGGCAGTGGCTCCAACCCCGAATAAACACAACTGAATACTTACCGGTCGGATATCTATGGTGAGTCAGCCCTGCATAAAAGTTAGTAGACCCACCATCCTGTAATATATAGTTATCACAAACCAAGCAAATAAGTCAGTAAACAACATTTCCACATTCTAACTTAAACGTCGCATTCATTATTCCAAACTTATCAGTCTTATGAAATACTCCATTGTCATTATTTATTAGCCTTTAATTATCTTTGTGTTCTCTAGGTTCACCACTTGGCCACCCTCCATGGTACAGCCCACACATACATCCCATGTGTGCCCGGACATACTACCAACATCCATTCTAGTGCCAGTTTAGTTGGGGTATCAACCAAACCAGGTATACACAACGGAAGGCCGGTCAATATGCCTAGACGTCTATACAATATAAGCCGAGCATAAGGCTTAGGCCAGCTTGATCACGAAGCCACTGGCAAAAAGTACACTCCACAAGTCTTAAGCCAGCTTGATCACGAAGCCACTGACAAAAGAGTGCGAGCTACCAAAAACAATAACACAACAATGGGGAGTAGTGAACACTAAGGTCTTTTCCCAGTTTCTTACCATCTACGTTAATTCTCATAAGTACCCATTCATGAGGGTTTAATCACGTCATTAACCACTTCGGCAATTTATCATTTATTCCATGGAATATCATTATCCAATTATTCACGATAAGGCCCTTTTTTTTTGTTACCAAAATTCTATTCAAGTCTCTAGCGTAGTGTTTTCATGATAATTATTTAATACCACACGTAGAATAAGTTGGGGTTTCTTAACACATAGCATATAAAATCGACACTCAACAATACTATTTAAAATAGTCCCAAACATACCCTTACATTAAACAGTCCCAAAAACCAACATGGACTGAAATTATTCCTCATACTAATTCCGCACAAAGAAACATCTCTAACAATATTCATAAACATAAATTCGAAATTCGGAGTTAACATTCACTGCTACTGTAATATAAATTTTCTTCCCAAACGGTGCAGAATTGGGAAAAATGCTATTAGACAAAAGTTGTGCAGAATTGCGTTTTACAGAGGACAACGCTGACAGAAAGCTAAAATTCCAAACAAACGATTCTGTACAATGTTTTGAAAATTCAGCGATCATAGAAAAACCAATAAAAATGAATTTTCCTACTTATTTAATTAATTTATTTTTCTTTCTCCTTAGGTTAATCTTATGAATCTGAACATTAGTTTATCAACGTATAACCATATCCATTTGGGTAATACTAGGATCCAAATCAACAAATCGCATACGATACTAAAATTTAAATATCAATCCAAACATTTAACTTGCAATGATTGATTCAATTGCGTATACATATATACCCACGTGTGTATATATATACCCAAATATATATATATATATATTTAACTCACCAATTGTGCCAAATCCCACAAAGATATGAATCGACGTTAACCACGACGAATGCACCGCATATGATTCAACGATCATTCTCATTCTTCCTCTTCGTCTTCTTCCTCTCTCTTTCTCTTCCTCTCTATTTCTTTATTCTCTTTTCTCTCCCTCTTTCTCTTTCTCTTCTTCTTATCTTCCCTTGGTGGCTAGGGTTGAGATAGTAGGGGTGAATGTATTGTTGGGAGAACTAGTATAGGGTTAACAAGACATAATCCCGTTTTTATTTTTACCCCTTCTTAAAAATACATCATATGACCCCAAAATGCATTGCAAAGTACTAAAATGAGTTACCCATTGGGTACCCATGACCCAGGTACTTAATTCTTATGTTAAATACATTGTTTAGAATATTTACGGGCCCTGTAAACACTAGTAAATTATAAACACATCAATTCTTTAAAATTTAAACTTACACAAATTTATCCCATCACTTAAGTTTATAAAAATATTCACATCGTAATTTGTACTAAAAAAAATTAATACACATAGATATATAACCATAAACATAAATACCCATAGCTAATTTATCACATATAAAAATTCGGGTGGCCACATTAACATATAAAAATAAATATTTATATCTTGAAAATTACGGGGTGTTACAAAAACGCATCTATAGATCCAAACAAGCGTGGCTCTGATACCAATGGTAGGAAAAATAGGTTTAAAATTTGTTTTAAACGCGCAGCAGAAAGATTAAGTTACAAAAACTTATTGGTATACCCGGAACTACCACTTATTAATTCTACACATGCATACAAGAGAAGGTACAAGAATTATACCTCTAGTCTTGAACCCAATTCTGATTGTCTTCTTCCTTGATTGTGCGGCAGCCTCCCCTAGGTTGTCTTCACCCTTATGTCTCCTATGAGTGCTTCCCGGAGAGGCTAGAGATGGTTAGATCTCTAATGGAGAGGATAAGATGGTTTAGGAACCCTAAAACAGTTTCTACAACTTCTGGTTTATAAAAACGACGAACTCTTTTTCTGGATGTAGCTACCCTATTTATAGATTCCCAGAACCGACCTTAAGTTTAATCGATTGAAGTGGCTTTGATCGATCGAAACTTCAGTTCGATCAATCAAACCATTTTTGATCGATCGAACCTGCCTTGACTTTAATCGATCGAGACTCCTTCGATCAATCAAACTTGTCTTGACAAGATCCTCATGTGCCTTTCCAAGCATCCAAACGGAGCTAAGAGTAGGACCTCCTAGGTTCTTTATTGTTGGCTCAGACCAGCTGTTAATTCCCATGACCAAACTCTTTGATCAACAAATTAACCAACTGGTCAGTTGACGTTTACTCCACTATAAAACGATAACTGAACTCCAACGCAAAAGAACATATCCTAAGCGATAACTAGACTTGTATGGTGTACTAATGTTCCTCTACCGTCAGCATTCATAATCATATTCAGGTAGTCGGATAACTGTTACTGTCAACCTGAATGATGATTATATCTTCTATTCCTTGAGTCATATTCACCTCTCATGATTACCAAACATATTGATAACTACTTATTAACAAGACTGCAGTTCTCAGTAATCAACTTGGTAACATTCTCAAGGGAATGCTTACTCCTTAACAGAGGGTAGATTATATCTTGACAATATATGTTTACAACCCTGTGAACATGACATACCCAAGATACCCAGGTGTTGATCTTTTTTAGACCTTACTGATTGGTAAGTCAAAGCAGCCATATCCATAGTCTGTGTTCATAACCGTCTCAAGATTGAGAATACGTACCTTATACAAGTTATGAGTTTCTATTGACTGTTGACAGTCTTGAGTGTCAAATAGGAAAACTTAGGTCCGTCAATGCACTATAAGTACTAGCATATTAACTAAGAGTTATACTCTAGTGATTGGGATTAATCACTCCATCCAATGATAGTTAATCATGCTACAGTGTATACTTGATGAGATATCCAGTCTCATCATCCACTGTGACAAGTTTTAAGTATCAAAGAATAGTAATACGTATCTCATTTGTATGTATCTCATACATACACAAATTACTTACTACGATACTTAAGGATTTACAATCATCTCATGAAAGAAACATACACAATGAACTATAAAACTGATATCCATATATTAAAATGTTAATGTCTCATACATATAGTAATGGTTTGAGGGCACAAACCCAACAAACTCCCACTTGCACTCATAACCATTCAAGACTACATCTGAGACCTAAACTATCTAGATGACGATCAAAGACCTTCTGTGGTAAGGCCTTTGTAAACGGATCTGCAAGATTGTCAGAGGTGGCAATCTTGTTGACAGTCACATCTCCACGTTGAACTATATCTCGGATTAGATGATATTTTTGCGCTACGTACTTTCCCTTTCCGTGGTTCCTTGGGTCCTTGGACTGAGCCACTGTCCTACTATTATCACAATATAGCGTAATAGGTGACAGCGACGCTGGTTCCACCTCGAGCTCCATAAGGAACTTCTTGAGCCAAACAGCTTCCTTTGTGGCTTCACAAGTAGCCATATACTCAGCTTCTGTAGTTGAGTCTGCAATGCATTTCTGCTTAATGCTCCTCCATAACAACACCACCTCCCAAGGTAAAGAGATGTCCGAATGTTGACTTCCTCAAATCGTTATCTGACATAAAGTCTGAGTAAGTGTATCCCACTGGAATTAACTCATCACCGCCATACATAAGCATGTAATCTTTAGTCCTTCTCAAGTACTTAAGAATATGCTTAATGGTTGTCCAGTGCTCTAGACTTGGATTCGATTGATATCTACTAACCATGCCAACAGCAAAGTAGATATCTGTTCTAGTGCACAACATCGCATACATGAGACTTCCCACTGCCGAAGCATAGGGAACTCCTGTCATGCGATTCCTTTCCTCATGTGTCTTTGGACACTGGTCCTTGGAGAACGCTAAACCATGCCTGAAAGGTAATAAAACTTTCTTCGAATTATCCATTGAAAGCCTAGTTAGCACCTTTTTGATATAATCAGCTTGAGATAAACCCATTATCTTTCGCTTGCAATCCCGAAAGAGCTTTATCCCAAGGATATAGCTCGCCTCTCCTAGATCCTTCATATCGAAAGTACTAGCTAGCCAAACCTTAACCGTTGACAGTGTCGCTACATCATTCATTCCCTATGAGTAGAATGTCGTCAACGTAAAGAACAAGAAAGGCCACTACTTTTCTTTCACACTTCTTGTATACACAAGGTTCATCCAGATTCTGTATGAAACCAAATGGACTTTTGCAACTTGCATGCCAAGCTACCTTTCCCACTAGCTATGAACCCTTCTGGTTGCTGCATATAGATGTCCTCCTCAAGATTACCTTTTAAGAATGCAGTCTTGATGTCCATCTGTCAGATCTCATATTCTAGGCATGCTACAATGGATAAGAGTTTTCTGATGGACTTGAGTATGGCTACCGGCGAGAAGGTTTCCTCATAGTTAATGCCCTCCCTCTAAGTATAATCTTTCGCTACAAGCCTTGCCTTAAAGGTCTCAACCCTTCCATCAGATCCTTTTTTCCTCTTGTAGACCCACTTATAGTCAATGGGTTCAATATTGGCTAGAAGTTCTATAAGACCCCAGACTTGATTGGAATCCATAGATTCCAATTCAGCCTTTATAGACTTAACCCAATGAGTTAAATCAACATTAGCCATTACCTCTTCGTATGTGGCAGGATCAGAGTCAGATTCTATGGAGACATCTTCAAAAACTTCTCTTAAGAACATGTATCTATCAGGCTGACTGATAATCCTCCCACTACGACGAGGCATCAGTGCGGAAATGGGTGAAGAAGTGGTATTTTCTTGTCTTACATTATTATCAACTGCGGGTAGGACTGAGGGCTCACCTTCTATCTCTCTAAGTTCTATCCTTCCCTTAGGTTTATGGTTTATAATATATAATCATCCTCTAAGAAAATAGCATTTGTACTAACAAATACTTTCTATTCTCTTGGATCATAAAAATACCATTCATAAGTACCCTTTAGATACCCTACAAAGTAATATACTTCCGATCTAGAATCCAACTTGTTCATCTTTCATTTCAGCACCTGTACTGAACACCCCCATATTCGGAGATGTTGCAAAGAAGGCATGCGCCCAATCTACATATCCTGTGGTGTCCTGGGAACAGATTTGCTTGGCACTAGATTTAGTATGTACGCTGCAGTTTCCAAAGCATATCCCCAAAGGAATAATGGCAACTCTAAATAACTCATCATCGACCTAGTCATGTCTAAAAGAGTCCGATTCCTCCTCTCCGCTGCACCATTCTGCTGAGGCGTACCAGGTGCAGTCAACTATGACAGAATCCCATTTTGTACGAGGTGAAAACTCATTAGAGAGGTACTTGCCACCTCGATCAGATCGAATGACCTTGATATGTGTGCCCAATTGCTTCTCCACTTCAACCCTAAACTCTTTGAACTTTTCAAAAGCTTCAGACATGTACTGCATTAGGTACATATATCTATACCTAGAGTGGTCATCAGTAAATGCGATAAAATACTCATAACCACCCCTTGCTCTAATATTTATTAGTCCACATACATCAGTATGAACTAATTCCAATAATGCATTGGTCGTATTTCCCTTTGCTGGAAAGAGCCTTTTGGTCATCTTACCCTCTAAACAAGACTCGCAGACTTCCATTGGTTCGAGAACCAAATCGCCTAAGACCCCGTCTTTGACTAGTTTGCCAATCCTATTTAGATTGATATGGCCAAGCCTCATATGCCAAAGCCTTGTGGGATTAGTGGAAGGTTCCTTTTTTTTAGATGGTACAGTTACCACTGAGTTATTAAGTTCCATAAAAGAGACTTTATAAATATTTGGAGTGATCGAACAAACAAAAGAACCATATCTTTTAATCACAACTTCAGTTCCAAAATGAAAAGAATAACCATAATTCGATAATTTAGAAACTAAAATTAAATTACGTCTCATTAAAGGGCCGTAAAGTACATCTGATAAAATCAAAACATTATTGTCTGAAAATTCTAAAGCTACTACTCCTACTACAACCGCGGAAACGGTTACGCTAGATCCCAGAGTCAGCACAATTCACCATCACTGCATTTCCTGGTTGATCTAAACCCCTGTAACAAATTACAAATATGGTTAGTCGTACCAGAATTAATGCACCAAGTGTTTGAAGTATCCGTTATAAAACTTACTTCAATCACATGTGATTCAATCATACCTTAAACTCTTGTAGCTAAGAATTCTGGACAATTCCTTTTTCCAGTGGCCCTTCTCACCGCATTGGAAACACTTTCCTTTTCCTTGGCCACCCACTTTCCCCTTACCCTTACCCGTTCCCTTTCCCTTAGATTTTGCAATCTTAGGGACTGGTCCAATACTTGGACCACTAGTGCCATCTTTCTTCTTCCCTTTCAGTGTAGGTTGGGAGGAGGAAGAGCCTTTCTCAACGTTCAGAACGTTGCCCCAAGGTTTGATCACCCCTTTCGCTACCAGAATAGAACGTATCAATTCACTCATTGAAAAATTCATTTGATTTATATTATAGTTAAGTTTAAATTGAGTGAATGAAGGCGACAGCGTATTGAGGATCATATCAACTTGGGTCTGTGCGTCGATGTTGGCACCTAGGGTCTCCAGCTCGTTCAAATAACCAATCATCTTTAAAACATGTTCTTTGACTAGAGTCCCTTCCGACATCTTGACACTCATTATCTTCTGCATAGCTACCTGCTTGGTAGGTCTACCATGCTCCCCAAACATCTTTTTTAGGGATTCAATAATGTCACTGGTAGAATTATTCGACTGGAATTGATGTTGCAACACACCAGCCATTAAGGCCAGAATGTAGCAACGGGCCATTCCATTCGACTTCTTCCATTTAACGAACTAACGGCTGGCAGCTGCCGAAGCATTTGCTGCAGGTTCTTCAGGGCATGGGGTGGTGGGGACATATATGTGACCCTCCGCAGTTAATACGATGTCAAGGTTATATTTTCATTCAATGTAATTATTTCCAATTAACTTGTTCTGAGTGAGTATAGTGGCAAGTGGACTAAATGCAGATCCAGACATTGTGATTTACTAAAAAAATCAAACAGACAAAATAAATATGGATAGCAGAATTTGACAGTTTGAAACAAAAAAATCCTTAAAACTCTTACTTTAAAACAAAGTCACCGGAATATCAAAACAAAAGAGTAAAGCCTCCGTGTGGCAGTCAATACTCGATCTTTTGATTAATCATGACTTGTCTGCTATGCAACTCTTGAAAAACAAGTTATGACTCCCAAACCTATTTGATCTCTAAGTTTCTGAATAATGTCCCGTGTGGGATCCCTTATCCATAGCTTAGCTAGTGTGTACCATTAACTAGGATCCAATCACAACCACCTCAAGTAGTGCCTCTGTGTGGTAGTCACCCTTTAACACATCTGATTGATCCTATCCATAGTAAGTTCACATCTAGTAACCAATGAGTAGTGTACCCTCCGTATGGAATGATCACCCCTGGCGAGGTGACACAGAATGCACTACTCATCTTACAGTGAACCGTAAATGGAAGATCGTGGGTGTTATTTATAAGACATACTCCCACTAGATTTGGTAAATAAGGATTTTGCTTTTTAGAAAAATGTTTCCACTCATTGGCCATAGACATCCACTGTCTACTAATGAGTTAAAACGATTTTTGAATTTTATTTTAGAAGACTTGTTTTATTATGCATGTAGTAACAACTTATTAAATATTCCAATCACAAACAAGCATATAAAAACAAAAAACTAAAAAGAAAAATAGCATTCAACAATGCCTATATCTCCCATGGCTCTATCTTCATAGAACATCCTTCTTAGTTTGATCGCCTCCAGCTCCATCTACACGGACAACGACTTGCTCCTCCATCTTCATGGATTTTCTAATTCTATTACATTGGTCCTATGCTTCTATAGACACCCCATTTTGTCGCCTATCATATTTAGGAGACCCATAGCTTGGTGGTTCACAATGATCTAAAAAGACTCAAAAAGGACTCCTGGAAGTTAGTACTATCTCTTGAAATGCTCAGAATGACGAAAGTACCCCTAAAAGCCCGAACGCTCCCAGATTCGGACTGAAAGCTATGAAAACATACTGAGTCATAAGAAAAGTACTAAAAATGAATTTTCAAGAAAAATCAAAAGAAATCGTCAGCTCCCAGAGACCCCCAGAAGTCCTGGAAATTCCCGGAAAGTCTCCGTTGACCAATTTGACCAAAGTTTGACCAGGTTTGACCGAAATCATCCAAAATTGCCGAAAAATTTCAAGATCATTCTAGATCGTGTGAAAAGTACTAAAATAAGTTTTAAAAGAAAATCAAACGAAAACGTCAACTCCTGGTATCTCCCAGAGGTTCCCAAAACTTCTTGGAGATCTCAGGTTTAACCGATTAGACCGAAAGTTGACTTTGAAACCTGAAGCACCGTAACAATTTTAAAACATTTTTTAGGCATACAAGAGGTCAATAACTTTCCAACGGTATATCACACATAATTTTTGGATTTAAAACGAATTTATTATGAATTTCTGAAGGTGAAAAAGGCGATTTAATCAACTTTTATCGCGTATACCGCAAAACTTTTCAAAGTGACCCATCTCCAAACTATTTTTTTATGGAAAGTAGACTCTATTACCTTTCCAACGGTATCTCACAAGCTCAATTTGGAGTTTGTATGCATTTTCTGTGAATTTCGTACGAAATAGGGCCTTTTCGCGAATACCAGAACCTCTGGGGGCCTAAACGTAAATTTCTGGGCATCTGAGGAGCAGTGCCGCGGGGCCACTATCGCGGTGACACTCAACCCCCGCAGAGCACATTTTTGTAATTTATTTTGGGGTCCAAATTGAATAATTGAAAGCCAAAACGACGTAGTTTCTTGTTCACAGATGTTTGGGACCAATGTGAACACTTTCTAAATCCCAAAACCACCCCCAAATTGGCCTATATAAATCCCCCTTTGCTCTTCATTTTTTTTTTGGGGGGGGGGGGGGGGGGGGGTGAGGGGGGGACAAGTGCAAAACGTGAGAAAGTTGCAGAGAGAAAGAGAGATAGAGATAGAGATAGGTTTACAAGAGAGAAAGGGAGCTTCTCCCACTGATTTTCTATAAGAAAGTGAGTTCTAATCATGTTTTCTTCCATTATCTCTCATATACTTCACATTCAAATACCTTGAATTACCATTCTTGAGAATTTTTGAGTTAGGGAGCTACTTCCATGTCCAAATGTCAATATCTATGAGTGAAACACCAAGCTACAAGTCCAATATCCCAATAATTATCATCTATTGATTGCTATTTACTTGCTTGTTTATATATATGCTCATCTCTTCTTAACCTCATTTCTTTTTATTTTTCTTTGGTTACTTACTAGCCCATCATCATCTAAATAATGACATGGTGTTTGAGGTGAGTGAATCTTATGGATAGTAGCTCTTGACCTCAAAAACATGTTTGATAGATGATGATTCCAACTTTAATACTTCCAAAGTATTCTTGAAGTTATGCTCAAATGGAAACAATGCTCTCCAACAATCTTGGAGGTTCTTGATATGAGTTCAATGTTGATATTTCAAGTGGTCATAACTTGCATTTAAATGCTAAAAATATACTCTCAAAACCTCTATTTCAAAACCCCTCATAAACCCCTCTTTTTGATTTTAAGAAATAAAACCCTTGTTTTCTCAAGAAATCTTCAAAACAGTGAAAGATCTGAGTTCAAAGATTTCTTTAGAACTCAATACTCAGTGTATGGATGCAAGACCACTTGGAAAGTCTTCTTAACTCATTAGAGAACACCCATGATTTTTTGTTTGACTTGGAAACACTTGAAAGGGGTCCATTTGGACCCAAACATTCTTTCCAGACATTCTGTTTTTGCTGTCACAGCAGCTTGGTTGACTTTCAACTTATTTTATAGGTAACTTTTCCAAAAGGAGTGGTCCCAACTTATTTTTCCCTTGAACTTCAGTGTCTTAGGAAACTTTTTGTATAATATGGGCCTATAGATATTTTGTTTTCATTTTCTAAGATTTTTTGATATTTCAGTCGACAGTGCGGACTCTGTTTCTGAGTAACCTCTATTGTTTATATTATTTCTCTCAATATGTTATAGTTATTGAAGATTGGATTTTTGACATGTGTTCTAGACACAATAAGGATGATTTTCATAAAAAAAAAAAAAATATGAACTAAAAACATTTATAACCCCACTTTTCATTTTTCACAAGATTAACTCAATGTTCTGTCCACCATTCACAGCTAGCATACGTTTACTTTCATTCTTTGATTTGATGCTCACATGCACTCCAAATTAGGTCATATCTTAGGAAATAGCCCATACTACATTTGTACATATCCTATGATGATTTCCTTCATACATTCGTGCATACTCTAGACTCCCAAGCCACTTTAGAAAGTCCATGTACACAAATACTCTACAACCTTTGCACATTATAAGACCATGCATTGCATTCATGCAAGATTTGGGGTTTTTGTGATTCTTAATCTAAGAAGATTATAAGGAATGAACTTGATCACACGTTCATGCTTCCCCCAGATCTAATCGTCCTTTCTCATCCGTCCCGGGGATTGAGAGGTCTTCTTTTCTCAAAGATTAACATGCATCATTCTAGCTTGCAAAGCATATTTTGATCTCTTTGATTATTTGTTTCAAGAACAATTCATGTCCCCCTTCTAGACTAGGAAAACTTGATTACTTGATATGTGATTAGACAATTTTTCCTAGGTTTGTTTGTGTGATCTTTTACCTTTACATTGTGTGGTATTTGGCTTAGATCTTATGAATGGTATCTTATCTTTTGATCTTCCATTTCAAGATTCTTATGAGATGTAATATACTATCATAGTATTAATTTTCGAACCAAACATAGTATAAGATGATTATTTCGATGCTAATTGAGGCCCGTCGAAAGACGGGGCGAGTTGAGGGCGTTTTAGTCATGATAAAGGCTCCTTTCTATCTCGTACCAAAACCCCGAGCTAAGTTCTTTGGTTATGAAAGGCCGGTGTGCTTTATCCGTTTGGGTAAGTCAAATTAGGTTTCTTGGTTCCTTAAAGACCAAGTGGCGACTCTGTATCTGTTTTCAATAGACCTTTTTCAAATCAATTTCAAAACAAGGAAAATCAATTCCAAAACTCTGAGAAGGAAAACAGGGGTGGATTCCCGAATTCCGCGTGTCCACAGCTTCTTTCGAAGCTTATAATTTATCTAGAAGTAGAAAACAACAATAAAATAAAAGGCTAGGAAAACTGGTGCGACTTTCCTTTTTGTAGGATTAAAGTCGCAATACCCATTATATATGCCTTAAAACCAAATCAATAATTAAAACACAATATACACTAATCTCAAACAATTAAATACAAAATTTAAAAAGTCTTGGTGCCAAGGGAGATAGTGGACTAATCTTGCTGCAAAAGGGTTAGTCGTAAGCACATCCACGCATATATATAACAAATATATGTAACTGTTGGAACCCTTAATTGATTCACATAGTACATAAACTCTTTACGTACTGAATTAGAACTTAAAAGAGCATCTCAGTTCTCTGTCACACATCGATTGATTGACTGAGGTTCGATCACTCGAAACTTCGATCGATTGAACATAGAATGATTTGAAAAGAGTTTTAATAGTTCAATCGATTGAACTTTCAGTTTCACATAATGATTTGAAAATTTTATAGGATAATAATAAATTAAAGTAAATAAATTTAAAATCTTTTAAAATTGTGAACAGAACACCTGGACAGAGAATCAATCTCGATCGATCGAACCCCATTCGATCGATCGATCGAGAATTGAGAGGTTCAATCGATTGAACATACTTCGATCGCTCAAACCCACCATGCATCCAATGCAATCACAGATTTGTATTCTATTGCGAGACTACTACAGAAACAGATCTGTGACGATGCAGTTTTCAAAACAATTCTAAAATCAACATGCAAATCAAAACTAGTGTTCCAAAACGCATCTATAGATCCAAACAAGCGTGGCTCTGATACCAATTATAGGGGAAAAAAATAGGTTTAAAATTTGTTTTAAACGCGCATCGGAAAGATTAAGTTACAAAAACTTATTGGTATGTTCGGATCTACTACTTATTAATTCTATAGATGCGTACACGAGAGGGGACAAGAATTATACCTCTGGTCTTGAACCCAATTCTGATTGTCTTCTTCCTTGATTGTCGGTAGCCTCCACTAGGTTGTATTCACCCTTATGTCTCCTATGAGTGCATCCCGGAGAGG
Organism: Hydrangea macrophylla; assembly: GCA_033977485.1. Classification (NCBI taxonomy): domain Eukaryota; kingdom Viridiplantae; phylum Streptophyta; class Magnoliopsida; order Cornales; family Hydrangeaceae; genus Hydrangea; species Hydrangea macrophylla. The sequence goes on along the minus strand of CM066992.1, from coordinate 51,973,290 downwards.
CTAGAGATGGTGGGATCTCTAATGGAGAGGATAATGTCACAGCCATTCAAGAATTTCATGGTTTATCATGCATAATTGAGTTTTTGTGAATTACCAATGTTATTTGATAATGGTGAATGAGGTTGACTATGGGTTAAGGATAAGGTGTCAGTGAAGACACGAGAACATGGAAGTTTATTTTGCATTGGCACGATTAAATGACATTTATGTGATTTAAATGTTATTTGACTTTTTTTGGTATTTTTGATGAATAGTAAATTTACCTGTGTAGAGTAAATTTTGGTAATCTCGATATTATTGTATATCATTTTGAGAACTGTGGTGAGAACGTGAGTGACACGTTATATAAGAGGTATGTTGTATAGAGATTCCACAGAATATAGTTTTCGACGTAATTTTGGACCCAAACGAGACTTAGTTGAAAACTTCTGGAATTTATAGTTTTCACTCGTAAAGGCATAAAATGGACGTGTGCGACGTTCAGGAATTAATTAAAAGTTTTGAGAACTCGCGGGGAGGTAAACGCAATTTATAGAAATTTTTCCTATAAATAGGAGTGGATGAATTTTCATTAGTTATAAACCTTAAAAATATCTAGAGAGGAGAGAGAAAAGGAAGATTTGTTGTCACGAGCTTGGCGGAGACATACGACGACCTTTTGTCCGTCATATTTTTTCCAGATTCTAGATTTGGACTCGTGGAGGTAAGACCTACGTTTTGATACCTCTTAGCCTTTGTTTGGCTATCTTTTGTAAAAATCTAATATCTAGACTTTTGGAGAAAACCCAATAAAACTTGTAGGAATCACTTGAAATCTGAGATCCGACGTTTAATCGGCCCTCTAGTTGATCCTTCAAAGTTTGGGGAAAATCGCATGAGGTATGAAGTTCTAACTTGTGAAATATAGGAATATACATGTTTTAGATTTCGACGACGAAATTGAAATCCGGGAAAAATTCATGTGTTAATCTTAGGCCCGTTAATTACGCACGTGATTAAATGTGAAACGCATGTTTACTTTTGCGCGAGCACGTTGAGTTGTCTATATGGGTCAAAGGGGGGATTTATACAATACTGGAATAAGCTTCTCGATGTTTGAGAATTTAGTAGCGACGGCTACTGTGCATGGTTGATAGACTTGGACTTGCCATGGCACTTGGGAATGCAATGGTTGATAGACTTGGACTTGCCACTACCAGATGAATGCGTATTTCTCTCCCTAGAGACTATTTGTTATGAATTGTGGAATTAGAGCATGTTTTATCATATATTGCATATATTAGAACTTGTACATTCAGCATATAGCTGCGCAGTGGAGCTTTACTCCATTGCAGGTGAGACTAAAAAGGGAAAGAAGAAGAGTGAGGAGTGAGGCCGTTGAAGAACGTCGGGGAATCACCATATTTGTATATATTTTTTGTCCTTATCCTAAGCTTGTATAAGGATTTGGGAAATTATAATATGTTGTAATAGAACTTTGGGGTTAGTTTAGTAGTACCGTAACTCTGGTTTCAAACACCTGTAATTATGTTTTAAACCGTTATAATATGGTTGTGTTAGTGTTGGTTTTGAATTAGAGATCCATAGGTTGTTAAACTTCATAACTGGCTGTTGGCAACAGGGCATCAGTCGACCAGACCATGTCCAGTCAACTGGACCTCTATTTTTCAAAATGAATTCTTTTGGAAGTGTCCTAGTTGGACAAAATCTTTTTATAACTCTGATTTAAATGGATTTCACTTATGTTTTTCTGCTGCTATTTTTACTTTAAAGGAACTGGATAAGCCTTGATTGTGTGCCACGTAGCGGGATGGGTCGTGACAGATTAGAAGGTTTGGGAACCCTAAAATAGTTTCTGCAGCTTCTGATTTATAAAAATGATGAACTCATTTTCTAGACGCAACTGCCCTTTTTATATATTCCTAGAACAGACCTTCAGTTTAATCGATTGAAGTGGCTTCGATCGATTGAACCATTTTCAATCGATCGAACCTGCCTTGACTTTAATCGATCGAGACTCTTTCGATCAATCAAACATGTCTTGACAAGATCCTCATGTGCCTTTCCAATCATCCTAACGGAACTAAGAGTGGGACCTCCTAGGTTCTTTATTGTTGGCTCAGACCAGCTGTTAATTTCTATGACCAAACTTTTTGATCAGCAAATTAACCAACTGGTTAGTTGACGTTTACTCCACTATAAAACGATAACTGAACTCCAACGCAAAAGAACATATCCTAAGTGATAACTAGACTTGTATGCTGTACTATTGTTCCTCTACCGTCAGCATTAATAATCATATTCAGGTAGTCGGATAACTATTACTGTCAACCTGAATGATGATTACATCTTCTATTCCTTGAGTCACATTCACCTCTCATGATTACCAAACATATTGATAACTACTTATCAACAAGACTGCAGTTCTTAGTAATCAACTTGGTGACATTTGTCACGACCCATCCCACTACGCGTGGAAATAGGACACGTGGCATGCCACCAAGGCTCATCCAAGCATCAATATAATTATACGCAGAGGAAAGAACTTTAAAACAACCCTGAGCATTTAAAACTTTAGGAAACATTGCCCTCTGAGTGGTACATTTCATTAGAATCAGAGTTATAAAAAGTTTTGGCCAATTAGAAACACGTCAAAGAATCAGTTTTGAAAACAGGGGTTCAGTCGACTGTACTTAGCAGAAACCAAAACCTAAAATTCTCAACAGAGGTCCAGTCGACTGATCATGGAACCCAGTCGACTGTGTTATACAGAACCAAAATTCATCAATTTTCAAAAGGGGTCCAGTCGACTGAGTTATGGTACAGTCGACTGGTTTTGCCATTAATAGAAGCAGTAGTCAAAAATCAACAATGTTCAGTCGACTGATAAATGGGTCCAGTCAACTGCTACTCTTACTATTCACTTTCAGTGTCTCAAACACACGGGATCCAGTAGACTGATCCTGGGTCCAGTCGACTGCTCCCCTGCTTGGCAACCTGTGATGAAAAATACTAACACATGCTTTTCCAAACCCAACACCAATACAACCACAACTGATTTTCAACATTTGAAACATAATCACAGATGTTCAATTACAAGATTACAATACTGTGAAACTAATCTATGGTTATATTACAAGATATTACCAATTCCCAATCCTTACACAAGTTTTAGGATTAAAACAAAAGCATATACAATTGTGGTTTCCCGGCGTTCCTCGGCCTCACTCTTCACGATTCTTCTTATCTTTCTTCTTACCTGCAATGGAGTACATCTCCACTGCTCAGCTATATGCTGAGCGTACAAGTCCTAACATATGCAATATATGATAAAACATGCTTTAATCTCATAAATCATATCAATAGTCTCTAGGGAGAAAATTACGCCTTCATCCGGTAGCGGCAAGTCCAAGCCTTAAACCGCGATATCAATGGCAAGTCCAAGCCTACAACCATTACATCCCCACAAGTGCCATGGCAAGTCCAAGCCTACAACCATGCACAGTAGCCGTCGCTACTCAAATTCTCAAACATCGAGAAGCTTACTCTGGCATGAATTTGTATAAGACTCCCCTTTGACCCACATAGACAACTCACCGTGCTCGCGTAAATTTAGACATGCTTTTCACAATTTAGCGCGTGCATAATTAACGGGCCTACAACTAACGCATGGATTTTGCCCGGATCTCAATTTCGTCGTCGAAATATAAAATATGTATTTCTCTATATTTCACAAGTTAGAACTTCATACCTCGTGTGATTTCCCCCAAACTTTGAAAGATTGACTAGGAGGCTAATTAATCGTCGAATTTTGAATTTGAGAAAATTCCTACAAGTTTATACCTGTTTTTCCCAAAAGTCTAAAATTAAGATTTTTACAAAAATTGGTCAAACATGGCCTAAGTAGTATCAAAATGTAGATCTCACCTCCACGAGTTCAAATGCGAAATTTGGAGAAAAACTGACTGACGGAAGGTCGTCGTATGTCGCCGGCAAGCTCGTGGCAACCAAATCTCCCTTCTCTCTCCTCTCTCTAGATATTTGTGAGTTTTGGATGAGAATGACATCTCACCCCCCACCTATTTATAGAAAAACTCTTCAGAAATTGGGTTTACCTCCCCACGAGTTCCTCAAACTTCTAATTAGCTCTCGAAACTTCGCACACGTCCATTTTATAATTTTACGAGTTGAAACTATAAATTTCATAAGTTTTCGACTAGGTTTCGTTTGGGTCCAAAAATAACGTCCGAAAACTATATTCTGTGGAATCTCTACACAACCTACCTTTTTAATTAACGTATCACTCACGTTCTCACCACAGTTCTCAAAATGACATACTAAAATATCCAAATACCAGAATTATACTACACAGGTATAATTACTATTCACAGGAATACCAGATAAAGTCAAATAACATTTAAATCATATAGATGCCATTTACTCATGCTCATGCCATATGAACTACCATGTTCCCGTGTCCTCACTGACACCTTACTATTGACTCACAGTCAACCTCAACTCAAATTATTAATAACATTAATAATTTCAAAATCTCAAATGATGCATTTTCATAATCATAACTTTCTGGAACGGATGTGACAACTCTCCCCTCAAAAAAGGAAGTTTGTCCCCAAACTTTACCTCATGCGTCAAATAAGTACGGATACTCATTCTTCATGTCTTCCTCACTTTCCCATGTAGCGTCTTCCACCGTGTGACTACGGCACAATACTTTTACCATCGGAATCGTCTTAGTTCTTAAGACTTGTTCCTTTCGATCTAGAATCTCGATCGGTTGTTCCACATAAGTCAAGTCTCCCTGAATTTGCAGCGGTTCAGGTACAATGATCTTACTCGTATCAGTCATACAACGTCTCAACATAGACACGTGAAACACGTTGTGCACATGTTCCATTTCTGATGATAAAGCCAATCGGTAAGCCACCAGCCCTACTCTCTCTAGAATCTCAAAAGGTCCTATGAATCTGGGATTGAGCTTTCTCCTCTTGCCAAATCGTACAATGCCTTTCGAAGGCGATGCTCGCAAGTATACAAAATCTCCAACTTCAAAATTCATCGGTCGTCGTTTAGAATCCGCATAGCTCTTATAACGGCTCTGAGCTACCTTAAGTCGCTCTTGAATCAATTTTACCTTCTCAGTAGTCACCTGTATTATATCAGGTCCTAGTAACTTCCTTTCTCCCACTTCGGTCCAACAAATCGGTGATCGACATTTATGCCCATACAAAGCTTCATACGGTGCCATTCTGATACTTGACTGGAATCCATTATTATAAGCAAATTCAATTAACGGCAAGTGGTGCTGCCAATCATTCCCAAAGTCTAAGACACACAATCTCAACATATCTTCCAAGGTCTGAATCATACGCTCTGACTGTCCGTCGGTCTGAGGATGAAATGCAGTACTGAAACTCAATTTCGTACCCATAGCTTTTTGTAAACTTTCCCAAAACCTTGACATAAAACTACTATCACAATCGGATATAATCACCGCTGGTACTCCATGTAGTCTTTTAATCTCTCTCACATACAATTCTGCTAACTTGGACGGCTTAGTAGTCTTAATTGGTAGAAAATGAGCTGACTTGGTTAATCGGTCGACTATAACCCAAATCTTGTCATTCTTGCTACGCGATCGCGGAAATCTAGAAACAAAGTCCATCGTGATCTCGTCCCACTTCCATTCTGACACTGGCAATGGTTGTAGTAACCCCGCGGGTACTTGTCTCTCTGCTTTGACCTGTTGACATGCCGAACATTCAGATACAAACTTAGCGACTTCACGCTTCATACCCTTCCACCAAAAGTTTTCCCTCAGGTTTCTGTACATCTTATTACTTCCCGGGTGCACTGAATATTTCGTACTATGAGCTTCCTCCAAAAGTCGTTCCTTCAGGTCTTTCACATTCGGTACACATAATCGGTTCTCTAACTTCAGAATTCCTTGTTCTAATACCAAACCAGGTCGCTTTTCCAAAGGTATCTCGTCTCTCATTTTGCATAAGTAAACATCGTAAAACTGTTCCCTCTTGATTTCATCAATAATATCGGGGTGTGCTACAATCGCCATCATTAAGCCACCACTAATCTCTGGAATCAGATCCAAGTCCAAACGTTCCATTTCTTTTACCAATTCCTTTTGTTGTGTTAGCTCATCGGCTAAATTCCTCGACGTCTTCCGACTTAATGCTTCGGCTACTACATTTGCCTTTCCCGGATGGTACTCAATCGAAAGATCGTAATCCTTCATCAGTTCCAACCATCTTCGCTGTCTCATATTCAAGTCCCGTTGGGTGAAAATGTATTTCAAACTCTTGTGATCCGTGAAAATCTCGCACTTTTCTCCGTACAAGTAGTGTCTCCAAATTTTTAAAGCATGAATTACCGCGGCTAATTCAACATCGTGAGTCGGATAATTTACCTCGTGTGTCTTTAGCTGTCTAGAAGCATAAGCAATCACCTTGTCACCTTGCATAATCACACATCCCAACCCTTGATGCGAAGTGTCACTATAGATTACAAATCCTTCGGTTTCGGATGGTATTGTCAAAATAGGTGCCCTTGTCAACCTTGACTTCAACTCCTGAAAATTGTCTTCACATTCCTGACTCCATTCAAAAATAACACCCTTTCTCATTAACTTTGTCATCGGCAATGAAATCTTCGAGAAATGTTTAATAAAACGGCGGTAGTATCCCGCTACTCCCAAGAAACTTCGAATTTCAGATACAGATATCGGTCTTTGCCAATTTGATACAGCTTTTACTTTGTGAGGATCAACTGAAACTCCATTCTTGTCAATCACATGACCAAGAAAAGTAACATTAGGTAACCAAAATTCACATTTCTTAAGTTTTCCAAAAAGTTGTTTCTCTCGCAATCTCTGAAGTATCAACCTCAAGTGATTTTCGTGTTCTATCTCACTCGGTGAATAGACAAGGATATTGTCGATGAACACTATCACAAAATCATCCAAATAGTCCTTAAAGACTCGGTTCATAAGATCCATGAACGCAGCTGGTGCATTGGTAACTCCAAATGGCATAACTAAGAACTCATAGTGTCCATAACGCGTTCTGAAAGCTGTTTTCTCAACATCTTCAGCCTTCACTTTCAACTGATGGTAACCTGATCTCAAATCTATCTTCGAAAATACTTGAGCCCCACGAAGTTGATCAAATAAGTCATCAATTCTCGATAGTGGATACTTGTTCTTGATTGTCAACTTGTTCAGTTCCCGATAATCCACACACATTCTCATCGAACCATCTTTCTTCTTTACAAACAACACTGGAGCTTCCCACGGCGATACACTTGGTCGGATGAAACCCTAGTCAAGTAGCTCTTGTAATTGGATTTTTAGCTCTTTCAATTCTATAGGTGCCATTCTATACGGTGCCTTTGATACGGGTCTTGAGTCTGGCATAACCTCAATAGTGAACTCGACCTCTCTCTCAATAAGAACATCTGGTAAGTCATCAGGAAATACATCGGGATATTCTCGCACTATCGGAATGTCTTCTACTTTTAATTCAGTCGCTGAGACATCAGTCACTGAACATAGAAATCCCTGACATCCTTTTTTCAATAACCTTCCCGCTCGGATAGCTGAAATCAAATACGGCGGCGGTATAACCCCACTCCCTTGAAAACAAAAGTTTCCATGCACCGGTGATCAAAAATTAACCTCTTTCCATTTACAGTCTATGGTGGCTTGGTTAAGGGCTAACCAATCCATCCCTAATATCACATCGAAATGATTCACTACAATTGGTATAAGGTCTACGGTCATCAACTTCTCACCTAGTTTGATCGCACAGTTCTTATATATAGTAGACGTCATTACTGATTTACTAAGTGGCACAGTAATAGATAATTCATATCCTAACGGTGCCGATTCAACATTCAAATGTTCAATAAAGGTATGTGCTACAAATGAATGCGTAGATCCCGAGTCGACAAGTATGCGTGCTAAGTGTGAACATACAAGCACCATACCTGAGACTACCGTCTCTAAAGCAGTCATATCTCCTGGGTTCATCTGATATGCTCTTCCTTGATGTTGTTCAGTCCTTTGTCCCCCGTCATTGGATTGTCTAGGCTTCAACCCACTAGAAGCCATAGAACTAGCTCTTTACTGAGGATGCTTCCTCGGGCAATCCTTGGCTTGGTGCCCAAATACTCCACAATCATAACACTTGTCCCTCATGTCGGGTGTCGAATTAGTACTACCCCAGCCTTGGTTCCTGTTCTGGGATTTGGTCATGAAACATCGGCCTGAGTGTGGTCGGTTGCAAAGTGAACACAATGGTATGTTACTTGGCGTTCTCCTGAAATTACTGAAACTAGAACTAGAGCCTCTTTGAAATGGCCTCTTGAAAGATCTGCCTTGGTTCCTATCCCCGCTCTCATTGCTTCATTTACCGTGCTGATTCTGCCTCGACATTTTCATTCCACTCTCGGCCACTAGCGCCGTTTGTTGTACTGCTGCCACAGTCGAATGTTCATAGGTTTCCACCCTTAGACGAATATTTTCTCGTAAACCCTCTTCGAATTTCCTTGCCATATCTTCCTCCTCGGGCACAGAACCCTTTCCAAATCTCAACAAAGCGTTGTACTTGGAAGTATATTCAGTTACAGTCATATCTCCCTGCTCCAGGTTATCAAATTCTCGCTTCTTTGCATTGTAGGCGGCTCGCGGAAAGAATCAACGATTGAATTCTGCCTTGAACCCTTCCCAAGTAATTGGTGCTCCTTGATTTAGGACATTCACCCACCAGTTCTGGGCTTCACCCTTCAGCATATCACTTGCATTTTCCATTTTCTCCCTGTCGTTCATTGGAATAGATCGAAAAATCCTCTCCATGTCCATAATCCAATGTTCTGCGAGCGTTGGATCTGGTGTCCCATGAAATTCCATCGGTTTTTTCCTAGCAAACTGTTCGGATATTGATCTCAAACCCCTATTTTCAGGCACATTCACCACAGCTATCGGTTCTGGTTCCAATGGAGGTGTTGGAGGTAATCGTTCAAATATATTTCGGATCATGTCACCCATATTCCCCATCATGTCTGCCATGTCATTCATACGTCGAGTGTGCGATGATAGTTCTCGCTCTTCGTCACTCATGATTACAATCCTGTAGTTCTCAATGCATAAACACTATGTATGTACAACAATAACAATAGCATGTATGTAAAACAACATACATATGCATCAAACATCTCTAATATGTATGGATGCAATTGAGAACATGTGACAAATCACTCAACACTCCACTCGTCGTCGAACGTTCCCAAAGTTTTATTACCTATAGCTCTGATACCACTAAATGTCACGACCCATCCCACTACGCGTGGAAATAGGACATGTGGCACGCCACCAAGGCTCATCCAAACATCAATACAATTATACGCAGCGGAAAAAACTTTAAAACAACCCTGAGCATTTAAAACTTTAGGAAACATTGCCCTCTGAGTGGTACATTTCATTAGAATCAGAGTTATAAAAAGTTTTGGCCAATTAGAAACACGTCAAAAAATCAGCTTTGAAAACAGTCGACTGTGCCTAGGGACCAGTCGACTGTACTTAGTGTAATACCTGTGATTTTTATTATATTTTATTAAATTTCCAGTCCCGAACAGTATTTTAAAGATTTTCACTATAATTAAATATTATTTTTGAACCCATCATTATACCTGTGTTGGCCAACCATGTGTGTACCCTAAGCTAACACCAAAACAACCCCCACCATAGTTGTGTGTGTGTGTGCCGACAATGAGGAGAGAGTGAGCTTGTGTGTGTGACATGTGTTTGTATAAGGTGTGTGTAGAGTGGTGAGGTGTGTGTAGAGTGGTGAGGTGTATGTTAGAGTGGTAGGGTGATGAGTGCAAGGGTGCATGTGTGTTTGTGTGTGTCGTGTGTGTTGTGGTAGTAGTGTGTGTGGTGATTGTTTGTGTGTTAATATATATAATATAATAGATATGTGTTATATATATATAATATACATAGAGAGGAAGAGAGCCACCCCTATAAATAGGGACTCCCACTAAGGTTTAAAGGAAGAAAAAAATAGAGAGAAGAAAGGAAAGGAAAGAAAAAGAGAGCTTACCCCTTGTGCCACACCGCGACCTCGAACCTACGGTGAGTTCCTAACTCACTTGGTATATTAGATTAATGCTCGTGTTATCTTTCCTTTATTATTATTTAGAAATTTTGTACTTAACATGTGATGTCCCTAACCCAGGTCCTTATTATAATTATTGTTATTATAATAATATTTATTATTATTATGATTATTATTTTCCGTTTATTATTATTATGGTTCAGTTAACCACGTGATTAGTATATGTACCTGAACATATTAAATATCCGTTTTGTTATCCCATTAATAATAATGATATTATTATTGTTATTATTATTATTATATATTTAACTTCAGCCTTTAATATGTTATACCCTGAACATATTATCCCAGTACTATTATTAATATTATTACTAATATTAATAATATTATTGTTAATATTATTGATAACACTTTCCGGTTAACCTCCTGTTAATATGTTGTACCCCGAACATATTATCTCCGTTATTATTATTATTATTATTATTATTATTATTAATATTTCTGTTCGTTATTATTATCAGTCTGGTTAACTTCATGCTTTAACATGCAGTACTATGAATTTCGGATCCGTACTTTATTTCTAGAATAAAATAGTACATGTTTAATTAACTTGTACCTCGTGCATAACATATGATACACCGCATGTAGGAGTTAGTGTCGTAACGTCAAGTCGACGTGTACGGGTATAGAGTCGAACGGTCGTGGAGACCAAGTCCGTATGCATTTGGAAATATGTGTAGTCGACTGCGGAGGTCTGAAAGTTGATATTTAGTGAGTTGGTACTGTCAAATGGAATTACAGGATCGCATGCCGGCGATGATTGCTACTAAGGCCACGGAGAGGCAAACACGATAGCAAAGTAACCATGTTGATAAGAATACATCGAGAAATGAATAAACACGGTTAGCCTGTAAGGCGAGATTACTACTGCGGTCGCGACGACCAACGATAGTAAAGTAACCGTTTCGCAAACCGGTGACGATATTCATAAGGCAAGGTCCCGAGGACCTAGAGTACATGGTTAGCTTGTAAAGCGAGATTACTACTATGGCCACGGAGGGGCAGACAGCGATAGTAAAGTAACCATAGCTCGACCCACTTGGCGAGTCACTCTAAGCCAACGGCGTTACACTGGTAATGTAACAAAGTTAAGTAAGTCGGATGTTAAGTCGAGTGAAGTCGAATATATCGATGATGCACCGTTTCACGCACGGTCTAATTATAATTCATTCAATCGTCGTAACCAGCCGCTGTGTACTTTTGGATACATATTTTATATTAGGAGTGTTCGGTTAGAACGCTCACTTAGCTTTTATTAAAGCTAACGGCGTACTGTGCCCTGGACATTCCCATGTCTAGACTATATAGGATATGATTGTCCGGAGGAGGATTAACTGGAAAGAGCCTACGAAGGGGAAGCCTACTATGCTGAAGGTCACGGCTACGCCAGTTAAAGGCGCGGCTTCAAGAAAGAAGACTTAGTTGTTCTTTATAGACTTTTGTCCTTTTGTGCTAAATCGTAAACGACATCTAACGCCTTAAGCTCTTTTATTCTTTATCTTTTGATAACTACAAACTCTGATGTAATAGCTAGTAATCTGTTGATGTATATATTCAGTTTGCACTTCCATTAAGTTACTCTTTTATTTATCTAGCGTGTTTGTGGACAATCAGTTAGTGTAACTAGTCATGGCTTACGGACCCAGAAAGGAAAATTTTATTTCCTACTAATTTCTGCTGCTCCGGGGCATGACAGGATTTTTGGTATCAGAGCTCTAGGTTGTACTTAGACATGCTCGCCGATTGTCCCCCACCATCTGTTTCTAGTATTTGAGATATGAGTATTAAGATAAGTTCGTCATCTTGACGTTAGATAGTTTCCTTGCAGGTTAGCATGGATCCAAGCTTTCATAAGTTTGTGGATGATCCCTATGGAGGCCACGTGATTCGTGGGGACACTATGGAGCCGGCTGACCCAGAGTCTTATTACGAGCGCATACGACGTACAGCCAGCCAGTACCTAGAGGAGGATGTATGGAGAGCCCTATATGTTACTGGACGGACTCACCCTACTGAGATTCGTATGGACGCATACCATTACGCGAGGACTCAGGAGGCTATTTATCACGAGATGGCTCGTTTGGTCCAGAGCAAGCCAGAGATGGACGTTATCGAGTTACGAGCTATCTTAGCGAGGCCTGATCCCCTACCCGTACCTGTGGCTGCACCAGCTCAGGTAGTACCACCAGCACCCGTACCACCAGTACCAGTACCGGCACTACCAATACTAGCACCACCAGCACCGGTACCAGTAGCACTAGTGCCAGAGCTAGCGGAGCCTGAGCCGATAGGGGACGATGAGGATCCTGTTGAGGACATAGAGCCTGGTGATGAGGATGTGGACGGGGACGGAGAGGAGGAGCCCGTAGATGACAATGATGAGCCGGAGGATGACCCAGAGGAGGATCCCGAAGACCCAGAGCCCGCGGATATGGATGTTATAGCCGGATGGGACATTGTACTAGAGGTAGATGACGATGCTGGGGATGAGGGACTTGAGGAGGTGGTTATACCTGAGTTACTAACAGGGCCTATATTTCAGATGGCAACTATTGTCAATAGGCCAGCAGATTTGGTAGCAGGGACAGCTACACAGCCAGAAGGATTCATCATAGGAGAGGTCGAGCTAGCAGAGGCTATTGCTATAGCCGAGGGATTTGCCGCTGCAGCTGCTGATGCTGCTGAGCCAGCAATAGACGCTATGGAGGAGGAGGACGACGAGGAGGAGGACGACGAGGCGATGATGGTCGAGGAGTGGGATTTTTCCTTCATGGATAAAGCTCCCTTATATGGATCAGACGTGGATGAATACTGAGTCAGGACTTTTGGGGGCTTAGATTTTCTAGTATATATATGACAGGACATGTTGTCCACTTTATTTTGAGGATTTCAGGGATAGCTATTTGACCATAGCTCTTTTGTATAGTTAGCAGCCACTGTTAGTGGCATTGTAAATAGTTGACTCGAGCCCTGTATTGGCTTATGTCCCACGTGGTACACAGTTTACTATTGTGTACTTCGTGGTACATCTTTGGTATATATATACGAGTATCATCTTTTGGTATAAACTGTGGCCCAATAATCTTGATGTTTTTATATTTTTACTATTGTTGCTACCTTGTTAAATTTCACATCTCGACGTTTATGTTTCGATGACAACTTGTAGATGTGTGCATATATTATAGTAGTAACCAATAGATGTTTTTGTAGGTACACCAACACACGAATCACTATGGCAGGAAGAAATAGAAATACCCGTAACAATCCCGTTGGGCAGATTGAGGCTGCACCCCCGGTACCTGCTGTTGCTGATCCTACTTGTCTATTTAAGGCCTTTGTGCGGAGACTAGAACGCATCAACAACAATGACAACAATAATGTGAATAATAGAAACAACCCCGTACCACCTCCGAGACCTATAGAGGATAGAGTGGTAGAGCGTTTCCGTCATTTTTGTCCTGAGAAGTTCGACAGAGATGCTGAGCCATGGCGTACGGAACAGTGGCTCCGAGAAATGGAGTCGATCTTCGACACACTAGGATGTACAGAGATCGAGAAGCGTAGACTTGCGACATTCCAATTAACATATGAGGCAGCCGATTGGTGGGAATCGGAGAAAGCAACGGTAGGAGAAGCGACAGTAAGAAGAATGCCTTGGGCTACATTCAAGGAGCTGTTCCTGGAGAATTACTTTCCATAGACAAAGAGGAACAAGAAAGAGAGGGAGTTCATTGATCTGACACAAGGAAATCAGACTGTAAGGGAATACACAGTACAGTTCGAACGATTGTCTCGCTTTGCTCGCCACATGATTGATACCCCTGAGAAGAAAAATCGATAGTACCACCAAGGCTTATCGCTACCACTTCAACGCATGACTCTCAATAATCAAGGCCTGACCTTCAAAGCCATGGTTAGCATGGCAATCGGCCACGAGGAAATCAATGGTCGAGAACGAGGATGTTTTGGAAATCGACTACCATTCAGAAATAACCAAGGCAACCAAGGACCAAGACCCCCAATGCGATTCCAAGGGAACAAGCGTAATTGTACTGGCGAAAGGAAGCCACAACTCACATTCCCTCAGAACCGACCAGCTGTACCCCAAGCACAAACCCCAAGAGAACCACCTATTTTCACTGGAGCTAATAACAATGGATGCTTCAATTGTGGAAAACCCGGACACAGGTCCAAGGACTGCCGAGCCCCAAGGACAAGCCGAGAGGACACCGTCTGCTACAACTGTGGCAAAAAGGGCCACTTATCCAAGGATTGTCGAGCGCCTCAAGGCGGATACTATGGAGCATCTACTCAGGGTCAACCCAAGAAAGCCCGCCTAAATGCCATTATCCCGGAGGAAGCCGGATTCGATGAAGGAGAACAACAGAATATGGAAGGTACCCTCACTTTGTTTAACAGTCAAGTTAAAGCTTTATTCGATATTGGTGCTTCCAACTCCTTTATTGCTATTAAGATTGTATAACGATTGGGTTTAGTACCCCAGACACTTGATGTAGCTCTGAACGTTATGTCCCCCTTATGAGTGAACAGTATGTTGGGAAAAGTGTGTAAGAATTGCACTTTAAACTTGGAAGATCATAACCTCCCCACTGATCTGATAGTTCTGTCGATGAAGGAATTCGACTTAATCTTAGGAATTGATTGGCTCACGAAATACCAGGCCAAATTAGACTATATTAGCAAGTCTATCACTTTCTCGACACTTGGAAACCAATCATTTAAATTCCAATGCGATCCCTTGTGCGACGCCTTCCTCACAAGATGTCTAGCTACCCTTAGAAGTGTAAGTTCAGAAATTTTAATTACACAAATCCCTGTGGTTCAAGACTTTGAGGACATATTTCAAGAAATCTTAGGGCTACCACCTAAGAGAGACATCAACTTTTGTATTGAGCTGGTACCCGGTACCCTACCGATATCTAAGACCCCATATCGGATGGCCCCGACGAAAATGCAAGAATTAAAGAAGCAAGTCCAGGAACTTGAAGATCTCAGATTCGTTCGACCGAGCACGTCGCCTTGGGGAGCGCCGGTGCTATTTGTTAAGAAGAAGGATGGGACACTTCGACTCTGTATCGACTATAGAGAGTTGAACAAGGTCACAATCAAGAACCGATACCCACTTCCCAGAATCGATGACCTATTCGATCAATTGCATGGAGCAACGACCTTCTCCAAGATAGATCTACGATCCGGATACCACCAACTATTGGTTCGACCCGATGACGTATCAAAGACAGCCTTCAGAACGAGATATGGGCACTATGAATTCCTGGTCATGCCATTTGGACTAACAAATGCCCCAGCTGTATTCATGGATTTAATGAATAGAGTATTCAGGCCCTACTTGGATCAATTCGTGATTGTGTTCATAGACGACATCCTAATCTATTCAAAGACCATGGAGGAACACAAAGAACATGTGAGGATCGTACTACAGATGCTTCGAGACAACCACTTGTATGCGAAGTTCAGCAAGCGTGAATTTTGGCTAAAGAAAGTCAAATTCTTGGGTCATACTGTCTCACAGGACGGGATAGCTATGGATTCAATCAAGACAGATGTTGTTTTGGACTGGAATAGACCGAACACTGCAACCGAAGCTCGGAGTTTCCTTGGTTTAGCCGGATACTATCAAAGATTCGTTGAAGGATTCTCTAAAATAGCATCTCCTTTGACCAATCTGACAAGGAAGGACGTGAAGTACGAATGGAAAGACAAGCATGAACGTGCGATTCAAGAGCTGAAAGAAAGATTGACCTCGGCGCCAGTGCTTGCAATACCAAAGAGCGGTGAGCAATTCACCATTTATAGTGATGCATCACACCAAGGACTTGGATGTGTGCTCATGCAGGATGGAAGAGTGATAGCATATGGATCACGACAACTAAAACCACATGAGATTAACTACCCTACGCATGACCTCGAACTAGCCGCAATTATTTTTGCTCTCAAGATTTGGAGACATTACCTTTATGGAGAAAAGTTCGAACTATTTTCATATCACAAGAGCTTGAGATACTTGTTCTCTCAGAAGGAGCTGAACATGAGACAACGACGTTGGATGGAATTGTTGAAGGATTACGATTTTACTTTGCAATACCACCCTGGTAAAGCAAACGTAGTTGCCGACGCACTAAGTTGAAAACCTCGCAAATTGTTCATATCCTCTCTTATGGTCAAAGAGTAGAGAACATTGGAAACACTAGCTGAATTCGATTTTCAGAACACTGAATCTAGTGAAGGACAAATTTTTGGATGTCTAGTAGTACAGCCGATGCTCATAAATCGCATCCTTGAAGCTCAAGGAAAGGATGAAGGACTTCGTCAATGGTTTGAGAAAGCATCAGCAAAGGACCCAGCAGAATGGAATATTGGGGCAGACGAAGGGTTTAGATGCCGTAATAGACTTTGTGTGCCTAACGAGGACAACTTAAGGAAGGACATACTAAATGAAGCGCATAAGTCAAGAATGACGGTCCACCCTGGAGGAACCAAGATGTATAAGGACTTAAAAAGAAACTTCTGGTAGGAAGGAATGAAAAGAGAGGTAGCAGATCATGTATCCATATGTTTAAACTGCAAACAAGTCAAAGCAGAACACCAGAGGCCAGCAGGGTTATTACAACCACTGCCAGTTCCTGGATGGAAATGGGAACACATTACTATGGATTTCGTTGTAGGAATGCCAAGATCACAACAAAATCATGACGCTATTTGGGTGATCGTGGACCGACTCACGAAATCATCTCATTTCATCGCCTACAACATGACGTACCCAGTTGAGAAGATGAGCAAAATGTACTTACAGCAAGTCGTACGACTACACAGAGTACCTGTATCGATCGTATCAGATCGCGACTCGCGTTTTACATCAGGATTTTGGGAAAGCTGACAAGCAGCAATGGGAACTTCATTGAAGTTAAGTTCAGCATTTCATCCCCAAACCGACGGACAAACAGAACGAGTTAACCAAGTAATGGAGGACATGCTCCGAGCTTGTGCCATAGACTTTGAGAGTTCTTGGGAGACACACCTGCCATTGGTAGAGTTCGCGTACAACAACAGCTACCATTCGAGCATCGAGATGGCACCATTCGAGGCACTGTATGGAAGACCGTGCCGATCACCATTGTGCTGGGCAGAAGTCGGAGACAATAAACTTCTAGGACCGGAAATGGTTCGAGAGACAAATGAAAAGATTAACATCGTGAAAGAAAAGATGAAGGCATCACAGAGCAGACAGAAGAGCTACGCAGACAAGCACCGCAAGGAATTGGAGTTTAGTGTTGGAGATCATGTACTTCTCAAGGTATCTCCGGTACGAGGCATTGTCAGATTCGGATAGAAACGATGAAAGTTGTCACCGCGCTACACTGGTCCGTTTGAAATTTTAGAGCGTGTGGGAAAAGTAGCCTACCGACTTGCACTGCCACCTAAGATGTCAGGAGTACATAATGTATTTCATATTAGCATGCTTAGGAAGGTTGTACATGATCCGTCACATGAGATTGACTTCACAAACATCGAGGTAAACAACAATGTGACTTATACTGAAGGACCAGTCCGAATTTTGGATCGAGGAGTCAAGAAGCTTAGGACTAAGGAAATTCCTCTGGTGAAAGTTCAGTGGAGACACCATGACGAACGCGAAGCTTCTTGGGAGTTGGAATCAGAAATGCACGAGAAGTTTCCAGCTTTGTTTAATGACTAGCTAGCTCAGATTTCGGGGACGAAATCTTTGATAGGAGGTGAATATTGTAATACCTGTAATTTTTATTATATTTTATTAAATTTCCAGTCCCGAACAGTATTTTAAAGATTTTTACTATAATTAAATATTATTTTTGAACCCATCATTATACCTGTGTTGGCCAACCATGTGTGTACCCTAAGCTAACACCCAAACAACCCCCACCATAGGTGTGTGTGTGTGTGTGCCGACATATGAGGTGAGAGTGAGCTTGTGTGTGTGACATGTGTTTGTATAAGGTGTGTGTAGAGTGGTGAGGTGTGTGTAAAGTGGTGAGGTGTATGTTAGAGTGGTAGGGTGATGAGTGTAAGGGTGCATGTGTGTTTGTGTGTGTTGTGGCAGTGTGTGGTAGTAGTGTGTGTGGTGATTGTTTGTGTGTTAATATATATAATATAATAGATATGTGTTATATATATATATAATATACATAGAGAGGGAGAGAGCCACCTGTATAAATAGGGACTCCCACTAAGGTTTAAAGGAAGAAAAAAATAGAGAGAAGAAAGGAAAGGAAAGAAAAAGAGAGCTTACCCCTTGTGCCACACTGCGACCTCGAACCTACGGTGAGTTCCTAACTCACTTGGTATATTAGATTAAAGCCCGTGTTATCTTTCCTTTATTATTATTTAGAAATTTTGTACTTAACATGTGGTGTCCCTAACCCATGTCCTTATTATAATTATTGTTACTATAATAATATTTATTATTATTATTATGATTATTATTTTCCGTTTATTATTATTATGGTTCAGTTAACCACGTGATTAGCATATGTACCTGAACATATTAAATATCCGTTTTGTTATCCCATTAATAATAATTATATTATTATTGTTATTATTATTATTATTATTATTGATTTAACTTCAACTTTTAATATGTTATACCCTGAACATATTATCCCAGTACTATTATTAATATTATTACTAATATTAATAATATTATTGTTAATATTATTGATATCACTTTCCGGTTAACCTCCTGTTAATATGTTGTACCCCGAACATATTATCTCTGTTATTATTATTATTATTATTATTATTATTATTATTATTATTATTATTATTATTATTATTATTATTATTATTTATGTTCGTTATTATTATCAGTCTGGTTAACTTCATGCTTTAACATGCAGTACTATGAATTTCGGATCCGTACTTTATTTCTAGAATAAAATAGTACATGTTTAATTAACTTGTACCTCGTGCATAACATATGATACACCGCATGTAGGAGTCAGTGTCGTAACGTCAAGTCGACGTGTACGGGTATAGAGTCGAACGATCGTGAAGACCAAGTCCGTATGCATTTGAAAATATGTGTAGTCGACCGCGGAGGTCTGAAGGTTGATATTTAGTGAGTTGGTACTGTCAAATGGAATTACAGGATCGCACGCCGGCGATGATTGCTACTATGGCCACGGAGAGGCAAACACGATAGCAAAGTAACCATGTTGATAAGAATACATCGAGAAATGAATAAACACGGTTAGCCTGTAAGGCGAGATTACTACTGCGGTCGCGACGACCAACGATAGTAAAGTAACCGTTTCGTAAACCGGCGACGATATTCATAAGGCAAGGTCCCGAGGACCTAGAGTACATGGTTAGCTTGTAAAGCGAGATTACTACTATGGCCACGGAGGGGCAGACAGCGATAGTAAAGTAACCATAGCTCGACCCACTGGGCGAGTCACTCTAAGCCAACGGCGTTACACTGGTAATGTAACAAAGTTAAGTAAGTCGGATGTTAAGTCGAATATATCGATGATGCACAGTTTCACGCACGGTCTAATTTTAATTCATTCAATCGTCGTAACCAGCCGCTGTGTACTTTTGGATACATATTTTATATTAGGAGTGTTCGGTAAGAACGCTCACTTAGCTTTTATTAAAGCTAACGGCATACTGTGCCCTGGACATTCTCATGTCTAGACTATATAGGATATGATTGTCCGGAGGAGGATTATCTGGAAGGAGCCTACGAAGGGGAAGCCTACTATGCTGAAGGTCACGGCTATGCCAGTTAAAGGCGCAGCTTCAAGAAAGAAGACTTAGTTGTTCTTTATAGACTTTTGTCCTTTTGTGCTAAGTCGTAAACGGCATCTAACGCCTTAAGCTCTTTTGTTCTTTATCTTTTGATAACTACAAACTCTGATGTAATAGCTAGTAATCTGTTGATGTATATATTCAGTTTGCACTTCCATTAAGTTACTCTTTTATTTATCTAGCGTGTTTGTGGACAATCAGTTAGTGTAACTAGTCATGGCTTACGGACCCAGAAAGGAAAATTTTATTTCCTGCTAATTTCTGCTGCTCCGGGGCGTGACACTCAGCAGAAACCAAAACCTAAAATTCTCAATAGAGGTCCAGTCGACTGATCATGGAACCCAGTCGACTGTGTTATACAGAACCAAAATTCATCAGTTTTCAAGTCGACTGGTTTTGCCATTAATAGAAGCAGTAGCCAAAAATCAACAGTGTTTAGTCGACTGATAAATGGGTCCAGTCGACTGCTACTCTTACTATTCACTTTCAGTGTCTCAAACACACGGGATCCAGTCGACTGATCCTAGGTCCAGTCGACTGCTCCCCTGCTGGGCAGCCTGTGATGAAAAATACTAACACATGCTTTTCCAAACCCAACACCAATACAACCACAACTGATTTTCAACATTTGAAACATAATCACAGATGTTTAATTACAAGATTACAATACTGTGAAACTAATCTATGGTTCTATTACAAGATATTACCAATTCCCAATCCTTACACAAGTTTTAGGATTAAAACAAAAGCATATACAATTGTGGTTTTCCGGCGTTCCTCGGCCTCACTCCTCACGATTTTTCTTATCTTTGTTTTTACCTGCAATGGAGTACATCTCCACTGCTCAGCTATATACTGAGCGTACAAGTTCTAACATATGCAATATATGATAAAACATGCTTTAATCTCATAAATCATATCAATAGTCTCTAGGGTGAAAAATACGCCTTCATCCGGTAGCGGCAAGTCCAAGCCTTAAACCGCGATGTCAATGGCAAGGCCAAGCCTACAACCATTACATCCCCACAAGTGCCATGGCAAGTCCAAGCCTACAACCATGCACAGTAGCCGTCGCTACTCAAATTCTCAAACATCGAGAAGCTTACTCTGGCATGAATTTGTATAAGACTCTCCTTTGACCCACATAGACAACTCAACGTGCTCGCGTAAATTTAGACATGCTTTTCACAATTTAGTGCGTGCATAATTAACGGGCCTACAATTAACGCATGGATTTTGCCCGGATCTCAATTTCGTCGTCAAAATATAAAACATGTATTTCTCTATATTTCACAAGTTAGAACTTCATACCTCGTGCGATTTCCCCCAAACTTTGAAGGATCGACTAGGAGGCTAATTAATCGTCGGATTTCGAATTTGAGAAAATTCCTTCAAGTTTATACCTGTTTTTTCCAAAAGTCTAAAATTAAGATTTTTACAAAAATTGGCCAAACACGGTCTAAGTAGTATCAAAACGTAGATCTCACCTCCACGAGTTCAAATACGAAATTTGGAGAAAAACTGACTGACGGAAGGTCGTCGTATGTCGCCGGCAAGCTCGTGGCAACCAAATCTCCCTTCTCTCTCCTCTCTCTAGATATTTGTGAGTTTTGGATGAGAATGACATCTCACCCCCCACCTATTTATAGAAAAACTCTTCGAAAATTACGTTTACCTCCCCACGAGTTCCTCAAATTTCTAATTAGCTCTCAAAACTTCGCACACGTCCATTTTATAATTTTACGAGTAGAAACTATAAATTTCATAAGTTTTCGACTAGGTTTCGTTTGGGTCCAAAAATAACGTCCGAAAACTATATTCTGTGGAATCTCTACACAACCTACCTTTTTAATTAACGTATCACTCACGTTCTCACCACAGTTCTCAAAATGATATACTAAAGTATCCAAATACCAGGATTATACTACACAGGTATAATTACTATTCACAGGAATACCAGATAAAGTCAAATAACATTTAAATCATATAAATGCCATTTACTCATGCTCATGCCATATGAACTACCATGTTCTCGTGTCCTCACTGACACCTTACCGTTGACTCACAGTAAACCTCAACTCAAATTATTAATAACATTAATAATTTCAAAATCTCAAATGATGCATTTTCAGAATCATAAAATTCTGGAACGGGTGTGACAACATTCTCAAGGGAATGCTTACTCTTTAACAGAGAGTAGATTCTATCTTGACAATAAATGTTCACAACCCTGTGACACATGACATACCCAAAATACCCAGGTGTTGATCTTTTTTAGACCTCACTGATTGGTAAGTCAAAGCAGCCATATCCATAGTCTGTGTTCACAATCATCTCAAGATTGAGAATACATACCTTATACAAGTTATGAGTTTCTATTGACTGTTGACAGTCTTGAGTGTCAATAGGAAAACTCAGGTCCATCAATGCATTATAAACACTAGCATATTAACTAAGAGTTACACTCTAGTGATTGAGATTAATCACTCCATCCAATGATAGTTAATCATGCTACAGTGTATACCTGATGGGATATCCAGTCTCATCATCCACTGTGACAAGTTCTAAGTATCAAAGAATAGTAATACATATCTCACTTGTATGTATCTCATACATACACGAATTACTTACTACGATACTTAAGGATTTACAATCATCTCATGAAAGAGACATACACAATAAAATGTAAAGCTGATATTCATATATTAAAATGTCAATATCTCATACATATAGTAATGGTTTGAGGGCACAAACCCAACACGTCTACCCCTCAAGAACGCCTCTTGAGGATTCCTTTACCCACATACTTACAGGTGTAGATCAAACCTTTACAAGAGCCTTCAATCTCTCCCAAAGAAGAACACCTCTTCTTTGCACACAAGGGTTATTAAACCTTATTCTTTACCAATGATTTGAATACAAATAAACTCTCTCTCAAAAGAGTAGATGGATACAATTAAAAGCACACTACAATTTGCTCTCTCAAAGAATACAAATGAAGAACTAGAGCAAATTGATTAACTCACACAACTAGGGTTCAAATGTGAATGATTAAAGATCAATAAGTTGTGTGATTCAAATGATAAATGGAATGATTAACCTTAAATGGTTTGGGAAAACATATATTTATAAGCCTTGAAAGTTTATCGCCGTTAGTGGCAAAATGGTAGATAAATGGCCTTTCAGAAACTAGCCGTTGACTATTCTACGCAGTAATCCAGTCGGCTAATGTCGCAATCCAGTCGATTGCATCTCAAATAAATTGAAACGCGCCATTAAATCAGTCGACTAAAGGAGGGGTCCGGTCGACTAAAATTCTTGAAGCAGAAACTTTGATTTTGGAACACAAATCAGCCGACTGTTTTCACTATCGGTCGACTGAAGATTAAAGTGTCTAGTCGACTAAAGAAACGATCCAGCCGACTGTTTTTCCAGTGAAAAATGTTTTTTCTATTTTAAAAGATTTTGCCAAGTTTTAACCTTTTGGCACTTGTGAGTGATGATCAAAATGCTTTACAATAAAAGCCTAAACTCAAACAAAGGATGAAAAGATCTTCAAGTCTTTAAATATATATATATATATATAAGCTACAACTAAAAAATCGATCTGATTGCCCAAATTGGTAAAACCGATCCAAAAATCGACCGAACCGACCATTTATGTTGGTTTTCAAAACATGAAAAAACCGAAAAAAAAAATCGAATCGAGTCGAACCAATTTGATGACACCCCTACACGGGTTAAACGGGTGACCCGTGTATTACCGACACGTTTATGACCCAACACGATTATGACACATTTAAAAATGACAAGATTATTGCCTGACATGATTATGACCCGATTGTCACCCCCTAACTTAAAACACTGTATTCAGTATTACAAATTTAATCACTTAAATTTTTAATACTTAAAATTCAACAGTCCCCCGAGACCTGGAGGCGCCGGGTGAATACTCCAGTGGCCACGCTCCCCATGACTCGAACACTAAACCTCTTGAGTAATACACCCAAAAAGCTTACCACTAGGCCACAAGAAACTTAGTTACTTTCATGTACTCCCTCCGTCCCATAATAAGAGTCTCTTTTGAGAATTTCAACTTATTAAGGGGACAACTTTGATTTTGGTGAGATTTTCAACTTTCCAATATTACCCTTTTTTAAATTCAAAATTATAATATCACATAAAAAAAAAAAGAGGGAAGAGTTGGATATAATAAAGGGCAAATTTTGAAAGTGTGTGTTAAAAGTACTTTGACTTTTTAAAGAAGATTCTTAAAATAGGATATCAAAAAATGACATCAAAGACTCTTAATGTGGGACATGGAGAGTATTAATTATGAGATAAGAGTATTTTTTAAATAATATTTTCCGTCAAAACAAACGGAGGTTACTTTCTTATTTTACTTCCACCCACCAAACAAAGAGTAGGTAAAACAATTAGTGCACTTGAATCTGTGATACATCACGGATTTACGGCACGCATCGTGCATGGCAAAAGAACGACGTCGTTTGCACTCATTGCCTTTAGATTTGGTAAAGTCCGCTTGCCACATCACCTCCCAATCCCATAAGTCCACTATATCCCGTAGCAGAGACATGATAGAGAGAGAGAGAGAGAGAGAGTGTACAACACTAACAACAGTAATCAAAATTGTGAAGCGGGGTACCCATTACACAGAGCTCTGACTATGCACAAACTCACCTTTCTTGCTCTCTAGGGTTTTAACTTTTTCATACTCGTATATGTGTGTGTGTGTGTGTGTGTAGGTACTCTTCAGAAAGAAGATCAGAACCTAATTCCCCAAAGAAACCCTAACTCAATTTGGAAGCAAACAAGACCCAGATTTCACTACATTGTTGATGCATATATAATTGAGAATTGAACAATACACTCAGATTTGAACACTGTGAGAGTCATGGACAGATCAAGATCTAAGAGGTACTACTACGACCAAGACTATGATTCCGAAACCATACCACCACCCAGGACCAAACAAAGGTACAACAACAACAACAACAACAACCACTACCCCCCCGCCGCCACCCACCACCGCCGTTCCGCCATCGGAGGCGGCGGCGGTCGGAAGGTTCAGGATCCGTCATTGATGGTGACGACGAGTTATAAGATTCTTTGCCACGACAGTAAAGCCGGTGGCGTGATTGGGAAGTCCGGGAGCATAATTAGGGCAATTAGGCAACACACGGGGGCTTGGATCAATGTGGGTGAGTTGGTCGAGGGGGATGCGGAGCGGGTTATAGAGATATCCGACACCCGGAGACGGGACCCGGAGGGACGAATGCCGGCGTTCTCGCCGGCTCAGGAGGCCCTGTTTTTGATACATGAGAGGATACTTGAGAGTGATGGTGGTGGTGGGTATGGTTTAGGGTTTGGAGGTGGTGATGAGGATGATGATTACGGGCCGCACGCTGGAGCGAACCGGGTGGCGACGAGGCTGGTGGTTTCGAGGATGCATGTCGGATCTTTGTTGGGGAAGGGAGGGAAGATTATTGAGCAAATGAGGATGGAGACTAAGACCCAAATTAGGGTTCTTCCTAGAGATCATAATCTACCTCGATGTGTTGCAATGTCTGAAGAAATTGTTCAGGTTTTAGTTCATTTCCATCTTTGAAGTATTTGGGTCATTTTCAAAATTTGTGCTTTGGGTTCCATTTATCAGCTTTTTTGGATTCATACCCTTGTGATCAATGTTCTTATCATACCTGAATCACTAATCGATTCGGTTACATTTCGTGTCATTAAAACTGGACTCAGTTCATTTTGTGGAGGAAAAATAGATATATCTGTGGTTTGATTGAAGCTGATTGCTACATTTGATCTTTGGACTTCTAGGGTAACTTATATTGTTCACTGAATTCTTAGAGTTCCGATTATCATGTTTTCAGGTGATGGTTATGTGTGGCCTGTGGCAAGCACAGCTATATTACATACATGATACATGCATGAAAGAATGACTTAAGAAGCATAGTCTCCACTCCTAGACATATTAGCCTAACTAGGTTCGTAACAGGGGTCATATTTGCATATGCATGGACATCGTACACAGAAGGATATGAACACAAGAAGGATACCACCATATTTAAAGTGGATGCCTATTTGTAGGTTCATTCTTCATGGAATAAGTACGCAAAATTATAGTATTAGTTTATTAACTTTGAAAATGCAGATCAATAGAACCGGTACCCATATTTACATATTTTGTACTATCCAAAACAATTTATATTTTTTTGGAGCAGTGTCTGTGTTACATATTGGGAAGTGAAAGTGGGAAAGTTGAGCTTACATTTTCCCAAACTGCCTCCAGTAGTTGGCGGCAGTGAAGTGTTTGATATGATCTTATTGAATCCTCCTCCTCCTACTCACGAGTATTCGTTTATTTCCTTGACAAAAACTTATACTACTCCCGCGAAACTTTGAAGGAGAGATATCTGATAGTAGAGGGAAGTTTTGTATTAGAATTGTCTTCAAACTAGCTAGTATGTTCCCTTTTTGTCTTTTCACTTTATGTTGCATTCGAAATCTGGCTGTTGCTGATCTTGAACTGATGACAGATATTTATTCTGAGTTCAACGCCACAAAGATTGTGGAAAATTGGCAACTTGTATCCAGAAGGAAGAAAATAATATGAGATACTTTTTACTGTTTATACTTGTTAATGAGAATTGACCCAATGTGGTCCGACCCTTCCCGGACCCCGCACTACCGGAGCTTCGTGCACCGGGCTGCCCTTTTTTATACTTGTTAATGAGAAGAAAACTTTGATAAGAAATGCTATTTTTGATGTGATAAAGTTTCTCCTTTACAGGTCGTAGGTGATATGAATAATGTGAAAAATGCTATAGCTATTATTTCTTCTCGCTTGAGGGAGAGCCAGCATCGTGATCGTACTCATTTTCACAATAGACTACATTCACCAGAGCGGTTCTTCCCTCCTGATGACGAGTTTGTCCCTCACATGAACAATACGCCACGCAGAGCATCTTTAGATGGGGCTAACTTTGGGTCACGATTATCTGCTGGTGTGACCAATGCAAGAAGCAATAACTTTCCCGCACGTGCGTCAGGCTATTCAGTTGAATCTGGGGCTGTTCCTGTGGCTGACAATGCACAGCCAATTTATGTTGAGGACCTTGTATTTCGAATTCTTTGCCCGACTGACAAGGTCGACTGTGTCTTTGGAGACTCGGATGGAATTGTAGATTTGCTTCAGAATGAAATTGGTGTGGATGTTAAGGTTGCTGATCCTGTGGCTGGGTCAAATGAACAGATAATTATCATTTCATCTGAGGAGGTACTCGTAACTCTCTATCATCTAGTAAATAAGGGTAAACTAAACTTTGGGACCCTCTATTTTCCTTAGAATTTCATTTTAAGCCCTCTATTATTAATTGCATCAAATAAGACACTTGATTTTTACATCGGTTTTAATGGAGGAAAACTGAGGACAATCGAGGACAACTATAGGTCTTCAATCTTCATAATTGTTTATGATTATCGTCAACTGAAATCGATTTAAAAATGGAGGGCCTTAAGTGATGCAGTTGGTAATAAAGGTTACCAAACGATATTTGAGCCTGGAAATGGTGTGGATAAGCTGTTTCTCAGTTTACTGGTGGGGGTTTTCTGTTTTGTTGTGTCATAGTTTTATGGATGTACTTTATTGTTTAAGCCTTTTGAACTTGTGGGTTTCACTTTTGGTTTGCAAAATAGGTTTTGGACGTCTTGTGATATTAAGTAAGATTAGTACTTTTTACTGCTTTTGATCTTCTTTGTATAGGTTCTGTTGATCAATGTTTTCTTCTGATTCATACATGTTCTCAGGGTCCTGATGATGAACTGTTTCCCGCTCAAGAAGCTTTGTTGCACATCCAAACTCGCATCGCTGATCTTGTTCCAGAGAAAGAAAATATGATTACTACCCGATTACTTGTTCTATCTGGTGAAATTGGATGTTTGGAGGGAATGGATGGATCATTATCTGAGATGAGGAGATTAACTGGTGCAAACATACAGATCCTACCAAGGGAAGAACTTCCTCTGTGTGTATCAGGGACTGATGAGCTTGTACAGGTTTGTCATTGAAATACTTACTAAATGAGCCGATAGCCCAGACTTGTTTATGTGTGGAGTTGTATGTTTACTCTTCAAGAATTTCTTTAGTGGATTGAAGCATCACGCATGGAGTTCACAATGCAACTGCAATGACATCTGTCACATATATGACATATCCACTACATGGTGTGGACGTGCATGGGTAGGTGAGATGGTAGAGAAGTTGGCTTTTAGAATCAGATGTCTCATGTTTGACCCTCACCATAGTTACCCGATGTGCATGGTTTGCATGTGATAGCGTGCACTGTGCATCTGCAGGGACACCTGGCACCTATGAAGCACGGACGCGGGTGCGGGGATTCGGGTGCGAGGACTTCTGCCATTTTCCCAAAATCAAGAGTGCGGGTGCGGCGGGGTACTTATATAAAATATTAAAATTGTATTTTTATATATTACTATGAGTGCAGTTTTGCTCACCCAATTCTCCCATTGACTAACCCATGACCTTTTACCATTAATTAATTCTTATTTTATTCTGGGACCCACTGCATTAACCAATGGGAGACTTGGGTGAGCAATGAGTGAGCAATTTTGGGCTCTGAGCAAAAAAAAAAGAGTGAGTAATTTTGAGGTGAGCAAAAATGTATTCGTATTACTACTATTTCTGAACCATTCTAACACTTCACTCTTGTTTTCAATTTTTTTCCCCCCAGATTAAGGATTTAAGACTTAATCACAGCAAACAATAAACCCATAAACATACGACAAGTATTGATACCAAAGAAAACAAAAATCACAAAACTAACATAAAATTGATAGCAGGGCACAACTAAGAAAACAAAACTACAAGATAGGAGTATACCATATGAACTTGGTAGTTTTTATGTAATGTAATATAATAAAATTAAAGATAGTGACTAAAAGATATGAATATAATAATAACATTATAAAACAATATATCACTGAAAGTCCCCAAGGAGCCATCGTCTTCATTTTTTTCTTTTCCCCAAATGTTAGGGTTTCACACTTTCACTCACTGACTCACAGCAGCAAAGCGATCGAAAATGAATAGAGACGATTGAGACGCTAAAGGAAAGAAGATGAAAGAGAGAGATGAAAGAGGGAGAATCGTATAGCCCAGTTGGACGAAGGAGACAGAGAGAGAGAGAGAGAGAGAGAGAGAGAGAGAGAGAGAGACGAGCCTGGAGTGGAGTCTCTGGAGTCTGGAGTAGCCGAGTAGATCGCCTCTTTCTTCTCCCCTTTTCTTTATTTTTTTGGACTGTGAGACTGAGTGTTGTATGAGTCTCTTGATTTGGGTTTTTAAATTTTGCATTATTTGTTTTTTGGACCCCCAAAAAATTGTTTTCGAACTTTTTTTTTTTAATTGCCCCTCTATAAGTGTCTCTCCCGCTAGGGGTGTTTGCGGTTGGTTTTTTCGGATTTTTAGTGATTTTAAAACCGACCATTCGGTTTCGGTAGGTCGGTTTTGGTCGGTTTTAGCTTGTACACTATTTTGAAAAACCGACCAATTGATGTTTGATCGGTTTGATTTCGGTCGATTTTCAATTTTTCGGTTTTCTTGAACACCCTACCTCCCGCACCCCCACGCACCCTTGCTGCACCCATCCGCACCCAAGCCGCACCCAAAACACCTAAAGAACTTAGGAGGAACTCCGAAGAACTACCTGCCGCACCCGAATTGAGGGCGCACTTAGTTCCCCTGCGGCACCATTTTTGAAGTGTCCGTGTATTATGACCTGGCACACACACATATATATATGTATACATGTATGTGTCCAGTGCATGTTTTGATTTTCAAACTCTTGGATTTGAACTCTCCCTTCGTGGCAGATAAGCATTTGTCCATTTGTTCAGCATGGTCAACACACTGGGACCGTGCTGGGGGAGAATCAGTTCTAGTTGTGGAATTTCTGAACCACAACTCCTTATCTTCTGCAGATTGTGGGAGAGATTAAAGCAGCTCGAGAGGCTGTTGTTGAAGTGACATCAAGATTACGAAGTTATTTATATCGTGAGTTTTTCCAAAAAGATGTGCCACAACCGCCTATACCTGCACCAACTCCTGTGGGAAGTGCATTGGGGCTCGAGGCAGCTCCTGCCAATCACACAACCCCATCTGGAAAAGGTTATACTGCGAGCGGTCCTCCTGTCGCGTCTTTTCAGAATGTGCAAAGCATAGCAACAACACAGCCCATGAAGGTAAGTAGATTTCGAACTGCTCTTTTTCCTGTTTATAAGTGCCTGTTTGGGAATGCTTAAAATAGGATGAGGTTCAGACCTAAGCTGAGTGTTATATGGTCATTATGTTAACCAGTATTGGTTGTTTTGTTGAATCAGTTACTGGGGTTTTTTCAAGTCAGCCTCATTTTTAAGTCGGGCACTGATGATTTCTATGTAGCCAAAAAGCATCTCTATTAACACGGAACTGTTTAGACCCGGTTCTTTTAAGAAAAACCGAACTGGTTCTTGTATTACCCAATCTACCTTTTAAATCCTTTCGTTTTCTTATTCTCTTTAGCTTGCAGCTCAACTATCTTTCTTTTTTGGGTTGCTAATTACTCTGTCTTCTCTCCTTTTCTTTTCCTGAAACTGGAAAAGCTGATGTGTCAAACCATAGAAGTTTTCTCAGAACATTTAGTTACTTGTTTGGGTTATATAACTGTCCGAATAAAGAAAAATTTCTTCCACGAAGTAAGGAAATAGAGTAACTGAAGCATTTCTGACTTGGCTAGTTAGTGGAATTCCATAATTTCGTTTCAGTGGTGGAGCTGAGATGTATAAATTTTGCAGTTTCGAAACAAACACCCTCATTTCTGTTTTTTTAAAATGCACCTGTCATTTGTAGGACTCTGGAGGAGCTGGCACCGAAACGGTGAAGCAGATTGAAGTTGATCGTCGTGAAGATGTGCCGAGTGCATTGAGTAGGTAATGACTCTGCTTAGGCTCTCTCTCTCTCTCTCTCTCTCTCTCCTTTTCCTTTTCCCTTTTCTCGGGGCGTTTTTAGCCACATTACCATATTGACGTAGTGCCTGTCTTCATTTTTCCCGTAGAATTCCTGTACCGCTTGTCACTAGGAGCATACTGGAAGTTGTCATTCCACAACAAGCTGTCCCCAAGCTCATTACGAAATCAAGAAACAAGCTTGCCCAGATCAGCGAGGTCAGCTTGAATCCTGCAATCTTTCTCCTCCCCATTATTTCACGTTTACCCGGGACCGAATATATGTTTTTCTTACCTGAGTGTCTAAATCCAAACAGTTGTCCGGGGCCAATGTAAAACTGATTGAAGATAGACCAGAGGTAACAGAGAATATCATTCAAATATCAGGTACTCCAGAACAGGCTGAGAGAGCCCAGAGCCTGCTTCAGGGATTTATTCTAAGCAGTAAGTCTCCTTCTCACTCACTCTTTCTCATTGTGTGTGTGTGCGCGCGTGCTTCATTTTCTGGGAGTGACACTCTCTTTTTTCTTGTTTGCAACGATACAATTTAGCCCAAGAAGATGGCCCTTAGCAAGGCGTCAGAATGCACGTGTTTAGCAGGGCGTGAGAATGTACACGTGTATGAGGCTAACTCGGAGCTGGTTAAATGAGGGGAATGCCTTGCAGTTTTCATTTGTTGTCTGACTTCCCAAACGCAGCCCTATTTAAAGGGTGTCCTCATTATTAAGGCATATGATCGTATGAATGTTCTCTTTGCGAATTGTCAGTGAAGAAGTATGTACAAATTGAAATTATGAATGTATCTAGTTTTTTTTGTTTTTTTTTGTTCCCCAGAGAGATGTTCTTGTATGTTAAATGTAGGAATTTGTTCTGCAAGAATATGGAGATGGAGTTGATGAGGACTTGCATGTGACGTTTTGGATGCTGCCTTTCTTGTCTTTGGTATTGGGTTGATGTCTCTAAGCTTTACTTGTGAATTTCTGATTTCTCTTCACATTAATGAAAGTATTGCCACATGAGTAAGCAAGTAATCATGGAAGGCAGAAGGCTGTGTATTATCTGATAAACGGTCAACACAACTTCTAAGCGTCGGTTTGACATTTTGTGGATGCATTCACTCAAATGTAAATTATATTGACATTATTTTTCTCACCCAAATTTGGTTCACCATTGTTTACACATGCTTTTACTAAGTGACATGTGTCTCATTCCAATAACTATGTTGATAGTACATGGGCAAAATGGGAATAAAATGGGACACATTTCACCCAGTAAAGGTATGTGTGAGCAATTGTGAACCAAAAAAATGTGAGCAAAAATGCTCTCAATTATATTATCCTCTTCACTTTCACTTTCTTTATAGAGGGCTTCAGCCACTGTCCCCTCAGATAAAACTCGTACAAGTTAAAATTCAAGTTACTTTTCTTTAACTCATTAGAGCATCTCCAGTCGAGATGTCAAAAGTCTAACATCTACTTTTGACATTCCCGGTTTACTCTAACCGACATGCCATTTGCCTGGTGGGCTTTTGACATCTCTTGCGAGATGCCAAAAATGACATCACCAAAAGTGAGATGTCATTTAATTATGGATGATGCTATTGCCACTCCATCATTAAACTAGTACACTCTATAGTACCACTCTTAAAACATGTGGTACCATACATGTCATGCATTGCATACATGATACCACATGCTCTGATAGTGGTACCATGGAGTGCATTAGTTCAATGATGGAGTGGCAATAACAATTCCCTTAATTATTTAAAGCATTTGTATTATATGGTGTGACCCGCAATAATAGATTAAGAAAAACAAAAAAAAAAATATATATAATAAACTACTATTTGACATATTAGATAGAGTTTATCTCCAACCGAATTGTCCAAATTGCCAAATTCTAATATGTCAAATTGTCACAAAAGCCCTCAAAGATATTTGACATATTAGAGATGCTCTTAGGCCCTTTGTTCTTGTTAGGTTGAAAATGCCTTTTTATGCCTAAAAAATTTTAAATTGCTATAACAAAAACATATTGCTTTGCTAACATCGGCAGCACCATATGTGCTTAGATCTCAAAAAAATACATGAAATAAAAAAGAAATAATTTATAATACTACTTGTTGCAGAGAGATAAAATCTCAAAATCAAACTGTAACTTATTTTTTTTTGTAAAATTTTTAAGTCCAATGCATAGATATAGAGGAAATACATGAAATAATATATAAAATTTTTTTTTTTTTTGAAAAACGAGGTTCCAAATTAAAATTTTTTTTGGTACAATTTCAAGTCCATGCGTAGATCTTGAACAAATACATGATATCCAAACAAAAACCACACACCCAAAAAGGCAAAAAAAAAAAAAAAAAATGAGTAAGTTATGGTGGTTTAAAGTTAACAGATAATATTGTGTTGGCCATTTTTTGCTCAAAAACAGGGGCTTTTCACTGAATAGGAAAAGTACCACATAGCTTTTCACCGAATAGCAAAAGTAGCGAGGGTCTTTTTAAAAAATTACCAAATCGTGTGAGCTTTAGCTAATCTATTATATATATATATACACACACACACCAAAGCAAAAGGCCTTCTATTAGGCTATCCACATCACCATCCTCCCCTAAAAAAAAATCCTATGTGGCATTTCCTTGATATATATATTTTTTTTCATTTCTTTCTTTCTTCTTCTTCTTCTTCTTATTTTGTTTTTTTTTTTTTGGTTTTGTTTTGTTTATTTATTTTTTTGTTTTTTGTTATTGTTATTGTTATTTTTTTTTGTTTTTTTGTTTTTTTTGTTTTTTTGTTTTTGTTTTTTAAAGTTTTTGATATTCTCAAAATCAATAATGAGAGTGTTCCATCCCCAAAAGCCTCAAATTCCAACTAATTTTTGAAAGCCATTAAGAAATATTGATTGATTTTGTTTGGTTTTTCAAATAGTAATTTAGTGACTATCTAATTGGAAACTGCACCTAATCTATTATCTATACTATATCTAAAAACCAAGCATAAAAACCTTCCCTTATTGTGCAATGTGGCATTTTCTAAATTTGTTCCCTGTTTTTCCTTCTTTTTATTTATTTATTACTATTTTGTTATTTTTTAAATTATCTTTTATATCATTGACTTTCTTATGAGTGTGTATATATATTTGTATATATATATATTAGTGCTTTGAAATAAAAAAAATGCTTACCCATGGATTTGTTTCTTCGGATATTGGAACTTCAATTATTATGATTTGCATACCTATGGACATATATTTATTGAAATACGAAGGGCTATGATTTGTTTTTAATTTGACACTTACAAAATAATTTATATAATTGCAAGATAAGAGGATTTAATTACCATTGGGAAGCAATACATCCATACACATTATGATCATTCTTTCGTGTTCATTGCTATATATATATATATATGTATAAGTTTATGTATAGATCAAAATTTAAGGTTCAAAGAGCAGAAGAAATATCACCAAAAGTTTCTAGCTAGCCCACAACACATACATACTTTTTTTATATGATTATTACCAGGCCAATTGATAATCAACATGGTAGCTTCAAAGCCATCACACAAAATTAGAGAAGATGTTATTAAATCAACACATGAATCACTTCCAAATCCAACTCAACGCTCAAATAACTTCTTTTATGGCGCTATTTTTATGTAGTTTTGGCAAAAAAATCACTGGGTTTTCAAATGCCATAAAAAGTTGATTTTGTTTAAATTTGTTTATTTTTTAACCAAGTACCGTGCATTGCACGGTTTTTCGCATAGTTAATTAACCTCTAATAGAGGGTGCTCTGACCGATTATCTCCATATTGTATATGTAATTTACTATAAAGTTTTTATTTGATTTTGGTTTTTAAGTTGGCCGTGAGAATTCGTAGTTAAGGAGATGAGTTGAGTATTGATAGAATCCACACATTTTGACTTGTATCGCAAATAACTCACTTTATCATGTTTCAGTTGTAGTTTGTACAGTTCTCTCAATTTTCTCGCTACATATTTCTAATCATACTAATATTCATATGTTTGGAAAGTTCATAGTCAACGGTGACAAATTCGTTGTTGATTGTGTGTTGACAGCATACGGGCATTTTGATCATTTGTACTGCTTTCTGAGCATTTTGAGAGTAGAACTAATTTCCATGAGTTCTTTTCGAGTCTTTTTTAATCATTGTGAACCACTAAGCTATGGGTCTTCTAAATTTGATAGCCGACAAAATGCAGTGACTACACTTATCCACTATTTCTGGTTAATAATATATATATAGAGTTGACACATGATTTGATAAATGCTTTTATTTAAAAGCAAAGCCTACAACATTGCCTATAAGCCCAAACACTCTCAGATTTGGACCAAAAATTTTAGAAATGTGGTACGTCGTAATACGTCATAAGAAAAGTAACAAAATGAGTTTTAAAGTAAAATCGGATGAAATCGTCAGCTCCCAGAGATCCCGGAATTCTCAGAGGTTCCCAGAAAGTCCCCGTTGACTGGTTTGACCAAAATTTGACCAAGGTTGACCAGGGTTTGACCGAAATCATCCAAATTTGCCCAATTGTTTTGAGATCGCCCTAGATCATATGAAAAGTACTAAAACAAGTTTAAAAAAAAACCGGACGAAAACGTCAACTTATGGGAGCTCCCAGAGGTTCCCAGAACTTCTTGGGGGAGTTGGACCTAAAAGTTGACTTGGAGACTGGAGCACTGTGTCATTTTTCAAACATTTTTTTTATGGATATTAGAGGTCGATAGCTTTCCAACGGTATGTCACACATAATTATTGGATTTAAAACGGATTTATTACGAATTTTCGAAGTTGAAAAAGGCGATCAAATCAGCTTTTTTCGTGAATATCGCAAAACTTTTTAAAGCGACCCGACTGTGAACCATTTTTTTTATATGTAAATTAGACTCTATTACCTTTCCAACGGTATGTCACAAGCTCAATTGGAGTTCGTACGTATTTTCTGTGAATTTCGAACGAAATAGGGCCTTTTCGCGAATACCGGAACCTCTGGGGCCTAAATAGAATAATCTGATCGTCTGAGGAGCAGTGTTGCCGCAGCACTGGCCCAGTGTTGCCACGACACTCTCCCCAAGAGCAGTCCATTTTTTGTAATTTATTTTCGGGGTCCAAATTGAATAATTGAAAACCAAAACGACGTAGTTTATTGTTCACAGATGTTTGGGACCAATGGGAGCACTTTTTAAATCTCAAACTCCCCCCAAATTGGCCTATATGCCTCCCACCACTTGACTTCTCATTTTGGGGGTGGCAAATAGAAGTTCTAGAGAAAGTTGTAGAGATAGATAGGGAGAGATAAGGTTTAGAAGTGAGCTCCTAGATACTGATTTTCTATAGAAAAGTGAGTTATAAACTTGTTTTCTTTCATTACTCTCATCTATACTCCACATTCAATATACCCAACCACCATTTTTTAGCATATATGGAATAAAAAGCTACTTCCATGTCCAAATGTCACTATACATGAGTGGAACACCAAGTTACAAGTCCAATATCTCAATGATTATTATCTATTGATTACTATTTGCTTGCTTGTTTATATATATGTTCATCTCTCCCTACCTCATTTCTTTTTGATTTTCTCTGTGTACTTACTTGTTTATCATCATCTAGATGATGACTTGGTGTTTGAGGTGAGTGAATCCTTATGGATATTAGCTCTTGACCTCAAAAACATGTTTGATAGATGATGATTCTAACTTCAATACTTCCCAAGTTGTCACACCTGTCCCAGAAAATACAATTATTTTAAAATGCATAAATGATTTTAAGGATTATCAATGTTATTTTGATAATAGTGGATGGAGTTGACTATAGGTTAATGGCGAGTGACAATGGAGGACACTGTAATTGGTAATCCATGAGGCATTATCATGACTTAAATGACATTTATGTGATTAAATATTATTTGACATAATCTGGTAGTTGTGAATAGTAATTATACCTGGTTTGTATAATTTCTGGTAGTTTTGATCTCGACTTAGATTGTTTTGAATACTTTGGTGAGAACGTGAGTGATATGTTGCATAACAGGTAGGTTATCTAGAAATTTCACGAGAATAGTTTTCGGAATGTGATTTTGGACACAAACGGCACTTTGCATGAAACTTTTATAATTTTTAGTTTTCACTCGTGAAGTAATAAAATGGACGTTTAAGACGTTTCGTGGGTTAATTAGAATTTGAGAACTCGTGAGGAGGCAAATGTAATTTCTGAGAGTGTTGCCTATAAATAGGAACTTGACATATTATTTTATATATATATCCATATCTAATATCTAGAGAGAGAGATAGAGAGAGAGAGAGAGAGAGAGAGAGAGAGAGAGAGAGAGGGAGAAAATGAGATTATTTTCCTCGAGCTTCACGACGACGATCGACGACCTTCTGATCATCAGTTTTTCTCCAGATTTTAGATTTGAACTCCTCGAGGTAAGAGCTTCATTTTGATACCTCTTAGGCCTCGTTTGGTAAACTATTTCTGAAAAGCTAATTCTACAAAATTGGGAAAAACAGGTATAAACTTGTAGGAATCATCTAAAAGCAGAGATCCGACGTTTAAACTATCCCCTAGTACTTCCCCCTGAAGTTAGGAAGAAATCGCACGAGGTATGAAGTTCTAACCTGTGTTATATAGGAATATACATGTTTTGATATTCGATGACGAAATTGTGATCCGGGAAAAATTCATGTATTAATTGTAGGCCCGTTAATTATGCACACGCTAAATGTAAAAAGCATGTCTACTTTTACGCGAGCATGTTGAGTTGATTATGTGGGTCAAAGGGGGGACTTGTACAATTTCATGCCGGAGTAAGCTTCTCGATGTTTGATAATTTAGTAGCGATGACTACTGTGCATGGTTTAAGCTTGGACTTGCCATGGCATTGGGGGATGCAACGGTTGTAGGCTTGGACTTGCCGTGGGCATCGCGGTTTAAGGCTTGGACTTGCCGCTACTGGATGAATGTGTGTTTTTCTCCCTAGAGACTCTTTGATGTGATTTATGAGATTAAAGTATGTTTTTCCATGTATGCATATGTTAGAATTTTTACACTCAACATATAGTTGAGCAGTGGAGCTTTACTCCATTGCAGGTGATAAGAAGAAAGGAAAGAAGAAGTGAGAGGAGTGAGGTCAACGAACGTCGCGGAATCACTACATGTTTATACTTTTGTTTTCATTCCAAACTTGTAACAAGGATTTGGGAACTTGTAATATGTCATAATAGAATCTTGGGATAGCTCTGTGGTATTGTAATCACTAGCAAGAACTCTTGTAATCTATGTTTTGGAACGTTGGAATATAGGGGTGTTAATGTTGGTATTTGATTAGAGAACCAAGGGTTGAGCTACTGCAGACTGTGCAGTTTTGAGGGAAATTAGTCGAATGGGTCTCCGACACAGTCGACTGGACCCCTGTTTTAACAAAATATCTCTTCGGACTTCACAGGATTCAGTCGACTGAAAGATGGGAAACAGTCGACTGGTTTTTGCATGAAAACATGGCATTCTGCTAGATTGGGTTCAGTCGACTGGACATATCCCAATCGCCTGAGAAATTGAGACCCCAGTCGACTGAGTCCCTGAAACAGTCGACTGGATGGGGCTTTTGAACCTTCATACTCTCTGTGTTGATCTTACAGTCGACTGGGCCTCCGCCACAGTCGAGTGGACCTCTATTTTCAAAATGGATTCTTTTGGAAGTGTTTCAACTGGGTCAAGCTTTGTATAACTCTAATTTTAATGGATTTTACTTATGTTTTCGCTGCTATTTACTGAAAAAGGAATTGCATGAGCCTTGGTGGCGTGCCATATGTCTTATTTGCGCGCGTAGCAGGATGAGTCGTGATATTTAGTGGTATCAGAGTAATCGGTAACAAAACTTTGGGAACGTGCGACGTCGAGTAGAGTGTTGAGTGTTTCGACACATATCCTAGATTGCATTCATACATAGTAGAAATGTTGATGCATATGGTATGTTGTTACACATACATAATTATCATACATGCATAGTATTTATGCATTCATGAATCGGTGGAATCATACGGACATAGAAGCTGGGTGATGAGATGAGGTTTACTATACGTTATCATAGACCTGGTATGGTGACACGAGGGAGAGATGCTGTCTTGATAGTGATGAATAGTTGAATTTTGAAATGGAAATAAAATGATTTTTGAACGAATGGTGAATGTTTAAAAAGATAGTGACTAGTGTCCTTGAGGAATCTAACGAGGAATGGAGTTTGAGTAGTGAGCGTTAATTGTGCACATGCTTAAATGTGAAAAGCATGTCTACTTTTATGCATATGTTAGAATTTGTACACTCAGCATATAGCTGAGCAGTGGAGCTTTACTCCATTGCAGGTGATAAGAAGAAAGGAAAGAAGAAGCGAGAGGAGTGAGGTCAAGGAACGCCGGGGAATCACTACTTGTTTATACTTTTGTTTTCATTTCAAACTTGTAATAAGGATTTGGGAACTTATAATATGTTATAATAGAATCCTGGGATAGTTCTGTGGTATTGTGATCACTAGCAAGAACTCTTGTAATCTATGTTTTGGAACGTTGGAATATAGGGGTGTTGGTATTTGATTGGACAACCAGGGGTTGAGCTGCTGCAGACTGTGCAGTTTTTGAGGGAGATCAGTTGATTGGTTCTTCGACATAGTCAACTGGACCCCTGTTTTATCGAAATATCTCTTTAGTCTTCATAGGATTCAGTCGACTGAAAGATGGGAAACAGTCAACTGGTTTCTGCACGAAAACATGAGATTCTACTAGATTGGGTTCAGTCGATTGGACATGTCCCAGTCAACTGAGAAATTGAGTCCCCAGTCAACTGAGTCCTCGACACAGTCAACTGGATGGGGCTTTTGCACCTTTATACTCTCTGTGTTGATCTTATAGTCGACCGTGCCTCCGCCACAGTCGACTGGACCTCTCTTTTCAAAATGGATTTTTTTAGAAGTGTTTCAACTGGGTCAAACTTTGTATAACTCTAATTTTAATGGATTTTACTTATGTTTTCCGCTTCTATTTACTGAAAAAGGAATTGGATGAGCCTTGGTGGCGTGCCATGTGTCCTTTTTCCGCGCATAGTGGGATGGGTCGTGACACAAGTATTCTTGAAGTTATGTTCAAAATAAAATAATGCTCTCCAACAATCTTGGAAGTTCTTGACATTGGGTTGAAGTTGATTTTTCAAGATGTTATAATCTCTATTTGGTGCTGGAAATATACCCTCAAAACCTCCTATTTCAAAACCCTTCTTAAACCCCTCATTTTGATTTCAAGAAATAAAACACTTGTTTTCTAAAAAATCTTCAAAACAGTGAGTTGTTAAACTTAAAAATGTCATTATGAGTTCAATACTCAATGGATGATTGAAGTACCATTTGGAAAGTCTTCCTAACTCATTTAAGAACATCCTTGATTTTTGGTTTGATTTAAAAATATTTGGAAGGGTCCTATTCTGACCCAAACATTCTTTCCACATATTCTATTTTCTCTGTCACAGCAGATTAGTTGACTTGAAACTTGTTTTCCAGAAAACTGTTCCAACAGGGTGGCCCCAACAAATTTTTCCTTTGAAATTCAGTATCTTAGGGAACTTTTTGTATAATATGGGTCTCTAAATATTTTGTTTCCATTTTTAAAGATTTTTCTACATTTTAATCGATAGTACGGATTCTCTTTGTAAGTAACCTTTCTTTTTTATATGATTTCTCCAAATCTGTAACTTCAATTTTGATTTGGATTTTGGGTATGTGTTCTAGACACAGTAGGGATGATCTCTATAAAAAACTATGAATTAAAAACATTTCTAATCTCACTTTTCCAATTTTAAAAAATCAATTCACTATTCTGTCCACTATTCACAACAAGCAAGTTTTACTTTAATTCTTTGATTAGATGTTCACATGCAATCCAAATTAGCTCATCTATTAGAAAGTAGTTCATACCATTTTTGTACATATCCTACAATAACATTCTTCATTCATTCATGCATATTCTAGACCTCCAAATCACTTTAGAAAATCCGCGAACACAAACATACTACTACTTTGCACATTCTAGGATCATACATTGCATCCATGCAAGATTTGAAGTTTTATTGACTCCCAATTTAAGAAGATTATAAGGAATAAAATCGATCACATGTTCATGCTCCCCCTCGATCAAATCTTCCTTTCTCATCCGTCTCGGGGATTGAGAAGTCTTCTTTTTCAAGAATTAACATGCATCATACTAGTTTGCTAAGCATCTTTGTTTTCTTTGATTTCTTTGTTTCAAGAACAATTCATGTCCCCTTTAGATTACGAAAACTTGAGTACTTGATATGTGATTAGACGATTTTTCCTAAGTTTGCTTTGTGTGATCTTTGACTTTACATTGTATGATACTTGGCGTAGATCTTATGAATGATATCTTATCTTTTGATTTTCCATTTCAAGATTCTTATGTGATGTAATATACCTATTATAAATATTAACTACCGAACCAAACATACTATAAGATGATTATTTGGATGCTAATTGAGGCCCGTCGAGAGACGGGTCAAGTTGAGGGTGTTTTAGTCATGACAAAGACTCCTTCCTCTCTCGTACCAAAACCCCGAGCCAAGTTCTTTGGTTATGAAGGGCTGGTGCCCTTTATCCATTTGGGTGAGTCAAAATTGGGTTTCTCGGTTCCCTAAAGAACAAGTGGCGACTCTGTATTTGTTTTCAACAGACCTTTTTAAATCAATTTCAAAGGAAAATCAATTCCGAAATCCCAGAAAGAGGGGTGGACCTCGGAGGCCGCATGTCCATAATAAGTAACAATGAAATAAAATTCTCATCAGCCATTACTCTTCTATGAAAAATTAAAATGGTAGCTATGGTGATAGAGGGGCTAGGTAGTTGAGTAAAAAACTTCTTCTTTATCTCCTCGTGACATACAATTCTTTTTTATGCTCATTCAGTTTCTGTTATTTTGCTGCCTATATATATATATATATAGATATACACATTCCGGCTCCAGAGCGCACTGGGTGAACTACTTGGATAATATCCACGGGTCCAAAACGGGTTATAACATTTTTGAAATTGGGGCCACTGATTTCACACCCAAATCAAGTACCTCTCTCACGTTTTGCCCCAATCCTCTCCCTCTCTCTTCCCTCCATATCCGACCACCATCCCAGTCCGGCGACCACCTCTTAGTCCTCCGGCGACCAACACACCCAAACCGCTCTCTCTCTTCGAACCAAATCGTCCCTCTCTCTCTCTTCGACCCTCACCGCTCTCGATCTCCAATCTCTCTCTTCACCTTCTCTCTACTTCGTCCCTCTCTCTCTCTCTCTCTCTCTCTCTCTCTCTCTCTCTCGACCCACTAAAGTTTTTAAAAAACTTCTTCATTAGTTCGTCCTCTAACTAAGATCATAACAAGAACATCATTCAGAATTTGGAAAAAGAAAAGAGTTCAAAACAATAGGTTATGTATATTTAAGATAACCTTTATCATATTTGTTTGCTTATGACCTTTCCGAATATGGGTGTTGGCAAGAAGTAAAATTAGATGCTCTCTTTGGTTGGCAACATTGCCTTTCTGACAGAAGATAAATGTACCATTAAAAAATCCTCAATATCTGGATATTCTTGACAAGAAAATGAAAGTAGCTTTAAATGCTGCAAATTGAGGGGAAAAAAGAAAAAGAAAAAAAGAAGGGGTATAGTGACATACAAATATATGCACAGAGCCATATTTTTGCATCAACATATACACACATTTGTAAGTACATCCATGCATGAATACATACCTTTCTACGCATCCATGTATCAGAAACCTTATCGGTTTCAATAGCAGGAATGTGTGTAAATATATACAAAATCCCTACACAAGATTTCTTCACCAATGAATTGGGGCTTCCATTAACTATGATTCCAAGTAAGTCTTCACATCTCCCTTAGATTCATGCTTACAAACAAACATGTGAATAGATAGACAGTAGATGAAACTTTGTGACATTTTTTTTTCTTTTCTTGTGTCCCAATTGCATTGAAGAAATTGAAAGACTGTCGTATTGGAATGATCTACTTAAATGCTAGAGTAGTATTCAGTAGAAGGTCCAACAAGTGCCTAAAAACTAAGGGCTCGTTTGGTAACGTTGTCGTTTTCTGTTTTTGTTTTCATTTTTTAGAAAACAAAAATTGAAAACACGTTTGGTAATGTTTTTCTTTTTTGTTTTTAAAAAACGTTTTCAAATTTTGGGTAAAAATGAAAACACCAAAAAGTTGTTTTGAGTTTCCTATTTTTGTTTTTTTTTTTTTTAAATCAACAATGCTACCAAACAAGTTTTTGTTTTTTTTTTTTCAAAAAAAAAACCAAAACTGGTTTTCGTTTTTAAAAAACTGAA
Source organism: Hydrangea macrophylla (assembly GCA_033977485.1). NCBI lineage: Eukaryota > Viridiplantae > Streptophyta > Magnoliopsida > Cornales > Hydrangeaceae > Hydrangea > Hydrangea macrophylla. The sequence goes on along the minus strand of CM066992.1, from coordinate 51,929,798 downwards.
AACTCAAAACAGGAAACGTAACCATGCGAGCCCTAAAAGCCTATTTGGCATATCAAATTCTCTTGGTTAATCCCATTTTCACTAAAATCATGAGCGAAACAAAACATATACTATTCTCACCATGCTAATGTTATGAAGACTGTTTTCACCATACCTAGGATTTAAAGTCATTCATTCATAAACCATAGCAACAGAAAGAAATGTGTCAAATGATACTGAGTTGTACGTAATCTCCCTAATTAACACTACAAAAACACTACATTAATAGTAAACATTAGAAATGAAGCTTTGATCAAAGAGTTGCATCTTCATTGACTTGAACTTGAACACAGAGTTACATCTTCATTCACTTGAGAAGCTCTACACAAAATAAAACCAAAAAACTCATCATTTAAAGATTGATATGTAAAAAAAAATAATAATTAGAAAGCATTAATTAAATATCCATACTGATTTATAAGCATTGGACAATTTCTTTTGTCATGTGATTGTCCAACTTGGCCACAACTATTAGAACCTTAGGCCCCGTTTGATAACCATTTTATTTTTTTGTTTTCATTTTTTAGTTTTTGTGTTAGAAATTTGTGGTCATTTTAAAAAAAAGAAAATAAAAAAGGCATGTGATAACTTTGTTTTGTTTTTTAAAAAGAGAGAACAAAAACAAAAAAACGGCGTTTGGTAAACTATGTTTTTGTGTCAAAATTTTATAACTACTTAGTAAAATGACTATTTTGCCCTTAAAACTTCAAAATGTCATAGCTTGTTAAAAAAAAAAAAAGAATTTAACATCGTCAAAGTCTATAAGCTCAGATTATTATGAAAACCATTTTCGAATCTAAAAAATATATATGCCGTAAAATGACCAAATTGCCCTTGGGGCTTACATATAAGAAGTTAACATTGTTAAAATCTTTTAATAATACGGAATGACCTACCCTAAGGTTTTTCGACGTTCTGGATCCAATGGTAGGGTCCATTTGGCCTGAATATATTTATAAAATGACTATTTTGCCCTTTAAATTTTAAGATGCCATAACTTGTTAAAATTAAACTAGAATTGAATGCCGTCAGAGCCTGTGAGCTCATATTTAAGATAAAGAACATTTGGGACATAAAACGTACATATATGATCAAATGACCAAATTGTCCTTGGGGTTTACATATACGAAGTTAACATTGTGAAAGTCTTCAAATAATACAGAGCAGCGTACCCTGAGGTTTTTCGACATTCTGGATCCAATGGTAGGGTCCATTTCGCCAGAATATATTTGTAAAATGCCTATTTTGCCATTAAAACTTTAAAATGCCATAACTTGTTAAAATGAAATCAGAATTTAACGTCGTCAAAGCTTGTGAACTCATATTATTATGAAGAACATTTTGGAACCTAAAAAGTATATAGATTGTGTGGACATGCGGAATTCCGCTTTCCAATTTGTTTGAAACCGTTTTGAAAGGGAAGGAAAAGGTGTGTTGAAAACAGATACAGAGTCGTCACTTGGTCTTTAAGGAACCAAGAAACCTAATTTTGACTCACCCAAACGGATAAAGGGCACCAGCCTTTCATAACCAAAGAACTTGGCTCGGGATTTTGGTACGAGAGAGGAAGGAGCCTTCACCACGACTAAAACACCCTCAACTTGCCCCGTCTCTCGACAGACCTCAATTAGCATCCGAATAATCATCTTGTACTATGCTTGGTTCAACAATTAATACTATGATAGGTATATTACATCACATAAGAATCTTGAAATGGAAGATCAAAAGATAATATATCATTCATAAGATCTAAGCCAAATATCACACAGTGCAAAAGTGAAAGATCACACAAATAAACCTAGGAAAAATTGTCTAATCACATATCAAGTAATTAAGTTTCCCTAACCTAAAGGGGACATGAATCGTTCTTGGAACAAATAAAAAAAATAAAAATAAAGATCAAAGTATGCTTAGCAAGCTAGAATGATGCATGTTAATCTTTGAGAAAAGAAGACCTCTCAATCCCCGGGATGGATGAGAAAGGACGATTAGATCGAGGGGAAACATGGACGTATGATCAGGTTCATTCCTTATAATCTTCTTAGATTAGGAGTCACAAAATCCCCAAATCTTTGCATGGATGCAATGTATGTATCTAAAATGTGCTAAGGTTGTAGTGTGTTTTGTGTTCATGGATTCCTAGAATGACTTAGAAGTCTAGAATGTGTATGAATGAATGAAGGAAATCATCATGGGATATGTACAAATGTAGCATGAACTACTACTTAAGACATGAGCTAATTTGGAGTGCATGTAAGCATCAAATCAAAGGATGGAAGTAAAAGTGTGCTTGCTGTGAATAGTGGACAGAACAGTGACATGATCTCTTGGAAATTGAAAAGAGGGGTTAGGAATGTTTTCAATGCATGATTTTTTATGGAGATCTTCCTTATAGTGTCTAGAACACAACCCAAAAAGCCAATCTTTAATAACTATTACAGATTAAGAGAAATCATATGAACAATAGAGGTTACTCAGAAATAGAGTTTGTATTGTCGACTAAAATGTCAAAAAATCTTAGAAAATGAAAACAAATGGAGACTTGGGACATGGAAGTAGCTTTCTCTCTCACAAATACTCACTAAAATGGTAGTTGGATGTATTGAATGTGAAGTAAATAGAAGTAATGAAGTAAAAACAAAGTTTAGAACTCACTTTCTTGTTTGAAATTCAAAGAAGGAAGCTTCTTTTCTCTCTATTCTAACATTATCTCTACAACTTCCTCTCTAAAACTTTTCAAATTGCATTTAACCACCCCCAAATGATAAGTCAAGGGGGGTTTATATAGGCCAATTTGGGATGATTTTGGGGTTTTAGAAGTACTCCCATTGGTCCTAAACACTTGTTAACATAGAACTATGTCGTTTTGGTTTCTAATTAATCAAATTGGATCCCCAAAAGAAATTGCAAAAATGGACTATTTTGGAGAAGAGTGACGCGGAGGCACTGGGCCTATGCCACGGTGGCAGTGGGCCAGTGCCACGGCAGCACTGCTCCTCATTCGTCTAGATAATTCTTTTTAGGCCCCCAGAGGTTCCGGTATTCGCGAAAAGGCCTTATTTCGTCCGAAATTCACAGAAAATGCATACAAACTTCAAATTGAAGTTGTGATATACCGTTGGAAAGGTAATGGAGTATACTTTAAATAAAAAATAGTTTAGAGATGGGTCACTTTGAAAAGTTTTGCGGTATTCGCAATAAAAGCTGATTTAATCGCCTTTTTCGCCTTCGAAAATTCAAAATAAATTCGTTTTAGATCCAGGAATTATTCGCGATATACCGTTGGAAAGCTATTGACCTCTAGTATTTATGAAAAATGTTTTGAAAATTATTGTGGCGCTCCGGTTCTACAGTCAACTTTTGTTAAAACAGGTCAAACTTGGGATTCCCGGGAAGTCCTGGGAACCTCTAGGAGCTCCTAGGAGCTGACGTTATCGTCCGATTTTCTTTCAAAACTTGTTTTAGTACTTTTCATATAATTTAGAATGATTCTCGTAACCTTTTGGCAAATTTGGATGGTTTTGGTCAAACCTGGTCAAACTTTTGTTGTTCCGGGTACTAGCTCAACACAAAAGTTGATCTCACGCTTAGGTGGCAATCCAGAAATGTTCTGAAAGACATCTTCATAGTCTCGAACTATTGGGATCTGAGCAATTGTTAATTTTGAGCTTGTGGTTTCTATAGCGGCTAAGCGACTTGTAAGAAAGGCATCACTAGAAGCGTTGAATTGGAATTTAAAGGGTGGACTTCCTAGTACTGAAAACGTGATCATCTTACTAGCACAATCTAACTTCACATGATACTTAGTGAGCCATTCAAATCCTAAGATTACATCAAATTCCTTCATTGACAGAACAATTAAGTCTGCGGGTAGGTTCCTATCCTCCAATGTCAAGGTGCAGTCCTTGCACACTTTTCCTAGCTTTACGGACACTCCCAATGGTAATACTACATTCAGAGCTACCTCAAGTGCTTGGGGGTACTAAACCCAAACGTCGTACAATCTCAAAGGTAATAAATGAATTTGTAGCACCAGAGTCAAAAAGCACCTTAACTCGACTAGCATATAATGAGAGGGTACCTTCCAAGTTATGTTGCTCCTTTTCATCGTAGCCGGATGCCTCGAGTATGATAGCATTTAATCGAACTCTACTAGCTTAACCTTGACTAGTAGGCCCATGATAGTTTCCTCGTGGTGCATTGTAATCTTTGCTTATGTGCCCTCTTTTTCCATAGTTGTAACAGACAACCTTATTTCAATTATTGACCTTGTGGGTTGTGTAATCTTGTGCCATTTGCCCGGGGGTCCCACAATTGAAACATCCATCCTTGTTGTTCCTAGTAGTGGTGGTTGGTACTTGTGATGCGGGGGGTGCTATGTACTTGTCTCGGGAAGGGGTGGGTTCTGACTTACCACTGTTCCATGGGCGTTTGTTACCTTGGAAACGAGCCGGTGGTCCCCCTATTGGTCCATTCCTTGGGAGAGGTGGTCGGTGTACCATTTGCTTTGGGCCTTGGCAGCCATCTCTTTCCAAACCTGCCGCCAACCTAACCATTCCTCGAAGGTGTGATCCAGGTGTCCCAATGTCAGATGTCGAAAGTGCAGATTAAGTCCTCGGTGAAACTTCTTGATCTTCTTCTGAGGGGTCTCAACTATGTGAGAGGTGAAGCGGGATAAGCGTTTAAATTGTGATGTGTATTCTCGTACGGTTTATTTCTCTGAGTTAGTTCGATGAACTCTTTCTCTCTCTGGTCCTTCTCATCATCGAGAAAGTACTTTTCCAAAAATTTCTCCCGAATGGTGGTCCATGTCATCCTTCTTGCAACTTCTACTCTGATGGTTGCTCTCTCGGCATCCCACCAATTAGCTGTCGCGTAAGTAGCGTGACGGCGCTTCTTTGTTTCTGAGCACGCCATTAATTTAAAGATGCGATCCATATGTCTCAACCATTTTTCTGCTCGCCATGATTCACTGTGCCATCAAACCTATCAAGGCGCAAGGCTCTGAATCCTTCAAGCAATCTATCCCTAGCCGGGGGTGGTGGTCCATTGCAGTTGTTGTTATTGCCATCACCATGGTTGTTTCCTATATAGTCCAGATGCTGTAGAAACGCGCCAAAGATTCCACTAGGATCTATTCCTTCAAGAATGGGCTCTGGTGGTCCTCTATTGTGATTTCTTGTCGGTCTGCCCGCCATTGTGCTTGTGTGCTTAAGTACCTACAGGGATATCTATTGGTTACTGTAACACTCGTACCCGGAAAAAAAGATTAATTTAGTGTTAATGTGTGTTAATTAAAGATAATTAATGCATGAGATGAATTAAGGTGGGGTTATGAACCCACATGTGAAAAGGTGTTCAAATGCGGACATAGATGAAAGTCTTGTGAAAGGCGGGACTGGTATAAAAGTGGGGCCTAACGAGGGTCTAATTAGAATAATTGCATTTTGATGTCATTATATGTTTATGTGCATATTTATTTAAATGCTTAAAGTTATTATTATGTCTTATGATAGATAAGGGGACCAGTTTTGGTACCCGTGTGAGGGCGTATTTGAATAGAATTCATAATTGGTAGGTTTAATAGCAACCTCATGAATTATGTGAGACCACGTTTGGGACCCACGCGAGACTTAGATTAAATCCTTTTAGAAAAGATGGGTAGTTAACATAAATAACAAGGGAGTGTCATAATAAAGCTTAAAGAAAGTTTGGGGGGTAAATGGGAATAATGAAAAGTGGAGACAACACATATGCATGAGGCATATGTGTCTCTACACATTAAACACAGCTGGAAATTCTTAGGAAAGAGAGAACGGAGAGCTCTAGAGTCGGCGACGGAAATCCACGCGACGTTTCTCACCGTTTCTTCGCCGTCCGACGTCGAATTCACGATCCGAGACCACTTTTGGACTCGTGGAGGTAAGAGGATCACATGCATGTAATTTATTTTCGTTTTCAGCAATGTTTTTACTACAATCGTTTTTGAAAAACGATGTTCTTGGTACAAAACTTGTGTAGGATTATCACCAACTAGAAATTGAGCTAAACTTGGGAAGGAATTTGGGAAATTCTAAGCTTAGTTGCATATAAATCAGAGAGGTGAGTGTCCTAATCTTTTAATTGGATGTTTAGCTATGTTAATATGATAATTGTTGTTCATAGTTGTTAAACTCATGCTCATGTATATATATATATGTTGTTGAATTTGGATAAAAGCATGTCAAAATTTATGAAATTGCTATGCTTATGTGTTGAAATTGCCTATGTGCTTATATGGATCAAAGGGAATTCAAGTAGTGCTCACCATTTATAGGTCCCATATGTAAGGGATAGGAATTCCTCAATGAGTAGGACGTGGTGACGACCACAATGAAATGCCGGTGATGCCTTCGGGGGTCAGAAGAGAGTGTGTGTTGCGCTATATGTGCCAAAAGTGAGAAAGATCCGGGGTGAGAAGGACCCGGGGGTGGTGGCTGGAATGACTTGACTTCCCGGAGATCAATTTGTTGTCATTTATAATGATTATTGCATTTACATACTTTGCATTCCAATGGCATGATTAGTTCTCTCACTAAGCGAAAGCTTAAACGAAAAATATGTTTTCTGTTGTGGTTATTGAATAACCATTGCAGGTACCAAACGAGACGAGGAGAGGAAATGATCCGCACGACGGGTGGGCGTGGGAGTAGTGTCCATGTGTATATGTGTTCATATGCCTAGCTAGTTTATGCTTAGAATGTATCTTTTGTTGGCAATGTAAATGTATCTTGGGTCTTTTTGGAAACTTGTCATATGTAAAGTTGGGTGTTGATGGTGGCCTATACATCAAACAATGAGTTGAACTTGCAAGCTATAAGTTATATATGTTAGGAGTGGATTTGAATGGAACTAAATAGTTTTAGTTGTAAACTTGAACTTGGACACTCCTTGTTGTATTGACGTGCAAATGTTGAGAACAAGTAGAGTTTAATGCCAAACTTGATCCATGAGCAAAAATCTATGTGCTTGGTTGTCAACTTATACTTGGATTAATGTATTGGATGTTAAAACAACTTTCCAAAGGGTTTGACATGGTTTTGGAAATGTTTTTCTGAGAAATTCTTCAAGGTCATGGAGTTTTGAACTCATCTTGGCAAACACCAATCCTTTTTCCTTACTAGTTGGTGGAATTGGAGTTTTCTATGGTTAGTGTCTCATTTAAATGAACATGGATGATGTTTTGAATGATTTGGAAAGATTTACAAATGTTATTGATATGTTCATGGGTGTTTGGGAGGTGTTCTCAAGAGTTTTAATGATGTTGGGAATCAATTTTGGCACTTGGGGAATGTTTGAACTGTTTTAGCAGTGTTTTTATAGCAGAAAAACTCTTCTGCAGGAACCGGATCGATCCGGGTCAAGTGCGGATCGATCCAGGGCATCAGGAACTGCAGAAAATAACATTCTGCTAAATCCGGATCGATCCGGATTTGGGCCGGATCGATCCGCTAGTCTCTGTAGGAAATTCAGATTTGCGTGCCGTTTTTTGCGTTGGAACCGGGACTCAAAGACCTATCTTTTGGTATAAAATTTGCTATACTTCATTAATGACCATTTTGCCCTTGGGTCTATTTTGTGTCAACGGAGCTGTTTTATGAGGTCCTATTCATGTGTTTCTTAATGAATTAAGGGTGTTTTGAACGCGTGGGCTTGTTGCACGTGTCCCAACTCGCCGAAGCGGGTTGGGGTGTGACAGTTACTCTCCAATCCTAACCAGGGATACGAGATATAAACGACTGAATGTATAGATAGCGATTCGAATACAAGTACATAATACATCAAGTATTCACATCATCATATAGAGGATCATATACGGGAAACAAGTCTTCATTGATAACTTTAGATATTTACATGGTACAGCATAGTTACAAAAACATTTACATAGGAAAGCGCGCACGCTGGATATGCACAAAAAAGGTGTACACGTTACTGCTAATACGTGTTACATACCTGTTACATACGTGTTACATACCTAGGTACATACCTGTTACATACGTGTTTCATTGATAACAATTTCCGAAAAAATACGTGTTACATACCTGGGTACATACTTTATACACAAAAGATGGGCTACTAGCCCTAATACAAGTAGAGCTTTAAATATTGGAAATCCTATCCTAAAAGTCCTCCGTATCTAACTCGTACGGTGGAACATGATCCTAGATTGAAATCCCCCCATGTGGAACCCAAACTAAGTATGGGTCAAACTTATCAACCATCTCATCTTCGTCCTTATCCAAAAGCTCTATCTCTGCATCGTCAGAGTCATCCTCAACCTCTGGCTCTCCATCCTCCATGACTACCATCGCTCCCTTCTCACCAGCACCCTCTGTTGGGTGTTGGGGGTCAACATCCTCAGCTAGGTCAATACCCACTGCTACGTCAATCTCCTCATCAATTCCGTCCTCCATGTCCATCTGGGACGTAATAAGTGCAATGCTAATCACACAACTATCATAAGGTTCATATCTTCATGGATGGAAAAAATGTCTAACGGTTTATAACTTAAGTATGTAGGACAATTGGTGTACATGTCTTAACCTAAGGCTCTGATACCAAAAATCCATGTCACGCCCCGGCATAACCAAAATAGGGAAAAATTTAAAATTTCCATCTTGGACCCTAAGGCACGTGAGTGGTTGCATTACCGAATTGTCCACGACCAAATACTAATAATAAAAATCATAACAAAAAGGATAAGACCAACATCTGCTTACAAGGTTATATTACAATAGAAGGCCAACTTACTAGATAACTATTACATCAGAGTCTTATGGCTCTAGGGGCCTTACAAAATCTATTACAAAAGATATGATAAGTCTTTTGATAGAGATTACAACCAAAAGCATTTACAAAAGACAGCCACTAGTCTTCTCTCTAATTAGCATATCCATAGCCATATTTGGTGTACTCTTCCTCCACATTCTCCTTTTGCGTAGCATCATATCCCGTGTACTCTTCACCTGGATAAGCTGGACATGGGAATGTCTAGCGACATGAACGTCATCAGCTTATGAAAGCCGAGTGAGAAAACTAAATCAAATAGAATGTATATAGTCACATATGACAAGAATACGCTTACTACTTTTAATACGTCTTTTAGGACCTTCGCGTTCTCGTCATCGAGCTATGACCACTAACGTACCCGACTAAGCATTTATAAAGAATACGAAGAACCAACTTGACTCATCTCTACATCCTTGATGCCACAACTATCCATTACTATTATCTGACACCATTCACTATTACAAATACCTCTCACTAACCATCTCGTCACAAAGAATTGAAATGTTGAGGAGTTCAAGAACATCCAATTCGTCACGAAGAATTGAAAGGAGTCTTAACTCTATAAAACATCACCTTGTCACGAAGAATCGAAGTGTTCATCATATCCATTTCGTCACGAAGAGTCGAAAGGATACAAAACTTTCACAATCGTCATTTCGTCACAAAGACCATATCCATTTCGTCCATGAAGGATCGAAAGGATACACAACTTTCACATTTGTACAACCATAACCTTTTTCTCACTATCCTAGCCTCCGTAGTTGGGTTTACCTAGTTGACACTTAATCTCAACATAAGCTGCTCCCGACATTACACAACTGATACTCACGTATCCCTGACTGCGCACGCTTCACTCATTATGGAGTTTGGTTCATAATATGACTCTCAATTGTAACCGTCAAGATTTCACTATACGTTTGTCATTCTGTTTTACGTCTTAATATACTTATGATGGAAACTTACCCAATCACTATCAACACAATAATCGTGCCATACAACATACTTATAGCTTGGATATTAACTTTCAATGGTCAGCACACTATTTTCATAACAACGGAAACATAGCATGTAGCTCATGGATCTATAACATGGAATTGATGCCAACAAACATATAGATGAAGCCCTTAATATGCTTATCTATGTGATGGCACTATTATAGCATGAAATATTCATAACAACACAGGTACCGAAAAACAAGCATCATCAATCACCACAATGCATAAATAATACATCATACAAATAGTTGTACAATCTGCCAGGATTTATTTCATTGCGTTGACTGAATTGATATGATTTATTTGGGCATGATGAATTGCTTTGTAGATCAAACTCAAAACTAGAACAATATAGGTATTTGGATTATCTTTATGTATAAAAAAAATCTGGCTTCATTTGGATTTTTGAGCTGCTCAAAACGTTCATTTTACTTAGACAATTCTTGTATTTTTGAATTGCTCTGTTCCATATTTATAACACTGCGTTGTACGTGCATTTCACCTATGAAGGAGTGATTTTCAAACCGGGCTTAAGAGTTATTTGTAGATAAATGGGTTAGCTTTCTTCACAAAAAAAATCTAGCTTCATTTGGATTTTTGAGCTGCTCAAAACGTTCATTTTACTAGACTACATTCTGCTGAAAGTTTCTGTTTCCTAGATTTGAAGATTTGTCTTCCATGTTGCATAGAAACCTCAAAATGCAACATTAAACACTTACTAAACATTACTACATACTATATATGTTCTAAAGTGAGTTAGTAAACTCACCAAAGCTTAGAATTGAGCTTGGGTGTTGGATTTGAGCTTGTGGAAGCTTGAACTCAAGTTTTAATGGTGGAAACTTCTTCTTCTTCTTCTTCTTCTTCTTCTTCTTCTTCTTCTGCACTTCTTCTTCTTCTAGTGCCCTCTTCTAACAATTTATAAGTCCCCATGGTTATGTATATAAGTGTATGGGTGTATGTGTTTTGAAGGTTGCATGCAAATGAAGGAGATGAACTCTTGGGTTCCCCTTCTAATTCTTCTTCTATTTCATCAAACACTCATAACTCCTAGTTCTCTCTCTAACCTACATGCAGATTGTAAATACCCAAGAGAGTAAATGTATAGATGGGGAATGCTTATATAGAGAAGGATGGTGGCTAGGTGTCCTCATGCATGTTTGCATGTGTACATGCAAGGACATGTGCCCAATAAGTGGACAAGTGGCATGTGGGGTTGTGACAAATGTCTAGGGGGTTGCATGTGCCACCAAGTGGCCGGCCATGTGTGGTCTACCTTGGGTTTTGTACCACTTCCTTGGTTTGCATACATAAGGCCTTGATATATGTGTCGATCTCGATTTACGTGCAAACGGGTATTATTTCTAATGTTCGGGTATGGGACTAAGTTAGGTCTTATTATGGTCGAGCCGGTGCAGTGCTAACAGTCTAATTAGTAATATCATCACATTGATATAGTTACATAAGTAATATAATAACTGGTCAAATGCGGAAATCCAAAAAACTGATATTATTATAAGTAGAGGAAAATTACAAGTATTACATGTTCGTAAGCTAATGGAGCAAAATCCTAAAATTATAGGATTTCTTAGTTATATTCAACAGATTGTTCAAAGAATCTGTACATGAAAATATTCTCAACACCACATTTCACATGTTCATGTAAAAAAACAATATGTACATAAGTTTTACAAAACCATATTTGTACATGAATAACCTCAAATCAACAAAAACTAATTGGGTTTAAGGATGGATCTAACGATTGTAGAAAGAAAGTATTCTAAAAAGATATTTTTCTTTGTTCATGAGAAATTTAAACAAATGATATGTGGAACCCAATTAGTTAGACCGGATCCATGTGTTTATGGAAAATTTCTGACCAATTCACGTACCTTTTATACCCATCACGAATTTGAATCAATGCGAGATATCCGAAGTACAACTTCTGCGAAATGATGATGACCTCCAATGGCGGTTGGTCCTTGCAGGTATGGAAGTTTTCGCTGATAGCTCTCTTCGTGTGGAGTTCATATTCGCAAGATAAGGAGTTCGTCTCCTAGGAATAAGGAAGAAGGAGAGTGGAGAATCTCATTGGATTTTGTTTTCAAATTTTAAATCCCTATAATGTCATCAAGAACCATAAAGATGTCAGCAAGATTTTTGGGGCTCATGAAGAAAAATGTTGCATGCACGATTACTCACTATAATTTCGCATATATGGTTTTAAGGGCAAAAGTGTCTAATTAAAAGGGGAGGGATTTATAGTAAGAAGTTTATTGGGCTGGACTAATCACTAGAAAAGCCCAGTAGTTTAGATATTATACTCAATGACCTTTTTTAAACCACAAAATATCTCCAAATATAACTTCAACCACATTAAAACTATATTTTAAACTTTAAACCTTCAATTAACACAACATTGTTCAATAACCGTGGTCATATATATATGGGTAAAAAGCATTTTGCCCCCTCGAACAATACATACTTTTGCATTTTGCACCCTGCACTTCAAAAAGTTGCAATCTCAACCCTGAACTATGCACCGAGTTGCAATGTGAACCCTATGTCACATTCCGTCCAAAACATAGACATAGAAGGCTCACGTGAGCTGCACATGAGGGCATATTTGACATTTTCCATATTAAACCCAAGACCCATCTGTACAAACCATACAAATTCAAAACCCTAACCTCACAATTACAGAAAAGCGATCCGATTAGGGCTTGAAGATTACAGATGAACTCTAAAAAGTTGATAACGACTACTAAAGAGTAGGGAAGATTAGTGTAGTTTAGTGAAGATTAGTGGAGAATAGTGGTGGAATGAGTCCTAGAAGGAAGAAACGTAATGACAACTCCAAGGAAACCCCTGTGCACGGTAAGTGATTTTGAGTTTTATATATAGATTAGCTTTGGGCTATGGGAAAGTAACGTATTTTATATATACAAAATATGTTGACTCACTTTGTTAATTTACTCTAGACAAAGTGGGTCATGATGTCTCAAGTCTGCCCTACAAAAAAATGTTTAAAAATTTAATTTTCATTTTTAATTTGAATGCAAATGATGTGGATTATTTTACAATGGATTGTACAAACAATGAGTTGCAGTATTTTCAAAGCCAAGTTGGATCTATAAACAATGAGTGGCAAAGCCTAGTTGGATCTACATACAATGAGTGGTAGCATTTTCAAAGCCAAGTTGGATCTACATACAATGTTGGCAATGAAGTTGGTGATGAAGAAGATGCAGGGACAGATAATGATGATGGCAATGAAGATGGTGATGAAGAAGACTCCGAGTTTCATGAAAGTGAATATGAGGTAAGTGATGATGACCAGCTATTTGAAGCAAACATTGACAAAGATATTGAGTGGGCTAGGATAAGAAGAAAAGCTGGAAGGACTGAGGGGGAGTCCCTGAACATACCAACTAATTTTGGAGATATCAAATCCGACGATGTAGATTCTGATGAATTATAGAGTGTTGATGGCTCATCCAATGAAGATTTATGCTTCAAAGAGGCAAGGTAAAAAGGGTCAGAGCTGTGTGTAAAGAAGGCTGCAAATAGTGATTTATGCTTCAAAGAGGCAAGGTAAAAATACATTCCAAGTTAAGACTTCTGAAAGTGAACACAAATGTGGCAGAACATTTCATAACAGAAATGTCAAATCAAGTTGGCTATGCAAAAGATATGTAGACAAGATTAGATCTAATCCAAAATGGCCAATTGGATCATTTAGGGATTCGATGAGGGAGGACTTTGTAGTTGGCGTGTCTAAGGATCAACTACATAGAGCGAAGAAGCGTGCCATGATTATGATAGAGGGTTCACAAAGAGAACAATATAGCAAATTGTGGGACTATTATGAAGAGCTAAGAAGGACCAACCCTGGGACAACTACCAAGATGAAAGTTACTCATCCTAATGAAGAAGGTGAACCAGTGTTTGAGAGGTTATACATCTGCCTTGCTGAATGTAAGGATGGAATGAAAGCATGTAGGCCAATCATTGGGTTAGATTGCCATATCAAAGGACCACATCCTGGGCAGCTACTTACAGCCATTGCCATTGATGCCAACAACTCCTCTTTTCTACTGGCATATACAGTTGTGGAGGGAGAATACAAAAGTAACTGGACATGGTTTCTTGAGTTGCTTATAGATGACATTGGAATTGTAAACTAACATGGATGGACTTTTATATCAGATCAACAAAAGGGATTGATTCCAACTTTTAATGAGTTGTTGCCTGACATTGACAATAGATTTTGTGTTCGACATATATACTCAAACTTCAGGGATTCATTCAAGGGGAAGGCACTTAATGACATTATGTGGAATGCTGCAAGGTCAACAATAGTCAGCCACTTTGAGTATTACATGGGGGAGATGGAAAATATGGATAAGGCTGCATTTGAGTGGCTATCGAAGAAGTTGCCATCAACATGGAATAGGTCACACTTCAGCCCCTATCTAAAGTGTGACATGTTGTTAAACAATTTATATGAGCGCTTCAATGGGTCTATCCTAAAGGCTAGGGATAAACCTATTCTCACCATATTGGAGACAATAAGGTGTTTCTTGATGAAGAGATTCCAAGTTAGGAGGGAGAAAATGTCAAAGTATAAGGGAGTAATCTGTCCTAAGATTCAAAAGATTATAGAAAAGAACAAGAAGGACTCTGGGAGTTGTATACCTATGTGGTCTGGAGACGACAAGTTCCAAATTTCTTGTTCAATGGGAGATTAATATTCAGTAAATGTGGATGAGTTGACTTGTTTGTGCAGAAAGTGGGACCTAACTGGGATTCCATGTTCACATGCAATCTCAGCTATCTTTTATAACTCTAGCCAGCCTGAGGATTATGTGCATTACTTCTACAATAAAGAGACCTACATGATGTTCTATAAACCTATAATTAACCCCAGGAATGCGTTTCACATGTGGCCAAAAATTGGAATAGCACCAGTGCTTCCTCCCATTTATAAGAAGTAGCCAGGAATACCCAAAAGGGCTAGAAGGAAAGGGGCAGAAGAGTTAGAGAATCCAACCAAGATGAAGAGGACTGGGACTGTCATCAAGTGTTCAAAATGTGGGGTCAATGGATACAACTCAAGGACATGTAATAGAGGAGACTCAAGTACCAATGCTCAAGGAGCTCAGAACTCACAGTCAAGTGCACCAAAATCATCAGCTTCACCAATTTCACATGGACCATTTATGTTCCATGGAAGGATGGTGCACACCATCTCAGACAATCTTGCCAAAAGAAGTCAATCAAGTGAAGTTACCAATGCTGGAGAGCCGATTGGGGTTACCAATATGAGGGGTGGGTTCGTGAGTAGAGGTAGGCCACTTACTAGGGGTGGGTCAGTGAGCAGAGGTAGGCCACTTCCAAGGGGTGGGTCAGTGAGTAGAGGTGGTCCACTTACAAGGGGTGGGTCAGTGAGTAGAGGTGGTCCACTTATAAGGGGTATAGTGAGCAGAGGAATGCCATTGACTAGAGGAGGTGCAATGAGCAGATGAGGTGCAATGAGCAGTAGAGGTGCAATGAGCAGAGGAGGTGCAGTGAGCAATAGAAGTGTAGTGACTAGATGAGGTGCAGGTACAAGAATGCTGCAGTTG
The DNA here is from genome assembly GCA_033977485.1 of Hydrangea macrophylla. Lineage (NCBI taxonomy): Eukaryota > Viridiplantae > Streptophyta > Magnoliopsida > Cornales > Hydrangeaceae > Hydrangea > Hydrangea macrophylla. The sequence goes on along the minus strand of CM066992.1, from coordinate 51,914,308 downwards.
GTAAGGATTGAGTATCATGGATTAAACTTGTGTTTTTTTTTAATGCAACTCTTTATTGTGGCAAGAACAAATGTTTTGTGTCTTGTAATAGCTGGAAGTTGTGTTTTTTTGGCTTGTAATGTATGGAACTCATGTTTTGTTTTTGGCTTGTAATGTATCGAACTCATGTTTTTTGGCAAGTTAGTGACTCAGACAATTTGCACAAACATAATTTACTTCATTAGATTTCCTTCTTCAGAATACTACATAGTTTTATTTCTTCCACTAATACAGTCATACTACATAGCTTCTTATCTTGCTCATACTACATAACTTCTTATCTTGCTCATACTACATAGCTTCCTTCTCTTACTCACTGTCCCTCCCTTTTTCCATCTAGAGACAGCAACCCACTACCAAGTCCATTTCCATTAGGTGCCAGCTTGAAGCATGATATGAAGAGGAGCCAAGACGCAATCAATAACACAAGCAACACCTTTTCTCTTACATTACGACCAATGATCTGCTACTCTAACATTGTCAGTTGTTTGAGAAGACCTGGGATAACCATCTTTGAGCGATGCATATTTGTGGATCATACCATTGAAAAAAGCCACAACCACCTTCATCCTGCAATCACAGGTAGATTCATACCTGTGATTTCATAAAGCAAAATGATGGCAATAAAATAGAGTGATTCATACCACCCTTTTTTTTTTGCAACAAATGAACCTTCTTCCTGGGTTTGAGTCAATCGATGAGGTTTTCAGATGGCTTCTCTTGTGGCAATAGCAGTTGATTCGAGGTGAAAAATGTATGTTTATAGCGTATTACACGGTCTTTTATGCATACTTTTATCCCCAAGTCCCTAGATTTAGATGCATATCAATGATTAAGTGTTTTCTATGATGTTGAGACTCAAACATGTATTTTTACACTATTTTACAGGTCATGGAAAGCAAACATTGCATAGAAAGTGATTCTGGTGAAGAGAACAATGGAAGCAGCTGAGAAAACGCCAATTTTGACAATGAAGACTTCAGATTTGGAAGATTTGCCCAGAGACATGAAATGTAGATCTTTGAGTTACGGTCGCGTGGCCGCAAACGGGAGGTCAATCCGAGGTCCGAGTGAAAATTTATGGCCATTCTCCCATCGGTGTGCAGTGCTGTCAAAATCAGAGAGTTCAAGCGATTGAAGGAGAGTTCGATCGATCGAACCTTCGATCGATCGAAATAAGCTCGATCGATCGAACCTTATTTTCACCCAAAAGTTGCGTAAACTCTGTGGGAACCCTATATATACGTCGTTTTGACGCCAGGCGAAGGGAGGACGCTCCAGAACGCGAAAAACAGCAGTTTAGGGTAGTTTTAGGGTTAGATTAGGAGTAGTTTAGGTTAGATTAATCTTCTTCTTCCTCCTTTTCCATTGTAGATTGAAGATTCAAGTTTGTTTCAAGTTTATTCAGATGATATTCAGATTATTTACAGGTTTTTCTTTCTAATCTATGTTCTTTGATTGTTTATTAGTTTAGATGTTGATGATTGCTTTGTTTTACTATTTCTGTAATAGTTTTATTATGTTTCCGTAGTTTAGACGTTGGGAATATGTGATGAAACATTGATTCCCAACCTCTGCCATGCAACCTTTAGAAACCTTGGGCTCGATCGATCGAAGGTATTTCGATCGATCGAACCCGAGCCATAGTCAAGCGATCGAAGGCACTTCGATCGATTGAAGGATGACTGTCCGATCGATCGAGAGCGCTTCGATCGATCGAACATGTTAATTCTTGAGATGATTCTTTTAAGTATTCCATGACTTTCTGTTTTAGAAATCTGTCATCAAATTGTCCCAATAAGCTCAGTTTGTCACAACAGTTTTTAGAACTTAAAGCCTTAAGGCCTTTTCTTCAATGACTTTTGAAAACCACTTTGAATGCTAACACCATTTAGAGTGCAAGTAATTACCATTGTTTTAAACCGTCTTCCATGTATTTTAAATCACTTGTGATGATGTAGTCCCGGTCATGAAAGGGCTATTGATTCTTTATCTTTAGAAAAATACGGAATACTGAAAAGGAATGAACTCCATAGAGCGTTAATGAATGTGCATGGTAGATGGTTAGGATTAATGTGGATTCACGTGTTTCCAACACCTTTAATTTAGTTGTTTAATTCTTATGTTTCTTTATGTTAAGTTTATTATTTAGTTTAATTCAATTAATTAGGATTCGTTAGAACCTCCACTTCTACATTCATCTTTTCTTTTTCTTTAGGTTTAACTTAGTAGATATTCTTCCTATTCCTTCCCTGTGGGATCGACCTGGACTTATCCAGTATTACTTGCACGATCACCTACACTTGGGTGTTGCACAAGAGCGCACAACTTTTTAGTCGTGTCAAGTTTTTGGCGCCGTGAACTGCACTTCCATTTTCTCTTGAGTTCTTCTTTTCTTGGGTTCTTCCTCTTCTTCTTTTCTTCCTCAGTTTGATTTAGTTCACAAATGGAGTGATAGCCCTAAATAGGCGCCATAACTAGCCATTTTTCCCTCCATAATGATGTGGGTCACGTGCTGGGTGTGCTGGGTCTTGGGTTTAATATGGAAAATGTCAAATATGCCCTCATGTGCAGCTCACGTGAGGCTTCTCTGTCTATTTTTTGGACAAAATGTAACGTAGAGTGCACATTGCAACTCGGTGCATTATTCAGGGTTGAAATTGCAACTTTTTAAAATTCAGGGTGCAAAATGAAAAAGTGTGTATAGTTTGAGGGGGGGGGGGGGGGGGGGGGGCAAAATACTTTTTACCCTATATATATTGATAACCATGGTCATAGATGATTATAATTATAAAGTTAAAAGTAGAGTCACAAATAAATAATATAATAAAAATTCAACAAATATCACAAGGAAGTGTAGATCTACACTAAAAATCACCAAAAAAAAAAAAAAAAAAAAATAATCACCAATCATGCATGTATTTGTGTAACAACCTGAAAATTCATAAACATTTAATTGCATTATCATATTTAAAATTCAATTTGTATTTGTTGCCTTTATTTTAATTTCAATTCCCATGTGATAAACTTAAATTCTTGTTGGGGTCAAACTGCGATTATATGAACTTTTGCAATACCTGGACTGAACTTCAAAACTATATTTCAAAACGGTGAAAATAATTTCTGTTGACTCAAACTGTATTTTTATAAAACCAGAAAATCGATTCTTACGTTAAAATGAAAATTATGTATTTTTGTGGCGACCACCGCGCCCCGAAAATACCAGTTTCTGTTCAAAACTGTCCGCACTGTGCTAAACTTCCACAGATTTTGGAAGTGATGTAAAGTGTGATTGGACATACACTTTACTTTCTATTTATGGCAACTCATCATTGGCTTTGGCCTTGTTTGGTTAATGTATTTTTGTGTGTGTATTGTTGTGACCAAAAGCTAAATTCCCAAACACCCTTGCTTTGACCCCTACTACTCTATGTGCCTCTTCACAATCTGTAGAGGTGGTATATACGTATGTATATATAGATATATGCTAATCATCTGTGTGAATTGGAGGCTTTAGTTAATTGATTAACCATAATTGAGTTGATTAAGTTGTTAAGTATTGATCAATATTTCTTGGCCACCAAGTTCTTCCCATTTGGCTCTCTATATGTACACTATCACACACACATTTTCTTTCTGCACTTCAAAATTTTAGAGAGAAAAGAGAGAGAGCTTGAGAGTTTAGTTGCAGAATTTATAGAGAGAAGAAACTTCTAATCCTCCATAGCCAAAGCTTGGATTGGATTCTTATATTTGCTTATCTTTCTCAAACAATCGCACATCTTCTCTATCACAGTGAGTATTACTCACTCATCTTGGATGTAACTCATGCCTTAATTTCTGTTTGTATAGCTTGAAGTATATATCTCCATTACAAATTTTACGTTGAAACTCCATAGCTCAAAAACATGGATTTTCCAAACTTAATCAAAACTCGTTTTCTGAATGAAATATGAAAGATTATACATCCTACATGCCATGTTTAAAGTATTAGAGTCTAATTTGATCACATGAGAAAGTATATTAAGAATTAAGTTTTGACAACCTTTAGTTTTTCATGAAATTCGTGAGCTACGGTTTGAATTATGTTTAATTGATCGTAGATTATTAATCCTCATCAAAAATCGGAGAGATCCATATATTACTTGCCATATTTAATTCGGAATTGCAAAATGGGTCAAAAAGACCCCATTAAACTGAAACAGAGCAGTTTCTGCGGGGAAGAAGAAGCCTCAGTAAAAACTCGTGCCACGATCGCGCGCGCGAAGATCGCGCGAGCGGACCGCGCGAGCGACCCGTCGCGCGAGCGATCCGCGCGCGCGATCCTCGTTTCCTCAAGCAGACAGAAGAGTTGATATATATGAAATGAAATTTAGGCAGGTCGCGCGAGGGACCTTTCGCGCGAGCGATCCGCGCGCGCGACCTTGGCTTTTTCAGGCAGACAGAGAAGTTTGTATATAAAAAGGAAAAGAGGCAGATCGCGCGAGCGGCCCGCGCGAGCGATCTTTCGCGCGAGCGGTCCGCGCGCGCGATCTGCCAGTTTGTGGTTTTTGTTTGTTTTGTATTTAGGGACAGTTTGGTTTAACTTTTAAGGACTGTTAAGGTTCTGTTTGGGAAAATTATTAAAGCAGAATCCTTTTTGGTTATGTTTAAATAATTAAAACATTGTATTATGACTTATCAATCCCCGTACGTACATTGTTCCCTTAATGCAGCGCTTTGCTTTGTGTTTAAGTTCATGACATTCATATGGGGTTAGTGGTACATGCATGTGGGTGTCAGTCAGTGTGGAAAAGAGTAATGGTCAGTGTGAAAAGAGTATGAGATTGAGATTGAGATTGCGGTTGTGGTTGAGATTGCGGTTGTGGTTGTGGTTGAGATTGCGGTTGTGGTTGTGGTTGAGATTGTGGTGAGGGTATCTTTGAAATACGACGGTGGCAAATTTGGACACTCCCTGACGCCCATGGAAGCGTTAAAGTGTGTGACGCCGAACTTGGACATTCCCTGGCACCCATGGTAGTGCTAAAGTGTGGCCTACGGACACTCCCTGATACCCGAGTCTGGATACTGCGTGAGGTTGATCCGGTATTTGCATGGCGGTTTAGGTATTCAAAGTGTGAGGCAATGGACACTCCCTGGTACCCCGGACCAAAGTGTGAGGCAAACTGGACACTCCCTGGCGCCCCGTTGCTAAAGTGTGGCTATCTTAGTGTTTCAAAGAAACCAGGAGTAAGATAGTGGGTTGTTGTGTCTGTCGAGAGAAAAGAGTCGGCAAGATGAGTGTGGTGCATTGTCTCATACACGAACATCTGTTTTTATGAATTAACGACTTTTAATATATTCCTTGTCGGTTTATAAATTAATTTCTCTCTATGGTCAAATTATTGATTTTACAAACTGAAAATGGAAAAAGGTATATGGGTATGTTTTACATTTAAAGTTATGTTTTTAATACTCACCAGCTTCTTGAAGCTGACGACGTTGATGCGTCCTGGACATTCATGTTCAGGCTTTTCAGGTTATGATCAGGAAGGACCTTATAACTACGCTAACTGAGAATGGCTGCCTTTGGAATGAGAAAATTGTTTATTGATTATATGCTTTAAGTTATATGTTTTAAGTTTTAAACTGTTTGTTTTATGAGGATGACTGTAATAGACACTAAGTTATTGTTTTATTTTAAGACGGTCTGTGCCTTTAGATGACCCCGTGCTGTAATATGTAATAAGTTAGAAAAATTTTATAAGTCTTGATTGCTCTGCTCTGATTATTGTTTATTGTTGTTCGACGTTTGGGACGGAATCGATCCTTCAAATTGTCGCGACCTACGGGTCCATAAAGGAAATTAAACGCTTTCCTTATTTATGCTACGTCGGGGCGTGACAATTTGCAGATCTGAAAAAAAGAAGAAGTTTAAAGTAAGAAAAATTGTTAAATCTGTAAAGAAGTTTAGACAAAAATAGGATCTACTCATCTAACTTAAGTCACACAAAGAGGTAAGGTATAAGAAAAAAATCGCAAATCGAAAACCCACTGCAAATCGACCAAACCAAAAACCGAATGGTCGGTTTTCTAAATGTATTTACAAGCTAAACCGACTGCAAAATCGATAGACCGATTTACACCCCTATAGGTCAGTTTTTAACAATAAAAAAAAAAAAAAACCAATTGATAGACCGATTTACACCCCTACAAGGAGGTGCTATGAACTCTTTTGGTTAATAGAAGCGTGTTTGTTTAAGATCAACTATACCAATCTCCTTATCTAGTCTTATACCACTCTTGGTATTAAGCTATCCTATGAGTTTGAGACTTTTTTTATCTTCCGAATTGCACATACTAAACACAGTATATAATAATTATCTCGAACTAGGAATGGCAATGTGGCGGGTTTTCCGGGTTCCCCTCCCCGCCCCGCCCCGCCCCTAATAGGTAGGGTATGCGGGAGGCTTAATAGGGTTAGGGGCGGGTATGGGGGAGGTTTTCAAAACCCGAGTTGAGTTCGGGTCGGGGTCGGGGTAGGTTCAAAAAATCCGAACCCGCGCCTGAATATACATGTATTTACATTTTTCCCCTCAATAGTTATGTGTATTACCATTTAAAAAAAAAACTGCACTATTGGGGAACTAATTGGGTAAGTTAAAAAAAAAACTGCACTATTGGAAAAAAAAATGTATTAAAAAAACTGCTTTTTCAATTTGTGTACCAAAAAAAAAAAAAAACATAATCAGGGTGGGGTCGGAGACCCCGTGTGCGGGGCGGGGGCGGGGTCGGGGTCGGGAAGAGACACTATGCGGGGCGGGGCGGGGCGGGGCGGGGGTGGGGGAGGGGGCGGGGTATGGGGGCCCCGTCCCATACCCGTCCCGTTGCCATCCCTATCTCGAACCCTTAACAAATATGCCCCTATAGCTCACAAGTTGACACTTAACCCTGATTAATTGTTAGAATAGGTGTTAAAAATCCCCAAAGTTATTGATAAGTAACACAAGACTCGAGCAATCCAAAGAGAAATGGGCCCATTAAAGTTAAAGCTTCAAAACGGCCCATCTTCAAGCCCTGAATAACAATGGGCTGAACTCATCATCGCCCAGCATGAAAATGGGCTCCCCTCAACTAAAATTGAAATTCCTAATCCTCATCAGCCACACCGACTCACCGAGTCCAATCGGACACACTGTGAAACTGTTTGGTCTTTGCTTGGTTCTACAATGGCCGCTTCTTTCCTTCCCTCTCTCTCTTTCATCACGTCCAGGTACCACTAACGGAACTTCCCTCTCTCTCTCTCTCTATATATATATATATATGTGTGTGTGTGTCTGTATCAGTGTATGTCTTTACATACTCGGTACGTTTTAATGTATTTGCGCGTGAAGAAGCATCTTCCGTCTCTCTCTCTCTCTCTCTCTCTCTCTCTCTCTCTTGAATTTCTTCATACTTAGTTCTTCAGTTCTATATTCGATTCTTTTGACCATAATTTTGAATTGGATTGAACATTTCAAAAGTGACTACTTTTTAAAAAACAATCCATTTTTTGCTTGGTAGAATTCGAGCGATAAGGGAGATTACTCTGGAAAGCTCTTATTTCCTGTGCAGACCTGTGTTGTATATTTTAATTGACATTAATATAGTTTGTACTGTAATATTAAAATGTGTACAAAGAGAATAATAGATAAATGTGAAAAACACCATTCAAAAGAGGTGCTTTCTAGATCAAAGGTCACTACCTTTAACAGTTGTCTAGTTAACATACCTACTAGAAATAGATGCCTAATAACCAAATGGTGCCATCTTTTAGAAGAGGCACCAGGTGGTCTATATTTGACAAGTGATATTATTCATTTGATATATGTGAAAAATACTAAGTACACATTCTCTCATATCATTTCTTGTGTCAGTTAAAAACCAATTCTCTCGAGGTTTTCCTTAAACTCTTCAGAATTGCTATCTGGTAGGTTTTTCAGGCTTTGTTGTACCTGAAGGGGATTTGCTAGGAACCGTGTAGCAAACTCTTTGTGAGTGTGGTAAATAACTGCTTAAAGAAAGCGTTCCAAACACGTCTCAAAGCCTTACAGATTTCATATTTATTTGTTGATTCTTCTTCCATGACGACCCGACTCCAACAATTTTAAGGAGTTATTGTCTATGGAAGACGAATCAAACATGATCTAGAAACAAATGTCACTTCCGAAGACCAAGATATAACTATTTGTTGTGGAAGCATGAATTAGTGCTCGGCAAGATGAAAACGTGGTGGACTGATTATATACAAGTGACTGTCCATGCAATGAAGTATTTAATGGTGGATTTATGATTCTTTCTTTATGTTCACCTATTATCTTTATTTGTTGATTCTTCTTTCATGATGACCCGACCCCAACAACCTGAAACAAATTCAGAAATGAGATTTTGGAATTATCCTTAATATTTCATTCACTTTGAGAAAATATATGTGAGTGCGAGCTATGAATTGAGTCTGGGTCATAGACCTTGAATAATTCACAATAAAGCTAAGAATTTTGTTACTTTTAACCATACCAATAATTAATAAAGCATGTTTTGAAATTAAGGCAACTAATAAACATGAAAAATCTTTTATGGATTTGTGGTTAATGCTTTTGGGCCAACACAATTTTTCTTGGAAATCTGCATATTTATTCTTACTGGATTGGGAAGAACAATATGAGGTGCCACATATTCTAATTGTGTTAGGTAATTCTATCTGTTTTTGTTAAATCTTAGAAATTTGTTATTGTCAATCCTATCATTCTTCCTCTCTTAAAAGGAAACTAAAGTCGAACCGTAAAATGATTTTTTTTGGCTTTCTCGATTTAGTTGTTGGAGCGGAAATGTCCATGTTTTGGAACCCACGTTACTAGGCATTGGGCCGAGGCTATAGAGGTTTTTGGATAACTTAGCTTAAGAATTGTTTGCTTGCTTACCCATCATCAAAATTTTCCTTTTGCTCCTTTCTTCTAGTTGCCGGTCCTGCACATTATATGTCACAGTCAAATCGAAATGGATACTTGTATCCCTTTTGGTAATGTAAAATTCTGTGAACTTTTATGAAGTGTCTTTTCTTTTATTAGTGGGTCTCTTTAATTTTCTTATTTTGAACTATTCAGGGATGGTCAAGGGTGTCTACATAGGCTTTCAGACCAGTTGCCGAAAGGCATAGTGTCCATCTCTGTTAGTCGCCAAAGGAGAAGATGCAATGTCAAGCTCTACATGATACCTGGTAGTTCCGTTGCGCACATGCATGTCTTGAGAACTTTTTCTGCTGCTGGCTTATCAGAATTAGATGGCACAAGCCAAGGAAATCAAGTTTCTTCTGGTGTTTCGGGCCCAAACAATGGTCAAGTGTAAGAACTTATTTGAATGACTTGGTGTATGATTAGTAGCTTTAGATTATCATGTGGCTGCTTAGTTGGGTATTAGATAATGCTGTACTCACTCACCAAAGCCTTGTCCCAACCATTTCGGTTGGCTATAGGTTTATGGTGCTCTTTCGAATTTGCAATGTTCAGGGCTGTTGAATTTAACAGAAAGGTAGATTAAGCAGATTCATAATCAAGGTATCGTCTAGAGAAGCAAACCTGCTGCTTCATCACAGTTGTCTTATTATTGTTACAAACACAGAATTCTTGATTTTCCTTAAAAGCTGCTCAATGATAGGTATTCTGTGAAAATATTGGTGGTCTATTTAAGTCTCGGAATAATCCTTGATCAGGTCTTGAGGAATATTTGATTGCTTGAACACCACTATGTGATTTATGAACTTCATGTTATTTCTTCACAAGAAATATACTTTAAAATATATATATGTCTAGCTAGTAAAATTTAAAGGCAACAGGTTCTTACCTCGGCATGTTCTAGAGAAACTTTTATATGTTATTGTAGTAGAAACTAGACGGGTTATATTTCCACCGAGGTTGTGGATTCCCCATGGCTGCAATTTAAATACTGTCCATAGTCTTCTTTTACTGTCTGAAATTCAGCCGTATTGGATATTCTGAGGATCCTTTTACCATCACTCTTAGTACTGGTGGTCCTGTGGATGAATTCTTAAATACACTACGAAGATAACTACAACACTACGTGGTTTAAGCAAGTCTAGAATCTCAAGGAATTCATTGGACAGGTTGAACAATTTTGAAAGACAGTTAGAGGAGTTATTCGACGAAGTTAAAACCATGATTAGAATGGGGAACAAAAAAGATGCTGAAGATCTACTTCAAGCAAATTATGAGGTTGTGAAAGAGCAAATGAATGCAGGGACCCGAGGCATAGAAGAAGCCGCTATTCTTGACATCATAGCCTTGGGATACATGGCCCTTGGGAACATGGAGATGGTTGGGTCTTTATTGGATATGGTAATTATGTTTTTTTCCGTATGCATTTGATTTTTAGGCACTGTTTGGTTATGCATAAAATAATATCTGGCTTAGTCCAAGTCTTACTTTCTATCTGGTTTATGAGAACCAACATTATGTTGGTTTGACAATGACCAATTTTAAGAAAAATATATTTGACTTGGCATAGACTCCTGTCAAGAAATGGCTTCACTGAACACTGGAATTTATAGATCCGATTCACTTATACTAAGTTACTAGTTGCTCCAAAAGCTTAAGTTTTAGAGTAAGGGGTAACTTAACATGTAATCAAAGCCTTGTTTGTGGGAGGTCTCGGGCTTGGGACTCCATCCCCGCATTGGTGTGCATGTTTGCACTTTGTTATTTGTCTCTGCTATGGTGCAGCTTAGTTTGTTTGCTGTCCACATCTGAGACCAGTCTCAGGTGAGGGAGGGTGTTCAAGCTAGATATACATTGGTGGGCATTCTTTAATAGCTTAAGCTTTTGGAGTAGCTGGTGATTTAACAACTTATGAACCACAGTACCGGTTCTTTAACTTCCCAAACAGCCCCTAGATTCATGTGTTCATGTCTTTCTGTGAACCTACTGGCATGCCTTCCAGGCTGTCCCTTTTCAGGAAAATGGTTACATGCGAATCTGTTACCAAACTGGCACTTAGAATTGAGTAGATCAAATTCAATTTATTCTAGTATCACATAGGACGGACAAGTTACTTTTAATTGGCTTTTGTGTCTTCTTCATTCTGTTTGTCTTTCAGTGGTAAGTAATTTATAATCTATGTAGTATAGCTCAGATTTGAGGATTAGTTCTTACGATCCTTCCCTTTTACGTAGGCAAATTCTAAGAATCTTATTCTGCATCTCGAAAGTAAGTATCTTCGTGGGTAGAAAAAATTTGGTATCTCCTTGCATATGTTATAGAACTTGAACTTCTGTAATCAACCTTGCTATCTAAACGGACCTCTAATTTTCTCCCTTATCATATTTTCTCTGAAAGCCTTTTTCCCCTTCTCTTCTGCATATTCCTGTATCACTAGTTGAATGAGGTTGTTGACGGCTTAGAAGGTGATGAACCTCCTCTGGATTCAATACTCACACATATGGGAAGTATGTATTCAACTTTGGGGAAGTTTGAGAAATCCATGCTTGCATACGAGAGAGTTCTTGAAATTCTAAAGAGAGTATATGGTAAGTGCAGTTTCTTAATGTTGCATCTGTAGTCTGTTTGCTGAGCATGAATATTCAATAAGCTCATGCTCACTTTGCAAGCGAGTCCGAATATATAATATACGTTTGGAAAATCATGAAAAGCACTTTTCTTCTAGCATGAGGAATCACCAATAATTAGTGAGAAATCATTGCAAATAGGATAAAACCTCGCATAGCTATCTTTAAGTCATGTTCTATTTGTATGATTTGTGTAATATGGCACTGGCAAATGTCTTTGTGCTTGTATAGCTCTTGCTAGTGCCATTGTTTCTATGAAATTTTTCTTTAATGTTTGGCAAAATGTTGAATGCAGCGTTTGGATGATCGAATTGCAATTTCTTCTTGTAGGGAATAATAGTACTTTTCTCGTCACGCCATTTCTAGGAATGGCAAAAGTACTTGATTCCATTGGAAGAGCCACAAAAGCAATAGAATTATATAATCGTGCTGTTACTATTTTGGAATTGAGTAGAGGTACAGAGAGCGAGGATTTGGTGTTAACTTTACTTGGCCTGGGCCATATTTTAATCAAGGAAGGAAGAGCTACTGAAGCTGAAATTCCTTTTAACAGGTTGCTATGCTTTTCATATATTGGTTGGTCGTGTTAACGCTTGTGCATTCTGACTGTTGACATCCTCCCCCCCCCCTCTCTCTCTCTCATTTTCTACAAAATTTGTAGAGTTCTAGACATATATAGGAAGTTGCATGGCAAGAATGATACTAGAGTTGGAATGGCTATGTGCTCCCTTGCAAATGCGAAGTGTGCACAAGGTAAATGTTGTTATTTTCTGCTTGGAATACATGAATATGACATTGCTACTTTTTTATTTTTAGGAAATCATATTACTATGTTGTAACCTGTCAACAATTTGGGGTTGAAGGACAAAACCCATATCTTTCTGTATGCTCAATAAATTGCTCCAATTGTAATTTGTATGTACACAGCCAAAATTCTTCTATTCAGAATTGATGAGTAGTCATCGTGAATGATGCAATATCAGTTGAGTCAGAGATTTGAGATCTCTGTAAACACGTTCTGCTTAAAAATGGATAAGAGTCATGGTGAATAATGCTATATCGGTTGTTTAATAAATTTGAGATCACCTTATTAGTTTATGGTGAATGTGTGCTTCTTGTTTACAGGGAATGCAGATGAAGCTATTCATCTATATAGGAAAGCTATTCAAGTTTTCAAGGATTCCAATTCTGTGGCATTAGATGACAATATAATGGAGAAAATGAGGATAGATTTAGCAGAACTGCTTCATGCAGTAGGAAGGTAGTGCTGGATTCTGGAATCTTATATATCTTTATTTTTCCTATTTTTAATTTGGTTACGTCAACTTTTCAATAAAGAAGCCCCAATATACTTGACCTATGTAGCACGGATACGGACACGTAACACGGACACGATACGACACGGAGACGGCGAAATTGCAAATCCCAAAAATATAGGATACAGAGACGGCTAGGATACTTCGAATAAAAAAATATTTTTTAGAATATAATTTAATTTTAAGTAAAAAATAAATAAATAATTAGAAGGGAGGATTAAACATCAACATTATATTACATATCCATCCAAAAAAAAACTCTAAACTCAAAACCCTTTTTGACTCATGTAATAACTAATAAACAAAGAGTATAGACGAAACAAGATTTAAAAAGAAAGAGTCTAAGAGGCTAGGGCTTATATGATATTATGATATACGTACTTATATATCATTTTATTTCTCAATAATTTGTTTGTACTCCCCAAAAAACACTTATTTTAAAACGATCACCATTCCTCAAACCCAAAAAAAATAATAATACTAAAATGGGATCACTAGGCCAAAAGTGTCCCAGGAGTGTCCCCCAAGAAACACTTATTTTAAAAAGATCATCATTCCTCAAAAACCCCAAAAAAAAGAAAAAAAAATGAAAAAAAAAAGGTCCACAAGGCCAAAAGTGTCCCAGGAGTGTCCTGAAAATTAGGATACGTAGACGGCTAGGATACTTCGAATAAAAAAATATTTTTTAGAATATAATTTAATTTTAAGTAAAAAATAAATAAATATTTAGAAGGGAGGATTAAACATCAACATTATATTACATATCCATCCAAAAAAATAAACTCTAAACTCAAAACCCTTTTTGACTCATGTAATAACTAATAAAGAAAGAGTATAGACGAAACAAGATTTAAAAAGAACGAGTCTGAGAGGCTAGGGCTTATATGATATTATGATATACGTACTTATATATCATTTTATTTCTCAATATTTTGTTTGTACCCCCCAAGAAACACTTATTTTAACAAGATCACCATTCCTCAAACCCAAAAAAAGAAAAAAAAAAGAAAAAGAAAAAAAAAGGTCCACAAAGCCCGGAGTGTCCCAGAAGTGTCCTGGCGTGTCTTGCCGTGTCCCGGAAGTGTCCGACAATATGATTTAATTTAAATTAACCCAGACACTTCCACAGCCGTGTCCCCGCGTGTCCCAGCTGTATCCGTATCCGCGGAGTGTCGGAAACGCAAACGACACCCCAAACGAAGTGTCCGTGCTACATAGGAGAGAGAGAGCTTGACCATAATAAGCTAACAATATTTGCATAAAAACATTACATAAATTATTTACCTTGTTTTACAACAAGATTCTTCAGTGGCTTTCCTTAATCCCTCCTTTTTTTTGGGTACGGGTTGATCCGTGGAATTCAAACTACATGTTGAAGCCCATAATTGCTCTTCCAAGATTCTTCAGTGGCTTTCCTTAATTCTTCCATATTTTCTATACATCTTTCTTTTTTTTTTGTACCGTTTCTGGTACAACTCAGGGCTGCTGTTGCAACTTTTAATGGGATTCCTTAGAGTTGTCTCTGGTTATTTGTTCGAGCGCATGAAAGAAAAAGTTAAACACCGTTTACTACAAAACCTAGTGATTCATAGTTGGCAAGGTGATATTGAACATGCAAGTTCAGCTAACGAGTTTGATACCTTCGATTAATTACCCGACTTGGGAGTAAATATGCATGTGAATTTGCAGCAGAATAAGGAGATGGTTGACAAAGTTATTATAGATTTGGCAAAATCCTCTGTTATCTTATAACTTGTAAGTTTTTGGTTTCCTTCAGAGGAAAAGAAGGTCGCGAGCTACTAGAGGAATGTTTGTTGATCACAGAGAAGTATAAAGGAAAAGAACATCCCAGCTCAGTTACACACCTCATAAATCTTGCAACCTCCTATTCAAGCTCCAAAGATTTTGTGGAGGCTGAACGCTTGCTGCGAACAAGTTTGCGGATCGTGATGAAGACTGTGGGCCCCGATAACCAGTCCATCACCTTCCCTATGTTGCACCTTGCGGTCACTCTCTACAACTTAAACCAGAATGAAGAAGCTGAGCAACTTGCCTTGGAGGTTTTGCGCATACGTGAGAAAGCATTTGGAAAAGAATCTCTCCCAGTTGGTAAGCTTGTTTGAACTCAAATGACCATTTTATCCTTTCCATATTTGTTAGCTATTTTCTGAATGTGATGCTAATATTGACCAAACTTTTATTTGATATGACTGTTACAGTAAGTTTCTTCATTGTGGGTACAAAAGCAAGTCAATTTATTATCCATTTTTAAGAAAAAAGATGTAATGGGATTATTTTTGGTGTATTGCAGGGGAGGCTCTGGACTGTTTGGTTTCCATTCAGACCAGATTGGCCAAGGATGATGGTGAGTTACTGGAGTTGCTCGAGAGGATTTTAAGCATTCAAGAGAGAGAGTTCGGCTACGAGAGCGAAGAGGTCCTGGAGACCCTGAAAAAAGTTGTATTTTACATGGACAAAATTGGTGTTAAGGATGATAAACTTCCTTTGCAGAGGAGACTTTCTAGGCTTAGAAACAAATACAAACAAATGGTTCAATATTAATGGCACTATCTGTGTTTTTCAATGTTTTTCTCCTTAGTTGTTTCTATTTATTCCAAGCAAATGCTAAAATTGGACTAGTTTTGTTGTCATAGCCTAGGGCAAAATGTGTACGGTGAGTACAAGAGTTTTAAGGTATCCGTAAGTAATGAACAATTGTTGTCTAATTTGAAGTGCGTAACAATGTGAAAGGCATTACTTTTGGAGTAATGCTATGCTTTCCAAATTTGGATATCTCAAATGTTACAAGGGTGGTACTGGCACCACATGCAGTAATCTGTGGTATCACTCTTATTTTTGAGCTTCCCATCAAACTTTTTTCTTCAAATGTGCATGACCGGCCTTTCCATTGCCCTTTGTAGCTTCAGTGCTCTATTGGAATTGTTGTTGCTAGAGATTTGTTGGCATGTGCCACTGCATTGCTGCAAGGCGGCCAGACGTGTTTGTAGTTCTTAACTCACGATTACCTCAAAGAGACTTCCCATTGCACTTTGTAGCTTCAGTGCTAAACTATGACTTAGCGAGGTTATTTCTTGCCCACAGAGGTTGAACTGATTTTAAATGATTTCTGGGGAAATAAGATCTCACTTCCAATCAACCTGGCGCTTGAACAGTTAAACAATCATTTATACCTTGTTCATTGGACTCCTGAAGAGTCAATCTACAAGCTACTTAATATACTTTGCCTACCACAAATGAAAGTAGCATTGGAAACAATTAGCTTGCTTGCATTGCTCACGAACGATGTCAATGAGGTCTTTGTTGATTATGCAAAGAAAGGACAACTTATTGAGATGGCTGTTGGTTGCTAATGAACGCGTAATGGCTCCATGAACATTTCAAAGCAAAGATATTGTTGGAGCCATGATGACTATATGGAATACAGATCGGGGCATTTACACGGTGAACAGTGCTTACGAAAAGATTAATTATGTGGCAGGAAGTTGTCTTCTGCTGCTGCAAATGAACCGTGGAAAGCTCGCACAGTTCCCAAAATTAGACAATTGATTTGGAGGAGCATATCGAAATATCATCCCCTACGTTTGAGGCACTCCAGAAAACGAGGTTGGATATTGTTACGAGATGTTCCAGACGTAAGGTTAATGAAGAGAATGCAATTATACATGCCTTTCGTGATTGTAAATGGGGAAAAAAAAAGTTGTGCATTTGGTGGGATCCACTGACGAATGCTTAAACGGGCGACAAACTCAGGTTAATTTGCTACACCACATGGTTCATACAAAGTTGTCCATGATGGAAGGAGTTGCACTCCAGATGAAAGAATTACACAGATTTTGGAGATATGCGTATTCGATTTGTTTTACTTTGGAGCTGCAGTTTTAGGAATGCTATTTTTTGAGTCAGATTCACAGAGAATAGTGAAACAAATCAATGAGGAAGCAGAATGTTATGCTTTTCAGGGAAACATCATTGAAGATGCAAAAACTCTTCTGAGGAGTTTTGACAACGTTTCTGTGGTTCATGTGATTAAAAGTTGTAATAAATAACTTAGCTAAATTTAGCCTAAGCCTCGAGGAAAGATCCATATGGATTGATGATTATCCCTCTTGCATTACGAATCCGGTCCCTGTGGACATGTCTTAATAGTAAGTACTTGTTTCATCTCAAAAGAGGGGTGGAAAAAAAAAATCACTACCATGAAAAAGAAAAAATTTTATTGAGTAAAATAATTAGACATATCAGCCATGGATCATCACTCATTCCATCATGATTTGGATACCACCAAACCTTTTAATAACATTTACCTACAAAATTCCTCATGATTACAGTAAACAATATTCATGATTCCCAAGGCAGCATTGGAGATTGCATCCAAGTAGTTGTTTATGGCTGTCAATGGTGACTTACGAGCTGGTTTTTCACTCCAAGCGTCCTCGCACGTAAAAACTTCGATATCAAAAACTCCAACTAATATATTCAGATTTCGATATGTATTATAGTCTTTGGTGAAGTCGTCTATCAATCCCAAACTACGATTGAGCTTATCTATGCCATTATCGTAATTGCTATAGCACAAATTTAGGCACTCGATGGTTACATTGTCTGTGGCTTTCTGAAGAAGGTTAGTAACAAGTTTCTGGGTAGTAGTAGCATTTGCCAGAGCTCGTTCGCTGAGTATGCGAATGAATCCTTTTGGAGTTGTTTTTAGATCATTCCGAGGATCAGATTCGATTGTAGAGACACATTCGTTGTTGTATTCTGATATTCTATTGCATAGATCATGAATCAAATCATTGTTCTTGGAACTTTTATTGGCTTCCTTTTCTCTAAATAAAAGGGACCTTGTCTCAATACTTCCAAGCTGGATTAGAAAGAGCAAAGAGAGAGCAAAAATTGCCAAACCAAACTTCATTATCGATCTCTTTCACCTTAATACAATTATAGGAATAAACTCGGGGCATGGTTTGATACTTCAATAATGATAGGGATACACACCAAACGATACACCAAATGACACACTGTGCTTTAAATGCATGTACTCTGTGCTGTATGAATTTTTCACACTTTTCTGTGTATCAATTACACAGCACAGGGTACATGTAATTAAAGCTGGTGTGTCGTTTAGTGTGTCGTTTGGTGTGTATCCCTATCATTTTTGTTGATACTTGGTTACCCCATAAAATTTATAAGAAGGGTATAGTACTAAAAGATCAGCCAAGCTTTATGGCACAATTAATGGGTTAGTTAATACCTTAAATGGGATGTTCTCATTTTCTGCAATTTGCTTAATTTGAGTTGCATGTACTCATTCCCCATATATATCCCATTAGAGTTTATGTGAATGAGATTTGCATAATCCAAACCAAATTTTTTCATCTAGCTAGTCACTATACATATGGTGTGATTTTAGTATGTGCAAGTTGTATTAATCATACCGACATTGAGTGTCCAAGAAAAAGTACCAATACACCCTCAAAATAAAATATATTTTCATAGCCTAAAACATGACCGAAAGCAAATAAATTGCACTTACATTGTAACCTTGAAACATTGAGGAGAAAAGAAATGTATTAAGATTTGTTATTTTTCCGGTTTGCTTTGATAAGGTTGTATTAGTCATTAGAAATAAATATGTAAAAAAGCAAGGATCACCCGACATTTGATTAAATGTTGGGAAAAATTATTCTCAGTTACAAATCCTGAGGAATGTCACTACCAATTTAGAAATGGGATGAAGATCTACTTATATATTAGATATCTGGGGAGAGATTAATTTAATCTATCCTCTTGCTTGTTTCATGGGATTAATGGAGGATTGGATTGTCTAGTTGAAATGGACAAATAGTCCCGCTTGACGCCGGACTATTTAGGGTGTGTTTGATAATCCAATAAAGTGGTAAAAATGAAAATTTTCACTACCTATTTATTTGCAATCACTTAATTGAAAAACTAACCAAAGAATTGCTGAAAACTTTAAGTGAAAAATTTCTACTGAAAATAATCACTGAATGCATTCCATTTCAATACTTGAAACACTATTTTAAGTATTACAAATTCAATCGCTTATAATTTTCAGTACTTAAAATTCAGCACTCAATTTTCAGTTTTATCAAACGGCCCCTTAGTCTATTTAACCAAATAGTGCGGCGTGAGGAATACTGATTTTGGGGATGAGGTTGTATTAATCACGGTATTAGTCTGATTAAAATGGACTAATTGCCAAATCCGTCCTAAGGATCCAAATGTGGCCTCTGAGTTAGTAGGATAATCAACTTGCTACAGTCTTTATATGGTATAATAACATTTATCCTGTTGAGTAAAGATTAGAGAAATTTCTTCAAACTGGACCAGTTACTTACTATTAAAATTACATTAAATGGATGATTTCTACAGAATCCAAGATGGTAATTAACAACAATCCATGATATTTCCAGTATTTATGCATGGGATATTAAGCTTGTTTGGTCCAGGTTTCAATGGATAAAGATCTTTTTGCGTAGGGTCTCAGTTTTGTTCGTGTTGCACCCTAAAGACCTGTTTGACAGCCATGGTATTTTTAGTCTCTAGATTTGATTGTTTTTTTTTTATCTGACCCACTTCATTCATTCTAACAAGTATGTGAAAAAATAGCAATTGGGGTTTTTTTTTTTTTTTTCCCCTTTATATCCCAAATTAAGCAATATTCTTATAAGGTTTCACACACCTTAGGCTTAGTTTGGCCCCCATGTGGCTTTTTAAAAGGAGTTTATGAAATTTATTACTAAGTTCTTTGATAATTTTATACAAGTGATACACTACTCTTCAAAAGGACATCATGAAACCAAAAAGTAACCTTGAGCTTTTAAAAGCTCCATTCTAGAACTTTTAAAAAAGCCCTAAGTTCAATTTTTGCAAAGCTCATAAACTAGTTACCAAATGAATTAACATGAAATTGAGCTTTAAAAAAAGAGAAGCACCAAATGGGGGCCAAACTAAGCCTTATACTATTGGATCAGTTTTGGACACTATATATTTATCAAAATTGATCATTAGCTAGTAGAAGCAAACAATCTCCAAGAAGTCTTGTTCATCAGGCACTATTTGTCATTTCTAATTAATACCCTAATATACATTAATGCATCTACATGAATGTGTATATATATGCTTACCTTTTTTTATTTGAAGATGCCATGGTGAGTAAAAAAGCATGTCATACTATCGGCCGTATGTGTAATTTATCTTTTTTTAAGATAAAATTACAACGTGACTCCTTCAATTTTAACTCCTTATTAAACACCTTTTAAAAACTCTGCCTGGGTTGTTTCAACACTGCCGGTCCCAAGCTCGGATAAAAGAGGAGGGTTAGTGCGTTAGGTAGCTCGACAGCCAGCACGTAAAAAACCGTCGGATCCTTATGATATGAATCCAAATATGAATACTCGTGTAAATGCTAGGGCGTTCCCTTTAAGCGACGCGTTGCGCCTGCCTTCGGGTGTTTCGAAAAATGTGCAAGGGGCGCCGCATCGACGCCCGGGTGCGGTGTTAAATAAGCAAGGGTTCCCGCGCTCATCTGGGCCACCGCGGGTAAAGAAGCTAGTCCAGAACTATAGGCTTAGGTTAGCAACTTGGAATATAGGAACCTTAACAGGTAAAGCTATGGAACTAGTAGACACTATGATTAGAAGGAAGGTTAATGTAGTATGTTTACAAGAAACAAAGTGGGTTGGAGAAAAAGCTAAGGAGGTAGAAAAGACCGGGTATAAGATATTCTATACAGGGAAAGATAGGCATAGAAATGGTGTCGGAATCGTGGTTGACAAGAACCTCAAGGATAAAGTTGTGACAGTCACGAGGAAAGGAGACAGAGTATTGCTTATCAAACTGGTAGTTGGAGTGGATATAATTAATGTGATTAGTGCATACGCGCCCCAAGTAGGATTGGATGATCACACTAAAAGACAATTCTGGGATGAGTTGGACGCTTTAATGCAAGAAATACCGGGAGGAGAGAAGATAATTGTAGGTGGAGATTTTAATGGCCATGTAGGCAAAGATAGAACTGGATATGAGAGGGTGCATGGGGGGTATGGTTTTGGAGATCAGAATGAGGCATGGGTGAGTATTTTAGATTTCGCAGTAGCATATGATCTTGTAGTAGCAAACACATTTTTTAAAAAGAGGGAAGAACACTTGATAACCTTTAAGAGTGGATCTAATAGAAGCCAGATCGATTTGTTCCTTGTGAGAAAGGCAGACCGCGTAGCATGTAAAGACTGTAAGGTCATCCCAGGAGAGTGTTTAACATCTCAACATAGACTTACTATTTTAGATATCCATATAAAAGGACAATGTCGTACTAGAAAAGACCCTATAAACCCGCGAACTAGGTGGTGGAACCTTAAAGGCGAGAAACTAGCAATATTCCAAGAGAGAATGTATGCAGAAGCACCTTGGAATTTGGAAGATGAAAGTAATACTATGTGGGATAGAATGGCAAGGTGCATCACAAGAATATCGAAGGAGGTCCTCGGAGAGTCGAAGGGAAGAGGGTTGGCGTCTAAAGATACTTGGTGGTGGAATGAAAAGGTACAAGCTGCAGTAAAAACCAAAAAGGATTGCTTTAAGACGTGGCAAAATGATAGAAGTGAGGAACACTTCAAAAGCTATAAATGTGCAAATAAGGAGGTTAAAAGGACAGTTAGAGTTGCTAAAATGGAAGCCTATGACGCCTTTTACGCCAAACTAGACACTAGAGAGGGAGAAAATGTATTTATAAGCTTACTAAGTCGAGAGAAAGGAAAACAAGAGACATTAATCAGGTTAAGTGTATAAAAAGCGATGACTCTAGGGTATTAGTGAACGACGAAGAGATTAAGGAAAGGTGGAAGAGCTATTTTGAGAAGTTGCTAAATGAAAAACATATGGATAACACAATGGAAGAAGAAACGGGAAGTTACGATGAAACTAGAGAATACAGATTCTATCGGAGAATAAGGAAGTTTGAGGTGGATTTTGCTTTGAAGAAGATGAAACCCAACAAGGCCTTAGGACCAGATGGGATCCCCATTGAGGTTTGGAAATGCTTGGGAGATGTGGGGGCATCTTGGCTTACAAAAGCTTTTAATAAGATTTTAATGACTAGAAAAATGCCTAATGAGTGGAGGAAGAGCATCCTAGTGCCTATATATAAGAGTAAAGGAGATGTACAACAATGCAACAACTATAGAGGTATTAAGTTGATGAGCCATACTATGAAGCTATGGGAGAGAGTGATGGAGCATCGCTTAAGAGGCGCAACATCAGTGTCAGAAAATCAGTTTGGATTTATGCCTGGGAGATCAACTATGGAAGCAATTTATTTACTTAGAAGACTAATGGAAAAGTATAGAGAGAAGAAAAAAGATCTACATATGGTTTTTATTGATTTAGAGAAAGCTTATGATAGAGTGCCTAGAGATTTAATTTGGTGGGTGCTAGAGAAGAAAGGAGTGACCAAGGGCTATATTGACGTGGTGAAGGATATGTATGATAAAGCGGTTACTACAATTAGATCACCAGCCGGAGAAACAAGCGAATTCCCAATTACCGTAGGCCTGCACCAGGGGTCGGCCTTGAGCCCATATTTGTTCGCCCTAATTATGGATGAATTGACAAGACACATTCAAGATGGAGTCCCATGGTGTATGTTGTTCGCAGATGATATTGTCTTGGTTGATGAGACTAAAAAGGGACTCAACACTAAACTAGAAGCTTGGAGAGAAGCATTGGAGACTAAGGGGCTAAAGATAAGTAGGACGAAAACAGAATACATGGAATGTACTTTTAGCAACAATGGAAGTAGAGACAACGAAGCAGTGAAGATCGAAGATCATGAGATCCCAAAGAGGGAACACTTTCGCTATCTAGGTTCAATGATCAGTAGAGACGGAGAGATAGGTGATGACGTGACCCATAGAATTAAAGTGGGCTGGCTTAAGTGGAGGAGTGCTTCTGGAGTATTATGTGATCGGAGAATACCAGCAAAATTAAAAGGAAAATTTTATAGGACAGCTATTAGGCCAGCTATGCTCTACGGGACAGAGTGTTGGGCAACTAAGAAACAACACATTAGCAAAGTGAGTGTAGCGGAGATGAGGATGCTAAGATGGATGTGTGGTAAGACTAGGAAAGATAGAATTAGAAATGAGTACATCCGAGAGACTGTAGGTGTGACACATATTGAGGACAAGTTGAGGGAGAATAGACTTAGATGGTTCGGCCATGTGCAACGAAGACCTGTAGATGCACCTGTGCGAAAGAGTGATAAGATCGTAGTGCCTGGAATGGTTAGACGGAGAGGTAGACCTAGATTGACTTGGGAATATGTAGTGCAACAAGATATGAATATATATAATTTAAATGAGCACATAGCTCTTGATCGTGCAGAATGGAGAAAAAGGATTCATATAGCCGACCCCAATTGATTGGGACACAAGGCTTGGTTTGGTTTGGTTTGGTTTATTAAACACCTTTTAAAAAAAAACCCTCATCAAACTGATCCCCTCAACTATTTATATTTTTTTCACTCTATTTCTTCTATTAAGATGATGTCAAAAAAACTAATATTGATGATTTTAGTAGTTGCCTTTCAATAAAAAGAAGAAGTATAAATTCTCTAGACACCCCTCAAGTATTGTATTTTTCATTAATACCCCCTAAATAAAAAAATTGAACAAATGACCCTCTCAACTCTTTGTGAGAGGGTATTTGAGGGCAAAAAAACTTGAATGCAACCGTTGCATTTAGTAACCTGGTATCCCAACCCAATAAGAAGTCTTTATAAATACATCTAGCCCCCCTATTTTCAAGAGAAATCCTTCTCTGACTCAAAACTCAGCAAAAATTCAAAAGTTGTGAGAGGGGATAAATTCCTACATAGTATAACAGTGATATACCAACTATTTGCTCGTGTTTGAGGGGAATAAAACTAATTGTTAAAGGGTCCATTTCTTAAAAAAATAAAAATTAGTTTATGGGGTGTTATTAAAAAAGACAATACATGAAGGGGTGTATATATAATTTAGCCAAAGAAGAAAATCTTATTTCTACGAAATTTAAACTAAAGAAACAGTTCGTGAAATACAATATATATCCCCCAAAACGGTTTTAACGGAATGAATTAGCAGTCGTTTTCGGATGGTAGCTGTGATATAAGATGAAACAAATATTGTGGTTGGGCCATACGGGCACCCACATTATATTGGACTGGGTCTAGAGAGGGCTAGCTTGGACGCCAAATAATGGGCTTTGGAGTCCCAAGCCTTATAGGTTTTTATGTGCCTATATATATGCATATATACTACATAGAAAACCTAATGAGACTAATACTTTCAGCAGCCCCTCTCTCTCTCTCTACACACGGTTTCTCTCTCTAGCTAATCTCCAAGGAGCTTGGGATTTAGAACGTGACTGTCATGGGGATGGCTCAAGAAGCATCCTCTACGACCTAGGCGATGCATAAGAGAGTACACGGAGGCAACATGGAGCAGCAGTTCGTGGGTGAAGACGACGGGCTCGTAACAACACCGTTTGGCGATCCGTCGGGTTATTCCGCTAGGTAAGTGACCTAAACCCGACTCGTATGCTTGCGTGCATATTATCTACATTGGTATCAGAGCCTATAGGTGTTTGATTCGCCCGTAGATCACCCGAATTGAATCTGCCATTAAAGCTTAACCAAGCTTTTATCAAAACTTTGAAATTTTGATTTTGAAGTGGGTCTAATACAAAACTCCAATAGGGGTCCAATTTTTTGACATGGTTGTGTCCCATATGGTCCCTAGAGTCCCCCATATAAGTCCCATGGCTTGATTATCTCATACGGAGAAGAAATCTGAAAACCTAATTTTTGGATATTTTAAGAACGAGATTTTTTCAGCAACTTTCAGCCTCTTTTCTGGATGATTTACTCGTCCAATCAGGCTATTTTTTGGCTTGATCATGTTCTACTCCGTGAGACCTTTCCAACCATATATAATACGCGTGATTTGGATCTATATGGAAGGAGATATAAGCCATCAAAGTTGGGGGTTCGCGCAGCAAGTTGCTGCGTTTTTTAGGGCTTCTTGGGGAAGAAGAAGACCCAGCAGGGCCTCGCCCACTCGCGCCGGGGAGAGTGGGTCCCACTCGCCGGCCTTCCGTGGTCCGGCGACCATGATTCCGGCGAGTGTGGGTCCCCCTCGGGGTCCCAGTCCTTAATATATTTTTTATTAAAATATTCCAGAATAAAAAATAATTATTTTCTAATTAAAACAGTTTCTGGTTATTAAAAATTGTATTTTTAATAGTTTAAGTTGTTTTAAATGGTTTAAAATTCTGGAAAAATGTGAAAAATTAATTTTTTATTTTTCCTATCTTACGGACATTGTGCGGGACCAGAAATAATTTTATGGTAAATTGTTTCACTGATTTTGGTATTTTAGAGCATAAAATATGTGTTTTATATACGTTTTTAATTGCTTAAAATATCCAAAATTACATGTTAATTTTTGAAATTATTATATAGTGTCTAGTACACTGTAAGGGACTCTAAGATAATTTTTGTGTAAATTATCATGTATTTATGGTATTTTAGAGCATATAATTAATGTTTATGGACGTTGATTTAATTGCTTAAAATAACCATGATACATTATTAATTTTTGAAATTAATATGGGACATAAGGGACACTGTTTTAGACCATGTAAAATTTTTGTGGGATCCATAGATAATTTTTGGTGAATTATCTAAATCATATTAATATTTTAGAGCATATAATTATGTGTTTTTGTACACGTATTAAATTGCTTAAAATATTTTTATTGATTATTAGTTCAGGGAATTAACACAATGTGTTTAGAACACTAGTGGTAGCTTGAGAAAATTAATTTAGTATATTTTTCTTGCTCTTTGGGACGTATTTTAGAGCATATATGTTGTGTTGAGTATGCAATATTAATTGCTTAAAATATAACCAATTAAAGTTGTTAATTCTTGAATTTAAAGTCTAGTGTTCTTGTACACTAATTGGAGAATTGAGAAAATTTTATGAATTATCTTATTTTTTTGGTATTTTAGAGCATAAAATTTATGCATATGGGCATTTATTTAATTGCTGAAAATAGCCAAAATAGATTATTAATTTTTGAAATTAATATGAGGTGTTTGGAACACCATATTAGACCACTGAAAATCTTTGGAGAACAAATTCTTGAAATTTTTGTATTTTTAGGAATTTTGTTGCTCATAGTTAATTTTTGTTTAACTAAGATCAATTTATTATGTTAAATTGATTCAAAATGTTTTTGGGCCTTGGTGAAATTCCGGAAATTTTTATTTATAATGAAAATTTTGTTTTTCAATTAATTAAATTTTCCATAAGGTTTTAAATTAATTGTTAATTTAAATGGCCCTTAATAAATTGGTTTTAAATTATGTTTTAAGACCTAAAATTGGGTTAAAATTAATGAAAAATTCAGGATTTTTTTTTCATTGATTTTACTTAGCTTACGGGAGCTATCCGGGCTGTGCAATAATAATTTTATTGCACATTTTAGAGGCTCATTGCATTGTTGGTCACGTTTAATTACTGTTGTTTGTGATTGGTTGACCCTATGACCTCTAATTCCTCCTCCTTAAGTGGAGTGACGGATGAGTCCATTCATTTTAAAATAAGACCACATGAGTGCTTGATGTGTGTGATTAATATAATTTAATCTGGCTTAAATGAATGGACAATTAATTGACAATTTATGGAGCTTGTGTCCTCACGATTTATGTTTAAGGCTATTCTTGTATATGTTTATGAACAAAGCATCCCTATTTTTTATGGGCTATAAATGTAATGTGAGGACGAGGGTTTCATTTCTTGTATTGGAAAAGCCTACTTGTAAAGGGATGGTTTTCTTTGTTCATAAATCATACACTTGAATTACCTTAACATGAGCTCTAAGTTGTCAATTCGGACCCACGTAGGGGTCCATGCGCATTTTTGTTGTATGGCGCACTTAATATTACTGTGGATGATCTTAGATAGGTAATTGTACCATCTAATTGATGTTTGTTTAGAAAAATCAATTATAAAAAGTTTTTCTTGATTTACAAAATTAAGATTTGATTAATGAGCAATAGCGAATTCTTTGGTCTTAAATTGTAGAAAGGGGAAAACTCATTTGTAATTGGATTTTAAAACAAACCTTATGAAATGTGCAAATAATAATGTCAACCCCTTGCGCATGTTTTCAAATATTTCTCTTCAAATTTTTGGATTCACAAAAACAAAAATTTTCCAAACCACACTTTGTCGATCTTTATAAAAGTAACAAGTTTAAAAGGAACTAATTTTTGTAATATGGCACTGTAAAGTAACACACCGATAGAATGAGTAAGAGCTTGTGGGCTTTAGGCTTATTCTATGGTCCAACCCATTAAACCGAATAACGGGCCTCCGGCCTAATATCATTATAACCTTAATAGCCTATAATACTTGGCTCGAGAAGGATCATAGCACGCGCTTTGTGATAAGAAGCATGCACCATGATCTTGTTGGGAAGTATATGTACTACCCAATAGCCAAAGTATTATGAGATCGGCTCAAATTTGTTTTCGATGGCACATTCACTACTAGATTAAGCATCTAGTTATGAAGTTCGGAAAAGTAAAGGAAATGTTCCGAGTACACAATGACTGGACATCTAAGGTCGATGACAGGTATGATTCGTGATTTCAGAATACTCGGAACATCTTTACTGGTGAATTGCAGTTTCAGGCTA
Source organism: Hydrangea macrophylla (assembly GCA_033977485.1). Lineage (NCBI taxonomy): Eukaryota > Viridiplantae > Streptophyta > Magnoliopsida > Cornales > Hydrangeaceae > Hydrangea > Hydrangea macrophylla. The sequence continues at coordinate 51,886,567 of CM066992.1, read as the reverse complement.
TGATTAGTTATTTGTCTGATTCGCGGGTCCATAGAAAACAAATCATGATCCACAACAGAAATGTTAAATTTTTGGGTTTTGACATTTTCTGACATGTTGAGTTGAATACGGAGCGCCAAAAAGGTGAGGCGAACCGCATAGCTATACTCTTGACCACTACTTCCATAAGTAGAAGTAAGCGCAAGGCTAGTGGGCCTAAACGCAATGGTAAGGGTAAACCCGTCTAGAGGCAGGGTGGGGCTAGCAAGTTTGCGCCCAAGGCTAATAAGGTGGAAGAGCGCAATCGAGGGCGTTTTCTAGTTCGGTGGTAATAGGATGGACATTTTTGGGTGGTAGTGTTACTAGGACATGGTTATCTAGGGATAACTGCTTAAGAATTGTTTTCATAAATTTTGGATTACTCTATCATTCATTTATTCTGAGACATGACATGCTGGACTTGAACGCATAGGATGTAATAGGATGACTTGATTAGCTTGAGAAGCCCTTTTGGGCCCACTTGCTGAGGTTGACCTGCCTATGTGTGAGTCTTGCTTAGTTGGCAAAGCATGTCGAAAGCCTTTTAGAGAGGCTATTAATTAGAGCTACTCAAGCATTAGAGCTATTTCACTCAGATATCTGTGGACCTATGGTTGTAAAGGCACGTCATGGCGCCTCTTATTTTCTCACTTTTATAGATGATTTCGCGCGATGTGAGGATCGCGAGTATTTATCTAATCAGTTCTGGGAACTATGTGAGGAAAAAGGAGAAACGCAGACAACTTTCTGTTCTGAAACTCTGCAACAATATGGTGTTGCAGAAAGAAGGAATAGGACATTCCTAGATATGGCTAGGATTATGATGGCGCAAGTCAACCTCCCAATGTTGTTTTGGGGGGATGTACTCTTGATTGCTGCCTACATACGAGAGTGCCTCTCCTCAGTCATTTCCCTCTACCCCCTTATGAGCTATGGAAAGGCGAAAAGCTCATTTTGGAGCATTTGCGCCCGTGGAGCTCAGGAGGTCATGTTCACTATACCTCGTATAAGTACAAAAAACTATGCTCAAGAGCTGGAAAGTATACCTTTATAAGGTATTCTAACAGCTCGACAGGCTCTGTTATGTATAATGAACAAATGGGTATAGGAATGACAAATGGTGCCACATGATATTGAGAATGACTTCCCCAGATTTGTATTACTAAGAGAGATCTTGACCTCTATGAGTTGGAGGATGTTGAAGACAACATACCATCTTTAAGCGAGGGTGGGGAGATTGAGAATTCACATCCAATAATCGCTATAAAATGGTACTAGTCTCCAGCCGAGTGGGAGTACACCGCTAGACGCTAGTGGGAGTGTACCAGATAGTGGGAGTGCACCGCTAGGCACTCAAGATTCTCAGGTAGTACACTGTATGGTGATGAGGAAAACGTTCCCTATCGCTGTTTTGAAATTGAGGAAGACATTTTCATATGTGTGCAAATGTGTGCACAAGTGGATGAGGATGAGCCTGCTTCTTTTGTTGAAGCATTTTTCTTCGTCTGCTGAAGCAGAGTGGATAGTTGCTATGCCAGATGAGATGAGTTCTATAGACGTGAATAAGGTCTGGGAGTTAGTTGACAATCCGCCTGTGCGTAAGACGATTGGAGACAATTGTGTTTTCAAAATCTAGCGCAAGGCAGATGGTTCAATTGACAAGTATTAGGCACGCCTTGTGGCGATACTTTGTACCCAGAGAGGGTATAGACCATGGAAACATGTTCTCCCAAAGGGTGAGATCTAACTCCATTCGCCTTATCCTAGCAATTGTCGCATATTTAGTTTTTGAACCTTTTTAGTTGGATGTTTAAACTGTTCTTTTCTCAATGGAGAACAAGACGACAAGATAAATATGGATCATCCCATTGGTGTTGTGACCAAAGGGAATGAGCGCAAAAGTGTGCTGTCTTAAACGATCTATTTATTATCTCAAATCGTCTAGGCAGTGGTACAATGTGTGTACATTAAATGGTCCAAGGAAAGTGTTTTAATTATTTATATGTTGATGACGTCTTTTTAGCTGGGAATGAGATGAGTTCCATTGTCGCCACTTGAGAGTGGTTGTCCTCTCAGTTTGAGATTGAGGACATGGGTGATTCCAACTATGTGTTGGAAGTTTAGACTGTGAGATATTGTTCTCAGAAGCTCCTCTGTTTGTCTCGAGGGACTTACAAGATGTAGGTTCTTGAACGTTTTCACATGAAAAACTGAAAACCCATAGACATCCCATTTTTGGGGGACTCACTTTGACCTTAGATCAATGTCTTAAGAATAATGAGAAGAGGAAACAAATGTCCAGTTTGCCATATCCGTCCGCAATAATGAATCTGAAGTATGCTAATGTGTGTACTCGGTCAGATGTCTGCTATGCGGTTGGTTTAATTAGTCGTTGCCATAGCAACCCTGGTCCTACCACTAGAGAGTAGTGAAGAGTATCTTGCGATATGTTCGTAGGACTGTGGACCTTGCCTTATGCTATCCGCAATAGAAGCATAATATGTGGTGTGCTCTACGGCGGTTTGAGGAGCTATTTTGGTTGAAGAGTTTTTGCAGTGGCTAGGCTCTTCACCTCATAGTGATGAGGTTGTGCTCATCTACAGTGATAGCACGTAAGTCTGAGCATATGCGAAAGATTTCAAAAACCATTCTAGCACGTGTCACATTTGAGATGTGGTTTGCGCAAAGGGAAGTTGTCTTAAGGCACATCTCCATTGGAGGATTTGATGTGCTTAGACATTTTATTGTGGTATTGACATTATTATTCAAGTTTTTATAAACTAGTTGGTTTCCATATATATATTTGTTATAAGTGGAACGGATGCACATTTCTTAAATGTCACCGGGCTTGAATCGACCTGCTCACACGGGTGATTCACCTTGGCGCCGAGATTGCGAAGTAGGACATGCGTGTCTACGACGCTTAGATGGCGAGCAAGATGAGACATTTGTGTTCATGGCGCTTAGATAGCTAGCTAGGACATGTGTGTCCATAGCGCTTAGAAAGCGAGCTTGAACACTTATATCTACGCAGTATAAGAACAGCGAGCTAGATATAAACCCTATTATTTCTATATGTCGCCTTAGATGGATCTAAGATGAGACCTTATACTTGGTCGAACATAGAGATATCCCACGACTCTATGTAGCCTGTTTACAGCCGAATGTGAGTTTTCAGACGGGCGCTAAGAGGAGCGACTGTGCTGGGAGACTCAGGTTAGACGTTTTGTGTAACGTCTAGACTAAGATTCGTATGGCGTTACTTGTTTTTTCAAACACAGAGTGACATGCCCATTTTGATGGAAGAACGCCATAGCATGCATATCGTACTGTATGTGCTTTCGCGATCGACTGTGGAGCAGTGAATGGATTCCTCTTCATTGCTGTGTGAGCCATGTAGCATATCCAAGACATTGGTTATCCTACAAACTGGTTGCCTTCACGACTTGAGACTATGTCATGAAGAGGACGCTTGATGACAGTTACTTTAGCATGCTATCCTAGGACGATGAGATTATTCCGTTCTATGGGGTGTGTCTAGGCAAGCGGTCAAGTTAGTCGGATTGACATGTGGGCTCAGGGAAGACCATTCAATAACACACCATGTTTTTGTGACTCATTAGCAGACCTGCGACAATCGTAATTTGTTACTGATATGTCATGAGTACATTACATTGAGGTGGTGCAGCAATTCTTTTCATCGAGGGATTGAGAATGCTGTGTCCGGTGTGGTTGAATCGTCTAAGGCATACACGAGAAGCTTCCGAGTGATGTGTCTTGCTGGTTATGGTGATGATTTGACATTACACTCCTGTCGCTGTACTTTCTTTTCGTAAGGTCGCACGTTCTATTTCCCTGTATGAAGAGTTGACAAGTTCCGTTGTGTTGAGAGATTGGTTTTTAGTACCAACCCTATGTGGGTGAGTGGGAGATGAAACAAATATTGTGGTTGGGCCATACGGGCACCCACATTATATTGGACTGGGTCCAGAGAGGGCTAGCTTGGACGCCAAATAATGGGCTTTGGAGTCCCAAGCCTTATAGGTTTTTATGTGCCTATATATATGCATATATACTACATGGAAAACCTAATGAGACTAATACTTTCAGCAGCCCCTCTCTCTCTCTCACGTTAGTCTCTCTCTCTCTCTCTACACACGGTTTATCTCTCTAGCTAATCACCAAGGAGCTTGGGATTTAGAACGTGACTGTCATGGGGATGGCTCAAGAAGCATCCTCTACGACCTAGGCGATGCATAAGAGAGTACACGGAGGCAACATGGAGCAGCAGTTCGTGGGTGAAGACGTCGGGCTCGTAACAACACCGTTTGGCGATCCGTCGGGTTATTCCGCTAGGTAAGTGACCTAAACCCGACTCGTATGCTTGCGTGCATATTATCTACATAAGAGCACACGAACAAGGAAGGGCGGCGACCTATAAGCATTCCCTGTATCGCATAGACCAATTAAACACTTCTCCAACTCTTTGTTCATCAGGTACGATTCCGCGTGTATATATATATGGTAATAATATATATAGGCATATATCTATGTTTACATTTTCCTTGTTCATGCTCTTACTTCCTTGCTCTGATTTCATATATTAATGCTATATATACATTTATTTGCATATTTAATTGTTGGCATTTCTTCTAGGTTGTTGCCTGATGTATATAAATATATATCTTCTCAATCTTTCTTTAATGCTAAAATTGGAGAAGTGGAGGAGGATGAGAGATCCCTACAAATGTTCCTAAAGCTTTTTCCTTTTTAATCCTCAATTTCAATTTGAGCTTCAAAAAACATGTTTTCCAATAATGTATATTATTCTCAGGACAAGAAAGGGTTTACTAAAAATGTAAAAGCTAATATAAGGGCTATTACTTTCCTTGTAAATCCAAGAAAGGGTTTACTAATGTAAAGCTAATTTAGGCGCTTGTAAATCTAAAACTTCAATCTAAGCTTCAAAAAGCATGTTTTCCAACAATTTTTTAATTCCTTGACAAGAAAGGGTTTACTAATGTAAAGCTAATATAGGGCCTGTTACTTTCCTTGTAAATCCAAAATTTCAATATGAGCTTCAAAAATCATGTTTTCCCATGGGCCAAAATGGCCTCTTAATAACATATAAGTCAACAAAAGTTGAATATTTCTTTTAGGGGTTTTTCTATTTGTACGTTACTTATGAAGCCATTTTGGGTCTATTTGGTCATTTTTTTTGGTCTATTTGGGAAAATCCTTTTTTATTTTTTATTTTTATTTATTTATTGTAAAATCCAAATTTAGAGAATACCACAAACATCTCAAGAAGAAAACTAAACAAAACATGATGAAATTAACAACCAAGGAAAAAATACATGTTGAAACACTCACCTGGACGACAACCAACAATCAAAGACATGCATGTGGTGTTTAGAGAGATTTGCTCTTCACAGATTCGAAATTAAAACAACACCACTTAAGCACTTGCCATACATTGCATGTGGTGTTTAATTATAGTGCGAGAATAAAATAGTCAAGACAATCAAAGAGACATAAAACCCCAAACTGGGGATTTTGCACTCACCTGGTTTGAACTAATCATCTCAAGACTTTTCTTCTCCTTTCCCTCAAACTTTAGAGAACCCAGATGAGTTCTTAGTGAAATAAATCAAACATGAAATCCAGGAACATCATCAAGAATCCAGAAGGGCTGTTGCTTTTGGGGTGAAATCATCGGCTATGGTGAGATCATCAATTTTCCTGAGAGGCTTATTTAGGGGCCAAAGTTAGGACATGTTTGGGCCTCCTTGGGGGCCCTCAAATGTTGCAAATATTAGAGAGCTTTAGGCATAGGCCTCATTTCTAACACTATAGGGCCGGCCCTGCTGACCTTCAACTATTTATCCAGCTTGGAACTATTGAAACAAGGTCCATTACATTCAGAGAAGAGCAAGAAGATAAAATGTCACGCCCCGGAGTAGCCAAAAATAGGGAAAATTTAAAATTTCCTTTCTGGATCCATAGGGAATGACGAGTTACATAAAACTGACCTGTCCATGCAACATACTAACAAAATATATGTAGATCAGAGTACAATATTTGCAAAAGCATCTACTGGTATTCATGGGGGAACTTGGAGTGTTTTGCTACTTAGGCTATTACAGGAGTTCCAAATGAAAACCACAAAAGATAAGTTTGGGCGATTTACGCCACTTAAATATTACATCAACCAAAAGATAATTAAAACATAAGGGTAGTCTTAATGCGGAAGTAGGCCAGGGTCCTCTTTCTAACTGGCAAACCCGTAACCCTCGTTATCGAGCTCTTCTTGATAGTCTGCCTCAGGATCACCTTCCTCATAGTTCCCAGCCTGAGCATAGTCATATGCGTCTTCATTGTTACCTTGATAGTTTTCCTCATTATAACCTAGACGTAAAATGTCCAGGGCAGAGAAGGAGCCGTTAGCTTTTGAAGCTAAGTGAGATCGTCTTAACCGATCACTCCTAATACAGGTAAGGATATACAAGTACAACATATCTTGAAACAATCATAAATGAGTATATGACATGTAGAATGATGACACAATGCATTATCGATATATTCGACTTCAACTCGACCATGGACGCCACAACCGACTCATGTGACTTGTTACATTACCAGTGTAACGCCGTTAGCTCAGAGTAGAATGATTACGTTGCTATCGTCGCCTAGCAGGGCCCTATAGCAGTTTTGGTTTTAAAAAGAGTAATCATTGGACTCTTAGGTCCTCGTGACCTTGCCGGAAGAATAGAATAGTTACAGCGCTATCGTCGCCTAGCAGGGCCCTATAGCATTTGAAAAAGGTAACTATTGTATTCTGTTAGATACATTGCTATCGTCGCCTAGCAGGGCCCTATAGCGTATCAATCATCAATTCATGCATCACTTTAATGATTTCAATGGAAACTCTGGCTATCGTCGCCTAGCAGGGCCCTATAGCAGTTTCATTGTTGTTTCCATTTACTTGACTGTACCACTTGGACCACAGCGGTCCATTCAATGTGTGTAATGATAAGACTGGGTTAGTCCCCGTGACTAACCATGCAGACGTCAATGTTGACATCAAGACTCGACCATGTTCATGTGAATGTTCATGTGACTTTATAAACGTGAAATCATGATAAACAAGAATATTAACAAATATTAACTAAGCATGGAGTATAGCTAATTAACATGCATTCATTATATGAGAAACAATCTTAACATTTACATAAGTCATACTTATCAGCTTCGTCCACGTAGGACGTACTGGGTATACATATATGAACAAATAATAATTCTATAATATACCAAGTGAGTTAGGACGACTCACCTCGATGCGGGTGCGTAAAAACAAGCGTAGCGGTTCCTACAAAACATTAAGATTATATAGAACATAGATTAATAAGTCTACTAAAATCAGGGGCATAATGGTAATTATGCCGGGTGGGTCCCTAAACTTCAACATGATGATCTAGACATCATTTTGAGACTAACGCCATTGACTAGACTCAAATCGGAGTCCGTCGCATAAAAGGCTGGGTTTCCTATACCAGTATGGGCCCTAAAGATAAGCTGTATTTTTTACTGTGTCGAAAGGTCACCAAACTTTAAGGGAATATTCTCGACATTATTCTAAGGCTCTGGGAACTGACCGCGTATTTTTCTGAGCTACGGTTTATTTATTATGAATTTCCGAAGTTTAAATCGTCTAATAATAGACTGTGGGGTCCCATAATTATAAAATATGATTTGGGGAAATATTTGACCCTTATAAATATTTTTATTAAATACTAGGCCTTAAATTAGGCTAGTAGTATTTTTCCCATAATTTTCGGGGCTCGTTTGGTATTTTAAATAATTAAAATACAACCAAACGGGTACTGTATAAATAATTAATAATTATTAAAGTATTAAAGCTAGGGTTTTGTAAATAATAATTTACAATATAGAGGTTCTAGACCTTAGAAAAATCTAATATAATTTTTCTATGCTTGAAAATGGTCATTAGGTATTTATTACCTAATTATTTAAAATAAAATAATATTTACTTATTATTTATTTAAACCCATAAATAATAATTGTAACATATGATAATAATAATCCATATTTTCAGATTTATAAGCATATTATAAAAATAATATTACAATTTCTTAAAATATAAATTATATCATTATTGGAATTATTTTAGATATTTAAAATAATTTAGAAATCATTTATAATTATTTATAATACTAAATATATCATAAGTAATATATTTATACACTAATCTCGATTAATATATACTAATCTTAATTAATAAATACCAATCCTTATTAAAACAGATTATTAACATACTGATTATAATTAACCGAATTATTAATAACATAAAAATAGATTAATAATCCTTAATCAGGATTAACGGAATAATTAATATTATAAAATAGTTAATTATAATTCTTAGTGGAAACCCGTGGATCAACCCAGATCCAAACCCGTGCCCACGGGTCGCCCGAATACACACTCAGGTCGATCCAACTTAAATAGTCCGACCCGGATCCGTTTTGATTTAATATAACCCGAACCCACCACCATTTAGCCTAACAAACTAACCCATACCCACGACCCAAGACCCGACCCAATCGGGTAAACGATATAACCCGAAGACCCACGGGTCTTGTCTTCTCCGGCGAGGCCAGGCTGCCGCCGGCGAGCCCGATTTCCGCCGAAAATCTTCAAATGCTCGTAACTCTCTCTCTACTACGTGAAAATTGATGAGACCGACGCCATTATGACCGGATTTCCTCCCTCTACAACATACTAGGAGCCCATGGTCCGGTTTGTTCGTTTTCCTAACCCACTGTTCGATTATTCTTTTCGGGTTTTCTTGAGGATAATGCTCTGCATGGAGGTCCAAACGTGGATCTCTTTAAAAACCGTGACTAGGGGGTCTATCTGGGTCTTAGTGGGTCTGTTTGGTACCACTTTTACGAGCTTTAGTGGTGGTTTCAAAATCAAAGCTCTAAGGAGCTTTAAATGGTGACCGGACTGTCTTTCTAGTCCAAGGCTCGGTTTGGTTTGTACGTGGAGAGTCCAGGGGGTGTGTGAGGGTGTGTGGGTATACAAAAGTTACATAGGGGGTATGGAATTTACCTGTGGGGGTCTCGGGTTCTTTCTCTCTCTATTTCTCGTCTCCGGCGAGCTCTCTCTCTCCTATCTCCTTCTAGCTGCTTCTCCGATGGTGTGAGTGAGACAAAGAGTGTGTGTGGGTGAGGTGGAGAGGGAAGGCAGTGAATGTGCTGGGTTTTGGGTCGCCCCCTCATCAACTCTCGGTGCTCTCTATATACACAAGGGCGTGTATACACATACCTATACATATGCATGCACCCACATGCAGCTGAGGCTAGACTGAGGTGACTGTGCCTAGGGAAGATGAGCCAGCGTGGGACTTGGGCTAAGTCTGCAAGTCACTCTTTCATTCTCAATGGTCCAATATGTGCACAATCCCACTCATGCACGCAAACTTCACGTTGGTATAATAACATCTTTGAAAATCTGTGGGTGAGGTGGTTTAAATGGTGGGAGGTGTTTGGGTAATGGGTTTCCATGGGTTGGGTAAGAACACCAATGTGCAAGCCAGTCCAGATAATTACAGATTTTACGAGTTTGCGTGATATGTCAGTCCCAGTCGTAATTTTACAGCCTAAGTCTCAATAATGTGAATTATTCCTATAGACATTATAATTAGCGAATTTAAAGTACGGGGGGCCCAATTTGTAATTAACGGAAATTAAGGGTATTACATCATCCACCTCCTATTAAAGATTCCGTCCCCGGAATCGGAGTTAGCTATACATTGAACAGGTAAGGAAATTTCTCACGCATTTCTGATTCTAACTCCCAAGAAGCTTCACGTTCATCATGATGTTTCCACTGAACTTTCACTAGAGGGATCTCCTTAGTCCTCAGCTTCTTAGTTCCTCGTTCCATGATCTTCACCGGTCCTTCATTGAAAGTCACATTGTTGTTTACCTCGATATCTGTGAAGTTGATCTCATGAGACGGATCATATACGACTTTCCTCAGCATACTAATGTGAAACACATTATGCACTCCTGACATCTTGGGCGGCAGTGCAAGTCTGTAAGCAACTTTTCCCACGCGTTCCAGAATTTCGAATGGTCCGATGTAACGGGGTGAAAGCTTTTCTCTCTTCTGTCCAAATCTGACAATTCCTCGTACGGGTGATACTTTTAGGAATACGTGATCTCCAGCACTGATTTCCAAGTCCTTTCGGTGCTTATCTGCATAGCTTTTCTGTCGGCTCTGAGCTGCTTTCATCTTCTCTTTGACGATATTGATCTTTTCGTTCGTCTCTCGAATCATCTCTGGTCCTAGCAGCTTGTCGTCTCCAACTTCTGCCCAACATAAGGGTGATCTGCACGGTCTTCCATATAAAGCTTCAAATGGTGCCATTTCTATACTCGTATGGTAGCTGTTGTTATAAGCAAACTCTATCAACGGTAGGTTCTCTTCCCATGAACTTTCAAAATCTATTGCACAAGCTCGAAGCATGTCTTCCATGACTTGATTGACTCTCTCAGTCTGTCCGTCGGTTTGGGGATGAAATGCTGAGCTTAACTTCAACGAAGTTCCAAGTGATGTTTGTAGGCTTTCCCAAAATCCTGACGTGAAACGTGAATCACGATCTGACACGATTGACACGGGTACTCCATGTAGTCGAACAACTTGTTGTACATACATTCTGCTCAATTTCTCAACCGGGTAAGTCATGCTATAAGCGATAAAGTGAGCCGATTTGGTGAGTCGATCCACGATTACCCAAATGGCGTCATGATTTTGCCGTGACCTTGGCATTCCGACGACGAAATCCATCGTTATGTGCTCCCATTTCCATCCGGGAATGGGTAGTGGCTGTAACAATCCTCCTGGCTTCTGGTGTTCAGCTTTGACTTGCTTACAGGTCATGCATTTGGATACATAATCTGCTACTTCTCTCTTCATTCCGTCCCACCAGAAGTTCCTTTTTAGATCCTTGTACATTTTTGTTCCTCCGGGATGAACAGTCATCCTTGATTTGTGTGCTTCCTCTAATATATCTTTCCTTAAGTTGTCCTCATTGGGCACACAGAGTCGATTCGACATCTAAATCCTCCATCTGCTCCTATATTCCACTCGGCGGGGTCCTTTGCCGATGCTTTTTCAAACCATTGACGAAGTCCTTCATCCTTTCCTTGTGCTTCAAGAATACGACTTATGAGTGTCGGTTGTACTACAAGACATCCAAAAAGTCGTCCTTCGCTTGACTCAGAAATCTGAAAATCAAACTCCGTTAGTGTCTCCAACACTTTCCATTCTCTGACCATGAGAGAAGATACGATGAGTTTTCGGGGTTTCCGGCTCAATGCGTCAGCAACAACGTTTGCTTTGCCTGGGTGGTATTGCAGCGTGAAATCGTAATCTTTTAACAATTCCATCCATCGTCGCTGTCTCATGTTCAACTCCTTTTGAGAGAACAGGTATCTCAGGCTCTTGTGATCTGAAAATAGATCGAACTTCTCTCCGTAGAGGTAGTGTCTCCAAATCTTGAGGGCAAAGACGATTGCAGCTAGTTCCAGATCGTGCGTAGGATAGTTAAGCTCATGAGGTTTCAATTGTCGTGATCCGTACGCTATCACTCTTCTGTCCTGCATAAGCACACATCCAAGTCCTTGATGTGATGCATCGCTGTAAATGGTGAACTGTTTACCGCTCTTCGGTATTGCGAGCACTGGTGCCGTGGTTAGTCTTTTCTTCAATTCTTCGAATGCGCATTCATGCTTGTCGCTCCATTCGTACTTCAAGTCCTTTCTAGTCAATCCAGTAAGAGGGGCTGCGATTTTAGAGAATCCTTCCACGAATCTCCGGTAATATCCAGCTAAACCGAGAAAACTTCTGACTTCTGTTGCTGTGGTCGGTCGATTCCAATCTAAAACAGCTTCGATCTTTGATGAATCCACCGCTAATCCTTCTTTGGAGACAACATGTCCCAGAAATTTGACTTCCCTTAGCCAGAACTCGCACTTGCTGTATTTAGCATACAAGTGGTTGTCTCGTAGAGTCTGAAGTGCTATCCTCACATGTCCTTCGTGTTCTGCCTCTGTCTTAGAGTAGATGAGGATATCATCTATGAATACGATGATGAACTGATCCAGATAAGGTCTGAAGACTCGATTCATTAAGTCCATGAATACTGCTGGGGCGTTGGTCAATCCAAATGGCATAACCAGGAATTCATAATGCCCATACCTAGTTCTGAAAGCCGTCTTGGGTACATCCTCTGTCCGAACGAGCAATTGGTGGTATCCAGATCGCAGATCTATCTTTGAAAATGTGGTAGCTCCTTGTAGTTGATCGAATAGATCGTCAATCCTCGGTAGTGGGTACCGATTCTTGGTTGTGACCTTGTTCAACTCTCTGTAGTCGATACAGAGTCGAAGTGTTCCATCCTTCTTCTTGACGAATAGTACCGGTGCTCCCCACGGTGAAGTGCTTGGACGAACAAATCCGAGGTCCTGAAGTTCTTGCACTTGCGTCTTTAGTTCTTGCATCTCCATTGGGGCCATTCGGTAAGGTGTCTTTGATATCGGGGAGGTTCCAGGCATTAACTCGATACAGAAATCGATATCTCTCTTGGGTGGCAATCCTTTAACTTCTTGAAAAACATCTTCGAAATCTCGAACTACTGGAATTTGGTTAATAGGAATCTCATCACTTGTGGTTCCAAGGGTGGCTAGGCAGTTGGTGAGGAAAACGTCACACGAGGGATTGCACTTGAAGTCAAACGGTTCACCATCAGGTACTGAAAAGAGTATAGATTTGCTAGCACAATCTAACTTGGCGTGGTACTTCGTAAGCCAATCGATTCCTAGGATCACGTCGAATTCCTTCATCGACAAAACTATCAAATCAGCGGGGAGATTCTGATCTTTCAAGTTTAGAGGGCAGTCCTTGCATACTTTTTCCAACTTAACGCTCTTTCCTAGAGGTGACGTAGCATTCAAAGCCATATCCATCGTTTGGGGTACTAAGCCTAAGCGTTGCACGATTCTTATTGCAATAAAAGAATTTGATGCGCCAGTATCGAACAAAGCTTTCACTTGACTGTTAAAGAGGGTTAGAGTACCTTCCATATTCTCCTGCTCCTCCTCATCAAATCCTGCTTCCTCTGGAATAATAGCATTGAGACGCGCCTGTCCTTGAGTTGACGCTCCATAGTAACCTCCTCGAGGTGCTTTACAGTCCTTGGACAGATGTCCCTTCTTGTTGCAGTTGAAGCAGACCACATCGGAGCGACTATTCCTTCTCGGGGCACGACAATCCTTAGACATGTGCCCGGGAAATCCACAGTTGAAACAGACTCCAGGGTTATTACTTGTGGACCCTGATTGTCCTTGGGGCGGAGTCGGCTTAAGTGGCACAGCTGGTTTGTTGCGGAATAGAGCTGTCTGCGGCTTCTTCTCGCCATTCCAGCTTCTCTTGAATCCTTGCTTGCGAGCCGGGGCTTGTCTCAGTCCCTGATTAAATCTCGGAGGGGGTGGTCGGCTTACAAAGCGCTTTTGTTCACGACCGGTGATTTCCTCGAAGCCATGGGCCATTCCTACTAAGGCTTTGAAAGTCTGATTTAGGTGGCCATAGGTCAGCTTCTGTAAAGGTAAGGAGAGTCCCTGATGATACTTTCGGTTCTTCTTTTCCGGGGTGTCAATCATGTGGTGTGCGAATCTGGAGAGACGCTCGAATTGTACTGTGTACTCTCGTACAGTTCGGTTACCTTGCGCCAAATCAATGAACTCCTTCTCCTTCTTGTTCCTTTCTGTCTGGGGAAAATAATTCTCGAGGAATAGTTCCTTGAAAGTTGTCCACGACATCCTTTGTGCAGCTCCTCCCAGAGTTGCCTTCTCAGATTCCCACCAGTCTGCTGCAGCATACGTCAGTTGATATGTAGCCAGTCGGCGTTTCTCGATTTCAGAACATCCCAGTGTATCGAAGATGATATCCAATCCACGAAGCCACTGTTCAGCTTCCCATGGCTCAGTCATCCCGTTAAACTTGTCTGGCCGCATTGCCCGGAATCGTTCCACTGTACGATCTTCTTGTGGTCTGGGTGGAACTATGGGATTGACGTTAGCATTGTTGTTTGAGCCGTGATTATTTCCGATGTGTTCCAAGCGTTGTAAGAATGCTCCAAAGATTCCAGTGGGATCCATTCCAGCAGGAATGGGCTCCGGTGCTCCTTCAGCGGGGTTCGGAAGTCCTAAGCGTCGATTCCTCCTTGGTCGGTCTGCCATGGCGTACCTGGTTCACCTACAGAAGTATTCTACTTAAGACTCAGATGCAGGATACATCTAGATATCTACTAACATACTCATAAATTCATCAAACAATCAAGGCAAACATAAGTATAAGTGTAGTGCTAAAACATCCACTTTCATTTAATATTAAAAACAGTGATTACAAGATTGAACTAGCCGAGAATACATGGTTACAAAATGGGGGTATTACCCTATCGCATGTATTCATACCATAAGATGTGTCATTAGCCCAAGATAACTTAGATACAACTAAACTACTAGCATGTAATAATAGATTATCCCCAGTTAATCATCCATATCTGACTCGGATGTGATCTCTCCCATATCAGAGTCGTTAGGCCTATCTTCATTCACAACGGGTTCACCCAAGTCCCAATCTTCAATTCCAGCGTTGCCTTCATCCTCTTCGTTATCATCATTGTCCATGGGCCCTTCTATTATAGGGTGAACCTCCATAGGTTGATGGGGTGCTTCCTGTTCAGGTTCTTCTTCGGGGTCCTCTTCTTCGTCATCCTCTTCCTCATCTTCTACTTCTAGGTATGCACCTGGTTCATCGTCAGACATTTCTGCATTAGCAGGGTTAACAGCAGATGCTACTACTGGGGGTGCCACACCTGCAGGGGCATTCTCATTCGGTGGCCAGACAAGATTGTTTCCTGGGTAAATGGAGGGCTCTTGCAGTATCTGATTTACTAGTGGTTGGAAGACAGTGTCATTCATGGCCAGCCTCCTTATCTCCCCATGCATTAGTCCCTTTGCATATGCAGCATGTATGGTTTCGGTTTGTAGTCGGTGAGGATCGGTGATATGGAATACTTGGCGCTGAATTCTTAGTCTGCTTTGGAGGCGTCGCTGGGCTTCCTGTCTTACCCTTTCCATAAATTCTTCAGGGTTAGTTGGTGTGATTCCATCCGGATATATTGTGTGTCCTCCGAATTCATCGTTCACGTGGTATCCCGTCTGTTGGATTGGCACTCGGTTCGTGGGTATTCCCTGATATGAAGAGGAGGGTTGTCTGGTAAGTACGGGAGGCGGTGGGGGCATTTGATAGGCACTATTGTGTATCCTTTCGAAGTCTTCAGGGTTCTTAAGTAGTCTGACCATCTCGTCCTGGACTTTTTTGACGATTTCAGCCTCGTAGATCGCCTCCAAGCGTAGAGTGTCATAGTTATAAACGTTGCTCTTGTTTATTTCAACCCATAAGTTTCTTTTTCCTTCGTCCCTGGCTAATTCCCGGATTTGGTGATGATAAGTATCTGGGTTTGCTGGCACTACGCGGTCGGAGAAGATCAAACGTCCTCCAAAGGGATCCTGAACGTAGTGGGGTTCCATTTCCTGTTTCAAAAGGACTATCTTATTAAGGTGCTAGTTTGAGGCATCTTAAAGTTTATTACAAGTAATATGAACACAGAAAAGCAAGAAGCAATTAGGTAGACTTTCATTAATAACAAAAGTATTTACATGAAAATATTTTTTATTTTTTTTTTTTGAACTACAACTTTTACATACATAGCCGCCAAAATGTGGGATTATAATCCCAATACAACTTTAATACTACATAAATTAACTAGGAGGGGGTTCTTAATCTTCTAGTTGTGGGAGTTCTTCAGAGATATCCCTCTCTTCTGGCGGGGTAAATGCCATCCATCTCTCGTTATCCCACCCTAATGGCCAGTCAGGGTCGTAGGTGTACAGTGTTCCTTTTTCGATGAGATCTTCGTCAGCCAGGTAGATCTCTACTTCTTCATTATCTGAACTGACATGTGGTTTGACAGAAATCTCTAGAGGCATGATCTCGTTCTGTGTTTCTTCCAGATCAATCACTGCAGGGTTATTAAGAGTGTCGGGGGCTTCATCCACCTCTATTGGTGTTAGACGGGGTGCTACGACTATATGGCGCACGGTCTGGGGGACCTTTTTCATAAGGAAGAGGCATCTCATCAATTTTCCTATCTTTTTGCAAGTCTGATGGCGGAAAGCAGCACCAAAGCAAACTAAACCTTGGGGAAAGGCTCCTTTGTAATTCTCCATACTACCTGTTTGACAAAAAGACTATTTTAGTATTGGTTGTCGTTTCTAAAGTACCTTAAGGTTCTTGACTTAAGGGTGTCGGACAGTCAGCGAGCACAACTAAACCTAGTGCTCTGATACCAAAAAATCCTGTCACGCCCCGGAGTAGCCAAAAATAGGAAAAATTTAAAATTTCCTTTCTGGATCCATAGGGAATGACGAGTTACATAAAACTGACCTGTCCATGCAACATACTAACAAAATATATGTAGATCAGAGTACAATATTTGCAAAAGCATCTACTGGTATTCATGGGGGAACTTGGAGTGTTTTGCTACTTAGGCTATTACAGGAGTTCCAAATGAAAACCACAAAAGATAAGTTTGGGCGATTTACGCCACTTAAATATTACATCAACCAAAAGATAATTAAAACATAAGGGTAGTCTTAATGCGGAAGTAGGCCAGGGTCCTCTTTCTAACTGGCAAACCCGTAACCCTCGTTATCGAGCTCTTCTTGATAGTCTGCCTCAGGATCACCTTCCTCATAGTTCCCAGCCTGAGCATAGTCATATGCGTCTTCATTGTTACCTTGATAGTTTTCCTCATTATAACCTAGACGTAAAATGTCCAGGGCAGAGAAGGAGCCGTTAGCTTTTGAAGCTAAGTGAGATCGTCTTAACCGATCACTCCTAATACAGGTAAGGATATACAAGTACAACATATCTTGAAACAATCATAAATGAGTATATGACATGTAGAATGATGACACAATGCATTATCGATATATTCGACTTCAACTCGACCATGGACGCCACAACCGACTCATGTGACTTGTTACATTACCAGTGTAACGCCGTTAGCTCAGAGTAGAATGATTACGTTGCTATCGTCGCCTAGCAGGGCCCTATAGCAGTTTTGGTTTTAAAAAGAGTAATCATTGGACTCTTAGGTCCTCGTGACCTTGCCGGAAGAATAGAATAGTTACAGCGCTATCGTCGCCTAGCAGGGCCCTATAGCATTTGAAAAAGGTAACTATTGTATTCTGTTAGATACATTGCTATCGTCGCCTAGCAGGGCCCTATAGCGTATCAATCATCAATTCATGCATCACTTTAATGATTTCAATGGAAACTCTGGCTATCGTCGCCTAGCAGGGCCCTATAGCAGTTTCATTGTTGTTTCCATTTACTTGACTGTACCACTTGGACCACAGCGGTCCATTCAATGTGTGTAATGATAAGACTGGGTTAGTCCCCGTGACTAACCATGCAGACGTCAATGTTGACATCAAGACTCGACCATGTTCATGTGAATGTTCATGTGACTTTATAAACGTGAAATCATGATAAACAAGAATATTAACAAATATTAACTAAGCATGGAGTATAGCTAATTAACATGCATTCATTATATGAGAAACAATCTTAACATTTACATAAGTCATACTTATCAGCTTCGTCCACGTAGGACGTACTGGGTATACATATATGAACAAATAATAATTCTATAATATACCAAGTGAGTTAGGACGACTCACCTCGATGCGGGTGCGTAAAAACAAGCGTAGCGGTTCCTACAAAACATTAAGATTATATAGAACATAGATTAATAAGTCTACTAAAATCAGGGGCATAATGGTAATTGTGCCGGGTGGGTCCCTAAACTTCAACATGATGATCTAGACATCATTTTGAGTCTAACGCCATTGACTAGACTCAAATCGGAGTCCGTCGCATAAAAGGCTGGGTTTCCTATACCAGTATGGGCCCTAAAGATAAGCTGTATTTTTGACTGTGTCGAAAGGTCACCAAACTTTAAGGGAATATTCTCGACATTATTCTAAGGCTCTGGGAACTGACCGCGTATTTTTCTGAGCTACGGTTTATTTATTATGAATTTCCGAAGTTTAAATCGTCTAATAATAGACTGTGGGGTCCCATAATTATAAAATATGATTTGGGGAAATATTTGACCCTTATAAATATTTTTATTAAATACTAGGCCTTAAATTAGGCTAGTAGTATTTTTCCCATAATTTTCGGGGCTCGTTTGGTATTTTAAATAATTAAAATACAACCAAACGGGTACTGTATAAATAATTAATAATTATTAAAGTATTAAAGCTAGGGTTTTGTAAATAATAATTTACAATATAGAGGTTCTAGACCTTAGAAAAATCTAATATAATTTTTCTATGCTTGAAAATGGTCATTAGGTATTTATTACCTAATTATTTAAAATAAAATAATATTTACTTATTATTTATTTAAACCCATAAATAATAATTATAACATATGATAATAATAATCCATATTTTCAGATTTATAAGCATATTATAAAAATAATATTACAATTTCTTAAAATATAAATTATATCATTATTGGAATTATTTTAGATATTTAAAATAATTTAGAAATCATTTATAATTATTTATAATACTAAATATATCATAAGTAATATATTTATACACTAATCTCGATTAATATATACTAATCTTAATTAATAAATACCAATCCTTATTAAAACAGATTATTAACATACTGATTATAATTAACCGAATTATTAATAACATAAAAATAGATTAATAATCCTTAATCAGGATTAACGGAATAATTAATATTATAAAATAGTTAATTATAATTCTTAGTGGAAACCCGTGGATCAACCCAGATCCAAACCCGTGCCCACGGGTCGCCCGAATACACACTCAGGTCGATCCAACTTAAATAGTCCGACCCGGATCCGTTTTGATTTAATATAACCCGAACCCACCACCATTTAGCCTAACAAACTAACCCATACCCACGACCCAAGACCCGACCCAATCGGGTAAACGATATAACCCGAAGACCCACGGGTCTTGTCTTCTCCGGCGAGGCCAGGCTGCCGCCGGCGAGCCCGATTTCCGCCGGAAATCTTCAAATGCTCGTAACTCTCTCTCTACTACGTGAAAATTGATGAGACCGACGCCATTATGACCGGATTTCCTCCCTCTACAACATACTAGGAGCCCATGGTCCGGTTTGTTCGTTTTCCTAACCCACTGTTCGATTATTCTTTTCGGGTTTTCTTGAGGATAATGCTCTGCATGGAGGTCCAAACGTGGATCTCTTTAAAAACCGTGACTAGGGGGTCTATCTGGGTCTTAGTGGGTCTGTTTGGTACCACTTTTACGAGCTTTAGTGGTGGTTTCAAAATCAAAGCTCTAAGGAGCTTTAAATGGTGACCGGACTGTCTTTCTAGTCCAAGGCTCGGTTTGGTTTGTACGTGGAGAGTCCAGGGGGTGTGTGAGGGTGTGTGGGTATACAAAAGTTACATAGGGGGTATGGGATTTACCTGTGGGGGTCTCGGGTTCTTTCTCTCTCTATTTCTCGTCTCCGGCGAGCTCTCTCTCTCCTATCTCCTTCTAGCTGCTTCTCCGATGGTGTGAGTGAGACAAAGAGTGTGTGTGGGTGAGGTGGAGAGGGAAGGCAGTGAATGTGCTGGGTTTTGGGTCGCCCCCTCATCAACTCTCGGTGCTCTCTATATACACAAGGGCGTGTATACACATACCTATACATATGCATGCACCCACATGCAGCTGAGGCTAGACTGAGGTGACTGTGCCTAGGGAAGATGAGCCAGCGTGGGACTTGGGCTAAGTCTGCAAGTCACTCTTTCATTCTCAATGGTCCAATATGTGCACAATCCCACTCATGCACGCAAACTTCACGTTGGTATAATAACATCTTTGAAAATCTGTGGGTGAGGTGGTTTAAATGGTGGGAGGTGTTTGGGTAATGGGTTTCCATGGGTTGGGTAAGAACACCAATGTGCAAGCCAGTCCAGATAATTACAGATTTTACGAGTTTGCGTGATATGTCAGTCCCAGTCGTAATTTTACAGCCTAAGTCTCAATAATGTGAATTATTCCTATAGACATTATAATTAGCGAATTTAAAGTACGGGGGCCCAATTTATAATTAACGGAAATTAAGGATATTACATAAAAAGCTCCAAAAGCAATGATTTGATTCACGATCTTAACATCAAAAAATTTATCAAAATTTTATCTATTGTGGTCATAACTCATAAGGAAGTTTGTATGATGCCTTGAGAGTCTTTTGGGTTTACGTATGTGTAATTTATATATATTTTTTTTAAGTCAAAATTACACCATCACTCCTACTTTGACTCTTTATTAAATACTACCCTCTAAAAAAAAACCTCATCAAACCGACCCCTCAACTATTTATATTTGTTCACTATATTCTTTCTATTAAGATATAGTAAAAAAAAAACTGATGTTGATGTTTTCAGTAGATGCCTTTCAGGAAAAAAAAAAAAAAAGTACAAATTCTTTAGACAGCTCCTCATGTATTGCATATTTTCACTAATACCCCCTAAATTAAAAACACTGAATAAATTGACCCTCTCAACTCTTTGAAGAGGGTGTCTGAGGGCAAAAACTTGACTGCAACCGTTGCATTTAGTAACCTAGTATCCCAACCTAATAAGAAGCCTTTATGGATACCTATTTTCTTCCCTGACTTAGCCAAATTTCCTTCCAACTCAGCAAAAATTCAAAATTAAGTTGTGAGAGGGGATAAATTCATACGTAGTTTAACAGGTATACCTAGGGGTGAAAGAAAGTTGAACCAAACCGACGCATCGAACCGAACCGATCAATTCGGTCGGTTTTCATTTCTTTTGTGCAGTGTAAAACCGAAACCAAACCAAAAATTTACACACTCCGAACCGAACAGAACCGAATCGAAACCGATCGGTTTTGCCAAAAACCACACCGAACCGAACTGAACCGTTTACACCCTTAGGTATACCCACTATTTGCTCGTGTTTGAGGGGTCATTTTGAGAATAAAACTAATCGTTGAAGGGTCAATTTGGTAAAAAAAAAAAAATAATAATAATAATAGTTTTGGGGGTGTTATTAAAGAAAGGCAATACATGTGGTGGGTTCACTAAATAATTTCTCGTGAAATACATATATATCCCCAAAAATGGTTTTAACGGAATGAATTAGCAGTCGTTTTCGGATTGTAGCTGTGACATAAGAGCAAATGGGGGTCTCTAATCGATCTTTACGTATAAGCATTCCCAACTCTTTGTTCATCAGGTACGATTCGACATGTATATATATAGTAATAATATATAT
Organism: Hydrangea macrophylla; assembly: GCA_033977485.1. Classification (NCBI taxonomy): domain Eukaryota; kingdom Viridiplantae; phylum Streptophyta; class Magnoliopsida; order Cornales; family Hydrangeaceae; genus Hydrangea; species Hydrangea macrophylla. Next base: position 51,865,032 of record CM066992.1, on the reverse strand, counting down.
AGGCATGTATCTATGTTTATATTATCCGTGTTCATGCTCTTACTTCCTTGCTCTGATTTCATATATTAATGCTATATATATATATGAGTATTGCTAGATGCACTCTCAAATGCACAACCTTTCTTAATTGTTGATATATATATACACATTTATGTCTTGTATTTGCATATTTAATTGTTGGGATTTCTTCTAGGTTGTTGCCTGATGTATATAAATATATATATCTTCTCAATCTTTCTTTAATGCTAAAATTGGAGAAGTGGAGGATGAGAGATCCCTACAAATGTTCCTAAAGCTTTTTCCTTTTTAATCCTCAATTTCAATTTGAGCTTCAAATAACATGTTTTCCAATAATGTATATTACTCTCAGGACAAGAAAGGGTTTACTAAAAATGTAAAAGCTAATATAAGGGCTATTACTTTCCTTGTAAATCCAAGAAAGGGTTTACTAATGTAAAGCTAATATAGGGACTTGTAAATCTAAAACTTCAATCTAAGCTTCAGAAAGCATGTTTTCCAATAATTTTTTAATTCCTTGACAAGAAAGGGTTTACTAATGTAAAGCTAATATAGGGCCTGTTACTTTCCTTGTAAATCCAAAATTTCAATATGAGCTTCAAAAATCATGTTTTCCCATGGGACAAAATGGCCTCTTAATAACATATAAGTCAACAAAAGTTGTATATTTCTTTTAGGGGTTTTTCTATTTGTACGTAACTTATGAAGATATCAAAACTGAGGTTTTTTTTTTTTTTTTTGTAATTTAATTTTTAAAGTGACTTTTTGTCCAACATATTCTGCAAACTTTAATTGCATGTTTCTATTTCTTTTAAAATTTTAAATACATGCCCTCTAATAGAATTAGGTAATTGAGAGTGAATACAATGTAGAGGACTGAGCAACCATAAAATTGTGACATGATCATTGATGACCTCCGTGCTTTGAATCGTATACAACCTGCCTCTTGAAGGAATTAGAACATTCCAATTATTGTTCTTTGCTTAATGGATGTTAATTATAAACATAATGCAAGCTTTATTTTTTTTGCCCAATGGCTACTATTTGTCAAATCACACACACACATACATATATATATATATATATATTACTCCCTCCGTCCCATATTAAGAGTCTCTTTTGGGAATTCCAACTTATTAAGGGGACAACCTTGATTTCGGTGAGATTTTCAACTTTCCAGTATTGCCCTTTTTGAAATTCAAAATTATAGTATCACATAAAAAAAAAAGAGAGGGAAGAGTTGGATATAATAAAGGGCAAATTTGAAAAGTATGTATTAAAGTCCTTTGACTTTTCAAAGAGGACTCTTAAAATGGAACATCAAAAAATGGCATCAAAGACTCTTAATATGGGACAGAGGGAGTATAAAAATTCGCATGATTGTCTTACATCAAGCCAATAATTGTACATGGATCCATATAGCTGGTCCAAGTAGTTAGATCAAGGAAAGTTGATCAACTTTAGGACACTACGAGGCGTTTTATATATCATAAGCATCAATCGTATGAGTCCTTTAGCCAAGTGAAAGGAGGCAAAGTACCTTTTGGGTCTTAGAAATTAAAACAAAATTTAAGATTGCCCTAGTTATCTAATAGCAAGCTTTTCCATAAAGACAAAAACAAATAAATAAATAAAAAGCTTAATGCATAGAGAAGCTAAGAGAAGTTTGAAAAGGAAAGAAGTATGACAAATTAGATAACAGTGATGTGAGCTTTTATGTTTCGGGGGAGTGTTTTTGATTCATTTGTTTTTGAAATGTTGAAATTGGAGTATGTGGAGCCTATTCTGTTATAGCTATGGAGGTCTTGGGGCAATTTTAAGTCTGCGTCCTTAGCCAGGGTGTTTTATGTGTAATGTCTTTTATTTATATACTGAAATTCTTCTTTATTGATCAAACTTCTTTCCTTTTTCTTTTTTCTTTTCTTTTTTTTTTGGCTGAAGAACATGTTAGAAAGTAAGAGTGAGACTGAACCTGAACCTATTTTATACATTCCCAAACAGACCGTTAATATAAATAAAAATGATGTGTTATGGTTATGTATTTCTTTGTATGTTTACGTGTGTAATCATCATCTCTTAATACTGCAACTAGTTTCCGAACTTGTTAGTGGAATAGTAAGTCGTCCTTACTAGTGGTTCACTGATTCTTATTATTGCAGGGATAACTTTTGTGAAAAGTAAAATAAACATAGAGAAATGGCTGCAACTGGAGAAAGTGGGGCTTGGCAACGTACTGCTAACCACTACTTGGCCCAAGACGATTTCAGGCTAGCTCAAAATTGGTGGTTAAAGCTGCAATCTAACTCCGGAATCGAGAAAGAGTTTTCACATGAACAATCGGATGATTTTGAGCTAGAGCTCGAAGTTTCCAGTGCTGAGTTAGTTAATCAAATTCAGATATTAGGTGGGAAGAACCAGAACCATTCTAATTAGGAACACGGTATGTAATCAGAATTCCCTTTCACAGACCTTTGAGAAATATGTACCATGAAATTGTTTGCATTTACTAATATCAACAACTTTATGCATGATTCTTTAGACTGAAGGGTTGACATGATTAAGCAATTACTGATACCAATATCTAAGATATCGTATGGGCATCCATTTGACATAGATATGCATATTTGTTTTTTGTATCTATTTATTTATTTTATGGTATCAATTGGTTTTGAGAGACCACATAGGGAGTATACTCTCCTTTTGCTCTGTCATTTTCCATTGTATTGCCAATTCCTAAACAAGTCTGAGGTAGTTTTGACTTAGTTATATGAGTCCTTGGTGTTATGGGTCCTTAGGTGCCTCTAATTGGAAAAAAGAGGTACTTGTTTATTTATTGCTGTTGCCACCATCTTCAATTGGCAAAGAAGTAATAAGACCTGTGTGAAGCTCCAGTGCTCCAAAGACAAAAACATTACAATGTCAGTCTAGTACAGCATCATATAACTTAACCGTTAAATTTGTTATGCCAATATGTTTCTGAAACACAGGAACTAAATTCCAAACTATTAACAGTGTTTTTCATTACATGCTGAAAACTTAATAAAGTAATTGAGTTTTCATGAATTATTTCTGATGTGTGATGTTACAACTGGCTTCTTAATTCCTGCACAATGTTTGTGCAAATCTCAATTTCATCTACAGTTGTATCATTTGCAAAAGCATTACCAAAACTGCTAAAAGGAAGTTTTCAAATGCCTTAACTCTGAAGTATTCTCAAATATGGAGTTTCTTGTGCCCCATTTTCTTTGTGATAAGTCCTAGGTATCATGCCTATGCTAAAAGAACTTGCAACTTCTTCTTTTTTATGAAGTCACTCAAACTTCATTTCTTCTTTAGAATGGATAATTAACCAGAATTTTGGACAATGAACAATGAGATGCCATTCTCATAAATCATGACTATTGTAGGGAAAATTAAAGTGTCAGCTATGGGTGCTAGAGGGGACAGCTAGTTGAGTGAAAAAACTTCTTACCTCCATATCACTTTCAATTCTTGTTTGCTGCCTATATATTTCTTGTTTACCTTCCTTAGCTCTTCGAACTAATGGAAGTACTCTCATCTAGCAATTACACAATGCTCTCTATATTTGTTAGTAGTCTCTCTCTCTCTCTCTCTCTCTCTCTCTCTCTCTCTCTCTCTCTCTATCTCTCTCTGTCTTTAATTCATCTTTTTGCTTGTTTACTTGCTTTTCTTGTATAAGAACTAAGAGAACATAAACTTGCAAAGCTTATTTTCATTTTACTATTTTGTTGCTTGCAGAAGAATTGGAAGGGATTGGTGATCATATTGCTCCTCACTGAATGCAAAATGGAGCTAGCTTCAGCCGTATCCTTCAATGCAACTGTGGCCAGTGACGGAACAGCCAACTATAGGACTATCAGTGAAGCTGTTGCTGCAGCTCCTGCCAACAGTAACTTCCGGTACTTGATCCACATCAAAGCTGGAGCTTACCACGAAACCGTTCGTGTCCCTAAGAACAAGCCTAACTTGGCTTTTTTTGGAGACGGAGCAGAAACGACTTTGATTACGGCGAACCGTAGTGTCGCTGGCGATGGGGTGAAAACTGAAGACACAGCCACATTGAGTAATTCTCTCTCTCTCTCTCTCTCTCTCTCTCTCTCTCTCTCTTTCTCTCTCTCCCTAGGGCGGGGCTGGCCCAACACGGCCTCAGACCACCCGAAGACTTGTATATTGTTAGATATGTGTAGGAAGTTATAATTTCACCCCGTATAAATGTATGTTCTCTTTTCTTGTGTTCTGTTAATAATCGATCGATGTTCTTATTGTTTTCCTCTTTATTCATCAATCCTTTTGGGTTTTAGTTGTGATAGGGGAGAATTTTATGATGCAACATATGACGATCGAAAACTCAGCTGGAATTCAAGGCGCGCAGGCAGTGGCATTGAGGAGTGATTCCAATCACTCGGTTTTCTACAAATGTGTATTTTTGGGATACCAGGATACGCTATACGCAAAATCCAATAGACAGTTTTATTGCGAATGTGATGTGCATGGTACCGTTGATTTTGTATTTGGATTTGCCCGTGCAGTTTTCCAAAACTGCAATTTATACGCACGTCTCACCAATCGCACAATAGTTTTTATGGCTCAGGGGAAAGAGCGTCAAGAGCAATTTTTGGGGTTTTCCATTCAGAACTCTACTTTTACGGTCTCTCCCGAATTGGTACGGGAAAAACAACTTGTCAAGGGGTTTCTTGGTAGGCCGTGGAGGAATTACTCCACTGTGGTTGTCCTGGAATCATTTTTAGATGAGGTTTTTAACCAAGAAGGATGGACAGAAATGCCGGGTGTTGGGGTTCTTAACTTGACATTTCGCGAGTACCGTAACAGAGGACCCGGGTCAAATACGTCTGGAAGGGTTAAATGGCCTGGTTACAAGGTATTATACACTACATCCGAAGCATCTCCGTATACGGTGGCTCAGTTTATCGGTGGAGATCTATGGCTACCGAGTACTGGGGTTCCCTATTATGGTGGTTTTGCTTCATCTATGTCGTAGTTACTGAAATAGTTTGTCTCATGAATCTATTTGAATCAGCCAATTAATAAGAACCTCGATGATTACATTATTAAAAGTGTCGCTTATAACTGTTTATGATACATGTACAGTATGTCTTAATGAAAAAAAATTTCTGCTATCCTATGGAAATGCATGCCACTTATAATTACTTAGTTTCTGCCCTCCAAATAGAATTCTTTTCTATTTTCTTGAATTACATCATGATAGGCAGTTCCCAATATGTATCACAACTTTGCTGGAAAACTAGATTACTTTCCATGTGTACTTTTTTTATTTTTATTTTTTCTTCTGGAAATAGGTAAGACTAAAAACCAAATAGAATATTACACTAATTCAAGGGGCATACCCAGGAATACAAAGAGATCAAGACTTCAAGGGTAAAAGAAACACCAAACAAATAAGCAACAGCTCAACTTTAAGCCAAGGCTACATTTAACACAAAAACAAACAAAAATCACATAAAGAAAACTATAAACACACAAAGGCATAGCTTCAGCTAGCATTCCAAGAGCTCAAAATTTGGTAGTTCTGAGGGATGTTGGTAATATCCTTGATAATTGAATTGCCATCTTTGTAAATATTCTCAAGGATCCTGGCATTTCTTTCATTAATCCAAAGGCCATAGACAGTAGCTGCTAAACTGATCTTAAGAGTAATCATCCTCAACTAACAGAGTAATCATCCTTAGCTGCCCAAGAAATAAAGTCACTCCTTAGCTGCTCGTACGATTCCAGTTGACTCCATTTTTCTGAAAGATATATGCTGCCAGACATAACAACTAACAGGTATATGGGCATTCATGAGAGTGGATATCTATAACCAATCTGCAGAATACACAACTGCAGTCTTGGTGAGTGAACTTCCTGAATCTTATCTTGTGTAGAGAGCCTGTTAAGAATAGCAAGCCACAATCAATATAAAACTATGCTTGGAGTTGGGGATATTTCCTTTATGCCATACTAAGTGAGCCCACTCAACTTTGGGGAAATGCTTTCTAATATTAACCCCCAAAGTAGCATATTTTCCATTAAGGGAAGGAAGCCAAACAATTTCATCTTCACTGGTAGATAGACTTAAGAAGATTGTTCATAGAGTACTGTTTTATATCTATCAAGTCATGAGAGTTAGCAATAGGCCAATTCCAATGCCCATCATGAACGATCTCACTAACTTTTGCATATCTAGATAGGCCAGCATCATATATAACTCTATGTGTCCACCCATTTAAACCACATAATAGAGTTACCCTTATCAGTAAACAGAAACCTAATAAATATAACTTGAGAATGTTAGCAATATTCCAGTCTTCAATATTTCTAATGCCAAGGCCACCTTCCTTAGTAGGTTTACAAACCTGTTCCCAAGCCACCTTAGTTCCCTTCTTGATGTCAGATCCAGTTCATAAAGATTTGGTTGATTTTCTTTAGAGCTATAGCTTAGGAAGAATGAATAAGCTAGCCCAATAAATTAACCTGGATGCTGCATAACACAGATTTAATAAGAAGTTGCAATCTCCCAGCAAACGAAAGGAATTTTGAAGTCCATTGGTGAATTCTACAAGTAATTCGTAACAATCGATCAGTAGCCTTTAACTTCGAGGTGATTAGAGAGACACCCAGGTATCTCGTTTTCCAATAAAAAAAGAGCATACATCTCCATAACAGAAAAGAAGATCATCAGCAACTGATAATTGGAAGAACGTGATTGAGCTTCTCACATCTAATTAAGATGATATTTAAAATTAAGCTGGGGTTCTCCTGGATTTTACTTTTAATAATCTTGATGTAGGACTCCCATCACAAGAACAAACAGATATGTTGTTGCGTCCCCTTATCTAAAGGCCTTTTGCTCCAGAAAAGAAACCAACCATATATGCAAACAGAGAATTTTGGGTTGTACCGAGCGATTGATCCAACCATGCAATCACGTTATTGGGAAATTTCATGGATGGCTTTCAATAGATCTAAGAGGAAATTTCCAGGACACACTATCTATCGTAAGCTTTCGTTAAATCTTTCACTAGTAAGTTTGTTAGGAACATAACTTTCCAACAAATCAGCCCCCTAGGACAGGTTTTTATAGAAAAATTAAACTCTGCTAGCTTCTTGTACGTTCAACTTCTTCCATAGTGGTTGTTTTAAGTGCCATGATCAGCTCTATACTAGTTGAGGAAGATATTCAATTCTCTTGCAACTTCTTCTTCCGTTTATACATTTATATGAAATTAACGAGGTGTGTTCTGGTCCCCAGCAACTAACCACGCAGTGTATTCTAGACTTTTTGTGCCTAGCGCACATGCACATTCCTCTTCTAGCTGTGATATAGTAGTAAATTCTTTAACCAGCTCTTTCTCTTGATCATCATTATCAATCTGCAGCTCATTATTAGGATTATGTGTATTTTTATAAGTACAGTATATATATTCATGCACATATATGTTGTATCTCTTCCTGATGATGAGGAAGTCTTCACAGAGTATGTGAGTGAGCTAAGACCTAGCCAATGCACTATATATATATATATATATATATTGTTAGAACCGTGAATGTGTAATTGAAAAAAAGGAAGCAAAACTTGTATAAATTTGTATTTCAAAATAGTGGGGGATTTTTATATTTTAATAACATCTCAAAATACAAATTATAAACTTTTATTACTTTGTTATAATTGATATACTAATTAAGAGTATGTTATATATTGTAATAGTGAATTATTATTTTTAAAACCGTTGGGGAGTCGTGCCACGGTTGAGTAGTATGTAATATTATTATATAATATATGTATATATATGTCACGTGTATAAGTTATGTTATAACAATCATAATAACTTTATAATATTAATGTTAATCTGCCCAACGGCATTGTTTGGCAACGTTTCTTTTGTTTTTCTCCTTGTTTCAATGGCATAGCAATAGAGATTGTTTCTTTTCCTTTCAATCAAAAGAATTCCCCATTACAAGAGAGTAAAACTTTTGAGTTTTTTGCTTTAAAAGAGAAAAATATTCCAGTTTTGTAGTTATCGAGCAACAAAATTTGAAGGGTATTTAGTATACCAGTTTATCTTAGTGCAAAGAGAAACTGAGACAGAGGAGATTCTGGGCTGTTTTATCCTGGGGACGGCGTGGCATGTACGAACTGCTTGCACACTTTGGGCAGAGCCACGAAACGTCTTAAAGAGAGCGAGATCCGCGACTCGGCCCAAGATTTATCAAGAGGCTACTAATCAGGTAATTTTGTTCCTATTCTATTTACAGTTCCAACATATATATGCGTGAATAGACAAGTAATGATACCGAATTTCAAATGCCACATATGTGGATTATTTTTTTTGGGGTAATTTGTGAAGGTGATTAATAAAAAACTATGGTATAAAGAAGAAGTGGTTGGTACATTACGTGGGCCCAAGATCTGATGGTTTAAACATTTTGGCTAAAGTGGGATTTAATTTAGCATGTATGTCAAGCTCCCAGCTATTTGGCAAAGCCCACACTTAATTTTAAGTCTTTGGAAAATCAGACTGAATATTCAATAAGCAAAATATTTGAAACAATATACAAGTAAACATGTCAGTGCTCCTGATGGGTAAAATAGGTTCGATAAAAAAAATAAAATAAAATAAATGAAAAAGAGAGATCAACAATGGATCATTACTCGTTCCATTTATAATAACGCACATATGTAAATCACAAAAGCACCTTAGGGCATCATACAGACTTCCTTATGATCACAATAGATAATATTTATGATTCCCATGGCTGCAACAGAGATTGCCTTCAAGTAGTTGTTAATGGCTGTCAATGGTGACTTACGAGCCGGTTTTTCGCTCCAAGCATCCTCACATGTATCAACTTCAATAAAGAAATCTCCAACTAACATATTCAGATTTGTATACGTATTAGGGTCTTTGAAATCATCTATTAGTCCCAAACTATCATTGAGGTAATCTATGCCTATATCGTAATGGCTATAGCACAGATTTAGGCACTCAATGGTTACATTGTCGGTGGCTTTTTTAAGAAGACCAGCCACCAGTGTGCGTGTGGTGGTAGCATTTGCAAGAGCTCGTTCGTCGAGTATGCGAAGGAAACCTTTTGGAGTTGTTTTTAGATCATTCCGAGGATCAGATTCGATTGTGGAGACACATTCGTTGTAGTTTGATGTTCTATTGCATAGATCGTGAATCAAATCATTGCTCTTGGATCTTTCATCTTCTTGCTCTTCTCTAAATAAAATGGACCTTGTTTCAATAGTTCCCAGCTGGATAAGGAAACGCAAAAAGAGAGTAAAAAAATACCAAACCAAACTTCATTATCAATATATTTCAATTCAAAACACAATAGTGGGGCATGGATTGAAACTTTGGTTACCTTTTAAAATTTATAGGGGATGGAGAATAGAAGAAGATCAACCAAGCTTTATAGTACAATTAATGGGATGTCCTCATTTACTGTAATTTGCTTGATTTGAGTTGCATGTACTCAATTCCCATATCCCAAATAGATTGGGAAATCTATTTTGAAATTATGTGAATGAGATGTACATAATGCAGACAATAAATTGCATCTAGTAACTGTAAATGTTTTTTTTGGGAAAGTAGTCACTATATATATATATATACAGTAATATGTTGTGATTTAAGTATGTGTAAATTACATTGACCTCTTCCATTTGACTTCCATTTGAGAATGAATCATACCCACACTAAATTTCAGTGCGAATTGAAAAAAAATGTATATTCTTAATCTAAAACTTACAGACCCCTTTTTTTTTTTAAATAGAAGAAACGTGACAGACATTATGAAAACAAATAAATTTCACTTAAAACATAACCTTATAACGTTGGATTTTGTAAGGCTGAAGTACTAGTCATTTAAAAAAAATTATCTATAAAAAGCAAGGATCTCCTGATTGACTAAGAAACCTCAAGGAATGTCACTTAGAAATGTGATGAAGATCTTAGAGATCAATGATGAAGATCTTATTTTTTAGAATCTCAGGAGAAATCAATGTATAATTTATCCGATCACATTTACTATTCAATTAAAATGGACAATTAATCCAATCCCCCTCTGTTTCCCACTTAGTCCTGCGAAACAAACGTATTTGGGCCACTGGTTATCCGTGAGGTGAGGTGAGGTGGGGTGGGGTGGGGTAGGTTATGTTAATCCCGGGATTAGTCCAATTGAAATGGACTAATTCCCCAATCCGGCCGTGCCAAGGCATCCAAACTGGTCTAAGAGTTACTGGGATAATCAACTTGCTACTGTCTTTATATGGTAACAACATTAATTATCATGTTGAGTAAAGCAGAAGCTACTACTGAGGCTAAGATTTGAGGAAGAGTAATGCTAGGGGTATAACTCATTTACAACCATCTATATCTCTCTCCTAAGTGGCAAAAATTCCTTCAAATTGTATTATGCCATTAGGATAACATGCGATTACTTTCTCCAATAGTCTTCTTTATCATGAGTTGTCTCTGCATCTAAAGAGTATGACATTCAATGTATGAATTCTACAGAATCAAAATGGTAATTAACAGTAATCTGTGAAATTTCCAACATTGATGATGAGATATTAATCTTGTTTGGTCCAGAGTTTCAATGGATCGAAATCTTTGGGTGGGGTCTCAGTTTTGTTCGTTTAGCACCCCTAAAGACCTGTTTGGCTGCCATGGTCTTATTTAGTCACTAGATTTGGTTGTTTCTCATTTGAGCCACTCTCTAGGGAGGATGTAGTAATTATCTTAGGCATGTTATGAGAACCATAGTTTTTTTTAAAAAAATAATTTGCTTACTTAACAAAAATTAAATAAAGGAGAACTCTCTCCTTATATCTCAAGCTTAAATCATTTATTTTTTGGGTTCAAATCTAATACCCCATTCACTAACCAAATTATGAGAGCTCATATGTAATTGGATAAACTGATGAACAAAGACAAACCTTTAAATTAGGATAATCTCTATATTTGACATATACTTTAGAGAATCAATATAATTTATTAAAAAAAAAGAGGGATAATTAATTAACAGTCCTTGTGTAGGATTGAATTAGGAGATTAGTCCAGCCCCCTTTTTTTTTTTTCAAGTGATAAGGACATGATTTTTTAAATTGTTTGTGATTCACGCCCCGATCCACACATGTGAACTTAGGACACATGGCACGCCATCAAGGCTTTGAAACACCAAGTTAGGAATGTAAAGGAAGAAAAACACGCACAAATAAACCTTTGAACTAGACAAAACAAGCCCAAGGGCAACATGGTCTGTAAGAAAATATAGTCAAATTTTATATCAAAAGATAACCCTTTGAGTCTAGGTTCCAACGCAAAAAATAGCGCGCGTTTTCGAATTTTCTAGAAAGAGTTATGTCCGTTTCCGTAAAAGTCAACAGTGCAGCAAAATTACACGCGGATCGATCCGTCCCTAAAACCCAGATCGATCCAACTTGCTGTTTTTTGACATAATGTCCTCCGAAAAGCCCGGATCGATCCGTCCTTTAACCCAGACCGATCCCGGTTCTGCAGAATGCATTTTTTGCTGTCAAAAACCCTGTTTTAACAAGTCCAAAATAATACCAAACCAAACCAAACCTCATGGGAACTTCTAAAACCATTACAAAACTATTTAAAAACCATTTCAAACCATTCCCAAGAGACTCTAACACGAATACAAACATTGAGCAAGATGTGCAAATGCTATCTCTCCCAAATACTCCCAAACACTTAAAGAATCAACTACACTCATTACAGGCCCAAGACCAGCCTCATTCCTCATACAAAGATCACTACCCTTACTCTTTTGATCCACAGCTTTCTTTACCAGGGTATCCTTATTCTCCTCCCGTGTTACACCAGCAACAGCCTTTGCCTTTTCCCCTTCTTCTGATACCACTGGTGGAATGTTTAATACGCTTTCCTTCCTCGTGATCCCAAGCCAACCTGACCAAAGAGAAAACCACCTGCACCACCAATTCTCACAAGACCAACCAAAACATGCCTTTAACCTCAAACTCTCTACCAACATATACTCCAAATTACATGAACAAAAGCATGAAATGTTTCAACATAACCCCAAGCTCCGGTTACAATATTTACACAAGTCTCGGAGCGATTTAAGCAAGAAATTAAAATAACCAACTAAGCTTAGTACATTTCCAACTTAACCCGCACAACTATAAAAGGATAAATATATTATGTACATTTATAAATAACTCTTAAGGTCTTTTAGACAACTATAAAAGGATAAATATATTATGTACATCTACTGGCACGAGAGTATTTTGACAAAAATCGGGCATTTGCACGTGCTGTCGACTAGTTGGTACTAAATTAGGTAATCGTCTCATGCCCATTAATCTTTTTAAATTATATTATCTATCACAATTTTACATATAGGAAGTTCAGGAAAAATTGACTATCATAGTGTAATGAGTCTAATGACATAACAGTTACCTAACACTGAAGATTACTAATTATAAGAGGTATGCCTTTATTATTTCTGGAAAGTTCATCCTTGAAAGTATGTGACATTTCTATTATAAGTAGCACAACATCAGAAAAGAATACTTTGTTGTAGGAATTACTTTATCATTCTAATAAGCATGTGAAAAATTGCCGTTGGAGTGGGCAAATAATGGTTAATGGAAACAATCGAACCAACCGAAATAAAATAGTCAATTCGGTTATGTTAGTTTGGTTATGAAATTCCGCTCGATTAAGAATTGAACTGTATTTGAAATTTTGGTTACCACTTAAGTGAACCGAATCGAACTGAAAAATCGAAATTTTAAATAATCTATAAATATAGGATTGCTATTCCCACTACAAAATTGAACTAATGCACTCCATGGTATTACTGACAGACCATACATTCAGTCAATGCATTCCATAAAGTGCATTGGTTCATCGATGGAGTACAAATAGCAATTCCCTAAATATATTATTAGCATATCATATATTTTGAATAAACAAAAAAAAAAATTTAATTTACAATTTCAATTAGCCGAATTAAAATTCAGTTAACTGAACCAAAATAACCAAAAGCGGTTCTTCAGTTCCCAAATGGAACCGAACAAGACAAAACCGAACTAAAATATATCAAACCGAGCCAAACCGATCGAATCCCAACTAGGTTTTGAGTTTATTTCCCAAAGCAATATTATTTTTGTAAGGTTCACACCTTAACCTATTGGATCTATTTTTGTAAGGTTTTGAGTTTATTTCCCAAAGCAATATTGTTTTTGTTTTTTTGATGGGAATATTCCTTGTTTGGTTAGTCAATGGATAATCATTATTTAATTTTTCGGAAGTTTTGTTTTGTTTTTTTTTTTTATTATTATTATTATTATTATTATTATTATTATTTTATTATTATTATTATTTTTATTTTTTTCCTTCCTGAAGTTGCTATTTCCATCATTCTCAAAGTCTATAAAATAAAAAACCACAGCAATACTTTTTTTTCCCATCCATGTTTAATGGCATATATTAAGCATGGATTATTCTCATAAACAATATGGACCTTTTGGATTAGGAAAGCAGATTTCATTTCACAGGTTCTATATGTCAAAGTCCCTAGGATTTCGTCTCTAACATTACCAAAACTAAAATTAATCTCCGAAAGCTGTAATTAGATGCAATTATTTTTTTTTTGTCTTGATTATACAAATCTTACTCACAATTTCAAATATAGGAATACTAAATGATATGGGGAATAAGGACTTGCTTGCGAATCAAATCAAGCCAATTAGCAAGAATGAGAGCATGCATCTCATTAATTATCCCATTAAATTCTCCTGTCTCGCAAAGCCTTGACCTACTCTTTTTCTAATCTTTTAAAGTTGCAGTCCATGCCCTGACAATGTACTGTCAATCCTTGAAGAAACTTTTTTTTTTTTTGTTTGGTTGAAGACTGAAGTGAGAGATAGATAATGGAGGATGGTTTGTTGTTTTTCGCTCTCTCTTTGCTCTTTCTGATCAGTTGTGAAACAAGGGCTACCATGTATCAGAGCTCGAAAACCAATGATTTGGTTCATGATCTCTGCAACAGAACATCAAACTATGACGAATGCGTCTCTACGATCGAGTCTGACCCTCGGAGTGATCTAAAAACAACTCCAAAAGGCTCCCTTCGCATACTCTACGAACAAGCTCTGGCAAATGCTATTACAACTCGGACACTCATTGCTAATCTTCGTGAGAAAGCCAAAGACAATGTAACCATTGAGTGCCTAAATCTGTGTTATAGCAATTACGATACAGGCATAGACAACCTCAATGACAGTTTGGGGTCGATAGACGACTTCACCAAAGACTATAACAGATATACAAATCTGAATATGGTAGTTGGAGATTTTGGTGTTGAAGTTGATACATGTGAGGATACTTGGAATGAGAAACCGGTTCGTATGTCGCCACTGACGGCCATTAACAACTACTTGTTTGCAATCTGTGGCATCATGCTGGACATCACGAGTATAATTTATTGTAATCACAAGGAACTCTGTGCGATATATAAGCGCGCCCCCTAATGGGCTTTTGTGATTTACGCCATATGTACATTTTACTTGGGGTATAATAAATGGAATGAGTAATAATGATCCATTGGGGCTTTTGTGATTTGAGTAATATTTGGGGCACAACCAAAGCCACAACCTTTTGCCCACAACCTTTATTTTGTGTCTATCTCTCTCTTGATGGATCCCACAGTGCCAGTGACCCCACAGTGCCCACTAGGAGAGAGATAGACACAAAATGAAGGTTGTGGACAAAAGGTTGTGGATTTTTGTGCCTCAAGTATTACTCTTAATGAAGGCCAATAGAGATACAACCAACCTAATATCAACGAATCATGATAAAACCTCTAAAAGAAAACAGCCCCCTAAAATTGTAGTATAATATTGGTTGAAAAACCACTCGAAGAATCAAAACAGATTCAAAGTAGGAAAGGAATAGGAATTTAGAATTGCACATCTAAGATGACATCTTTTAGACAGTAATTTCCCCACTATGATGAATTTAGAATTGCACATCTAAGATGACATATTTAAGATAGTAATTTCTCCACTATGATGCAAATGGACTCATGGAAATTCTAAATGTTTAGAATTGCAAGCAAGAGTTCAATCATGAACTTATTAACTCCCCTAGTACTGCCAACTGAACCCAAAATTGTTAAGAACCAACATATCAAGACTGGTAGAAGATTTAGTGATAATATTCCTCAGTGCTCAAGAAATTTGAACGGACTAGTGTTGAAATAGTAACTTCAGAAAGTTGGGAGTATAGAACAATGTTACCAGTAGATAGAATCTTTAGCAATTTCTTGGGTTGAGTCACGGGTCTCGCTCTATTTAAGATGTTTCGCGGCTCTGCCCAATGTGTGCAAGCAGTTCCTCAAGTTGCCACGCCGTCCCCAAGATAAAGCAGCCCAGAAATTACCTTTGTCTCAGTTTACTTTTGCACCAAAGTAAACTGGAATACTCAACTCCTTTCGGATACTTGTTGCTCGGAATCAAAAAGATTTGTGAAAGTAATTTTTAGACAGAAACTGTATATCTCAGAAAAACTGGAACTCACTGATTTTTGTTGTTTTTAATACTGAAGCAAGTAGAAGTTTACATAGTGCATTTTTAGACTGTTGGGCTTTTAATAAAAATCTGAACGTTGGGCTTTTAATGACAATGAGGACGTTGGGCTTTAATGACAATTAGAACGTTGGGCTTTTAATAAAAATCTGAACGTTGGGCTTTTAATGACAATGAGGACGTTGGGCTTTAATGACAATTAGAACGTTGGCCCATTCAATAAAATTCCAAACGTTGGGACAAAAAAAAAAACTTGATGAAATGAGAAGAGAAATTAAAACTGTTTCATATTGAAAAATGTATAAAAAAAATTTTCCGTAAAAAGATAAGATATTTAGCCAAACAAGCCCAAGCCCAAGCCCAAGCCCATCCACACCCGGAGCGGAGCGAGGCGGGGCGGCGGTACGTGCATGTGTGTGTTTTATGGGTTTGGTCTAGATCCTCACCCCTCTACAAAAATGGGTACCCCCAAAGGGCCCAACCCTTACACTCCACAACTCAATATATATGCCCTTCTCAAGTCTTCTAATTCTCCAATGTGGGACAAAAAACAAGAGTTTTTCCTTGCTTTGGTTTTGAAAAGGGAGGCAAACAATAGCAATCTTTAAAAATTTAAACAAAAAAAGGTTTTCCCTCCTTTTTCTATTACACATGGGCCAAATATAATGTGGCCCAACAATCCCCCACTTGTAATCGAAAAAGATTTAAGTTCATCAAGCAACTGATCATAAGACTGTGCATAAGCAAAAGTATTTTTCAACTTGAATGTTACATAGTGAAGGTGATTCAAATTATACTAGAGTAACTCGTAGTTTTGAACTCTGTCTCTGACAACACCCCACACACAACCTTACTAAGGTGTAGTATGAAGCCATCACTTTTACGGCCATGTGCTTATATCCTAGTATAGCGAATGCTCTAGAGAATTTGCCCAAATCCACTTCCACATCCCCATAGGTGAGTCTAACAAGGATACTCCTCTAGCTGGGTATCCCACTCAATATAGAGTTTAGATCTCATTAAGAGTTACATATAACTCATCCTCTTATCACTGAAGGATATTATGCTTCTTTAGGGATGGACTCGGAGAGTAAACCCCGTATATATGCAACAGCATGATTAAACTTATATCACTTTGGGACTTGTTATTACCCTTTGAACCTATTTTTTGGGATCTCCAGTCTATAGGTTGGGTTACTATCACAAGTGACTCAACTACCAATGGGCTTTAGCCCCATCCCCTTTGAGGTTTTCCAAACCTTATCATGAGCTAACCCTTTCATCAAAGGATTAACTATATTATCCTCAGACCGAATATGATCCACTCTTACAGCCCTGGTAGAGAGAAATTCTCTAACCGTGATGTTCTTATGACGTATCTGTCGCCTCTTACCTTTATAGAACCGGTTTTCTACTTTTGCAATACCCGCAGTACTATCGTAGTGGATCAAAACAGCTGGTATCGGTCTCTCCCATAAAGGGTATCTGACAGAAGGCTTCTCAGCCAACCTGCCTCCTCAGTAGCAGTAGCTAGCGCTAGGACTGAGCCAAAATAGTCTATTTCTTAGACTTCCATGAAACTGCGCCCCCAGCAGCACTAAAAACATATCGACTGGTGGCCTTGAAATCATCTGATAGGGTATTCCAATCAGCATCGCTATATCCTTCAAGGATAGTGGGAAACCTTTCATAGTGTAATCTATAGTCAGCAGTCTTTTTAAGATAACGCATGACTCTCTCAACAGCGTGCCAATGCTAAATACTAGGTCTGCTAGTAAACCTACATAGACTCCCACAGCATAATCTATGTCTGGCCTAGTGCAATCAGTAGCATACCGAAGGCTACCAATAATGTTCGCATACTCTGTTTGTCTAACACTATCACCAGTGTTCTTGAACAACTTTACACTAGGATCACATGGAGTACAAGCAGGTTTACAGTCAAAGTAATTATAATTCCTAAGGATCTTCTCAATACAGTGAGACAGATCTAAAGAAAGTCCCTTTTCAGATCTAGTTATTTTTATTCCAAGTGTAGAAAATATTATGCACACAAGCATGGAGTCGGGTTCAAGGCATACCTTGAGCGGAATACCCGATTCGGATCGTCTACGGGGTTGTTATGAGCCTGTCAACTTCACCCACGAACGGCTGCGGTCTCTAAGCCTCCGTGTACTCTCTTCTGCTTCGCATAGGTCATAGAGGACACTACTAGAGCGATCCCCGTGGTAGTCACGCGCTAAATCCCAAGGCACTATTTGGTGATAGCCTAGAGAGAGAAAACACGAGAGAGAGAGGAGAGAGGAGAGAGGAGAGAGGAGAGAGAGATGGCCGGCCTCCTAGGTTGTATTGTGTGTAACCCTAATATGTGTGTGCAATATAAATATATATAGGCGCACACCCTAGGTCACCAAGGCCAAGGCCCATTGGACCCGGTCCAATGTATGTGGGTATACAAAAATGACCCACAATTTCTTACATCTCCTACTCACCTACATAGGGCTTGTTACTAAAACAATCTCTCGAAACAGAACTTCTCATCTCTTCATACAGGAAAATAGAACGTATGACCTTATGAAAAGAAAGTACAGCGACAGGAGTGTAATGCCAAATCATCACCGTAACCAACAAGACACATCACTCGAAAGCTTCTCGTGTATGCCTTAGACGATTCAACCACACCGGACACAGCTTTCTCAATCCCTCGGTGAAAAGAATTGCTGCACCACCTCAATGTAATGTACTCATGACACATCAGTAACAAAATACGATTATCGCAGGCCTGCTAATGAGTCACAAAAACATGGTGTGTTATTGAATGGTCTTCCCTGAGCCCACATGTCAATCTGACTAACCTGACCGCTTGCCCAGACACACCCCATAGAACGGAATTTTCTCATCGTCCTAGGATAGCATGCTAAAGTAGCTGTCATCAAGCGTCCTCTTCATGACATAGTCTCAAGTCGTGAAGGCAGCCAGTTTGTAGGATAACCAATGTCTTGGATATGCTACATGGCTCACACAACAATGAAGAGGAATCCATTCACTGCTCCACAGTCGATCGCAAAAGCACATATAGTACGATATGTATGCTATGGCGTTCTTTTATAAAAATGGGCATGTCACTCTGTGTTTTGAAAAAACAAGTAACGCCATACGAATCTTAGTCTATACGTTACACAAAATGTCTAACCTGAGTTTCTAGCACAGTCGCCCCTCTTGGTGCCAGTCTAAAAACTCACATTCGGCTGTAAACAGGATACATAGAGTCGTGGGATCTCTCTATGTTCGACCAAATATAAAGGTCTCATCTTAGCTCCATCTAAGGCGACATATAGAAATAATAAAGGTTTATATCTAGGTCGCTGTTTTTATTCTGCATAGATATAGGTGTTTAAGCTCGCTTTCTAAGCGCTATGGACAGACATGCCCTAGCTAGCTATCTAAGCGCCATGAACACAAATGTCTTATCTTGCTCGCTATCTAAGCGCTATGGACACACATGTCCTAGTTCGCTATCTCAGCACCAAGGTGAATCACCCGTGTGAATAGGTCGATTCAAGCCCAGTGACATATTAGAAATGCGCAATCATTCCATTCATATAACAAATATATATGTATAGAAACCAATTAGTTTATTATTAACTGATAATAAAACTTGAATAATAATGTCAATACCACAATTAAATGTCTAAGCACATCAAATCTCCAAGTGGAGATGTGCCTCAAGACAACTTCCCTTTGCGCAAACTACATCCCAAATGTGACAAAAATGAATGTCTACGTGTTAGAATGGTTTTTGAGATCTTTTGCATATGCTCAGGCTTATGTGCCATCACCATAGATCAGTACAACCTCATCACTTATGAGGTGAAGAGCCTAGTCGCTGCAAAAAACTCTTCAACAAAAATAGCTCCTCGAATAGCTGCAGAGCACACCACATATTATGCTTCCATCATGGACAGTATAAGGCAAGGTCCACAATCCTGCGAACATATCGCAAGATACTCTTCACTACTCTCTAGTGATAGGACCAGGGTTGCTACAACAACGTCCAATTAAACTAACCGTATAGCAAACATCTGACCGAGTACACATTAGCATACTTCAGATTCCCTATTATGGATGCATATGGCAAACTAGACATTTGTTTCCTCTTCTCATTATTCTTAAGACATTTATCTAAGGTCGGGGTGAGTCCCTTTTAGGATGTCAATAAGTAATTAAGCTTTTCATATGAAAATGTTCAAGAACCTAAGTCCCTCAAGACTAACAGAGGAGATTCTGAGAACAATATCTCACAATCTAAACTCCCAACACATAGTTAGCATCACCCATGTCCTTAATCTCAAACTGAATGGACAACCACTCTCTTGTGGCGACAATGGAACTCATCTCATTCCCAGCTAAAAGAACGTCATCAACATATAAAGAATTAGAACACTTTCCTTGGACCATTTAATGTACACACATTATACCACTGCCTAGATGATCGCTAGCTTGAGATAATAAATGGAACGTTTGAGATGGCATACTTGTTGCGCTCATTTCCTTCGATCACAACACCAATGGGCTGATCCATATTTATCTCGTCGTCTTGTTCTCCATAAGAAAAGAATAGTTTAAACATCCAACTAAAAAGATTCCAAAACTAAATATGCGACAATTGTTAGGATAAGGCAAATAGAGTTAGATCTCACCCTTTGGGAGAACATGTTTCCATGGTCTATACCCTCTCTGGGTACAAATATCGCCACAAGGCGTGCCTAATACTTGTCAATTGAACCATCTACATTGCGTTAGATTTTGAAAACACACTTGTCTCCAATAGTCTTACGCACAGGCAGAATGTCAACTAACTCCCAGACCTTATTCGCGTCCATAGAGCTCATCTTATCTGACATAGCAACTATCCACTTAGCTTCAGCAGATGAAGAAAATGCTTCAACAAAAGAAGCAGACTCATCGTCATCCACTTCACATTTGCACACATATGACAATGTCTTCCTCAATTTCAAAACAACGATAGGGAACTTTTTCCTCATCACCATACAGTGTACTACCTGAGAATCTTGAGTGCCTAGTGGTGCACTCCCACTATTTGGTACACTCTCACTAGCGTCTAGCGGTGTACTCCCACTCGGCTGGAGACTAGTACCATTTTTCAGCTATTACTAGATGTGGAATCTTAATCTCCCCACCCTTGCTTAAAGATGATATGTTGTCTTCAACATCCTCCAACTCATAGAGGTCAAGATATCTTTTAGTAATACAAATCTGGAGAAGTCATTCTCAATATCATGTGGCACCATTTCTATCATTCTTATACCCATATGTTCATTATACGTAACATGGCCTGTCGAGCTATTAGAATACCTTATAAAGGTATGCTTTCTAGCTCGAGCATAGTTTCTCCACTTATACGAGGTATAGTGAACATAACCTCTTGAGCTCCACGAGCGCAAATGCTCAAAAAATGAGCTTTCCGCCTTTCCATAGCTCATAAGGGGGTAGAAGGAGGTGACTGAAAAGAGGCACTCTAGTATGTAGGCAGCAATCAAGAGTACATCCCCCCAAAACAACATTGGGAGGTTGACTTGCACCATCATAGTCCTAGCCATATCTAGGAATGTCCTATTCCTTCTTTCTACAATACCATATTATTGCAAAGTTTTCGGAATAAGAAGTTGTTTGCGTTTATCCTTTTTCCTCACACAGTTCCATGAACTATTTAGATAAGTACTCACGATCCTCATATCGTGCGAAATCATCTATAAAAAAATAAGAAAATAAGAGGCGCCATGACGTGCCTTTACAACCGTAGGTCCACAGATATCCGAGTAAACTAGTTCTAATGCTTGAGTAGCTCTAATAGCCTTTCTAAAAAAGGCTTTCAGCATGCTTTGCCAACTAAGCAAGACTCACACATAGGTAGGTCAACCTTAGAGAGTGGTCCCAAAAGGGCTTCTGGTGCTAATCAAGTCATCCTATCACATCCTATGCGTTCAAGTCTAGTATGCCATGTCTCAGAATAAATGAATAATAGAGGAAACTAGAATTTATGAAAACAATTCTTAATTAGTTATCCCTAGATAACCATGTCCTAATAACACTACCACCCAAAAATATCCATCCTATTACCACCGAATTGGAAAAACGCCTTCAATTGCATTCTCCCACCTTGTTAACCTTGGGCGCAAACTTGCTAGCCCCACCCTGCCTTTAGGCGGGTTTATCCTTACCATTGCGTTTAGGCCCACTGGCCTTGTGCTTACTTCCACTTATGAAAGTTATGGTAAAGAGTGTAACAATACAGTTCGCCTTACCTTTTGGCGCTCCATATTTAGCCCAAAATGTGAGAAAATGTCAAAAAACAAAAAATTTAACATTTTCGTTGTGGATCATGATTTGTTTTCTGTGGACCTGCGAATCAGGCAAAGAACTAATCACAGCTTGAAACTGCAGTTATTCAGTAAAGATGTTCCCAGTAATCTGAAATCACGAATCATACCTGACATCGACCTTAGATGTTCAGTCATCATGTACTTGGAATGTTTCCTTTACTTTCCCAAACTTCATAACTAGATGCTCAATATAGTAGTGAATGTGCCACCGAAAACAAATTCGAGCTGATCTCACAATACTTTGCCTATTGGGTAGTACATATACTTTCCAATAAGATCATGGTGCATGCTGCTTATCACAAAGCGTGTGCTATGATCCTTCTTGAGCCAAGTGTCACAGGCTTTCAAGGTTATAATGAAATTGGCCCATTATTCTGTTCAATGGGTTGGATTATAGAATAAGTTTAAAGCCCATAAGCTCTTACTCATCCTATAGGTGTGTTACTTTGCAGTGCCATATTACAAAAATTAGTCCCTTTTAAATTTGTTATCTTTGTAAAGATTAACGAAGTGTGGTTTAAAAAACATTTGAGAACATGCGCAATAGATTGACATTATTATTTGTACATTTCATAAAGTTTGTCTTAAATTCCAATTACTTTCCCTTTTTACAATTTAAGATCCAAAAATTTGCTATTGCTCATTAATCAAATCTCAATTTTGTAAATCAAGAAAAATCTTTTAGAATTGATTTTTCTAAACAAACATCAATTAGATGGTACAATTACCTATCTAAGATCATCCACAATAATATAAAGTGCGCATACAACAAAAATGCGCATGGACCCCTACATGGGTCCGAATTGACAACTTAGAGCTCATGCTAAGGTAATTCAAGTGTAAGATAAATGAACAAAGAAAACCATCCCTTTACAAGTAGGCTTTTCCAATACAAGAAATGTATAACGCTCGTCCTCACTTTATATTTATAGCCCATAAAAAATAGGGATGCCTTGTTCATAAACATATACAAGAACATCTTTAAACATATATCGTGAGGACACATGCTCTACAAATTGTCAATTAATTGTCCATTCATTTTATCCAGATTAATGCATTAATCACATACACCAAGCACTCATGCAGCCTATTAAAAAATGAATGGACTATTCCATCACTCCATTTAAGGAGGAAGAATAGAGGTCTCGGGTCATCCAATCACAAACAACAGTAATTAAACGTGACCTACAATGCAATGAAACTCTAAAATAATAAAATGTACAATAAAATGATTATTGCACAGCCCGGATAGCTCCCATAAGCTAGTAAATCGATGAAAAAATCTTGGATTTTCTCACTAATTTTAACCCAATTTTAGGTCTTAAAACATAATTTAAAACCAATTCATTAAGGGCTTTTAAATTAACAAATTAATTTTAAAAACTTATGAAAAATTTTAAATAACTGAAAAACTGATTTTTCATTATAATTAAAGAATTTCCAGAATTTTATCAAGGCCCAAAAATATTTTGAATCAACTTAACGAAATAAATTGATTTAGTTAAAGAAAATTAACTATGAGCAACTAAATTCCCAAAAATACAAAAATTTTAAGGCGTTTGTTCTCCAAGGATTTTCAGTTGTCTAATATGGTGTTCTAAACACCCCTTATTAATTTAAAAAAATTAATAGTCTATTTTGGCTATTTTAAGCAACCCAAAAAATGCCCATAAGCATAAATTTTATGCTCTAAAATACCAAAACAAAAAAAAAGAGATAATTCATAAAATTTTCCCAAGTCTCCAATCAGTATTCAAAAACACCATTTATTAGTTTCAAGAATTAACAACTTCATTTGGTTATATTTTAAGCAATTAATATTGGGTACTCAACACAATGTATGATGATGCCGAAAATTGGTAGGAGAGTTTTGTGAGTAATTTAGAGGGAGAGAGAATATGACACAAGGGATTATATGTAGTTCGGCCCCGTTAATTAGGTGACATACGTCCACGGGTGCGTTAGAGCGCTTTCACTAACAGATCACCGGCGGTGTTTGGTGAGCCAACAAAGAGGGCGGCACTACCAGTTAACCGGCCGGGTACGTACGTAATAGTGATTTATTCAGCTATTCTCTAGGTTAAGAATGCCATCCCCTTCAATGAGGAGCAAGAGGCCACTCGTACATGGTAAGTTGATAGTTTAGGAAGTCCAATCTAATTGCAATTAATTTACACAAAATTAGGAGAGTTCCCTAAATGGTTTAGGTAACTGCTTGCTCCTTCTATAAGTCTTCTAGACAGAATAGGAAACTGGCGGATCCAGTGATTGGCAGGCTATGGGGTACGCCTGGACTGCACACACTAAAGGGCCATCCCGTGCTGCACACCCGAGTTGTGGCCTCTGACCGAGCGGTTCTCGCGGGCAACTCGAGAAAACTGGGCAGTGGGTACCCTTTCGAGATGATGTGACGTTTTCCTTGCTGAGGTGGCAACTTTGATTTTGACCTGATATTTTTGTCCACATCAGCTACCCCCCATTTTCGAGGCTAATGTGATGCTCTATCAGATGAGGATAAAAAATCTACGCGATTTGATGAACCACCCGGGACCTTACCTGGGGCAATGCTCGGGGTCGGACCACCGCCTTGGTCTGCCAGGGGTTGGACTGAGTAGTACCCTCAAGAGTCGGGTCGGTGGTGGCCACGTGTCACACAATGATTGGACTGGTCGGGACCCAACCAGGTTGGTGGAGGCATAGACGAACTATCACGCTATAATCGGACCATCACATCTAGCATTAAATGCGCGAGTCTTTTTAGGCGTCGCTTCGCGTGCCCGAGGTGACAGTTGTCGGTCGGTTTTGGCGGGAATGCGTCGCGGCCGTTGGATGTGGCTTGATCTGGACAGTTCATGCTTCTATACAAGGGACACTTGTTCATTTCTTTCATTCTTGCTGCCTTGATACAGAGATTACCGAGCGGTTTGAGAGCAAAAGTCCCTGGTCAAGCTTCCTGAGTTCTTTTTCTGCTTTAATTTTTGTAAGTCCTTTCTTCCCAGTCTCAATTCACTATTCTCTTCCTTCCTTTCTTATTTTTTTCTTTCCCGAGTGATGCTGGAGAGGACGAACCCACTTGGGCTTGTGCGAGAGTGGGACTTCTTCTTCCTTAGGTTCATCTTTCTTCTCAGGTCAGATAACCCTTCCGTAGTAGTAGAGCGACTGAACTGGTCGGGTTGCCCGGTGGTAGTGCTGACTGAGTGTTTCTTTGCCCTGAGAGCCCTGTACACTTTACCATATAGGTTGTTGGATCTGCCCCCCTTGTACCTTAGACTCGGAGTCATCGACCTATACCTAGGCCGTCACCTGTTTCCCTGTCCAGTCCCAAGAACCTTAGAGATGCAGCATTTGTTGGGTTTGTGCCCTCAAACCATTACTTTCTGTATGAGACATTGACATTTTAATATATGGATATCAGCTTTACATTTTATTGTGTATGTTCTTTTCATGAGATGATTGTTAATCCTTAAGTATTATAGTAAGTAATTCGTGTGTGTATGAGATGCACACAAGTGAGATACGAATTACTATTCTCTAATACTTAGAATGTGTCACAGTGGATGATGAGACTGGATACCTCATCAAGTCTACACTGTAGCATAATTAACTACCATTGGATGGAGTGATTAATCTCAATCACTAGAGTGTAGCTCTTAGTTGATATGCTAGTGCTTATAGTGCATTGACGGACCTGAGTTTCCTATTGACGCTTAAGGCTGTCAAACAGTCAATAGGAACTCATAACTTGTATAAGGTACGTGTTCTCAATCTTGAGACGATTATGAACACAGACTGTGGATATGACTGCTTTGATTTACCAATCAGTGAGGTCTATAAAAGATCAACACCTGGGTATCTTGGGTATGTCATGTTCATAGGGTTGTGAACATGCATTGTCAAGATAGAATCTACCCTCTGTATCAGAGTAAGCATTCCCTTGAGAATGTCACCAAGTCGATTACTGAGTACTGCAGTCTTGTTGATAAGAGTTATCAACATGTTTGGTAATCATGAGAGGTGAATGGGACTCAAGGAATACAAGAAGTAATCATGATTCAGGTTGACAGTTACAGTTATCCGATTACCTGAATATGATTACGAATGCTGACGGTAGAGGGACATTAGTGCACCATACAAGTCTAGTTATCGCTTCGGATATGTTCTTTTGCGTTGGAGTTCAGTTATCGTTTTATAGTGGAGTAAACTTTAACTGACCAGTTAGTTAGTTTGCTGATCAAAGAGTTTGGTCATGGTAATTAACAAACTGGTCTGAGCCAACAATAAAGAGCCTAGGAGGTCCCACTCTTAGCTCCGCCAGGATGCTTGGAAAGATGCTTGAGGATGATGTCCAGACAGGTTCGATCGATCGAAGATGTCTCGATCGATTGAAGTCTGCAGGTTCGATCGATCGAAGATGGTTCGATCGATCGAATGTTCGATCGATCGAAGGCACTTCGATCGCTCGAAGTCTAGGTCGGTTCTGGGAATCTATAAATAGGGCAGCTGCGTTCTGGAAAAAGTTGTTCGTCGTTTTGAACGTCAGAAGCTGCAGAAACTGTTTTGGAGTCCCAAAACCTTCTCTATCCTCTCCATTAGGGTTCCCACCAACCCTAGTCTTTCTGGCAGGCATCCGCAGGAGTCATAAGGGTGAAGATCATCTAGTGGAGGCTGCTGGAAGTTGAAGATCAGAATTGGGTTCAAGACACTAAGGTATAACTCGTGTCCCCTCTTGTGCGTATCTGTAGAATTGACGAGTAGTAGATCCAGGCATGCCAATAAAGTTTCATAACTTGATTTTTCCGCTGCGCGTTTAAACTTTCCATTTAAACCTGTTTTTCCAACAATTGGTATCAGAGCCACGCTCGTTTGGATCTATAGATGCGTTTTTTGGAACACTATTTTGATTTGCATGTTGATTTTAGAACTGCTTTCGAAACTGCATCGTCACAGATCTGTTTCTGCAGTGTTATCGCAGCAGTATACAAATCTGTGATTGCATTGGATGCAAGATGGGTTCGATCGATCGAAGAATGTTCGATCGATCGAACGCTCTGTATTCGAGCGATCGAATAGAGTTCGATCGATCGAGACAGACTCTTTGTCAGGATCTTTGTTTCACAGTCTTAAAGAGTTTTGAAATTGAAAAACTTTAATTTTAAAATATTCTGCAAAAATTTTTAATTATTATGTGAAATAGAATGTTCAAGCGATTGAACAGTGTTCAATCGATCGAAGGTTCGAGCGATCGAACGGTCTTCGATCGATCGAACTATGACAGAGAAGTTAGATGCTGTTTTGAGTTCTAATTCAGTATGTAAAGAGTTTATATACTGTGTGAATCAATTAAGGGTTCCAATAGTTATATTTTGTTATATATATGCGTGGATGTGTGTTCAACTAACCTTTTGCAGCAAAAGTTAGTCGCTATCTCCCATGGCGCCAAGAGCATTTAATTTTGTGTTTGAATGTTTTAGATTGGTGTGTTATTTTAAGTTTGGTTTGGTTTTAAGGCATATGTAAAGGGCGCTGCGACTTCAATCCTACGAAAAGGAAAGTCGCACCGGTTTCCCTAGCCTTTTATTTTTGTTGTTGCTATTTCTATTTCTAGATAAATTGTAAGCTTCAAAAGAGGCATAGGTTCAATGTAATAGAATTAGAATATCCATGAAGATGGAGCAAGGAGCCGTTGTCCATGAAGATGGAGTTGGAGGCGATCAAACCAAAAGCAGGTTCTATGGAGATAGAGCCATGGGAGATAGGGGCATCGTTTGGATGTCTTTTATTTGATTTTAGTTTTTTGTTTTGTGTGCTTTGTTTGTGATTGGCGTATAATACATTGTTGCATGCACGCAAAACAAGTTTTCTAAAATAAAATTCAAAAAACCGTTTTCAACACATTAGTAAACATTAGATGTTTATGGGAAGTGTGTAGAAACAGATTTTCTCAAAAAGCAAAATCCTTTTTACTAAATCTAGTGGGAGAGGGTCTTATTTATTACACCCACGATCTTCCATTAACGGTTCACTGTAAGATGAGTGATGCATTCTGTGTCACCTCGCTAGGGGTGATCATTCCATACGGAGGGTGCATTACTCATTGGTTACTAGATGTGAACTTCTTTTGATAGGATCAATCAGACGTGTTAGAGGGTGACCACCACACGGAGGCGCTACTTGAGACGGTTGTGATTGGATCCTAGTTAATGGTACACACTAGCTAAGCTATGGATAAGGGATCCCACACGGGGCATTATTCAGAAACTTAGAGATCAAATAGGTTCGGAAGTCATAACTTGTTTTGCAAGAGTTGCATAGCAGATAAGTTATGATAAATTGAAAGATCGAACATTGACCACCACACGGAGGCTTTATTCTTTCGTTTCGATATTCCGGCGACTTTGTTTTAAAATAAGAGTTTTAAAAGGATTCTTTTATTTCAAACTGTCAAATTCTGATATCCATATTTATTTTGTTTTTTGATTTTTCAGTAAATCATAATGTCTGGATCTGCATTTAGTCCACTTGCCACCATACTCACTCAAAACAAATTAACTGGAAACAACTACACTGAATGGAAACGTAACCTTGACATCGTATTAACTGCGGAGGATCACATATATGTCCTCACCACCCCATGCCCCGAAGAACCCGCTGCAAATGCTTCGGCTGCTGCTAGACGCGAGTTCGATAAATGGAAAAAGTCGAATGGGATGGCTCGTTGTTACATATTGGCTTCTATGGCTAATGTGTTACAACACCAGTACCAGTCGAATAATTCCGCCAGTGACATTATCGAATCCCTGAAAAAGATGTTTGGGGAACATGGCAGGCCTGCCAGACAGGTAGCTATGCAGAAGATAATGAGTGCTAAGATGTCGGAAGGGACTCCAGTCAAAGAACATGTTTTGAAAATGATTGGTTATTTAAACGAGCTGGAGACCCTAGGTGCCAACATCGATGCACAGACCCAAGTTGATATGATCCTCAATACGCTGTCGCCATCATTCGCTCAATTTAAACTGAATTATAATATGAATAAAATGGATTTTTCAATGAGCGAATTGATGAGCTCTTTATTGGCAGCGGAAGGGGTGATCAAACCTGGGGGCAGCGTTTTAAACATTGAGAAAAGCGCTTCCTCTTCCCGATCTATGCCGAGAGGAAAGAAAGGGAAGAAGAAGGCTAGCACTGGTGGTTCAAGTGTTGGACCAGTCCCTAAGATTGCAAAATCTAAGGGAAAAGGTAAGGGCAAAGGGAAGGTGGGTGGCCAAGGCAAAGGAAAGTGTTTCCAATGCGGTGAGAAGGGCCACTGGAAGAGGAACTGTCCAGAATTCTTAGCTACAAGAGTTCAAGGTATGATTGAATCACATGTGATTGAAGTAAGTTTTATAACGGATACTTCAAACACTTGGTGCATTGATTCTGGTGCGACTAACCATATCTGTAATTCATTGCAGGGGTTCAGATCAACCAGGAAGTGCAGTGATGGGGAAATCGTACTTACTCTAGGTTCTAGCGCAACCGTTTCTGCGGTTGCTATAGGAGTCGTAGTTTTAGAATTTCTAGACAATAAAGTTTTGATTTTATCAGATGTACTTTACGTCCCTTCAATGAGACGTAATTTAATTTCAGTTTCTAATTTATCGAATAATGGTTATTCTTTTCATTTTGGAACTGAAGTTGTGATTAAAAGAAATAGTTCTTTTATATGTTCTGGTGTTAAATCAAATGGTTTATATGTGATTACTCCCAATATTTCTAAAGATTCTTGTATGGAACTTAATAACTCAGTGGTAACTGTACCATCTAAAAGAAAGAGACCTTCCACTAATCCAACAAAGCTTTGGCATATGAGGCTTGGTCATATCAATCTAAATAGGATTGGCAGACTAGTCAAAGAAGGGGTCTTAGGCGATTTGGTTCTCGAACCAATAGAAGTCTGCGAGTCTTGTTTAGAGGGTAAGATGACCAAAAGGCCCTTTCTAGCAAAGGGCAATAGAACCAATGCATTGTTGGAATTAGTTCATACTGATGTGTGTGGACCAATAAATATTAGAGCAAGGGGTGGTTATGAGTATTTCATAACATTTACTGATGACCACTCTAGGTATGGATATGTGTACCTAATGCAGCACAAGTCTGAAGCCTTTGAAAAGTTCAAAGAATTTAGGGCTGAAGTGGAGAAGCAATTGGGCACACATATCAAGGCCATTCGATCTGATCGAGGTGGCGAGTACCTCTCTAATGAATTTATTGATCACCTCGTACAGAATGGGATTCTGTCACAGTTGACTGCACCTGGCACGCCTCAGCAAAATGGTGTAGCGGAGAGAAGGAATCGGACTCTTTTAGACATGACTAGGTCAATGATGAGTTATTCTGAGTTACCTTTATTTCTTTGGGGTTATGCTTTGGAAACCGCTGCTTACATACTAAATCTAGTACCAAGCAAATCTGTTCCCAGGACACCACGAGAGATGTGGATTGGGCGCAAGCCTTCTTTGCAACATCTCCGGATATGGGGATGTCCGGCACATGTGCTAAAAGGAAAGATGAGCAAGTTGGATTCTAGATCGGAAGTATGTTACTTCGTGGGGTATCCAAAGGGTACTTATGGATGGTATTTTTATGATCCAAGAGAACAGAAGGTGTTCGTCAGTACGAATGCTATTTTCTTGGAGGATGATTATATCATGAACCATAAACCTAAGGGAAGGATAGATCTTAGAGAGATAGAAGGAGAGCCCTCAGTCCAACCCGTAGTTAATAACGATGTAAATCAGGAAAACACCACTTCTTCACCTATTTCCGCACCAGTACCTCGTCGTAGTGGGAGGATTATCAGCCAGCCTGATAGATACATGTTCTTAGGAGAAGTTTTTGAAGCTGTCTCCATAGAATCTGAATCTGATCCTACCACATACGAAGAGGCAATGACTGATGTTGATTCAGCTCATTGGGTTAAAGCTATGAAGGCTGAATTGGAATCTATGGATTCTAATCAGGTCTGGGATCTTGTAGAACTTCCAGCCAATATTAAACCCATTGGCTGTAAGTGGGTCTACAAGAGGAAAAGAGGATCTGATGGAAAGGTTGAGACCTTTAAGGCAAGGCTTGTAGCGAAAGGTTATACTCAGAGGGAGGGCATTGACTATGAGGAAACCTTCTCGCCGGTAGCCATGCTCAAGTCCATCAGAATACTCTTATCCATTGCTGCATGCCTAGATTTTGAGATCTGGCAGATGGACGTCAAGACTGCATTCTTGAATGGCAATCTTGAGGAGGACATCTATATGCAACAACCAGAAGGGTTCATAGCTGGTCGGAAAGGTAACTTGGTATGCAAGTTGCAAAAGTCCATTTATGGGCTTAAGCAGGCATCCAGAAGTTGGAACATACGATTTGACCAAGCGGTCAAGTCGTTTGGTTTCATACAGAATCTGGATGAACCTTGTGTATACAAGAAATGTGAAGGAAAAGTGGTGGCTTTTCTTGTGCTTTACGTTGACGACATTCTACTCATTGGAAATGATGTAGCGGCATTGTCAACGGTCAAGGTTTGGCTAGCTAGTACTTTCGATATGAAGGATCTAGGAGAGGCGAGCTATATTCTTGGGATAAAGCTCTTTCGGGATCGCAAGCGAAAGATAATGGGATTATCTCAAGCTGGTTATATCGATAAAGTGCTAACTAGGTTTTCAATGGATAATTCGAAGAAAGGTTTGTTACCTTTCAGGCATGGTTTAGCGTTCTCCAAGGACCAGTGTCCAAAGACACAGGAGGAGAGGAATCGCATGACAGGAGTTCCCTATGCTTCTGCAGTGGGAAGTCTCATGTATGCGATGTTATGCACTAGACCAGATATCTGCTTTGCCGTTGGCATGGTTAGCAGATATCAGTCGAATCCGGGTCCAGAGCACTGGACAGCCGTTAAGCACATTCTTAAGTACTTGAGAAGAACTAAAGATTACATGCTTATGTACGGTGGTAGTGAGTTAATTCCAGTGGGATACACTGACTCGGACTTTATGTCAGATAAAGATTCGAGGAAGTCGACGTCCGGTCATCTCTTTACCTTGGGAGGTGGTGCTGTCAGTTGGAGGAGCATTAAGCAGAAATGCATTGCAGACTCAACTACAGAAGCTGAGTATGTGGCTGCTTGTGAAGCCGCAAAGGAAGCTGTTTGGCTCAAGAAGTTCCTTATGGAACTCGAGGTGGTACCAGCGTCGCTGTCGCCTATTACGCTTTATTGTGATAATAGTGGGGCAGTGGCTCAGTCCAAGGAGCCAAGGAACCACGGAAAGGGAAAGCACGTAGAGCGGAAATATCATCTTATCCGAGATATTGTTCAACGTGGAGATGTGACTGTCACCAAGATTGCCACAGCTGACAATCTTGCTGATCCGTTTACAAAGGCCTTGCCCCAGAAGGTCTTTGATCGTCATCTAGATAGTCTAGGTCTTAGATGTAGTTCTGAATGGTTATGAGTGCAAGTGGGAGTTTGTTGGGTTTGTGCCCTCAAACCATTACTTTCTGTATGAGACATTGACATTTTAATATATGGATATCAGCTTTACATTTTATTGTGTATGTTCTTTTCATGAGATGATTGTTAATCCTTAAGTATTATAGTAAGTAATTCGTGTGTGTATGAGATGCACACAAGTGAGATACGAATTACTATTCTCTAATACTTAGAATGTGTCACAGTGGATGATGAGACTGGATACCTCATCAAGTCTACACTGTAGCATAATTAACTACCATTGGATGGAGTGATTAATCTCAATCACTAGAGTGTAGCTCTTAGTTGATATGCTAGTGCTTATAGTGCATTGACGGACCTGAGTTTCCTATTGACGCTTAAGGCTGTCAAACAGTCAATAGGAACTCATAACTTGTATAAGGTACGTGTTCTCAATCTTGAGACGATTATGAACACAGACTGTGGATATGACTGCTTTGATTTACCAATCAGTGAGGTCTATAAAAGATCAACACCTGGGTATCTTGGGTATGTCATGTTCATAGGGTTGTGAACATGCATTGTCAAGATAGAATCTACCCTCTGTATCAGAGTAAGCATTCCCTTGAGAATGTCACCAAGTCGATTACTGAGTACTGCAGTCTTGTTGATAAGAGTTATCAACATGTTTGGTAATCATGAGAGGTGAATGGGACTCAAGGAATACAAGAAGTAATCATGATTCAGGTTGACAGTTACAGTTATCCGATTACCTGAATATGATTACGAATGCTGACGGTAGAGGGACATTAGTGCACCATACAAGTCTAGTTATCGCTTCGGATATGTTCTTTTGCGTTGGAGTTCAGTTATCGTTTTATAGTGGAGTAAACTTTAACTGACCAGTTAGTTAGTTTGCTGATCAAAGAGTTTGGTCATGGTAATTAACAAACTGGTCTGAGCCAACAATAAAGAGCCTAGGAGGTCCCACTCTTAGCTCCGCCAGGATGCTTGGAAAGATGCTTGAGGATGATGTCCAGACAGGTTCGATCGATCGAAGATGTCTCGATCGATTGAAGTCTGCAGGTTCGATCGATCGAAGATGGTTCGATCGATCGAATGTTCGATCGATCGAAGGCACTTCGATCGCTCGAAGTCTAGGTCGGTTCTGGGAATCTATAAATAGGGCAGCTGCGTTCTGGAAAAAGTTGTTCGTCGTTTTGAACGTCAGAAGCTGCAGAAACTGTTTTGGAGTCCCAAAACCTTCTCTATCCTCTCCATTAGGGTTCCCACCAACCCTAGTCTTTCTGGCAGGCATCCGCAGGAGTCATAAGGGTGAAGATCATCTAGTGGAGGCTGCTGGAAGTTGAAGATCAGAATTGGGTTCAAGACACTAAGGTATAACTCGTGTCCCCTCTTGTGCGTATCTGTAGAATTGACGAGTAGTAGATCCAGGCATGCCAATAAAGTTTCATAACTTGATTTTTCCGCTGCGCGTTTAAACTTTCCATTTAAACCTGTTTTTCCAACAGCATTCCAGTTTTGATTTCGCTTCCCGATCAGAAGATGAACAATCATGGTCCGGGACTCCGGTCATGAGCCTGGACCCACCCTCCGCCTCACTGTCGCACCACCATAGTGAGGGTAGGATCCCAATTCGAGTGTCGGACAAGTCAGACCAAGAGGCCCTTGTGGCCTCCATCTCGCGGGGTTCTGGTGATGAGATGCCAGAGGGTCCGGACCCTGAGGTAATGTTTGCCAGTGATTCATTCCCTCTGTTTTGCGAGCTCAAGATCTTGGCCAGATTAGGGATAGATATGCTATACCTGATGGTTGTGCCCTGACCGTACAGGTGGGCGGGGCCGAGCTTCATCACTCGGGCTCTATCACCTTGTATGAGGACTTTCTCATGGCCGGGTTCCATAATCCACTTCACCCGGTTATTCGGGATGTCCTGATCTACCTCGGGATCGCTCCCAGGCAATTGGCCCCGAATGGGTTGAGGCTCCTGATGGGGTGCATCTTTCTCTGGCCCCAAGTCTTTGGGTATGAACTCACCCTCCAAGAGTTCTTCTGGATCCACCGACTGTTCCATGTGCATGGAGAGGTTGGGTTCTTCTCTCTGGGGCCTCAGCAGGGGAGAAAAGTCATCATCAACTGCCCGAGCAACAACAAGGGGTGGAAGAATAAGTTCTTCCAACTGTCCTCTACAAGGCTCTGCGAGGAAGCCCCAGGGGTCCAGCTATGGACTTCTTGGGCGGGGGAGTTGAGGAGTAAGACCATCCTATGCCCCTTTTTCATTTTCCTTTCGCTTCTGGTTATAATCATGGAACTAACTACTTAATGGTTTATTGTACAGTGGGGTCAACCGAGCTAACGAGCATTCCTGAAGAGTGTCAGGAAAGGATTAGGGGCTTGGCTGACCAACCCATCAATGTTTGGGACTTCCTGACTTGGTCGGGATATTGGAAAGGTGACCACCGGCCAGGCCAACCCGCCGGCTTCCTATCTTCCCCCTAATCATCCTAAGTCAATATTCGACGAACGATTCAACTTTGACTCTTCTTCATTGCTTTATTTTTTTCCAAATACTGACCTCATGAACTTTTCCTTTTGCAGAAATGGCCCCCAAGAGAGATCCGGAGCAGCTAAGGGCCCTGCAGGCTGCCGCCGCCACTCGGATAATGGCGACAGGGAAGAGGTCGGCCGTTGAAGCCACTAGCAGCAACCGCCCGCTTAGGCAGATCAGGCACGGGCCGACGGTTCCCCAGGGCCCCGGGGAGACGTCGACTCCCCGCGTGGTCGTAATGGGAGAGACGTCTGCTCCTCGAGCAGATATACAATTTGGGACCCCGCTGGAGGGGTCGATGGAGGTCCGAGAGAGGATCAGACTATGTCTTTTCTCCAGCCAAGTGTAGAAGTGCGCCAATCTGTCTCCCCAGGCCTCTTAGGGGTAGCTGTACAGCCTCTCCCACCTCATAAGTGTTTCTGCCCCATCTCCTATCTTTTGTTTATTCTGTTCGCTTCATTGACCGACCGGCTTTGTCTTATCTTTGCAGGTCAGCTACATGGCCGCTAGAGCTGAGTCCTTCTTACCCTCCCTGGTGAGGAGGGCTACCACTGCTAAAGCCGCTCTGGAGGCTAAGGAGAGCGCCCTGGAGGTCAAGGAGAGGGCCTTGACCGTGGGGAAGAACAGGGCTAAGGGCCTTATCCTGAACCTGGGAGCGGCCCAAGAGGAGCTGGCGGTGGCTCTGGCAGAGGTGGAGACTGCCCAGGCTGGCCGTGCGGCAGCAGAGGCCAGGGAGAAGGTGCTATTAGAGGCGGCATCGGCGGCCTCTAAGTCCTCGGGGGAGACCTTTGATGACGGGTTCTTTCTGGCCTATGAGGACCTGGAGAGGCGGCTGGCCCGGGACCACCCAGAGTGGGATACTTTCCCTTACGAGGGGATGGATTTTGACTACTGGGACCTGGCGCCCACTGCTGCTGAGGGCGCTACCGTCGCCGGGACCGGACCTGCTGAAGACCTTGCCCCGGGTGGGGAGACTGCTCCAGGAGGGGAGACTGCTCCGGGAGGAGAGGCTGGTGAGACCGAGGATGTGGTCATGGTGGACGCCTAGCCTCTCTTCCTGTTATTATTTTCTTTATCTGTTGTGTTGCTTTTTTTTTTGTTGGGGAGGCTACTATAACTGCCCCCCCAGGCAATGTAAAAATTTTTAATTTATGAAAAGGTCTACCGAGACTGTGCTTTGTAATCAATTATTTAATATTTCGTACTCTTGCTTGTTTGCGATTGCCTGTTCCTAACTGGTTGTACATCCTGCAGGCATGCTGCCTTAGTAAAAGTTTAGGACAATAACCGGTAGATAGCGCTCGGTCTTTCAGGGACCTATTTTGAAGGACCTGCTCGGTATAGTGTAGGATTGGTCCTGTTACTATCCATTCGATTTCTCTGGGCATTGTAGGTACTCGGGACTGTCTATCGGTGGCATCACGTGCCTAGCCCTGTGTCCTGTTGAATGCCCGGTGTGATTACCTATTTTGACCCAGAGTGTTACACCAGTATCCCCTTGCCCCCCAAGCTTTTGCTAAGGTGGGCAATTATAGAAGGATCAACCGTAGGTAACCGACCTGGAACATGGGTGGTTTTAGGGTCTTTTGAGGCTTGCCATCATCAGCCACCTAGGAGGTTTACCCCCATCGCTGGTTATGGGCCTAAGCAAAGCCAGCGCCTGAGATGTGTTTGAGGTCTTCCGTGCCTGGGGTCTGACCCCGAGGTCTTCTTACTGCCCCGGGTTTGACCCCGAGGTCTTGTGTGTGCCTCGGGTATGAACTCGAGGTCTTTATGTGCTTGGCTTTTGACCCCGAGGTCTTTTGTATGCCCTGGGTTTGAGCCCGAGGTCTTTTGACAATCGAACGTAGGGAAAAGAATTGCTTGGCATGATTGGAAACTTTATTCATTATATAAATAAAACTGCTCGGAGGGAGCTACAAGGTTCTCAACCAGTATTGCTTCCATATTTTACTGAAAATACTTGCGAAGGTGCTGCACATTTCAGGGGTGAGGGAGGTCTTGCCCATCCATGGTCTATAGCCAGTAAGTACCCGGGCGATTGATGCTGGTGACCCGGTAGGGTCCTTCCCACTTCAGGCCCAATTTTCCATGACCCGGGATCTTCGTTGACTGGTTCACTGCCTTAAGGACCAGATCCCCCACCTGGAAGCTGTGATTCTTGACCTTGCTGTTGTAGTACCAGGAGACTCGCTGCTTGTAGGCCACCACCTTCAGGTAAGCCCAATCTCATTTTTCCTCCACCAAATCTAACTCTCCTCTGAGAGCTTCTTCGTTGCCTTGTTCGTCGAAGGTTGTCACTCGGTATGTTGGCAATCTGAGTTCCATGGGTACCACTACCTCAAAGTCGTAGGTGAGAGAGAACGGCATCTCGCCCGTTGCTGCTCGAGGGGTGGTACGGTAGGCCCAGAGAAGGGTCGGTAGCTCATCCGCCCAAAGTCCCTTGGCATCTTTCAGTCTGGTTTTGATTGACTACAAAATCGTTCGGTTTGTTACCTCGGCTTGGCCATTAGCCTGAGGATGCTCGGGCGAGGAGTAACAATTGGATATGCCATATCCCAAGCAGAATTTTCTGAAGACCGGGGTATCAAACTGCCTGCCGTTGTCATTGATCAGGACCCTGGGAATGCCGAACTTGCTGAGAATGTTTTTCTCAACAAAGCCTTCCATTTTCTTCTCGGTGATCGATACCAAGGGCTCGGATTCTACCCACTTAGTGAAATATTCCATGGTGATTACCGAAAACCTAACTTGTCCTTTTTCGACCGGGAGTGGACCGACTATATCAATACCCCACTAAGCGAATGGCTAGGGGTTGAGGATTGGTGTCTAGAGCTCCTCCGGTCGGTTGATCATGGGCGAATATCTCTGGCACTTGTCACACTTCTTGACATATTCTTACAAATCTTAGGCCATCGTCGACCAATTATAACCTTGCAGTAGGGCTTTCTTTGAGAGAGCTCGGGATCCCAAGTGGCTCCACATACTCCCTCGTGGATTTCACTCAATATTCCTTGCATAGGGTGAATGCATCGTAGGTACGGGACAGAGAACCCTCTTTTGTAGAGGATGCCATCAACAAGGTGATACCTAGCCACTCGGTACTTTACCCGTCGGGCTTCTTCCTTTCCTTCAGGTAAAAGATCGTTCATGAGGAACATTATTATCGGGTCCATCCTGCTGTGTCCTGTAGCGACTGGGTCGACTTCCATGCCCCCCGGGCCAATTATGTTGGGCTCGGGCAAGTATTCAATTCTTATCCTGAGCAAATCTGACTTGGAATACTAGGCAAGGTGGGCAAACCGGTCGACCCTCGTGTTTTCCTCCCTCGGGATCTGTGTGACGGAGAACCCCTTAAGCTCCTTTGAAACTGCCTGGACAAGGGCTAGGTAGGCTACCATGTTGTCCTCCTCAACTTCATATTCTTAGTTTACTTGATTGACCACGAGCTGGGAGTCGCTGTATGCTTGGACTTGCTGCGCACCCATCGAAGTAGCCAATTGCAGGCCGACCAACAGGGTTTCATATTCGGCTTCGTTATTGGAGGACTGGAAACTGAACCTTAGCGCATACTCTAATTGGATCCCGTCGGGCATGGTCAGGATGACCTCACCCCCGCTACCTTGCTGGTTGGAGGACTCGTCTGCGTAGAGTACCCAGGTTGGGACGTCGGGCTGCGGACCGGGCGGTACTGCTAGTGGGTCGAGCTCTTCCACCGGATCTTCTGGGTATGTGAACTCCACCAGAAAATCTGCTACAGCTTATCCTTTGATCGCCGTCCACAGTTTGTAAACCACTTCAAATTCTTCCAGCTCTAATGCCCACTTAATGAGCCTTCCGGATGTCTCGGGTCTACTCAAGATCCGGCGAAGGGACTGATCCGTGAGGACCATGATGACGTGGGCCTGGAAGTACAGACAGAGTCTCCGGGCAGAGGTAATTAAGGCAAAGGCTAACTTCTTGATGCGGGAGTACCAGTTTTTTGCGCTTTGGAGCGCTCAGCTGGTATAGTAGACCGGGAATTGTATCCCGTGCTCTTCTCAAATAAGTGTCGAGCTTACTGCTGAAGGAGATACTGCCAAATACAAGAATAACTCCTCATTTGGTATGGGTGTGGAGAGTAGAGGGGGCGATGTAAGGTACTTTTTGAGTTCTTGGAATGCCTCATCGCACTCATCTGACCACTAAAATGCCTTGCGGAGGATCTTGAAAAATGGAAGGCACCGGTCGGTAGCTTTGGAAATTAACCTGTTTAGTGAAACTACCAGGGCGACCAAGCTCTGTACTTCTTTTGTTGACCGGGGCGACTGCATGTTGATAATTGCTTGAATCTTTTTGGGGTTTGCCTCGATCCCTAGTCTGCTGACTAAGTGTCCCAAAAATTTTCTGGACGAGACTCCGAACGTGCACTTGGCCAAGTTCAACCTCATCCGGTACTTTCGTAGGATGCTGAAGGCCCCGAACAAGTGCTTGAGATGGTTTGACTTGTCTTGGCTTTTGACCAAGAGGTCATCAACATGTACCTCCATCGACTTCCCGATCAAGTCCTTGAACATGAATTGACCAGGCGTTGGTACGTTGCCCTGGCATTTTTGAGGCCGAATGGCATCTCCTTGTAGCAATACGTGCCTTGGTCGGTGATAAAGGAAGTCTTCTCCTCGTCCCCGGGGTACATGCTTATCTGGTTGTACCCAGAGTAGGCGTCCATGAACGAAAGAAGTGAGTGCCCGGCTGTAGCGTCCACGAGGAGGTCTACCCTAGGCAGCAGATAGCAGTCTTTAGGACAGGCCTTCTTTAAGTCGGTGGAATCTACACACATTTTCTACTTCCCGTTGCTTTTCTTTACTAGTACGACGTTTGCCAACTAGTCGGGATAGTGGCCTTCTCAGATGGACTTTGGCTTCAGGAGCTTTTTAATTTCCTTACGTACTGTAGCCTTTCTTTTAGGGGCCATGCCCCTCCTCTTCTTCTTGACCGGTCAGGAGATCGGATCAATGTTGAGAAGATGAGAGATAACCCGGGGTCAATCCCCGGCATGTCCTTATGGCACCAGGCAAAAATATCCTGGTTCTCTCTCAGGAACTGGATCAATTTTTCCCTCAAACTCGGATCTAGGAGAGTGCCAATGCTCATGAACCAATCGGGGAGCGCTGGGTCTAGCGTCACCTATTTTGACTCTTCCACCGGGCCTACTCCGTCCTTCACATCCCTTGGGTCCATTTTCTGGACGTTCAATGTTTTCGCAATTGCCTCTCTGCGTAAGGAACTAACTTAGCAACTTTGAGAGGTTTATTGATCTTCATGCAAGCTTCTCGAGCCTCAGGGAGTCGGGAACTTTACCACCAGGCCATAGGTAAACACAACAACTTTGGCTTTGTTGAGCGTCGGCCTCCCGAGGATTACGTTATATGCGGAGGGGGCCTCCATGACCACAAAGTTGAGCACGGAGACCTGTTGGGGATGGGTACCCATAACAATCGGGAGGTTAATCATATAGAGTGGTTGCGTGCTCGAGCCATTGAATCCGACTAAAGGCGTGGCAACCGACTGGAGTCTGTCCCTGAAATTCCCAACTGGTCGAACACCGAGGTGAAGAGAATGTCGGAGGAGCTGCCAGTATCCACCAACATTCTTTTCACCGTATAGTTGGCTATGGAGATTGTCACTACTAGCGGGTCATCGTGGAGGCAGTGCAGGTCCTTCACATCATCAGACGAAAACGTCAGCACATCGATCGGGGTGTAGTCGGTGGATTGGATATGCCAGACATTTGCTCAGGATGCCCGAGCATGCCTCTTCCTAGCCGACTGTGAATCCCCTCCGCCCAAAGTTTCCCCGGAGATGACATTGATTTGCCCGTGTGGTTGTGGCTGATTAGGGGCTCGGGTGTCCTGCCTAGGTTGTCTGTCCACCGCGACAAACTCGATAAGGTGGCCCTGTTCAATAAGCCTTTCGATGGCCATCTTCAGTTTGAAGCAGTCATCAGTGTCATGGCCATGGTCCTTGTGATACCGATATTTTTTATC
This sequence comes from Hydrangea macrophylla, assembly GCA_033977485.1. NCBI lineage: Eukaryota > Viridiplantae > Streptophyta > Magnoliopsida > Cornales > Hydrangeaceae > Hydrangea > Hydrangea macrophylla. The sequence continues at coordinate 51,823,925 of CM066992.1, read as the reverse complement.
TCGGTTTCTCTTCTCAGGCGGGCTTTTAATTTTTGCTGGTTGCTGGAGGAGCCTCTGGGTTTCGGCGGCTGCCATAACTTCATGAATTGGCCGGGAAAGGGGCGTGAAGGTGATCGGGGCCTGGTCCCGACCACCTACCGGCTGATCTGACTTCGACTTCTTCCCCTAGACCCTCTCAGAGCCATCGTGCTTCCGGTTGGCCCTCGGAGACTCGTCTCCTACGAGGCTAGCGCACTTAGCCTCCAGGAACTCCTTAGTGTCAATGTATTTCCCAACTCTCTCGTAGAGCTCCACCAAGGTTTTCGGTCGGTCATTGTGGAACGATGAGGCAACTTTGGTGTGTTGAACTCCAGAGTAGAAGGCCATGATCGCTACTGTGTCGTTCAGGTTGTGGATTTGCAGCCTCTGTTGATTGAAACGGTCAACGTAATCCTATAGGGATTCCCTCTTGCGTTGCTTGACAGTCAGCAAATGGGTATCTGACTGTGATCGGTCAAGCATTCCCATGAACTGGCCAATGAATAGTTTACTGAGCATCTTGAAGTCGTCAACCATTTGGGGCTTGAGGGAGTGGAACCACTAAGTGGATGCCCCTTTAAGGGTGCTGGGAAATGCCAAGCACAGTAGCTCGTCAGCGCCGGTAACCAGAGCCATCTAAGCCTTGTAAGACTGGACATGATCGACCGGGCTCCCCGAACCGTCATAGGAATTGAGATGTGGTTGCTTGAATTTCCTCGGGATGGGGAACTCGGTGATCCGGGAGGTATAAGGCGACTCGGTTTCAGTATTAGTGTGATCGCTACCCGCCTTGTGGTTCAGTTTCTCAATCTCTTTCTGCAGGTTCTCGATCTGGGCCTTGACGACCGTCTGACTGGTCTTATGCTCTGTATCCGAGCAGTAGGTCGGGTCGGATGACGAGGCCTATTCTTTGAAGTACGTTGTCTTCGGGGACGGACACGGCTCCGACTCTGGGTAATTGTGTGCCTGAGATCCCTACGGCTCCTGGCCGGGGTGTCTTTGTCCTATTCCCGGGCCTTTCGTCCGTGCCCCTCCCCTCTGGCAGCGCGTCTACTGTTGATAATATCTCAGGCGTCCCCTGCCCGGTACGGGTTGCCCCTGGCGCGCTATCGAGTCTGCTAGGGAGCCTGGCTACGCTCGTCATTCCTGAGTCGCCGCAAACCCGATGGGGACAAAGGCTTGGTGAAGGCACTCCTTCGTGACCCGGCTGGCTCCCGACCGCATGCACTCTTCTTAAGATGATCCTCGATTGGTGGGAGTTGCTCTTGTCGGGCTAGTAGAGCTTCGATCTACTAATGAGTTTGTCGCTGGCGCTCTAGGAGTTGAGCAAGAGTTGCAGTGATCTGATCGGAGGTCATGGAGGCAGTTGGTTGCCGGGGTTGTGAGTCCTCCTGACCTATCGGGGTAGCATTCTTTTTATCTTTTTTCGGCGCCACGGCTATCAGCTAAAAATTTGTTTCGGAGGAAATTTGTCGTCATTTTCCACAGACTGATGATGTCAAAAATTGGTAGGATAGTTTTGTGAGTAATTTAGTGGGAGAGAGAATATGACACAAGGGATTGTATGTGGTTCGGCCCCGTTAATTAGGTGACCTACATCCACGGGTACGTCGGAGCGCTTTCACTAACAGATCACCGACGGTGTTTGGTGAGTCAACAAAGAGGGCGACACTACCAGTTAACCGGCCGGGTACGTATGTAATAGTGATGTATTCAGCTATTCTCTAGGTTAAGAATGTCATCCCCTTCAATGAGGGTGAGGGGCCTCTTTTATAGGTGCAAGAGGCCACTCGTACATGGTAAGTTAATAGTTTATGAAGTCCAATCTAATTACAATTGATTTACAAGAAACTAGGAGAGTTCCCTAAATGGTTTAGGAAACTGCTTGCTCCTTCCATAAGTCTTCTAGCCAGAATAGGAAACTTGCTGATCCAGTGATTGGCAGGCTATGGGGTACACCTGGACTGCACACACTGAATGGCCGTCCCGTACTGCACACCCGAGCTGTGGCCTCTGACCGAGTGGTTCTCGCGGACAACTCGGGAAAATTGGGCAGTGGGTACCCTTTCGAGATGATGTGACGTTTTCCTTGCTGAGGTGGCAATTGACCTGATCTTTTTGTCCATATCAATTATATGCTCTAAAATATGTCCCAAAGAGCGAGAAAATTCACTAAAATAATTTTCTCAAGCTACCACTAGTGTTCTAAATACATTGTAATTATTCAATGAACTAATAATCAATAAAAATATTTTAAGCAATTTAATATGTGAACAAAAACTCACGATTATATGCTCTAAAATTTTAATATGATTCAGATAATTTACCAAAAATTATCTATGGATCGCACAAAATCTTATATGGTCTCAAAACAGTGTCCCTTATGTCCTTTATTAATTAAAAAAATTAATAACGTATTTTGGCTATTTTAAGCAATTAAATAAATGCCCAAAGGCATAAATTATATGCTCTAAAATACCACAAATACATGATAATTTACAAAAAACAAATTATCTAAGAGTCCCAAAATAGCGTACTAAACACTAAATATAAATTTCAAAAAATGTTTTTTTACTGATTTTTTTTGAATATTTAAAACCAATTAGTACCTTGATTGAAATAAGAAACATGCCAAAACATGCCAAACATGGCTCTAATGTCTCACACAATCTTAGGCGTCAAGACCATAAACTGAGGCTAGTTTCGTAGCGATAAATGTTCATAACAAAAATCTAGCTATTAGGAATCAAACCAAATTGTTATTGTTGCCAAACATGGCCTTATACGCTTTGTATGTGCATACATGCGCCTTAAGAACTATTCATCTTATTCAAAGGAAGAAACCTAATGTGCAGCAATCTATGTCGCGCGATAGGGACTATTCAAGGCTGTATCTTGCTCAATTTTGCACCAAATTTGATAAATCTTATACTGTTGTAAAGCTTATGCAACATACTTTCAATAGATGTTCAAAAATAGATTCGAAAACATCAAGTATCAATCCGAAAAATATCACAAAGTTTCTGAAAATATATTGATTTGATAGACCAAAAAAATTTGGCTTTGATTTTCTCCCTCTACGGAGATAATCAGCCCATGAAACTTCATGGGGGGACTCTAGGGACCATAAGGAACACAACCATATAAGATATTTGGACTTATATTGGTGTTCTATATTAGACCCACTTGAAGATTCGTATTTATCAAGTTTTTGGTAAAAGCTCCAAGAGCTTTAATGACAGATTCATTTTGGGTTAAAAAAAATGGGCGAATCAACAACCTATAGGCTCTGATACCAATGTAGAAAATATCATGCACACAAGCATGGAGTCGGGTTCAAGGCATACCTTGAGCGGAATACCTGATTCGGATCGTCTATAGCGTTGTTATGAGCCCATCAACTTCACCTACGAACGACTGCGATCTCCAAGCCTTCGTGTACTCTTGTGCTTTGCATAGGTCGTAGAGGACACTACTAGAGCGATCCCCATGGTAGTCACGCGCTAAACCCAAGGCACTGTGGTGATAGCCTAGAGAGAGAAAATACAAGAAAGAGAGGAGAGAGAGAGAGATGGTCGGCCTCCTGGGTTATAGTGCGTGTAACCCTAATATGTGTGTGCAATATAAATATATATAGGCACAAACCTTAGGTCACCAAGGCCAAGGCGCATTGGACCCGGTCCAATGTATGTGGGTGTACAAAAATGACCCACAATTTCTTACACCAAGGATTACACTAGCTTCACCCAAATCTTTCATGTCAAAGTTTGCACGTAAAAGAGTTTTAACATCATTTACAACGTGAATATTAGAGCAAAAAATAAGCAAGTCATCAACATACAAGCATATGATAGTGCAAAGATTATTATCAATTTTATATTAAACACACTTGTCACTTTCATTAATCCTAAACCCGTTAGAAATGCCTAAGTTGTCAAATTTTTTGTGCCATTGTTTAGGAGCTTGTTTAAGTCCATAAAGAGACTTATCTAACTTGTAAACTTTATTCTCTTGACCCGGGACTATAAACCCTTCGGGTTGATCCATGTAAATTTCTTCGTCTAAACCACCACTTAAGAAAGCAGTTTTAACATCCATTTGGTGTACTACTAAATTATGTACAAAAACTAAAGCAACTAGTACTCTAATGGAAGTTATTCTCGTGACAGGCGAATAAGTATCAAAGAAATCTATATTCTCTCGTGGCCTATAACCCTTGGCCACAAGACGTGCTTTATATTTATCAATAGAACCATTGGGTTTCAATTTTTTTTCAAAATCAACTTACACCCGATTGGTTTACTACCAGGTGGTAAGTCAACTAAGTGCCAAGTACCATTAGACCCATGGGAGTCCATCTCATCATTTATGGCTTCTTGCCAAAGATCGGCATCTATAGACGATAGAGCCTCTTGGAGGGTATTAGGATCCTCTTCAACATTATATGTATAAAAATCAGGCCCATAGTCCTTAGCTATTCGGACCCTTTTACTCTTTCTAAGCTCTATTTCATACTCATTAGATTCTGCTAGTTTAGGTACATTACTAGATGTCATACCCCCACTATTTATTGATTTAAACGGAAATTATTCTAAAAAAATCAACATCATTTGATTCTATAATAACATGATTTTTCAGATCATAAAATCTATAGGTTTTACTATTAATAGCACATCCAATAAATACACACTCATATGCTCTACTAGCTAACTTAGACCTTTTAGGGTCTGGAATACGCACATAAGCTAAACACCACCAAGTATGAAAATAAGACACATTCGGCTTCTTATTCTTCCAAAGTTCATAAGGGGAAATTTTAGTTTTAGAGTTAGGAACTCTATTTAGAAAATAAAAAATAATTAAGAAAATTTCCCCCCACCAGTATGACGATGCACCAGAACTAAATAATACAGCTACTATCAGCTCGGTGTAAGTCCTATTTTTCCTTTCAACTTTTCCATTCATTTTGGGAGAATAAGGTGCTGTTTTCTCATGAATAATACCATGTGACACATATTATGCTATAAACTTATTAGTGTCATATTCACTACCTCTGTCACTACAGAACCTCTTAATTTTTTGATTAAATTGATTTTCAACTTCTGTTAAGAAAACTTTGAATAAATCAATTGCTTCACTTTTATTTTTCATAAGATAAATAAAAGAATAATTTGAACAATCATCAATAAAAGTGATAAAACATCTTTTAACATTTCTGGTTAAAGTGCCCTCAAATTCACAAATGTCATAAGGTATGGAGATAGACCCGGTCGATTTAGGACCCAGCTGGATGGATCCTATCATAGTGTTCTCACGACCAGAAGTCTCCTGACCGAGAAGGACAAAGCTCGATGGGTAAGATACCGAGTAGCTAGATACCACTTATCGAAGGTGTACTTTACAAGAGGGGATTTTCCACCCCTAACTCCAATGCATCCACCCTACCTAGGTCAATGAAATCTTATATAAGATCCTTGAAGGAGTGTGTAGAAGCCACATTGGAGGCCGGACACTTTCCTGTAGAGCCCTGTTGTAAGGCTACTACTAGCCTACAATGGCTCGAGACTCCTAGGATTATGTCAAGCGGTGTGACAAGTGCCAGAGGTATGCGAGTATGATCAACCGCCCGTCAAAGCCACAGACTCCAAATCTTAGCCCCTGGTCATTTGCTCAATGGGGCATCGACATAGTCGGGCCGTACTCGATGGTTAAGGGTCAGGTCAAGTTCGTCGTCATCGTAGTAGACTACTTCACCAAGTGGGCAGAAGCCAAGCCCTTGGTAACAATAACCAAAAAAAAAAGATGGAAAATTTTGTTTGTAAAGAACATCCTCAGTAGGTTCGGTGTGCCCCGGGTACTAGTCAGTGAGAACGGTAGGCAGTTTGACACACCGATATTTAGGTAGTTCTGTTCGGGCTACAGGATATCAAATCACTACTCCTCCCCCGAGCATCCTCAAGCTAAAGGACAAGCCGAGGTAACAAACCAAACAATTCTACAGTCCATTAAAACAACGCTTGAAAAGGCCTAGGGACTCTAGGCGGAAGAACTCCCGACCCTTCTGTGGGCCTATCGTACTACTCCCCGAGCTGCAGTGGGAGAGACCCCGTTCTAACTCACCTATGGCTTTGAGGCAGTGGTCCCCATAGAACTGGGACTACCAACATACCGGGTGACAAACAACAACGAGCAAGGCAACGAGGAAGCCCTCAGAGGAGAGCTCTACCTAATAGAAGAAAAAAGAGATCGGGCATATCTCAGGGTGGCGGCTAATAAGCAATCTCACGGTACTTTAATGACAAAGTAAAGCATCGCAGTTTTCGTGTAGGGGACCTCGTCCTCAAAGCGGTAAACCAGTCCACCAAAAACTCGAGCCATGGAAAGCTGGGGCCAAACTGGGAAGAGCCATATAAGGTTACCCGGGTCAACTGACCGGGAACATACTAGTTATAGACACTAGAAGGGCAGGATCTATCGCACCCCTGGAATGTGGAGCATCTACGGAAGTACTTTCAATCAAATCAGAATCAATATTGGTTTGGGTTTTTTTTTTTTATGTTTTCTTTAAATAATTTGTGGCTCTTTCCAAGCACTCAAAGTAGTTTTCTAGATTGAATAAAGAATTTCTATTGCGAACAATGTTCCCTACCAGTATTTCATAACAACAAAAGACCTTGGGATCATGCCTGAGGCACAATAAACGACCTCGGGATTACGCCTGAGGTGCAACAGAAGACCTCAGGATCACACCCGAGGTATCTAAACGACCTCAGAATCGCATCCGAGGCACTGGCTCCACTTAGGTCCGTAACCTGTGATGGGGGCAAATCCCCTAGGTGGCCAGCAGTAGAGGAGTCAAAAGACCCTGGAACTACCAATATTTTAAGTCGGCTACCTATAGTCATTACCTCTATAAACACCTACCTTAGAAAATGCTTGGAGGGGGGGACATGAGGGAGTAATGAACCAAATAGGAAGGCACACCGGCCATTTACAAGACTTAAAATTGACATAGTGTAAACCCTTAGTCATTCCCGAGCGCCTACAACGCTCCGAGCGCATATCGAGCGGGTACTTACAGGACTTTAAGCTCCTAGAGTACCCCGACCGGGACCTACAGACCTAAAATCTCCTAGTCATCAACAGCTCGGGAAATTTAAAAGCCTTTACAGGTCCCCAGAAGACCGAGTGTTCCCTTCTAGTCACAGTTTTAGAACCTTCTGCTAAGGTAGGGTCATAACGAAGCTAGACAACTGGTCGGGCACGGGCAAATACAAACATGCAAAATATGTATAAGTACAAACATTCACAGGGTGTCAAAAAGCAACCTCAAGGGGCCTTTTCATTACTAGTTTGGAAAAAGTACATTGCCTAGGGGGCAATTATAGTAGCCGCTCCACAAAAAAAAAAAAAAAAAAGAGAAGAAAAAATTTAAATATACAGGCTGGAAACAATTGGGCCAAGTGGTTGGCCAGGCTCCTTACTCAGGATCATCCACGATGACCACCTCACCCTCGGTCTCCCTGACCTCTCCGTCGGGAGCAACACCCCCAGTAGGCGCCTCCTCCTCAGCGGTAGCTCCGTCAGTAGTAGGGGGCCTCATGTCCTAGTAGTTGGAATCCATTCTCGAGTAAGCAGTAAGGTCCCACTCGGGATGGTCCAAAGTCACCATCCTCTTCAGATCCATGTAGCCCTGGAAGAAGCCGTAGTCAAATCGCCCTCTGATGCTCTCTCCGCCTCCTCTTGTACGACCGTCGCCTCAGCCATGGCCTTCTTCTCAGCCTCAGCGGCCACCAAACTCTCCCTCATGGTATGCAGGTCCACCAAGGCAGTCTCCAGCTCCGTTTGAGCTTTCCCTAGGCTCAGGGCCATCCCCTTCACCTTGTCCTTCCCAGAGCCAAGGCATTTTCTTGGCCTCCAGCGCCACCCTCTCATTCAAAAGAATGGCTTTAGTAGCGGCCGCACTCTCAGCCAAGCTGGGTAGGTAGGATTCGACCCTGACCGCTATGCAACCGACCTATAAAAAGGAGATAGAAACTAGTCGGTCATCCTAAGCGAAGGAACATGGCAAAGAAAAATGAAAAGAAATGGGGCGAGTTACTTAAACATGAGAGAGGCTATAGAGCCACCTAGCAGCAACTGAAGGGGCATCCTTGCACACACCTCCACCTGACTCGGGAGAAGAATAGGACAGATTCTCTCCCGAATCTCTGAGAACTCCACCATCTCTATCCCGGATGCTACGTCTCTCCTAGAGGCAGTGTCATTCACCACCTCTACCCTCGGAGCTGACGTCCCGGTCGGTTACTGGCATGGCCCATGTCTAATCCGCTTAAGTTGCTGACCGCCGACGACATGCTCAGTAACTGCTCTCTTCCTCCTCTCACCCGCCCGAGTGGCTGCTACGACCTCCTTTGCCTTTAGTACTTCAGGATCTCTCCTTGGGGCTAAATCTGCAGAATCAAGAAAAGAGGCAAGTAGTAAAAGTACCTAGAGAGCAAAGGGAATCCGAGAGGTAGAGACTTACCATGAATAATAGGAGGAAAGATGGGCGCTTTGAAGGGCTTGTCAGGTTCGTGGCTAACTTTCTGGGCTTCCGTCCAGGTTAACAAATTAGCAACATTAGTAGGATCCTGAGCCAATGCCCTAATTTGGTCCTGGCACTCGTCAGGTATGATTGGTGGATCGGTGGACCCCACTACAAAATAGATTAGAGATCGGTTAGCTCCAAGGCAACAACAAAATAAGATGGAAAATAGACTCGAGACTGGAGCTTATTCCTCAACTTTCCCACCCAGGAGGTCCTTAGTTGAATTCTCGGAGCATCATTGCAAAGCCCGAGGGTGGACACTTGGAAGAATTTTTTATTCCATCCCTTGTTGCTGCTCGGGCACTTATCTATTATCTTCCTCCCTTGCCAGGCGCCAAGAAAAAAGAAACCAACCTCCTCGTGCAACGAGAATGGTCGGTGGGTCCATAAGAACTCATGGAGGGTTAGCTCGTACCCGAGGACTTGGGCCCAGAGGTGAATGGCCCCTATAAAAAAATCTCCATCCGTTCTGGGTGAGCTGCCCGGGACTAATGCCGAGATAGATCAGCAGAACCTGGACAAGCGGGTGGAGAGAAAGGCGAAGGCCCGCGGTAAACGCATCCTCATAGAGGATAACAAAACCCAGTTGGTGCAGATGAGCCCCATTGGTGGGTATTGCCAAAGAACAATGATCAGGAATGTCACTTTAATCCTTAAGTCAACTCAGGTCAGAGGCGAGCAGACTGTTGGTAATCCACTCACAAGAAAAGGCACAACGGGTCTGTCTAAGACTGATGCCTCGTCGCCCGACCCCCGTAACTCAGAGACTACCTAGAGCCCCTAGCTCATCTCATCGTCAGACACCCGAGGGAATCCTACCTTCACTATAGTGGTCTGATGGAGTTATTAAAGGAGGGTCCAAGCTAGTGCTTTCCTCTGACCGGGAAGATGAATTAAAATCAGAATGATGCATTTTTAAAGTCCCTGTCACAGGTCGGGGAAGTAACTGGCGACCTAGGTAGGGGTCTTGAACCCCTAATCTAAGATAAAGTTGTGGAAGTCTCAAAAGCCTAAACAGTAGGGCATATAAGGTCCGAACAGCTAAGAAACTCTCAGAATATGAAGAACTCTGGCTCACCGGTCGGTTTTACCACTCTACTAAGGCAAGAAAGCCCCCTGACCTAAAAAAAAAACAAAATCTGAGGAAATAGAAGTCCCACTCCCTCACAAAGCTTACTGGACTCCTACTCTCCAGAGTTGCTCGGGAATAGAGAAAAAGGGGAAGAAGGAAATGAAAGGAATGAATAAAGGTAGAAAACTGAGCAAAAGAAGACTTACAGTAAACAAAGGAAGAGCTCGGGATGCAGAGGGCCACTCGGTATTTTCTCGTTAGACAGTCAAAGGAATGAGGAATTACCCAAGTGTCCCTTATATATGCAGCATGAACGGCCCAGACGAACCCAGATCCAAAGTCCAGGGAATTTCCCGCCTAGCAATCTACATCTGGCGCCGCAGGCAGCCCAAGCGCTGCTTTAAAAAACATGCGCATTAATTCCGTGACTTGACAAGCCAGTTCGATTGTGATGGTCTAGTTACCATTGCACCGGTCTAGTTAGATCCTGCCCATACCAACCATTTCTTAACATGTGGTAGGTATCGATCCCGAGCTCCCGAGGTAACCGATCGATCCGAGCCCCGATTTACCAAGACGACCGGTCTGGCCCCGATCAATTTTTTGAGTTGCTTTTGAATGCGTATAAACTAACAAGATACCAATATCTGAAGTAATAACGAGTTTATGAAGACACGAGTTAAATTCTAATATAATAGTATCTTTCTCTTTTACTCGAAACCGTTAACAAACCCTTATCGTCTTGTTACTCAAAGACTGAAAGTCAACATACTCTGATTGAATGAACATACTCAATCGTTCAACTGTAGGGATACACCCTTATACCGTCCACCGCCTTTAAGGGCATATTCATAGCTCACCGCATGTCATGGACTCCACGTCAGTCCGTCCCCCAACTTTTAAGGGCATATGCATAGCTCACCGCTTTTAAGGGACACAACGTTTCCAACAAGGCATATCAATCTATTGCCATGATTCAGCGTCTTCCACCAGTGATCCCAGCTCATCGCTTTTAAGGGCATATTACACAGCTCACCGTATTTAAGAGCATATCATATATCATTTGGCCTATCTTAGGACTACTTGGTCCAGCTCATCGCTTGTCATGAACTCCATGTCAGTCTGTCCCCCAGCTGTTAAGGGCATATCATGACCAAACGTTCGTCCACGTACCGTTCCCAGAACTTATCAAACCTACATAAGTTCTGTTCTAACATTGACACATGATAATTCCCAATGTGGCCTGACTACTCTGATTAAAAGAAACGGATATCAAACTCATACCATAATCAATATGTCACCCACGTCATCACGTTAATCCATTATTCTTAATTACACTTATCTTTGTTGTCACATTATCCCAGATCGATCCAAAAATTGCATAATAGAGGTCCGAATCGAGAATCGAACAATCGAACCCTTAATATAATAAATGGGCAGAGGAATCCATGTTTTGTCAACGCCAATCAATTGGGACAAGGGTCCAATCGATAGGGATAAAAGTCATAACAATCGAGTGAGGAAAAATGGAAATCGATTGGGTCTAAAATAATGTCAATCGATTGCTAACATTGGCAATCGATTGGAGTTTCAATCGATTAGAATTCTATTCAATCGATTAGGATAAGACTGATGGCAATCGATTGGGAATTATGCCAATCGATTGGTACTTCGTCTTCACTAGCAGATTAATAAAACATTATATATAAACGTAGAAACCATGTATTAAATACATCTAATCTTCATAACCACGTGTATAAACATCAAATATAGGGACCAAGTGAGTTACAACTCACTTAGGGTGTGTTTGGCTATGTTTGTTTGTCTTGGAAGCTTGAAACCTCAAGGCTTCTCTCCCTCTCTTGCTCATTCTCTCTCTATCTCCTCTGTCTCTCCTTCTCCTTCTCTTCTCTTTTCTTTTTCTTCTTCTTCTTTCTCTTTTTAAGGTAGTGTGTGGGTGTATAGGTGTGTATAGATATAGACATATGTATATTTACAAGATGTGTCTTTCTCTCTCTCAAAGCTGTCGAAACTGGCCCAAGGCCTTAAATACTCTCATATATATAGAGATTGAGAGTGCCATATGTCTAAAGCTCAAGCAAAGAAAAAAACTTGTCTCTGCTTATGCCAATCGATTGGGACCTATGGCAATCGATTGGTTACAGATATTTGAAGGCAATCAATTGAAAAAGATGGCAATCGATTGGTGTGTTGCCACTTAATGAATTCAGGTTGGTATGATGACAATCGATTGGGAACATGTCAATCGATTGGTACTTAAAAAGTGGCAATCGATTGGTAACCAAAGTTTATCAAAGAAAGGTAAGTATTATACCAGTATAGAGAAACGAATACCATGTCTTAATATATATCCAAAATATAGGGTATTACATCATCCACCACTCATCAAAAGATTTCATCCTCGAAATCAAGAACATACTGGTCTAAAATAAAAATAGAAACTTCTCTCGCATCTCTGACTCTAGCTCCCATGAAGCTTCTCCTTCGTCATGATACTTCTAATGAATCTTTACTAAGGGAATCTCTTTGTTTTTGAGCTTCTTGATCCCTCGATCAAAATGCGAACAGGTCCTTTGTTGAATGTGGCATTGTCGTTAATCTCAATATCTTCGAAGTTGATCTTGTGTGTTGGGTTGTGGGCACACTTTCTCAGCATACTGATGTGGAAAACGTTGTGCACTCCTGACATCATTGGCGGCAATGCAAGGAGATAAGCAACCTATGGACACGCGGAATTCCGCTTCCCTTTCGGATTTGAAATTATTTTGAGAAAGGAAAAGAAAAGGTCTGTTGAAAACAGATACAGAGTCGCCTCTTGGTCTTTAAGGAACCAAGAAACCTAATTTTGACTCACCCAAACGGATAAAGAGCACCGGCCTTTCATAACCAAAGAACTTGGCTCGGGGTTTTGGTACGATAGAGGAAGGAGCCTTTGTCGCGACTAAAACACCCTCAACTCGCCCCGTCTCTTGACGGGCCTCAATTAGCATCTAAATAATCATCTTTTACTATGTTTGGTTTTACAATTAATACTATAATAGTATATTACATCACACAAGAATTTTGAAATGGAAGATCAAAAGATAAGATATCATTCATAAGATATAAGCCAAATATCACATAATGTAAAGTGAAAGATCACACAAACAAACTTAGAAAAAATTGTCTAATCATGTATCAAATAATCAAGTCTTCCTAATCTAAAGGGGACATGGATTGTTATTGAAACAAATAATCAAATAAATCAAAATATGCTTGGCAAGCTAGTATGATGCATGTTAATCTTTGAGAAAAGAAGACCTCTCACTCCCCGGGACAGATGAGAAAGGACGATTAGATCGAGGGGAAGCATGAACATGTGACCAAGTTCATTCCTTATAATCTTCTTAGATTAGGAGCCACAAAAGCCCCAAATCTTTGCATGGATGCAATGTATGTGTCTAAAATGTGCCAAGGTTGTAGTGTGTTTTGTGTTCATGGATTCCTAGAATAACTTAGAAGTCTATAATGTGTATGAATTAATCAATGAAATCATCATGGGATATGTACAAATGTGGTATGAACTACTTCCTAAGACATGAGCTAATTTGGAGTGCATGTAAGCATCAAATCAAAGGATGGAAGTAAAAGTGTGCTTGCTGTGAATAGTGGACAGAACAGTGACGTGATATTTTGCAAATTGAAAAGAGGGGTTAGGAATGTTTTCAATGCATGATTTTTTTATGGAAATCTTCCTTTTTATGTCTAGAACACAACCCAAAAAGCCAATCCGTAATAACTATTATAGATTGAGAGAAATCATATGAACAATAGAGGTTACTTAGAAACAAAGTTTGTACTATTGACTGAAATGTCAAAAAATCTTAGAAAATGAAAACAAATGATCTAGGGGCACGTTTTATGCAGAAAGTTTCATAAGACACTAACGTTCAAGAGAAAAATGAGTTGGGACCACCTCTTTTGGAAAAGTTTTCTGTAAAAATAAATTGAAAGTCAACCATGCTGCTGTGACAGCAAAGGCAGAATATCTGGGGAGAATGTTTGGACCAAAATGGAACATTTCCATGCATCTCCAAGTCAAACCAAAAATCACGGGCGTTCTATAATGAGTTAGAAAGACTTTCCAAGTGGTCTTACATCCATACTTTGAGTATTGAACTTAGAATAATTCTTTGAAACTAAACAACTCACTGTTTTGAAGATTTTTTTTTAGAGAAATAAGGTTTATTTCTTGGAATCCCAATATTGGGGGTTTTGAGGGATTTTGAAATAGCGATTTTGAAAGTATATTTTCAGCACTTAAATGGAGATTATGACCACTTGAAATATCAATATTTGAACTCATATTAAGAGCCTCCAAGATTGTTGGAGACATTGTTTTATTTTGGAAATAACCTCAAGAATACATGGGGATGTATTGAGGTTGTAACCTTCATCTATCAAACATGTTTTTGAGGTCAAGAGTTACTATCCATAAGGATTCACTCACCTTAAACTTCATGTCCTCATCTAGATGATGATAAACTAGTAAGTAAACAAGAAAAAAGAAAAAGAGATGAGATAAGAAGAGATGAACATCAAAGTAAGCAAGCAAGTATATAAACAATCAATAGATGCTATTCAATGATGTATTGGACTTGTAGCTTCGTATTTCATTCACATGTGGTGATATTGGACATGGAAGTAGTTTTCTCTCTCTTAAATGCTCACTAAAATGGTGGTTGGATTTATTGAATATGAAGTAAATGGAAGTAATGAAGTAAAAACAAAGTTTAGAACTCACTCTCTTGTTTGGAAATCAAAGAATGAAGCTTCTTTTCTCTCTACTCTAACCTGATCTCTACAACTTTCTCTCTAAAACTTTTCAAAGCTTGCATTTGACACCCCCTAAATGAGAAAGTCAAGGGGGGTTTATATAGGCCAATTTGGGGTGGTTTTGGGGTTTTAGAAGTACTCCATTGGTCCCAAACAACTGAAAACATAGAACTATGTCATTTTGGTTTCTAATTAATCAAAATGGACCCCCAAAAGAATTTTTAAAAATGGAATGCTCTGGAGGAGAGTGCCGCAGCAGCACTGGGCCTGTGCCGCGGCGGCAGTGGGACAATGCCGTGGCGGCACTGCTCCTCATTCGTCCAGATAATTCTTTTTAGGCCCCCAGAGGTTCCGGTATTTGCGAAAAAGGCCCTATTTCATCCGAAATTCACAAAAAATGCATACGAACTCCAAATTGAGGTTGTGATATACCATTGGAAAGGTAATGGAGTCTACTTTACATAAAAAATAGTTCAGAGATGGGTCACTTTGTAAAGGTTTGCGGTATTTGCAATAAAAGACGATTTGATCATATTTTTCGCCTTCAGAAATTCAAAATAAATTCATTTTAGATCCAGGAATTATGTGCGATATACCGTTGGAAAGCTATTGACCTCTAGTATTTACGAAAAATGTTTAAAAATTATTATGGTGCTCCAGTTTTAAAGACAACTTTTGGTCAAACTGGTCAAACCTGGGATTCCCGGGAAGTCCTAGGAACCTCTGGGAGTTCCCAGGAACCAACGTTATCGTCCAATTTCCTTTTAAAACTCGTTTTAGTACTTTTCATAGGATCTAGAATGATCTTGGAACTTTTCGGCGAATTTGGATGATTTTGGTCAAACCTTGGTCAAACTGGTCAATGGGGACTTTCCGGGAACTTCCGGGGGTCTCTGGGAGGTGACAATTTCATCTGGCTTTGCTAAAAAACTCATCTTATGACTTTTCTTATGACACAGCATGTTTCCAGAACTTTTCGGTCCACCTCTGGGAGTGTTTGGGTTTTCAAGGGCATTTTGGTCATTCTGAGCATTTTGAGAGATAGAACTAACTTCCAGGTGTCTGTTCTGAGTCTTTTCGATCATTGTGAACCACCAAGCTATGAGTCTCCTAAATCTGATAGCCGCCAAAATGGGGTGTCTATACAACCTTCCCAACACGTTCTAGGATCTCGAACGGTCCGATAAATCGCGGCGATAGCTTGCCTCTCTTCTGACCAAATCTAACGATGCCTCGAACAAGTGAAACTTTGAGTAGTATGTGGTTTTCCACAGTAAAACTCCAAGTCTTTGCGTTGCTTGTCAGTTTAACTCTTGTGTCGTGTCTGAGCTATCTTCATCTTCTCACATACAAATTGAATCTTCTTGCTAGTCTCTTATACCATTTCTGGCCCAAGAAGTTGAGTATCTCCGACTTCGGTCCAACATAGCGGCGATCGACAAGGTCTTCCATACAAAGCTTCAAACGGTGCCATTCCTATGCTCTAATGATAACTATTGTTGTATGCGAACTCGATTAACGGTAGGTGCATCTCCTAAAAACTCTCAAAATCAATGCCATAAGCGCGTAACGTGTCTTCCATCACATGATTAACTCGTTCGGTCTGTCCATCAGTCTGCGGATGAAATGCTGAACTCAAGTTTAATGTTGTTCCTATCGCTGCTTGAAGACTCTTCCAGAACTCTGCCGTAAAACGCGAATGTCGATCCGACACGATAGAAGCAGGTACACCGTGTAACCATACAACGTGTTGCAGATACATTTGGCTCAAACGTTCTACTAGATATGTCATACTATAGGCAATAAAATGTGCCGTCTTCGTAAGTCGATTCACGATTACCCAAATAGCATCGTGGTTTTGCTGCAACTTCGGCAATCCTACCATAAAATCCATGGTGATGTGTTCCCATTCCATTGAGGAATCGGTAACGGTTGTAGTAATCCAGGTGGCTTCTGATGTTCTGCCTTTACTTGTTTACAAGTAAGACATTTAGATATATACATACTCAGCTACTTCTCGCTTCATTCCTTCCCACCAAAAATTTCTCTTCAAGTCCTTGTACATCTTCATACCTCCAGGATGAATGGTCATCCGTGACTTATGAGCTTCATCCAATATTTCTTTCTGGAGATTTGCTTCGTCAGGTACATAGAGTCTACCTTTGCATCGTAAGGCTCCGTCTGTACTGATACTCTAGACTTCTGGTTCCTTGGCTGACATCTTGGCGAACCATAACTTCAAATCCTCTGGTATTTGTTGAGCTTCTACAATACGACTGATTAAGGTTGGTTGTACCATAAGACATCCAAAATGCTATCCTCCCATTGATTCCACTGGCTGAAGTCCAAATTCCGCTAACACATCCAATGCTTTCCATTCTTGAATTAACAATGCAGTGATTACTAATCGAGGTTTACGACTCAAAGCGTCTGCTACGACATTTGCTTTACCAGGATGGTATTGCAATGAAAAGTCATAGTCCTTGTGTAACTTCATCCATCGTCGATGTTGTATGTTCAACTCCTTCTGAGAGAACAAATACTTCAAGCTCTTATGATCGGAAAATAGATCAAACTTCTCTCCATAGAGATAGTGTCTCCAAATCTTTAATGCAAATACTATTGCTGCTAGTTCCAGATCATGCGTAGGATAATTCTTCTCATGTACCTTCAATTGTCTGGATCCATATGTAATGACATTCTTGTCTTATATAAGCACACAACCAAGTCTTTGGTGCGATGCATCACTATAGATTATATACCTTTTTCCATTCCTAGGTATCGCGAGTACTGGTGCAGAAGTCAATCTTTTTTTTACCCCTGCAATGCACTCTCATGCTTGTCTGTCCATTCGTACTTCATCTCCTTCCTCATCAACTTCGTCAAAGGTCTCGCTATCTTGGCGAATCCTTCTACAAATCTTCTGTAATATCCTGCTAGCCCAAGAAAACTTCTAACTTTCGTTGCATTCGTCGGCCTGTTCTAGCTTAAGACTGCATCAATCTTAGATGAGTCTACTGAAATACAGTCTGAGATATAACATATCCCGTGAATTTGACTGCCCGTAGCCAAAATTCACACTTACTAAACTTTGCATACAACTTGCTATCTCTGAGCGTCTATAAAGCAATTTGTAAGTGTCCCTTTCTTCTGTCTTTGAGTAGATCAAGATGTCGTCGATGAACACTATAATGAATTTATCCAGATATGGTTTGAATACTCTATTCATTAAGTCCATGAATACGACAGGATCATTTGTCAATCCGAAAGGCATAACTAGAAACTTATAATGCCCGTATCTTGTCCTAAATACTATCTGTGACACATCCTCCGGTCAAACTAATAGCTGATGATATCCGGAACGTAGATCAATCTTTAAAAAGATCCTTGATCCTTGCAACGAATCGAATAGATCATCTATCCGGGGAAGTGGATATCTATTCTTAATTGTCACCTTGTTCAACTCCCTGTAGTCTATGCAGAGTCGAAGAGTTCCATCCTTCTTTTTCACAAATAGAACTGGTGCTCCCCAAGGTGACGTATTCGAACGTACAAAACCTAGATCTTCAAGTTCCTGAACTTTCCTTTAATATCCTAGAATACATCTTGAAAGTCCTGTACAGTAGGAATCTGATCCATCGTTAGTTCTGTACTTGTATTCCCAATTGTAGCTACACAACTTGTGAGAAACATGTCACTTGTCGGCTGACACTGGAATTTGGTCGTCGGTCATCCAGGTATTGGGAATACAATAGTCTTGGTAGGGCAATCTAGATTTGCACCGTACTTAATAGGCCAATCCATCCCTAGAATAATGTCAAACTCTGACATTGACAGAACCACTAAGTGTGCTAGAAGATTCCTATCTCCCAAAGTTAATGGGAAATATTTTCATACTTTACCCAATTTAACAGTCACTCCCAACGATGACACAACATTAAGTGCTAGCTCGAGTGTATGGGTTCTAAACCCAATTGACGCACAATTTTGACAGCGATAAAAGAACTTGCAGCTCCAGTAACAAATAAAGCTTTAACTTGACTATGAAAGAGTACAAGTGTACCTTCCAAATGCTGTTGTTCCTCGGCATTAAAACCTACTTCTCCTGGGATTATAGCATTTACCCGAGTCTGATCTGGAGGTCCTTGGATTCCTTGACTTAGGGCTCCATAATATCCTCCTCGTGGTACACGACAATCCTTGCTCAAGTGCCCTGGCTTGTTGCAATTGCGGCAAACGATGTCCGGCCTGAGATAAATTCTAGGGGTAGTGCAATTTTTTGCAATATGTCCTGGCTTTCCACAGTTAAAACATCCTCCATCATTTGGTAGCGCAGTTGTAAGCAGTGACTGAGGTCGCTATCCTCACTGTTGATATTGCTGGGATCGAAGATAACCCTGCTGGGGCTTCCTGGTTCCTTCCAAAGTTCTCTTGTTGACTTGAAAATTACCCTGAGGTCTCCATCCTTGGGTATTCCTCGGCAACTAGGTTTGGAAATTCCTCTGTTGCTGAAAATTTCTCAACGGCTGAGGTCGATTCATCTAGGGTTGTTGTACTGGATACGCATCCTTCTCCAGACTTACAGCAAGTCTGACCAGTCCTTCAAAACTCTGGTTCAGGTGACTGATCATCATATGGCAAATCGAGACAATCGCTCAAACTGCGTGGTATATTCTCGTACAGTCCAATCTCCTTGAACTAAGCTCATGAAATTCTTCTCCTGTTGCTCCTTTTCGTCTTCTGGAAAGTACTTCTTGAGAAATCTTCCCTTGAACAATCCCCAAGGCATTGCTCTGGTAACGTTTATTCTTACAGTGGCTCGCTTAGCTTCCCACCAATCTATGGCGGCATAGGTGAGCTGGAACGTAGCAAGAAGACGCTTCTCTTGCTCTCTGCATTCCAATGCTTCAAAGATCAACTCCATTTCTCTTATCCACTGTTCGGCTTTCCATGGTTCTGCTAGTCCATCGAACTTCTAGGGATGGAGTCCACGAAAATTTTCTAGTAACTTATCTCCAGTTTATCTATGCTGAAACAGTGCGACTGGGGGTTGAACAGGTCGTTGATTGGTAACATGGTTGTAAGTGTCTCTTACTTGCTCTATCCTCTGCACAAAGGCTTCAAAAACTCCGGATGGGTCCATTCCCTCTGGAATAGGTGCTCTAATTCGCGCTTGATAATTTCTCAAGGGTCCTACCATAGTGATGAAGTGAGTTGCGCACCTACAAGAGACCTATTGATTAGCTGACAGTCTTCTCGGAGAGACAAAATCAAGATAGGGTGATAGACAATGATGAGAACTAACAATTCTACTAATCAGCACATAATACTCAAACATCCCATCAATATCAAAGTACTGCTCGTATATATATATCAAAAGATGTACCACATAGTACACACTAGTCAAACTGTGTACCACGTGGGATAAAAGCTAAACTTGTACTAAGGTCAGCTAATACAACACTACTACTACTGGTAATATCTATACAAAGCAATGGTCAATAGCTATCTCTCAAGCTCCCAAAAATCTAGTGGACAACATGTCCTGATATAAACAAACAAAAACTAAACCCTGCAGATCCTAACTCAAAAATTGTCAGCGTCTGATCCTACTGGTGGGCCCTCATCCTCTGGTGCAATGTCCATCTCTACCGGTGGATCATCCTCGGCTGGTGCTGCTGCTCCTCCTACTACCACTCCAATGTCCCAATCCTCGACATTCATGTCGTCAACCTCCATCTCCTCAATATCAAATGCTGGCTCAATAACATCGGCGATCAACTCAGCAAAATCCCCAACAATGGCCATAGCGTCTGCTAATGTAACCTGTCTTATCGAAAATCCGGCTGGCTGTGCAACCATTGCTGCTACCTACTCAGCTGCCATATTGGCAATAGCTGCCATATGAAGCATAGGTCCTGCTGGTAAATCAAACACTACGGGTATCTCTGGTATGACTACCTCCTCTACCTCAGGATCAACTATAATATCCTCCAAAATCTCATCTCCCACTACTCCTATGTCCTCCTCAACAACTACCTCCGGGTCCTCTTCTACAACAATCTCCGGGTCCTCCTCTGGCTCCTCGTCATCCTCAACTAGCTCGATGTCCTCTAGGGGATCTTCTTCTGGGTCAGCATCCACTATCGGTTCAACCTTTGGTGACTCTGGCTCTTCAGGCTGCTCCTGTGGCTCTGGAATGGGTACCTCGAGTACTGGTGATGGTGGTGCTGCTGATGCTGGTACAGGTACACGCTTTGGTGGAACAGGCCCTGCTATGATAGCTCGTAACTCGATCTCATCTACCTCAGGCTTACTCTGGATCAACCTAGCCATCTCCTGGTATATGGCTGCTTGGGTCATAGCGTAGTGATACGCATCCATACATATCTCTATTGAGTGTGTCATACCAACAACATAGAAAGAAGTCCACATCCTCTCCTCCTAGTAACGACTAGCGGTCTGGCGAATGTGGCTCTGGTATATCTCTGGAATGGCAGGCTCTACGGTGTCTCCATGAATGACATGTCCACCAAAAGAGTCATCCATAAACAGGTGGAAATCTGGATCCATGCTAACCTACAAAGGAACCATCTATCGTCAGAAGGACGATTTTATCTCAAACTCATATCTCATCTCAAAGAAATGCAAATACTAGGACCAGATGGTGTGGAACAATGTTAGTGAACGAAAGTATCACAACCTAGGGCTCAGATCCTGTCACGCCCCGGAGCAGCAAAAATAGAGAAAAATAAATTTCCTTTTTGGGTCCATAGGGAATGACTGGTGAATGTCACTAACTTCCACACCACGCAGTTCTAGTTAACAGAAAGAACAACCCACAGTAATATAAAGGAAACCTAGTGTATTACCAACATTAGAGTTACTACAACAAAAGAGCTACATCGGAAGTATATAAGGTTTGGAAGCAACATATGCCCAAGTACCAAATATAACAAAAACATTCTAACCGGAAATAATAAACTAATAACTATCTCTAGATCTTCAGCTAGCATAAAAATTAGCATAGTAATCCTCCCCGACATATGCACCATTAGTGGGGTCATCTCCTGCGTGTTCACCTCCCAGATAGTAGTCATCGTCGTAGATTCCGTCACCTGCAAAATAAGGTACAGGGTAGTCTGGATGGGGAAAGGTCCAGGAAATAAAGGTCGTCAGCTTACTGAGAGCTAAGTGAGTATAAACTAACAATATACCAATATTAGAAGTAATAACGAGTTTATGAAGACACGAGTTAAATTATACTATAATAGTATCTTTCTCTTTTACTCGAAGTCGTTAACCAACCCTTATCGTCTTGTTGCTCAAAGACAGAAAGTCAACATACTCTGATTGAATGAACAGACTCAATCGTTTAACTCTATGGATACACCTTTATTCCGTCCACCGCTTTTAAGGGCATTTTCACAGCTCACCGCATGTCATGGACTCCACGTCAGTTCGTTCCCCAGCTTTTAAGGGCATATGCACAGCTCACCGCTTTTAAGGGACACAACGTTTCCAACAAGGCATATCAATCTATTACCACGACTCAGCATCATCTACCAGTGATCCCAGCTCACCGCTTTTAAGGGCATATTACACACCTCACCACATTTAAGAGCATATCATAGATCATCTGGCCTATCTTAGGACTACTTGGTCTAGCTTACCACTTGTCATGGACCCCACGTCAGTCCATCCCCCAGCTTTTAAGGGCATATCATGACCAAACATCCGTCCACGTATCATTCAACTTATCAAACCTACCTAAGTTCTGTTCTAACATTGACACATGACAATTCCCAATGTGGCCTGACTACTCTGATTAAAAGAAACGGATATCAAACTCATACCATAATCAATATGTCACCCACGTTGTCACGTTAATCCATTCTTTTTAATCATACTTATCTTTGTTGTCACATTATCCCAGATCGATCCAAAAATCGCATAATAGAGGTCCGAATCGAGAATCGAACAATCGAACCCTTAATATAATAAATAGGCAAAGGAATCCTTGTTCTGTCAACGCCAATTGATTGGAATCAATTGGGACAAGGGTCCAATCGATTGGGATAAATGTCATAACAATCGAGTGAGGAAAAATGGAAATCGATTGGGTCTAAAACAATGTAAATCGATTGCTAACATTAGCAATCGATTAAAGTTTCAATCGATTGGAATTCTATCCAATCGATTGGGATAAGACTGATGGCAATCAATTGGGCATTATGCCAATCGATTGGTACTTCGTCTTCACCAGCAGATTAATAAAAAAAAAACATATATAAACATAGAAACCATGTATTAAATACATCTAATCTTCATAACCACGTGTATAAACATCAAATAAAGGGACCAAGTGAGTTACAACTCACTTAGGGTGTGTTTGGCTATGTTTGTTTGGCTTGGAGGCTTGAAACCTTAAGGTTTCTCTCCCTCTCTTGCTCAGTCTTTCTATCTCCTCTGTCTCTCCTTCTCTTTCTCTTCTCCTTTCTTTCTCTTCTCAAGGCAGTGTGTGGGTGTATGGGTGTGTATAGATATAGATATATGTATATCTCTTCACAAGATGTCTCTCTCTCTCTCTCTCTCTCTCTCTCTCTCTCTCTCTCTCTCTCTCAAAGCTGTGGAAACTGGCCCAGGCCATAAATACTCTCATGTATATAGAGATTGAGAGTGCCACATGTCCAAAGCTCAAACAAAGAAGAAAACTTGTCTCTGCTTATGCCAATCGATTGGGACCTCTGGCAATCGATTGGTTATCGATTGGTATGTTTCCACTTAATGAATTCAGGTCAGTATGATGGCAATCGATTGGGAACATGTCAATCGATTGGTACTTAAAAAGTGGCAATCGATTGGGAACAAAGGCAATCGATTGGTAACCAAAGTTTATCAAAGAAAGGTAATTAAGGATTATACCAGTATAGAGAAACGAATACCAAGTCTTAATATATATCCAAAATACAGGGTATTACAAGAACCGACTTGCATATATTTGGTTGATTTTCTAAAAATTACTCACATAGCTTAAAATCGAACTAAACCAACAAAACCAATCACTTCGATTGAATTTAAAACATGAAAACATCGGCAAAAACTAACTGAATTGGGCGGTGTAGGCCCCTAATTGGAAATAACATACCTAAACATTTAAAAATAGAAAAGTAAAACAAGAAGGTCAAGTTATAGAAAAGATATTCAGGGTGACCGTCACATCACATCATCATACTGAAGTGGTGTGACGTACCAATCTTACTTATACATGTGTTGTAACTTCTACTGGTAACTACCCTGGAAATAGGGCATAAAATATATAGTTATTTATATATAAAAACATAACACACCATGTTAACATGATGACGTACGTGGTAATTTTATATGTGATCTCTATCTACCTATATATATAGTGAGGATCAGGTGCGGGTGTTAAGGGGCGGACTTTGGGGCGGACCACTTTTAGCGACGAAAATGTCGCTTTTAGTGACGAAATTTTTCGTCGCTAAAAGTGGTTCGTCCCAAAGTCCGTCTTTTGACACCCGCTTAAGATCTGGACTGCCTATATATATATATATATAAATGTACCAATGGGTATAAGTGTTTTACACTTTTATCAATCAATGCACTTTTATTTATTATTTTTTTTTTTTGAGTTTTGAAAGTTTTGATATACCACTTTTTTTTTGTGATGTGTCCATGAGAGTACAGAATACTTAAATTTGTTATACATTAGTATATATTGTAGTCTTTGTAGAGGTGTAGATTGTCAAGATATATTACATAGTGTTTTAATTAATCTTCAATATAGTGTTTTTGATGAGTCATGTTCTTCTTATTAAAATGAGTACTATTACAACTAAAATTACAATTGGTTACATTAATAATTACTGTATAAGATAATAATGAATTTTATGTGGTTGATCCGTACATAAGGTTCTTTACAGCATCCTATCAGTAGAAGCCACGTGAGAAAATGGAAGCGACAATATTTTGAGATCACTTGCAATCAAACAAACGGTATTCAACTTGAGTAAGAATTGTTTGACCATTCATTTACATGAAGTTATTATCTTTGATTACATATTTGCTCACCCATGCTCACCCACTACAAATGAATTCCCATTTTTGTCCCATTCAATAATTGTGTTATTAAAACAGGGGTAATATAGGAATGAAAAAGGGCACTTGTCAACATAACAGTAGTGTGGAGAAGAAAGGGTGAGCAAAATTGGAATTAGCAAAAGTGAACTCATTATCTTTACCCATGGTTGTCCACATGATTAGGGTAAATTTTTTTTAAAAAAATTTATTTATATCAATGGATATGCATTTTGATTACTAGAAGTTATAAGTTCTATTAGTCTTAGCTGCAACCCGAATTTTATTTTAGTGAAAAAAAATCATCAAATGACCAATTATGTGGAATTTTGAAATGGGCCATTAATACCACTTAACCACCCCTGAGACTTGACCCTAGAACACTTATCTCAGGTTTGAAGAACAACACTTCTCCTGAGCTTTTATTTTAGTCATAAAAATCCCCCTTCTATTTACTTTAATAATGTTGGGACTGTTCAAATATATCTAAATTATCCTTATCTACTTTAGGAGACTGAAATGACCTTGGGGCTGGTATAAAGACTCATATAGTCCTCTTCCAATGTGTAACATACTAATACACTTCAAAATTTTGCTTAGGTGGACAAAGATTTCCATAAAAATAGGGGGACAGGTGGATAAATACAATAATGATATACCCACATCTCCAACCACACCTCTAATCACATCTTATGCTTTAAATGCATATACCCTGTCCTGTTTGATTTTTTCACACTTTTTTGTGCACCACTTACACAACACAGGGTACATGCATTTAAAGTAAGGATGTGATTGGAGGTGTGGTTGAAGATGTGCATGGGTGTATCATTGTTGGGATAAATAAGAGATTTACATTGGTTTGTGATACCATGTTACTAAAATAACGATCACATTTAAAAATGCATTTTTTTTATTACTATAGAGGTTTAAGTGATTTTGGATACTACAATAACCAATATTATTTGGTTAAACTAATAGAATGATTTCTAATTCTAGCCCAGATTAACTAATCGAACTAAGGTAGGCAAGGTACCCAAAATCAATGCAAAAAATTTACCGAACTTTCCTTAAGTGGTAGTTCTTAAATAAAGGGTGTACAATATGATCCTTACTGTATTTAATCTCTTATAAGATATACCATGATTTAAGCTGTATTATTACTATTCGTTTGGATTGTTTCTGTCCCAAAAAATTTCTTGTTGAAGACATTGACAATAAGTCTAGGCATGTAGCTGTTGCTTCTTTTTTTTTTTTTTTTTTTTTTTTTGTTTCCTTAATGTTATTAGGTTTTAATTCTATAGTTATTTGGAAATCAAAAAATATGAAATAATGAGTCCTTATACATCAGTATTGGTTTCACCTAATATTGTTTTAAACAATAAAAGACACAATGTGCTATTGTATTTTCACCTAATATTGTTTCAAAACGTTTACCGAAAAAAAAATTTGTTTCAAAAAAAAAAAAAGAAAGATAATGAGTTCTATCACATAAAAATAAGTTTGTTTAAATCACTGTGCATATTCCTTTATTTGAGATATTCTATTGGGTAATGCAACACGTATTCTTACAGTTTACACAACTCAAAATTTGTCTTTTCATTTTCGATGCATAATAATACTAATATGAGAAAGTAAGAGATATTATATAAAATAATTAAACATACACAATGCGTTAACTTTTATTGTCTTTTATATATATATATAGCAACTTTGATTGTCTTTTGCTAAATTAAATTTTGATTTTTGGTCAAAATCAAATTCACCAATCTTTGTTTTTCTTCTTAAATAGTCTAATTGAATTTGATTCTACACAAAATAACGCCCACTTTTTATTCATTTAATTTTTTTTTTTATAATCATTTGGTGTTTTGGATTTGAGTCTAGGAACCCTGATATGAGCGTGGCGTAGAGAGCTTTTAATTTTATTTTTATTATATTGGTTGAATGGTGGTGAACTTAATCTATTTGTTAGATAATTATTTTTGTTTAATGATTCCTCTCACATAGCATAGAATAAAGAATTCTATTATATTCAAAACAAATTGTTTATAATTTAGGAGAACACAAATATTGATGGCATGAGTGAATTGGTTGCCCTGCTTTCATCTACTTCTTCTTCTTCTTCTTCATTTCTTTCCTTTTTTTTTTCTTTTTTTCTTTTTTATTTAGTTTTCACAGAAGTATCAATGTGTCATGTTCTATAAAAACTAGCAAATTATGTGACAATTACGTTGGGACCAAAGTCATTAAATGTGTAATAAATTTCGATGTGCTCATCATTTTTTCCACCAAAGAAACTACCTTTCGTTGTAAAAATTAATTTCCATACCAAGAAGGATATAGGGGAATAAAAAAACTCAAAGGAGGTCAATCGATGTTGGTTGGCACCAACTCCTCTATGCCTTAGGTGTAGGTTAGAATTCCCCTTCCCCCAATATTGTAATAAAAGAAAGAAAATGTTATCAACAATTCATGTTAGTGCTAATAAACAATCCAAAGTACTTATATGTGTTGTATTTTTGTTGCCCCAAATCATTGTTGATAAGCAGTAGGAAAACACCAATTGGCAACTACATGTTGAAACTCAGAACCTAAATACCACAAGTATTTGTGTTTGGAAATGTTGATTGAACTGACGGTTAGTGCAAAAGAAATAAAAAAAAAAGAGTCAAAATTACTTATATGCTTGTGCCAACACTAAGGGTAGTTTTAAAAAGGCAACTAATACACTTGAAATATCTATCTGCATCATACATTAAAATAGTCATTGACCTCCTTCACTTAGAAAAATACACAGATAAAATAATATTGCATCAAATAGAAAAATGGTTATTGACCTCCTTTACTTAGAAAAATAAACATATCAAATAATATAAGAATGTAACATTACTCGGGTATTAAAAAAATCTTTAATGGATAGGACTATAAATTTTCCCCTTTGCATGTGTAGTGAAATAGTTTACATGGTATTCTTCTTTAATGTTAATGTTTATGGTAAACTACTACTAAATCGTGCCAATGACCGACCCCATTTACATCTTATTAAACTTATTTCAATAGTTATATGCACCAATTTTGGCCAAAACAAATTTATATCTGTGTTAATTTTAACTCTGTTTTGTTCTCTATTTCAAATTAGGTGCAAACTGTATTTTCTAGAATGTATAATATTAATATTAATTAACCAATTATGGGTTGATACCAAATGCAGTTTTTACTAATATATATAACTTCTTTGAGGAGGATTGCATTAGTTTTGCTTTTATTATGTTATCTATGTACAATAGTCATACTGCACCAATTATGGGTTGATACCAAATATAGGTGTTTAACAAAATTGATGTTCCAAAAGCCAAATTTTATTTGAAGAATCAACACAAATGGTATTACCTTTAAAATGAGATTTATTTGTACTTGGAGTAATGCTATGCTTCCCAATTTGAATTTCAAATTTGGTTATGAAGTTTTTAAATTCTAAGTATATCTATTCATAATAACATTTACAGAAAATAATAAATTATATGCACCATTATTCTTTAAATTAAATTTAATGCAATACAAAATTCGAAGCAACATGCTTATAGAAGAATTAGTAAATTCATTAAGGTGTCGGGTGAAATAATTAAATTTATTTAATATATGTCAATTCACTATAAAATATTGAATGATATAACATTGTCTGAGGATTATACAAATAGTTTGCAAATATCCGCACTTTCCTATGTCCTATTTGGCTACTTCATACTTTCACGAATCTTACTAACAAAAGTTGATTGTTTTGGGGAACTTTAAGTTTTCAGGAGTCCTGGTATTTTAGAGCACTAGTTTAGAAAACCATTTATTTTCACGATTTTTTTGAGACATGTAAATTTGGTCATATTTATGCATGTGTATGTGTCAGTATTAATATATTGCATGATAGGGGAAAAAAATTAAAGTATTTGTAGTTTAAAAATGGACTTTAGAAAACTAAATTTACCTTTATTGTCCTTTGTGATCTAATGAAAGTTGTAGATTTAGTTATTAAAAAAAAACTGTAAAACAATTATCCCTCAATTATAGAACAACTCTTCATGTAATCACAACTAAAATTGTGCTCATCCAAAAGTATTAACCATATAATTATTCATCTCAAGAACCTAAGAAAATTTGTGTGTTCAAAAAATACTTCACTGTTTTCAGAAAATTGAAGCAAAATTAGCAAGTGTTTCAGTACTTTACTTCAACACTTGAAAGATATTTTATAATATAAGCAATTTCTTATTAGGTGTCTGATTGATTTTCTAGATTTTAATACTTTTCAAAAAGATATTAAGAAATTGTTTGTACGAGCCAAGTGTGTAGTCTATTTGATCCTTCCATTTGTTTTTAGGGGCAGTTAGTGAAAATGACTAATGCACAAGATTTTTTAATATTAAGGACAACTTAAATCGATCATTAATGATAAGTCCTCCCCCTATATCTTAGACTAAAATGCCCTCATCTTCATCATCTAACTCTAACCACCATTACCACCACCTCTATCACCTCTGCCACCTCCGACCACCATCCCACCATCTCCGGCGACCACCCCACCACCTCCGGCAACCACCCCATCAAGTCACAGTTTGCTAAAAAACACAAGTGAAATTTCACTTGTTATATCCAAAGTTAAGTGAAATTTCACTTGATATAGAAAAAAAAAAAGAGCAATAAAAAAAGTGAAATTTCACTTAACTTTTCCTATAACAAGTAATGTTTGAGCTCATTGAATATTGCTGGATCTGGTTCGAGCTCGTCGGAGATGGACGGATGTGGTGGTGGTTGGCGATGGCTCGCGATCGTGGTGGTGGTGGTGGTCGCAGATGGCGATGGCTCTGTGGTGGTGGCGACATATCGATCGTAGTGGAGGCAGACCAGATCTCACAGAGAGAGACAGAGAAAAATATTTAGTCTAGAGATGTTTACCAAATATAAGTTTCAACTAGAGGAACTTTTTAACAAACTAAGAAATCTTTTGAACTCTAAACTCTTGAGAGTCACTTTGAGAGATTTTTCACTAATTTTTCCTTATTTGTATCTACCATCTTATGCACCAATCACGTGCAAAGCACGTGCTTTAAGACTAGTATACATATATATATTGATATTGTAGAGTATTGATAGATAAATATATTATAGATTATGAATGGATTATATAGCTATAATATATATAAGTGCACGGATCCCCATAAGTGTTTTACACTTTTATCAATCGGTTCACTTTCAGTTAAGTGGTTTTCCTTAGAGTTTTAATAAGTTTGGTATGCCACTTTTTTTTTTGGTCCGTCCATGAGAGTACTCCTACTTTTTTTATTTTCTTTTTTTTTTGATATCATGTTCATACACTATCTTTACTAGGGCTCTAATTAAAATAAAGCTAAAATATTAACTTCCTAAAATTAATTCTTGACTGATACTGACACTTTATGATACGTATGGTAATTTAACTTGGTCAATTTTTTTTTCACAATTCATAATACGTTCTATATATATATATATCCGTGATTGAAATAGATCTATTTCCATAATGTTTGAGTCCTAATTAACTCCCATCACTTGACTGGAATGGATCTATCTTTACTAGGACTCTAATTAAAATAAAGCTAAATTATTAACTTCCTAAAATTAATTCTTGACTGATACTGACACTTTATGATACGTATGGTAATTTAACTTGATCAATTTTTTTTCACAATTCATAATACGTTCTATATATATATATATATCCGTGATTGAAATAGATCTATTTCCATAATGTTTGAGTCCTAATTAACTCCCATCACTTGACTGGAATGGATCTATTTCCATAATTTCTTAGTGAAAATTTGGAGATAGGCAAGTTACTATGTTATTAGATTGATCAAAATTAATTGTTCTCAATTAATGGAGCCAGTAGGAGTAATGAAGCCCAATGGTTCACACTACATACATATCAGCATTGGCTATATTTAAATTTTATGTTGCTTATTTAGACAGTGAGATTCTAATTCTCTTCCATCTTTAATCTTTGTGAACCAATATTTCTAATTTATTTTCTTCTATTTCATATTATTGATCTTGGATATTACTAGAATAATTAAAAAATAACATATACTTGAAATAAAGTATCATTTGTGTTACAATATATATATCAATACGTTAGATTTCCTCACACTATTCATATGCATTTTTTATTTATTAATTTTTCTAATATATATGGAGTAGATTTTAATAGTTACTCATATATTACAAATTTGTTTTACATGTTTTGTATTTCTCCTTAATTTGCTTATCACATCTAAGATTGTGCACCCAGCCCATAGATGTAAACATTCAAGCTATCTATTTGAGATAATCACTATTCCTTACTCTTTCATTTATTCATTTGAGCTACTTGTAAATTTCAATTGAATTACCTTTCGGTAATTTTATAGGTCGTTGCATATCTCAGACAATTTATAACACATTTTGAATACTTATTTTAGAGTTATAAATTTTTGGTTATTGGGATATCAACTATGACTCTGATTTGATCATCTGATTCATCTTCTATGATAAAATATAGTTGACAAAGTTTTAGATGTTTATTTTATTAATGATTACTTATAACTATAAGACTTTGTGTGCATCAAAAAAACTTTTTACAGGACTCTGTGTAAAATTAATGGACACAACAAAGTAGAATAATCGTTACATTTTAGGGTTAATTATATTTTACTCCCCTATGGTG
Source organism: Hydrangea macrophylla (assembly GCA_033977485.1). Classification (NCBI taxonomy): domain Eukaryota; kingdom Viridiplantae; phylum Streptophyta; class Magnoliopsida; order Cornales; family Hydrangeaceae; genus Hydrangea; species Hydrangea macrophylla. The sequence goes on along the minus strand of CM066992.1, from coordinate 51,792,578 downwards.
AGGAGTATTTTCTCTTTACCCCCCTGTGGTTCACAAGTGGACACTTAACTCCCTTGTAGTTTCGGACTAAAATAAAACTACTAAGATTTCTCTCAAAATAGCCCCACATAGGGATTAAGTGTTAAAATTAGCTCCACATAGGAGAATTTAAGTATCAAAATTAACACCACACATGTAGTTAACCCCAAAATTAGCCCCACAAGGGGTTAAGTGTTAAAAATTAGCCCTACATAGATGGGTACATGGCAGCATTATCCCCACATAGGGGGTTAACCCCAAAATTAACCTCATAAAGGGTGTTAAGTGTTAATACCTTTAGCCAATTTTAGAATTTCATAAGTGTCCACTTTTGATCCACGGGGGTAAAGTGAAAATGGGCCGGCTAACCACAGGGTAAAGTGTAATTACCCCTTTTAATATTTAATCAGTACCTTCTCATAATTATTAATATAGGACTCCATAAATGTTTAAAAATAAAAATGTGATAAGGAACACTTGGGTGGAGCATTTAAAAATAAAACATATATACCAAATTTCTCTTCCTGTACATTCTCTATACTTTTCTCAAAGAGATTTCCAACCACCTACATTGTCCTTTGCGGTACCAAAGTTTGAGGTTTGCTTCTCTCTATTTTTGCTACTTTTGTTATATTTATTGATGTTAGAGATCTTTCATCTTCTTTATTCTTAATCAATTCAACGTCATTTGTAAGATATAATATGAAATTATTAACAAGTTATCCTGCATGAACTTGGAACTAAATTAACATAATGTGTAGAGTATCTATAATAAATTAATCTCTTCTTTACTGTTACGTTCAATTTTCTTTAAACGTATATGCATATATATATACACACACATACACTTGCTCACATGTACATTGTCTCATCTACGTATCTCTCTCATGGATAAATTTTTTTGATTCAATGAAGTTGTTTAGCAAGTTAAAATAGTGCACAACTTTGGAATTATACATTAAAGATCATATGTGATTTTATATTATCTATGTTAGTTTTTTGTTTGTTTATGGTTTTGTACCTCTTCTAAAACAATTTTTGAATAAGGTTCGTACTTTGTTAAAATGAATGATGATTGCATAATTGTTCACAATACGTCAAATAGCCATATCCTATTGTGTAAACAGAACTTACCTTGTGTTTTATGAATTAAATATTTCATGTTAACTTATTTATTCATTTGTGGACTTTGAAAAAAAAAAAACTTCATAATTTAGCTTCTTATGTTATAATGCTCTATAGTTAAGTTTTGTAAATATTAAAAGTATTTTGAATTTTGATAGTTTTTAATTTACGTACAACACTTCAAATTTTCGTGTCAAGGAAAGAGATATAAATGTAAAAATAGTTTAAAGAATTAATCTTGACACCAAGAAATGGAAGGGAATAAGATCAGATTTAGTTTTCTTTTCTTTTTTTTTAATTGAAATTAGAAAAAACTGTAAAACAATTTTCTCATTTATGAAACAAGTTATTAAAAAGATAGCTCTTCATGTTAACGCAACTAAAATTATGCTCATAAAAAATTATTAACCATATAATTCTTCTTTTTTCTAGAACCTAGGAAGGGAAAAATTTAGTTTTCCTTCAAGTTTTTCCCTTCAACATAATCAATAAAAGAAATTTGAGCTCATAGGGTTGATTAGATCAGAATTGATACATTAAAAATATGATACAAAATTTTCGGAATAGAGAAACTCATTCTGATTCTGAAGCTGCAGAATTTCAATACTCCATACGAATCCAAAATTTTGGATTTTTCTAAAGAGTTTTGGATTATTTTTTTTTTTTTTTTTGGAATTCTTGTTGAAAAAAAAAATGTCGAGTTTTAGTTATTAACAACATAAAATGTTTCATGTCATAAGTTTTGCAAATAAAATACACAGGCATGTATTTATGTCATGCCCGAATTTTCAGATGGGAAGTTGTGCATGATATTTTAGAAATTAAAATTTCGAACAACATTTCGATTCAAATCTAATTTATTTATTTAAAAACTTTAAAAAAAAATTTATTTTGCAATTCAAAATTAATTTTACAATTCCACAATCATAGCTTTAGAATTGGTATAAGAACTTCTGTTCCAATTGCCACCGTATTATGGCCACATTATTAGCAAGAACGACACATAGTCAAAATTGCGATTTTTTTTTTTTAGATTTTTATTTGTAAATTAAGACATAAATTAAAACAAACAACTAGAAGTGTTTGAGTACTTCACTTCAACACTTGAGAGATACTTTATCATCTAAATATTTGATATTAGACATCTAACATGATTTTTCTAGACTTTAATACTTGTAAAAACAAATGTTAAGAAAATGTATGTAGCAATCAAGTGTTTAGCCAGTTTTTCAGCAAAAAAAGAAAAAGAAAAAAAGAATGTGTTTAGTCAATTTGATCATTCAATTTATTAATATATATACCCTCTTGTGCACCAATCACGTGCAAAAGCACGTGGTTTAAGACTAGTCTATATATATGTATATAGATAGACAAATTATAGATTGTGTCGACTTTTACATTTAGACTTCTAATTGAGTCCTAATAGCAATGGATGACTTTAGTTAGATTGAATTATGTCAATTAATAATGAGTAATGCTGTGTTTTTTAAATCCTAATTTCAAATTTACATCTCAAATGATGTGGTAGTGGGAGAATGATAGGAGCACTTCAACATCATCCAATCAAAATTCAATGAGTCCCACATTTGGGATGTGAATTTGAGAAACATAGTCACTCATTAACAATTAGCTTGTGAACCGTGTAGCTTATGTGATACCTTAAACACTTTTAGTAATGTTGAAGTTAAAAGAGTCCTAACAATTCCAAAATAGTTGGTGAATTGCAATTATCAAATCTATAAAGTCTACCAAATAACGCAACAAATTTTCAATTTTTTTAATCGAAAATAACGAAATAAATTGATATTAACTTATAGGTACGTGAAACAAATATGTACATGGACTGATGTTAGTAAACTTGTAAGCATAAAAACAATTATATCCAAAAAAATAAATAAAGAAATAAAAAAGAGTATGTGACCAAAAGAATCCAACAATTCTTGGGATACTTGGGTATAGTACTTAAGTAAACGGAGTCCTCAAAGAGGTAATCTAACAGTAATATTTGGGGCACAAATAAGTTTCATAAATGCTGACAAATACACTCTATCTTTCTCTTGGGTGGCACTGTGTGGGGTCCGGATAATTTCAGTTGACCCCACCGTGTCACCGACAAGATAGATAGAGTGTGTTTGTAAGTGTTTGTGAAACTTATTTGTGCCCCTTGTTGGATAATCTAAATAGTAAGATGTAATTAGAGTGAAAGGTGAAAAAACAAATAAATTCAAATTTGGATTACCAAATTAAAAGAGTGTTTTTAATGATGTCTTCTTACCTATACTAAAATCACGCCATATGTGCCTGTTTGGGCAACTCAATTGGGGGCTGAAAATCTATTTTGCCCCAGCATAATCTATTCATTGGTATTTGGGAGATTTCAAAAGCAAAAGTGAAATCACTTTTTTTACCCAATTCCAGCTTTCTGATCGTGATTCTTGAAAGCTGGTCCTTACTAGCTTTTTGATCAGATTGGGAAATTGGGCATTGACCAGATGAGCAAATGGTTCCATTTGTCTCTGAACAAAATGACTAATTAATTACATGCTTTGCCATGGCTTCTATGCTAGTGGACGAAACTGTTTGCTTTTTCTCTTTGAGTGCAGTTTTGCTCACTCTCCTCTCTCATTGGGTAATGCAGTGGGGCCTAATACTTTACACCATTACTTAATTCCCATTTGATGAGGGACTTATTATTAAATTTTTATATTTAGAAACCAAGTTATTACATTTTAGCCCAAAAACTACTGTAATATATGATACATACTAAACTACATAAGGTGTATTGTAAAAAATATTGCTAGAAATTTTGCTAGCTCCATCGAATGAATGGTGAAAGATGTATTGGGAATTTCATGCAATTAGTCTCAAACTTTCCATTATATTCATTAAAGGGATAACACATTTATTATTTACTTTTTTTTTCTTACTGGAAACATTTTTTATTTACTTATTAGTACTTACTACAGAAATTTCAATTTGACTCCAAGAGAGGTTTTGTGGTGCATCCTATCTGTTTAGGATGTGTCATATCATATGCATTAAAAATAAAATCATTTCATACTAAATGTTTTAACTATGTGTAATATTTATATAATGTAAATTCTTTTAAATATAAATACTATAGAAATATAAGATTTAGTCCCTCATAATAGGTCAAAGAAAGTTTTAGTGTATTTGACTTTTTAATCTCTTAAATTCACCCTTAATTATTAAGAAAACATAGAAATTAGTCCCTTTTCCCAAATATCTGTATTTTATTTAGACAAAATTACCCTTCATTAAATACATACATATGTGTGTATATCTCATCACCTTCAAGTTAGGGATTTCTAATTGGAAACCCAATTTAAATGTAACATATGTTTCTCTCTCTCTCTCTTCTTTCTCTACAGATATCCTCTACCCCCTTCATCTCTCTCTATCTTTCTCTCTCTATCTATCTACAACAGAATGTATTGATCTACTTGTGGTATTGATCTATACCACAGATTTCCTTTACCACAAGTATTATCTACTTGTAAGTTGTGGTGTTGATCTATCAGTAAACAATACAAGTCCCAGAATGTATATGGCCATCACCAAATCCATGTAAGATTCTGTGACTTTACAACTTTGAGTGAAGCCTCGTTCGGTACTTCGGTGGTCGGAGATGGTGAATCACCGGTATTGCTATTGATGGTAATACCCTTATGAAATGTAATTTGGATGTTGGAAGGGTTAAGGTTTGCACTAATGAACTAATTCCTCTGACTATTAACGATTCCTCTGCCTATAATTTGTCTCTGATCCATTTCTCTTTGTGTATATTTCTTACATGTGAAGATATATGTGTATATATTCCTTATATATATATATGGTTGTGTGTTGTTCTGTATCGTTGATTTCACAAAGTGTGGATTTTTTTTTGTGAGAAATTTTCTCTTCAAATCCATTCAAAAGTGTGAGAAATTTGTATTACTAAACCTTTTGTGTATAATGCACCCTAAATACTATTGACAACCACATTTTGTGTATTATTCATCAATATAAATGTTCTTTATTTAATATACATTTCTTAAACTGCTATTTAGTTAATTGAATTTTGTTTATAATTAATAACATAGATTAACAAAATAAACTAACTTTGTTTTCAACACTATTAGAATAGCAATATAGCACAAAGGCACAATTGTCTTTGGACATTCCAAATAACTTTTGCATTTATTTAACCAAATATTTGCATAATCTATTATGCCACTATATCCAGTTTTACAATACATCATCCAAACACTACAAAGCTCCATAATCTATTCTAATAAAGGAATCGCAAAAGCTTAAGCTATCGCAATCTATTAGTGACTAGATGAAAATTTTTGGTTTGGATTATGCAAATCTCAGTCACATAATTTCAGATATTGAGTGCAATACTCTATATATTTAATATGCGGAATGAGTACATGCCACTCAAATTAAGCAAATTGCAGAAAATGAGGATATCCCATTAAGGCATTAACTAACCCATTAATTGTGCCATAAAGCTTGGCTGATCTTTTAGTACTATACCGTTCTTATAAATTTTATGAGCTAGGTAACCAAGTATCAAACCATGCCCCGAGTCTATTCCTATTATTATTGTATTAAGGTGAAAGAGATCAATAATGAAGTTTGGTTTGGCAATTTTTGCTCTCTCTTTGCTCTTTCTAATCCATCTTGGAAGTATTGAGACAAGGTCCCTTTTATTTAGAGAAGAGGAAGCCAATAAAAGTTCCAACAACAATGATTTGATTCATGATCTATGCAATAGAATATCAGAATACAACAACGAATGTGTCTCTACAATCGAATCTGATCCTCGGAATGATCTAAAAACAACTCCAAAAGGCTTCATTCGCATACTCAGCGAACGAGCTCTGGCAAATGCTACTACTACCCAGAAACTTATTACTAACCTTCTTAAGAATGCCACAGACAATGGAACCATTGAGTGCCTAAATCTGTGCTATAGTAATTACGATAATGGCATAGATAGCCTCAATCGTAGTTTGGGATTGATAGACGACTTCACCAAAGACTACAATACATATAGAAATCTGAATATATTAGTTGGAAATTTTGATATCGAAGTTTTTACGTGCGAGGACGCTTGGACTGAGCAACCACATCGTAAGTCTCCATTGACAGCCATAAACAACTACTTGGATGCAATCTCCAACGTCGCCTTGGGAATCATGAATATTGTTTACTGTAATCATGAGGAATTTTGTAGGTAATGTTATTAAAAGGTTTGGTGGTATCCAAATCATGATGGAATGAGTGATGATCCCTGGCTGATATGTCTAATTATTTTACTCAATAAAATGTTTTCTTTTCCATGGTTGTGATTTCCAGTCCCCCCCCTGTTGAGATGAAACAAGTACTTATTATTAAGAAATGTCCGCAAGGACTGGATTCTTAATACAAGAGGGATACTCATCAATCCATATGGATATTTCCTCAAGGCTTAGGCTAAAATGTTATTAAAATTCCTTGATTTGTTTCACTATTCTCTGTGAATCTGACTCAAAAAATAGCATTCCTAAGCCGCAGCTCCAAAGTAAAACAAATCGCATTACGCATATCTCCAAAATCTGTGTAATTGCTTCATCTGGAGTGCAACTCCTCCCATCATGCACAACTTTATATGAACCACGTGGTGTAGCAAATTAATCTGAGTTTGTCGCCCGTTAAAGCATTCGTCAATGGATTCCACCAAATGCACAACTTTTTTTTGCCCATTTACAATCACGAAGGGCATGTATATAGCATTCTCTTCATTAACCTTACGTCTGGTACTGCTCGTAACAATATCCGACCTCCTTTTCTGGAGTGCCTCAAACGTAGGGATTAATATTTCAATACGCTCTCCAAATCAATTGTCTAATTTTGGGAACTGTGCGAGCTTTCCACGGTTCATTTGCAGCAGCAGAAGACGACTTCCTGCCACATAATTAATCTTTTTGTAAGCACTGTTCACCGTGTAAATGCCCCGATCCATGTTAATCTCAGCTTCGTGAATTCATTTGGGCTATTTAGTTAGTGCTGATCATGATCAAATTTTCATATAGCAGGAATCAAGTAATAGACAGTGGCATTTCCCTTTGTATACTGCAATGCCTTTTCTTTGACAAGAGGTACACTATACGTATAAACAATTATACATCTTTTCCATACGACAGTGTCCAATTGGTGTCGTATTCGATTGTAGTTAGTGGTGCTCCTACCCTATTTTCAAGCCGACTAGGGGGTTACGTCAGGGTGATCTTCTCTCGCCATACCTGTTTATTTTGTGTGCAGAAGCTTTGTCATCCCTCCCCCACAGGGCTAACTCATCTCAGTCAATTCATGGTGTCCGCGTGGGAAGGGGTTGCCCCGAGATCACACATTAATTTTTTTGTAGATGATAGCCCACTTTTTAGAAGAGCCACAGTGAGGAACTGCCAACCAATTCTTGATTGCTTAAAAAGCTATGAAAATGCTTCGGGTCAAATGGTGAATGTGTACAAACCTAGTGTGTTTTTTAGTTCAAACACCCTGGAACAGTCCCAGGAGCATGTCATGAATATTCTTGGTGTTCAAACCAGACATATTTAGGTCCCCCATCTTTAATTGGGAAATCAAGAACTCAAAAAATTTCCTACATTCGCGACCATCTACATAGTAAGACTACAGGGAGGAAGGAAAAACTTCTCTCTCAAGGTGGACATGAGGTCCTAATTAAGTCCATTGCACAGTCTATTCCTAAATATGTCATGTCAAATGGAATCCACTGGATAAATTGGGACTCTCAATGTGCCCCAAAATCTGATGGTGCTATGAGTTTCTGTGACATGTGAGTGCTTCAATCATGCTTTGTTGGCTAAACAAGCTGGTTGGCAGTAACAACAAAAATTCTCTTCTCCATAAGGTGTATAATGCAGTCTACTTCCGGGATGGGAATCTCCTAATGCACGACTTGGTTATCATCCTTCATACACTTGGTGTCAGCATCTGGGGTGCTTTGGACATGCTTGAAAGGTGGTTTAAGATGGCAGATTGGCAATGGACAGACCATTCGAATTGGACTTGATCCTTGGCTCCCATTTCCCTCAACTTTCAAGCCATTCACTCTACTACTTACTGAGAGTTTTAAAAATGAAGCGGTTAACTTCTTAATACATGAGGACAAGCAGTTTTGGAATCAAGCCCTAATTGATCAACTTTTCATGCCACATGGAGCGTCTTTAATCAAAAGTATCCCCCGGAGTAGACATAACGTAGAAGATTCTTGGCTTTGGCATTGTGACGCATAAGGAAGGTACACAGTAAAATCTGCCTATCATGTTGATAGGGGCAAGGAATGTCTGGCAGGCCGCATGTCCCACCTTTTTCTTTCAGCTGCGTTTTGACTTGAATTTTGCAGACTGGTTTTATGGAAAGTTCAGATAGTTATGAAGTGGTAAAAGGAACTGTATGCGTGTGGTTTATATGGCATAACCGTAACACTTTCATCTTCGAAGACCGGTTTTATGTAATGAGGACAGTTGATCACGTCAACAGCAACAGCTATATTATATTAAGGAAATAACCCATGCTAATCGGACTCCGCTGCTGAAAGCCCCTCCCCCTGTTCATTCAGCTTCATTTTCTCCAAAATCGGTTTCACGACCTTGTGGGGAGCACAAAATGAATGTGGTAAATGACTCAATTCGACAGACTAGGATTTAGCAGCATTTGGTGAGTGTTTATGTGATATCAAGGAGCTGTTAGAGAAGGGAGTGTGTTTCTGCAGACATGTCAATCGAAAAGCAAACTCATCAACTATCTAGAAGTTCGAGGACCTGTCATCCTATATGTATTTCTCATTATGTCGCCATGGATGTACTTGGTTTGGATTCTGATTAATGACAGTTTTCTAATTTCCCATCCAAAAACATAAAAATTAAAAATAAATTGGGCTATTTTGCAAGTGCTGATCATGATCAAATTCAAGGAAATGGATAACAAATCCATTTATATATAGCAGGAATCAAGTAATAGAAAGTGGCATTTCCATATGTATACAGCAAAGCTTTTGAATTAACAAGAGGTACACTATATGTATAAACAATTATAATTTTTTCCATGACTGTGTCATATATGTTAAAAAAAAAAATTCTCAACAGCAAATTTGTAGAGACATGAAAGCTTACAGAGTGAAGCTGCAACTACACCAACGTACAAAAAAACCAGCCCCTAAGTAGATCAACGTGAACCATAAACACAACCCACATTCTCCAACTTGACAATTACACAAAAAGCTCTTATTAATATTAACTGGACAAACAGCTCTTATTAAATATTAACTGGCTGATACAAATAGTACTGATTTAACACATATGTATTCGCTAACTACGACATAGACGATGCAAAGCCTCCATAGTAGGGAACACCGGTACTTGGAATCCATGAATCTCCATCTATAAATTGGGTCACTGTATATGGAGTGGCTTCGGAGGTATTATGTAGGACCCTATAACCTGGCCATTTCACCCGCCCAGATGTATTTGACCCCGGGGCCTCTGTTATGGTACTCGCGAAATGTCAAGTTGACTAGCCCAACGCCGGGCATTTCGGTCCATCCTTGTGCGTCAAAAATGTCATCCAAAGACGATTCCATGACCACCACGGTGGAATAATTTCTCCAAGGCCTCCCTAAAAACCCTTTCACACTTTGTCTGCTCCGTTCCAATCCTGGGGACAACGTAAAAGTGCAATTCTGTATTGAAAACCCTGAAGCTTGCCTTTTTTTCTCTTTCCCTTGGGCTGTGAAGACGATAGTTTGATTGAGGAGACGGGCATAAAAATTGCAGTTTTGGAAGGCTGCAATAGCAAATCCAAATACGAAGTCAACGGTACCATGAATATCACATTCACGATAAAACTGCGTATTGTATTTTGCATATAGCGTGTCCTGGTATCCCAGAAACGCACACTTATAAAAAACCGAGTGATTGGAATCACTCCTCATTGCCACCGCCTGCTCACCTTTGACTCCAGCCAAGTTTTCGATCGTCATCTGTTGCAGCATAAAGTTTTCCCCTATCACAGCTAAAACCCAAAAGGATTTAAGAACATTGATCAATTATTAAAATTTAAAAAAAACACAAGAATCGGAACCTATATATGTGTACGTACGGTATATATACACGGTTGACAGCCTATATATACATCTAACAATATACAAGTCCGTATTGGCCCAAGTCCGTATTGGGTCAGCCCTCATAGGCCCAAGCACCCTCCAGTAGGACCATTTGTTGTATTCTCAAACTGTAATCACATTTGTTTAAGTGGGAATGAATTCTAAGAGGGTGACAATGGTGTTCAAGTTTCTTGAGTTTTGGACAGATTGTTACTAGCTTCAAAACAAGAACCTGATCTATATAGGCATAATATATTCCAGTACGGCGTACCATTAATCAAAAAGTACGTGATATTATCAATCCATTCTCAGTTAATAAATCCTTCTTCTTCTTCTTTTTATTTTACAGAAGATTTCACAATCTATGAACCATAATTTGCGGAGAACAAGTTAATGAACCCTGTTACATGTGGTGCTAGATTCGTATGTGGAAGGGCTGCAAGCAGTAGGATAGCAAGTCCAAATTCTCACACACACACACACACACACACACACACACACACAGAGAAAGAGAGGGGGAGAGAGAGTTACTCAATGTGGCAGTATCTTGAGTTGTCACACTGTCGCCTGCGACACTACGGTTCGCCGTAATCAAGGTCTTTTCTGCTCCATCACCAAAGAAAGCCAAGTTAGGCTTGTCCTTGGGGACACGAACAGTTTCGTGGTAAGCTCCAGCTTTGACGTGGATCGAGTACCGGAAGTAACTGTTGACAGGAGCCGCAGCAACAGCTTCACTAATAGTCCTATAGTCGGCCGTTCCATCGCTGGCCACAGTTGCATTGAACGATACGGCTGAAGCTAGCTCCATTTTGCCTTCAATCAGGAGCAATATGATCACCAACCCCTTCCAGTTCTTCTGCAGCAACAAATTTGTAAAATGAAAATAAGTTCTTTTACAAGAAAAGCAAATAAAACAAGCAGAAACTTGAATTAAAGAGAGAGACTACTAACAAATATAGAGAGCATTGTGTAATTGCAAGATGAGATGCTTCTATAAGTTTGAAGAGCTAAGGAAGGCAAACAAGAAATTTATAGGCAGCAAATAAGAATTGAAAGTGACAAGGAGATGAGAAGCTTTTTCACTCAACTACCTAGCCCCCCTAGCACCCATATCTACCTCTAAATTTTGCCTAAAAGAGTCATGACTTGTGAGAATTGTGTCTCATTGTTACTTCTCCAAAATTCTGGTTAATTATCCATTCTACAAAAGAAATGAAGGTTGAGTGACTTCATAAAAAAGAAGAAAATGGGGCACTAGAAACTCCATATTTGTGAATACTTCAGAGTTAAGGCATTTGAAAACATCCTTTTAGCAGTTTTGGTATTGCTTTTGCAAATGAAAAACACTGTTAAGTTTTCAGCATGTAATAAAAAACACTGTTAATAGTATGGAATTTAGTTCCTATGTTTCAGAAACATATTGGCATAACAAATTTAATGGTTAAGTTATATGATGCTGTGCTAGACTGGCATTGTAATGTTTTTTGTCTTTGGAGCACTGGAGCTTCACACAGGTCTTATTACTTCTTTGCCAATTGAAGATGGTGACAACAGCAATAAATAAACATATACCTCTTTTTTCCAATTTAGAGACACTCAGACACCTAAGAACCCATAACACCAAGGACTCATATAACTAACTTAAAACTACCTCAGACTTGTTTAGGAATTGGTAATACAATGGAAAATGACAGAGCAAAAGGAGAGTATACTCCCTGTGAGGTCTTTCAAAACCAATTGATACCAGAAAATAAATAAATAGATAAAAAAAACAAATATGCATATCTATGCCAAATGGATGCCCATACGATATCTTAGAAATATTGGTATTAGTAATTGCTTAATCATGTCAAACCTTCAGTCTAAAGAATAATGCACAAAGTTGATGACATTCGTAAATGCAAACAATTTCATGGTACATATTTCTCAAGGGTCCGTGAAAGGGAATTCTGATTACATACCGTGCTCCTTATTAGAATGGTTCTGGTTCTTCCCACCTAATATCTGATTTTGATTAACTAACTCAGCACTGGAAACTTCGAGCTCTAGCTCAAAATCATCCGATTGTTCATGTGAAAACACTTTCTCGATTCCGGAGTTAGATTGCAGCTTTAACCACCAATTTGGAGCAAGCCTGAAATCGTCTTGGGCCAAGTAGTGGTTAGCAGAACGTTGCCAAGCCCCACTTTCTCCAGTTGCAGCCATTACTCTATTGTTTATTTTACTTTTCACAAAAGTTTTCCCTGCAATAATGAGAATCACTAGTAAGGAAGACTTACTATTCCACTATCAAGTTCGGAAACTTGTTGCAGTATTAAGAGATGATGATTACACACATAAGCATACGAAGGAATACATAACCAGAACACATCATTTTTGTTTATGTTAACGGTCTGTTTGGGAATGTATAAAATAGGTTCAGGCTCAGTCTCACTCTTACTTTTTAACATGTTCTTTGGTAAAAAAGAAAAAAGAAGTTGATCAATAAAGAAGAAATTCATTATATAAATAAAAGATATTACACATAAAACACCCTGGCTAAGGGCACAGCCTTACAACAGCCCCATAGACTCCACATACTCCAATTTCCACATATCAAAAACAAATGAACCAAAAACACTCCCCAGAAACATAAACATACACAATACAGAAACAATATACAGTTGCACCAACAAAGGACCTGAAGAAGCACAACTGAGGAACCTGAGGAGGCAAAACCGAACAGAAGAGCCCCCAAAACGACTTCAAGGAATTCCATCTGTCCTCAACCAGTGTGCAGTGAAGAAGGCCACAGCCCGCCATCGATCTAAACAATAGGTACCCTTTATAGAAGGATTTCAAAAAAAAAAAAAAAAACCTGGGACCAAAGCACAAAGCCACTGATTCTTGAACTGTTGCAAGATCGAAGCATCACACAACCCTCTGAGGACATCAATACTCACAAAGAGACCACCTTAAACGTCGACTAACAACCCAAATGCCGTCGCACCACCGCCACTTTTAACTATGCCAGGACAACAGGGCCACAAAGCTCAGCCCCACTATAGCATAAACAATAAGCAGTGTAATCCGGAACCAGGAGAACACCTCTAATCCAAAGAAATTCAATGGATCAAAACAGTGTAGCATAAGCCGAAGAAACAGAACGATTGAACATGACCAAGAACGAGAACAGAGACTCCCAGACACCCTTATAACAAAATCCGACAAACATTACCTGACAAGAGGCAAAACAAAAGAATGCCACACAGAAACAACTAAAAGAAAAGGCACCCACTGGACAAAAAAAAAAAAAAAAAAAAAAACCAAACTAGCACCGAAAAACCGCCCAAAACAAAAGAATTCCACCTCCCTTTCTACCCCTAATTTGGCCAATCTATCCGCCAGCACATTTCCTTCGCTTAAAGTATGGATGAATGACACTTCTCCAATACAATAGGAAAAGAGACAATATCATTATGAATGGTCCATAGATTCTATGGGAAGGAACTGGAGCCTTTTATACCCAAAAGAGAGAAACTACTGAATCGCTTTCCACAATTATTTTTTTTCTTCCCCACCCAATTTGAATCCTTGAAGATTAGCAATGCTTTTCTAATTGCTAGAACTTCAGCCTCATTGGAATCTTTCACCCCAATTGGAGTGAGTAGCAAGCAAAAGATATTTCCCAGGTCATCTATAAGCCAGCTACATTTGGTCTGGATTTTAACTGTGAGCATCCAAACTGACCTTCTGAATATTTAGACAGAAATCATTCACTGACAGGCCAATGTTCTCATCAGTAGCTTTGAGTCAATACCCCATTCTCAATCTGCATAGATCCACTGCAATTTCCCAAGTAACGAACTTATTATCAATATTAGCAAATTCCTGGCCACCCATATAGTCCAAACAACCGCATAAAACAACGTGTTGCACACTTTTTTATCTATGCCAGAAGAACAGAGAGATTCCCAGATTAAGAGCTAGGGGTGGCCCAAGATAAATTCCACCAACCAATTCTTCCATGCCCACTTACAGTGAAGATGATATTAGATTGAGCATTGACTTCTATGAAACAAAAGAGCATCTACCAAACACTTGAATATATAGAATCAGTTCCCAAGTCCTAATATGGCAATGCTAATCATTAGCAACTACTTGTCAATTGTTTTTAATGAACTCTTGATCCTCGAAGGACTATAACAGCTTCAGGAACAAAACTTTGGTTCCACAATATTTGTTCGTCACCTCTCTCTCCATTTTGAATCCCAGGCAAAGAAGTAGCTTTTTATTTTATTTGATGAACTTTTCTTTTCCTTGCAAATTACTTGAATACTACCAAATGAAACCTGAAATTAACGTACATTTCCATGACAATGTGGATCGATCTGCTGATGAGAATAAAGCCCCTTTTATTTTTGGAGGTATAGTGGGCTGCTTCAAGAAGTCTTCCTAGCAATCTAGAAAAGCTCACATCACTGTTATCTAATTTGTCATACTTCTTTCCTTTTTGAACTTCTCTTAGCTTCTCTATGCATTAAGCTTTTTATTTATTTATTTGTTTTTGTCTTTATAGAGAAGCTTGCTATTAGATAACTAGGACAATCTTAAATTTTATTTTCATTTCTAAGACCCAAAAGGTACTTTGCCTCCTTTCATTTGGCTTAAGGACTCATATGAATGATGCTTACCAGGGCAGAGGGAGCTAAGGGCCAGGGTGGGCCCAGGCCACCCCTGAGATTTTGGAAATTAAATTTTTACTTTGAATTTGTTTAAGTATTTTACGTTTAGACCTCCCTCAACTTATGTTTAGGCCCCCCTCAATTCATGTTTAGGCCCCCAAAGGAGTTCAAGGCCCAATTTAGTGTCATCAACTACATATAAATTGATATACATGTATATACAACTCAAAAGCTTAGATTGAAGTTTTAGATTTACAAGGAAGGTAATAGCCCCTATATTAGCTTTACATTAGTAAACCCTTTCTCGGATTTACAAGGAAAGTACTGCTAGCCCTTATATTAGATTTACATTTTTAGTAAACCCTTTCTTTCTTGTCCTGAGAATAATATACATTATTGGAAAACATGTTTTTTGAAGCTCAAATTGAAATTGAGGATTAAAAAGGAAAAGGCTTTAGGAACATTTGTAGGGATCTCTCATCGTCCATTTCTCCAATTTTAGCATTAAGATTGAGATATATTTATATACATCAGGCAACAACCTAGAATAGAAGACATAAATGTATATACATTGCATTCAATCAGAGCAAGGAAGTAAGAGCATGAACACGGAAAATGTAAACATAGATATATGCCTATATATATTATTACTATATATATACATGCGGAATCATACCTGTTCGTTTGCTAATTCATTCCGTTAATGACCCCCTCGAGTCGACTGGATTGAAAAAAAAAATGGTACTCTCTGTAATTCATGAAAACTTATCTGCAAGTCTTCCAATTTCTCTGTTTTTGAAAACTATGAACAGTTTTATAGCATAGTGTTTATATTATATGTTAATTCCATTGATGTCATTTAAGCAAAATATTTCTTGCTTTCATTTATTATTTTACTTAATTCATGTAATTAACAAAATACCCCACATTTGGATTCAATAAAAATACTTTAAAAATCCAATTCCTTATAGAAAAAAAGCCAACTTTTCCTCCGAAAACAAAATTACTAATTTTTGCACAGTTTATGATATTGGAGCATCATTTTCACTTAAGCCAACTTTTCCTCCGAAAACAAAATTACTAATTTTTGCACAGTTTATGATATTGGAGTATCATTTTCACTTGGTTCCTTGCCTTTTAAAAATTCCTAAAAATCATATTTGATATATGGAGATCTAGATGAACTATTCGCGGGACTTTTAAACTGTTGAATCGAAAATTTGGTATTTGACCATACTTAGCCATTTAGGCCATCCTGGGTCAAAGGTTGACTTTTCAGGACTTATCCGGAATACTCATCGGACTTTTATTTACTTCTTCCTTTATTGATTGGTCTACCTAAGATCATTAGATTCTTTTTAAAAAGAGTTTCAAAGAAAGTTTGTAATTCATTATTTATATCCGCGATAATGCCCATGTTAGGGATGCGGGGCGTAATAGTGGGTGGCTTTTTTAAGAAGATCAGCAACGAGTGTACGTGTGGTGGTAGCATTTGCAAGAGCTCGTTCGTCGAGTATGTGAAGGCAAGCTTTTGGACTTATTTTTAGATCATTTGAGGATCAGATTCGATTGTGGAGGCACATTCGTTGTATTTTGAGATTCTATTGCATTGATCGTGAATCAAATCATTGCTCTTGGAGATTTGATCTTCTTGCTTCTGTAAATAAAATGGATCTTGTTTCTATAGTTCCAAGCTGGATAAGAGACAAGAAAAAGAGAGCAAAAAAGTACCAAACCAAAATTCATTATTGATATTATATTTCAATTCAAACATAATAGTGGGGGGCATGGGATGAAACTGTTGGGCTCATGTGGTTTGGTTTGGGTCAAAGTGTAATGAAAAAAAAAGAGAGAAAAATTTTAGTGTTAAATTTTTAAAAAGACGCTTTTATTTGTCACCAATTTTAAAGAAAAACCAAAACAATTGATTTATGCCCATATATATTATTACTATATATATACACATGCGGAACCGTACCTGATGAACAAAGAGTTGGAGAAGTGTTTGTACTCAACTCAGCGATATTGGGAATGCTTATAGGTAAAGATAGATTAGGACCCCGTTTGCTCTTATATCACAGCTACCATCCGAATACGACTGCTAATTCATTCCGTTAAAACCGTTTTTTGGGGATATATATGTATTTCATGAGAAATTATCCAATGAGCCCGCACATGTATTGTCTTTCTTTAATAACACCCCCTAAACCTTCTTTTTTTTTTTTTTAACAAATTGACCCTTCAACGATTAGTTTCATTCTCAAATTGACCCCTCAAATACGAGCAAATAGTGGGTATACCTGTTAAACTATGTATGAATCAATCCCCTCTCACAACTTAATTTTGAATTTTTGCTGAGTTGGAAAGAATTTTTGCTAAGTCATGGAAGAAAATAGGGGGGCTAGATGTATCCATAAAGACTTCTTATTGGGTTGGGATACTAGGTTACTAAATGCAACGGTTGCATTCAAGTTTTTTCCCTCAGACACCCTCTTCAAAGAGTTGAGAGGGTCAATTTATTCAGTTTTTTTTAATTTAGGGGGTATTAGTGAAAATATGCAATACATGAGGGGCTATCTAAAGAATTTATACTTCTTTCTTTTTTTCTGAAAGACAGCTACTAAAAACATCAATATTAGTTTGCTACTAAAAAGATAAATTACAGATACGCCCCTGTAGTGTGACATGTTTTTTACTCGCCATGGCGTCTTCAAATAAAAAAAGGTGAGCAATTAATATACGCATTCACGTAGAAATGACAATCGTGCCTGATGAACAAGACTTGGAGAGTTGTTTTGCTTCTACTAGATAATGATCAATTTTGATAAATTTATAGTTTCAAAAACTGATCCAATTGTATAAGGTGTGTGAAATCTTGTAAGAATATTGCTTAATTTGAGATATAAAAGAAAGAAAAAAAAAACCCCAATTGCTATTTTTTCACATGCTTGTTAGAAAGAATGAAGATGGTCAGATAAGAATAGAGACTAAAAATACCATGGCTATAAAACAGGTCTATAGGGTGCAACACGAACAAAACTGAGACCCTACGCAAAAGGATCTTGACCCATTGAAACCTGGACCAAACAAGCTTAATATCTCATGCATCAATACTGGAAATATCATGGATTATTGTTAATTACCACTTTGGATTCTGTAGAATTCATCCATTTAATATAATTTTCATAATAGGTAATTGGGGAGAGTAATCGATGTTACCATAATACAATTTGAAGAAATTTCTCTAATCTTTACTCAATAGGATAAATGTTATTATACCATATAAAGATCGTAGCAAGTTGACTATCCTACTAACTCAAAGGCCACATTTGGATCCTTTGGACGGATTTGGCAATTAGTCCTTTTTTTTTTTATTACATGGGAGAGGGGGAAGGTTCGAACATAAAACCTGGATACATAGGAGGGCACTAAGTGTCAGTCATTTGCCACTTTGATTAGTCCATTTTAATTAGACTAATACCATGATTAATACAACCTCATCCCTATAATCAGTATCCACCCTCCACACTTTGGTTAAATAGACTAATAGTCCGACGCCAAGCGGGACTATTTGTCCATTTCAACTAGACAATCCAATCCCCTGTTAATCCCATGAAACAAGCCTGGCCTAAGAGGATAGATTAAATTGATCTCTCCCCAGATATCTAATGTATAAGTAGATCTTCATCCCATTTCTAAATTCGTAGTGACATTCCTCGGGATTTGTAATTAAGAATAATTTTTCCCAACGTTTTGTCAAATGTCGGGTGATCCTTGCTTTTTTTTACATAAATATTTTTAATGACTAGTACAACCTTATCAAAGCAAAACGGAAAAATAACAAATCGTAATACATTTCTTTTCCCCTCAATGTTTCAAGGTTACATTCTAAGTGCAATTTATTTGTTTTCGGTCATGCTTTAGGCTATGAAAATGTATTTTATTTTAAGGGTGTATTGGTACTTTTGCGTGGACACTCAATGTCGGTATGATTAATACAAGTTACCCATACTAAAATCACACCATATAGTGACTAGATAGATGTAAAAAGTTGGTTTAGATTATGCAAATCTCATTCACATAAACGCTAATGCGATATATATGGGGAATGAGTACATGGAACTCAAATTAAGCAAATTGCAAAAAATGAGGACATCCCATTTAAGGCATTAACTAACCCATTAATTGTGCCATAAAGCTTGGCTGATCTTTTAGTACTATACCCTTCTATAAATTTTGAGCTAGGTAACCAAGTATCAAACCATGCCCCGAGTTTATTACTATTATTGTATTAAGGTGAAAGAGATCGATAATGAAGTTTGGTTTGGCAAATTTTGCTCTCTCTTTGCTCTTTCTAATCCAGCTTGGAAGTATTGAGACAAGGTCCCTATTATTAAGAGAAGAGGAAGCCAATAAAAGTTCCAACAACAATGATTTGATTCATGATCTATGCAATAGAATATCAGAATACAACGAATGTGTCTCTACAATCGAATCTGATCCTCGGAATGATCTAAAAACAACTCCAAAAGGCTTCATTCGCATACTCAGCGAACGAGCTCTGGCAAACGCTACGACTACCCAGAAACTTATTACTAACCTTCTTAAGAATGCCACAGACAATGGAACCATTGAGTGCCTAAATTTGTGCTATAGTAATTACGATAATGGCATAGATAAGCTCAATCGTAGTTTGGGATTGATAGACAACTTCACCAAAGACTATAATACATATAGAAATTTGAATATATTAGTTGGAGATTTTGATATCGAAGTTTTTACATGCGAGGACGCTTGGACTGAGCAACCACATCGTAAGTCACCATTGACAGCCATAAACAACTACTTGGATGCAATCTCCAACGCGGCCTTGGGAATCATGAATATTGTTTACTGTAATCATGAGGAAGTTTGTAGGTAATGTTATTAAAAGGTCTGGTGGTATCCAAATCATGATGGAATGAGTGGTGATCCATGGCTTATATGTCTAATTATTTTACTCAATAAAATGTTTTCTTTTTCATGTTTGTGATTTTTTTTCCCCCTCTTTCGGGATGAAACAAGTGCTTATTATTAAGAAATGTCCGCAAGGACCGAATTCTTAATACAAGAGGGATACTCATCAATCCATATGGATATTTCCTCAAGGCTTAGGCTAAATGTAGCTAAGTTATTTATTACCACTTTTAATCACATGAACCACAGAAACTTTGTCAAAACTCCTCAGACGAGTTTTTGCATCTTCCTCATTGATTTGTTTCACTATTCTCTGTGAATCTGACTCAAAAAATAGCATTCCTAAACTGCAGCTCCAAAGTAAAACAAATCTGTGTAATTGCTTCATCTGGAGTGCAACTCCTCCCATCATTCACAACTTTATATGAACCATGTGGTGTAGCAAATTAATCTGAGTTTGTCGCCCGTTAAAGCATTCGTCAGTGGATTCCACCAAATGCACAACTTTTTTTTTGCCCATTTACAATCACGAAGGGCATGTATATAGCATTCTCTTCATTAACCTTACGTCTGGAACATCTCGAAACAATATCCAAACTCATTTTCTGGAGTGCCTCAAACGTAGGGGATGATATTTCAATACGCTCTCCAAATCAATTGTCTAATTTTGGGAACTATGCGAGCTTTCCAAGGTTCATTTGCAGCTGCAGAAGACGACTTCCTGCCACATGATTAATCTTTTTGTAAGCACTGTTCACCATGTAAATGCCCCGATCCGTGTTAATCTCAGCTTCGTGAATTCAATTGGCCTATTTAGTTAGTGCTGATCATGATCAAAATTTCAAGAAAATGGATAACTACTCCATTTATATAGCAGGAATCAAGTAATAGACAGTGGCATTTCCCTTTGTATACTGCAATGCTTTTTCTTTAACAAGAGGTACACTATACGTATAAACAATTATACATCTTTTCCATACGACAGTGTCCTATTGGTGTCGTATTCGATTGTAGGTAGGGGGTTACGTCAGGGTGATCTTCTCTCGCCATACCTGTTTATTTTGTGTGCGGAAGCTCTGTCATCCCTCCCCCACAGGGCTAACTCATCTCAGTCAATTCATGGTGTCCGTGTGGGAAGGGGTTGCCCCAAGATCACACATTAAATTTTTTGTGGATGATAGCCCTCTTTTTAGTGGAGCCACAGTGAGAACTGCCAAGCAATTCTTGATTGCTTAAAAAGCTATGAAAATGCTTTGGGTCAAATGGTGAATGTGGACAAACCTAGTGTGTTTTTTAGTTGAAATACCCTGGAATAGTCTCAGGAGCATGTCATGAATATTCTTGGTGTTCAAACCATTGCCAGACATGAGACATATTTAGGTCCCCCATCTTTAATTGGGAAATCAAGAACTCAAAATATTTCCTACCTCTCGAGGTGGACGTGAGGTCCTAATTAAGTCCATTGCACAGTCTATTCCTGAATATGTCAAGTCAATATTGTGGAAAAGTTTTGATGGGGTCAAACGGGTGATCAGAAGAGGATTCACTGGATAAATTGGGACTCTCAATGTGTCCCAAAATCTGATGGTGCTATGGGTTTCTGTGACATGTGAGTGCTTCAATCATGCTTTGTTGGTTAAACAAGCTGGTTGGCAGTAACAATAAAAATTCTCTTCTCCATAAGGTGAATAAAGCGATCTACTTCCGGGATGGGAATCTTCTAATGCACGACTTGGTTATCATCCTTCATATGCTTGGTGTCAGCATCTGGGGTGCTTTGGACATGCTTGAAAGGTGGTTTAAGATGGCAGGTTAGCAATGAACAGACCATTCGAATTGGACTTGATTCTTGGCTCCCATTTCCCGCAACTTTCAAGCCAATCACTCTACTACTTACTGAGAGTTTTAACTGTTAAAAATGAAACGGTTAACTTCTTAATACATGAGGACAAGCAGCTTTGGAATGAAGCCCTAATTGATCAACTTTTCATGCCACATGGAGCGTCTCTAATCAAAAGTATTCCCCTAAGAAGACATAACATAGAAGATTCTTGGCTTTGGCATTGTGACGCAAAAGGAAGGTACACAGTAAATCTGCCTATATGTTGCTAGGGGCAAGGAATGTCTGGCAGGCTGCATCTCCCACCTTTTTCTTTCAGCTGCGTTTTGACTTGAATTTTGCAGACTGGTGTTACGGAAAGTTCAGATAGTTATGAAGTGGTAAAAGGAACTGTATGCGTGTGGTTTATATGGCATAACCGTAACACTTTCATCTTCGAAGGCCAGAAGCTTTATGTAATGAGGACAGTTGATCACGTCAACAGCTATATTACATCAAGGAAATAACCCATGCTAATCAGACTTCGCTGCTGAAGGGCCCTCCCTGTTCATTCAGCTTTATTTTCTCCAAAATCGGTTTCACAACCTTGTGGGGAGCACAAAATGAATGTGGTAAATGAACTCAATTCGACAGACTAGGATTTTGCGTTTCTGTGATATCAAGGAGCTGTTAGAGAAAGGAGTGCGTTTCTGCAGACATGTCAATCGAAAAGCAAACTCATCAACTAGCTAGAAGTTCGAGGACCTGTGATAGTGTTCATGATTGGCTCCATAGCCATCCTATATATATATTTCTCATTATGTCGCCATGGATGTACTTGGTTTGGATTCTGATTAATGACAGTTTTCTAATTTCCCATCCAAAAACATAAAAATTAAAAATAAATTGGGCTATTTTGCAAGTGCTGATCATGATCAAATTCAAGGAAATGGATAACAAATCCATTTATATATAGCAGGAATCAAGTAATAGAAAGTGGCATTTCCATATGTATACAGCAAAGCTTTTTAATTAACAAGAGGTACACTATATGTATAAACAATTATAATTTTTTCCATGACTGTGTCATATATGTAAAAAAAAAAATATTTCTCAACAGCAAATTTGTAGAGACATGAAAGCTTACAGAGTGAAGCTGCAACTACACCAACGGACATAAACCAGCCCCTAAGTAGATCAACGTGAACCATAAACACAACCCAGATTCTCCAACTTGACAATTACACAAACAGCTCTTATTAATATTAACTGGACAAACAGCTCTTATTAAATATTAACTGGCTGATACAAATAGTACTGATTTAACACATATGTATTCGCTAACTACGACATAGACGATGCAAAGCCGCCATAGTAGGGAACTCCGGTACTTGGAATCCATGAATCTCCATCTATAAATTGGGTCACTGTATATGGAGTGGCTTCGGAGGTATTATGTAGAACCCTATAACCTGGCCATTTCACCCGCCCAGATGTATTTGATCTGGGGCCTCTGTTATGGTACTCGCGAATTGTCAAGTTGACTACCCCAACGCCGGGCATTTCGGTCCATCCTTGTGCGTCAAAAATGTCATCCAAAAACGATTCCATGACCACCACAGTGGAGTAATTTCTCCAAGGCCTCCCTAAAAACCCTTTCACACTTTGTCTGCTCCGTTCCAAACCTGGGGACACCGTAAAAGTGCAATTCTGTATTGAAAACCCGGATACTTGCTTTTTTTTTTTCTCTTTCCCTTGGGCTGTGAAGACGATAGTTTGATTGAGGAGACGGGCATAAAAATTGCAGTTTTGGAAGGCTGCAATAGCAAATCCAAATACGAAATCAACGGTACCATGAATATCACATTCACGATAAAACTGCGTATCGGATTTTGCATATAGCGTGTCCTGGTATCCCAGAAATGCACACTTATAAAAAACCGAGTGATTGGAATCACTCCTCATTGCCACCGCTTGCGCACCTTTGACTCCAGCCAAGTTTTCGATCGTCATGTGTCGCAGCATAAAGTTTTCCCCTATCACAGCTAAAACCCAAAAGGATTTAAGAACTTTGATCAATTATTAAAATTTAAAATAACACAATAAATTAGAACCTATATATGTGTACGTACAGTATATATACACGGTTGACAGCCTATATATACATCTAACAATGTACAAGTTCGTATTGGGTCAGCCCTCATAGGCTCAAGCAGGACCATTATTTGTATTCTCAAACTGTAATCACATTTGTTTGAGTGGGACTGAATTCTCAGAGGGTGACAATGGTGTTCAAGTTTCTTGAGTTTTGGACAGATTGTTACTAGCTTCAAAACAAGAACCTGATCTATATAGGCATAATATATTCCAGTACGCCGTATCATTAATCAAAAAGTACGTGATATTATCAATACCAATGGCAGACCTGAGAACACCAACAGATCACATCGACCCACAAACACTAGAGAATCTGCCCCATCTCATTCCATAGATTTTTGATCTACAATCCATTCTCAGTCAATAAATCCTTCTTCTTCTTCTTTTTATTTCGAGAAGATTTCACAATCTATGAACCATAATTTGCGGAGAACAAGTTAATATGATGCTAGATTCGTAGGTGGAAGGGCTGCAAGCAGTAAGATAGCAAGTCCAAATTCTCTCACACACACACACACAGAAAGAGAGGGGGAGAGAGAGTTACTCAATGTGGCAGTATCTTGAGTTGTCACACCGTCGCCTGCGACACTATGGTTCGCTGTAATCACGGTCTTTTCTGCTCCGTCACCAAAGAAAGCCAAGTTAGGCTTGTCCTTGGGGACACGAACGGTTTCGTGGTAAGCTCCAGCTTTGATGTGGATCGAGTAGCGGAAGTAACTGTTGGCAGGAGCCGCAGCAACAGCTTCACTAATAGTCCTATAGTCAGCCGTTCCATCGCTGGCCACAGTTGCATTGAACGATACGGCTGAAGCTAGCTCCACTTTGCCTTCAATCAGGAGCAATATGAGCACCAACCCCTTCCAATTCTTCTGTAGCAACAAAATAGTAAAATGAAAATAAGTTTATTTACAAGAAAAGCAAGTAAAACAAGCAAAAACTTGAATTAAAGAGAGAGACTACTAACAAATATAGAGAGCATTGTGTAATTGCAAGATGAGATGCTTCTATTAGTTTGAAGAGCTAAGGAAGGCAAACAAGAAATTTATAGGCAGCAAACAAGAATTGAAAGTGACAAGGAGATAAGAAGCTTTTTCACTCAACTACCTAGCCCCTCTAGCACCCATATCTACCTCTTAATTTTTCCTATAAGAGTCATGACTTGTGAGAATTGTGTCTCATTGTTACTTCTCCAAAATTCTGGTTAATTCTCCATTCTAAAAAAGAAATGAAGTTTGAGTGACTTCATAAAAAAGAAGAAGCTACAAGTTCTTTAAGCATAGGCATGGTACCTAGGACTTATTACAAAGAAAATGGGGCACAAGAAACTCCATATTTGTGAATACTTCAGAGTTAAGGCATTTGAAAACTTCCTTTTAGCAGTTTTGGTATTGCTTTTGCAAATGAAAAACACTGTTAAGTTTTCAGCATGCAATAAAAAAACACTGTTAATAGTATGGAATTTAGTTCCTGTGTTTCAGAAACATATTGGCATAATAAATTTAATGGTTAAGTTATATGATGCTGTACTAGACTGGCATTGTAATTTTTTGTCTTTGGAACACTGGAGCTTCACACAGGTCTTATTTCTTCTTTGCCAATGAAGATGGTGATAACAAGGACGCATAACTAAGGACCCATAACACCAAGGACTCGCATAACTAACTTAAAACTACCAAGGACTTGTTTAGGAATTGGTAATACAATGGAAAATGACAGAGCAAAAGGAGAGTATACTCCCTATGTGGTCTCTCAAAACCAATTGATACCAGAAAATAAATAAATAGATACAAAAAAACAAATATGCATATCTATGTCAAATGGATGCCCATACGATATCTTAGAAATATTGGTATCAGTAATTGCTTAATCATGTCAACCCTTCAGTCTGAAGAATAATGCACAAAGTTGGTGATATTAGTAAATGCAAACAATTTCATTGTACATATTTCTCAAGGGTCTGTGAAAGGGAATTCTGATTACATACCGTGCTCCTTATTAGAATGGTCCTGGTTCTTCCCACCTAATATCTGAATTTGATTAACTAACTCACCACTGGAAACTTCGAGCTCTAGCTCAAAATCATCCGATTGTTCATGTGAAAACTCTTTCTCGATTCTGGAGTTAGATTGCAGCTTTAACCACCAATTTTGAGCTAGCCTGAAATCGTCTTGGGCCAAGTAGTGGTTAGCAGTACGCTGCCAAGCCCCACTTTCTCCAGTTGCAGCCATTACTCTATTGTTTATTTTACTGACAGGCCAATGTTCTCATCAATAGCTTTGAGCCAATACCCCATTCTCAATCTGCATAGATCCACTGCAATTTCCCAAGTAACGAACTTATTATCAATATTAGCGAATATTCCTGGCCACCCATATAGTCCAAACAACCGCATAAAACAACTTGTTGCAAACTTTTTTATCTATGCCAAAAGAACAGAGAGATTCCCAGATTAAGAGCTAGGGGTGACCCAAGATAAATTCCACCAACCAAATCTTCCATGCCCACTTACAGTGAAGATGATATTAGATTGAGCATTGACTTCTATGAGATAAAAGAGCATCTACCAAACACTTGAATATATAAAATTAGTTCCCAAGTCCTAATAGGGCTATGTTAATCATTAGCAACTACTTGTCAATTTTATAATGAACTCTTGATCCTTGAAAGACTATAACAGCTTCAGGAACAAAACTTCGGTTCCACAGTATTTGTTCGTCACCTCTCTCTCCATTTTGAATACCAGGCAAAGAAGTAGCTTTTTATTTTATTAAATAAACTTTTCTTTTCCTTGAAAATTACTTGCATACTACCAAAATGAAACCTGAAATTGTGACTGCTCAAGAGGTTGATGCTCCCAATGTACATTTCCATGTCAATGTGGATTGATCCGCTGATGAGTAAAAAGACCCCCCCCCCCCCCCCCCCCCCTTTTTTTTGGAGGTAAAGTGGGCTGCTTCAATAAATCTTACTAGCAACCTAGAAAAGCTGACATCACTGTTGTCTAATTTGTCATACTTCTTTCCTTTTTGAACTTCTCTTAGCTTCTCTATGCATTAAGCTTTTTATTTATTTATTTATTTATTTGATTTTGTCTTTATAGAGAAGCTTGCTATTAGATAACTAGGACAATCTTAAATTTTATTTTCATTTCTAAGACTCAAAAGGTACTTTGCCTACTTTCATTTGGCTAGAGGACTCATGCGAATGATGCTTATCAGGGGCGGAGGGAGCTAAGGGCCAGGGTGGGCCCAGGCTGCCCCTGAGATTTTGGAAATTAAATTTTTACTTTGAATTTGTTTAAGTATTTTACGTTTAGACCTCCCTCAACTTATGTTTAGGCCCCCCTCAATTCATGTTTAGGCCCCCAAAGGGGTTCAAGGCCCAATTTAGTGTCATCAACTACATATAAATTGATATACATGTATATACAACTCAAAAGCTTAGAT
This sequence comes from Hydrangea macrophylla, assembly GCA_033977485.1. Lineage (NCBI taxonomy): Eukaryota > Viridiplantae > Streptophyta > Magnoliopsida > Cornales > Hydrangeaceae > Hydrangea > Hydrangea macrophylla. The sequence continues at coordinate 51,765,218 of CM066992.1, read as the reverse complement.
TGAAGTTTTAGATTTACAAGGAAGGTAATAGCCCCTATATTAGCTTTACATTAGTAAACCCCTTCTTGGATTTACAAGGAAAGTACTGTTAGCCCTTATATTAGCTTTACATTTTTAGTAAACCCTTTCTTTCTTGCCCTGAGAATAATTTACATTATTGGAAAACATGTTTTTTGATGCTCAAATTGAAATGGAGGATTAAAAACGAAAAGGCATTAGGAACATTTGTAGGGATCTCTCATTCTCCTCCACTTCTCCAATTTTAGCATTAAAGATTGAGAAGATATATATATATACACATCAGGCAACAACCTAGAAGAAATCCAAACAATTAAATATGCAAATAAATGTATATATATATAGCATTAATATATGAAATCAGAGCAAGGAAGTAAGAGCATGAACACGGAAAATGTAAACATACATATATGCCTATATATATATTATTACTATATATATGTATACATGCTGAATCGTACCTGATGAACAAAGAGTTGGAGGAGTGCTTGTACTCAGCTCAGCGATATAGGGAATACTAATGATAGAGACCCCTTCCTTGTTCGTATGCTCTTCTATCATAGCTACAATCACAAAACATTAATTCCGTTAAAACCGTTTTTGGGGGTTTATATATATATATGTGTGTGTGTTTTTCACGAGAAATTATTCAGTGAGCCCGCCACAAGGGTCTTTTTTAATAACACCCCCTAAACTATTTTTTTTTTTTTAACAAAATGACCCTTCAACAATTAGTTTAATTCTCAAATTTACCCCTCAAACACGAGCAAATAGTGGGTATACTTGTTATACTACTACGTAGGAATCTGTGCCCTCTCATAACTAAATTTTGAACTTTTTGCTGAGCTGGAAGGAGTTTTTGCTGAGTCAGGGAAGGATTTTCCTTGAAAATGGGAGTGTTAGATGTATCCATAAAGACTTCTTACTGGGTTGGGATACCAGGTTACTAAATGCAACGGTTGCATTCAAGTTTTTGCCCACAAACACCCTCTCACAAAGAGTTGAGAGAGTTAGTTTGTTCAGTTTTTTTAATTAAGGGGGTATTAGTGAAAAAAATGCAATACATTAGGGGGTGTCTTGAGAATTTATACTTCTTCTTTTTTCTGAAAGGCATCTATCAATATTAGTTTTTTTGACGACATCTTAATAAAAGGAATATAGTGAAAAAAAACATAAATAGTTGAGGGGTCAGTTGGATAGAGGTTTTAGAGGGTAGTATTTAATAAGGAGTCAAAGTTGAAAGAGTGACGGTGTAATTTTGATTTAAAAAAAGATAAATTACACATACGTAAATCACAAAAGCCTCTCAGGACTTCATACAGACTTCCTTATGACCATAATAGATAATATTTATGATTGTCATGGCGGCGACAGAGATTGCCTGCAAGTAATTGTTAATGGCCATCAATGGTGACTTACGAGCCGGTTTTTCGCTACAAGCATCCTCACCACTGGCGGACTCACATAGTGTTCAGGGATGGCACAGGCCTCCCTGGATTTTTGAAAATTATAAGATTATATGTAATAGTTTATAGATTTTATAAATAGGTCCTCTTAAATTTCACACAGCCCAACCCCCCCACCCCCTGAACTTTTAAAAATTCTAGACTTATATGTAATATTTTATAAGTTTTAGACAGAGGCCCCCCTGTACTTTGGAAAATTCTATACTTACATGTAATATTTTACATGTTTTAAATATAGGCCCCCTAAAATTACATAATTTACCCTAAATTATGGGTGTTAAACCAATTCTATATATGATTCTGCCATTTTAATTTACACAAAATATATTATGTATAGGTATACCCAAAAAAATTCGTCTCGGGGGCAGTATAGGCTAGGCCTCCCCTGACCAAAAATCATGGGTTGGTCCTTGATCCTCACATATATCAACTTCAATAAAGAAATCTCCAACTAACATATTAAGATTTGTATACTTGTTAGGGTTTCTGAAATCATCTATTAGTCCCAAACTATCATTGAGGTAATGTACGCCTATGTCGTAATGGCTATAGCACAGATTCAGGCACTCAATGGTTACATTGTGGGTGTAATAACCTGTATTTTAATTTTTGGGTTAATCTAGAATTAATCGTGAAGTGCTGACATCATTATTTGATTAGTAGGTATTCGTGTGCAAAACTTCTAAATTTTCGGCATAGGGACATTTTGGTAATTTTCACCTGTGTTGGACTTACTGTCCAAAAAAATTTGAAATATTTATTAATGGGAAAAGATGCGTATGACAGAATAATTCAATTCTGGTGTTTTAAGTTTTTTCATTTCTGGTACGGTTAGTGAGTTATATCAGTTTTGGTAAGGTGTACAATGTGCTTTAGGACGTGTACCTTATCACTTACTATATAAAGGGAAAGTTAGGAGATATTTTCATTTTATGTTCTTCTTCTTCTCTCTCTCTCTCTCTCTCTAAACTCACGGTTCTCTCTCTAGTGGCCATGGAAGCTCAAGCTTCCATGGATGTCAAGGCTATGACCTCCGATATCATCTAGCTCGGATGATTTCTGGCCAAAACCCCCAGTATTAACGACGTTCCTTGCGACAAGAAGCACACTTAGACACCCTCATATCGTGTTTTCGACAGGTTTCTCTCTCTTTCTCTCTCTCTCTCTCTCTCAGAGAGAGAGAGAAAGAGAGAGAGAGAGAGAGAGAGAGAGAGAGAGAGAGAGAGTTTTTCTCAAACTCAAAGGAAGTTCCTATAACTTTCACCTACTATGTAAAACATGTTAACTAGTCTTAATCTAGAAGACTACTACGTTTGGTATACGTTTGACGTGCATAAAAGCTAAACCCAGGTTTCTTGAAATTTTTCCTAAGGTCTATGTGTTCTTGGGGTTTATGCGTGTGCTTACTTGCTTAACTTCTATACAAGTTTGAGAACTCTGATTAGTGTAGAAAGATTATAGATCTTGCCTATGTTTTAAAAATTGATGAAGCGTAATTATATGTTTATATGCAACTTACGTGTTTACTCATACCTATGTGCTTACTTGAACCTTAAATGTTTAAATTCAAGTTAAGAGCATATTTAGTGAAAATATGAAAGTGTGTCTTTGAATTAAATACTTAGGGGTTGAAAGCATGTGAAGTTGTGGAAATTCATATGTCTTAGTAGTTATTGAAATTATGGATATTACTTATTGCTTATGAATATAACGTTGCTTATATTAATGTGCAAGCATAGACACAGATATTTCATATTGTCATACACGACATGTGCATAAACATGAAAAAAAAATGCACGAAAAGGATTCTGGGAGAAAGGTCATCCTTGTGTGGGGCTTTCTATTAAAAAGGGGATGCTCTCTATGTGTGGGACTTTCAAGATTTGCAAAATAAGGAAAAACCTCCATGTGTGGGGTAAATTAATAAAACAAAGGTCTACGAACAACATTTCATTGCTTTGGCAACTCTTTTGTTGCATTCATTGTACGCACGCATGGAATGCACATTAGTTGTTTGTTATGCGAGCTATACGGTTTGTCGTGCTAAGGAACTATATAAACCCCATTTTCAGGATTAGATTGGATTAGCAAGGCCGGTTATGTCAACTCAATGAGTCGAGGTATGAAGGCTCTGTTTGTGAAGATTGATTTAGAAAATGTACTACTTAGTATTCTTACATTTCAAAATTATGCAATTTGATTCTTTGATTCAATTTAAAATGTGTAACGGTCGTAGTATGGTTTAGGCGACTTACACATGATGTTTATAAACGTTTTAAAACTATGAACATTTATACGTGTAATATTTGGATTACAAACATTCGACTTTCTTTGACTATCAAGAACATCTTTATTTAGTTCGGAAATTAGAACCTTGAGTCTCTTGGTTTGTGATTGATAATTAAATCTTTGTTAGGATCTTTGATTTAGAGGTTGAGAATAAGTGTAGTGCTGTAGAATTCTTTGTTGGTGAAAAATAGTCGACTGGACGGGCACCCAGTCCACTGGATTCCAAATCTGAGACATCAAGAACTCTTTACTGGTAAAAACAATCGATTGGGTTCCCTATCAGTTGACTGGACCTATAAGCCTCGAGTCGACTGGATTTTAACAGTCGACTGGATTGAAGAAAAAAAAAAAGGCACTCTCTATAATTCATAAAACAGTCGACTGATACCCCGATCAGTCGACTGGATCTGCAAGTCTTCCAATTTCTTTATTTTTGAAAATGATGAACAGTTTCACAACATAGTGCATACACTGTATGTTAATTTCATTCATGCCATTTAAGTAAATCATTTCTCCGTTCCATTTATTATTTTACTTAAGTCACTAATGTAATTCCATTTATGCTATTTAAGTAAATCATTTCTCTTTTCCATTTATTATTTTACTTAAGCCATTAATGTAATTAACAAAATACTCCCCATTTGGACAGTTTATGATATTGGAGCATCATTTTCACTTGGTTCCTTTCCTTTTAAAAATTCTTCAAAATCATATTTGATATGTGGGGATCTAGATGAACTATTCACAGGACTTTTAAACTCTTGAATCGAAAATTTTGTATTTGACCATACTTAACCATTTAGGCCATCCTGGGTCAAAGGTTGACTTTTTGGACTTATCCAGAATCCCCGTCGAACTTTTTTTAAAATTCTTACTCGATGGATTGGTCTACCTAAGATCATTAGATTCTTTTTAAAAAGAGTTTCAAAGAAAGTTTGCAATTCATTATTTATATCCGCACTAACGCCCATGTTCGGGATGCGGGGCGTAATAGTGGGTGACTTTTTAAAAAAGATCAGCAACGAGTGTACGTGTGGTGGTAGCATTTCCAAGAGCTCGTTAGTCTAGTATGCGAAGGGAAGCTTTTGGAGTTGTTTTTAGTTCATTTTGAGGATCAGATTCAATTGTGGAGACAAATTCGTTGTATTTTGAGGTTCTATTGTAGAGATCGTGAATCAAATCATTGTTCTTGGAGCTTTTATCTTCTTGCTTGTCTCTAAATAAAATGGACCATGTTTCAATAGTTCCAAGCTGCATAAGAGACAGCAAAAAGAGAGCAAAAAATACCAAACCAAACTTCATTATCGATATATTTCAATTCAAACACAATAGTGGGGCATGGATTGAAACTTTGGTTACTGTAATAAATATTGTGGTTGGGCCATGCGGGCACCCACATTATATTGGACTGGGTCCAGAGAGGGCTGGCTTGGATGCCAAATAATGGGCTTTTGGAGTCCTAAGCCTTATAGGTTTTTATGTGCCTATATATACATATATATCACATGAAAAACCTAAGGATATTTCATATATTCACAGCAGCCTCTCTCTCTAACTCATGTTAGTCTCTCTCTCTCTCTCTCTCTCTATCCCTACGGTTCATCTCTCTCTTGGCCATCACCAAAGGAGCCATGGGATTTAGCACGTGATAAGTACGAGGATCGCTCTAGTAGTGATCTTCACGACCTACGCGAAGCATAAGAGAGTACACAGAGGCAACATGGAGCAGTAGTTCGTGGGTGAAGACGCCGGGCTCGTAACAACACCGTTCGGCGATCCGTCGGGCTATTCCGCTAGGTAACGAACCTATACCCGACTCGTATGCTTGCGTGCATATTTATCTACATTAAGTCTAGTGTTCTTGTACACTGATTGGAGACTTGAGAAAATTTTATGAATTATCTCATTTTTGTTTTGGTATTTTAGGGTATAAAATTTATGCATATGGGCATTTATTTAATTGCTTAAAATAGCCAAAATAGATTATTAATTTTTGAAATTAATATGGGGTGTTTTGAACACCATATTAGACCACTATAAATCTTTGAAGAACAAATTCCTCAAAATTTTTGTATTTTTGGGAATTTGTTGCTCATAGTTAACTTTGTTTAACTAGATCAATTTATTTTGTTAAATTGATTCAAAATATTTTTGGGCCTTGATAAATTTTGAAAAATTCTTTATAATGAAAAATCAGTTTTTCAGTTATTTAAATTCTTTCATGGGGTATTAAATTATTTTGTTAATTTAGAAGCCCTTAATAAATTGGTTTTAAAATATGTTTTGAGACCCAAAATTGTGTTAAAATTAGTGAAAAATCCAATATTTTTCATTGATTTTACTTTAGCTTATGGGAGCTGTCCGGGCTGTGCAATAATTATTTTATTGCACATTTTATTATTTTTAGAGGCTCGTTGCATTGTTGGTCACGTTAATTTACTGTTGATTGTGATTGGTTGACCCTATGACCTCTAATTCCTCCTCCTTAAGTGGAGTGACGGATGAGTCCATTCATTTTAAAATAAGACCACATGAGTGCTTGATGTGTGTGATTAATACAATTTAATCTGGCTTAAATGAATGGACAATAATTGACAATTTATAGAGCTTGTGTCCTCACGATGTATGTTTAAGGCTGTTCTTGTATATTTTTATGAACAAAGCATCCCTATTTTTTATGGGCTATAAATGTAATGTGAGGACAAGAGTTTTATATTGGAAAAGCCTACTTGTAAAGGGATGGTTTTCTTTGTTCATACATTATACACTTGAATTACCTTAACATGAGCTCTAAGTTGTCAATTCGGACCCACGTGGGGGTCCATGCGCATTTTTGTTGTATGGCGCACTTAATATTACTGTGGATGATCTTAGATAGGTAATTGTACCATCTAATTGATGTTTGTTTAGAAAAATCAATTATAAAAAGTTTTTTCTTGATTTACAAAATTAAGATTTGATTAATGAGCAATAGCGAATTTTTTGGTCTTAAATTGTAGAAAGGGGAAAACTCATTTGTAATTGGATTTTAAAACAAACCTTATGAAATGTGCAAATAATAATGTCAACCACTTGCGCATGTTCTCAAATAATATTCTTCAAATTTTTTGGATTCACAAAAACAAATGTTTTTCAAACCACACTTTGTCGATCTTTATTAAAGTAACAAGTTTAAAAGGGACTAATTTTTGTAATATGGCACTATAAAGTAACACACCGATAGAATGAGTAAGAGCTTGTGGGCTTTAGGCTTATTCTATGGTCCAACCCATTAAACCAAATAATGGGCCTCCGGCCCAATATTATTATAACCTTAATAGCCTATAATACTTGGCTCGAGAAGGATCATAGCACGCGCTTTATGATAAGCAGCATGCACCATGATCTTGTTGGGAAGTATATGTACTACCCAATAGCCAAAGTATTATGAGATCAGCTCAAATTTGTTTTCGATGGCACATTCACTACTAGATTAAGCATCTAGTTATGAAGTTCGGGAAAGTAAAGGAAACGTTCCAAGTACACGATGACTGGACATCTAAGGTCGATGACAGGTATGATTCGTGATTTTCAGAATACTCAGAACATCTTTACTTGGGGGGCATTCCGAGAAAACAAATCATGATTAGTTATTTACCTGATTCGCGGGTCCATAGAAAACAAATCATGATCCACAACGGAAATGTTAAATTTTTTGGTTTTTGACGTTTTCCAACATGTTGAGCTGAATACGAAGCGCCAAAAGGTAAGGCGAATCGTGTTGCTACACACTCATTACCACAAATTTCATAAGTGAAAGTAAGTGCAAGGCCAATGGGCCTAAATGCAATGGTAAGAGTAAACCCGCCTAGAGGCAGGGTGGGGCTAGCAAGTTTGCGCCCAAGGCTAACAAGGTGGAAGAGCGCAATCGAGGGCGTTCTCCAGTTCGGTATTAATAGGATGGATACTTTTTGGGTGGTAGTATTACTAGGACATGGTTATCTAGGGATAACTACTTAAGAGTTGTTTTATATAATTCTAGTTTCCTTTGTTATTCATTTATTCTGAGACATGACATGCTGGACTTGAACGCATAGGATGTAATAGGATGACTTGATTAGCTAGAGAAGCCCTTTTGGGCCCACTCGCTAAGGTTGACCTGCCTATGTGTGAGTGTTGCTTAGTTGGCAAAGCATGTCGAAAGCCTTTTAGAGAGGCTATTAGAGCTACTCAAGCATAAGACCTAGTTCACTCAGATATCTGTGGACCTATGGTTGTAAAGGCACGTCATGGCGCCTCTTATTTTCTCACTTTTATAGATGATTTCGCTCAATGTGAGGATCGCGAGTATGTATCTAATCAGTTCTGGGAACTATGTGAGGAAAAAGGGGAAACGCAGACAACTTTCTGTTCTGGAAACTCCGCAACAATATGGTATTGCAGAAAGAAGGAATAGGACATTCCTAGATATGGCTAGGACTATGATGGCGCAAGTCAACCTCCCAAAGTTGTTTTGGGGGGATGTACTCTTGATTGCTGCCTACATACTAGAGTGCCTCTTCTCAGTCAATTCCCTCTACCCCCTTATGAGCTATGGAAAGGCGAAAAGCTCATTTTTGAGCATTTGCGCCCATGGAGCTCAAGAGGTTATGTTCACTATATCTCGCATAAGTGCGAGAAACTATGCTCAAGAGATGGAAAGTATACCTTTATAAGGTATTCTAATAGCTCGAAAGGCTATGTTACGTATAATGAACAAACGGGTATAGGAATGACAAATGGTGCCACATGATATTGAGAATGACTTCCACAAATCTGTATTACTAAGAGATATCTTGACCTCTATGAGTTGGAGGATGTTGAAGACAACATACCATCTTAAAGCGAGGGTGGGGAGATTGAGAATCCACATCCAGTAAATCGCTGTAAAATGGTACTAGTCTCCAACTAAGTGGGAGTACACCGCTAGACGCTAGTGGGAGTGTACCAGATAGTGGGAGTGCACCACTAGGCACTCAAGATTCTCAGGTAGTACATTATATGGTGATGAGGAAAAAGTTCCCTATCGCTGTTTTGAAATTGAGGAAGACATTTTCAATGATTCATATGTGTGCAAATGTGTGCACAAGTGGATGAGGATGAGCCTGCTTTTTTTGTTGAAGCCTTTTTCTTCGTCTTCTGAAGCTGAGTGGATAGTTGCTATGTCAGATGAGATAAGCTCTATGGACGCAAATATGGTCTGGGAGTTAGTTGACAATCCACCTGTGCGTAAGACGATTGGAGACAAGTGTGTTTTCAAAATCTAACGCAAGGCAGATGGTTCAATTGACAAGTATAAGGCGCGCCTTGTGGCGATAGTTTGTACCCAGAGAGGGTATAGACCATGGAAACATGTTCTCCCAAAGGGTGGGATCTGACTCCATTCGCATTATCCTAGCAATTGTCGCATATTTAGTTTTTGGACCTTTTTTTTTGTTAGTTGGATGTTTAAACTGTTCTTTTCTCAATGGAGAACAAGACGACGAGATAAATATGGATCATCCCATTGGTGTTGTGACCAAAGGGAATAAGCGCAAAAGTGTGCTTTCTCAAACGATTTGTTTATTATCTCAAGCTAGCAATCGGCTAGGCAGTGGTACAATTTGTGTACATTAAACGGTCCAAGAAAAGTGTTCTAATTCTTTATATGTTGCTGACATCCTAAAAGCTGGGGATGAGATGAGTTCCATTGTCGCTACTTAAGAGTGGTTGTCCTCTCAGTTTGAGATTGAGGACATGGGTGATTCCAACTATATGTTGGAAGTTTAGACTATGAGATATTGTTCTCAGAAGCTCCTCTGTTTGTCTCGAGGGACATACAAGATGTAGGTTCTTGAACGTTTTCACATGAAAAACTGAAAACCCATAGACATCCCATTTTTGGGGGACTCACCTTGACCTTAGATCAATGTTTTAAGAATAATGAGAAGAGGAAACAAATGTCCAGTTTGCCATATCCGTCCGCAATAGGGAATCTGAAGTATGCTAATGTGTGTACTCGGTCAGATGTCTGCTATGCGGTTGGTTTAATTAGTCGTTGCCGTAGCAACCATGGTCCTATCACTAGAGAGTAGTGAAGAGTATCTTGCGATATGTTCACAGGAGGACTGTGGACCTTGCCTTATGCTGTCCCCGATGGAAGCATAATATGTGGTGTGCTCTGTAGCTATTAGAGAAGCTGTTTTGGTTTAAGAGTTTTTGCAGTGGCTAGGCTCTTTATCTCATAGTGATGAGGTTGTGCTTATCTATGGTGATAACACATAAGCCTGAGCATATGCAAAAGATCTCAAAAATCATTTTAGCACATAGACATTCATTTCTGTCACATTTTGAGATGTAGTTTGCGCAAAGGGAATTTATCTTGAGGCATATCTCCAATTGGGGATTTGATGTGCTTAGACATGTTATTGTGATATTGACATTATTATTCAAGTTTTTATAAACTAGTTGGTTTCCATATATATTTTTGTTATAAGTGGAACGAATGCACATTTCTTATATGTCACCGGGCTTGAATCGACCTGCTCACACGGGTGATTCAGCTTGGCGCCGAGATAGCGAACTAGGACATGCGTGTCCATGGCGCTTAGATGGCGAGCAAGATGAGACATGTGTTCATGGCGCTTAGATAGCTAGCTAGGACATGTGTGTCCATAGCGCTTAGAAAGCGAACTTGAACACTTATATCTATGCAGTATAAGAACAGCGAGCTAGATATAAACCCTATTATTTCTATATGTCGCCTTAGATGGATCTAAGATGAGACCTTATACTTGGTCGAACATAGAGATATCCCACGACTCTATGTAGCCTGTTTTTAGCCGAATGTGAGTTTTCAGATGGGCGCCAGGAGTGGCGACTATGCTAGAAAACTCAGGTTAGACGTTTTGTGTAACGTCTAAACTAAGATTCGTATGGCGTTACTTGTTTTCCAAACACAAAGTGACATGCCCATTTTTATGGAAGAACGCCATAGCATACATTTCATACTGTATGTGCTTTTACGATCGATTGTGGAGCAGTGAATGGATTCCTCTTCATTGCTGTGTGAGCCATGTAGCATATCCAAGACATTGGTTATCCTACAAACTGGTTGCCTTCACGACTTGAGACCATGTCATGAAGAGGACGCTTGATGATAGCTACTTTAGCATGCTATCCTAGGACGACGAGACAATTCCGTTCTATGGGGCGTGTCTGGGCAAGCGGTCAAGTTAGTCGGATTGACATGTGGGCTCAAGGAAGACCATTCAATAACACACCATGTTTTTGTAACTCATTAGCAAGCCTGCGACAATCGTAATTTGTTATTGATATGTCATGAGTACATTACATTGAGGTGGTGCAGCAATTCTTTTCACCGAGGGATTGAGAATTCTGTGTCCGGTGTGGTTGAATCGTCTAAGGCATACACGAGAAGCTTCCGAGTGATGTGTCTTGCTGGTTATGGTGATGATTTGGCATTACACTCCTGTCGCTATACTTTCTTTTCGTAAGGTCGCACGTTCTATTTCCCTGTATGAAGAGTTGAGAAGTTCCGTTGTGTTGAGAGATTGGTTTTTAGTACCAACCCTATGTGGGTGAGTGGGAGATGTAACAAATATTGTGGTTGGGCCATACGGGCACCCACATTATATTGGACTGGGTCCAGAGAGGGCTGGCTTGGACGCCAAATAATGGGCTTTTGGAGTCCTAAGCCTTATAGGTTTTTATGTGCCTATATATATACATATATATCACATGAAAAACCTAAGGATATTTCATATATTCACAGCAGCCTCTCTCTCTAACTCACGTTAGTCTCTCTCTCTCTCTCGATCCCTACGGTTCATCTCTCTCTTGGTCATCACCAAAGGAGCCATGGGATTTAGCACGTGATACGTACGAGGATCGCTCTAGTAGTGATCTTCACGACCTACGCGAAGTATAAGAGAGTACACGGAGGCAACATGGAGCAGCAGTTCGTGGGTGAAGACGCCGGGCTCGTAACAACACCGTTCGGCGATTCGTCGGGCTATTCCGCTAGGTAACGAACCTATACCCGACTCGTATGCTTGCGTGCATATTTATCTTAAAATTTATAGGGGATGAAGAATAGAAGAAGATTGACCAAGTTTGATAGTACAATTAATGGGATAGTTAATGGAATGTCCTCATTTACTGTAATTTGCTTGATTTGAGTTGCATGTACTCAATTCCCATATCCCAAATAGATTGGGAAATCTATTTTGAAATTATGTGAATGAGATGTACACAATGCAGACAATATATTGCATCTAGTAACTATAAATGTTTTTTTTGGGAAAAGTAGTCACTATATATATAATATGTTGTGATTTAAGTATGTGTAAATTACATTGACCTCTTCCATTTGAGAATGAATCATACCCACACTAAATTTCAGTGGAAAAGTACCAATGCACCCTTACATTCTTAGTCTAAAACTTAACAGACCCTTTATTTTAATAGAAGAAACGTGACAGACAATATGAAAACAAATAAATTGCACTTAAAACATAACCTTAAGACGTTGGATTTTGTAAGGTTGAAGTAGTCATTTAAAAATATTTATCTATAAAAAGCAAGGATCTCCTGATTGACTAAGAAACCTCAAGGAATGTCACTTAGAAATGTGATGAAGATCTTATTTTTCAGAATCTCAGGAGAAATCAGTGTGTAATTTATCCACTTAGATCACATTGACTATTTAATTAAAATGGAAAATTAATTCAATTCCCCTCTAATCCCCACTTCGTCCCGTGAAACAAACGTATTTGAGTCACTGGTTATCCGTGGGGTGGGGTGGGGTAGGTTAGGTTAATTCTGGGATTAGTTCAATTGAAATTAATGGACTAATTCCCCAATCCAGTCGTGCTAAGGCATCCAAACTGGTCTAAGAGTTATTGGGATTATCAACTTGCTACTGTCTTTATATGGTAACAATATTAATTATCATGTTGAGTAAAGCAAAAGCTATTACTGAGGCTAAGATTTGAGAAAGAGTAATGCTAATTGGGGAGCCGTGTTACTACAACAAGAACCAGATGGAACTAGGAGCATTTGTGGTTACAAAAGTGGAGCTTTCACTACAGCAGAATTACATTACCATTCTAGGGGTACAACTCATTTACAACCATATATATCTCTCTCCTAAGTGGCAGAAATTCCTTCAAATTGTATTATGCCATTAGGATAACATGCGATTACTTTCTCCAATGGTCGTCTTTATCATGAGTTGTCACTGCATCTAAAGATTATGACATTCAATGTATGAATTCTACAGAATCAAAATGGTAATTAACAGTAATCTGTGAAATTTCCAACATTGATGAGATATTAATCTTGTTTGGTCCAGGTTTCAATGGATCGAAATCTTTGGGTGAGGGTCTCAGTTTGGTTCTTTTAGCACCCCTAAAGACTTGTTTGGCAGCCATGGTCTTATTTAGTCACTAGATTGGTTGTTTCTCATTTGAGCCAAACAAGTCTTTAGGGGTGATCTTAGGCATGTCTTGAGAACCATTTTTTTTTTGTATAAATAATTTGTTACTTAACACAAAAAAAGAAAAAAAAAAAAAAAAAAAAAAAAAGAAAAAAAAAAAAGGAGAACTCTCTCCTTATATCTCAGCTTAAATCATTTCTTTTTTGGGTTCAAATCTAATACCCCATTCACTAACCAAATTATGAGATCTCATATGTAATTAGATAAATTGATGAACAAGCTTCTCTCTCTAAACTTAGAGAGAGAGAAGCGATGGCCTTCACTACAACCCTAGCCGCCCCATCCCTTCCTTCTCTCCTTGTTTCATTTTTCAACTGTTCTCTCCCATTTTCTCATAGCTCCTCTTCTCTTGTGAAGATTTCTACTTCCTAGGTGAGGGTTTCCCCTTCTCCTTGTGAAGTTTTCTTTTGGATTTTTCTTTTCCCTTTTCAGTTTTTTGAATAATCAATGGTTTCAAACCATTCAACTCTTGGTCCTCTTTGGGTTTTGGTTGGTTGCCTTTGGCCTCTCATATACCGCAGTGTTGCCATTTATGATATAGCTTTTGCTATCATGAAGACTTTTAAAGCAACTTTGGTTGCTCCCCCGAGTGAAGTTTCTTCACGATTTTGGGCTCGACTTTGTGTCACCATCATCTTTGGGTGGGTCTACCCCATTTTCAAAGTTGAAGTTGCCCTGGTTACTTGTTCTCTCCACGCGACGGTTTCTGTGACGCGGTGGTTGACTGCTGGTGCAGCTTGCGGAGGGGTTCATCTGACTTTGTCTGATTCTCCATTTTGTACCTCCTGTTCTATGGTTTTGTTTTGTTATTTTGTTTTTTCTGTTTTGTTGTTTATTGCTTCTTGTTGTTGGTTTTCTTCCTTGTAATGGTCTTTTTTAATTAATGAGAATTGCCCTTTTAGCAAAAAAAAAGATAAATTGATGAACAAAGAAAAACCTTTCAATTAGGATAATATCTATATTTGGCATATACTTTAGAGGAGTTTGATTCCAGTGCGCAGTGGGTAAGGGCACTGGGTGAACGCACTGGATTTTTATGCCTTAAAAAATCGCAGGTCAGCGGAGCGGCGGGACTGTGCGTGGGTCACTGGGGCGTCCCGTGATTTTTTTATACTTAAGTACCCAATGTGCTTACCCAGTGCGCACTGGAACCAGACTCTACTTTAGAGAAGTTAATGTAATTTATCCAAAATAAAAAAAAATAATTTAATGTTGAACTTCAAGTAGAAATAAGGATCCCAACAAAAAAAAAAAAGTAGAAATAAGGAAAAGTACAATTGAGGAAATTGGTACTAAATTAGGCAATCGTCTCATGCTCATCAAGCTTTCTAAATTATATATTACAAATTTACATATAGGAAAATCATGAAAAATTGACTATACAGTGAAGATTACAGTGAAGATTAGTAATTATAAGAGGTATGCCTTTATTAGTCCTGGAAAGTTCATCCTTAATATCTTCATTCTAATAAGCATGTGAAAAATTGCGGGTGGCAAACAATTTGGTTAACCAAAATAATTGAATCAACTGAATTGAATAGCCAATTCAGTTTTGTTAATTCGGTTACGAAATTCCGCTGGATTAAAAACTAAACTATATTTTAAATTTTGGCTCGATTTTCGATACCACTTAAGCGAACTAAACCGAAAAACCGAAATTTTAAGTAATCTAAGAATATAGGATTGTTATTCTCACTCCTAAATTAAACTAATTCACTTTGTGATACTTCTGACCAGGCCCAGCCTTGGGCAAAGTCCACCAAGGCCAATGCCTAGGGCCCCGAAAGTCATTGATTATTTTTAGGACCCCCAAAAGTTTGCAACTATACCACTAATATAAAGCACCTAAACTAGAACACACTTTTTATCCTCCCCAAACAGACCCTAGTCCAAGAACCAACACTATCTAACTGAACTCCTGACTCTCATTTATGGCGGCTAATTCATTTATCCTCCCCCAAATAGACCCTTACAAAGTTTGGTTCATGTCTCATTTTAGTCTTTGTAATTTCAATTGCATTAATTTGGTCCCTAAAGTTTTTAAATAAAAGCAATGTGGTCTGACAAAATTTAATCACATGCTATATACTATCAGCGTAAAAATAGAACACCACTAATCTCACCACTCGCTTATCAGCGTAGTTGTGCATAGAAGTGTGTGAATTTCGTCAATTTTTTTGACAAAATGGGACATTTGAAACACCTTGCTTCTGTTTAAAAAATTTAGAGACCAAATTTATGCAATTGAAACCACAGAGACTTAAGTGAGGCAGGTTCAAACTTCAGGGGTATATTTTATATTTAAGCCTTGTTAGATACCTTAGGGCCACATTTTAGAAGCTTGCCTAGGGCTCCCGATAACTCAAGGCCGGCCCTGTTACTGACACACCATGTAGAACCATCCAGTCAATGCATCCTAGAGTGTGCGCATTGGTTCATCGATGGAGTGCAAATAACAATTCCCAAAACATATTATTAGCATATCATTTATTTTGAATAAACGAAAAAAAAAAAAATTTACAATTTCAGTTAACCTAATTAAAATTTGTTAACTGAACCAAAAAAAGAAATTGTTTAATTTACAATTTCAGTTAACCAAATTTACATATCATATAGTTGGTACCAAGTAGTTGCGATTAGGGAATGCTAACTGCTTAACTCCAAGGGTAGTAATCAAATTTGGGTATTCAAAATGCAATTTGGTCATTTGAATAGTGTTTTACATACAAAATAAATCTCATGCACTCAAGGTCAGCCCTGAGATGACAAAAATTGTCTGAGGCCTCAAGCGAACTTTCAAAGGGGCCTAAAAAATGAGGCCTCTATACTAAGTTTTTTTAGAAATTAGGAATAAATTAGAAGAAAATAGGCCTAAAAATGAGACCTAAAAATGAGGCCGCATGCGGCTGCTTCGCCGCTCTGCCTCAGGGCTTGCATACACTCCAACCATAGTACCCAAAATCACAATCATCTGACTCAGTGGTTACTATTGATTAATAAAGCCCTAACCGGTTCAAATTTCTATATATATATATATTCAAAAAGTGTTTGGTACCTTCTATTGCATTGCAGTCCATGCTCGATCTAATATCACAATCAAAGCAGGTTCTTTGTCGACCTAACATGATAGTACTGATTTTCATTTAAACTAGATAGAAAATGAGATTGAGCTGAACTTATTCTACGCATTCCCAAACGGGCAGTTAATACAATACTACCAATAGCCCAATTTTTTTAAAAAAAACCCATTCTAATTATAAAGGAATTGTTTTCCAGTTTCTTGAATTTGACCATTATCAGCAGTAACAAAATAGCCCAATTTAAAAAAAAAAAAAAAAATATATATATATATATTTATTTAGACACCAGTCATGGATCATCACTCATTCCAAAATACTACCAAACATTTTGTATATCATTCCGGACAAACTATCCAGTGATTACAGTAAATAATATTCACGATTTCCTTGGCGTCTTCAGAGATTCCACCCAAGTAGTCGTTAATGGTTGTTAATGGTGACTTACGAGTTGGTTTTTCAGTCCAAGCATAATCGCAATCAGCAACTTCCACATAAACAGTTCCAAGTAATACAACCAGATTTTTATATGTATCATAGTCTTTGGTGAAGTTGTCTATCAACCCCAAACTACGATTGAGGCTATGTATGCTTACATCGTAATTGCTATAACACAGATTTAGGACCCCAATGGTCCATTTGCCTGTGGCATTCTTAAGAAGGTTTGCAACAAGTTTCTTGGCAGTAGTAGCATTTGCAAGAGCTCGTTCGCTGAGTATACGAACGAAGCCTTTTGGATTTGTTTTTAGATGTATCCGAGGATCAGATTCGATTGTAGAGACACAATCGTTGTATCCTGATGTTCTGTTGCATAAATCGTGAATAAAATCATTGCTCTTCGAACTTTTATCTTCTTCCTCTTCTCTATATAAAATGGACCTTGTTTCAATACTTCCAAGCTGGATTAGAAGCAGCAAAGAGAGAGCAAAAAATACCAAACCAAACTTCATTATTGATCTCTTTCGCTTCAGACACAATAAGAATTGACTGGGGAATGGAATGAAAATTTTATAATAAGAATAGACTGGGGAATGGAATGGAATGAAAATTTTATGGGGGGGGGGGGGGGGGGGGGGGGGGGGGGGCTAAATAAAGAATAGAAAAAGGTCAACGAAGCTTTATGGAACAATTAATGGGATGTCCTTATTTTTGCAATTATCCCAAATAGAGTAGGAACTTAATTGACATTAATTTGAAATTATGTGAATCTTAATCACATAATCCAATCAAAAATTAGAAATATACGATTTGGTCTTTAATTATGGTCGTTAATAGGAATTGATCCGGACTTGATTTGGTGTATAGAAATTAATCCTTAATTTGAAAGTTAATCAATAATTAGTCTCTATTCCTAAATGGTTGTATAAATCTGGACCATTATACCCTTATCATAATTTGAAAGTTAATCAATAATTAGTCTCTATTCCTAAATGGTTGTATAAATCTGGACCATTATACCCTTATCATACATTTGTGCATAACTGTATATATATACAAATATATATATATATATACAAATGAAGTTAAATTAGTTAGTTAACATGAAACATGGAACGAATTTTTAGGAGATCATGGATAATAGGGTTTATCCCAAGAATCATGTTGATTGTAGTTCAAAATAATGCATTTTAAATCTGTATGTAATTTGCTTATTGTAGAAAAGAATTTGTATGTTTTATTGATTCAAATCATAGACATAACAGATAATTTTGTGTGGAAGATTGAAGGTTGCTGATAAAAAGGTGAGAAATTCTCACAATATAGTGCAAAATTTAAAACTGTAATTCACAATATAGTGCAAAATTATGCTGAAATTTATTATCTGAGAATTTGGTGATAAGCTTGTTAGAATAAGTGATTTAGTTGTGAGAAATTTTGTATTATATCTATTCAAAAAGTGAGAAATTTCACATTCTGTCCATTCAAAAAGTGAGAAATTTGTTATTAGAGCATTCGAAATTGCCCATATGATTAGATATACATATGTACATTTAATACCCCGTATTTTTCTAATACAAATTTTCTATTTTTATATATAATAAGGTATCAGTTTATTTTATTATTTTTTTTTTTTGGGTAGTGTTTATAGGCCGTATATGTACTTAGTGATATAATTAACTTGGGAATCAGGTATCCGGGTCATGTATACTCATTGGGCTAGTGTTTTAAGCACTTGGAAATGTGTTTCGGGCCCATATGAAGCCTTTTTGTGAGGCCTAAAACTAAAAAACGGGATTTAGTATTTATTTTTGAGTTTTTAATTTATTAAACCTAATCTAACATTAGCCACCTCTCTTTCTTCCTACCCACATACACATACATAATCTACATCCAAGAAGAAAGAAGAAGAAGAAGGTGGAGAAAAAGAAGAAAAAGTTGGAGAAGGAGAAGAAGGAAAAGAAGAAGGAGAATGAAGATTGGGGCTTTGAAGCACTTTCAACTCCAAAAATTCTATTTTCTTTCTCTTGTTTTGGTGAGTAAATCATACACATTCTTTCTTTCTCTTGTTTTGGTGAGTAAATCATACACATTGTTTTGTATAGTGTTCCATTATTTTCTATATTGTTTTACTTCTATTTTATGAGTTTTGAAGTTGTTAGTTGATTAATTAAATTAGATTTAGAAAAACTCATGATCATAGTCACGTTTGGTCTAAAATAGTAAAACTTAGATTTCTCTTTACTCCGACATTTTCAAGTTTTGAAAATTTAAAGGTAAACTCCTAAAATACCCATACAACTACCCTTAAAATAGTTTTTTATTTGTTTGCACAAAGGGTAAATTGGTAATTTCACATTTTGTGATTTGAATCTGGTAAAACCGATTCTTGACTTGGATTCTATGTGAAATTTCACACAAGATAGACTCTTAAATCACTTTAAAAGGTTAACGAATGAGAGAGTTATGACCTTTCGAAGTTGGACATAGTAGGCAGTCCAAACAATGCATTCTGCTCAGATTTTTATTTTTGAAAATTTCATTTAAACCCCTAAAACTTTAAACTGACATATAGAGGTACCGACATCGAATTTGGTCACGGTTTTGAGCATGGTACTTATAATCCTATTTATTACAGTCTGAAATATATATTGTACAGTTTTTGGAATTTTTTTTATAAAATCCCTATATTTTAGTATAATTACATAGTTGCCCCAAAACTTTTTAAAAGGGTGTTTTGGTCACTCTGCAATTTTGTAAAATCCTTATAAATCATTTCCTATTTTTTTTTTTTTGTAATTTTTCATTAATTATTGATAATTGTAGCTATTTATTTTAATTAGTATGGTACAATTTCCATTTCTAAAATAGTACGATATTTTGTTTTGGTTCCATAAAATTACAAAGTCGTGTTAAATTATTTATGTGATATTTCAGTATTTATGAACACAATTTATAATTTGGTAGTTGAGTTGCAAATCATTGTGGATTATTAGTCAAATCACTATTTGGTAGTTGATTTAATTGAATATTTTATTATTTTAATTATCTATGCTATTTATAGAATTTGGAAAAAATACAAAAATATTCTTGTGGCACTTTGAACCTATAAAAAAATAGTTTCATGTATAAATTTATATTTGGGTACATTTGTTGAATTATGGTCCACTTTTTATATTTATTGTTAGCTTGTATAATTCGTTGTCAATTATCTGTAATTCCTAGAAATATGCCGTCAGGGCTACTAGTCTTAGAATATTGTGAGGACCATTATTTTGAGTTTAGAATACCCTTTAGATGAAATTACAAAAATACCCTTGTAAGAGCATGAATCATTGTCTTACTTTTTTTCATTGTGAACATGTATTTAAGTTTCTATTTTATTAGCATGAATTGTAGGAATTGCAACTTGTCTGCTTTTCCAATAACAAATTTTATTCTGTTAATATATGAAGGTGAGTAAATCTTGTATCCTTTATAGTTGCCAGTTGTGGTAATTATTCTCATAGGTTGAGAATTAGAAATCTTTTGATTTGGTATAAAGAAATGTGAGTAAAATCATATCATAATATATGATGATTGTTAATGTGAGTAAAGTTGTATTCTGTGCAATAATAATTGCTGTGTAATCTTGTATGGCTAAGAATTTTATATGGAACTATGAGTAAGAGTCTTACTCTAGCTAATGATTGGAATTTAGAAATTGAGGTTTAAACATTTCACTGGCTAGTGAAAAATTTGGGTTTTATTCTCATATGTTGAGGAATATGAATCATTTGAGATTCAATACAAATTTTACAATTGATGTATTACTCTTCTATGGTGAAGACTTAAGAATTTGATATTGTTTATGAAATTGACATTATTTGATTTATCTAAATGATAGACATGGAATGGCAGTGAATATGTGATATGGATAATGTTAGTCCACGTGGTAATCTCATATGGTGGAGAGTTATGAATCTATTGATATTGTATGTGGAATTTACATTACTTGATTTATCCAATGATGGATATGAACTTGGTATGAATATGTGATATGGATATATTCATCTGATTGTTATTTCAGTTATATTATGAAATGAATCTAAAGGAAAAATCCAAAGCCACCGCCGCAACCCTTTTTGTTTTTATTTGAATCCACAGCTTACAGAGAAACTAACCCCTTAAGTCTTGCGGCAAGTGGTACTCATATCCAATCAGAGGTGCATGCCTTGAGGAATGGGTTTGGGTTGATGCCCTTTTTGTTTTGTTCACCGAATAGTGGTGTTTTATCCCGTCTCAATATGTGACGTTGGATCTTATGCGCATTTTAGCCGAATAGTGGTTTATTATTATTTTCTCATACGTCGTAGCTATTCGGGATTGGGGCACACTCGATACTCGATACACCCGATTGGAGTAAGTGTCAAACACGGAGAAGTGGCTAGGGTATGAGGGGGACCTATGGGTATGTAGGTCTTGGCATGACGTATAACACCCACATTTGTGTTATTGCATTTGCATTACATTGTCATGCATGATAATGTGATGTGGCGTGTCTTATGACACATGTTTTGGGTGAGTTTTGACTCATGAGTTGATTTGGGTGTCTGTATTAGAGAACCCTCTGAGACTGTGGTGATGTAGAATTTTGTTGTTGTGACATCTCTCCGAGTGTGAGACGGTCACTGTGGAACAATTTAAATGTTTATCTGAAAAAAAATGTTTACCTGTGTATTTCAATATCTGTATTATTTTCTGGCTTTGAATTTATTTCTGTTGTTAGATTTAGTATCCTGGTGAGGACGAATGAACACGCTATTAATTTGGTAGGCTAATTAGCAACTTCGGAAACGTCATGTAGAAATTCGCGTTTTAGCGACCAAACAAAACTTAGTCGAAAACTTTTATAATTTTGAAGTTTCACTTATAAAGCTATGAATAAGCTGTATAGAAAGTTTCAGAGACTGATTAGGAGTTTGGAAAACTCGTGGGGAGGTAAACGTAAATTCCCAATAGTCTTGCCTATATATAGGAAGTGATGACTTTAGGTTTTTCATAAGTTCTTGACCTAATTCCAAAAGGAGGCCAAAAGGGGGCTAGAGGGAGATTTAGGAGCTTAGAACTTTGCGACGCCAAACGACGACCTTCCGTCAGTCTGGTTTCTCCCAGATTTCATATTTGAGTTCCTCGAGGTAAGAGCTTCGATTTGATACCTATTAGGGCCTGTTTGGCTAAGTTTTCCGAAAAGTTATTTTCTAGAATTTTTCATAAAAGTTGATAAATGGAATTCTGATCCATATGAATTGTACTAGACGGACTTCTGCACGTTCTTTGTGCACGGGTTTTCTTCAAATTGAATTATAGGAGCGTTATTTGGAGGTGAGTGATTCAACTATGTTTTTGGAATGATTTCTTGACATGTATTCATGTTTTGTGTGAAATAGCATGTATTAATTGTTAGAGATATATTGTGTAGTTCATATTGGGCATTTATATTGATAAGTAGGCTCAATAGCACGGTGATATGTTTTGATTACCGCGAGTATGGTGATATGTATTTGAGCATGTTAAGTTGCTTATTTGGGTCAGAAGGAGCACGTGGTCACCGTGCCATTTTGTGGAGCCGATATAGGCATTAAGGTCGCACGATTGTTTGTAGAATCGTGGGTCTTACCCTTTCGCGTGGACTTATTGGCGAGGAGTCGCGGATTGGGAGTATGGACGGGCACGTGAGTCTCCGGCGACTAGTATGAAATGTAGAGATGTGAATGCGGACATGTTTATCATTCATGTACATATGTTGATTTATTCACTAAGCTTTAGCTTAAACAAATCGAAATATGTGTGGTTATTCAAATAACCATTGCAGGTATAAATGCTGGCGAGGAATCGCAGAAGTGAGTACGTGGGTTGGGAGTTCGCTTGTGAGGCAACTTGAATGTAAATCTTATAGTTTTGGGATCCTAGAAATGTTGTAATAAGAATTTGGTTGTTTTTAACCCATGTTTAATTTGGTATGTTAGAATGGATTTTAAACCGTTGTAATAGACTATAACACGTTGTAATTATGTTTGGTAATGCTTTAATACAGTTAAAATTACTTTGGACTGAGTTTGGATTGAGTGGTTGATCATTGGTGATAGTTAGAAAGCTTTTAAACTTGAAATTCTGCAGATTGGACTGCTGCCAGGGGAGCAGTCGACTGGTCCTGTGTTCAGTCGACTGAACCCCTGTGTTTGCTAGCTACTGCTTATTATTTTAGCAAAAGCAGTCGACTGGCCCCTCCTCAGTCGACTGGACCCCTAGCCTCAGTCGACTGGAATTGCTATTAATTCCCTGCCTTCCTCCGTCGACTGAGCAGTCGACTGAACCTCTGGTTTTGAAAATGTGTTTTGTTTTTCCGCTGCGTGGGTTCTTCAAACCTAATTTTGGGAACGTTAATGAATTGGTTTAGCCTCGGTGGCGTGCCACTGGCTTCGGTTCCGCTATTATGGGACCGGGCTGTGACACGACGTGAGGTACAATTGTGGTAGTAAGTGTGGATTTGGTACAAACTAAAATTTGTATGCGCTTTTACGGTGTAATGTTCTAACATGTTTCCTAGAACTGGGTGGTAGGCCACACGCACATTTTTGTAGGGTAGCCTACTACAAAGTGATATTTATATGCTTTGAAAGTCGTGAATAAGAAACTAACTGTTTGAGTCTCTTATTGGAAGGGATGATAGAACTTACGTCTTATCACGATATTGTATAGTATTTTTGTTGTTCATGGATATGATGATGGTTTGCTTATATGTTGATCGTGAATAAGAAACTAACTGCTGGAGTCTCTTGTTAGAAGAGGTGATGGAACTTATGTCTTCTCACGATATTCGTATTGTTGAATACATTGTTTGATATGCATGAATATGTTAAACTATGATAATTTAATGTAAAGTACTATTCCAGACATTTTCTTTATTTGATATTTTTATAATTGAAGTCATTTATTGCATTTAAATGCTTATATAATCTGTCCCACATAGGTAGTAGAGCTTTATATCCTTTAAAAATAGTAAATGAATTGGTAAAATTAAGACATATGACATCTTAAAGAGAAATTTTGGTTATGGACATTTTTTCGTGTTTTATATTTTTCCTGAAAATGTCGTTTAGAGTTTCAAAATTGGACTTTATAGTCAGGTGAGCGAGTGGACAAAATGTGCAGTTTTTCCTTTTCGTATGTTTAGTCTTAGGAATAAGAATATCTTTAATTCTTAAGTCTTCTACATGTTTGTAAATGATATGATAGAGTTATTTTATGTTTTGGGTTGTTCGAGATAGAGTCATAAAAGGACTCTTAGTCCGTTCATGTTTAGCATTTAAAACATTATTTTGTATTAATTTCTTTGATTGCATGAGGGTGGGTCTACTAACATTTTTGTATAGGTTAGGCCTCCCCTACGTAAGGTAAGTAGAGTTGATATTTAGTATGAGTACGAGAAACAATACTGTCATCCCTTGGTTCTGACCTTGTGAGTGAAACTAAAGTCTTGTGTCTCATCATGTTATTATTGTAGAAGTTCAGAACCTCTTTCTATTTGGAGCATATTAAAAATAGTTAACAACCTCAGAAAATTATAAAGAGTTGTATGGACATGTAAAACTTAATTTCGGATAATTGGCGTGTTTGAGTTTTACTAAAAATGTATTTAAGGACTTGGTATTGGTCGATTTCAGCGGAGGTACTCACGTCTCGGCATGACATATTATTTTGATTTCTTTTTGTTTGTTCATAGAATATTCCGGGTCTCATGTTTTACTCATACCAGTTTATACTGACCCAGATGTCTCTATGCATCTCGGGTGCATTCAATTTATGAACGTAGCCGGAGAATATTTTCAGGGTATGATCTTTGTATCCAGTAGTGGTTTGGATCATGTTTAGGATTAGCAAGCTTGGAGTTTTAGACCTTGGAGTTTAGTGAGGTTTTGTACCTTCGGGATTTTTGGCGCATGTGCCAATTGTTTTAGAAATTGACATTTGAGAGTTAGAATCATTTGTATTTTGGTTTAAATTTATCCTGATTTCAGAGTTATGTCTATTTTGGTTTTAGATTGACAATTACTGTTTAAGCTTCTAGTTTCTTTTATTGTTGTCAGGTAGTGTTCCGATTTTGTGTTGTTAGAAAATCGGAGCGCTAAAGTATATATGTACCACCAGCACAAATAAGGCGTGTGGATGACGGGTATGGCAAGTGTAATCCATGGAGATCATGGATAAGAGAATAAATATTACTCCCTCTGTTCCAAAATAAGTGTCTACTTTTCCTTTTTTGGATGTTCCAAAATAAGTGTCCACTTTCTTTTTTGGACAAAAATGTGTGGTTGATATTGTGCCACCCCAAAAGGTGAATAAACATCCACCACAAGTTATTATTTTCTTAAACTACGTGCAAAAGGGTAGTGGACACTTATTTTGGAACGGAGGGAGTACTAAAATCAAGGAGTTTCCTTATTTTACTCAACTTTCAAATTTATTTGCTAAAATCAAGGAGTCTCCTCACTCTGGTAAATAATGTAGTGGAATTGAAAGTGAGAATTTCTCACTATTAAGTGTATTAGGTGAGAAAGGTAGTGAACTTACGGTGGGATGTTTTCTATTTATGATTCAGTCATTAAGTGAGAATTTCTCACTCTAGTAATAATTAGTGAGAATTTCTCAGTATTAAGTGAGAATTTCTCACTTTAACATACTGAACATATACAATTTCTCAATTAAATTAGAAGTGAAAAAAATGCAAATTTTTATACCACACAATAAATAGAAAATTTTTTACTTCTACACATTGATCATGTACAATTTCTCAGTTAAATTAGAAGAGAGAAAAAAACAAATTTTTATTCCAAACAAAAACATAAGTGAGATACCCACTTTTTATGCAAACTCAACCATTCACACAGAGAGTAGATCAAAGATTTCTCACTTCGAATATTTGATGAGAAATTTCTCACTTTGACATATTTATCACGTACAATTTCTCAGTTAAATTAGAAATGAGAAATACACAAATTTGTATACCTAATAAAAATAGAAGTGAGAAATACTCAATTTTTATACAAACTCAACCATTCACACACAAAGTAGATCCGAAATTTCTCACTTTGACATACAAATACATGCCATCAAATTAATGAGAAATTCACATTTTCTTGCCAATGTCGTCTTCATCGAAGCACAAAAAATGAGAAAATTCTGATAAAAACTCTAACTTAAAACAGACAAGGAATTTTGAGTTTCTACCAAATCATGAGAAATTTTGCAAACAAATTTGTGAAAAATATGTGAATCGCTTGATCTTCTTCAATCCACTTTGATCTCTGCGAATTGCCTAACTGTCGACGATCTTCTCTAGCCGCATTCGTCGTCGTCGCTCACCTTCAATCGCCTCCAAATTGTTGGAGCTCTGTTAATTTAGAATTTCTCAATTTTATTTTTCCAAGTATCTCATTGAATAGCATGATTTTAGAAGGAACATGATTTTTGGGATTTTAATTTCCATTTTTGAAAATACTATAATGTAGGAAAGTGAACAATATGCATGGATGTGGGGTATTTTGCTCCTCAAAATAAATTAGGGACCTATTTCTAGTTTCATTTTTTAAAAATACCTATTTCTAGTTAGGTATCTATATTAGGACTAAATATTAAGTTACTCATCAAAATTTTCATCTTGATTTTAGTATGGGTAAATTACACTAATCTCTCCATTGAAGAATGAATCATACCCGCATTTAATGTCCATGCAAAAGTACCAATGCACCATTTGAAAAAAAAAGTGTATATTGTTAGGGCTATCCAACCAAACCGAAATGCCAAAAACAATTTATTGATCTTAGATAGTTGCTTGGTCCAGTCCAGTCCAGACCCGACCCAAAGCGACGGCATTTGGAAAACTTTTTTTTTTGATAAATGAAATTGATATTGGAATTGTTTGTGTAATTTGATCGTAGTATTAGATGTTTTCTTTATTCTCTTCTTTTTTTTTTTTTGGTTTTTGATAGAAGTTATTAGTTATTAATGTACTAATTGTGTGTTTCTACAAAGAAGTTAGCAAATACCCAAAAAAAAAAATAGGATGGTGAAAAGTTCATAATAAAGTACAAAATAGCCTTTATATAATATTTCTGTTTCACTCGAAACCGACGACTTGGTTTCACTTGAGAAGTCGGATGGATAACGTGTGATGGACATTGAACCTGGTGAGGTTCGGGTGGATTAACGGGTTGGAGTCAAACCTGACTCACACGACCCATGAGCTCCCTTATATGTTCTTATTCTAAAACACGACAAACATTATGAAAACAAACAAATTGTGCTTTAAATATAACTTAACCTCAAAGAATTTCACATCGATTATGGAAATGTGATGAAAATCTACTTATCTGTTAGATCTCTCAGGAGAGATCAGTGTAATTTATACTGATATAGATACCTAACTAGAAATAGCCTGGACTTTGGGCCACTAATTATCCGCGGGGATGGGGCGGTGGGTAGGGTAGGGTATTTTAGTCCCAAGATTAGTCCAATTAAAATGGACTAATTGCCCAATCTGTCCTAAGGCATCAAAACGTGGCATTAGAGTTAGTGGGATGATCAACTTGCTATTGATCACTAATTATCAAGTCGAGTAAATCGAAGATATTATTGTGGCTAAGATTAAAGAAATTCCTTCAAATTGTATTATGGTAACATGTCTTTCCCAACCACCTCCCTTGTGGTCGGATGGCAAGGCCTCTGGGTGTTATACCTAGAGATCTCAAGTTCGAATCTCATGGGGGTGGCCACAGGTGATTCACCCGGACGCCCTGGCCTCGTGGGATTAGTCGAGGTGCGCGCAAGCTTGCCCGGACACCCACGGCTACCAAAAAAAAAAACATGTCTTTCCCATTGGTCTTTTTTAATTGTTATGAGTTGTCTCAATCTCAAGAGTATGGGACTAAATTGATTGAATTGTTCGCAAAAAAAAAAAAGGGTAACTAACAATAATCTAAGAAATATCCAGTTTTGATGAGATATTAAGCTTAGCCGGTCCCGGTTTCAATTGATCAAGATCTGGTCTCAATTTGGTTCGTTCGCACCCTTAAGACTTGTTTGGCATGAGTAATTCTATGCTTTCTAAATTCAAATCTCAAATGATTTGTCAGTTGTACCACAACAGTGATATGTAGGGGTGGTAGTCGGGTCGTGTCGGGTCATAATCGTGTCGGGTCATTATCGTGTCGAGTCGTAATCGTGTCATTCTTAACATGTCATAATTGTGTTGGGTCATAATTGTGCCGAGTCATACACAGGTCACCCGTTTAACCCGTCTAACCCGTATAGGGTGTCATCGATTTGGTTCAGTTTGAAATTTTATTTTATTTTTTTTTCATGTTTTGAAAACCAGCCGAAGTAGTCGATTCGGTCGATTTTTCGACTTTTGGTCGATTTTGCCAATTTGGGCGGTCAGATCGGTTTTTTAGTTGTAGGTATTTTTAAGAAACCTACCGGTTAGCTCTGTTCGGTTATTCAAAAAAAGCTTACAGCCTTACTAAAAACACAAACAAGTCTTCCCATCAAATGTATCAATTATTAACACGTATTACATATCATCTTAAAATACCAAAATACTACAAATATAACAATATCCAACTATTATAAACTATTATAAACTTATTAGTTATTAATTTTTTTTATTACATTAGTTATAAATTATTATAGATAGATTTACTTGTTTGGTAAGTTGGTAATTTTTTTTTTTTTTTTTTTTTACTTTGGGAACAAAAGAAAAAACAATTTTAGTTTATATATATATATATATTTTTTTTAAAATAATATTTTTTAATTCGTATTTATATTATTTGTATTTTAGATTTTCAAATTATTAAAAATTATTTTTATAACTAAAAAAAATACCTCAACTGCACTTAAATACTTAATTGGGTCAAACGGGTTAGACGGGTTGACCCGCTTAAACTCGTTTATTAATCGTGTCAAACGGGTCGACTCGTTTATGACCCATGCCCTTATACAGGTCACCCAAACCCGTTTATTTTCGTGTCGGGTCGACAATTGCCTCCCCTAGTGATATGTGGTACCACCAATCATTGACACATCATTTGAGATTCAAATTTGAAATTTAAATTTTGGAAGCATAGTATTACTCGTTTGGCAGCCGGGTCTCTAGGTTTGGTTGTTTCGTATTTGAGCCTTCCTCTAGGGAGCTAATAGGATGTACTAATTATCTTAGGCATGTTATGAGCTCTGTTTTTCCCCATTTTTTTTAGAGAATTGTTATTCACACTCTAAAATTGAACTAATGCACTTTATGGTATTACTGACATACCACATGTACCATGCAGACAATGTATTCCATGGAGTGCATTGATTAATCCGTGGAGAGCGAATATTAATTCCCCTTTTTTTTTTATATAATGTTACTTATCAAAAACGAAAAAAAGGAGAACTATCCCCTTTTATCTCAACTTAAATCAAGATATTAATAACCAACCCACTAACCAAATTATGAGATCTCATATGTGATTGGATAAATTGATGAACAATGACACACCTATATGCTAGGATAATCTCTAAATTTGTCATATACTTTAGAGAAGAGAATGTGATTTATCCAAAAAAAAAAAAATTTAAAAAAAAATTTTGAACTTCAGGTACAAATCAGAATTAAAAGCACAATTGTAGACAGAAATGGCAACTAAATTAGGTAATCCATCATTTTGTTTAAAGAGTCCATTAGATTTCAGTCCTTTATTCTAGACTTTTCTAGAAATAGGTCATTTTTAAAACATTAACTAGAAATTAGTCCTTCAGTATTTTTAAGGATATAAATACTCCTACTCCCATAAATCGGGTTTTCAAAATTCAAAAACTCATATATCTATATCTATATATATTCAAATATATGTACATATATATATATAGATAGATAGAGAGAGAGAACGAAAATTTTCACAAACTCTTGATAATTTCGCACTACGTATTCAGAACTTCAAACTTAAAAAATGATAAAATTTTCACTGATATTGCGCTAATAGTGTGAAATTTCTCACTATATTAGCTAAGGATTGAAAATAGTGAGAATTTCTCATTTTAATGTGCACAACGATGGAAATTTTCTCAATTATACTACAATGGTAGAATAACTCACTTTTTTAAACAAAACTAAGCATGCACATAGAGAGGATTTGATGAGAAATTTATAAACAATTAACAATTTCCGACAAGAATTCAAAAAAATAAATTTCACACCTTTTGAATGGATATGATGAGTAATTTCTCACAAAATAAAAACAAATTTCTCACCTTTTTAATGCAAATTTCTCACTTTTCGATGAGAAATTCTCACTTATCTCTTTCTTTATACCAGAACTCGAAACTGTGCTTCTCTCAAATTTTCAATCTGTGATTCTCTTTCTTGCATCAATCTGTGTCGAGAACTTCGGCCTTCAACCTTCTCATTCTCATCACTGCACCAGAATGGCCGATTTGTCACTGCTCAGGAAGTGACAAAGGGCCTTTGTCACTACTCTGGACCGTGACAATTTCGAGGGTGACAAAAAATACTTGTCATTGCTCTGAGCAGTGACAATTTCGTTTGTCACTGCCCATTTGACGACCCCTTAAAGGGTTCATTTCCTTCCCTTTGTCACAGCTATTAACTGTGACAATAATTTTAATTTTGTCACTGCTCAGCAGTGACAATAATTTTAATTTTGTTACTGCTCTGAGCATTGACAAAGTCAGTGACAATAAATTTAATTTTGTCACTGCCCCAAACCGTGACAAAATTGCTTGACAATTTATGTATTTGTCACCTCTTTGAATGTTCACAAATGGTGGTGATAATTTATCAAATTTATTTATAAAAAAATGCACCAAAAATATACGGGTTTGATGAAATTTGCACCAAAAATCCCTTTCCTGTATCCTAAAAAATGGCACACTACTCTCTGAGTCGTCAACTTCGGCGACGTCATCAGCATCAATCGAAAGGTAAAGGTGAACGAAAATGGACGCTGGAAAGTACCTTTAACAACCCTAATTTTCTAAATACTTTTAACACTCATTTTTATTATTTTCAAGCACTGGATTTTAAATGTGTAGATATATATCTTAGTGACATAAAATTTTCAAATAGCGTGTGCGGACCGTTAGTATGTTTAGTAGTGTGTGTAACATAGAAATTAAGTACCCGGGGCATGAGCACTCTCTGGCCTAGCCATTTTAGTGGTTTATGTTACATTCTGGGCTCATATGGGTCTCTTTTGTGAGCCCACAAGAATAAAAATAGAATTTTTAGTATTTGTGTGTTATAATATACATTGGTGTGTTTATATCTTTCTACCTATATATATATCTAGGTTCCCTAGGGTTAAAAGAGAAAGGAAAAAAGAGAGAGAGAGAGAGAGAGAAGGAAAAAAACAATAGAGAAAGACATGAGAGAGAGAGAGAGAGAGAGAGAGAGAGAAAAAAAAAGAAGAAGAAGAAGAAGAATCGCGGAGCGTGTTGTTCGTCGTTGGGTTTGTACTCGCATCTATTCAATGATTCAAACAAGGTGAGTTAAATATGTGTATTCGGGTATATATATACCCATATGTATATATGTATACGTGAGTGAATGGATTTCTTACATGTCTAATTAATTGCGTGTGTTTAATTTTTGAGTTAGAATGCATATTATTATTGTCGAATTAATTTATGACCTTTGTGTGACTTCATGAATTTGATCCTTGGTTAATGATCCTAGGGTATTTATAAATGTTATGTGGATAGTTAGATTTATAAACGCTTTATGGAATATTAATGATAATATCGGAGTTTAAGCGAAATTCGCTTTTTTTTTTTTTAATTCTAACAGTTGCTGAAACTTCAAAGAAATATTGTAAAATCATGGGTTATAATTTTAACATCCTGTCCAAGTGAGCTATGTAAAACGTGATTCTGCACAACTTTTGTTCTTTGTGTTTTTCCTAATTCTTCACTGTTTGGGAAGAAATTGACACTTACAGTAGCAGTGAACAAATGTCTTATTTAATATTTGACGATATGGAGAATATGATTTCTTATTATGTGCTTCATGTATGCTAATATTGAATGTTTTGTTGAGGTAACTATACCTGAAATAGTTGGTTGTACATTGTAAAAATTTTGATAAAAGGTAAACTGGATAAATTTAGTATGCTGGTGATCTTGTAATTCGATCAGAAAATATTGTGGAATAATTGTTATGGGTAAATTGATAAAACCCTAAATGTGAGAAATTAGAACGTATCTAAAAGATAGAGATGTGATTGGACTATGATGAGACGACACTGTGTGATAAACGTGAATTTCACAAATATGGGAATAATACGAACGGTAAACATAATGGCAATATAATTTCCTTTAGTGTTCACCGTACCCCATTGTGTGATATGTTTTGGTAGCTTGAGTTGCTAAGCGTACCTTTGCTAGTGGCTATGTGATCAAGCTGGCCTAAGCCTTATGCCCGGCTTATTTATTAGACGTTTTAGCATAGTGACCAACCTTCTGTGTGTACATTTGGTTTGGGTTAATACCCCACCCAAATTGGTACCGGAATGGGCATTGGTATTGTGTTTGGAGACATATGGGATATATGTATGGGCCGTACCATGGAGGGTGGCCAAGTTGGTGAACGTAGAGAACACAAAGAGAAATTTAAGGCTAATAAATAATGAAAATGGATTATTTCATATGACTGATAAGCGTGGAATAATGAACGTGACGTTTAAGTTAGAATGTGGATGATTTGTATACGGAATTGTTTGCTTGGTTTATAATCATTCGATTTTCAGGATGGTAGGCCCACTAATGTATTTGCAGGTTTTGGCCTACCATAGTTGAGAAAGGTAAGTGTTTGTCTAATTTTAGCTCGGGTAGGAACTATATGGCTGCCACCTACAAGGAAAACTACCCCTTTGTCCTGTTAGGTGTGTGGAACTACTTTTCTGCCTGATCTTTTGTATGTTGTTGTTGTGTTGATGTATGGGACAGTGAACGATCCCTAAGACTGTGTGTGACTTGTCGTTTTTTTAACTCATACTAGTCATGTGACTAACCTGCGTGTGTTAATTCAGGTACATTTCTGTTTGAAGCGTAGTCGGATGACATGTGCAGGATAGTATAGTTGGAGTTTGTTGTGGAGCAGCCGATCTGTTTGTGAAGATGAAGATGTCTAATTTTCATTTTTTTTATGTATTATACGATACTCTTTTATTTAGTTAGCATTGTGAGCCAATGTTGAGAACATATATCAGGTGTAGTTATATTTCAGCTGCACTACTGGACTTTGGAGACGTTTGTCGCAGCTCTAACCTGAGATAGTGTAGTGTTGGAAATTGCTCTGTTTATTATTGTAATCAGATAATTTTATTGTGATTCAATGGAGAAAAAATTGTATTATTTCTATGTAAAGGGAAACGTTTGGTTTTCATTTTGAAATAAAAGAGAATGGAAAAAGTTTGAGATGTGGATTTTTCTTGTAATATTTTTTAGAATGAGTTTGATGATAAATGAGTTTTGTTTAAAAAGAGATCATGTGGTTAAATTTATGAAAGTAATTTAAATTCAATTTTTGTTAAAATAGTCTTTTAAAATTGTGCGTGGGTTAGCAACCTTGGATTTTTGGGCGGTTGAATATTGGTCAGGGTATGCACTTGATTGGATATTTGGCTTTCCAAAAATTGGGGTGTGACAGTTTGGTATCAAAGCCAGGTTAGCTTAGCGAGTCTAGGTGATCTTCGAATTGTGGTAGTGTGCTGGTTAGAGCTTTAGGTTTGCAGATTTACTTGGGTTCAAGCTATGTGTTGTTATGTGTTATCTATGTACTAGTTATGTGTTATGCTAAATGTGAATTATATGCTTTAAAATAAGTACTTGCACAACGTTTAGCATTTTTTTTAATAATCAAATAGAAGGTTATTTGTTTAGTATTGCATGGTAGTGCATACATGTTGTTGTCATATGTGATGGTGGAGGAGAGTTGGAGGTTAAATCAAGAAGTTGGGTTCTTGACAAGCATTGTATATAGAATGGAAGCTATGCGTGTAGTTGTCTACACCTACAATATGGTATCTTCTTTGGGAATGGAAGTTGAGCTATTATTATCTTCTCTACCTATTATCTGAGCCAAACATCTATGGTGAGATATCAGAAATCTCCATCTGAGTGATCTTCGGTGAATCTATCAACGAATTATTATCTGGTCTTCTTATAATATCAACGGGTCTTCTATTATTCTCAACTAGACTGCTGATGCGGAAATTATTATAATGGATATCCTAGACTTCTTATTATGACACTGATTATTATCAATGAGTATTATGTTGCTGCATCTACTCCTTATATTTTTGTGCAGAAATTCAATTTTTCTGTCCTTCTGGATTATTTATCAAGGCGTCAGTATTCTGCTATCTATAACCCTTCTGTTATGCACATCGGGTGAGAATGGATTTATCTTCATTGACAAGAGTATTATTATTAGTGGATATATTGGTAAGTCAACAAGGTATTTGGGATATCTCGAGGAGGAGGAGTACGGGGTACGGTAAGAGGTGAACATGTGCATGCAGATAGGCTATCTTCATGAATTGCATCACTGTGTGTTGAAATTATTTATAACAGTTTAAGTGTGTATGTGAAATGACTAGTTATATTGGGTTATGTCTTAGTGCTGGTTAGAATTTAACAATTGACTATACGAGACTATAGGTATATACATGAGGGTTTCCTTGTTTGGATTATTCGCTCGACGTACTAAGTCTCGTTTGGTTGAGAGTTAAATATGAATCCATGCTTTGTATTAGTTTTGCGTTTAACATTATTCATGACTTCTATATGTGTTTACTATTGCTTCAAATTTCGGGATAAAATTTCTTTAAGGGGGGTAAAGTGTAACAATACTAATTTTTTAAATGCTTTTAACAATCATTTTTATTATTTTCGAGCACTGGATTTTAAATGTGTATTAGTGACATATAAAATTTTTAAACAGCATGTATGGATCGTTAGTATGTTTAGTAGTGTGTTTAACATAAAAATTAAGTACCCGGGGCATGAGCACCCTTTGGGCTAGCCATTGTAGTGGTTTGTGTTGCATTCTGGCCTCATATGGGTATCTTTTGTGAGCCCACAAGCAGAAAAATGAAATTTTTAGTATTTGTGTGTTTGTGTGTTATAATATACATTGGTGTGTTTATATCTTTCTATATATATATATGTAATATCCGCAAATTTCCTATATATATAAAATGGAACACCAAATTCATATATGTACTAATGAGTTAATTTCTGTAACTATTCTCGTAGCCTGTACTAATATACGTGTATATATATATTCAATGACATTCAAGATTGTAGTATTCATAAAATCTTTATTGCTTTATTAATATGATTTTTAATTGCTAAGCCTGACCCCATATATTAATATCATAGTTTAAAAATTTATCATTGCTTAAGTTATAACTATAGAGTATTTAAATATTCGTAGTCACTAAGTTTTATAATTGTAGGATATAGTATATATTTGCTGTGGCGTAATATTATAATAATAATAAGTTATATAATATTTTTCTCTGTCCCTTAATTCATAACTATAGGTTGTATTATTTGTTAACCCGAGATCGTTTTAAATTCTGTAATTATGAGTTACGGTTATAATATTATTAATCGATGTCGGATCATAATTTATATTTTAATTCTATTATCGGCACACTAATTGGACTCGGATTGAAACTTATAGACCCGGACTGAGATTCACACGGACCCGTAAAATCTGTATAAAAACTTGGACTGTACGGCACGTAGACCTAGATGAGCACAAGATCCCATGAATTTAATGATGCAAGTACAACCTATCTAGCTAAAGTACTACCTAAGCCTACCCAAAATCGTAACCACCTTGTACCTAATGTACAATGCCCCCTCCCAAAGCCCTCCTAAACCCACCGGATTTTCCCCTCAACCCCTCAAATCCATCTCTCTCAAATCTCTTCCATCAATTCACATAGATATGCAAAATCTATGTATGTATGTTATATTGTGTGATGTATATTATATGTATTATATTATACTGTGTGTACTTGTGTTAGTATACATATACAGATATATAGATTGAGGGAGTGAGAGTATTAGAGAGAGAGAGAGAGAGATCTACGGTTAGAGGGAGAGAGAGAAGTTAGAAAAGAAAAATGGAAAACCCACAAACCTCCCTCACCTCACTGCCCCTCAACCCTCTCAGCAAACCGCCACCCCACTCTCTACTCTCCCTTACATAGACCATACACAGCACAGAGAGGAGGAGAAAGAGAAGAGACCAAAGGGATAGAGAGGAACGCTGGGACCGAAGATCGAACCGAGACGCCGAGGCCGAACTGAGAAGATGGTAAGCATCTCTTACCCCCTCAATGTCTTTTTCCAGCATCTTAGATACACACACACGCCCCCATGCTTGACCAAACAGAGAGAAACGCTGGGACCGAAGATCGAACCGAGACGCCGAGTCCAAACTGAGAAGATGGTAAGCATCTCTTACCCCCTCAGTGTCTTTTTCCAGCATCTTAGATACACACACACGCCCCCATGCCTGACCAAATAGAGCCCCGAGCACTAGCCATGGTCGTGGCAGCCATGCAAGCTCCACCGAGCTTGGTTTTTGGACCATCGTTAAACCCCTCAAAACTAATGCTAAATAGACTCTAGTGACCTCCTTAAGCTCCCCTATGAGTAGCTCGAAGCTTAGGAGTCATTTGGTAGGGGTACAGTTAAATTATTCTTTTAGGACGAATTTGTGTTTTCCGCTTTTCGTGTTAACCGCTAAGTATTAGGACCTAAGACTTATACCGTTGGATTGGACTCGTCGAGGCACTCAATTTTAACTAATGATTCGCTATTTGTCATTGAGAAACGAGGGAGATATGATCAATTGAAGTTTATGTATATATACGACTTATACATACATATACGCGTATCAGTGCTTCGTGGGGAAGAAGAAGAAGATTTGGGTTTGGGCTTAGGCCCATTTGGTAAAACAACTTATGGGCCGAGCTTATGTGTGATAGTTATGTTGTTTGCCAAACATAGCATTGTGCCTTAGTTTTTATTTGATTTTATTAGTTAATTAGTTTTGATTAATTGTTTTAAATGGTTTAAATGTTATTATTATGTTTTTATAATTCTGAAATATTATAAAATAATATTTCTTATAAATTATAAAAGTTTTCGTCTAAGTTTCGTTTGGTTGCTAAAGCGCGGTTCCACATGATTTTACAAAATTACTAATTAGCCTACCAATTATGTAGTGTGTTAATTTGCCCTCCCAAGGATACTAGAATTAATAACAGAAATATATTCTAAACCATATACTAATACAGAGAGTGAAACAAACAGGTAAATATTTATTTTCAGATAAATATTTACGGTATTCAACAATGAACGTCTCAATCTCGGAGAGACTTCACAACATCAAAACAACCATTTCACACAGTCTCAGAGGGTTCTCTTACACAGACACCCAATTCAACTCATGAGTCACAACTCACTCACACATGTGTCATAATACACATCACATCACATCACATTATCATGCATGACAAATGAAGTAAAACATAATAAACCCGTACACAGGTGTTATAATTCTCTCCCCCTTAAAAGAAGTTTGTCCCCAAACTTGTACCTTATGTATCGAATAGGTGCGGATACTGAGTATGCATCTCATCTTCTAATTCTTATGTCATCTCCTCTGTCATTTGGCTATGCCATAACACTTTCACCTTTGATATCATCTTAATCCGTAAGGTTTGATCCTTCTGATCCAAGATCTCTACCGGATACATATCATACGTTAAATCACCCTAAATTTCATTCGGCATCAGATTCATCACTTGCTCTCTATCCTGAGCTAAGCAGTTATGTAATAATGACACAAGGAATACGTTATGAACTTGAGCATACTCACTTGGCAAGTCTAATCGATATGCTACAAGTCCAACTCTCCCAATGATTTCAAAAGATCCTACATACCTCAGATTGAGTTTCTCGTATCTCCCAAATCTAGTAATCCCCTTTGAAGGTGACACCTCCAAGTAAACCAAATCTCCCACATCAAATTCCAACGGTCGCCTACACTTGTTAGCATAATTCTTATACCTACTCTGAGCTGTCAGTAACCGTTGTCGAATTACCGTTATCTTGTTTGTTGTCTCTTGCACAATTTTTAGCCCTTCAATCATTCTTTCTCTGAATTCCATCTAACTAATCGGTGAACGACATACGCGACCATACATAGCTTCATAAGGAACCATTCTAATACTCGACTGAAAGTTGTTGTTATATGCAAACTCAATTAACGGCAAATGGTCTTCCTAATCGCCCTAAAAATCTAGTACACATAGACGAAGCATGTCTTTCAACATCGGTCTGAGGATGAAAAGCGGTACTGAAATGTAATTTGGTACCCATTGCTTCTTCCAAGGCCCTCTAAAACTTCGATAAAAAACTACTATCTCTATACTAAACAATAAAAACTTGAATACCATGCAGTCTCACAATCTCATGGATATCAAACTTAGCTAAAGTCTTCGGCTTGGTTATTCGAAGCGGTGGGAAGTGAGACGACTTTGTCAAATGGTCAACGATCACCCAAATAATAGTATTCGATTTCTTAGACCTCAGAAACCCACTAACAAAGTCCATTGTAATGTGTTCCCATTTCCACTCGGCTACCGGTAACGGTTGTAACAATCCCGAATGTACTTGGCGTTCGGCCTTCACTTGTTGACACCTCGTACATCATAAAATGTAGCGTGCTATTACTCTCTTCATTCTCGGTAACCAATAAACATATCTTAAGTCTCTATACATCTTGGTGCTCCCTAGATGAACGGTGTACTTCGTATTATGCACTTTCTCTAGGATGTTCTGTTTCAAACCTTTCTCGATGGGCACACAAATTCTCCTCAATCTCAAATCATCATTTTCAAAAGTGAATCCTAGTTGTTTGCCCATCGAAATCTCATCACAAATCTTTTTTAAAGGCCACGTCTTGAAGTTGTTTCTCCGTGATCTCGTGAATCAAGAGTGGTTGTACCACGATCGTTGACATCAAGCCACTTTCAATTCTCAGAATCACTTCAAGCTCCAAATTCTTCATATCTTGAATTAATTCTCTCTGAGAAGTCAAGTCCAATGCTATGTTGGTTGGTGCCTTATGACTAAGAGCATTAGTGACTATATTTATCTTGCCCAGATGATAGTGAATCGGCAGATCATAATCCTTCATCAACTCTAACCACCTCCTTTGCCTCATGTTCAAGTCTCATTAAGTAAACAAGTTCTTCAAACTCTTATGATTCGTATACATCTCACGTTTCTCCACGTATAGATAATAATGCCAAATCTTCAATGCAAAAATCACGGTGGCCAATTCTAGATCATGTGTTGGATAGTTCTTCTTGTGTGGTCTAAGTTATCGTGATGCATATGCAATAACCTTGTAACGTTGCATAAGAACTCAACCTAAACCTCTACATGAAGCGTCACTGTAAATAACAAACTCTTTGGTCCCTGGTGGAACGGCTAAGATTAGTGCCTTCACTAGTCGACTCTTCAATTCTTGAAAACTTTCTTCACATTTCAGAACCCATACAAAAGCAACTTCTTTCTTCATCAACTGTGTCATCGGCATTGCAATACATGAAAAGTCTTTTACAAACCTCCAATAATAACTAGATAATCCTAGGAAACTTTGGATCTCTGTCGCATTCGTCGATCTCAACCAATTGGTAACTGCTTCTATCTTTTGAGGATCAACAAAAATTCCTTTTGCTGATACTATATGTCCAAGAAAGTAATCTTCGTCAACCAAAACTCACACTTCTTCAATTTTCTGAACAAATTTTCTCGTGTAATCGGTGTAGGGCTAATCATAAATGGTGTTTGTGATCTTCAACACTCTTGGAATAGATTAGGATGTAATCTATGAACACAATAACAAACTCATCTAAATAATCCTTGAAAACATGATTCATCAAGTCCATGAAAGCTGTTGGCGCTTTAATCACTCTGGACGTCATAACCAAAAATTCAAAGTGATCATATCGAGTCCTGAAAGTTGTCTTCTCAATATCTTCCTCCTTGATCATCAACTGGTGATAACCGAATCTCAAGTCAATCTTCAAGAATACCTGAGCCCCTTGTAATTGATCAAACAAGTCATCTATTCATGGCAACAGATATTTGTTCTTGATGGTCAACTTATTCAACTCTCGATATCGATGCACATACATATTGTCTCATCCTTCTTCTTCACAAACAAGACTGGAACTTCCCAAGGTGAAACACTAGGTCGGATAAAACCCTTCTCAAGCAGCTCATGTACTGAACCTTTAATTCTTTCAATTCTACCGGTGCCATTCGATACAGTGCTTTGGATACTGGTTATGACCCTGGTACTACTCTATCATGAACTCAAACTCCCTTTGAATTAAAACATCGGGTAACTCATTGGGAAATTTTCAAACTATCGGAATGCCTTCCACTAGTGGTTCAAGAACTCATGTATCAACATGCGAACATGAAAAGCCCGAATAACCTTTCTTCAATATCTTACTTGCTTGAATCATCGATATTAAGTATAGTGGTACGGTCATACCACTACCCTGAAAACTAAACTCTTATTGACCTGACGGATAAAAACTAACCCATTTCTGCTCACAATCAATCTTAGCTTGATTGACCGACAACCAATCCATACCCAAGATAACATCAAAGTAATTCACTGTCAACGGAATCAAATCGATGCTCAAGACCTTATCACCTATCTTGATCTCACATGCCTTGAATACCGAAGAAGTTACTAAAGGTTCACTATTGGGTAATGATACGCACAAGTCATATCCTAACGGTTCGGACTCAATAGTTAGATGTCTAATAAAATCACGTGATATAAACTAATGCGTCGAATCAGAATCCATGAGTATACATACAGGATATGAACAAATAGGAAGAATACCTGATACGACCATATCATCCATATTCCCCAGTGTCACACCCCGAAGTACCAAAAATAGGGAAAAATAAATTTCCTTTATGGGTTCATAGACACGTGACTGGTTGTGAGTGTCACCTGATTGTCCAAACATGCTTATAACAATAATGTGATATGGGAAAATGACTAAGTTCAGCGGAAGCAGAAATTTAAAACATCCAAGTCTTACATCAGTAGTATATTACAGGCAAAAAAGATATCCAAAAGATACATATTACAAGACCAGCTAAACTATTATATCACTAACATAATAATAACAGAACTATAACAAAAGAAAAGCTCCAAAGTCTTCAGCTGGCAAAATCGTAGCCTTCCTCATAGTAATCTTCACCAGCATAGTCTTCAGTAGTAAAGTCAGCATCTTGAGAGTAGTCGGCTCCGTCTGGACCTGCAAAGGCTGGACGTGGAAGGTCCAGCGGCATGAAAGCCGTTAGCGGTTAAGATAAGTGAGGGTCTCCTTAAGGTTACCACCACTTAAGGTAAGTTATTCTTCATCTCTTCTTATTCTCGATACTATGTCTTGTTCGTCTTTTCTCATTCTCAAAACCATATCTTATTTAAACCCAATCATTCCCTTTGAAACTTAACCCAGAACTGAACTGACCAATGACATTGACTGAAAGAAGACTTAACTCCAAACGCATTTACTGGTTAAGAAAGAACAACACTCAATAATGAATAGTTAATTGTCGCCCAACTATCACTCAAACTGTCGCCCAAATGGCATTCAAACTATCGCCCAACTGGCATTCAAACTGTCGCCCAAATGGCATAAGTGTGCGGGACATTAACAATCTCTTAGTCGAACACGTCATGCCGATCCTCAGGTTGCCCGCATGTTACCAAACACGTCATGCCGATCCTCAGACCAAGGGTACGGGAAATTAATAATCACCTGGACGAACACGTCATGCCGATCCTCGGGTCACCCGTACATAACCGAACACGTCATGCTGATCCTCAGTCCAAGGGTGCGGAAAAATAATCAACCACTTGATCAAACACGTCACGACGATCCTCAGGTCATCCGCACTTGACCGAACACGTCATGCCAATCCTCAGATCAAGGAACAAAACATAACTCACCAATCAACTCCATGGAATAATCGAGAGACCAACTTTGCAAGAATTATCCAAACACTACACAAAAGTTCACGAATCAACTTTGACCGGTAGTCACACGACTAGAAACGAGGCCCAATGTCCCTTATTCGCATTAAATCTGTTATCGAAGGTTTTATCATTATTTTACGCGTTCGTACGTTTCGTAGTTTAGCTCATTAATATCATCCATTTATAACCGTTAATATTTCGATATACGTCCGACATTCCGTTTTCCTCTCAATATACTTACGATGGAAACTTTTCCGATCACTTATCAACGCAATAATCGTGCCATACAATTTACTTATAGTTTGGGTATGAACTTTCCAACAGTCATTAAACTATATTCACGTAGCTTATGGATTTATAATCATGGATTTAATATCAATAAAATATATAGATGAAACCCTTAACATACTCATCTACGCGATAGCACTACCATAGCACGAGATTTTCATAACAACACATGTACTGGAAAACTAGCATCAACAATCAACACCATGCATAAACAAAACATTATACAAAAAGCTGTACAATCTGCCAAGATACATTTTCACTGTGTTGACTGAATTAACATGATTTATTTGGGCATGATAAATTGCTTTGTAGATCAAACTCAAAACTAAAACATTATAGATAATAGGAATATCTTCATGTATAAAAATAATTTAGTTTCAATTACTTTTTTGAGCTACTCAAACTATTTATTTTACAAGACATTTCTTATATCTGGACTGTTCTGTCCCAGATTTATAGTACTACATTATACGTGAATTTCACCTATGAAGGAGGGGTTTTTAGACTGATGTATAGAAGGGTTATTTGTAGATAAATGAGTTAGATTTTACCACAAAAAAACCTAGCTTAATTCGGATTTTTGAGCTGCACAAAACATTCATTTTACTAAACTATGTTCTGTTGAAAGTTTCAGTTCTCAGATTTATAACACTGCGTTGTACATGCATTTCACCCATGAAGGATTGATTTCTAGACTGAGATATAGAAGAGTTATTTGTAGATATATGAGTTAGATTTTACCACAAAAAAACTAGCTTAATTCGGATTTTTGAGCTGCACAAAACATTCATTTTACTAAACTATGTTCTGCTGAGAGTTTCAGTTTCTCAGATTTATGGATTTGTCTTGTATGTCATGAAAACTTGAACACAACAACATCAAACTTCTACTAAACATTAGTACATATTATATGGGTTCTAAATTGAGTTAGATTACTCACAATTACTCACCCAAGCTTGAAATTGAGCTTGGATGTTGTTTTTGAGCTTAATAGAGCTTGAACTTCAAACTTCAAGGATGAACTCCTTCTTCTTCTTAACTTCTTGACTTTTCTTTTTTCTAGGAATCTTCTTGGACTTCTAAGACTTATAATCACAGCTCCTAAGTCCCCATGGTGATGTGGATGTAAGTATATGAGTGTGTATATGAAGGTGCTCACAAGGAAATGGAGGATCAACTCTTGATTTTCCTCCTAACTTCTCTTTTATCTCTCTTTGTATCTCTAACCTCCTAGCCTTCTCTCCATGTGTAGATTTATAGGCCAAAGAAAATGAAATGCATGAGTATATGCATGGTTATATAAAGATGGTGGAGGGGGAGGTGTCTTCATGCATGTTTGCATGTGCACATGCAATGACAAGTTCCCACATGTGGACAAGTGTCACATAGGGTGGTGACATGTGTCAATGGGGTTGCATGTAGCTTCCATGTGGCCGGCCATGTGGATCCCACATTGGGTTTTTTGCCACTTTCTCGATTTGCGTACATAAGTTTCTCAGTATATGTGTCGGTCTCGATTTACGTTCAATCGAGTATTATTTCTAATGTCCGGGTTCGGGTATGGGACTAAGTTAAATCTTATTACGGCCGTGTCAGTACGATTACTACCGGCCATACCGTCAGATAATTAAAATACTAATATAATAATATAGTCGGTCCAATATAGAAATTTGAAAAACTGATATTATCAATGAAAGAAAATTACAGGTGTTACATCTTCCACCACCTATTAAAGGATTTCGTCCTCTAAAATCAGAGCTTATCTAGGTACAAAATAGAAAAGGATAATTCTCTCGCATCTCTGACTCCATTTCCCACGAAGCTTCTCTTTCGTCATGATGATTCCATTGAACTTTCACCAATGGAATCTCTTTGTTCCTTAGCTTCTTGGTTTCTCGACCCAAAATCTTGATGGGTTTCTCTGTGTAAGACACGTTATTCGCCTCAATGTCCTTGAAGTCGATTACATGTGGTGTCGCGCCCTGATGATACTCCTTCAACATACTGATGTGAAAAACATTGCGAATATCTGACAACCTTGGTGGCAACATAACTAATTTCTAATATCCTACGTGGAATTTCTGGAGAAATTCATATGCTACATCTCTACCCACCTTATCAAAGGATTTTGTCCTCGAAATCTAGGGTACTAATCATATCTCAGATTTTAAGGTTGTGAGGTTCCCACTAGCTAGCTAATCAGACCTTTTCACTAATTCTTTTGAACGTCCAAACTTCTTTGCTAAACAACACCATGTGAATTTCAAAGTTCTGACATTGAATATGGCACCCTTGGTCTTTCGTCTTGTTCAATGCTGGGATTAATTTGATGATCTGCGAGCTCTCTTTTGGGACCTTCTTTGTGGTGGACCCATGTTTTGAATCCCTCGTTCTGGACAATCTTTGTGCATACGTCCAGCCTTTCCACGATTGAAGCACTGCTGTAGACACCCC
Organism: Hydrangea macrophylla; assembly: GCA_033977485.1. NCBI lineage: Eukaryota > Viridiplantae > Streptophyta > Magnoliopsida > Cornales > Hydrangeaceae > Hydrangea > Hydrangea macrophylla. The sequence goes on along the minus strand of CM066992.1, from coordinate 51,720,464 downwards.
GATTTTTACCAAACGTCAAATCTAGGGATTGGTTACCTCTCAAAGACCGATGATGACGATGACCGGTGACATTCGAAGATCTTCCAGAAAATTCAAAATGATTCTTCAAGTTAAATTTCAAAATTGAAATTAAAAAAAAAAAAAGAGAGAGAATTTGGGTATTCGGGGGAAACTCGAACGTTGAAGAACATGTGAAGAAATCAGCCCGAGAATCCACTAAATATATATATATATAAATAAGATATGAAAGAAAGTCTTGAAAAGAAAATAAAAGAAAAAAATAATAAAAAGGAATTTTGAAACAAAGAGGATTTTTGAAAAAAAAAAAGAAAAGAGAAAGAGAGGGGAAATAATACATTTAGAATGCATGTTTTGGATGTATTCTTAATGGAATATATTACAAATACAAGTATTTTAACATAATTCGTCAATAATTAAGCTTATGTTAATGTGTATGTTGAAAATTAAAAAGTAGGGCAAAATTCAGTTAGCCCCGACACGCGATAAAGCCGGCGGCATTCACTGAGTGCCTCCCGGCATTCAGCGAATGCCGCCTGGCATTCAGTGAGTGCCGCCCGGCACTCAGCGAGTGCCGCCTGGCATTCAGTGAGTGCCGCCCGGCACTCAGCGAGTGCCGCCGGATTCCATCGTTTGCCGCGCACTGTAACAGACTGCTTTTCTCACATGTTCTAGAAGAAAACTTTGCACATGGGTTTCCACCCGAATTTACCCATTTAACCTTGTATTGGTGGTCTATATAAACAAACTTTCATCTTCATTTTGAGATAGACTTGAATCAATACATATACTTGAATTTAGAGAGAGAGATACAAAATCATATAGAGAGAATTGAGAAGAAGAGAAGAATTTGAAGAACTTCACAAGAAACTGAAGAATTCTTTGAGGTCATAGAGGTAACCTCTTAATCCTTGGTAGAATTAGGACAATTCAATCACAAGTTCTTAGATCTAGGAACTTTTCACATTTTCAAAACCTCTCTTCTTACCCCATTTCATCACACACCACCAAGAACTTGTGATTGAATTTCATGACATCTCATCAATTTGGATTTAATTAATGCCTTGGGTTTGAGATAAATTAGTTTTGAAGAATTTGTGTTCCTAAATAAAACTTTGATTTCCTTTATTTCTACTTCATTCATAAGGTTCATGAGATCTTCCATATCTCATTGAAACTCTTTGAATTTGATTCCTTAGTTTCCTATGATCTTAAAAATGAATCATGGTCATAATCTACACATAGTTGGTATGATGCTAGTATCAACTCATGACTAGGATCTCTCTACTATGAATCTTATGGAATTCATACTATATTCCATAGAGATTAGAGTAGATTTGCTGTTTTTTTTAGTCTCCAATGACCATCAATTAGTAGGAGAAATATTTTAGTTTAAGTCCATCTCTATGGCTTAGACTAATCTTTCCCTTGGGTTTTGAGAAGTTCTTCATACTTCCTCTAAAACCTACATGTATGTGTGTCTTTGTCCTCCAATGACCACCGAGTGGTAGGAGTAATGTTTTGAACTCAAATTTTGGTTCATGAGAGTGAGTTCATTGCTTCGGATTTTGTGAAGTCCATTCCATACTCCATTAAAAGTCCATAAGTTTAAAGAGGTCCTTAGTCTTCAATGACCATCAAATGGTTGAAGAAATGATTTGGTTTAAGCCCAACATTATGATCTAATAGTTGAGGCCAATCAACAAAGTGGAACTAGCAAAATGAAAACAGTGGGTTCACAAACTATTTTTGATCAAAGATTTTTAGTTCAAAATCTAACCGTTGAAATCAAGTGAAATCAACGGGAAAGAGTCAATAACACATTGTTTTACCACTGTAATTTTTGTTTTGGTAAGATTTTATGCTTAGAATGGTTTGATCATGAGTTTTGTGAGACAACCACAATCTGTCCAGAATTTCAGAATAGTTTCAGAACAGCAAACCGGTTTTAAAATTGATAGATCAGAACTCTAACCAAGTTTTCATGACCTCTAATAATTTTTTATAAGAACCTTAATGTGTTAGGAAGATTCCCTAAATTAAAAGAATGAAGCAATTCGGATTTTTTTGCTATTTTTAAAAAATCATACAAGATCTCTGGACAGAGAGTTGCAAATCCTGAGTGAGGTCTAGTGTTTCCCATATTCTTGGAGATCTAACCGTTTAAACCTTGATTTTCTTTTTGGGTTAGAAACTAGACTCACAGAGGCATAACATGTCCAAATATCATTAAGATCCAACCATTGGAAGTATTTTATTCCTATTTTTGAACATCTGGTCTGCTCTCTGTAATTCATAGAAATTGCTATTGTTTTTGTCTAATCTTATTTATTTCAACTCAAATAGTCTCCTAATGTCTTAGGACTCAAACCATGTTTTGAATAATGATAATTTAGATTAAACCCAGAGACTTAGGGATCCAAATTAGCGAATAAATTCATATCTCATTCTTGTTCATATTCATGCATTCATTCATACATGTTAATATTCATAAGTAGGACTTATCTCTTGTTTAAGTTGTATCTAATTGAACATGACTTAGGATTAATTATTTTTGATATTATATCTTGTCTAAGGAATGTGTACTAACCTTTGTTTTGTAGCGCATTTGAGGTACAATTTCTCAACTCTTCTCTAGTTTAATTCTATTCTTTGATTTATATTGATTTTCGACTCCATATGCGACACCTTAGCCTAGGTTTTGCCTTATGTGTATATATGTGTTAGAGAGACCTTTTCTCTGATTTATTTTGTTCTTGCATGCATTGCACGTTTAATATTCGCGGCCGGATCCCGGGTATGTTTTCTAGTTCTCTATTGCATATCATGTTGTTTGCTACTTGAATTACGTGGCTTATGAATGATATTTTGTCGTTAGCAATTTTACACCATTTCCAACATGCTTGTGTAATGTATATGTATATATGTATTAGTTGAGGGCATGCTTAGATTAATAATTTGATTAAAAAGGATGTTGAGTAGAGGCCTATCGCGAGATAGGATGAAAGGGGGTGTTTTAGTCCGTCGGGCTCCTTCCCCTTTTATTCCATAATCCCCGGACCCAGTTAAATCTTTGGTTTCGCAAAAGATCGGTTTGCCTTTAAAATGGTTTCTTAATTTTTCCTTTTAAACAAAATTAAGTGGCGACTCATTTGTTTTAGAAATTGATTTTGAAAAGCTGTGGGTAAAAAAGAATAAACTTGCGATATCCACAACTGCGCCTATAAACTTGTGAGCTATTTCGGTGCTTTGCATTCTTTGAAGTGGTGTCTAGATATTTCGCAACTGTCGCAGATATCATGTTGCTTTGGATGTGTCTGAACGGCAGTCTGATTAACTTTCCTTTCATTGTTTCTTTGCCTCTTGTGATGATTCTTGATGTATCTAGAGTTTTCCTCAATGATTGTGGACTGCATTTGAGTAGTTGTTCGTGATACTGGTTTGTTTCTTCTGCGTCTTTGATCAGGCAAGATTCTAACCTCTCAGCTTCTTGATGCGAGGGTTGAGAAGTCTAGTTGGTCTCACGATTGTCTTCTATAACTTGTAGGGGTCATGGCGTCCTTTTAAGCGTGTTATTGTGATTGAGTTCCTTTGCGTGTCGACATGAAATCGTCATGGAGTTTCGGCATCGTAGGTGATGACACAAGTCGTTAAGCAATTTTTCTATGCATTAATTAATACCAAGCATATAAGTTGTTACTAGTAATTGGAGTAGGATTGAATTCACTTATAAGGAGTTGAATTCATAACAAAATGAATATTCATTATGTACTAAGTTAAAAACGAAGAGGTACGTGATCAATCACTTGTAGGATCACAATGTATAGAATGAGTATCTAAGAATAACCATTAGAAGATTACTATAGGACAATCATAGTAATGCCATGACTATAGGCGCAAGGCCTCCCAAGTAGGACATAAGAATTCCTTGTCTCATGAGCCAATAATTTAGGTGAAGCCTTAATGATAAAAGTCAAGGTTACCAATAAGAAGAATTTGTGAAATGAAAGGAAATGAAGACTAATTTACAAAGGGGTGCAATATACTTGAGTTCCTTAGGTGAACAAATACAAAGAGATCCTTTGCAATAATGTCAAGGGATACGCACTTGCGAAAGTTAGTTAAACGGTTGACAGTCCAAACGATTTATAAAGATTATTTAACAGACCATAAGTCCAAATGACTTACAATGATTGGTTTATAAATGAATTATTGGAATCGATTTTCATAGTGATAAGTCCAAAGAAGTGACTTATAGCATTAGAAAGCAAATGAATACATAATTAGATTTATCACTGATCAGAATGATCCAAAATCTTGTTAAGTGAAATCAGAGAGGACAACGAATAACTGTCAATTAGTGAAACAATAAAGGACATCCCATGGTTCATCATAAGGATAATTGATCTAACGCAACCAATGGTAGAAAATAGTAGGTTTACTCAAAAGGAGTTAAATTAGAAAGATGAATATAATTACTCAGCCTTACATGGTTTTAATTTATAACGTGCGCAGGGTCAGAGATGCATTTCTTCAGCGTGTTGATGGAATATCGATGTTGTAAACCCAAAACGTGTCTTCTCTTGGTAGGCCCTATGCGATCTGATCATTGGCTTGAAGGTGGAATACAGTACTCATCTTCACTAATGCTCGCGGTGCGAGTCATTCGTTGTGATTAAACGTGGTCGATGTCAGCAGTCTATGAGGTCGTTCGATCTATTGAAGGTATGTTCTATTCTTGCATCTTCCATCGCCTTGGGTTAAGTCAATATCTCATGTGCTCCTTGTAGTAGGGTTGACCTTGGTAGTGTAGCAGGTTGTGGCTTGAGTGGTCTCAAAAGCGATTCTGAATGGGCGATATGGAGGTGTCTAAACAACACGTTTACATAGTCACTTATGCTAGTGTCGTCAGCGGTCTTCCATAAGCCTTGTATCAGTCTTCCAAATACACCAGTGGGATCGATCTCCTTAGGTATTACGTTGCTTAGCCTTCTGGACTGGTCCTCAGTTGTTTGAGATGATTCATCCATTGCAGAGATCGAGAGGATCCTTCTGTTCCTACGTATGAGTTTGTGTCTATAAGGTTTCTATCATACCTTATGCGAAGCAATCATACCTATTACATCTCACATTATAGTTATCATCTTAATCCCAGTAACTAGAATATGATGATTGAAACGATTGAATAGATTGATCCAAAATGAAGCCGAATTTGAAAAGGCATATGAATTCTTACAGATAGAAGTACAATAGTAGAATGATGTGATCCATTCAAGAATAAGATGTAAATCTAACAATAATTGAATGACTGTTTACTATGGAAGTAATCGTAGTATCTCAAGATTTGTAGGAAATGAAAGTAATTAATGGCATAAGGCCTTCAATAAATGAAATAAGAATTAGGTATTTCATAAGTGAAATAGTCCAAACGAAACCCACTTATAAAGAATAAGGTAACAACTGAGAGAGACAATAAGAGGTCAAGATGTACAGACAACGTTTTTGAGTTCATGGAAAGAACAAGGACAGAGAACTCATTTAGAATTATTTCAAATGAAATGAACTTATAAGAATTTGTTCAAGGAACAATAAGTCAAAAAGAATGACTTTGCAGTACTAGTGATCGAACTTGTTCTCAAAAGAATTTGTCAAGAATCGGATGATCAAGGTACATACTCAAGAATTGTTGACTGGGGAATTTCTAAAAATTCAAGGAAATGAATTACTTATCAAGGAGTGTATCACAATAATTATTGATGGTAATCGGAGCCACTTTACAAAATATATAGATCCTTTTTCCAGAAGAAATGACCATTAGAATAGAAGGTATCGATTTACTCAAAGGGAGTGGAATGAGTAGAAAGGATATGACTGCTTACTATGGTACTCGCCTACCATATCTAAGGTAAAGTTTGCCTCTCTTATTATCCATTACGGGCCCTCTAAGAACTCCTCCTCAGGGTCCTCCTCCTCCTCCTCAATGTCAGTTGGATTTGCTTCGTGGTTCTGCTCAAGCATCGGTATCATCTTGTCCCCATCAATTGCTGGTGCTGGATGGTTATGTACATCATCCCCTGCTCTCTGAAGATCGTCTGCTGGGTTAACCTCCTCGATCGGCTCGTCGTCGCTACTTGTCGGATCGTCATCAATCGTCAGGTCATCGTCGTCATCTACGTTGTCACCATTAGATGGGTCGTCTGCTGAGTGGTCACTGCCTGCAGAATCCTCTCCACTCGCTATGTCTTTGTCGCTATCTGTATCCATAGGATCTGAATCAACATCTGGCTCTGGTATGGGCTCAGGTGAGAATGGTGGTACTGGTGCGGCAATGATAATCGGGAAGAGTATATCGTCATATAGTGCCTCGTCCTGAGTCATGATGATAAGGTCCTGGTGAATAAGTATGTTAGTCTCAGAAGCATGGATTGACTCGGGCCACACTCGATCCGGATACTGCAACGTATCGGTAAGCACAGCTCTCCGCATGTCCTCCTCCAAGATATGTCTTGCCCTCTACCAGATCCGCTGTCGATATAGTACAGGGTTGGCAGGCTGGATACGACTGTCGCGATTATAGTGACCTCCGAAATCATCATGAACGAAGCTCGACTCCATAGTCATGCAAGAGGAGCTAACGTAGTGTCAGTACTAATACGAGGTAAATCTTAGGCTCATAACTTAAGGTGTAGGACAATCAGTGAGCGCGTCTAAACCTAAAGCTCTGATACCAAAAATCCATATCACGCCCCGAAGTACCAAAAATAGGGAAAAATAAATTTCCTTTATGGGTTCGTAGACACGTGACTGGTTGTGAGTGTCACCTGATTGTCCAAACATGCTTATAACAATAATGTGATATGGGAAAGTGACTAAGTTCAGCAGAAGCAGAAATTTAAAACATCTAAGTCTTACATCAGTAGTATATTATAGGCCAAGATATCCAAAAGATACATATTACAAGACCAGCTAAACTATTATATCACTAACATAATAATAACAAAACTATAACAAAAGAAAAGCTCCAAAGTCTTCAGCTGGTGAAACCGTAGCCTTCCTCGTAGTAATCTTCACCAGCATAGTCTTCAGTAGTAAAATCAGCATCTTGATAGTAGTCGGCTCCGTCTGGACCTGCAAAGGCTGGACGTGGAAGGTCCAGCGGCATGAAAAGCCGTTAGCGGTTAAGATAAGTGAGGGTCTCCTTAAAGTTACCACCACTTAAGGTAAGTTATTCTTCATCTCTTCTTATTCTCGATACTATGTCTTGTTCGTCTTTTCTCATTCTCAAAACCATGTCTTATTTAAACCCAATCATTCCCTTTGAAACTTAACCCAGAACTGAACTGACCAATGACATTGACTGAAAGAAGACTTAACTCCAAACGCATTTACTGGTCAAGAAAGAACAACACTCAACAATGAATAGTTAACTGTCGCCCAACTAGAACTCAAACTGTCGCCCAAATGGCATTCAAACTATCGCCCAACTGGCATTCAAACTGTCGCCCAAATGGCATAAGTGTGCGGGACATTAACAATCTCTTGGTCAAACACGTCATGCCGATCCTCAAGTCGCCCGCACGTTACCGAACACGTCATGCCGATCCTCAGACCAAGGGTACGGGAAATTAATAATCACTTGGATGAACACGTCATGCCGATCCTCAGGTCACCCGTACATAACCGAACACGTCATACTGATCCTCAGTCCAAGGGTGCGGAAAAATAATCAACCACTTGATCGAACACGTCACGACGATCCTCAGGTCATCCGTACTTGACCGAACACGTCATGCCGATCCTCAGATCAAGGAACAAAACATAACTCACCAATCGACTCCATGGAATAATCGAGAGACCAACTTTGCAAGAATTATCCAAACACGACACAAAAGTTCATGAATCAACTTTGACCAGTAGTCACACGACTAGAAACGAGGACCAATGTCCCTTATTCGCATTAAATCTGTTATCGAAGGTTTTATCATTATTTTACGCGTTCGTACGTTTCGTAGTTTAGCTCATTAATATCATCCATTTATAATCGTTAATATTTTGCTATACGTCTGACATTCCATTTTCCTCTCAATGTACTTACGATGGAAACTTTCCCGATCACTTATCAACGCAATAATCGTGCCATACAATATACTTATAGTTTGGGTATGAACTTTCCAACGGTCATTCAACTATATTCACGTAGCTTATGGATTTATAATCATGGATTTAATATCAATAAAACATATAGATGAAACCCTTAACATACTCATCTACACGATAGCAATACCATAGCACGAGATTTTCATAACAACACATGTACTAGAAAACTAGCATCAACAATCAACACCATGTATAAACAAAACATTATACAAAAAGTTGTACAATCTGCCAAGATACATTTTCACTGTGTTGACTGAATTAACATGATTTATTTGGGCATGATAAATTGCTTTGTAGATCAAACTCAAAACTAAAACATTATAGATAATAGGAATATCTTCATGTACAAAAATAATCTAGCTTCAATTACATTTTTGAGCTACTCAAACTATTTATTTTACAAGACATTTCTTATATCTCGGACTGTTCTGTCCCAGATTTATAGTACTGCATTGTACGTGAATTTCACCTATGAAGGATGGGTTTTTATACTGAGCTATAGAAGGGTTATTTGTAGATAAATGAGTTAGATTTTACCACAAAAAAACCTAGCTTAATTTGGATTTTTGAACTGCACAAAACATTCATTTTACTAAACTATGTTCTGCTAAAAGTTTTAGTTTCTCAGATTTATAACACTGCGTTGTACATGCATTTCACCCATGAAGGATTGATTTCTAGATTGAGCTATAGAAGAGTTATTTCTAGATATATGAGTTATATTTTACCACAGAAAAACTAGCTTAATTCGGATTTTTGAGCTCCACAAAACATTCATTTTACTAAACTATGTTCTGCTGAGAGTTTCAGTTTCTCAGATTTATGGATTTATCTTGCATGTCATGAAAACTTCAACACAACAACATCAAACTTCTACTAAACATTAGTACATATTATATGGATTCTAAATTGAGTTAGATTACTCACAATTACTCACCCAAGCTTGAAATTGAGCTTGGATGTTGTTTTTGAGCTTAATAGAGCTTGAACTTCAAACTTCAAGGATGAACTCCTTCTTCTTCTTAACTTCTTGACTTTTCTTTCTTCTAGGAATCTTCTTGGACTTCTAAGACTTATAATCACAGCTCCTAAGTCCCCATGGTGATGTGGATGTAAGTATATGAGTGTGTATATGAAGGTGCTCACAAGGAAATGGAGGATCAACTCTTGATTTTCCTCCTAACTTCTCTTTTATCTCTCTATGTATCTCTAACCTCCAAGCCTTCTCTCCATGTGCAGATTTTTAGGCCAAAGAAAATGAAATGCATGAGTATATGCATGGTTATATAAAGATGGTGGAGGGGGAGGTGTCTTCATGCATGTTTGCATGTGCACATGCAATGACAAGTATCCCACATGTGGACAAGTGTCACATAGGGTGGTGACATGTGTCAATGGGGTTGCATGTAGCTTCCATGTGGCCGGCCATGTGGAGCCCACCTCGGGTTTTGTTCCACTTTCTCGATTTGCGTGCATAAGTTCCTCGGTATATGTGTCGGTCTCGATTTACATGCAATCGAGTATTATTTCTAATGTCCGGGTCCGAGTATGGGACTAAGTTAAATTTTATTACGGCCGAGTCGGTACGGTTACTACCGGCCATACCGTAGATAATTAAAATAATAATATAATAATATAGTCGGTCCAAAACAGAAATTTGAAAAACTGATATTATCAATGAAAGAAAATTACAGGTGTTACACCTAGCCTGAGCTAGAAATATCATCCTTGTTGTTGCTTGACTCCCTTCCCTTTATCCACTCGTTGCCCTGCCTTTGATCCGTTCAGCATACTCGATGCCCCGGTGCTCATTCTCGATTATCTCTTACTCGGAGAATTCTTTGCTATTTGCCCTGGTTGGCCACACTCAAAACATTTCCCTCTCATCTCTGGATTGTAGCTCTTGGTGTTCGAGGTTGTGTTAGGTGTAGTCACATTTGTGTTCAAAGGACAATTTTGGGATATGTGCCCTAGCTACTGGCAAAGATAACATGTACTCAGCTAATAGCAAGTCCCTTTGCGTCACATATTACATGTTGGGTACAACAGTCTTGAGTCTCTGGTGAACGTACTCCCTCCTTATCTACCCACATATGATCCTGATCCATGCGTGAATGGTTTTTTGGCATTCCTTTGGCCGTTGTTCCTATTGTCATTGGCTCTCTTCCCTTATTTCCCTTGACAATATGGTTCAACACTTTTCTTGGCGATACAGGCAGCTTCCTCAACTAGAGAGACATTCGGGTGTTGCAAAGTGCCAACAAAGCCGTTCCTCAAATTTACAAGCCTTATCTTCATCAGTCCAAACTATAAATTTTGTAAAGCATAGAAAATCATTATAACGAGAGACATACTCACCCACGGTCATATCTCCCTTAACCAAATTCGTAAACTCTTTACGCTTCTGAGTTTGAGCCAATCACGGAAAGAAACGCTTGTTGATTCCTCTTTGAATGCTTCCCACATAGTTTGTTTCCCTTGTTCAAGCACATTATTCCACCAATCCAATGCTTCTCCTATCAATGTATTGATGCATAAAGAATTTTCTCCTCATTGGTGCATATTGTCGTACAAAAGTGTCTCTCTATATCCATCATCCAATGATTGGCTATGTCTATGTCAGTTTGTCCATGGTACAAAGCCAGCCTCCGTTTGTGGAACTGTGTTGTGATGTGGGTTGAGGTCGTGGTACTAGTGGTGCATAAAAATATCGAACCTCAACTGGTGGAGCCTGAATGTTCATCTCATTCATTTACGGCCTGAATAAAATTCCCTACCATATTCACTATCTAATCCATACGCAAATGTGATGACAACTCTCTTATCGGCTCAGTCATGATGTCTCACGTATTCGTCCTGATGAGTATAATGCATAAAGACTATGGATGCTATGCCATAATACATATATATATATATATAAGCACATAGATCACATCACAATCAACAGATGCAAACATATGCGGCATTTCTACAATGGCAACAATTTTATCATCACAATCACACACTCCATTCGACGTCACTTAGCGTATAACGTCACTCGTTCCCAAGGTTCTAAATCCTTTGCTCTGATACCACTAAATGTCACGACCCATCCCGTTAAAGCGGAAGTAGGACACGTGGTACGCCACCAAGACTCAGCCAATTCAATTAAAGGATAATAGCAGCGGAATATCATAATTAAAATCCATAAAATTTAGAGTTACAAAAAGTTTTCCCCAGTTAAAACATCAAAGAAACAATCCATTTTGAAATATGTAATCCAATCGACTGTGTCGGAGACCCAGTCGACTACTTTGAAACCCACAGAGAGTATGGAACTATCAGCCACACAATCCAGTCGACTGGTACTTGGTCCGATCGCCTAGGGTGTTGAATTCCAAGTCGATTAGAGAACGTCCAGTCAACTGGACTTAACTCTCCAGTAGCTCTCTCTTATTACAACTCAATCTAGTCGACTATTTTTACACCTCTGGTTAACTGGACATTATTTCGGTCAGACCTCCCATTTTGGGACACAAACCAATCGACTGCTTTGGGGTACTCAATCGACTGCTTTTATAAATATGAGGCAGTGTCTCATTCTCCAGTCGACTGTTTTTGAACTAGTCGGCTGGTTTTCCTCTATCAGAACATTCTACAGAAATTCTCATTCCAAGCTTAACAACTCTCATCCATGAGCTCATTTACCAATTCCAAACTATCAAGAAACATACAAAAATATATATTACACCCATTCAAACATGTCCCAAGCTTCTAATCTCTCAAATTCTATTACAATACCAAGTCACAAAGTGAATTAAACAACCGTTCTATTACAAAACTACAAGTTAGACTTTCAAGTTGCCTTCTAAGTGAACTCCCATTCCCATGTGCTCACTTAATTCTTCGATTCCTCGTCGGCATTAATACCTGTAATGGTTATTTAAATAACCACACATATTTTGATTCATTTAAGCTAATGCTTAGTGAATAAAACAACAATGCACATGAATGATAAACATGCTCGCATTCACATTCTCTACATTTCATACTAGTCTCCGGAGTCTCATGTGTATGGTCCACACTACTAGTCCACAACTCCTCGCCACTAAATCCACACGACCAGGTAAGACCCATGTTTTTTTTCTTCAAATGTGCGACCTTATGCCTAGAATGCCTCTACATGTAATAACCTGCATTTTAATTTGTGCTTAAGTGTTAGTTTACCTTAATTGAGCATTTAAATACTTGGTATAAAAATGAAGACAAATTTGAAACTGTTTTGAAAAATTAGTCACAGGGGCATTTGGGTCATTTATACCTGTGATGTTAGACCTAACCTGAAATTTGAAAATGAGATTTTGAACTGAAAGGAGCGTGTGCTCAAATGATTCACTATCTGTGTTTTAAATTTTGTCATAACTGGTACGGTTAGTGAGATATAGCAGCTTATGCGAGTGGTACCACATGCTTTAAGAGTTGTACCTAATCACTTACTAAATATCGAACATGTTGGGTTTTATTTTCATAAGTTGTTAACTCTTTTTCTCTCTATATCTCTCTCTTCTCTCTCTAAGGCCTCAAAACATTGAAACCCTAGAAGCTTAGGGATAAAACCCTTGGTAGCATCTAGATCCGGCGATCTTCGGACAAATCTCCGTGCATTAAAGTTACTCCTTACGACGAGGAACACATGTGGACACCAAAGTTTTTCCCATCTAACTCCTTTTCACGGTTAGGAAAATTTTAAGAATCCAAGGTAGTTCATACAACTCTCTAATATTGTGTATTATATGAAAACTAAACTAAATTCGAAGTACTACAAAGTTTGGAGTACGTTTGTGTGTTATAAATCCAAACATATCTTTCTTAAATATTTGCTTAAGTGCTATGAGTTCTTGGTGTTTATGTGTTTTCTTCCTTCATGATTAAGTGTACGTATACGCTTGAATGGAATTTGAAACCATGTCTATGAGCTTCATTTAAGTTTTGATAAATATGCTTAGACTATACTTCATACCTTGGGTTATATTTGAAGTTATGAAACATTGTTTTTATGTTCGTTTTGTTAGCATATTATTGCTTTTTGACATTTCATAGCCTGAGATTGGTATGACTATGGTTGTGAGCATAACACGTGCATAAATGTGAAAATGCACAAAAAGGATTTTGGGTGAAAGACCTCCATGTGTGGGGCTTTGGATTTAAAAAGGGAAGATCTCCATGTGAGGGACTTTTGAATTTTAAAGATCATGAAAAACCTCCGCGAGACGATTTTGATTTGAAGTTTAAATAATCACGATTGTGGGTATGAAATGTGAGGTTTGGATGCATTAAGAACGCGATCTTCTAGTCTTGTAAACCATAGGAATCATAAGCTAAAGACCTGTATGAGGTGGTTAAAGGCCCCTATAGCGTGGTGACCCATAGACCGGGTGTTGTGTTGAGAGTAAGTGTTTGAAAAATACATGAAAGGCCTAGGGGCAACATCTTTCTTGCTTTGGCAATAAATCATTACATTCATGCATTAATTCATAAAGTCCATGATAGCATTGAATTATGTGACTACGGGTCGTCATGCTCATGAACTGTGTTTAAATGATTTTCAAGTGAAATGGACAAGGGTAAGGCCCTTAAATGATCGGTGGGCTATAGTCTTAGTTAAGACCTCGTGTGTGGGGGAGTTTTGTTCTAATGTAATACATAGCTCATTTAGTGTAATTTAACTCAATTTGAAGCCTTCATGCCTATGTTCGAATTACAAAAATTGTTGATATTGCGAGTTTTGTTGCGAGTTTTTTATTCATGTTGTAGTTTTGTTATCGGACATTTGTTAGTCTGTTTCCCTCTAAATTTATATAACTGACTCCACCAAACCTGTTAGAACTTGTTATATTCATGTCGGCATATAATCATGGCATAAGTCACTATATTCGCATAAGTTAACATGTTTTACTATTGTTTGTTTAAACTTTAGAAGGCTACCTATAGTATGCTTGAGTTGGAAGGGTGTCCCATAGCTTTTAATCCTCCATTTATTGAGTTAAAACCATCCGTTTGGGAGTAAATTGGGGTGAACATAGGGATGGTAGTGCTACACAATCCTCTACAGCTATAATCCAATCGACCAATAGGGTGTCCAGTCGACTGGATTCTATACCCGAGAGGTTTGGACTCTCTGAAATTTTAAAAGTAGTCGACTGAGTGTCCCCAGTCAACTGAACTTTTCATACCCCAGTCAATCGGATTTATTTCAGTCGACTGGGTCAGATGTTTTACAAACTCTCTGCTTGAAAACCAGTCGACCAAACCTTTAATCAGTCGACTAGATTGGGCTGTTCGGATTAATGCTCTTAGTATCTTGCAAAACTAGTCGACCGATGTCCCAATCAGTCGACTGGATCTTCAGATTTCAAGGCTTCCTATTTTAAAACATTTTTATCAAAGTATTAAGTTACTTAACCACCCTGGCTCCCCCTTTTCCAGGAATTTGAGCATTACACCACAACAATGGCTTGGTACCATGCACTCCTTAGACCCAAATAGCAACTAAACATGCTCAAAACACATTTTACCATGCTTTTGACATAAATCAAACATTTCACCGCACAATTGGGCCTACTTATCAATATAATCGCCCAATATGAACTAAACAACATGTAGCTATGAATTAAAACATGCTTTTTGTACAAACGTGAATACATGTCACAAAATCATTCCAAAACACATAGTTGAATCACTCAACTCCGATTAACGCTCCTAGATCCCGTTCTAAGGAAAACTCGAGCACAAAGAACATATAGAAGTCTGTCCAATACAATTCCTATCGATCAAAAGTTTGATTAACAACTTTTTATGAAAATTCCCAAAAATGAGTTTTCAGAAAACTTATCCAAACAAAACGTAGTGGATATCAAAACGATGGCCTTACCTCGAGGAGTTCGAATATGAAATTTGAAGAAAAGCAAACGGACAGAAGTTCGTCGATTTGTGTCTTGAAGCTCTAAGCCAAGAATTCCCTAATCTCTCTTCTCTTAATTTCTAATTTAGGATATAACTTATGAAATATCTCGCCTCTTTCTATATATAGCCACGACTCTCGAAAATTGTGTTTACCTCTCCACGAGTTCTCAAAACTTCTAATTATTCTCCAGAACGTCTTACACATCTAATTCATTGCTTCATGAGTGAAAACTATAAATTATAAAAGTTTTTGTCTAAGTTCTATACGGTTGCTAAAACATAGTTCCATATGATTTTATGAAATTACTAATTAGCCTACCAATTATGTAGCGTGTTAAGTTGTCCTCCCAAGGATACTAGAATTAGTGACAGAAATATATTCTAAACCATATAATAATACAGATAGTGAAACACACAGGTAAATATTTATTTTCAGATAAACATTTAGGGTATTCCACAATGAACGTCTCAATCTCGGAGACTTCACAACATCAAAACATCCATTTCACACAGTCCCAAAGGGTTCTCTTACACAGATACCCAATTCAACTTGTGATTCATAACTCACTCACACATGTGTCATAATATACATCACATCACATTTTCATGCATGACAAATGAAGTGAAACACAATAAACCTGTACACGGGTGTTATAATATTGTATGTGCAGATTTTAGAAGTAAACTCCACTTATTAAAATGAGAACTCATGCTTAGACAATTATATTTGGTACATTAAATGAAATTTCCATGTAAATTCTCTTTTAGATTCTATGTATCATATATATATAAATTCCATGTCTATGTACCCTATATGTGTATGTTATACGTATATTCTATGGGCGATATGTATACGTAGTAAAAAATGAACTGTTTATATAAGATCGCATGTTTAGATAACTATACTGCATACTTAGTCTAAATGATATGATTTATACTGTTATGGGTATAGTTCCTAATTATTATGATACATGCTGTTATATGATTAGCTCAACTGTTATGATTCATGCTTCTTAATTATACGTCATACACTCGCATGAACACTCATATAAACATAGTCGAGTCATGATGTCAAAGTTGACATATGTATGGTCAGTCGAGGAGACCGACTCAGTTACATATATGACATATGTTTAGTTAGCCGCGGAGGTCTGAGTAGTACAATGGGTACAATTATAAATGATATTGGGCCCTGTTAGGTGATGATAGTAAAATATCTATCCAAGTCTTGAATACAATGCTCAACTGCTATTAGGACCTGTTAGGAGACATTAGTACAGTAACTACTCTATTCCCTAGGCAAGGTCACAAGGACCTAAGAGTAAAGTAATTACAATCTTTTAAACTAAAACTGTTATTAGGCCCTATTAGGCGATAATAGCAACGTGGTCATTATACTCGAAGCCAACAACATTACACTGGTAATGTAACAAGTTATGTGAGTCAAGCATGAGTCTTGAATATAATGGTTACCACTTATAATGCTATTGGGCCCTATTAGGCGATGATAGCATTGTAACTATTCTATTCCTCAGGCAAGGTCACGAGGACATAAGAGTAAAGTGATTATAATCTTTTTAAATAAAAATGTTATTGGGCCCTATTAGGTGAAGATAGCAACATGATCATTTTGCTTTAAGTTAATGGCGTTACACTGATAATGTAACAAGTCACACGAGTCAGTTGTGGTATTTGTGATCGAGCAAAGTCGAATATATCAATGATGCATCGTGTCGTATCTCATTCATACTACCTTGTCATAAATCATATGTATTGAGATAAGGCTTATCAAATATTTTCGTTTAAGATATTTAGTGTAATTGTATACTATTGTTCGTATTAGGAGTGATCAGCTAGGCCAACTCACTTAGCTTCAAAAGCTAACGACTCTTTCTGCCCTGGACATATTACGTCTAGATATCATAGGAGACGACAACCAAGATGGAGTCTACCTAAAGGAAAACGGCAGATGTATAAGTTGAAGCGAAGGACTCCGACGTAGTTCCATTAGAATCACTTAATTTGATTTATTGTCTTTTATCTGATGCAATATTTTAGATATGTATTGTGATCATCATAGATTTTCGTAGACTATCTTTATAGTTATCTTATTTGGAACTCATGATGTAATAGTTGGATCTCAGACATTTAAGTTCTATTGAGGAATACCAATAGATGTTTTTATGCTTCCGCTTACTCCTTCAACCATGTGTAGAATGTAGAAAGGACAATCAGTTAATGCAACTAGTCATGGCTTGCGGATCCGGAAAGGAAAATTTTATTTCCCTCTAATTCTGCTACTCTGGACCGTGACAATCTAGGTGCCCTAGGGTTAGAAGAGAAAGGAAAAAAAGGAAAAGGAAAAAGAAAATAGAGAACAGACGTGAGAGAGAGAGAGAGAAGAAGAAGAAGAAGAAGAAGAAGAAGAAGAAGAAGCAGAAGCAGCAGAAAAGAGAAGGGTTTTGGATCCATCGTCATTTGTGAAATGGTGGAGTGTGTTGTTCGTCGTTAGGTTCATACTCGCATCTATTCAACGATTCAAACAAGGTGAGTTAAATGTGTGTATTCGGGTATATATATACATGTATGTATATATGTATACGCGAGTGAATGAATTTCTTACATGTCTAATTTAATTGTTGGTGTTAATTTTTGAGTTAGATTGCACAGTATTATTGTCGAATTAATTTATGACATTTGTGTGACTTCATGAATTTGATCCTCGGGTAATGATCCTAAGGTA
Organism: Hydrangea macrophylla; assembly: GCA_033977485.1. NCBI lineage: Eukaryota > Viridiplantae > Streptophyta > Magnoliopsida > Cornales > Hydrangeaceae > Hydrangea > Hydrangea macrophylla. The sequence continues at coordinate 51,702,604 of CM066992.1, read as the reverse complement.
TTCGTAAATGCTATGTGGGTAGTTAGATTTATAAACACTTGTATGGAATACTAATGATAATTTCGGAGGTTAAGCGAAATTTGTTTTTTTTTTTTTTTTAAATTCTAACAGGTGCTGAAACTTAAAAAAATTGTAAAATCTTGGGTTATAATTTTAAAATTATGTTCGCGAAAGTTATGTAAAACGTGATTATGCACAATTTTTGTTCTTTGAATTTTTCCTGATTTGGCACTGTTTGGGCAAAAATTGACAATTACAGTAGCAGTGAACAAATATCTTATGGAATATTTTACGATATGGAGAATATGATTTATTATTATGTGCTTCATGTTTGCTAATATTGAATGTTTTGTCAAGGTAACTATACCTAAAATAATTGGTTGTATATTGTAAAATTTTGATAAAAGGTAAACTGGATACATTGAGTAGTATACTGGTGATCTTGTAATTCGATCAAAAAATATTATGGAACAATTGTTAAATTGATAAAACCCTATATTGTGATAAATTAGAACGCATCTAAAAGATAGAGATGTGATTGGACTATGATGAGATGACACTATGTGATTAACATGAATTTCACAAATATGGGAATAATACGAATGGTAAACGATAATGGCAACATAATTTCCTTTAGTGTTCACCGCACCCCATTGTGTGATATGTTTTGGTAACTCGAGTTGTTGAGCGTACCTATGCCAGTGGTTGTGTTATCAAGCTGACCTAAGCCTTGTGCCCGGCTTATTTATTAGACAATTTGGCAGAGTGTGTTGTTCGTCGTTAGGTTCATACTCGCATCTATTCAACGATTCAAACAAGGTGAGTTAAATGTGTGTATTCGAGTATATATACACGTATGTATATATGTATATGCGAGTGAATGAATTTAGCCGGATACTACTGCTGAAGATTTGTTGAAGGATTCTCTAAGATAGCATCCCCTTTGACCAATCTAACAAAGAAGGACGTGAATTGCAAATAGAAAGACAAGCATAAACGCGCATTTCAAGAGCTGAAGGAAAGATTAACCTCGACGCCAGTGCTTGTAATACCAAAGAACGGTGAGTAGTTCACCATTTATAGCGACGCATCATACCAAGAACTTGGAGGTGTGCTCATGCAAGATGGAAGAGTGATAGCGTATGGATCACGACAACTGAAACCACATGAGATTGACTTCATGGACATTGATGTGAACAACAACATGACTTATACTGAAGGACCAATCCGAATTTTGGATTGAGGAGTCAAGAAGCTAAGGACTAAGGAAATTCCTCTGGTGAAAGTTCAATGGAGACACCATGACGAACGCGAAGCTTCTTGGGAGTTGGAATCAGAAATGCGCGAGAAATTTTGAGCTTTGCTTAAGTGACTAGCTAGCTCAGATTTCGGGGACAAAATCTTTGATAGGAGGTGGATATTTTATTACCTGTAATTTTTATTATATTTTATTTATATAGTTTCCATTCCTGGACTGTATTTATAAGAGTTGCACTATAATTAAATATTATTTTTGAACCTATGATTATACTTGTTTTACCCAACCCTGCCTGTACCCTAAAACCAACCCCCAAACAATCCCTATCAATTGGTGTTTGTGTATGTGCCGACTTGGGGAGGGAGAGAGAGAGTGACTGAGGGGTGGTGTGGTGTTATGTGATGAGTGTGTGCATGCATGTTAAGTGGTGAGGTGTTGAGTGCTTGAGTGCATGTAGTGTGTAGGTGTCCATGTATGTGTATGAGAGGAGTGCATGTGTGCTTGTGTGTGGCGTGGTAGTGTGTGTTGTGCATATTTGTGTGTTTGGGTTGTGTGTGTGTGTGTGTCATATATATATATATTGAGAGACCCCCCTATATAAACCCCCTCCCCTTAGTTGTTTTATAGCAATATATATATATACATAGAGAGTGGAAAAAGAGAATAAAGAAAGGAAGTCCAATCCAAACCACACCGTGACCCCGAACCTACGGTGAGTTCCTAACTCACTTGGTATACTCAGATTAATGTCTATGTTATTATTTTCTAATTATTATTATTAGTATTATTATTTGAGAAAATCTTGTGCCTAACATGTGATGTCCCTAATCTAGGTCCGTATTATGTTTTCTTTTATCATTGTTATTACCACTACTACTATTTTTTTATTATTATTGTTATCTTATTAGTTAGCCATTAAAACTCATGTTTTAAGATGTGGTGTCCCTAACCTATGTCCGTATTATAATTGTTGTTATTATAATAATTATTATTATTATTGTTATGATTATTATTGTCCGCTTATTATTATTATGGTCCAGTTAACCTCGTGATTAACATATGTACCCTGAACATATTAATATTCATTTTATTATTCCGTTAATAATAGTGATATTATTATTGTTATTATTATTATTATCATTATTATTATTGAATAAACTTCAAGCCCAAACATATTATTCCGCTACTATTATTAATATTAATAATATTATTGTTATCACTTTCCGGTTAACCTCATGTTAATATATTGTACCCCGAATATATTATCTCTGTTATTATTATTATTACTATTATTATTACTACTATTAATATTTATGTTCATTATTATTATCAGTCTGATTAACCTCATGCTTTAACGTGTGGTACTATGAGCTTAGGGCTCGTACTATATTTCAAGAATAAAATGGTAACTGTTTAATTAACTTGTACTTCGTGTATAACATATGATACCCCTCACGTAGAAGTCGGTGTTGTAACATCAAGTCGACATGTACGAGTATAGAGTCGAACAGTCGCGGAGACCAAGTCTGTATGTATTTAGAAATACGTGTAGTCGACCGCGGAGGTCCGAAAGTTGATATGTAGTGAGTCGGTACTGTCTAATAAAATTACAGGATCACATGTCGGCGATGATTGCTACTATGGCCACGGAGAGGCAAACACGATAGCAAAGTAACCATGTTGATAAGAATACATTGAGAAATGAATAAACATGGTTAGCCTATAAGGCGAGATTACTACGGCAGTTGAGACGACTAACGATAGTAAAGTAACCGTTTCGCAAATCGGTGACGATATTCATAAGGCAAGGTCCCGAGGACCTAGAGTACATGGTTAGCTTGTAAAGTGAGATTAATACTATGGCCACGGAGAGGCAGACAATGATAGTAAACTAACCATAGCTCGACCCACTAGGCGAGTCACTCTAAGCCAACGACGTTATACTGGTAATGTAACAAAGTCTAGTAAGTCGGATATTAAGTCGAGTGAAGTCGAATATATCGATGATGCATAGTTTCACGCACGGTCTCATTATAATTCACTCAACCGATGTAACTAGTCGTTGTGTACATTCGGATACATATTTTATATTAGGAGTGTTCGGTTAGGACGCTCACTTAGCTTTTATTAAAGCTAATGGTATACTACAGCCTGGACATTCCCATATCTAGACTATACAGGATATGATTGTCCGGAGGAGGACTATTAGGAAGGAGCGTTCGAAGGGGAAGCCTACTATGCTGAAGGTCACGTCTGCGCCAGTTAAAGGCGCGGCTTCAAGAAAGAAAACTTAGTTGTTCTTTATAGATTTCTGTCTATTCGTACTAAGTTGTAAACAGCGTCCAACGCCTTAAACTCTTTTGTTCTTTATCTATTGATAACTACAAACTCTGATGTAATAGCTAGAAATCTTTTGATGTATATTTAGTTTACGTTTCTGCTTAAGTTATTCTCTTATTTATCTAGCGTGTTTGTGGACAATCAGTTAATGTAACTAGTCATGGCTTACAGACCCAGAAAGGAAAATTTTATTTCCTACTAATTTTTGCTGCTTCGGGGCGTGACAGAATTGTTTGCTTGGTTTGTGATCCTTCGATTTCTAGGATGGTAGGCCACTAATGTGTTTGTAGGTTTTGGCCTACCATAGTTAAGAAAGGTAAGTGTTTGTCTAATTTTAGTTCGGGAAGGAACTATATGGCTACCACCTAAAAGGAAAACTACCCCTTTGTCCCGTTAGGTGTGTGGAACTACTTTTCTGCCCGATCTTTGTATGTTGCTGTTGTATTGATGTACGGGACTGTGAGCGATCCCTAAGACTGTGTGTGACTTCTTGTTTTGTTTAACTCATACCAGTCATGTGACTGACCCGATTGTGTTATGCATTTGGGTGCATTTCTGTTTGAAACATAGTCGGATAACATGTGCAGGATAGTATAGTTGGAGTCTGTTGTGGAGCAACTGATCTGTTTGTGAAGTTGAAGATGTCTACTTTTCATTTTTTTTATGTATTATATGATACTCTTTTATTTAGTTGGCATTGTGAGCCAAGGTTGAGAACATGTATTAGGTGTAGTTATATTTCAACTATACTATTGGACTTTGGAGAAGTTTGTAGCAGCTCTGACCTGAGATAATGTAGTGTTGGAAATTGCTCCGTTTATTATTGTAACTAGATAATTTTATTGTGATTCAATGGAGGAAAGTTTTTATCATTTCTATGTAAAGGGAAACGTTTGGTTTTCATTTGTAATAAATGAGAATGGAGAAAGTTTGAGACGTGGATTTTTCTTGTATTATTTTTGGGAATGAGTTTGATGATAAATGAGTTTCGTTTAAAAAAACAGATCATGTGGTTTATTAAAGTAATTTAAATTCAGCTTTTCTTAAAATGGTCTTTTAAAATTGTGTGTGTGGGTTAGCAACCTTGGATTTTTGGGAGGTTGAATATTGGTCAGGGTATGCACTTGATTGGATATTTGGCTTTCCGAAAATTGGGGTGTGACAGTGCCTGAGGAGCTTTTTCAATGGTTTGTAATAGGAAATTTGTCCCTCCATTCAAGTAAGGCTTCTTCAATATGGATCTAAAACTCCTTCCCAACCTTCATCTCAACAATGATAATGATGATGAATATAATCCTTTGTCTGATTATATGAGTGAGTGAGAGAGAGAGAGAGAGATAATATCTGTGGAGTTATCAAACTCCTCTCTCAATCTCTCTCTCTATCTCTATATCTCTCTCTATATATATTTAGTTGTTTGGGGTTTAATTTGAAACCCCTAAATTCAAGCCTTGATGTGGCTGATGATACACATTTGATATATATATATGGATATATGACGAAGGGTATAATGGTCCGTGAACTCTCTATCAATTTTGGGAAAGGACTAATTATTGATTACCTTCCTAATCAAGGGATTAATTTATATTCATAAAATCTAGAGTGGATTAATTCCTATTATTAATGACTGAATTTAGGGACCAATTCATATTTCTATTTTTTTAATTAGACCACATCTATGTGAATGTATATATATAGGTATATATCTGTGCTTCCTTTTCTTAGTTCAGTGCTTTTACTTTCTTGCTATGATTTCCTTGATTTCAGATCTTATTGTACGTGCATTTTCAATTGTTAGGGATGTCACGCCCCGAAGCAACAAAAATAGAAAAAAATAAATTTCCAATTTGGGTCCATAGGAAATGACGGGTGAATGTCACTAATTATCCACACCACACAGTACTAGTCCAGCAAAAACAACAAGAACAGTACACAAACTGAATATATAATAAAACAAATTCTATCCATTATAATATCAGAGTGTCGTCAGGGTCACAACAACTCTGGAGACAACATATGCCCAATTACCCGTTAACTAACAAAATTCAACAGAAATATAAAACTAATAATAAAACAAATTCTATCCATTATAATATCAGAGTGTCGTCAGGGTCACAACAACTCTGGAGACAACATATGCCCAAGTACCCGTTAACTAACAAAATTCAACAAAAATATAAAACTAATTATAACATCTTCAATCTTCTAACTGGCGTAAGGGTAGTTGTCAGCGTAGTAGCCTTCTACAGCATAATCGTCCTTAGTGGGGCCTACCTCTGCATATTCCTCTTTCAGGTAGTAATTATCATCATAAGCTCCACTTTCTACATTATTAGGGATGAGGTTGTCTGGACAGGGAATGTCCAGGCATAAACGCCGTTAGCTTACTTCAGCTGAATGAATAGAAACTCTCATAGTATCATAGGTATAATGTAATTACTAGTTATGGACGATAGACAGTAGTGATACCAATAATATCTTTCCTCTTTTATTCATACCATCATTATTCGATTCTTATCATCTTCCTACTCTAAGACTGACTGTACTAATCCCGACTGACTATTTGGAACTGATTATATCATAATGACATACTAGTTCTCTTGTTCACCGCTTTTAAGAACTCTTACCGTTCACCACTTTTAAGAACTCTTGTGAGAACTAGACATTGCTCTCATATAAGGACTAGTCTGTGGACGCACCAATACTCTTGTTTACTGCTTTTAAGAACTCTTACTGTTCACCACTTTTAAGAACGGTTGCAAGTATCATCCGTTCATAAATCAATATGCATCAGTGCTCTTGCTAACACCATATATAACGCTCATATCCCAAGCAGATGTGTTCACACATACTTGTACTGTCTACTGACAGTAACCAATACCCCACTGATTCAGTCACCAGGTTACCCAATGTTACCCACCATTGTAACTCCAACCTTGTCTCGGTATCGTGTTGTATTATTGCTAACGTTCCAAACTCGACTACGTTACTCACCATGTTATCTCAATCTCATTATCATATCCCATTACCTCTGTAACTCATAATATCGCACAATAGAAACATGGAACATCAATTAAACAGCTAAGCAGTTTGAATGATAAACTTAAAGGAAAACATCCATGTTCTGCTAGAGTTTGATCGATTGAAGTCATTTCGATCGATTGAAGAAAGTGTTGTTCGATCGATTGAAGTATTTTTTATCGATTGAAGTGAAGGTATTCTCGATTGATTGAAATCATTTTGATCGATTGAGACTCAGTGTTCGATCGATTGAACTTAGTTCGATCGCTTGAACTTCATCTTCTCTAGATTCTGGCAGTAAACATCCAAAATCTGTTAGGGTGTGTTTGGATTATTATTAAACATCCAAGATATGTAAAACATTATAATTAAGCTACTGAGTGAGTATGGAACTCACCAAACATCGTTAAGGGCGCGTTTGGCAAAGCTTTTAGTCTCCGAGCTTTAATGGAGGCCTCATCTCTCTCTCTTCTTCTCTGTCTATGTCTCTCTCTGCCTCTATCTCCTTCTCCTTCTCTTCTTCTCTGCTTCTCTCTCTCTGTCTCTAAATGTATATATATATATATGTGTGTATATGGATGTGTATATATATAAACTCATAAGAACACAAACACAATCTCTCTCTAACTCTCTGGTTCTCCAAACACATCAACACACACGAATACAAGGTATATATAGAGAATGGAGAGGGCAGGTGGCTAGGTTTACATGAAACCTGGGATTTTTGATCATTACATATTCAATCGATGGAGCAAGGTTCGATCGATCGAAAGCAGATGGGTCAGGTTTGATCAATTGAAAAGGGGTTTGATCAATTGAAGTGGGGACCACACGGTAGGTTTCGATCTATTGAACAAGGTTCAATCGCTTGAATGTTAGAAATGGTCGATTGCTCGAAAAGACTTCGATCGGTCAAAGATCAAATTTCAAGTATGGTCAAGGGAAAAGTATAGAATCTCTCTGTATTAAATAAATATTAAAAATACAGGGTATTACATGGGATTACTAGGTTGTTGCCTTATATCTGAATTTTATGCTAAAAATCACATGGCGTGATGGGCTATTGTAGACCGTTGATTTTGTGGGTCCCACATGGGCCCCACAGTGATCGACGATCCATAATAGGCTGTGATCACACCATTTGACTAGTTCATGGGATAACTTCTCCTAAAATTGGGGAAGAGTGGGTTGAGAGACGTGCACAATTGTTCCAAAGAGGTTTCCCTTTAAAATCCAAAGTATCCATCTGAGCTTTAGAAACAATGATTTTCCTGCTTGTTTATGGGATAACTTCTCCTAAAAGATAGAAAATTTATTGCAGTTCAATTCAAGTGTTACAAGTGTATATGGAATCTACATATCACATATGCATGTGTGAATACATAAATATATGTATAGTTTTGTATACATGATTGGAGATGGATCCATGTAGTTGGTCCAAAGTTGTTACAATTAGGCTTTGTATGGTTCTTGGATTTAGTGAGTGAAAAGAAAGGAAAACATTTTCCTTTTGTTAAAAGGAAAACGGTGAGAAAAATGCAGAGATCGAAGAAGTTGATAAACAAATTAAATAATTTGAATGTTGTGAGTCATTACCTTTCCTTATTCATAGATTACAATTGTATACTACGTATTAGACATTTTTAACTTTTAATGTCGTTTAAGCATGAATAAAAAATAAGGGAAAACACAATTTTGAGTGCATTAACCTCTTGAGTAATCACAATTTCAAGTATTGAGGTTTGAGAAGTCCGAAATCCTTTTAATGCGAATGAAATATTGATCTACGTCACAATTGTTGATTTAATGAAATAAAAAAGCACTTCTTTGTCCAGAAAATCAAAATGGATGGAAATTGATTATAGAATGAAATAGTCTAGTCTATGCTGATGGTTGTACTTCCTCCATCTGACTCAATGGTTACTATTGCTTATAAAGTCCTAACCGCTTCACTAGTGAACTGGTTCTATATATTCAAGTGTTTGGTATATGACCTTTTATTGCATTGGAGTTCATGCTCGATCTAGTAACCCAAGCAAAGCAGGTCTTTGTCGAACTAACACGTTTCATTAAAACCGGTTAAAAAATAAGCATGTCTTGAACTTATTACATACATTCCCAAACAGGCGGTTAATACTTTGTTACAATCTTCTCTCAATTTTTAACAAAAATGATTAGATGATTTTGTGCCAAAGCTCAAAGTTTTCAGTTCTAAATTCGTTGATCAAACTGATAAGTTAAGTGGGAAGAACAACAACCATTTTTACAAGGAACCTGATATATTAGAGACATCTACCTCTTTTCCTATTAGAATTCCCTTTCATAGAACCTTTTGAAATATATGCAATGAAGTTGTTCGTATTTACTAATATTGTCATGCCCCAGAGTAGCAGAAATTAGGAGGAAATAAAATTTTCCTTTCTAGATCCATAAGCCATGACTAGTCATATTAACTGATTGTCCACAAACACACTAGATAACAGTAGAGTAGCTTAAGAGGAAGTACAAACTAAATATATACATCAAAATATTTCTAGCTATTACATCAGAGTTTGTAGTTTCAAAAGACAAAAGAGCAAAAGTGATTCAGGCGTCGGAAGGTATTTACATCTTTTTATGAAATGACAAAAGAAAGTGTAAGATCGTTGAATTAAGGCGTGTGACGCCAATTTACAACTTAGTATGAATGGACAAAAATATATAAAGAACGACTAAGTTTTCTTTCTTGAATCACACCTTTAACTGGCGTAGTTGTAGCCTTCATCATTGTCAGCTTGCCCATCATAGGTTTTCTCTCCAAAGGCTCCTTCTTGATAGTCCTTTTCTGGGTAGTCATATCCTGTATAACTTAGACGTAGGAATATCCAGGGCGTAGTATGCTGTTAGCTTTAATAAAAGCTAAGTGAGAATCCTAACTGAACACTCCTAATATAAAATACGTATCCAAAAGTACGCAACTGATTAAGACGGTTGAATAAATTATGATGAAACTGCACGCGAACTATGCAGCGTCAATATATTCAACTTCACTTGATTACTCTTGATTGTAACTCTGAATTTCCTTGACCATAGCATCAACATACCCTTTGACCTCTCTCGTGGGCCAAAGTGGCAGCCATGACACAATATTCTCTTCTTACGAATGATGTACCCCTTGACCTCTCTCGTGGACCAATGCGGTAGCATCGATGTTGCTTCCTTAGATGTATCCCTTAGCCTCTCTCATGGACTAATGTAATATCATCGATGTTGCTTCCTTAGATGTATCCTTTATCTTCCTTAGATGTATCCTTTAGCCTCTCTCATGGACTAAAGCGATATCATCAGTGTTGCATCCTTAGATGTATCCCTTAGTCTCTCTCGTGGACTAAAGTGATATCATCGGTGTTACTTCTTGTCTCACTACACTTCACGCTCGTCGTGCCCCAATAACTACCAACTAATATCATCTCAACTCTCGGACCTTCGCAGTCAACTACACATATTCCACATGTAGATTGACTTAGTCTCCGCGACCGTTCGACTCTATATACGTACGCCGGCTTGACGTTACAACACCGACTCCTACATGAGGTGCATCATGTGAAATGCATAAGGTACAAGATATTTAAACACGAACAATTCTTGAAATATAGTACGTGTCGTAACCTCATAGTACAATGTGTTAAAGCGAGTGGGTACAACAAGTTGAAGCACAGGATAATATATCCATGGAATATAGTAGTAGTAATAATAATAATAATAATAATAATAATAATACTCGAATATTAAACGGTCGCAAGTTTGTGGTACAATCATGTTAAGTACATATTATTATCCGTAATGATAATAATGATGATAGTACTAATGATAATGAAATAATACGAATGTTAATACGGTGCAATATATTAACATGAGGTTAACTGCAATAATAATAATAATAATAATAATGATAGTAATAAAAGTATGTTCGGGGTACCACATATTAGACATGCGGTTAACCGAAAAACAATAATAATAATAATAATAATAGTAGTAGTAGTAGTAGTAGTAGTAGAAGTAGTAGTAGTAGTAGTAGTATTAACGGAATAATAATACAGAACTAGGTTCGGGGTACCACATGTTAAATTACAAGTTTTAACGGCTAACATAATAGTAATAATAATAATAATGACAGAAATAATATGTATGGGGTATCGCATATTAAACATAAGGTTTAACCGAAATAAGTAATAATAGTAATAATAGTAATAATAATAATAATATGACACAGAGATTATTAATACGATGACGAGTTTGGGGTATAACATGTTAAGCATAAGGTTAAGCGGAAAGAAATAACAATAATAATAATACTAACGGAATCAATAATATGGGCAATAGGTTCGGGGTCGCAGGGGTTGTTCTGGGTGGTCTCGGAACAACAAGGTGGTAAGTTCTCTCTCCTTTTCTTCTCCCTTTTTCTTTTCTATCTTCTCTTCTTCTCCTCCTTAATTATCTTTTATCTCTCTCAGCCTCTCTATCTCTCTAGCTCTCGGTTTCCTTCTCTTTCTCTCTTGCTTTCTAAAGGAAATGAGAAGGGAATGGTAAAGGAAAGAAATGAGGGAGGAAGAGTATTTATAGAGGAGAGGGGGAAGTTGGGTTCTCTCTCTCTCTCTCTCTCTCTCTCTCTCTCTCTCTCTCTCTACTAGCATACACACATACACTGCACTCACACACGCCACACACCATACTACCACTCTACACACCACATCATATGACACACACATAGTGCACACACACTCACATTCACATGCCACACATTGTCACTCCCTCTCTTCTCTTAACACACACACACTCACATGCCCACTTATATATATATATATGTATACACATAATGTGTGTAAGGGGGTTTGGTTGGGGAGGCAAGGGGGTGGAGTGTAGGGATGGGTTCAGTGGTTAGGGAGTGGATGGGGGAGTGGGTAGGGTACAAGCATAGGAGTGTAAGGGGTGGTTCTAAAGGTGATGTGGTTGGTGGTTGCTTTCCACTAATCGTGGGAAGTGACATGTGATGCAACATTGCCCCATTGTGCGTACGTATCTCGTGATATGTGCAACACAGGCCTAGAAAATAATACGGGTTCACGTGCTAACCCAGTTCAGGTTTTAAGATTACTATTTGGGTTTAAATAAAATAAAATAAGCATATTGATATAAATATAATCTAAATATTATAAAATTACAATAGCAAATTAAACATCATAGAAAATTAATGAAAATGACATGATACTTATTCAAGATCGCGTCTCCGGAACTAGAATTAGAAATTCTAATTTATAAAAAGGTCAGAAGTTACTACTCTTACTTGTTTGAATTATCTATCTTAGTGTTGATTCCAACTTAAGACTCTAGTTCTGGGATTCTAAGTAAAAACTATTGTCTATGCTAACTCACCTAAGCTGACTAGCTTGTCATTGATACTTGCACAGGGTTCGATTCTAAGACTCTGGACAACCAGTTTACTTCTAAACCTAAATCTCTGATACCAAAAATCTTGTCACGCCCCAGAGTAGCAGAAATTAGGAGGAAATAAAATTTAACTTTCTGGGTCCGTAAGCCATGACAAGTTACATTAACTGATTGTCCATAAGCACACTAGATAACAATAGAGTAGCTTAAGCAGAAGTACAAATTGAATATATACATCAAAAAATTTCTGGCTATTACATCAGAGTTTATAGTTTTAAAAGATAAAAGAGCAAAAGTGATTAAGGCATCGGACCCCATTTACATCATTATATGAAATGACAAAAGAAAGTGTAAGATCGTTGAAGAAAGGCATGTGATGCCAATTTACAACTTAGTATGAATGGACAAAAATATTTAAAGAACAACTAAGTCTTCTTTCTGGAATCGTGCCTTTATCTGGCCTAACTGTAGCCTTCATCATTGTCTGTTTCCCCGTCATAGGTTTCCTCTCCAAAGGCTTCTTCTTGATAGTCCTCTTCTGGGTAGTCATATCATGTATAACCTAGATGTGGGAATGTCTAGGGGGCAGTATGCCGTTAGATTTAATAAAAACTAAGTGAGTGTCCTAACCAAACACTCCTGATATAAAATACGTATCCGAAAGTATGCAATAACTAATTACAATGGTTGAATGAATTATGATGAGACTGTGCGTGAACTATGCATCGTCGATATATTCGCCTTCACTTGACTACTCTTGACCGTAACCCCGAATTTCCTTGACCATAGCATCGACATACCCTTTGACCTCTCTCGTGGGCTAAAGCGGCAGACATGACACAATATTCTCTTCTTATGATTGATGTAACCCTTGACCTCTCTCATGGACCAAGGCGGTAGCATCGGTGTTACTGCCTCAGATGTATCCCTTAGCCTCTCTTGTGGACTTAAAGGGATATCATCCGTATGGTTTCCTTAGATGTATCCTTTAGCCTTTCTCGTGGACTAAAGCGATATCATCGGTGTTGCTTCCTTAGATGTATCCTTTAGCCTCTCTCGTGGACTAAAGCGATATCATTGGTGTTGCTTCTTTGGATGTATCCCTTAGCCTTTCTCGTGGACTAAAGCGATAAGATGGGTGTTACTTCTTGTCTCACTACACTTCACGCTCGTCGTGCCCTATTAACTACCAACTAATATCATCTCAACACTCAGACCTCCACGGTTGACTACATATACTCTACATGCAGATTGACTTGGTCTCTGCGACCGTTTGACTCTATATACGTATACACCGACTTGACGTTACGACACTGACTCCTACGTGAGGTGTATCAAGTGAAATGCATAAGGTATAAGATATTTGAACATGAACTATTCTTGAAACATAATACAGACCATAAGCTCGTAGTGCAACGTGTTAAAGCGATGGGTACGACAAGTTGAAGCACGGGATAATATATCCATAGAATATAGTAATAATAATAATAATAGTCCTCGAATATAAAACGGTTGCAAGTTCGTGGTACAATCATGTTAAGTACATATTATTATTCGAAATAATAATGATAATACTAATGACAATGAAATAAGACAGATATTAATACAGTGCAATATACTAAGAGGTTAACTGCAATAATCATAATAATGATAATAATAATAATATGTTCGGGGTACGACTATTAGACATGCGGTTAACCGGAAAACAAGAACAACAACAACAACAACAACAGCAACAGCAACAACAACAACAACAACAACAACAACAATAATAATAATAATAATAATAATAATAATAATAATAATAATAATAATAATAATAATAATAAAGGGTTGTAATCCATGGAACAGTTTTGAAAATTTAAATTAGAAACTTGTTCTTCCATTTTGGCAAAAGCAATTTGGAGTGACTTAATCTTTGAGTTAATCAAATTGACTTCATGTTTTAAATCTTGAATGTTATAGGTTTTTCAACCTTATCCATTTTGCTAAAGATTTCCTGAATACTATACTGGGGAATCCTGTATGTATTTCTCTTCGGGAGGTCTTTATTAGTACTATGATTTATGCATAATTGTATTACTTTTACCTTTAATTCAGGGTTAGCATTAGTATCAATTATGTTTAGCATATCATTTTGTTCAGCAGTAAGAACATTAATTATAAAGCCTTTCATAGTAGCAATAGCCTTCCAATAATCTGCTTCAGAACATCCATTAAACCTATGGGTGCAGAATCGTCACGGCATGCGTCATGGCTAGAATAACGTCATTGCTTACTCCAGCTTGTCGGTAGTTTTATTGCTAGCGGGACCAGGGTTATCTTTATCAGTCAAATCTATGGCTGTGGCAACAATGGCGTCAAAGAAGTCTTCCATTATTGGAGTTTAGTATAATAACAATAATAATAATAATAATAATAATAATAATAATAATAATAATAATAATAATAATAATAATAATAATAGTAGAAGTAGTAGTAGTAGTAGTAGTAGTAGTAGTAGCAGTAGTAACAGAATAATAATACAGAACTAGGTTCGGGGTACCACATATTAAAGTACGAGTTTTAAAGGCTAACATAATAGTAATAATAACAATAATAATGATGACAGAAATAATATGTACGGGGTACCACATATTAAACATAAGGTTTAACCAAAATAAATAATTATAGTAATAATAATAATAATATAACACAGACATCAATAATACAATGACGAGTTCGGGGTATAACATGTTAAGAATAAGGTTAACCGGAAAGAAATAACAATAATAATGATAATCAGTCCGGATCTTAAGCGGACCTTAAAAAACGAACCTAAAAGACGGACTGTGTAAAAAAGTGAGAATTTCTCACTTTTTTGTGAGAAATTCTCACATTTTCAAATTTCTCACTTTTTTGAAAATGTGAGAATTTCTCACTTTTTTGTGAGAAATTCTCACTTTTTACACAGTCCGTCTTTTAGGTCCGTTTATTAGGGTCCGCTTAAGATCCGGACTGTAATGATAATAATAATAATAATAATAATGATAATAATAATAATAACGGAATCAATAATACAGGCAATAGGTTTGTGGAACAATGTATTAAAGCCCATAACAATAGCATACCAAGTGAGTTGGGAACTCACCGGAGTTCGGGGTCGCGGGGGTGGTTCCGGGAGGTCTCGAAGCGGCAAGGTGGTAAGTTCTCTATCCCTTTCTTCTCGCTTTTTCTTTTCTTTCTTCTCTTCTTCTCTTCCTTAATTATCTTTTATCTCTCTCGGCCTCTCTATCTCTCTCACTCTTGGCTTCCTTCTCTTTCTCTCTTGCTTTCTAAAGGAAATGAGAGGGGGAATGGTAAAGGAAAGAAATAAGGGAGGGAGAGTATTTATAGAGGAGAGGGGGAAGTTGGGTTCTCTCTCTCTCTCTCTCTCTCTACTATCATATATATACATAACACACATGCATGCACATAATATATTATCCATATAATATACACACACAACACAGCACACATATATAATATATATTAACATAACACACATGCACACAAAGCACACACACGCACTACTGCACATGTACACACATACACGACACACACTACTCACACGCCACACTTATACACATACACAAACGCCACACATGTAGCACATAGACACTGTACTCACATACGCCACACGCCACACTACCACACTACACACCACGTCACATGACACACACACAGTGCACACACACTCACATTCACATGCCATACACTGTCACTCCCTCTCTTCTATTGACACACACACTCGTATGCCCACTTATATATAAATATACATGTATACGCATAATGTGTGTAAGGGGGTTTGGTTGGGGAGGTGAGGGGATGGAGTGTAGGGGTGGGTTTAGTGATTATGTGGTGGGTGGGGGTAAAAGCCTGGGAGTGTAAAGGGTGGTTCTAAAGGTGATGTGGTTGGCGGTTGCTTTTCAGAAATCGTGGAAAGTGACATGTGATGCAACATTGCCTCGTTATACGTGTGTATCTTGTAATATGTGCAACACAGGTCTAGAAAATAATACAGGTTCGCGTGTTAACCCAGTTCGGGTTCTAAGATTACTGTCTGTTTACACCCAAAAATTGTCAAAGGTTTTTGAGCCCGATGAAGTGTTGAAGTGGGCCTGGGGATGATCGGCCCAAGGTATGTTCAAAAGTGGCCGACCCAGAGGTTGCAAAGGCCCATCGGGCTCAAGGAGAGAACGTCACTCAGTTTAGAAAGACCGGGCTGTTATCCCAGTTTGATGGAGCCCGATAGGCGAGGTGGGTCACGTGCTGACCAATCGGGCACTGTCATTGAAATAAGTAAGCAATAGCAAGCATGGCAGCCTGATTAGGAGGCTAAGCGTGGATAATGCCTATCGGAGACAAGGACAACCGATATGGTAAATGGTCGGTCGACTAGGAAGGTCCCTTTATTGTTCACCATAGTTAGAGAAAGTGATAAAGGCCGAGCCCGATTGGTCATGAGCATTCGAAAGACCATCATCAGGCATGGAAGTCCAAAAGTATGACAGTTGGAAGCTGAGCCCGATGAGCCAAAAGGGTAAGGCGATTCTACTTTTAGCTGTCATAGTGATGTCACCCTGAATTTGAGGAGGCATAGTCTGTTTGGGAAAGAAATCTGATCACGTCCAACTTTGTATGGAAAGATAATCCCTAGAATATTGGGATTGATTCAATCAGGATAAAGATAAGGTAAGAATTTGGGATTAGAAAGGATTCTACAATCAATCATCTGCTTGGAGCACAAGTCATGGAGTCCTTGCCTTATCAGAATTGTTCAGGGCTGCTATAAACATAGAAGCAGGCCAACCATGCAAAGGACTCTGCATCATCTCGAAAATAACACTCAATACAGCACTCAATACAGCATTCAAAGCATTCAAACCTTTATGTTCTCGTTATTCTGCATCCATAGCAAATAGGTCTGTCCCTTTTGTTATTCTTACTGTTTTCACTCTTTTGAACAATCAGAGCATGTTCTGATTCTGTTCTTTGGTTATATGTTTTATTTTCCAAACATTCAATAAAATATCTTCATATTTAATTAATTATTTGTGATTGTTTACTTGGTAAACTCTACACTTATTGGTTTGTGCACTACCATAGGATTTTTTGGTGAGGGTACTTTCTTACTCATCACACACAATCGCTCTATTTAGAAGTCAGATCTTAAAGCCTTGAGTGTCAGTCACTCAAGCATATAGGAAATTAGTTTGCACACACTGAGCCTGTATGGCTCTGGCACGCCCACACAAACTACTAGAAAACATTTTGGCACGCCCGGTGGGACCCAGAGTGTTAAGATATGCCTCTAAAGAAAAATGGGAAGAACAAACAGGATGATCCCAATGGATCAGCGACACCAGTTTTTGTTCAACCAGTCGGCCATACGGCCCCCCCTATCCACGCTGTTGGGGGGCAAAGGACTAAAGGTATTTTTTGGACTCATTAGGCCAATAACAATCAACACCAAATACCACCTCCAAAAGCACCGCACGTGGTGGTAGCTCAGCCCATTAACCCACAACCTATCAATAGGGAGGAGGTGGTGGCGGCCATACATGAGGAGTATGGCCCATCCATGAGAAGAATGGAAAGGCCGACATATAGACGGCCATATCCTCTTATGACCGATCTAGTCAATTTCCCATAGGGATACAAAGTGCCAAACTTCACCTTATTCTCTTGGGAAAGAGAACAATCCTCCGTAGAACATATAGGCCGTTTTATTGTGTAATACAGCCATGTGGGTAGCAATAACCCGTTAAAACTAAGGTTGTTCCCAAACTCGCTCACGGACATAGCATTCTTATTGTATATCAATCTTTCGGCCAACTCCTTGCAGGATTGGCAGGGGACGGAAGAGTTGTTCCATGGCCAGTTTTATAGGACTAAGCCCGAAACATCATTGGCAGATCTGTCCAGGTGCTCCAACTAGTGGGAGAGACAGTGGAGACCTATACAACCCGATTCAGGAAGGCTATATATAGGTGCAAGACTGTTCTGTCTAAAGAAGAATACGTTAAGATGGCTATGGCAGGGATGTCCTTTGAACTTCCTAAGAGGTTTAAAGGGATTAACTTCCTTGATTTATTCGAGCTGGCCACGTGGGCCGCTCGCTATGAGCGTATCCTCTTAGATGAGCAAGAGAAGAAGAATTCATCCAAGGAAACCTACTATAAAGATCTGAATTATGAGGTTCATCTAGCAGATTGTGACCTCGAAATGAAAAGTGATAAGGCCGAGTTAATTTGCAAATAGCCAATTATCTGCAATGCCTTGACAATGGCCGATCAAATTTTCAATGCCCTTCTGGTTGATAAAGTGATCAATCTTAGTGAGGGTCATCAGATCCCTAAGGCCGATGACATAAAGAATAAAGAATATTGTAAATGGCATAATTCCTGGAAAGACTCTACTAATAACTGCATTGTTTTCGCAATGTGATACAAGAGAACGTAGAGAAAGGAGTGTTCAAATTCTCAGGCAAAGCCATGGGAGTTGATAAGTGTAGAAACCCAGAATTTTTATAAAGGTCTTTTGGTAATTTTGGACCAATGCGGGTCTTGATTTGGGATAGTAAATTTATTTGCTGTCCAAGTGGTATCACTTATTGATTAATTGGTCACATTTGTGTAGAGTTATATTGTGTGTGTGTGT
Organism: Hydrangea macrophylla; assembly: GCA_033977485.1. Classification (NCBI taxonomy): domain Eukaryota; kingdom Viridiplantae; phylum Streptophyta; class Magnoliopsida; order Cornales; family Hydrangeaceae; genus Hydrangea; species Hydrangea macrophylla. The sequence continues at coordinate 51,683,877 of CM066992.1, read as the reverse complement.
GTGTTTGTGATACACCAAACCAACCCCTCACCTAACAACATCACATCACAACTTTTTTTTTTTGGGAGACACTCAACACTCTCTCTCCTCCCTCCCCCCCATTTGGCCGGATTCCCCCCTCTCTCTCATTCATTATCTTTTTCTTTTTTTTCTCTCTATATCTCTCATCTATCTCTCTCTAGTTTGGGAGATAAAATATCCATAGCCACTTAGAGCTTCAAGCTCATTTTTGAACACCATCAAGCCATATTTGGAGCATGGCTATTAGAAGCAAAAATGTTCATCTCATCAAGGGCTATCTAGTGGTATCTTCATTTCCTCCATTGGTGGTCTCTAACACAAGGTTTGGGCTAGGGCAAAGAAAGGGGTCTTGTCATGGCATCTCTTGGAGCTCTACAAATTGGGGCTTTCTTATTCACTTCTTGGATTCTTCTTCTCTTGTGCTTTTCTTCACCTAAATCAAAGGTAGATTTTATTGTCTTGATTCACTATGTCTCTTATCTCTAATATGTGATTTGTGATAGAAATTCTAGGGATTAAAATATAGAAAATAATCTTGATTTATTTCCCTTAAATGTGTTTGTGGAGTAAACTAATTTGTTTAGATGCTAAGTTGTTATCAAAGTTGCCTAAGTGGAATGAATTGTTAAAATTGTTATCAAAGGTTGATTAGATGAAATTAATTGCCTAATGGTTGATTAATAGTTTAAATGTGATTACATGCTTAGTTGTAAATTATTTGGCTAAGTGTTGGTAAATTGCTTAGTTCCCTACATGGACTACTTATTATCGTTTGGAGTAGTTATTGTGCCTAGAAGCTAAATTCTTGCTAATAGGAGTTTATATGTTTAAATGTTATTACTCCTATGCAATGTGAAATCATATATCATCAAGGTTAATGTTGAAGTAATGAGACTTACTAAATTTCGACAATAATGTAAATTGACATTTTTGTGAATTGAAAACATTTGCATTGGAATCATAGAGTTCACGTGCATTATTGCCAAGTGGGCACACCACATAGCATTAGCATGAGTGGCATATTGATTAATCCCTAAGAGGGGATAAATGTGAATCCAACCCCGATGAAGAGGGATAAAAGTGGATAAGAAAATCCGGATGTGGGTTGTGTGGTGAGACAGGGTGGACGTCCCTAATAACGTGCCAAACTCCAACTTATATTTGACTAGCTATCGGAAAGTTGGTATGCTACATTCCCAGTGGGGGGTGGCTCACAGTCCGGTAATGAGGCGAGTGATCATGTGTGCATAGCCCGAGGGCTCATTAGTTGCATTGCCTAGGTGGCATTCATGACACCACATGTTGCATATTAGTTATGGGATCCATATTGAATCTCTACAATATTTTCTACAAGCCGTCGTTCTCATAAAAACGACAAACCATTTTTCAGGTTTTATCAAGTCGGGGTAAGGCCCAAGAGTTACTCGACGCATGAAGTCGCACTTTGAAGATTCCTTTCAAGAAGAATATTAGTTTTGAAAATGTTTTAAACTTCTATTTTAGTTTGAAAAGAAATTGTAATAGATTTGAATCTCCTAGTTCAAATTATTTAACACTTGATTCGGGCACATGTTTAGCCTTTTACTTTGAACAAATTAGAATTTCAGACTTAATGTAATCAGACTTGTAATTGGGACTTTGAGTCGCCTATGGGCGCATGTTAACATTAAATATTTATTCATATTGATTCGGATATACCGTTGTTCCTTTGAGTCGCGTTGGTAAGTTTATGGCATGGCTACACAGGTTCTATACTTGGAAAATTTCTAAAACTTATAAACTTTCGAAATCTAATTTGGTTATACTTAGCCTGTGGATAGTCTATGGGAAAAATACTGCTTTTGATTTCTAAGGGACCGTTTGGTTGTAAATTCTCAAACCTTGATTTCATAAAAACTTTCAATCAAACCTCATCTCCTTTTCTCCCACTCTCGATACTTCTTATTTCTGTCATTTTAAAACTTCTTTGAAAACTGAGTAATGTTGATTGGATCATATTTGACCCGTTTGGTCCTCATGGTTCAACTCTTGACTTTTGACTTTTCTTTGGAATCCACGTAGGATTCCTTTGTGATTTTTCGCACTATTTGGTTGGTCCACGTAGGATCTCTCCTTCTTCTTAACCTCTTTCTTTGACTCTTTGACCCGCCACGTGTTGTGGATTTTGGGGCGTTACAGAATGGTATCAGAGCTAACCGGGTTCGAATACTTTGGAACTTTGGGAGTTTATTGGGCCTATGTATGGCTATTACTAGTTTAAATTGTGATCATACGTGATCTACTAAATTTGAAATTGAGATACTGATGAAGTGAGCATGTTTACTTGCCTGCACAATTATGTGCTAACATGCTTATATGCTTAAATGACCACATGTCTAAATACCTTGTAAGTTGTATCTATGTTATCTTATGGGTACATGTGTTCGTTGGATTGCTTTACAGTTGTACATGAAGAGTTATGTCATCGCTTACTTTAAATTAAAAGTTCTTAGTCGAACATGTTTAGATGTTACATGCCTCCGGGATTATGTGTTATTATGCTTACGTGCATATGCTCTATATGTTTACATTGATGTAACATGATAATTGATTTTCTTTTTGCGTGATGCTTACTTGGGCGATTAAATAAAGTTAAAGTGATATACGGCATAATATTGATAACCATGTGTAGTTACTTGTAATCTATGTATTCATATTGACTACTTGTAACTTATTTGATGTTGTGAGGTATTTCCTCCCTTGTTCATAATCGTATTGTCGATTCTTGGAGTTTTCTTTAATCTCTTATTTGTTTAAAAAAAAAAAAATTTATTATTATATAATTCCTTTGAGTTGAATACGAGCATCTTTATCGTACGATTCGTTGGCTTACGATTCAACCTTCTTATTCTCGTGTAAATTATTCAAGTCCATTGAATAATGATTCAACCTTCTTATCTTGTACTAGATTTTTCGAGCCTATCAATTTCTTTGCTTAGTGATTTTTTTTTTCACTAGTAAATTCTTGTAGATTCAAGTGATAGTCATTTTTCTTGATAAATATATGTCTCAGTGGTTTGGGAATTTTCTTTCACTATTCTGTGTTGAAATGCCTAGACCGTTTTGATGGGTATGCTATTGTTGAGTTAGTAGAACCATTTCCTTGAATTGATTATCGGTCCCTACTAGAAATTCACTGTTAACATTGTTTGGTTAGCATTCGACTTCATTTTGAGAAACACTATATGTTTCCGTGTTTTCTTTCTTGTGAGCGAGTATAGTTCCTCACTTTGTAATACTTACTTGAATTAGATCTATTGATTGATCCTTGTATTCTTCAATTCTCGAAAAGGCATATTTGCCCCCATTGTTTTTAGCCTTCTTGGAAGGGGCACCCCTATCACATCCTTTTTAAAATTTCTTGATGAAGAACTTATGTTTTTTTTTATTTTAATTTACCTCCCCCTTACATCTTATTTGGGTGTTCCCATTCGCCATCTTTGGCATCGTGATGTCGTTCTTTTGAACTTGTTATGCTTGAAATGATTTCAACTGCATACATTTGTTTAGATGAATTCTTCGATTTTTTTTTATATCGTATCAAACTCAAAAGTGTCATGCTCTCCACAAGTAAGTGTTGTTCTTTATTCTTTTATGAATTACCTCCATGGTAGCCTTACTCCCTAGAAGATGAGGTGACAATCGAATTGTTGAATTTATGAAATAATTAATTCTTGTTTCATAACTTAAGGTCCTACATTGTTCGGATTTATATATATCCCATGTCATTCCTTGGGTCGATCTTATTCGACAAGTTTGTTTAGTTGGGTTCTTCGACCTTATTATCATGTTGAACCCGAGCGTACATACCTTTGCTAGTTTGTGTTGTTCCCTATCTTTCTTGAGATGTCACTTTGTGTTAACCTTACTCTTTGGCCAGTTAGAAATCGGTTGAGTTATTGAGGTTATGAAATGGTTCATTTTATTTCATAACTTGAGAGCCCTATTGTTCGGACTTACTTATATCCATGTTGTTCCTTACACCGATTTTTTTTTTTGACAAGTCAATTTAGTTTACTTCTTTGATTTAGTTATTGTGTTGAACTCTAATATGCGTACTTTTTGAAAGTCAGTGTTGCTCCCCATCTTCTAGAGATGTTCCTTTGCGTTAACCTTATACCTTGGTCAATAAGGTGTCGATTGTATTATTGAGGTTATGAGATAATTTGTTTTCATTTCATGACTTGAGAGTTTTTCCATTGCTTGGATTAGTAGACAAGTTAACGTCTATTATTTTCACCGGATTCTATTATTAATCCCTTGAAATTATCTGGTCGGTTATCATGTGTTGTTCACCACATTTTATTGGATCCTATCATTTGATCCCATTGTTTCATTTCTTGTCAGTTAAGGGGAATAGATTGTATAATCGGATTCTTATATCTTTGATTCCGTTGATTTATCTCACTCGAAAATCTAAATGAGAGTATCTGTTTGACGCCATCCATCTTATTTCCGTATTGGTGTTCGGAGTATGCCTTGGGCATGCCCTCTTGTTAATAGCTTTGATTACTTTGGGTTTAGAAGTGGATCATGTGAGATTCTATGCTTGTGATTAATTTAGACCTCCTGGGTCGATTATGTTTGGGTTACGGGCTTCCAATAGCTGAACGGACCCCTAGTTTTTACTTTCATATCATCTTGATATATTGTTGATGTCATTGTTGACAAGTTTGATTCATGCACTTCGTGCATTCCTTGTTTATTGCGATCAATGAGTCTTTTTTTTTCCTCACCCTATCGTGAGATCATTGTGATTGTGTTTTGTTCGAGATCGTTGCGATCTATCAATTTCATCCTTGCTTTAAGCAGAGGAGAATTCTTGGTGATCATTTTTTTGAGATCATGTTCGGTTAGTGTGGCAACTTCGTTAGAGTTGTCTTCATTACGTTGATAATCTTCGACCGTGTTTCCTTGAACAATTCGTTATTTGTGTTCCGTTTGTGACGTGAGTTTGTTATAACTCTTATTTTAGGCATGTCGCCTAGTTTGCTTTCATCTTTCGTGTGACATTTCAAGATCACCCAGTTCGGGAACTTCTAGTTCATATTGATGTGAATCGGGCTTTCAATAGTCGAAAGTTCGGGAGTTTGATATCATTATGACCATATGTTTTCTTGTTTATGGTATCATTGTGTCTTCTTAGACAAATTTTCTTGTTGAGACCCTTTGACTTTTGGCCATAGCATTTCTTTTGCCGTGTTGTTTTGAGATGGGATCTCTCAATAGTTCCATCTATTAGTGAAATCGTTATAATTGACTATTGCGACATTTATGTTTTGGGGTGTGATAATCACTTCTTCTATCGACTCCTCGTTGCCATTGTTGTAGATTTTTGTGTCTATATTGATCATTGTCTTCTTGTAAGGAGGTATATATTACGAGTAAGTCTTTATGACTCGTACCTCCTATGTGGTAAGGACGTAACTTTGAGTCATTACGGTCCTTAGTACCGAGTATATCATTTGCTTTGCAAAGTTTTCCTTGGTTTCGTTCTTGAGTGTTTGGATCACTCCTTAGGAGTTGACCCAGTTATTTAGTTCATTATGGAACTCGTGTTTTGAAACATCATACTTTTGCTTTGTATGACGATTCTTTGATAGCCTGACATTGATCTACTTTGAGAATCTTGTGTTTAATTGTAATTAATTTGATTTCTGTATGATATTCACGCTTGTCTAATATCTTCCTCCGATTATTTAAAAATCGATTGAAGCTTAATGAGGGTCCTTGGAACTGAGTTTGATATTTCTTTGAATCTATCTTGTTTGGCACCCTTGTTTGTGTAGGTGCTTATCGGCAGGGTACTCGGCTATACGAGTTAGATGTTCTACCCGTTGGAGCTTCTTGTTGGACCCTTCGTAGTTCTGGTGATCCTATGCTTTTTACATAGTGATCGGATGTGTTGGTTCCTTTCAGTATTCCTCGTTGTTCTGGCACTCAACAATTTTGTGCTTCGAGTTTATAAGTATAGACCTTTGATTGGTGCTCGATTCCTTTTGTTCCATTGTTGTTTCATCGTGGAGAGACGTGGAATCTCCTTGTGAGTATTGAATATTTGATTTGGTTTTATCCCATTTATTCCTTTGGTCTTGTGAATATTTTCACCATGAGTGATGGTTGTAGAATGTTATTTATATTCAAAGGGTTCCTCTCTATTCTTTGGATTGAGTTTCTGGTTGATGATTAGATCATATCTTTTGTTGGTATACATATCCTTTGTATACTTGTTTCTTATTCCTTTTTTAGACAAATTTTGGATATACAATAGTCCGATGCATTCTTGTGATCACGTGTTCCTTTTTTTAAAGGTTCACTTTTGTTTTGATTTGGTGAATTTGAGACATCCGATTGTACTTTGTTTTTCATTCAAGTACATTTTTGGTTGATCCAATGGTTTGGAGATTTTCATGTCCGTTGTTATTGTCGATCTTTGGAGTTGACCCCGTCCTCTAATGTCAAACCTCGTATGTCCCATGCGTTTGTTCCTCAGCACCTTTGGTGTTCTTACCGACTGTTTTATTGAGCTTTCATTTTCCTTTATGGATTCAATGTGTGGGATGTTTCGTTTTCTCACGTTGTACTAGTGTTCACATTGTTTGGTGACACTACGGTGCTTTGGTGTGGTCGTGGACCGTTCTTTGATTGAGTTCCTTTCATTCTTGCTTGTGAATTCCGGGACAGAATTCTTTTAAGGGGGGTAGATTGTAGAAACCCAGAATTTTTATAAGGGTCTTTTGGTAATTTTGGACCAATGCGGGTCTTGATTTGGGATAGTAAATTTATTTTCTGTCCAAGTGGTATCACTTATTGATTAATTGGTCACATTTGTGTAGAGTTATATTGTGTGTGTGTGTGTGTTTGTGATACACCAAACCAACCCCTCACCTAACAACATCACATCACAACTTTTTTTATTTGGGAGACACTCAACACTCTCTCTCCTCCCTCCCCCCCATTTGGCCGGATTCCCCCCTCTCTCTCATTCATTATCTTTTTCTTTTTTTTTTCTCTCTATATCTCTCATCTATCTCTCTCTAGTTTGGGAGATAAAATATCCATAGCCACTTAGAGCTTCAAGCTCATTTTTGAACACCATCAAGCCATATTTGGAGCATGGCTATTAGAAGCAAAAATGTTCATCTCATCAAGGGCTATCTAGTGGTATCTTCATTTCCTCCATTGGTGGTCTCTAACACAAGGTTTGGGCTAGGGCAAAGAAAGGGGTCTTGTCATGGCATCTCTTGGAGCTCTACAAATTGGGGCTTTCTTATTCACTTCTTGGATTCTTCTTCTCTTGTGCTTTTCTTCACCTAAATCAAAGGTAGATTTTATTGTCTTGATTCACTATGTCTCTTATCTCTAATATGTGATTTGTGATAGAAATTCTAGGGATTAAAATATAGAAAATAATCTTGATTTATTTCCCTTAAATGTGTTTGTGGAGTAAACTAATTTGTTTAGATGCTAAGTTGTTATCAAAGTTGCCTAAGTGGAATGAATTGTTAAAATTGTTATCAAAGGTTGATTAGATGAAATTAATTGCCTAATGGTTGATTAATAGTTTAAATGTGATTACATGCTTAGTTGTAAATTATTTGGCTAAGTGTTGGTAAATTGCTTAGTTCCCTACATGGACTACTTATTATCGTTTGGAGTAGTTATTGTGCCTAGAAGCTAAATTCTTGCTAATAGGAGTTTATATGTTTAAATGTTATTACTCCTATGAAATGTGAAATCATATATCATCAAGGTTAATGTTGAAGTAATGAGACTTACTAAATTTCGACAATAATGTAAATTGACATTTTTGTGAATTGAAAACATTTGCATTGGAATCATAGAGTTCCCGTGCATTATTGCCAAGTGGGCACACCACATAGCATTAGCATGAGTGGCATATTGATTAATCCCTAAGAGGGGATAAATGTGAATCCAACCCCGATGAAGGGGGATAAAAGTGGATAAGAAAATCCGGATGTGGGTTGTGTGGTGAGACAGGGTGGACGTCCCTAATAACGTGCCAAACTCCAACTTATATTCGACTAGCTATCGGAAAGTTGGTATGCTACATTCCCAGTGGGGGGTGGCTCACAGTCCGGTAATGAGGCGAGTGATCATGTGTGCATAGCCCGAGGGCTCATTAGTTGCATTACCTAGGTGGCATTCATGACACCACATGTTGCATATTAGTTATGGGATCCATATTGAATCTCTACAATATTTTCTACGAGCCGTCGTTCTCATAAAAACGACAAACCATTTTTCAGGTTTTATCAAGTCGGGGTAAGGCCCAAGAGTTACTCGACGCATGAAGTCGCACTTTGAAGATTCCTTTCAAGAAGAATATTAGTTTTGAAAATGTTTTAAACTTCTATTTTAGTTTGAAAAGAAATTGTAATAGATTTGAATCTCCTAGTTCAAATTATTTAACACTTGATTCGGGCACATGTTTAGCCTTTTACTTTGAACAAATTAGAATTTCAGACTTAATGTAATCAGACTTGTAATTGGGACTTTGAGTCGCCTATGGGCGCATGTTAACATTAAATATTTATTCATATTGATTCGGATATACCGTTGTTCCTTTGAGTCGTGTTGGTAAGTTTATGGCATGGCTACACAGGTTCTATACTTGGAAAATTTCTAAAACTTCTAAACTTTCGAAATCTAATTTGGTTATACTTAGCCTGTGGATAGTCTATGGGAAAAATACTGCTTTTGATTTCTAAGGGACCGTTTGGTTGTAAATTCTCAAACCTTGATTTCATAAAAACTTTCAATCAAACCTCGTCTCCTTTTCTCCCACTCTCGATACTTCTTATTTCTGTCATTTTAAAACTTCTTTGAAAACTGAGTAATGTTGATTGGATCATATTTGACCCGTTTGGTCCTCATGGTTCAACTCTTGACTTTTGACTTTTCTTTGGAATCCACGTAGGATTCCTTTGTGATTTTTCGCACTATTGGTTGGTCCACGTAGGATCTCTCCTTCTTCTTAACCTCTTTCTTTGACTCTTTGACCCGCCACGTGTTGTGGATTTTGGGGCGTTACAATAATCCATTCCCTCAAATCACTGACGCCAACATGGTGACGCTCAATTTGACTAAGCTGACCATGGCAGGGCCAAAGGTGGACTGACCGAGTAGAAAGAAAGGCTACGACAAAGAGAAGGAAAACAGATTGCCATTTCGATCACCGAGGGGCCGAAGGTAACCATTTATGAGCTCCAGAAGACTTAGCAGAAGCGAAAGAAAGCAGAACATAAGGCCAAAGTTGAAACAGCCAGATCAACCACTGACATCTGGATAGCTGACTTGCGATACCAACTTGATCTAATAGAACAAGGCCTTTGCCCAAAATGTAAGGCCCAGAACGAATGAGCATAGAGGGCATAGCCCGAGAAAGTCCGTGTACGAGAGGCTGTCACTGCCTAAGCAAAGTCAGGGCAAGCCCGAGTGGAGGCCTAAGCCATTACCAGCCTCCCAGACCGGCCCTAGAGACTCAGGCCGATTGGAGATAAGACATCATCAGACATTCTCCAAACCAGATATGTAGGGAAAAGGCCTAGCCTCAGATATACGTCCAAGGATGGTACTACCACCTAGAGTCGATGAAGGGAGGTGGTGCAGGGCTGAAAACCTAAAATTCTTGGCAGCAACCAAGTACAGCAAATCTCATAAAAGAAGATATCAACGCATAAGACGCCTGAGCGAGAACGACAGTACTAGGAGAATCGGGCTCACAGTTCCCCCAAGCCCAGTACACCCGTACTTCTCGATTCTCAAGGGCATCTAGCAGAAGGGGAGCTCATTTTTGATAAAAAAAAAAAGTGGGTAAAGGAGCGATGCACGCCGCAGAGCGCCTACGGAAGCTAAAGGAGTGTAAGCCCGAGACTGACGCAATGGACATCGTGTCTGATGATGATTTTTCAGATTCAGAAGCAAAGCCAATCCAATTTGGGACCATCCTTGTAAGTCAGTCATCCAACATGGTATTTATGTTATCCATGTCCTTCATGGCAAAGCCAGATCAACAAACAACTATGGAGGAAGATGTGAAGAAAGCCTGATCAAAGAGTTGGCCACGACAGAAGACATATTCTCGAGCGGAGAAGAAACTGTCAAGCCAGAGGTGGTGGAAGCCACGAGTAAGGACATGGATGCCACAGAGCAACAGTCCGATCAACCCAAGATAACCATCTTAAGGCCAAAAGGGCAACAATCTGAGGAAGGACAAAATCTAGGAGGGCCCGTTAAAGTGGTTTTTGAAAGACTGACATATCAAATGTCCCAACACTTGAAGCCACTGTATGTCAAAGGGCATATTGAAGGAGTTCCCATGAACAGGATTCTCATTGATAGTGGTTCAACCATCAATATCATGCCCCAAATCGTCTGAGTAGTTATTAATCTAGACTAAAATGAATGTTTAGATTTTCACAGGAGAACCCTTGAGGACCAAAGGCATCCTGCCTTTGGAGCTGACAATAGGAAGCAAGACAGCAATAACTGCTTTCTTCATTATTGAAACATCAGCCGCTTATAACGCATTGTTTGGCCGAGATTGGATACACCCCAAATACTATAATCCTTCCACTTTTCATCAATTATTGATTTTCTAGAAGGGAGATAAGGTAGAGGTAGAGGTAGTAGGGGCTGATACGAAGCTATTTGTGGCACGTATTCAAACGGACGATGCATTATTGTATGAAGACGACATCGGGCCTGTGAAGTTGCTAGGATGTGGAAAGATGGGCAAGCTAAATGCAGCAACGTTCATCAAAAAGAATTTAAAGTGTTGCCCGTAACTCAATCAGACAGAGCAAGTCAGGCCAGTTGAACTCAAAGAAGAAGATGTGATCAATGAATCAACGACCGATTGAGGTTCAGAGACAGCTGGCCCTAAAAGCCAGCATAGCCAGATGGTGTGCGTATCTGGCCGATAGAAGATTAGAAATTGGCCCAATTGATGGTATGGTTAACCTGGCCAATTGTATCTATGAAGAAGAACTACCAAGGGAGGAAGAGACCCAAATGGATGAACTGCAAACGGCCACAGCGAAGCTAGACGATCTAAAGGCCGACGTTCAAGACCCTTTTTTAGAAGTCAACCTGGGCAAAGAGAGAGAACATAAGCCAACTTATGTAAGCCAGATGCTAGAACCACAGTTTCAGGCTGAGGTAATAGCAGTTTTACATAAGTATAAAGATTGTTTCGGCTAGGACTACGATGAAATGCCAGGGCTATCTAGGGAACTGGTGGAACACCAATTACAAATCAAATCGAGATTCAGGCCGTTCAAGCAATTACCTCGACATATGTCACCAGAGGTTACATTAAAGGTGAAGGAAGAAATTGAAAGACTCTTAGGCTCCGGCTTCATTCGGACCTCCAGATATGTTAAATGGGTCTAGAATGTAGTCCCAATGGTGAAGAAGAATGTGAAACTTAGGATTTTCATTGACTTCAGAAACCTAAACCTAGGTACCCCAAAAGATGAATATCCAATGCCCATGGCCGATCAGCTCATTGATTCGGCAGCCAAGCTCAAGATCTTATCCTTTACGGACGGCATTATGGGTATAATCAGATTTACATCACCAAGAAGGATGTCCCAAAGACAGCTTTTTGGAACCCAGGGGCAATTGGAACCTTTGAGTGAATTGTCATGCCCTTCAGGCTGAAGAATGCAGGAGCCACCTACCTGTGGACACGCAGAATTGCACCTCTTGTTCGTTTGAAATCGTTTTGAAAGGGAAGGAAAAAGGTTTACTGAAAATAGATACAGAGTCGCCACTTGGTCTTTAAGGAACCAAGAAATATAAATTTGACTCACCCAAATGGATAAAGGGCACCGGCCTTTCATAACCAAAGAACTTGGCTCGGGGTTTTGGTACGAGAGAGGAAGGAGCCTTTGTCGCGACTAAAACACCCTCAACTCGCCCCGTCTCTCGACGGGCCTCAATTAGCATCCAAATAATCATATTTTACTATGTTTAGTTCGACAATTAATACTATGATAGTATATTACATCACATAAGAATTTGAAATGGAAGATCAAAAGACAAGATATCATTCATAAGATCTAAGCCAAATGTCACACAATGTAAAAGTGAAAGATCACACAAACAAACCTAGGAAAAATCATCTAATAATGTATCAAATAATCAAGTTTTCCTAATCTGAAGGGGACATGAATTGTTATTGAAACGAATAATCAAAGAAATCAAAATATGCTTAGCAAGCTAGTATGATGCATGTTAATCTTTGAGAAAAGAAGACCTCTCAATCCTCGAGACGGATGAGAAAGGATGATTAGATCAAGGGGAAGCATGAACGTGTGACCAAGTTCATTCCTTATAATCTTCTTAGATTAGGAGTCACAAGAACCCCAAATCTTGCATGAATGCAATGCATGATCCTAGAATGTGCAAAGGTTGTAGTGTGTTTGTGTACATGGACTTTCTATAGTGACTTAGGAGTCTAAAATATGAATGAATACATGGGGGAAATCATCATGGGATATGTAAAAATATGGTATAGACCATTTCCTAGGATATGAACTAATTCGGAGTACATATAAGCATCAAATCAAAGGATGGAAGTAAAAGTATACTTGCTGTGAAGAGTGGACAGAACAGTGACTTGATCTTGTGGAAATTGAAAAGAAGGGTTAGAAATGTTTTTCAATGCATGATTTTTTATGTAGATCATGCTTATTGTGTCTAGAAGACAATTCAAAAAGCAAAACTTCAATACCTATTACAAATTGAGAGAAATCATGTGAACAAGTGAGGTTACGCAGAAATAGAGTTCGTACTGTCGACTGAAATGTTGAAAAATCTTAGAAAATGAAAACAAAACATTTAGAGGCCCATATCTCTATGACACTAAAGTTCAAGGTAAAAATAGTTTGGGACCACTCCTTTTGGAAAAGTTTTCTGTAAAACAAGTTGAAAGTCGACCAAGCTGTTGTGACAGTAAAGGAAGAATATCTGGAGAGAATGTTTAGACCAAAATGGAATCCTTCCAAGTATTTCCAAGTCAAACCAAAAGTCATGGGTGTTCTATAATGAGTTAGGAAGACTTTCCAAGTGGTCTCATGATCATACCTTTATTATTGAGTTCTAGAGAAATCTTTGAACTCAGATCATTCACTGTTTTGGAGATTTTTGGGAAAACAAAGCTTATATCTTGGAATCCAAATGTTGGGGGTTTTAAAGGGGTTTTGAAGGCACATTTCCAGCACAAAAGGGGATTAAAACCACTTGGAACATCATCATCAAAATCATATCAAGAACTCCCAACATTACTTGCACAAACATAGTTTTGTTTGAGAACATGACTTCAATAATGCATATGAATGTATAGAAGTTAGAATCATCATCCATCAAACATGTCTTTGAGGTCAAGAGCTACTATCCATAAGACATGTTATCTAGATGATAATAAACATGTAAGTAATCAAAGAAAAATAAAAAAGAAATGAGGTAAGAAGAGATGAACATTAATGTAAACAAGCAAGTAATAACAATCAATAGATGATAATCAATGTGATATTGGACTTGTAACTTGGTGTTTCACTCGTATATATTGACACTTGGACATGGAAGTAGCTTCCTAACTCAAGATTTCTCAATAATGGTGGTTCGGGAGGGTTTGGATGTGAAGTATATAGAAGGATGATGGAAGAACTTGAGTTTAGAACTCACTTTCTATAGAAAATTAGTGGGAGAAGCTCCCTTTCTCTCTTCTAAACCTATCTCTATCTCTCTTCCTCTCTACAACTTTTTTAAGCTTTGCACTTGGCCCCCCCAAAATGAAGATCAAAGGGGGGGTTTATCTAGGCCAATTTATGGTGGTTTTGGGATTTAAAAAGTGCTCACATTGGTCCCAAATATCTTTGAAAAAGAAACTACGTCGTTTTGTCTTTCAATTAATCAATTTGGACCCCCAAAATAAATTACAAAAATGGAATCTATGGGGGTTCAGTGCCGCCGCGGCACTACTCCTCAGACGCCCAGAAATTTACGTTTAGGCCCCCAGAGTTTCCGGTATTTGCGAAAAGGCTCTATTTCGTCCAAAATTCACAGAAAATGCATACGAACTCCAAATTGAGCTTGTGATATACCGTTGGAAAGGTAATAGAGTCTAATTTACATTAAAAAGATAGTTCTAAGCTAAGTCACTTTGAAAAGTTTTGCGGTATTCGTGACAAAAGCTGATTTAATCGTCTTTTTCACCTTCGAAAATTCATAATAAGTTCGTTTTAAATCCAGAAATTATGTGCGACATACCGTTGGAAAGCTATTGACTTCTAGTATCCATGAAAAAGGTTTGAAAAATGACATGGTGCGCCAGTTCCAAAGTCAACTTTCAGGTCAAATCGGTCAAACCTGGGATTTTCAGGAAGTTCTGGGAACCTCTGGGAGATCCCAGCATCTGACGTTTTTGTCCGATTTCTTTTAAAACTCATTTTAGTACTTTCATATGATCTAGAATGATCTCAAAACTTTATGGAGAATTCGGATGATTTCGGTCAAACCCTGGTCAAATTTGGTCAAACTTACGTCAAACCGATCAACGGTGACTTTTTGGGAACTTCCGGGACCTCCGTGGGTCTCTAGGAGCTGACGATTTCATCTAATTTTGCTATAAAACTCATTTTACCACTTTTCTTATGATGTATCATGTTTTTAGAACTTTCGGTCCAAATTTGGGAGTTTTTAGGCTCTCAGGGGTATTTTGGTCATTCTAAGCATTTTAAGAGATAGAATTAACTTTCAGCAGTCCTTTTTTAGTCTTTTTCGATCATTGTGAACCACCAAGCTATGGATCTCCTAAATCAGATAGCCGACAAAATGGAGTATTTATAGTTTGCCCCTCTTTGGCATGAACTTGCAAGGCTACGCATGTTGCTAGCAAGTGCCAAAGCTTTAAAGAGACAGGTCTTTTTGGAGGCTATAGATTTAGGATAGAAGCGTTGCAAAGATGCAAGGATGAAAAACATGATACTGAGATCAGTGCTAGTTGCGCTCTATGTGAGCTGCCTATATATCCCAAGGGGAATTAGACCAGGACGTAGTTCGAGGCACAAATAAACAAATCACACATACACAACAAGACAGTCGGATGCTATGCTATGAGGATGATATGTAATGTATGGACGTGATATGAGTTGTGTCATAAGTCCTATCATATCTAGTGTTCTGATCCTAGTATGAGCAGGTGTTGTGAGTTGTGCCACTCCGAGTGGGCTGGTGTTGTGCTAGTGTTTGAGACTGTGATATAGTGGCTGACTTGGATAAAGATATCAAGGTTTGGAAGGCTCTGGGTCTCGGGGCAAACTTCTTAAATTTCGGGAAGTGTGCTTAACAAGCGAATGGGATCGAATGTGGGGTCCTCAAGGATGATAATTGCAGATGACCGATAGGTGAGGGAGCTCATGATAAGCGACAGGCGATGGAGCTGATGATAACCGACAAGTGAGGAAGCTCATGATAACCGATAGGTGAGAAAGCTCATAATAATTGAGTGGTGAGAAAGCTCACGATTTTGGACAAGGGAGTGAGGAAGTTCACGATAAGTGAGAAAGCTCACGATTTTGGACAAAGGAGTGAGGAAGCTCACGATAAGTGAGAAAGGTCATGATTTTGGACAAAGGAGTGAGGATGCTCACGATAAGTAAGAAAGCTCATGATTTTAAACAAAGGATTGAGAAAATCTCACGATAAGTGAGGAAGCTCACGATTTTGGACAAAGGAATGAGGAAGCTCATGATAAGTAAGGAAGCTCACGATTTTGGACAAAGGAGTAAGAAAGCTCACGATAAGTGAAGAAGCTCACAATTTTGGACAAAGGATTGAGAAAGCTCAAGATAAGTGAGGAAGCTCCAATTTTGGACAAAGGAGTGAAAAAGCTCACGATTTTAGACAAGGGAGTGAGGAAGCTCATGATAACCGATAGGTGAGGACGCTCATAATAATTGAGTGGTAAGAAAGATCATAATAATTGAGTGGTGAGAAAGCTCACGATTTTGGACAAGGGAGTGATGAAGCTCACGATAAGTGAGGAAGCTCACGATCGATAAGTGAAGAAGCTTATGATTTTGGGCATAGGAGTGAGGAAGCTCACGTTAAGCGAGGAAGCTCACGATTTTGGACAAAGGAGTGAGGAAACTCATGATAAGTGAGGAAGCTCACAATAAGCGGCAGGTGAGGAAGCTCACAATTTTGGGTAAAGGAGTGAGGACGCTCACGATAAGTGAGGACGCTCACGATTTTGGACAAAGGAGTGAGGAAGCTCACGATAAGTGAGGACGCTCACGATTTTGGACATTGGAGTGAGGAAGCTCACGATAAGTGAGGACGCTCATGATTTTGGACAAAGGCGTGAGGAAGCTCACGATAAGTGAGGAAGCTCATGCTAAGAGAGGGAGCTCACGATAACCGATAGGTAAGGAAGCTTATAATAATTGGGTGGTAAGAAAGCTCACAATTTTGGACAAGGGAGTAAGGAAGCTCATGATTAGTGAGAAATCTCACCATAACCAATGGACACAGAGTCTTGGATTGTGAATAGACAATGCTTGCCCTAGGAGTCGGGGTCTCTTGACTATTGTGGTGTTTTTTAATCGTTGGCCGATTCTTATGGTGACCAATTCGGAAATTTAGTTCAGACTTCTGCTGGGGATGGTAGGGGATTCTTCGAGAACCTTTCTAAACTTCTAACCTAGAACCAAGACCCATCTCTGAATCCCTCACAGTTGATCGAATCTTGCAATGGTCCGTCCGAAAATCCTATTCAGGCCTCCAAGATGATTGATGGACGTGGAACCACTAATGATGGACATGGAATCCCTAAAATGATTGACGGACATGGAGGTCCCAGATATCAAATAGTAGACTGGTAGCCCGAGATAACTGATGGACATGAAAGTCTTAATCCAGAGGGTCCATAATGAAAGATTTACCTCAATTTAGAGGACTGACAATAAAAGATTTGCCTCAATCTAGAGGGCTGATTGTAATAGATTTGCCTCAAACTAGAGGGCTGACAACGAAGGATTTGCCTCAATTTAGAGGGCTGATGATAATAGATTTTCCGTAATCTAGAGGGGTGACAATAAAAGATTTGCCTCAATCTAGAGGACTGACAATGAAAGATTTGCCTCAATCTAGAGGGCTGATGACAACAGATTTGCCTCAATCTAGAGGGCTGACAACGATAGATTTGCCTCGATTTAGAGGGCTGACAATAAAGTATTTGCCTCAATCTAGAGGGCTGACAATGAAGGATTTTCCTCAATCTAGAGGGCTGATGACAATAGATTTGCCTCAATCTAGAGGGCTGATAATGATAGATTTGCCTCAATCTAGAGGGCTGACAATAAAGGATTTGCCTCAATCTAGAGGGCTGGCAATGAAGGATTTGCCTCAATCTAGAGGGCTGATGACAACAAATTTGCCTCAATCTAGAGGGTTGACAATGATAGATTTGCCTCAATCTAGAGGGCTAACAACAAAGGATTTGCCTCAATCTAGAGGACTGTCAATGAAGGATTTGCCTCAATCTAGAGGGCTGATGACAACAGATTTGCCTCATTCTAGAGGGCTGACAACGATAAATTTGCCTCAATCTAGAGGGCTGACAACAAAGGATTTGCCTCAATCTAGAGTGCTGATAATGAAGGATTTGCCTTAATCTAGAGGGCTGATGGTAACAAATTTGCCTCAATCTAGAGCGCTGACAATCAAGGATTTGCCTCAATCTAGAGGGCTGAAGACAACAGATTTACCTCAATCTAGAGGGCTACTGACAATAGATTTGCCTCAATCTAGAGGGCTGACAACAAAGGATTTGCCTCAATCTAGAGGGCTGACAATGAAGGATTTGCCTCAACCTAGAGGGCTGATGACAACAGATTTGCCTCAATCTAGATGGCTGACAATGATAGATTTGCCTCAATCTAGAGGGCTAATGACAATGAAGGATTTGTCTCAATCTAGAGAGCTGACGATGAACACGACATATTTTGAATGAGAGTGACTATAAACTAATGATAATTAATGAACTGATGATGTATGAATCGAGATGACAAGTCGACAGTGAACTATTATGACTGTCATAGGTTGGACAAACGATCGGACTAACCGTGATCAGAAAAACTGATAATGCACTAATTGAGGTAACGAGTTAACAGTGAACAACTGTGACTGTCTTGGATTGGACTGACGATGTACTAATCGAGATGATGAGTCGACAGTGAACTACTGTGATTGTCATGGGTTAAACTGACGATGTACGAATCGAGATGTCGAGTCGACAGTGAACTTTTGTGACTGTCATGGATTGGACTAACAATGTATGAATCGAGATGACGAGTCGACAGTGAACTACTGTGACTGTCCTGGATTGGATTGACGATGTACGAATCGAGATGACTAGTCGGCTGTGAACTAGTGTGACTGTCATGGATTGGACTAATGATGTACTATTCGATAAGCCTACTAGGGATAAAACTGAATCTACTAGGGATGAAGCGACTCTACTGGGGAGGAATGGATAAGATGTACTCTGCTAGGGAAGAAGGCAATACGCTCGCTGATGGGAGTAAATTGTAGATGATTTGTGGCGACTATGGGTTTAACATTGATGGAGGATGATGATCAACAGCCACTCATGGACTTATGTTGCATGGATGAGGAAAAATGATCAACAGCCACTCATGGACTTATGTTACATGGATGAAGGAAGATCAACAGTCACTCATGGACTTATATTGCATAGAGAAGGAAGATCAACTGCCATTCATGGACTTATGTTGCATGGATGAAGGAAGATCAATAGCCACTCATGGACTTATGTTGCATGAATGAAGAAAGATGATCAACAGGCACTCATGGACTTATGTTGCTAGGAGATGATGGTTAACTTTCGGCGGCTTGGAGAGGGATGAGATTTACCCCAAGTTTGGATACTTTTCATGCTAACGCCTTGACTGGTGCAGTGATAATGTTTGGTTCTCCTGCTTGTATTGTCCTTGGAATGCTCTTAAAAATTTATAATTTGATTTGAAAAATTCATCATTCGTCACTTTTGACTTACACATTTGAGACTATGACAGACTCAAAAACTGACAAACACTGACGCATGTACGAGGGCGACACATTTGACACCAAATTGGAAGAATCTCGACTTTACCAAGATTTGATGTGCATTTGTCATAGATGATACCATTTCACTCCTTATCTTAACATGGTAGCACTTTGCTGATAAATCTGATTTTTGAAAATTCATCCCTATTGCTCTAGTCGATTCTCTACTTTTCCCAGAATGTGTTTTGAATTAGTGCCTTAGCTTATAGAATAAAAGATACTCCATTTCAAAACTTTTCAAAACAACTTGGTGACTTGAAAACTCACCTTTGGTGTGAAGCGATCGTGTTAGGCAAACGGAGTTTGCCCCTAGTTTGAGGTGTAGGAAGTAGAATTCATAGGCAAATGAGGTAGGTGACCGAAGTTTGCCCCTAGTTTGGACAATGGTTTTTTGGAGGTTTTGGGCAAACGAGGTAGGTGACCAAAGTTTGCCCCTTGTATGAAGGGTAGATAGTAAAATTCAGGCAAATGAGGCGGGTAGCCAAAGTTTGCCCCTAGTGTGGGAGGTAATTTCTGGCTTGAGACAAGGACCGTGACTTTAATCTCTCAGATGTTCATAACTTTTGCCTAGGCACCAGTGAGGTGACCTAGCGAGCTCTTTTATCTCTTTTGTTATTGCTCACTTTGGATTTAACTATAATTTTTGCCTAAGCGTCCTTTCAAATTTTCTACCTAGCGAGTCATCCTTCTTTTCTTTTTTGAAAGTCTGCCTACGTACCCCCGAGTGGGGATCAAGTCCAACGTAGTTTGGGCCATGGTTGGAAAGAAGTGGTTTGTTTTCTAGGTAGGTGGGACGATCGAATAGATGTGGTTGCCTATGTATCCCCGAGTGGAAATCAGGTCGAGCATAGTTCAAGGCAAGGCTTGAAGGAAATGGGTTATTTTTAGGTGGGTGGGATGACCGAACCGATGCAGTTGCCTACGTATCCCCGAGCGGGAATCAGGTCGAGCGTAGTTCAAGGCAAGGCCTTGAAAGGTTGAGGTATATATGAGAGTTTTCTAAACCAATCGTAAAAGAAGTTCAAACTTGGGTCACTTGTGGTTGCCTTGGATAAAAGGATTCAGTTTCAGTCTCCCTTTCTTCTCCTTTCTTTTTTTCTTTCTTTTTTTTCTTTTTGTTTTTGTTTTGTTTTTGAGGATTGATCCTTTTCAATTTCACCTAGCCATTCAATTTTTTCTTTTCATGTAGTTGATTGATGTGAGATCTTCCGATTGCAATCTCAAAATTTTACAATGTGCATGTCGGCTCTCCAGAATTTGTTTGTGGTCATTCTAGGACCTTTGAAATATGATCTATACATGTTCTCATGATGTACCTTGAAGTGTACAATTCTATGTATCACCAAAGTTTTCTTTCTTTCATTTTGTCCATCATTTTGACTAGCTAAGGTCAGATCTTGGAAATCAATACCTTTTCAGCTCAAACTTTTGCCTAGGTGCCCTTTCGGGTTTTCAACCTAGCGAGCTTTTCTTTTCTTTTCTTTTCTTTTTATTTCCTCTTTTTTTTTTTTTGAAAGGGGAGAAGAAACTCATTGACAATGTTTGGCTATCATCAAGGACTAAGTCTAAATGGCTTTCAATCGGACAGATTTGCATGGCTCTCAATTGGATTGGGCTCAAGGCTTTTGAAATGGTGGAGAAGGGTGTTGGGCAAGCCCCAAGTCAGTTCCAAGTATGTCTTTTCAAGATTAAGGCAAGAGCATCTCTTAAATTCTTAAAGTAAGACTATTTAATTCTCGGCTCTTCTTTGGTGTTAGCGCAAAATCGACTTTGGCCTTTTGGGATTCTTTTTTATTGTTTGATGCAAAATTTTATTAGTAGAGTAATATCCATGGTAATTTGAAAAGTGACATTTTCAGTTCAGCGATTCATGCACTTATGACTATACACATCAGATTAAGCAAAACGAGATTTCATTCCATTAGCAAGAGAGGGATTACATTACTCGATACAGACTCACAACAAATCGATAACAGACAAACTTGACCACAAGACTAAACTTGAAATAGACTCAAAACATAGAACAGACTCGACTCGGTCTTAATTGGAGTGCCATGGTGACTCGCTTATTTTTTTATTTTTGAAAGAGCAGCCTCATTTTTTTTGCTAGCAAAAGTTCCAAACATCACCACTTCAATTGCACAAGTTCAACTCTCATGGGCCTCAGTGAAGGGGATCATTTGAACAGATGAGCCAAGGGCTTTAGGTTCAATGAAGCCAGGGACTTTAGGTTCGATAAAGCCAGGGGCTTTTTGGTTGACATAGGGTTGGATGGGCGATGGCTCAATGATTTTTTGATCAATGAGGTCTCGGATATCATGGCGAAGGCGCATACAGCTTTTGGTGTCGTGGCCTGGGCCTTGGTGGTAGGCACAACATTTGGACAGGTTACAGTTAAGCGAAGGGATACTAGCACGTGGCTGAAGAAGTTGGAGGTGCCCCTTTTTGATGAGGTTATCAAGTATTACGGACAACGGCATACCCAAGTTGGCAAAGATTCTTGGTTTGCGGGCTTTTTTAAACTTTGAGTTCAAGTAGGTCCTTGGAGTGGCTCTTGGGTTTACCAAGGCTAGGGCATGGGTTTGGATACAAGTAGGCATTTGAATGTGGAAATGGGCTTGGATAGATGGTCGAACAACCCATACTTTCCTTTATTGATGCTCTGCACCATCTTCTCAAATCAGCTCATCCTTAAACTTAGCTGTTCAACAGTGGTTTATAGCTTGTTCACTTTCTCTTCCAGAGCTTTGTAGGCCATTGGTGGGCTTATGACAATCTGGGCTAGCCCACGAACAAGATAATGAATCCGGGGAGGTACAACAGTGTCCTTGCCCAGGGCTACAATTTTTTGCAAATAGAAGTAAAGTCCAAATTAGCAGAGGTGCGAAACACTTATTATGGACTCCTATCGGGAAGAGATGATCAAAATTTTGAAGGATCTATAGATGTAAACCGATGACGGTTGCAGTATGTATACGACTTCTATACAACGATTGAGATGGGTGAGGATGATGACATGTACGTGCTAGATGTGTAGAGACTAACACATGTGAGACTAACAAGACGTGCGTGCAAGCGAACTGACATAAATCTTGTATGCATATGAGACAAGCATGCGGATGCAAGCCCTAATCTATATCATACCCCTACTTCTAACAAATAGCAGTTAAGCAAGTAAGGTCCTAGCCACACAGAGTGTGCTAACTTTTCTTTCTAGGATGATCACCGTCATAGGAAGGGTGAGGAAGACAGGTTTGCTCCTTGAGGAATGAGAATCTGGAAAATTTTATGAGTAAAGATTTTTGGGAAATCTGGATGAATTTTGGCAGTGTTTCTAAGAAATAGGGATTTTTGAAAAATCTAGGTGATTTGGACAAAGTTTCTGAAAGAAATAGGTATTTCTGAGTGAGTTGGACAGAGTTTCTAGGAGAAACGTGAAAATCTGAGTTTCTGGGAGAAACAAGGTAAATTGGGAAAGGTTTCTGGGAAAAGCAGAGATTTCAAGGTTTCTGGGATAAACAGGGATTTTTAGGAAATCTAGACGGATCGGAAAGAGTTTCTGAAAAAACTGGTGCATATGAGATTTCTGCGAGAAACAGGACTCTTGGAGTTTCTGGGTGAAACAGGGTTTTATACGTGACTTGGATGGAGTTTCTGGGAGAAACAGGTAGAGTTGGACAGAGTTTTTGGGAGAAATTGGGAAATATGAGTTTCTGGGAGAAACAAGGTGAATCTGGACAAAGTTTGGGAGGAACTGGTATATCTGGGAATTTTCTGAGAAATGTAGACAGGGTTTCTGGGAGAAACTGGTATATCTGAGTGTTTTGGAAATCTGGGCAGAGTTTCTGGGAGAAACTGGGAAATCATAATTTCTGGGAGAAATTGGCACATCTAGGCATTTTTGGGAATTCGGACGGAGTTGCTGGGATTTTTGGGAAATATGGGAGATTTAGACAAAGCTTCTGGGAAAATAGGTATATTTGGGTAAGTTGGACAGAGTTTCTGGGAGAAACAAGCATATCAATGTTTCTAGAAAAAACTGAGATTTCTAGGTAATCTGGGGAGAAATAGTGATTTCTAGGAAATCTGGGTGATTCGAACAGAGTTTTTAGGAGAAACAGGGATATCCTAATGAGTTGGTAGAGTTTCTGGAAGAAATTGGTATATCTGGAAAATCTGGGAGATTTCGACAGAGCTTCTGAGAGAACCTAATAAATATGTGATCATACTGTCTAGCAAGTTTTCATACTCCTATGTCTTAGGACCAACAAACAAGGTTTGCAGGGTATATCTTTTTAAGCATGGAGCAGACATCCTTGTCATGGTGCCTAGGCAAGTCAACTTAATATAATCACATGTGAGTGATTGCCTTGGGAATCATAAGAAAGAGGTTATGTTCTATGCCCACAGGTAATCCCATCAGGGCATACAGCAGTTATATCACATTGTCCTATCCGAAGAGATAAATGAGCAGTCCTATGAAAGGTCCTACAGGAATCTATGCGCAAAGGCTGGGTTTAGTCAAAGAGGGTCCGTTGACGAGAGTTCCAATATACCGTCAGACAGACAGTACGAAGGTTTTTACTCTTTTTGATATACCTTGGAAGGTACAGTATCAACGGTGACTTGTGCCCAGGCACAGCAAGACCTGAACAATGTCAGCGCCAAGTTTCAAACACAGTTGGAGGGAAAATGCAGAAGGGCAATGCGGTGAACCAGACACAGTAAAAAGATGATTTTAAGGATGCTTCTTATGAGTCAAACCTCTGTATTATTTTGTTTTGAAAATAAATATCCCCAGCAGAGTCGCCAGATTGTGGACACGCGAAATTCCACCTCTTGTTCATTTGAAATCGTTTTGAAAGGGAAGGAAAAGGTCTGTTGAAAACAGATACAGAGTCGCCACTTGGTCTTTAAGGAACCAAGAAACCTAAATTTGACTCACCCAAATGGATAAAGGGCACCGGACTTTCATAACCAAAGAACTTGGCTCGGGGTTTTGGTACGAGAGAGGAAGGAGCCTTTGTCGCGACTAAAACACCCTCAACTCGCCCCGTCTCTCGACGGGCCTCAATTAGCATCCAAATAATCATATTTTACTATGTTTGATTCGAAAATTAATACTATGATAGTATATTACATCACATAAGAATTTGAAATGGAAGATCAAAGATAAGATATCATTCATAAGATCTAAGCCAAATATCACACAATGCAAAAGTGAAAGATCACATAAACAAACCTAGGAAAAATCATCTAATCATGTATCAATTAATCAAGGTATCCTAATGTAAAGGGGACATGAATTGTTATTGAAACGAATAATCAAAGAAATCAAAATATGCTTAGCAAGCTAGTATGATGCATGTTAATCTTTGAGAAAAGAAGACCTCTCAATCCTCGAGACGGATGAGAAAGGATGATTAGATCAAGGGGAAGCATGAATGTGTGACCAAGTTCATTCCTTATAATCTTCTTAGATTAGGAGTCACAAAAACCCCAAATCTTGCATGAATGCAATGCATGATCCTAGAATGTGCAAAGGTTGTAGTGTGTTTGTGTACATGGACTTTCTATAGTGACTTAGGAGTCTAAAATATGAATGAATACATGGGGGAAATCATCATAGGATATGTACAAATATGGTATGGACCACTTCCTAGGATATGAACTATTTTGGAGTACATATAAGCATCAAATCAAAGGATGGAAGTAAAAGTATATTTGCTGTGAATAGTGGACAGAACAGTGACTTGATCTTGTGGAAATTGAAAAGAAGGGTTAGAAATGTTTTCAATGCATGATTTTTTATGTAGATCATACTTATTGTGTCTAGAAGACAAATCAAAAAGCAAAACTTCAATAGCTATTACAGATTGAGAGAAATCATGTGAACAAGTGAGGTTACGCAGAAATAGAGTTCGTACTGTCGACTGAAATGTTGAAAAATCTTAGAAAATGAAAACAAAACATTTAGAGGCCCATATCTCTATGACACTAAAGTTCAAGGTAAAAATATTTTGGGACCACTCCTTTTGGAAAAGTTTTCTGTAAAACAAATTGAAAGTCGACCAAGCTGCTGTGATAGTAAAGGCAGAATATCTGGAAAGAATGTTTGTACCAAAATGGAATCCTGCCAAGTATTTCCAAGTCAAACCAAAAATCATGGGTGTTCTATAATGAGTTAGGAAGACTTTCCAAGTGGTCTTATTACATACCTTTATTATTGAGTTCTAGAGAAATCTTTGAACTAAGATCATTCACTGTTTTGGAGATTTTTGGTAAAACAAAGCTTATTTCTTGGAATCCAAATGTTGGGGGTATTAAAGGGGTTTTGAAATAGGGGTTTTGAAGGCACATTTCCAGCACAAAAAGGTGATTAAAACAACTTGGAACATCATCATCAAACTCATATGAAGAACTCCCAACATTTCTTGCACAAACACAGTTTTGTTTGAGAACATGACTTCAATAATGCATATGAATGTATAGAAGTTAGAATCATCATCCATCAAACATGTCTTTAAGGTTAAGAGCTACTATCCATAAGGATTCACTCTCCTTAGACAACATGTTATCTAGATGATAATAAACATGTAAGTAATCAAAGAAAAATAAAAAAGAATTGAGGTAAGAAGAGATGAACATTAATGTAAACAAGCAAGTAATAGCAATCAATAGATGATAATCAATGTGATATTGGACTTGTAACTTGGTGTTTCACTCATATATTATAACACCCACATTTGTGTTATTGCATTCCATTGCATTGTCATGCATGATAATGTGATGTGGCGTGTCTTATGACACGTGGTTGAGTGAGTTTTGACTCACGAGTTGATTTGGGTGTCTGTATTAGAGAACCTTTTGAAACTATTGTGATTGAGGATTTGTTGTTGTGACGTCTCTCTGAGTATGAGACGGTCACTATGGAACATTTTAAATGTTTATCTGAAAATAGATGTTTACCTATGTATTTTAATATCTGTATTATTTTCTGTTTTATAATTTATTTCTGTTGTTAGATTTAGTATCCTGATGAGGACGAATGAACACGCTATTAATTTGGTAGGCTAATTAGCAACTTCGGAAACGTCATGTAGAAATTCGCGTTTTAGCGACCAAACAAAACTTAGTCGAAAACTTTTATAATTTTGAAGTTTCACTTATAAAGCTATGAATTAGCTGTGTAGAAAGTTTCAGAGACTGATTAGGAGTTTTGAAAACTCGTGGGGAGGTAAACGTAATTTCCAAAAGAGTTGCCTATATATAGATAGAGATGGTTGAGATATTTTTCATAACTTCTAAACTAAATTCCAAAAGGAGGCCAAAAGGGGGCTAGAGGGAGATTTAGTTGCTTAGAGCTTTGCGACGCCAAACGACGACCTTTCGTCAGTTTGTTTTCTCCCAGATTTCATATTCGAGCTCCTCGAGGTAAGAGCTTCGTTGTGATACCTATTAGGGCCTGTTTGGCTAAATTTTCCGAAAAGTTATTTTATAGAATTTTTCATAAAAGTTGATAAATGGAATTTTGATCCATAGGAATTGTACTAGACGGACTTCTGCACGTTCTTTGTACACGGGTTTTCTTTGAATCAAAGTATAAGAGCGTAAATCGGAGGTGAGTGATTCAACTATGTTTTGGAATGATTTCTTGGCATGTATTCATGTTATGTTTGAATAGCATGTATTAATTCATAGAGATATCTTGTGTAGTTCATATTGGGCATTTATATTGATAAGTAGGCCCAATAGCATGGTGATATGTTTTGATTACCGCGAGTATGGTGATATGCATTTGAGCATGTTAAGTTGCTTATTTGGGTCAGAAGGAGCACGTGATCACCGTGCCATTTTGTGGAGCCGATATAGGCATTAAGGTCGCACGATTGAAGAGAAGAATCGTGGGTCTTACCCTTTCGCGTGGACTTATTGGCGAGGAGTCGCGGATTGGGAGTATGGACGGGCACGTGAGTCTCCGGCGACTAGTATGAAATGTAGAGATGTGAATGCGGACATGTTTATCATTCATGTACATATGTTGGTTTATTCACTAAGCTTTAGCTTAAACAAATCGAATATCTGTGGTTATTCAAATAACCATTTCAGGTGTTAATGCTGGCGAGGAATCGGAGAAGTGAGTACGTGGGTTGGGAGTTCTTTTGGAAGGCAACTTGAATGTTAACCTTGTAGTTTTGGGACAATAGAATGTTGTAATATGAGTTTTTATCGTTTTCACTTATGTTTAACTTCGTATGATAGATTGGATTTTAAACCATTGTAATAGTTGGTGACATGTTGTAATCCTGCTTTAAAAATGTTTTAATACAGCTAGGATTACTTTGGTTTGAGTGGTTGATCATTGGTGAAAGTTAGGAAGCTTTTCAACTTGAAATTCTGCAGATTTGGCTGCTGTCAGGGGAGCAGTCGACGGGACAGTGCAGTTAACTATTTTTCCTTATTTTGGAAAAAGCAGTCGACTGGGCCCTGCCTCAGTCGACTGGACCTCTGTAAGTTAATGTGTTTATTTTGATTCTGCTTGATTCAGTCGACTGAAAGCTGGAGCCCCAGTCGACTGACCCTAGTCTCAGTCGACTGGAATTGCTATTAAACCCTTTTGAAAACTCTCTGCCTTCTTCAGTCGACGGAGCAGTCGACTGAGCAGTCGACTGAACCTCTGGTTTTGAAAATGTGTTTTGTTTTTCCGCTGCGTGTGTTCTTCAAACCTAATTTTGGGAACGTTAATGAATTGGTTTAGCCTCGGTGGCGTGCCACGGGCTCCGGTTCCGCTATTGTGGGACCGGGCTGTGACATATATATTGACATTTGGACATGGAAGTAGCTTCCTAACTCAAGATTGCTCAAGAATGGTGGTTCGGGAGGGTTTGGATGTGAAGTATATAGAAGAATGATGGAAGAACTTGAGTTTAGAACTCACTTTCTATAGAAAATCAGTGGGAGAAGCTCCCTTTCTCTCTTCTAAATCTATCTCTATCTCTCTTCCTCTCTACAACTTTTTTAAGCTTTGAACTTGGCCCCCCCAAAATGAAGAGCAAAGGGGGGTTTATATAGGCCAATTTGGGGTGGTTTTGAGATTTAGAAAGTGCTCTCATTGGTCCCAAACATCTGTGAACAAGAAACTACGTCGTTTTGGCTTTCAATTAATCAATTTGGACCCCCAAAATAAATTACAAAAATGGACTCTACGGGGGTTGAGTGCCTCCATGGCACAGGCCATGTACCGCCACGGCAGTGACCCAGTGCTGCCGCGGCACTGCTCCTCAGATGCCCAAAAATTTATGTTTAGGCCCCCAGAGTTTTCGGTATTCGCAAAAAGGCCCTATTTTGTCCAAAATTCACACAAAATGCATATGAACTCCAAATTGAGCTTGTGATATACCGTTGGAAAGGTAATGGAGTCTACTTTACATAAAAAATAGTTTGGAGGTAAGTCACTTTAAAAAGGTTTGCGGTATTCGTGATAAAAGCTGATTTGATCGTCTTTTTCACCTTCAGAAGTTCATAATAAGTTCATTTTAATTCCAAAAATTATGTGCGACATACCGTTGGAAAGCTATTTATTTCTAGTATCCATGAAAAAGGTTTGAAAAATGACATGGTGCTCCGGTTCCAAAGTCAACTTTCAGGTCAAATCGGTCAAACCTATGATTTCCAAGAAGTTCTGGGAACCTTTGGGAGATCCCAACAACTAACGTTTTCGTCCGATTTTCTTTTAAAACTCATTTTAGTACTTTTCACATGATCTAGAATGATCTCAAAATGTTTTGGAGAATTTGAATAATTTCGATCAAACTCTGGTCAAACCTGGTCATACCGGTCAACAGGGACTTTCCGGGAACTTCCGGAACCTCTAGGGGTCTCTGAGAGCTGACGATTTTATCTAATTTTATTTTAAAACTCATTTTACCACTTTTCTTATGACATAGCATTTTTTCAGAACTTTTGATCCAAATCTGGGAGTTTTTGGGCTTTTAGGGGTATTTTGGTCATTCTGAGCATTTTGAGAGATAGAACTAACTTCGATGAGTCCTTTTTTTGTCTTTTTCGATCATTGTCAACCACCAAGATATGGGTCCCCTAAATTTGATAGCTGATAAAATGGGGTGTCTATACTACCAATGGGCAATGAATTCAATCTTCCATGACATGATTGGACGATTCATGGAGGTCTACATTGGTGATGTGGTGGTAAAGTCTGGTGACAATACCGATCATTTAAGAATGCAGACTCATAAGTTGAAAATGAATCCCCTTAAATGTGCATTCGATGTGTCAGCAGGGAACTTCTTGGGTTTCCTGGTGCATCAACGAGGGATAGAGATTGACAAGAACAAGGCTCGGGCTATCCAAGTAGCCAAGCCCCCAGCCAACAAAAAAGAGTTACAAAGGCTACTCGGGCAGATTAATTTCCTAAGAAGATTCATATCTAACTGTGCAGGAAATACTCAGGTTTGGACTCCACTTTTGAAGATCAAGACTAATGAGGAGTCAAGTGGGAAGTCAGCCACCATCAGGCCTTTGAAGGGATAAAATAGTATTTGTCTACTCCTCTAGTGTTAATGCCACCCAAGAAAGGTAGGTACCTTGAATTGTATATATCGGCCTCTGATTACTCAATAGGAAGTATGTTAGCTCAGGATAATGAGCAAGGTAATGAGCAGGCCGTTTATTATATAAGTAGAATTTTAACTCCAATCAAGCAGCGCTATACGCTGATTAAGAAGTTATACTTGGCATTATATTTTTCATCACAAAAGTTAAGAATATATATGCTTCCTGTTTCTACTTATATCATATGTCAAACTGATGTGATTAAATATATGTTGTCAAGACCTATCATGCGTGGCTAAATTGGAAAATGGACCTTGGCCTTGATGGAATTTGCCACCTAATACCAATCTCAGCAATTAGTCAAAGGCCAGGCCATAGCCAATTTTTTGGCCGATCACCTAGATCCTACTGATCTGGGAGGCCTGTCATTAGCACCTAAGGTACTAAACACGTCCTTGGTACCATGGAAGTTAATCTTTGATGGTTCCAAAAATACTGAAGGTGCAGGGGCAGGGGTTGTCATTGAATCACCAAAGTATAAGAAGACAAAGATGTTGTTTCAACTCGATTTCAAATGCACAAATAATTAGGCCGAATATGAAGCACTTATTATCGGACTAGAGATACTCCTTGAAATGGGGGCATCATCTATACACATAAAGGGGGACTCAGGGCTGGTGATTAGACAGATATTAGGTGAATTCTAGATAAAAATCTGGGAGTTCTGCCCTTTCCACTCAGTGGCCACTCAATTTATGGATTCATTTGATGATATAAGTGTGAGTTATATCCCCAGGTCAACAAATATAGAGGCCGATAAGCTAGTAAAGACAGGATCAACCTCATCTTCTAGAAAGGGTTTGGAAGATCAAGCTATCACGGTCCAAGTCTGATCATTGCCTTCAGTGGCAAAAAGAGGTTGGTACACTACAACCAATT
This sequence comes from Hydrangea macrophylla, assembly GCA_033977485.1. Taxonomy (NCBI): domain Eukaryota; kingdom Viridiplantae; phylum Streptophyta; class Magnoliopsida; order Cornales; family Hydrangeaceae; genus Hydrangea; species Hydrangea macrophylla. The sequence goes on along the minus strand of CM066992.1, from coordinate 51,653,145 downwards.
CGGTCTTGATGGAGGATGATGATTTGAGAATCCCTTTCATCGATTACTTAAAACACCCAAACATGAGGGTGGATCAAAAGGTCAGATTGCTCGTGGTACGATTTGTGGTACTTGATGGAGAACTTTTCAAGAAGCCCATTGGTGATGACGTAATCCTAAAGTGCTTAGGCAAGAAACAAGCCATGCAGGTGATGGACAAAGTCTATGAAAGAATTTGTGGAGCTCACTAGGCCGGTACCAAGATGAAGAGGCTTTTGCGAAGATATAATTATTACTGGACCGGAATGCTAAAAGACTACATTAGTTATGCTAAGGGCTGTCAGGCATGTCAAAAGCATGGCCCGATTCAACGAATGTCAGGCAAAGAACTTCAGCCAATTATAAAGCCATGGATGTTTAGAGGATGGGCCATGGATTTGATTGGCAAAGTTCTTCCACCTACATCGGGCTTGCATTATTTTATTATAGTGGCTACAGACTATTTTACTAAATGGGCCAAAGCTATACCATGTAGGACAACAACACAGGCCACTGTAATTAAGTTCATTGAGGAGCACATTATACACCGGTTTGGCCTGCCAGAGACCATAACGGCCGATCAAGGGTCTGTGTTTACAGGAACTGAAACATCAGCCTTTGCAAAAAGCAGAGGTATCACCATTCTCAATTTTACTCCATACTATGCTCAGGCCAACGGGCAGGCTGAGTCCACTAACAAGATCCTTCAAGGGATCATTGAGAAGATGATAAACGAAAACCAAAGGGAGTGGGATAAGCTCCTATCCGAAGCACTGTGGGCCTATCGAACATCTAAAAGGTCCAGTACTGGGGTCACTCTGTTTATGTTGACCTATGGGCATGACGCTATGCTACCTATGGAGGTTACAGTTCGGTCAGCTAGGAGGGCATTGTAGAATCAGCTTGAGCCCGCAGAATACATCAAGGCTATGATAGCTGAATTGGAAGGACTTGATGAAACAAGGCTAGTGGCCTTGGATTCATTAAGAGTGCAGAAGCAACACGCTGCCCGAGCATATAACAAAAGAGTAAAAGAGAAGTCCTTCTACACGGAGGAGTTGGTTTGGAAAGCCGTCTTGCCTATCGGAGACAAAGACAATCAATACAGTAAATGGTCAATCAATTGGGAGGGTCCTTTCATCATCCACCAAGTCAAGAGGGGTGGGGCATACAGGCTGCACGATATGGACGAAACGATTCATGCCAGATTAATAAATGGTCAGTATTTGAATTCTCATTATCCTACTTTGTGGGAAACTATTGATTTGGAATACATACCGAATCCAGGGTTAGAATATGATCTACTTATCAATTATAAGCTTGAGCCCGAGTGATCAAAATCCTCATTGTATTAAATAAAAGTTGGCATAGCTTACCTATATAATAAAAAAGATGACATACAAGTATAAAAGAAAATTTGGCCTCTAGGTCGATTCAAAATTTCTAAGTTTTGCCCGCAGATCTTCCCAAGCTTTGCTACCTCCAGCCCGATCTTGCCTGGCCTTATCCAATTTTTGAGACCACACTCAGGATATTAGGATGCTGGCCTGCAATTCATCACTGCACTTTTGAGCGTCTCCACTAAGCTAAGCTAGGAGTTCGTCAATTTTTACCAAAGTCGCATCATTGGTAACGACCTCGGACTCTCATTGCTCCAGTTAAGCCTTGAGTGTGGCTATGCGGTTGTACAGCCAGGCATCTTGAGCAATCACTTATGCCCGAGATACCTTTCCAGCTTTATATTTGGTCTTGGCAGCTTGAAGGACCTGCACCACTTTCTGTCGGTCACCAAGGTGAGCTTCAGCATCAGTTTGAACCACAAAGGCCGGTCGGTCTAGGAAATGGCAGCCCGACAGCTTTTCTTATATTTCTCAAAGTAAGGAGAGTTGACCAGCCAATAGTGAGTGATCAGCAAGAAGTGTACCCAAGGCAGCATCAATATCGGTAGCAGATGGAAGGTTAGGAGAAGATCCTTTTATCACTGGAGGATCGAGGGGGAGATTGCTTCGGGCCAAACATACCCAAGTCAAACGCCCCATGGTCCAGGCTACTAAAAAAAATTATCAAAAGGGAGGAACAACTCTGGACCCAATGGAGTGGCCTGTTCAAAGATTCAAAGTTAAAACGGTTAATATTGGTCAAAGACTGAAGAGAAGGGCCCAAATGAGAAAGTAAAGTACCTGGGTAGGTAATGATGTAGAGGCCAATTTGTCTTGTGGTAAAGCGGCCTCGCCACTTGGTCATGAGGTGGACAGTTAGGCTGGTTGCTGGTTTAGCTCAGGAGGAGGTTCTATGGTGGTCTCCCCTAGAAAAGCCCCAGTGTTCACACCGGCAGTAGTTTGAACGGCCTTTGTGATGGCCGGAGCATCAGTTGGAACACAGCCCTCACCACTTAGAGCTGCAGGATCCACAGGAGTGGATGACGTAGGATCGACCACGGCCACTTCTCCTGTATGCTCAGTGGCCGATTCCATTGCAATAGAAGGATCAGCCTGCCTTGTGGGGACATCCTGACCAATTTCCATCGCAGATGGGGCTGTTTGTTTTACTTCTTCTTCTCCAGTTATCTTTATAGTTGTTTTGTCCCAAACAAACCTTCATTACTGGATGAGAGAATCACTTACTCAGGTGCGTCCTCTCCAATTAGGAGGAGCATCATCTCCATCCGATGGAGTGAGAGGTAGGACAACCCTCAGAGGGACCACCCTCTCGGTAACTCGTTCAAGAAAGGCTGTTGTTTGTTCAGGGGGTTGGGCTAATTGTGTTTGTGATCCAACAGGCAATATATCCTCTTCGGAGCCCTTGTCCATAAGCTGAAATACAACAAAAGGTAGTCAGGAAGAAGAATCGGGGAATTAGGAAAGCATAAGGTAAAGAAGATAGAAGAATACCTGAGTGGATGAAGTTACAATCTATTTTTGCTTGTTCGTCGATCCTTGGCCTGCTGCCTTCTTACGAGCTGGCCTCTTTGCCACTTGTTTCCATTAGATGGACACCATTGCAGCAGCAGGTACATTGGCCTCAGTGGCTGATGACACGGAAAATTGAAGAAGCACCTCGGCAGCGGTAGTCCTGAATATTTAGAAGGCCCAATCAGACCACCATTTCATGAATTCCTCATATACAACTGGTCGGGCTGAGAATAGAGTAAACTTGAATGCTGCTTTCAGCCTATCCGATCGCTCCTTGATCTTGTTCACTTGCTCATCATTAACAATCAGGTCGTGTTCCACCCAATCCATATTTACAATTATGGCAGGCAGAATGGGCACCAGTTGAGAAAGCCCAAATTGATTGGCATAAAGCGGCGCAAAGTAATACTCCACCCCACATTTGTTATTGCTGGAGGGGATGCTTGGGCTAAAAATGATGTCTCTAGCCACCAAGTAGCTAGAGAAGATTTTGTTGTAAGTGATTTGAGTGCCCGAACCCCAATTGGAGGGGTTGTTAGAGAGTTGAAGGAACGAAGAGAATTGAAGAGAAAGAAAGGGGTGAAGAGATGAGGAGCTCGAGGGGAGCACCCTTGATAAAAGAAAGGAAAACACTCCTCAAAGGAGTGGGAAGAAGGAGCATCATCCATATACTGGACAGCAGAAATAGGCATATCGGCCAGCTAAGTGACAGTTGGTTGAAACTCTGGGAAATATGAGTATAGCCACAGCTGTAGTATCCATATCGGGCTTCAACCGGCACTGAAACCCGAGTGGATAAAATTGGTCACGCCACAAACCAAGTGAGCCCAGACTAGAGTAGCCAAAACCAAAGGTTTCCCTGAAGCTAAAGCCAAAGCTAAAGTAGTATACTCCTTGGTTATAGCCTGGCTGGCTAAGCAGAATAGGTATTTGTTGCGCTAATAGATAAGGAATGTGGTGTGCTCAGCATCGAACACCTCCATCTCATCAACACTTATGCAGGCATTCAGGAAGCCGCCATAATCTATGATTGGTCTATAGGATACGACCCCATCTCTGACAGTTTCTTTTTGGGAGTAGGTAAAGCTGGACGTTCTAACGAATAAGCCGAGGACAATCTATTGTGCGTGAGGACGGAGATTGAGTAAGTAGCTGATGTCTTTGACGGTTGGTGCCATTGGTCCGCAACGGAAGAGGAATCCATTGTAGGATGAAGACCAGAATAATAGAGCAGAAAAGAGAAGAGATCGGTCCATTTCGAGCCGCGTTCGACATAGCATAATGGCATCATAGATGCCCGTTTGCTTCCAGAGTTCGGCCTAAGGGGTAGATACCCTAGTCACCCATTTATCCCAGTCCGCGATAGGTGTGGGCTAACCTCTAATGGGATGAGTAGTTGTCCAAACCTTACTCTAGTTAGCGGGTAACTGGAGGAATGGTTCATTTTCCATCGGCAGAAAGTAGGAGTTGAAGGCCGCCGGAGGAGTGTCGCAAAACGCCGTACCGAGGCCAGGCACCGCCGGGGTACCATCAGAAGTGTTGCAGTGAGTAAAGCTTTCAGCAGAGATCTCGGAAGCATGGGCTTTAGCCACTGCCCTCACCTCCTTATACCAATTCTTGGAGGGAAGGGCATCAAGAAAAGTTTTTTTTTCCTTTAGATGAGGCCACCGGCGCTGTTTTGGGGGCCATTAGTGCGGAGGATACGAATTTTCTTTACTAGAAAAGATGGAGTTTTAGAGAGAGAAGCTTTGAGGTTCTAGAGAGAGAGGAAGACACAGACGAATGAAAAGTGGGAAGGCTTTTGAAATCCCATCACTTTATACGCTTAGCATTTAATGTGGAGTGAATGGTGGGATTCTCGAAGATCTGAAAGTCTCTGCATGGTGGACACGTGGTAGTTTTAAATTCAAAATGTCACATCAATCAAAGGGCAGGACATTTGATATGACCTTTTGGGGGATAATTGTTTGCACCCAAAAATTGCTAAAGGTTTTTGAGCCCGAGTGATGTATTGAAGTGGGCCTAGGGATGATCAGCCCAAGGTATTTTCAGGAGTGGCTGGCCCAAAGGCTGCAAAGGCCCATCTGACTCAGGGAGAGAATGTCACTCAGTTTAGAAAGACCGGGCTGTTATCCCAGTTTGGTGGAGCCCGATAGGCGAGGTGGGTCACGTGCTGACCAATCGGGCACTGTCATTGAAATAAGTAAGCAATAGCAAGTGTGGCAGCCTGATTAGGAGGCTAAGCGTGGATAATGCCTATCGGAGACAAGAACAACCGATATGATAAATGGTCGGTCAACTGGGAAGGTCCCTTTATCATTCACCATAGTCAGAGAAAGTGATAAAGGCCGAGCCTGATTGGTCATGAGTATTCAAAAGACCATCATCGGGCATGGAAGTCCAAAAGTAGAACAGTGGAAGCTGAGAGCCCGATGAGCCAAAAGGGTAAGGCAGTTCTACTTTTAGCTGTCATGGTGACGTCACCCTGAATTTGAGGACGCAAAGTCCGTTTGGGAAAGAAATCTGTTCACGTCTTGCTGGATATGGAAAGCTAATCCCTAGAACATTGGGATTGATTCAATCAGGATAAAGATAAGGTAAGAATTTGGGATTAGAAAGGATTCTACAATCAATCATCTGCTTGGAGCGCAAGTCAAGGAGTCCTTGCCTTATCAGAATTGTTCAGGTCTGCTATAAACATAGAAGCAGGCCAACCGTACAAAGAACTCCGTGTCATCTCGAAAATAGCACTCAATACAGCATTCAAACCTTTATGTTCTCGTTATTCTGCATCCATAGAAAATAGGTCTGTCCCTTTTGTTATTCTTAATTTTACTCTTTTGAACAATCAGAGCATGTTCTGATTCTGTTCTTTGGTTGCATGTTTTATTTTCCAAACATTCAATAAAATATCTTCATATTTTATTAATCGTTTGTGATTGTTTACTTGGTAAACTCTACACTCATTGGCTTGAGCACTGCCATAGGATTTTTGGTGAGGGTACTTTTGCACTCATCACACACAATCACTTTGTTTAGAAGTCAGATCTTAAAGCCTTGAGTATCACTCACTCAAGCATGTAGGAAATTAGTATGCACGCACTAAGCCCGTTTAGCTCTGGCACGCCCGCACAAACTACTAGCAAACACGGTCTAGGTTTAAATAAAATAAAATAAGTGTATTGATATAAATATAATCTAAATATTACAAAATTATAATAGCAAATTAAACGTCATAGAAAATGAATGAAAACGACATGATACTTATTCAAGATCGCGTCTCCGGAATTAGAATTAGAAATTCTAATTTATAAAAAGGTTAGAAATTGCGGGTACTACAAATATTACCAACACTATATATGCATAATTCTTTAAAATTGGCAGATTGACATGATTAAGCAATTACTGATCCTAATATTTAAGATATCATTTGAGTACCCATATATTTGCATATTTGTATTTTGTATCTATTCATTTTTTTTCTGCTACTAATTTTTGTGCTGAGAGAGAGAGAGAAAGAGAGAGAGAGAGAGGAGTATATTCTCCTATTGCTTTGTCATTTTCCATTATTTTGACAATTCCAAAATAAATCTGAGGTAGTTTTAAGTTAAATTTATGAGTCTTTTGACAATTCCTATTGCTTTTTGTTTATTGTTGAGCAAAGATATATTAATGAAGCCATGAAGATCAATAGAGATACACTTAACCACCCCAACATCAGAGACATACCAAATAAATATAAAAACCCAAGACATTAACGAATCATGATTAAAAAAACCCTCTAAAAAAACTAAACAACCAACCCCCTTCACACTTTGACAGACAAAGAATAAGTTGCTCCCCGGACAATAATATTTTAATGCTCAGTCTTAAAAACACAGCAACCCCAAGATTAGTAACAATATCAATAAACAAGCAAGAGTTCAAACATTAACTTAGTAACTCCCAAAAGCTGTTAAGAACCAATACATCAAGACCAAATCTTCGAGTACTTTGAATCATCATAAGCCAAAAATTGTTGAGAAATACCAAACCAGAATGAAGTGGACAACGATGCACCCATTTTTTACAGAAATTGTAAGTCTTAGGCATTTGTATATGTTTGTTACTTTGGATATAATAAATGGAATGAGTAAAGATCCATTAGGATATATTGGGAATTGTGGATCATGATGTAATATAATAGAAAAGAACTCTATATGAATGGCAGGAATCAAGTAATTATAAGTGACACATTTTCATATGGTAACAGAAAAGCTTGTTCATTAAAAAGACATACAAATACAACTGTTACAAATATTTATAAGATACACTTTTACATATGTTACCATCGAGGTTCTTATTAATTGGTTGATACAGATAAAATTGAGAATATCACATACATTATTTCAATAATTACGACATAGAGGAAGCAAAACCACCATAAAAAGGAACTCTGGTAATCGCAAGCCATGAATCTCCATTGATAAAATGGGCCACTATATACGGTGATGCTTCGGATGTAGTGTATAAAGCCTTATAACTTGGCCATTTAACCCTTCTAGATGTATTTGACCAGGGTCCTCTGTTACGATACTCACAAAATGTCAAGTTGAAAACCCCAATAGGTCCATCCTTCTTGGTTGAAAATGTCATCTAAGGATGACTCCATCACCACCACAGTGAAGTAATTCCTCTACGGCCTACCCAAAAACCCTTTGACAAGTTGTTTTTCCTGTTCCAGTTTGGGAGAGACCTTAAAAGTAGAGTTCTGAATAGAAAACCCTAAAGGTTGCAGTTGAAGGTCTTTTCCTTGAGCTGTAAAAACTATAGTTCGGTTGGCAAGACGTGCATTTAAGTTGAAATTTTGGAAAACTGCAATAGCAAATCCAAACATAAAATCAACGATATCGTGAATATAACATTCACGATAAAACAATGTATAGGATTTTGCGTATAGTGTGTCTTGGTATTCCAAAAGCACACATTTGTAGAAATCAAGTGATTGGAATCACTCCTCATTGCCATAGTGTAACAACAGTAATTTTGTAAGTGATTTTAAAAATTATTTTTAAGTATTAGATATTAATCGCATCTATTTATCTTAGTAACATGTGTAATAAAATTTTTGGGTAGTGTTTAGCGGCTATTAGTATGTTAAATAGTGTATCTAAAATAGAAATTAAGTGCCCGAGTCATGAGTACTCATGAGTAGTTTTTTCTAATTACACGTGATGCGTAAGTGTATAATTAATTTTGCACGTGACTTGCACATATAAATAAGAACGAATAGTACTATATATTAAGATCCTTAGCATGGAAGAAACATATCGTTGATCATATGGATCGATTTGAGATTACTCACTGCTTCTCCATGCTCCAATATTTTGCACGTAGTATGCACATACAAAATATGGATACAGTGAGTTGTAGTTTTGGAAAACTACAGCCGCAAATCCTAATATAAAATCAACGATATCGTGAATATAACATTCACGATAAAACTGTGTATAGTATTTTGCATATAGGTTGTCTTGGTATCCCAAGAACACACTTTTGTAAAAAACCGAGTGATTAGAATCATTACTCATTGCCATAGTGTAATGACCCTAATTTTTGAAGTGCTTTTAGTAATTATTTTTATTTTTTTTAAGTATTAGATATAACCGAATCTATTTACCTTAGTGACACATGTAATAAAATTTTGGGTAATGTTTAGGGGCTGTTAGTATGACGTATCTAACATAGAAATTAAATGTTCGGGATATGAGTATTTATGAGTAGTTTTTTTTCTGATTGCACATGATGCATAAGTGTATAATTAATTTTGCACATGATGTGCACGTATAAATAAGAACAAATAGTATGAGATATTAATATCCTTAGCATGGAAGAAACATATCATTGATCATATGGATTTGAGATTACTCATTGCTTCTCCATGTTCCAATATTTTGCACGTAGTATGCACGTACAAAATATAGATACGGTGAGTTGGAGTTTTGGAAAACTGCAGCGGAAAATCCAAATATAAAGTAAATGATACCATGAATATAACATTTATGATAAAACTGTTGAAAAAAATTGAATCTAGAACAGAATTATTTTAACTGCTATAATAGAAAACAGAATTTGTAGTGGATTTGAGGCGTAAAGAATACTTTCCTTAAGGTGTTATTTGTCCCCACTCTTAACGAGTTTTCTAAATGGGTATATGATAAATTTCCTCCAAGATACAGGAAATCCACCGAATTCTTTCAAGTAGCAATCCTAAAGTTCCCAAAACACTCTTTGAAACTGGAAAAATAATAGAGCCATGGAAAAAGAAAGAAGAGGAGATGTATATATATTTTATATGTTAAATGGGTACAGTTTTATATAGCCCACTTGGTGTCTATTAATTAATAGACAGCAATCTTGTGGTTGTGACCCTCTGAGTATAACCGCATCTCAGAATTGATTCAAATTCATCCAACGTTCCAAATTGAGTGTAAAGCGTCTGAATGTATGTGATGAAGAATTGCACCTATCCTTGGTGTAAGTATGTACACTAGGACTTTGAAATACACAAGTAACTTACTAACACATACAAACTTACTGACATATGTAAAGCATTAACCCATTACCTTTCTCATCTTTTCATGATGTGAACCATAGGCTCATAGTTATGCAACATTGACTTTCTTGATTTTTCCTTCTTCTTTTCCATTAAATATTAGAATCTCTCCAACGAAAATTGTGTATAGGATTTGAGTATAATGTGTCTTGGTATTCCAAGAGCACACATTTATAGGAAACCAAGCAATTGGAATCACTCCTCATTGCCATAGTGTAACAACCCTAATTTTCTAAGTGCTTTTAGTAATTATTTTTATTATTTTTAAGTATTAGATATTAACCACATCCATTTATCTTAGTGACATGTAACAAAATTTTTGGGTAGTGCTTAGGGGCTGTTAGTATGTTAAATAATACATCTAACAAAAAAATTAAGTGCCCAGGTCATGAGTACCCATGAGTAGTTTTTTTTCTGATTGCACGTGATGTATAAGTGTATAATTAATTCTGCACATGATGTGCACGTATAAATAAGAATGAATAGTATGAGATATTAACATCCTTAGCATGGAAGAAACATATTGTTGATCATATAAATTTGACATTACTCACTGCTTCTCCATGTTCCAATATTTTGCACGTAGTATGTACGTACAAAATATGGTAAGTTACTAGCTATGGACCAAAGAGAAGGGCATATGTGATCTCAATTCCAGTTCTTAATGCCCGACCCAACTAGGTGAAATAGCTAAGGAAATGTTCTAGTCAAATCAAGAGCTAGAAAGAGTATATGACACGTTCAAGGGTAAAACTAATACTTCTTTGGCCACAAGAAAAGAAAACAAAAACGCAAAGCCTATCCCGAAGCACAACCTCTTCAACCTGGCCATAAACTACATGCTCGGGTGGTTTTGCGTTGTCTATACATATATATATATATAGAGAGAGAGAGAGAGAGATGATTACTCAATGTGGTGGTATCATCAGTTTTCATGACATCGCCGATGACACTATGGTTTCCTATAATCTGCTCCATTTCCCAAAAAAATATCTAAGTTAGGCTTGTCCTCTTAGACACGAGCAGTTTTGTAGTAAGCTCTAGTTTGATGTGGATTGAGTACCGGAAGTCACTATTGGCTGGAGCCGCAACAACAGCTTCACTAATAGTCCTATAGTTGGTCATTCCCTCGCTGGCCACAGTTGCATTGAAGAATAAGGTTGAATCTATCTCTATTTTGCCATCAAATAGGAGTACCAGTCCCTTCCAGTTCTTCTGCAACAATAAAACTGTAAAATGAAAATAACCTTTGTACTTTTATGCTATCTCTTATTTCTTTTACAAGTAAAGTAATTCATTACAGAAAGATGAATTAAAGAGAGAAACTACTAACAATTAGAGCGAGCAATGTATAATTGCAAGATGAGAGTGCTTCTATTAGTTTGAAGTGCTAAGGCAGGTAAACAATAAATTTATAGGCAGCAAACTAACTGAAATTGAATGAGCAGAAAACATGAATTGAAAGTGACAAGGAGATAAGAGATTTTTCACTTAACTACCTAGCCTCTCTAGCACATATAGCTACCACTTTTCCCTATAAGAGTCACAAATTATGATAATTGCACCTCGTTGTTACTCGTCCATAATTTGGTTATCCATTCTAAAGAAGGAAAAAAGTTTGAATGAGTTCATAAAAAGAATAAGATACAGTTCTTTTAGCATAGGCATGATACCTAGGAGTCTATGACTCATCACAAAGAAAATGGGGCACAAAAAACTCAATATTTGTGAATACTTCAGAGTTCAGTCGTTTGAAAACTTCCTTTTAGCAATTTTGGTATTGCTTTTGCAAATTGATACAACTGTAGCAAAAATTGAGATTTGTATAAAAAGTGTACAGGAATTGAGAAGCCAGTTGTACCATCACACATAGCTAGAGTTTCACAGGATCAGAAAGAAAATTCAATTACTTTGTTTTTGTTGCTGCTATTATTGTTATTTGTGTTTTCTTTGTAATGTTTGATCTTAGTTCATTTAGCGACCTTCGTCTTCTTGTGTTTGAGGATAGTCACTTTATGACTAGGTTTTGTTTGTACTGTTGCTTCTAATTTAATGCATTTACCCTTTAGAAAAAAAAAAACTTCAAACTATGAGGTTAAAAACTAAAAGGACTAAATGAAGTGCACTTCACAATGGATTAGAGTATAATTTACATGCCCACATGAGCTAATAGGTACAAATCAAAATTAAGGGTAACTTACATGTTCATCATGCCTCACATGTTGACATTGCATCAAATGTTGAATCCACATAAGAATATATCATCACATGTTGACATGAACATATATAATTTCAGTTTGAGGACCTAAAGAATGGTCCTTAGGGTTACTGACTAGGGGTGATAATCGGTCGAAATGTCGGTTTTTATGCTCAATTTCTCCACCGAACAGAAGTATTTGGTGTGCATAACTTCAGCACTGATTTCGACCGGCAGCAGATGATCATGTAAACATCGACCATGATTGCTGGCAGTTGTTTTTTATTTATGTTGGTCGGCTTGGCGGTAAGAAATCAAAGAAAATTTTTCACGAAAAATAAAAATCAAAGAGAATCAAAACTAAAGACTTAGTGGCAAATCAAAATTTTCTCTAAACCAAAATTATTGAATTTTGTGAACCCAAAAAAAAATTTAATTACTGAATTTGGTAGCAAGCACAAAATTTTCGAAGTAAACTACCCATACAAGTACTTCCAAGCACAAGCACTTGCGTGAGGACTAGCGACGGAAGAGTGGTCGGGTTACTGGGTTAGGGTTACTTTGGTGGAGGCATGAGCCATGAAGCCTTCGAAGAGAGAGAATTTCGAATATGTTTATATAGAGAGAGAGAGTAAAAAGTGGTATGAGAGAGAAGTGTAAGAATGGGAAAAGAACAAGAATGCATTTTTTATAGAGAGAGAGTGTGTCAGAATGGGAAAAAAAACAAGAAAGGATTTTGCTTCTAGAGTGAGAAAGTAAAAAAGTAGTATCAAATAGAGAAAGTATTAGATTAAGGGGAAAAAGAGAAAGCCTGTTAAGAATTTGACTTTTTTTACCCTACACAGGCACACAATCCCACAAAAGTGTAGTATGTAAATTCATTATGCGGTCAGTTTGGTCAGACTTAGTATGAAAAATGCAAGCACGGTATCGAACCGAGATTCAATTTTTCCCAGTCTTAGAACCAAGCACCGACCAAGCCTTGGGTAAACCAAACACAACCGCGAGTTCTGGTCAGTCGGCTCAATTTAGTAATTTTTTTGTAATAGCACTATTACTAACTCACATTATCCAACTCTCAAAGATAAGATTTTACTTTAGTCTTTATCATGCTCACCGAAACTTGAAGTAACATACTAGTTGCTTGGCCAAAAAAAAAACAAGAAAAAGCAGCAAAATAAGTTGTTTATTGTCAGGTTCAAGAGGCTCTACTTCAGACCGACCTCAGGGTTGAGAAAAAAGGCCCAAGTTCTCCCCGAGGGTGCTTGGGCCAAGGGCAGGGTTGGCGCAACCCATAAACTTGTATTTTGTTATACATGTACTGGAAGTTATCATTTCACCCTGAACGAAATAGGGAAAAAGTTTATGATGCAACATATGGCGATTGAAAACTCTACTGAAGTCCATGGCACGTAGATAGTGGCAATGAGGAGTGAGTCCAATTAGTTATTTTCTACGATGTGTGTTTCTGAGATACCAAGACAGGATCTACATAAAATCATGTTCATAGTTTTATCATGAATATGATGTTCCTGGTTCCATGGACTTTACATATACATTTGCTGTTGTAGTTTTCCAAGACTTCATATACATATGTTCGTATCCTCAATCAAACTGTAGTTTACAACATCCTTTCCCAAATGATGTGTTTCTTCCATTGTAAGGATCACAGCATCTCGTAATCAAACACCGCTTGATAGTAAGGAACACAGTATCTTCCAATGCTGTTGCTTATTCACACGTGCACATCACGTGCAAAATTGATTATCCACGTATCTTGCATGCGCATTTGAGAGAAACTACCTCAAAACTATATTAGAAGTCAATTGAACTTCAGTTAAAGGGTAATCTCAAATCCATCAAAAAAAGAACCGCAGTCATAAGTATCATGCCTATGCTGAAGAAAAAAAAGTTTCTTCTTTTTAGTGAATTTACTCAAACTTCTTTTTTTTTAAATAGATTATTAACCAGAAATTATGGACAAGTAACAATGAGATATAATTCTCATCAGTCATTACCTCTATAGGGAAAATTAAAATGGTAGTTATGGGTGATAGAGAGGCTAGGTAGTTGAGTGAAAAAACTACTTATCTCCTTGTTACTTCCAATTCTTGTTTTATGCTCATTCAGCTAGCTTCTGCTAGTTTGCTGCCTATAAATTTATTGAATTCCTTTCTTAGCTCTTCAAACTAAAAGAAGCACTCTCATCTTGTAATTACACAATGCTCTTTCTAATTATCAATACTTTCTCATTTTAATTCATCTTCTTGCATGTTTTACATACTTTTCTTGTAAAAAAACTAAGAGAGAACATAAAAGTACAATGTTGATTTTCATATAACTTTTTTGTTACTGCGGAAGAATTGGAAGGGATTGGTGATTATTTTACTCCTAATTAAAGGCAAAATGGACTAGTTTCACCTCTAACCTTCAATGCATCGGTGGCCAGCAATTGATCATAAACCAACTACAAGAATATTAGTGAAGTTGTTGCTGCTACTCCAGCTAACAGTGACTTTCGATACTCGATTTAAATCAAAGCCGGAGCTTACCATGAAATGGTTCATATCCCAAAAGCACAAGCCTAACTTGTTTTTTTTTCTTTTTTGAGAGAGAGAAGAACACACATTGATTAAGGCAAACCGTATCGCTAGCGATGATGTGAAAACTCAAGATACCTCCACATAGAGTAACTCTTTCTCTAAGTGTGTGTTTATGTGTATTTAGACTTGTTATCAAGATTTGTTAACTTGCTCTCCACAAATTACGATTCATAGATTATGAAACCTTCTCAAAAAAGGAATTACTGAACTACTAATGGATTGTAGACCAAAAAGCTACAGAATGAGACGGAGCATTTTTGCTAGTCTTGTGTGTCGATTTGATTTTCCAGTGTTCTAATGTCTGCCACTGTTAATGATCGATAATGTCACGTACTTTATGATTGATGATACAATGTTTCTAGAATATATTATGCCTATATAAATCAGGTTCTTGAGTTGGAGCAAGCTAGTAACAATCTTTCCACAACTCAAGATAATAGATCACCATCGTCACCCTTGCAAATTCAGTGCCCTCATGAACAAAATGTGATTTCAGTTTAAGAATACAAATAATTGCCCATACGATTTCAAACTCACGTTATCCGAAAGTCCAAATTTGAGTCTAGTCTCTCAGCCTCACTGAGACTTGAAGGAACACAAGAAGTTATTTATGGCCGAGTTGACGAGGCTCTTCTTTGGGTCGGGCGCGGGGTTTAGGAGGAAAGCCCAGGTCCTACTGGAGGGTGCTTGGGCCTAGGCAAGGCTGGCCCAACACAGACTCGGGTCACCTGAATACTTGTATATTGTTACATATACATATAGGAAGTGACCATTTCATCCTGAGCCAATGTATATATATATGTATGCATATACCTATATATATATGTTCCCATTTCTTGTGTTCTTTTAATAATTGATCAATGTTCTTAAATCTTTTGGGTTTTAGCTGTGATTGGGAAAAACTTTATGATGCAACACATTATGATCGAAACTCGATTGCAGGCTAAGGTGCTTAGGCAGTGGCATTGAGGAGTGATTTCAATCACTCAAGTTTCTATAAATGTGTATTACTGGGATAACAAAACACTCTATCCAAAATCTAATGCGTAGTTGTATAGTGAATGTGATGCTTATGGTACTATTGACTTCGTATTTGGATTTGCTATTGTAGCCTTCCAAAACTGTAATTTTTAAGCTCTGTCTCTTCAATCATAGTATCTCGACTTCACAGCCCAAGGGAAAGAGAAAAAACAAGCATCAGGGGATTCAATTCAAAATTTTACTTTTACGATGTCCCCATGATTGGTATGGATAAGACAATTTGTGAAAGGGTTTTTTTATGGAGGCCTTGATGGAATTACTCCACCTTGGTGGTAATGGAGTCATCTTTGGATGACGTCGTTTTTTACCAAGAAGGATGGACCGAAATGCCCAACGTTTGGGTAGTCAACTTGACACTTCACAAAGTACCATAACAGAGGCCACGGATCAAACACATCTGGGCGGGTCGGGTGAAATGGCCTGATTATATATAGGGTCCTACATAATACCTCCAAATCCACTTCATATATAGTGTGGCCCATTTTATTGATGGAGATTCATGGATTCCAGGTGGTTGTGCTTCATCTACGTCGTAGTTAATACTTGTTGTATCAGCCAAATAATAAGAGTAATTTAAGTCATTGTCATGTTGGGAAATTAAGCTGGGATGTGTTTGTGGTTCAGGTTGATGCATATTAGGGGCTGCTTTATGTATGTTGTAGCTTCACTATGCAAGCTTTCATATCTCTAAAAAACTAGTAATGACATCATGCAATGCACGGGAGAGTTAGCAAAAAAAAGTATCACATGACAAAAAATTAGGTTTAAATTAAAATTAAAAGTAGAAGAAAAATATTGCAAGTGATTTAAATTAATAAAAAAAAATTTACATATTTATTGATGACGTCAGACGTGTGTAAATGTCTCATAAAAGAGAGATCTGTCCAATTAAAAAGTTTAAAATAATGTGATTTTTTTAGAGAAGTCATCCAATTATATCGATTTTTTCTTTTCTTTTTCCTTCAAAAGTATGAAAAAAAAAATGACTATATGCTCCATAAAATTGTTTTTGAAAAAATCAAATAAAGCATTTCTTTTTTCTTTTGGAATATTGACTAATCCCAAAAAATGTGAATTTCTCCAGTGTTTCGTTAATGACCCTAGCATGAGACCCTTGGTACTTGCTAATTTTTTTCATTCCATTATTGTAACACCCGTACCCGAAAAAGTGGTTAAGTTAATATTTTAATATGCATTAATTGTCCTAATTAGTGTATAAAATGGATTAAGGTGAGGCCTTCAGTGAAGAACACGGTTGAAAAGTCCCTAGTGAGTTGGGACAGGTATTAAAGTGGGACCCAGTGAAGGGTCCAGATAAAATAATATGCATTTAAATGATTAGATGGATTTATATGATTAATTGGATATATGTTTAATGGCTTTCATATCATATTGTTAATATGTTAGCTTTAAATATCAGTTTAGATACCCAGATAGGGGTGTTTTTTGCAAAAAGGTGCATAATTGGCAGGTACAATAGCAACTTCACAAAATATTTGGGACCACGTGTGGGACCCATATGGGACTTAGATAAAGACCCACTTAAATAATTCGGTAGTTGAAGGAATATTTGAGGGATTTCATAATAAGAAGTTAGAAACATCCAGGGGTGTAAATGAAAAGAGGAAGAAATATGTTGACAACTCATTGCATGTGAATGCATGTGTGTCAAGGAGTGTTAACTCTCAAAATCAATACAGAAATTGAGAGAGGAAAGAGAGGCGCCAAGAGAGAGAAGAGAAAGAAACATTCTTGACGTCGTAAATTTGCCGTTTCGTCGCCGTTCATCGATAACACGATGTTTGCCGAAAACGTGTAGGAATTACTCCGGAGTGAATTTTGAGCTGGGTTTTGGTGAAATTCAGCATCTATAGGCTTAATTTTGAATAGAATCTTAAGTAGGTGAGTTTTCTAACTTAAGCTTTGATGTGGGTACATGTTATGTGCTCCAATTATTAGCTAGAAGATGATGATGCTGAATTTAGTAGTTAAAATCATGTTACAGTTTCAATTTCAAGTTAATTTAGTGAAGTCATTATCATGTTTATGTGGATATGTACTTAAATGTAAAGTGCTCAATGAATGATTGGGAATAATGGTTAATTATGGTGAAATAAGGGAGGAGACAAGGAAGAAATCAGCTTTAAGAACGGGTGTCCAAGGAATAGAAGTGACCGCGGGACCAAGGGAAAGGTCTTTTGGTCTGAGTAAACCATTAACCTAACTATTCTACGATTACGTATGCTCATGTGCTTAAATTGTAGCATTATACATGTTCACGTCATATTAAGCATGTTAGTTAATGAAAACCGTTTTCCTATTCTATTGTGGCACATAACAACCACCGCAGGTTCGGAGCAAGGCTCAGAAAGGAGGCGACGTGTGCATTAGGGAAAATGGAAGAGATTGGGTCTTGTTGACATGTCCATGAACTTGTAATATGATGTAACTTGTTGTTTTGGGAACTCTAAGACTATGTTGTTATATATGTGTAGTTGGTGAATTAGAAGTTTAAACTTGAGCACCTTATGTAAATTTTTATGTTAGTCGGTTTATGTAAGTTGAATGGGTTTGGACCATTCCCGCAAGTCCGGATATGTGTCGTAATTGTTTTTGAACAAGTCCATTTATGACCAGGAGTTATGTAAAGTTTTGGACTACTTCTTGGAAACTTTTCTATGATAAGGCTTGTTTTAGCAAAAACTTGGGTTGAACACTTGTTTAGTTAAATTGTGTTTGCTTACAAATTGGATATGTGAGAGAATATTTAAATATGTTTTATAGACTTGTGTATGAAGGTTTTGAAGGTGTTTTAAGTGTTGTAGTGATGGTTGGTTTCAAAAGAAGGTTTATGCATAGCAGGTTGAAGGCTTCTGCAGCAAAAGAGTTGCTGTGCTGCAGAGGGGCTTTCGACCGGTTGAAGGGACCCATTCGACCGCTCGAACACCCCTCCGCACAAACAGTAATTTCGAAAATATTTTTTTTGGACATAACTCCTCTAGCAAGCTCGGATTCGCCCGCTATTTTTTGCATTGAAACCGGGACTCAAAGAGCTATATTTTGATATAATTCAATCACATTTTCAAAATTGCCATTTTGCCCTTGAGCTGTTTTGTCTCAGTAAAGGTCTTTTATGGTGTCTAATTCATACTTTCTTTCCTAATTAGTGCAGTTTGGGTACTTGTTGCCTTGTTACACGTGTCCTAATACGCCCGGAACGGGTTGGGGTATGACAATTACTTTCCATCTCCAAACAATTTGAGGAATTTTCTTAGTAATTTACTATTTTTCTTATAAAATTCTTAATGTGAAACTAATTCAAGTAAGGAAAATGTTATGTACACCGGTTTTGTACACCTAAATTATCCACTAGTTTTCCTTAACTTCAAGAAAGGACCTATTGATTTTAATTCCTTAAAAAAGATTAACAACTTTAATTAGTATTTTATAACTTAGTATTTATTATTTATGCACATCAAATATATACAAGCTTTTCATTTTCTTTTTCTATTTCTTTAATCTATTTTCGTATTTATCACATGCATGCATCATTTTTTTACCAAAATCATGGTAAAATTGGTTCCATAGATATACTCGCAATAAATTAAATTAGCTCTTCATAGGTAATTAAAAACACATTAGGAATTTAAAACAACCAATCACAAAATAAAAGATAAGCAAATAAAAGCTGAGCTTTTTACTTTAACATAATAATATGCTCCATGTATCTTCTTCTAGATGACCTCTATCTCCTCCAAATAGTATTAAGGTACTGTGATAAAAATAAATAAATAAATAAATAAGGAGAAAGGAAAGAAAAAAAATAGTATTAAGGTACTTTGATCTTCTAGGAATCTCTGTTAAATTAATATTATTTCTTACTAAGTGTAATAATATCTATGTAGGTAGTATATATATTATGAGTAAAATTAAAACTCAATTATATTTATGCTTAAAAAATATAATATAACCCATCAAAAAAAAGATAAAAGATAAATAAAATTATACCCATCAATTTAAAGTTGACAATCAATTCTCACATTGATGTTGGAAAGAGATGACAGATAGTTACTGCTAAGCCTGAATGAGTAAAACGGGAAATTTGCATGATTATCTCTCAAATTTAGGTTATAGTGAATATGTTCATAAGAAAATTCTAAAATAGGAAAAATTTATAGATTGTGTCATGTGGTAAAACTTAAATCCTTTGTTTGAGGCTTGGCCTAAGGCCCCTAAGGCTGGGCAACATTGATTTAAAGGATAACCCATTAACAATAACCTGTATAAGGACAAAAGCCCAAGCCATTTTTTTAGTCCTAATCCATAACATCAACATTTCACTCTTCAAGTCCATTTCAATATTTTTTATCTTACCAAACTACCCCATTTCATCTTTCCCATAAAAAATAAAAAATAAAAATAAAAAAAAAACCAGTGAGCTCTCTCTCTCTCTCTCTCATCCTCCCATGGCCACCATTACTACCACTCCTACCTAACCTCCGTCCACCAACTCAGGTGACCTCTGGCGACCACCACCGGCAACTAACACCATCGCCACCACCACCACCATTTCCACCGCAACCAACACCATTTCCACCACCACCAACAAAACAATAGATCCATATCGCCCATGGCCACCAACACCATTTCCACCACCACCAACACCCATCACCACGGCAAAAAACAGATCTAGATCTGATTTTGTTTGCAACACAATTCACTATTTTGTGTTGCTTTGATTTTTACATTTGATATTCCAAATCATAGAAATTGCATTTGACCACCACACTTGTGCACCACCATGAGCCACCACCACCACCATCCTGTGCCTCCACCACCTTCCAAGCAAGTTATTTTTTCCTTTTTTTGATGATTGGCCTTGTAAGGTCATAGGATTGGTAGGATGTCAAACTCTTAAGTGAAATTTCTCTTAAGATTTATTTCTTATCTTAAGAGAAATTCCTCTTATTATAGTCAAATCAGTTAAGTGAAATTTTCACTTCGTTTCTTTGAGAACAACAAGTTGTTCGAAGGAAATAGGGATTGAGAATGATGAATAGATGTGAGTGACTGAATTTTTTTTAGAGTTGTTCAAAGAAATCTCCAGTTCTATGATGAAACTAGGGCTTCACTCTTGAGAAGACGAAAAGAGTGATCATAAGATAAACTTCTCTTATTATAGTCAAAGTCGTTAAGTGAAATTTTACTTTGTTTTCTTAAGGAACTGCTAGTTGTTCAAAAGAAATAGAGATTGAGAATGATGAATAGATGTGAGAGACTGCATTTTTTATAGTTGTTCAAAGAAATCTCCACTCCTATGATGAAACTAGGACTTCAAGCTTGAGAATACGAAAAGAGGTGACCTTAAGAGAAATTTCTCTTATTATAGCCAAATCAGTTTAGTAAAATTTCACTTCATTTTCTTAGAGAACAACGAGTTGTTCAAAGGAAATAAGGATTGAAAATGATGAATAGATATGAGAAACTGAGTTTTTTTAGAGTTGTTCAAAGAAATCTCCACTCATGTGATGAAACTAGAGCTTCAAGCTTGAGAAGACAAAAAGTGGAGATGAATTATTACTTCAAACTCGTCTGATTTTCTTCAAAACTTGTTACTGATAGTCAGTTTTCAGTAATTTTGTGGTGGATTTTTATCATTTTGTTTGATGATTTTAGTCATTTTTGCAAGAGGAGTCGCGAATCATAAGTGGTATGATGAGTGGTGGTCACCGGAGGTTGTCGTAGTGGTCGCCGGAGCTGGTCGTGGTGGTCACCGGAGGTCAGGGGTAGTGGTAATGGTGGCTAGGGTTTGATAGAAAGGTTAGATGAAGAAGATGAGGGTACTTTTATCAAAAAAATGTTCTAAAGACCTTAGACCAATGTGTTTTATTAAGTGTCCTTAATTCCAATATAACTTGTTCTAATGCCCTATTCACCGTTTTTCCCTTTTAATTAAGGGGGGCTGGGATTGAATAGGCGTGTGTTTAGTGATAGATTTATACGAGAGTTTGGGGCAACGCCCCGAGGCGATTTTTTTAGGTCTATTTATTTCTATTTACCACTATTTCTATAATAAGGGTTAATTATTTATTTTAATTTGTAAAGCTTGACTAATGGTAAACAATTTGGATTTGACTAAATTAAGAATTGATAAGAAAATGTACATAATGCATGTTTTATGTATAATATTTAGGGGCAATTGGTGATAAATCTATTTAGGGTAATGTTTTAGTATTAAGTCCAACAAGCAAAAAGTTTAGTTATAAGTCCTCTCTCCTTTCAATTGACTAACCTACCCTCATCTTTTTCTAAAATTGCTACACAATAGGAACGACACTATCACTAACTCCAACGACCTAGCCAGACCTCCGGCAACCACCACCAAGACCTCGTATGAGCTCTGGTGACCTCGTCGAAGCTCCAGTGACTTCGTCGGACATTCTTAACAGTTTTTCCAAAGTTTTTTCTCGCTTCAAAAATTTGTAACTTCCAATCTACACATTGTTTTTAGGTAGAAATTATATTTCTTACATCTACTTGACATGATCTACCAAGAAAGTAATATTGTTTGTAAGAAATTCTGAGGGAAAAAAAAGTTGTGAAATTTCAAAAAAAAAGTTGTGAAATTTCACTAAAAATTTTGTGAAATTTTGTTGGAGTATTAATTATGTATTGTTTGGAGTATAGAAGTTGTGTTATCGACTGAGAGAGGATGAAGGTGTTAGATCCAGAGAGAGACAGAGAGAGAGCTAGAGAGAGAGAGAATTAAATCACAGATCTAAAGAGAGTTTTAACACTAAAAAAGTTGTGAAATTTCACAAAAAAAAATTGTGAATTAAATTTCACAACTTTTGAAATTTATCAAGAAGTTTGTGACACTCAGTGAAAATACAGTATTCTAACAAACAAATTTGAGAAAGTTGATTAACCTTTTTTTTTTGATAAATTTCACAAAAAATTGTGTTAAAAAAACAAAAAATAAAAAACAAAAAAGCACCACAACACCACTCTTCTAACAAACAAATTTGAGAAAGTTTATTAACTTTGTTTTGATAAATTTGAGAACCATATTACCATCACTTTCCCCTGCTTTTACATCACAAATTAACAACTAAATACCTTGTTATGAAATTAGTGTCCCATTCACTGCAAGCCAAAACAGAGATAATCATATGAAAACACTCTCATTAATCGGTTTTCTCCATCAGCACAACTCTCCTTCCAAATCGTTGAGTCAACTAAGCCAAAAGTGAAGCCAGACGCCACACAAGGGACTTCATGAATCTTTGAACACGCCACTGGATCTGCTCACAGAAGTGGTGGATCTGGAATTCGTGGTGGTCGCTGATGGCCGTGGCTAGTGATTGTCGGTGATGGACGTAGTTGGTGGTGGTTGTTGGCGATGGCGGTGGATGGAGATGCGATAATGACTTTTGCTGTGGGTGAGCACGGAGAGGATGGTGGTAGTCGCCGGAGATGATGGTGGTCACCGGTGGTCTCGCCTCTAGTTCTCGATGGTCAATGACGGTGGTGGTTGGTGGTCCGATCAGAGATCGATACTCTCTATCTATCTCTCTCTCTCTCTCCCTCTCTCTCTCTCTCTCTCTCTCTAACTGCAAACCCAGTAAGGGCTCTCTCTCTCTAACTGCAAACCCAGTAAGGGAAAATGTGTGAAGGGTGTAATGGTCACAAACTATGATACTATGTGGGTCAAAGGATTTATGTTTATTAATGGACTTATCCCCAAATATTGTTCTCTTGTGTCTTATAACCAAATTATTTTCCTAATTTGGTATTTAATACCAAAATTTTATAATATTTAAGGTGTGTTGAAATATATTTTGGCCAATATATATTATAGATAATAAATTTTTTTTCAAATTTGGAAGGGGCTAATTACACACATCATACATAAATTTTTTTGTACATACAAAAATAATTAAAGTTTTGGGGCGGGGGGCTATGGCCCTCCCTATCCCTCAAAGGGCTCTGCCTCTGCCAAGTATCCTGCACATAAAAACATCGATATCATAACCTCCAACTATAGTATTATATAGTTTTTGGTAAAGTTGTATATCAACCCCAAACTACTATTGAGGCTATGTATGCCTTGTAGAGACACCTTCATTTTATTTTGATGTTCTATTGCATAGATCGTGAATCAAATCATTGTTCTTTGGAACTTTTATCTTCTTCCTCTTCTTTAATTTAACTAAAATGATTCTTGTCTCATGAGTAATGCTAGGGAGTATAACAAATTTTATAGACAAAATTCACAAACACTAAAATGTGTCTATTTATCTTCTAAGCGGATCCCACAATATCAGTAGACCCCACTAGAAAAGATATAGACATATTTTAATGTTTGTGGATTTTGTTTGTGAAATTTATTATGCTTTTTAGCATTACTCCCTGTCTCAATACTTCCAATCTGGATTAGAAAGAGCGAAGAGAGAGCAAAAGTACCGAGCTGTACTGTACAATAAATGTCCTCATTTTTTTGCAATTTGTTTGATTTGAGTTTCATGTCCTCATATCCCATACAGAATATAGAACTCAATATCTGAAATTATGTGAATGAGATATGCATAATGCAAACAAAAATTTGCATCTAGTAACTATAAATGTGTTTGCAATAATTTCTCTGGTGTGGTGTGCGTTGGGCGTGCCAGAGTCCGTGTAGACTCAAAGTGGTATAATTACCTAATCTGACTTCTAATTCAGCGATTTGTTATTAACAAATAAAACAACAGAATGTGGGCTTTCTCTACTCTGATGCAAGTAAGAAATTACAAATGGAAACTGCAAAAAGGCGAACTAAATACACGATTCAAAATACCTCCATAGACATTATCTTCTCCATTGATTGAAAAGTGATTACAAATATTCAAAGCAACAAGCACTCTGGAACAAGAACTCACAGATCACTCAAGAACAAAACAGATCACTCAAGAACAAAAAAGAATTGTTATGAGGAGACACTAAAAGTCTGCTGAGAGCAGAAGTGGCGTGTGTGTTAGCCCCCTTTCATTGTTACACCACATGCCCTATTTATAGACTTTTTTGCCCAACTGCTCATGTTAGTGGGGATCATGGGGTAGTGGGGTACGTGGCCCCTGGTTTCTAGGCATGTATCTGTTTCTGCCCCCACTATGTCCCATGATCAACTTCCATGACTTGTGAGATGGTCCCACTTCTGCCATGTCCCTCTTTCAAGCAACTGCTTTCCATTCCAGCTCAGCATACTTTGAAGACCACGTTCTCATTCCTCATTCCTGCTTTAACTTCCTACTATCTGAGTAGATCCATGACCGATTACGTTTCTCCCTGAGTAGCTTAACCTTTGCTGGTGATAGAAATCGGCCTTGCATTCAATAGGAAACCCACTCGCGTATCTTGGTTTCTTTACACCGACGTTGCCTTTTGACCTTTACTGATTCCCTGAAGTTATTATCCCATGAACTTGCCACTGTAGGATCAACCACCGGCCTTGATTTGCTGCCGCCGAGGTATATGCCCCTGATCCTTCCTGATATCGGCCTTGCTTTTTTGGGGCCGATGTCTTTATTAGATCCGCGTTCCTCTTACCGATACTAGGGTTCAACAGTCCAAAAATCTGTTGGTGTCGGTCAAATATGACCGATGTTAAGGTTTTTGTTGGTGCTACTCTACCACTTGCCACTTGTTACACTGGGGTACTTGTCTTTTATCATCCTATCCTCGGTATTGATACCGATGTCCATCGTGTTCTCGGTCTGGATACCGATATCCTCATTTTAAAGATACCATCATTACTAGTAGCTAGATTAGATACCGGTCTTTCCTGCATCATCGTCCTTATCACCTGTTCATCTACCTACATGGTCCCATGATGACGTCCTCAATTTATATGACTGTCACGTGCTTTGGGGAACCCTAATTTAGGGTGTAAACAATGCCCCCAAAACGTCTTGTCAAACGTGGCGCCATCAGTTTGATGAGACATTTTGAAATTCAAATTTAATGCTACTTTGCAACTGGCGGCGTGCGGCTCCACGTGGCATTTCCCCAATAGCTCATACTCTCTCGTTTCCAGAAACAAGGAGTACCTCTTGGGAACCCGTTCCCAAATCATGATGACCCCTTTTTCCATTCTATATAAATCATTCTAGCCCTTTCATTTTCTATTCTTACTTTCTTGCCTTTATTTTCTCAAAAAAAATTTCTTCCCTTCTCAGATTTCTATGGCTTTCTCCTCTTCAACTAGTACTTCCCACACCGCCGGTGCAACCTTGTCTTCCCCTGCTGCTACTGATACTGCGCCGGTGGCGAAAACAAATGCCACCGCCGTTAAGCAAGCCCTTGAGACCATTCCTGGGCTAATCAACCCTCAGGTATTGACTCCTCTTCCTCCCAGTTCTTCAATAGGCCTTGGTCCTTCATTTGATTCTTTTCCCCCATCTTCTTTAGATCCCTACTTCCCTCTGGTTGTGGAAGATAAGGAACTAATCTATCAATCCCCCACCTTTGATTGGGGCTCCCAGTATGCCCCTTCTAATCCCTTGCGAAATTGGCCTATTCCGTCTTCTGACTGGATCTCCTGGGTAGACCGATTGGAGGAGGTGAAAAAGGACCTATGGAAGGCTCTTGACATCTATGATGCCATTATGCTTAGCCGAGAGAGATTTTACCTTGATAAACCTCTCTTCTTCTCTTCTCTCTTCTTCTGGTCGACCTCGGCCAACGCCTTCTTCTTCCGTTGCGGCCTTATGAGCCCAACAATCCAAGACATTTGTTTCCTCACTGGTCTTCCCGCCCATGGTGAAGAAGTTACTCCTAACCTTTCGTCCGCACTTGAGTTTGAATACCCTAGGACCACGTCGGGCAAGGGTTCTCGTGTTATAACTGGCTTTGGTCCTTTCATCTCGGCCTGTATGGAACAAGGGGAGGTCACTGATCGAGAACATGTTGCCTTCTTGATCTATTGGCTGAATCGATTTATCTTTTGCTCGGCCTCATACGGCATAACCAAAGAATACACCCACATCGCTCTTGCTCTTGCCTCGGGCACAAAACTTGCACTTGCTCCTCTCGTTCTCTCCCACCTATACCGTGGTATTCTTGAGTTCATTTTTCCCGATTTTAAAAACTCGGGAGGAGCCCTTTAGCTCCTCCAATGTTGGCTGCAATCCTACTTCCCCGAAAAATGTTTAGTTGATACCTTTGACCCTACTACTCTTCCCGAGGACTCTTCCGCATTCGCCTTTCATTTTGCTGGATTTGGCCCGAAGGGCCTTTCTTTTGATCATCTTTTCTCTTTCTTTTACGAGCTCATGGGGAACCGATCACCCCAACAATTTCTCCCCTTCCACCCTCGTCTTCGGTGCCCGAGATGGCTTCTTTATGGTCCGGGTCAAGCTCCTGAGGCCGAGAAAGAAAGTCATGAAGAAATCTGGGCCAGCTTTTTAGTTAGCCGAGATCTTTTGTACAGTCCTGTCTTACCCCAACACAACAATAAATGTGGAGTGGAGTATTATAATGCTCCCGCTTTAGCCCAACAATTTGGGCTAAGACAACTAATCTCCATTCCTCCATTCCGAACATTCAACCGTTCAATGGCAGGACGGTCACTTTTTTCTGACCTGGCCAAGGTCGAGAAGTGTCGTTCCTTTAGTAGATCGACCAGAGCAGGATTGGAGTTTTTCCCATTTGAAGAGCTTCCTTCAACATCCACCGAGTTTGAAACTTGGTGGTCCAAAGTTCTATCGGGTTTACGCTCTGAGCCCATTTTTTCCATACTTGCACGTATTTCTCCACCTGTTGCCGAGAAACCACCTCGTTCATCTAACCCCTCTATGGTTCAGGTTGCAGGTCATAAGAGGAAGGCTACTACCTCCAAAGGTAAAACTCCATATCACGCCGTTCTTGCATTTGAAAAGTTCTTTAAATTCAAATTTGACCCCAGACATCCCGAGATCACGCGGTCCGATATGGAGTGGCATTTGAGGGCGCTTGAGCGTGAACACAAGGAGAAAACAGCAAGGGCATACAAAAAGTACCTTCAGACGGTTGACTACTCATCCGTCATGTCCTTCGAGCAGTTCCTCAAGCCCTTTGAATGTCGTCCACCTCCCTTGCCCAAGGTCGATTTTTCAATTGCCATTCCGATGGTGGATAAGTAGGCATCGTCAACGATGGAACCTTGGGAGAGAGTTACTTATACCGTATGGCATGATCTCGGCGTAGTCGATCATTCATCGGCCATAAGGGTTGTAGAAACTGGAGCACCAGTTTTAGGTATTTTTCCCTTTTGTTTCAATTGAACCTTCCCCTTCTCTAACTGATTTTCTTTCTATTCTTGTTCAGAGGCTCTACCTAGAGAGAATCCATCTGGCACGACCGATATTGAGTCGGATGAGGATATCCCTCTCTCAACTCGTCAACGTCGTAACGTTGCCACAGCCACCGTCAAATCGGCCAAGGTATCAAATTTCCCATATTTGCTTTGCTTTTAAATATGTAAAAGTGAGGCTGACCTACACCTGTTTCGATATTAGGGGGCTGGCAGTGCTGCTGCCAAGAAGACTGGCCAGGCGACGATGAAACCTCCAACTTCTCAGGCAAAGATGCCCCCACCTCCAAAGTCTCCCTTGAAACCTCCAACTTCAACATCCTCCCCAGCCGCACCAGCGGAGATAGCCCCTCAGATGTCCTACGATCAACTGATGGCTGAGCTCTAACGGTTGAGAGGGCTGGACGAGGCCAGGCAGGCAATCCTTCATGGTGGGACCGAGGAACTGTCACCCGCTACTGACAGTACCGGTGCAGGTGACACCTTGGGAACTACTGAGGATGAAAGGCCCTCTGGATCGGATCGCAATGATCCCATCGATCTCAGCGATCCTGGAACCCCTCGGGATACTGAGGTCATGGGTGACCAATTTGTCCCCGATCAGCCCCCTTCCACGGATGTTTCTCATACCGAGACATCGGCCTCTCTGCCGGTCCAAGTGCAGGCACCCGCTGTACCACCACCCCCACCGGTGACTTCCTCGACCAGCTCCCCCTCGGTCCAGGTAATGCATTGTCTCTTAACTGTACTTCATGTCGTTTCCTGCCTCTGTACTTTATCCTTGAATGTGTTCCCTCTTGCAGGTTTCCAGCTCTCTTCCCATTCCCGACTTTAGCTCGGTCACCTCAGTTGAGGCCTTCTTCGATCTCCTGAACCCCGAGAAACTCCTTCAAGCTGAACCTGTAGTTGCTCAGGCTACCGCTGGTCCTTCCGCTGCTGAGTACCAACGGGCTGAGGAGTGGTTTCGGACTACGGTCCAGCGAAAACTCTCCCAGCTCCCAGATTTTGACAGTGTTCTAAAAATCATCCTAGGCGGCGCCTAGGCTCTAGGCGGTGCCCGGCCGCCGAGATTTTCCCTAGGCGTTTGCAAAAATCGGCCAGTGGATTAGTCGGCCTCTAGGCGGGGCCTAGGCGGTGCTAGGCGGGCTAGGCGGTGCTAGGCGAGGCCTAGGCGGTGCTAGACGGGCTAGGGTGAGAATGCTAGAAAGTCTTATTTGGGTCTTACTCTTTGGAAAAAAAAAACTCTAACATTAGTATATATATACTTAAGGTTTAAGCTAATTATGGAGAGATCCCTAATAGTTTTTTAAATATTAAAACCTTCTAATAATCTTTACTTATTTCCAAAAAAACACCACATAACCTTTATATATATATATATACACATATATATATATATATTATTTGAACCACAAATCTATAATTATTTTAATTAACACCACATAACTTGTATATATATCTATTATATAATTAATTTTATTTATAAAAAAAAAATCCGCCTAGGCCCCGCCTAGGCGTCCGCCTAGGCCCCTAGGCGCTAGGCCCCCCTCCACCGCCCGACTAGTGCCTAGCGATTTTTAGAACATTGGATTTTGATGAGTTTCACTCGGCCATGGGTCTCTTGCTTTCCTGGCTGGACATATCTGAAGAAATGAAGGCCGATCTCCGGGATTTGCAAGTGAGGCTACCAGACTATTTGAACCGACATCGGTCTGCTACCAAACTTATCTCCGGAATCGAAGAGAAGTCCAGGGAACGCAAAGCCCGTGTCAAGCATTTGGTTGCTTGCAAGCAGCAGTTTGAAGTGTCCAAAGCTATGAAGGAACGCCTTCTTCAGGAGAAGGTTAGGATTGAGTCTGAGATGGCTAAACTCCAGGCCGATCTGAACAATACTGATGCAGGCCTTGTACTGTCTGAGAAGGCCATTCTTGATGTTGGGCGCACAGCGCAGGGGCACGTGGATGCCTTGACCGGCACTGCAGCGGCTGCAAGCAGGTGGGAAACTGACAAAGCTACCGCTGAAAAAGAGTTGGAATACTTGGACCAGGCTTGGGAAGAGCTTAGGTTAAGATTTGCTAAGAAATAATTTTTTTTTTTTTTTTTTTGTAGTCGTTAAGAATGTGCGGCCAATACCATGTAAACTTTTTGCATATTAATGAAAATGAATTATCAGTCATCTATTTTTACTGACTCCCAAAGGGATGGTACATAATGCTTTAAATATTTTCCATTTATCGGTCTTGCATGCATCTCGCCATCTAAATCCATTAACCGATATGCACCCCCCGTAATGACCGATATCACCTGGAATGGTCCTTCCCATTTAGCTGTCCATTTTCCATATCGGACATTCTTTTCACCCAACGGCAATACAGCTTTCCAAACTAGATCTCCTTCGCCAAACGACTTATGTTTAACCCTCTTGTTGTACGCCCGAGTAACCCTGTTCTTCTGTGCCTTAATACAATCTAATGCTTTAAGACGAACGTCATCAAGTTCTTCCAACTCGGCTATCATTGCTTCCGTGTAATCAACTGATTTAAGGCCGAGTTGGAATGTTCGTCTTGTTGACCGGACGGTTACTTCCATTGGCAGCATTGCATCATGACCGTATGTAAGCATGAATGGAGTGATGTTTGTGGACGTTCTTTTAGAAGTACGATATGCCCATAACGCCTCCGATAATAGATCATGCCATACCCTAGGGTTGTCTTCCACCATCTTCTCAATTATCCCTTTGATTATTTTGTTTGACGATTCGGCCTGTCCATTTCCTTGAGCAAAATACGGAGTCAAATTAAGGATTTTGATTCCTCGGCTTTCAGCAAATGCCTTAACTTCATCCCCAGTGAAGACCGATCCTTGATCTGCTGTAATCGTTTCGGGAAGTCCGAATCGGTGAATTATGTGTTCGTTAATGAATTTGATCACATATGCTTGGTTCACCGATTTTGCTGGTACTGCCTCTACCCATTTGGTAAAGTAATCGGTAGCCACCACAATGAAATAGTGTTGGCCCGATGACGGTGGATATATCTTTCCAATTAAGTCCATGGCCCAACCCCGAAATGGCCATGGTCTGACAATCACCTGCATCTCGGTGGCTGGTACTCGCTGAATTGGCCCGTGTTTTTGGCATGCCTGGCATCCTTTGGCATAGTCAATGCAATCTTTTAGCATGCTTGGCCAATAGTAATTATATCTCCTAAGAAGCCATTTCATTTTTGTACCAGCCTGGTGTGCACCACAGATCCCCTCGTGTATCTCAGCCATTACTTTCATGGCCTCGAGTTTGTCTAAGCATCTCAGTAAGACATCGTCCTTGAAGCTTTTCTTAAATAACTCTCCATCAAGTAGGACATAATTAACCGAGGACAACTTTGTTTTCCTCTGGGCCTCTCCGCTTGGATACAAGAGGCACCTGATTATTGGGACTCTCCAGTCCTGATCGTCCATGACTACCGAGAATGCTTCTGTTGCCATCTCTCGTTGTCTTACCGATGGTAATATTCTCCTTTGCACTCTAATCAATTTTTCACTATCGGTGACATCCAATTTGGTTCCTAACGCGACTTGTGCCAAATTATCAATCTCAGAATTATAAGCTCGAGCAACATGCTGCACCCTGATATCGTCAAATTCACGCAACAATTGGAGAGCGATTGAGTTGAAAGGCAACAATTCCCAACTCTTGCACCGATACTCACCACTGAGCTGATTTATAATGAGGTTTGAATCACCGATAATATGAATTGCCGATATATCTAACTCAGCCATGTTCTCCAGACCGATGATTAACGCTTCATACTCAGCTTGATTACTAGAACATTCAAATTCTAATTTGAATGAGAAGACGGTTTTTCTCTTTCTTGGTGATATCACAATTATCCCCACCCCAGCTCCGTCACCATTTCTGGATCCGTCGAATATTAACGTCCATGGGGTCAATGAAATTGTTGATAACAGAGTAGAATCAATAGCTTCATTTAATTTCGGGCCGACATCCAGACAAGGATGATCGGCCAAGAAATCAGCAAGGGCTTGGCCCTTTACCGATCTCTGTGGAACGTATTGAAATGTGAACTCCATCATTGCCAGAGTCCACTTTCCTACACGCCCACGCATTATCGGTCTTGACAGCATGTATTTAATGACGTCAGTTTGACAGATCAAGTAAACTAACACAGGGAGCATGTATACTCTTAATTTTTGTGAAGCAAAGTACAACGCTAAACATAATTTCTCTATCGGCGTATATCTACGCTCGACATGAGTAAGCACTCTACTCAGATAATACACTACCTGTTCCTTTCCCCATTCGTTATCCTGTTCCAGCATACAAGCTATTGATTCGTCTGAGGCCGATAGATACAGCTTTAACGGCCTCTTCTTTCTCGGAGGCATGATAACTGGTGGTTCTGATAAATATCGCTTGATGGCCTCAAAGGCTTGCTGATACTGAACCTCCCATCTGAATTCTTCTTCGGCCTTTAGCTTAAGTAACTGGGACCAAACATGTGTCCGGCCCACGCAGTTCGAGATAAATCTCCGCAAGAAGTTGATCTGCCCGAGAAGCCTTTGTAGCTCCTTTTTATTTTGTGGGGCCTCCGCTGATTGAATTGATCGAACTTTGTTTTTGTCGATCTCAATCCCCCTTTGGTGTACTAGAAATCCGAGGAAGTTTCCTACTGATACTCCGAAGGCACACTTCAACGGATTCATTTTCAGCCCATGGATTCTCATTCTTTTAAAGGATCGCCTCAAATCGGCCAAATGCTTCGCTTGCGTGGCCGATTTTACAACAACATCATCGATGTACACTTCCATGATTTTCCCTATCATATCATGAAAAATTGCTTTCATAGCCCGCTGATACGTTGCTCCGGCGTTCTTCAATCCAAACGGCATCACAACCCATTCAAATGTCCCAATCGCTCCTGGACATCTGAAGGCGGTTTTTGGGACATCCTCTTCAGCTATATAAATCTGATTATAGCCCGAGTGCCCATCCATAAAGGATAAAATCTTATGTTTGGTCGCGGTGTCAATAAGTTGATCGCCTATCGGCATAGGGTATTCATCCTTTGGGGTTGCCATGTTCAGATTTTGAAAATCTATACAGACCCTTATTTTGCCATTTTTCTTGACCACAGGTACGATATTTGAAATCCAGTCGACGTACCTCGTTGTCCTTATAAAACCAGCATTCAGCAGTCGCTCGATCTCCTCTTTGACTTTTAGAATCACCTCAGGCGACATCCTCCTGGGTAATTGTTTGAACGGCCTGCATCCCTCTTTAATCGGTAACCGATGTTCCACAAGTCCCCTTTCCAGGCCTGGCATCTGATGGTAATCCCAAGCGAAACAATCTTTGAATTCTTTTAGCAAAGAAATCAATGATGCTTGGAAATCGGGCTCTAGTAATTGGTTTACGAAAGTGGGCTGGTATTCCCCACTTGTCCCCAAATTAACCTCAAGGAGAGGATCTTGTACCTCGGCCTTCAAATCGTCGAGTTTTGCCGGGGACGATGCCGATTCTTCGAGGTTGATGCAATCTTACAGAATTTCTTGGTTTTCTAGGATATCGGCAATGTCTGCCGATGATATTTGTGCTTGTTTATCTGCCAGAAAAGCTTGAACTCTGGCTACACTGGCCTGCACAGCCAGTGCTTTTCTACACCTCGCTGATAATGGGCTCTGGTCCATTGGGTATGTCAAGTTCTTTATCATCGTCGATCGGTGTAATCCCAATTGATGGCCGATCGAGTTGTTTGTACACCTGAATCAATTGATTCTTCTGATCCTTCACCATGGTGGCCGATCTCGGCCTCCCGTTCTTGTCTGTTCTGATGAATTTAACTGGGCCGATGTCGTCCTCATATAAGACGGCTTCCGAGCAATGAACTCTGGCAACGAAAGGCTTGTGATCAACCCAAACTACTTCCACCTCATCACCATTCCAGAAAATCAGGAATTGGTGCAAAGTCGATGGAATACACCAACTGGTGTAAATCCAGTCCCTTCCTAGCAAGGCATTGTATGAAGCCCCAGAGTCCACCACGAAGAAGGCTGTCATGGTGGTCTTCTTTCCCACTGTGAGCTCTACTGGAAGGATTCCTTTGGTCTTTGCTGGGGTCCCTATGAACCCACAAACTGTGAGCTCAGTTGGGATTAATTCCTTTTCATCGCGTTGTAATTTCAACAACATGATCGATGGTAGTATGTTCACCGCTGCTCCATTATCGATCAGCACCCTTGAGTACGTCACTCCATCAATGGCCGCATTAATGTATAACG
This sequence comes from Hydrangea macrophylla, assembly GCA_033977485.1. NCBI lineage: Eukaryota > Viridiplantae > Streptophyta > Magnoliopsida > Cornales > Hydrangeaceae > Hydrangea > Hydrangea macrophylla. The sequence goes on along the minus strand of CM066992.1, from coordinate 51,619,151 downwards.
GCTTTAGATGTTGTGACATTCCTTCTGCTGGCTTCTCAAAGACCACCTTCGCAGGCTTCTTTCCCTCTTCATCCTCGGTCTTCGGTCTGATTACCAAGACCCTTGGTTTTTCTGTCTTCACTTCTTGGTTGATAAACACAGGCGTTGATGGAACCTTGTCTTTATGCAGATCATCCTCCATTTTCCTTTCCTGGTCCGGTTTCGCTCCAAACGACATCGGCAAAGTGTATACCATATTCACCGAAAAGTCTTTTGGAACGCTTCCAAACTGGATAAACTTCTCCGATGATTCTTCGTAGTCTAACCCGATATCGGACATTTCTAAGTCCGACTCATTTGCTCCTTTTGTTGATCCGCTCGCCTCTTCTCCAATCGGTATTTAGCTTCCCAATCTCAAGCTTCTTGCCTCAACCGCTGCATTCTTCTTTTCTGGGTCTTACTGAAGTATGCATGGTCCGGGAATTTGGGGTGCTCCACTTTTGTCCATCGGTTCACTTCAGTTCGCGGTGGAACGACCATCCGTGGAGATCGGTCTTGACATTGGTAAATCTTCCGTCTCACTTCCCTAGCCACCTGCCTTGACTCCTTCAGATATTGCTCGTGCTTCCGAAAGTCGGGCCTCCTGTGGTACTCCTGATTTGGATAGGTGAGGCGGCTTTGGATCGGCCTCCTCGGGCTTGGTTGCCGAACCACCTTTTCCTTCTTTTGTTCGGGTTTTTTAATTACTTCAGCCTTGCACTTTGGACACAACCCTTGATTGATCAGATCAACCATCCACTGTAAAGTTGGGCCATTATTTGCCTCGGGAGCAACCTCGTCTGCCACCACACTAGAAGCCAGTCTCGTTCCTGATTTTCCTTCCTTCAGTTTCGTGATTGATTCAGCAACGGCGACCCCTCTGAGGTCGATCTTTTCCCTTGGTTTCCGTAGGATGGTGAAATCAGGTGTCACCATGTTTGCCCCCACTATCTCTGGAAATGGGTTGCTATCGACTCCCATCACTTCTTTCTCCTTCTCGGCAAACTTTAGGTTTCCCTTATCAATCATATCCTGCAAACATTTCGGAATACCAAGCAGTTGTTAGTGGTATGGCGCCAAGAGTTGTGCCATTTGCAATACTCCTTTCCTTTCAGCTCGTTGGCCGAAGGCAACTTAACATCGTGTAGAAGCCGAATTTGTCTATCGGCCATCATAAAGTCGAAAATCTGGTCAGCCATTGCAATGTTAAATGAGTATTGTTTGCCAGGCTCAAAAGGCTGTTTTTTGACCGAGGACAACTGCGCGTCGGTCGGTTTAGGCAATAGCTGGCATAGATATGGCCGTTTTGAAACAATTTCGGCCACGTCCACTTCGGTATTGATTTCATATTCAATAGCATGAATGTCAAAGTTGGGATCCCTGTAATAGGTTCCCTTGGATGAATTTTTCCTTTCTTGCTCTTCTTCTAGCATGCGCTCATATCGGGCTGCTCGAGTTGCCAGCTCGAAGAGATCACGGAAACCCATGCCCTCAAACTTTTTCCGGAGTTCGAAGGAGAGTCCCCCAAGGGCTATATTAACGAATTCTTCTTCGGGTAATATGACCTTGCAACGATGCTTAGCTCGTTTGAATCTAGCAATATACACTTCAGCTGATTCACTTGGTAGCTGATACAACCTCATCAAATCAGCCATAGAGACTTCGGGTTCTGTCCGAAAAAACTGGGCGTGGAACGCTTCCTCCATTTGATTCCAAGTATGGAATGAGTTGGGAGGTAAGTTGATATACCAACTAAAAGTCACCCCGGTCAAGGAGTTGGGGAACAGCTTTAGTAACATATCCCCTTGGTGACTCACTTCTCCGCTTTGAAGCAAGAAACGACCGATATGTTCCACTGTTGATTGATCTCCTTCACCCAAGAACATTGTAAAATTGGGCACCTTGCATCCTCGTGGAAGAGGCAGTCTCTCAATAGCATCACTATGCGGCCTCCTATACATGGGCCGCTGAGTCCTTTGAAGAAGGCCGCCAAAGTCCTGATTAATGACTTCGGCGATCTGTTCTCGATCAACTCTCACCGTTTGGGCTGGATTAGCCCTTCTCATGCCGGCCTCATATTCTAGTCCGATTCTATCATTCCACATTTGTTCATCTTCGGTGACTATATTGTCTCCGAACAACGGGTTAACTTTCCCCCAATGTCGGTCTGAATCCTGCCCGTTTAGACCGATACCTGGCTCCCTAATGGTGACGCTTGGTCGGACCACTACCCGAGGTGGGTTTCCAGTTTCTCCTAAAATCTCTTTGCCATCCCTCCTTGGCGGTGTAACATATTTTTCAGTCTGGGTGGAAGAAGGGGCATTCTGGCTTGCCCCCAACCCAACCCGAGAAAGGGAAGTTGGTGGGATAGAGAGCTGTGGGGGATCATCCGCTTGGTGCTCCTTCCACTTTCTCATTTCTCAAAGCATTTCACCCACTTGGGTAAAGGTTTGGTCTTGCTTAATGGACATCTTAGCCAATCTTTGGTTAAACATCCCCATTAAGTGATTACTCATGTTAGACAAGTCGGCCTGACTTGCAATCGAGCTGATGACCGGATCTATGACAGGTTCAATGACGGGCTCTATGATAGGGTCTAAGAGAGGTTCACGTGAGCCTGCCTCTTGGGAAATCCCCTTAGATCGTGTTCCTTTTGCGGCCATTTGACACGATGCCCCACCGGGCGTGCCAAATTGTTTTGGCTAAAATTAATTTGACCGAGCGTGCCAGGGGCTTTGTACGAAGACCCAAACGTGTAACCAAAATGATCCCTATGAGTTGTTTGAAATGGTTCGGGCGATGTTGGGAAGTAGGGATGACCCTTCCCTTGAAGTCCAATCACTCTTATGCGAGTAATTTGGTTGAGTGATGAAAATGAAGATTGAAACATAAACACAAGAGATTATCAAAAATCGAAATATTAACTTCACTGGTAGTCTTGCACATCAAATATATGAAAATAATAAAACAAAGAGCAAGGCATAAACACACTGGAGTGCTTACAAAATTCAATGACTTAGAAAAGCAAAAGAAACTAGAACATCAAGTACATTGAGAATTGAAAACAAAAAAGAAGACAGTGAACAAAGAGCACTAGGTGATCGGTTAGTGTAAGCCCGGGGGTTGTGTGGCTGTGTGTGAGCCATTTGCTTGTTGCATGGCATTGTGTATATATAGGTGTTGAAAGTAACTTCCCTCTCCATGATCTCCCCACTATTGCAACTTCTCCACTACTTGTTAGCCATCACCCACTAAGTTGGTAACCTCCCCACTTAGTGTGGTTAATTTGCCACTTGTACATAACATAAAACACCAGTCAAAATATAAAAATATATTTTTATATTTTAGGGTGTAAACAATGCCCCCCTGATTCTTTGAAAATGAAATAAAATGTAATTTTTGAAGAACCATGTATATGTAAATGACCGATTTTTGTGGCTATTATCGGCCTCATAGACCGATATTTTGACTAGAATATAGGCTATCAACAATACTTCAAAAAGTCAAACTGACAATATCGGCCATATGTAGACCGATGACCCCACTTGTAACACCATGAATTTTAAATAATCGGTCTTGAACTGCATCGGGCTCAAGTCATAGACCGATTTTCCAAAAAGGTAAAAAAGACCAATATTTGTTTAGTATAGACCGATTGTTAGACTCGAGACTGTTTTTTCCACTCCCACATCGGTCTTAAAAGGATACCTTTTGCATGTGTGATACTACATGGACCAATATCTTCAAACCTGGGCCCAAGCCCAATATGAAACAAGTGAAAGGAGAAATTTTGTGGGCCACATATATATGGTTTGCATTTGCATTTGCTTTTCAGCCATCAAACCTGAGATCCAAATGGTGAGAGACAAAGAAACTGGTCGGTCATGTCTTGTTTCATCGGTCTTACATGTCCGATGTAGTAGTATATTGATTCATGTAGGCCACTTTCTAAACATGAAATGAGATCCACAACACATATAGCCAGTCATCGGGTTTGACCATTTGCTCACTGACTTCGTGGTTCACCAATTTTCTCCATTCAACAATCATGAGCCATCGGCCCCCACCTAACAAGGTTTAGGAGGCTGCACATCATCCCTTTTTCAAATAAAATCAGTACAAAGCATTTAGCATTTAGTAGACTTTGTATTGATCCCAATCCAACTGACAAATCGGCCTTTTGCAGTCCGATTAATTCAAGACCAAAATTAATATTGAATTCGGTCAATATTCCCCCTTTTTTTTCATAATAATAATTTTGTAGAAAACTCCACCAAACTAAATCCCCTTTTTGATGGGCTCCACAAACCCAATGAGAATTTAAATTTGCAAAAGCCAAATTATTTATTGGCTTCATGTGTAAATAATTTTTGGCAATTATGCCAAAAAAATTGAACAACTCCTCGGCCATCATTTTTCTCAACGGGGGTTGTTCATATTTAATAAATTTGGGGGCCGAATTAAAATTACTCGGCCTATGCGGAACTTGCCCCCCAACCGCCTTCTCGTTGTCACCAATACTAGCGTGAGGAGCATTAGCCGAAATAGATATTATCGGCTTATCACTAACAATTATTTCTTCGCCGTCTTGCCCCCCGAGTGGGTTAGACGGCGTAGAACCAAGATCTATCTCTTGATTTGTGGAAGCGACATCGGCCACTTTTGGCCGTTTAAATTTTTTCGCGGCCTCTTCAAAAGTTGTTTTCATGGCCGCGATCATGGTTGTCCGTGTCTCTTCGAGATAGAGAGCATACTCTTTCTGAACACGGATCAATTCTTCGAACTTGCGAAGAAAAACGTTGACAAAGTCACACGAATCATTGGATAAGTGTTTTTCCATCATCACTCGGCTGTCCCACCGGGCGTGCCAAATTGTTTGCAATAATTTCTCTGGTGTGGTGTGCGTTGGGCGTTCCAGAGTCTGTGTAGACTCAAAGTGGTGTAATTACCTAATCTGACTTCTAATTCAGCGATTTGTTATTAACAAATAAAACAACAGAATGTGGGCTTTCTCTACTCTGATGCAACTAAGAAATTACAAATGGAAACTGCAAAAAGGCGAACTAAATACACGATTCAGAATACCTCCATAGACATTATCTTCTCCATTGATTGAAAAGTGATTACAAATATTCAAAGCAACAAGCACTCTGGAACAAGAACTCACAGATCACTCAAGAACAAAACAGATCACTCAAGAACAAAAAAGAATTGTTATGAGGAGACACTAAAAGTCTGCTGAGAGCAGAAGTGGCGTGTGTGTTAGCCCCCTTTCAATGTTACACCACCTGCCCTATTTATAGACTTGTTTGCCCAACTGCTCATGTTAGTGGGGATCATGGGGTAGTGGGGTACGTGGCCCCTGGTTTCTAGGCATGTATCTGTTTCTGCCCCCACTATGTCCCATGATCAACTTCCATGACTTGTGAGATGGTCCCACTTCTGCCATGTCCCTCTTTCAAGCAACTGCTTTCCATTCCAGCTCAGCATACTTTGAAGACCACGTTCTCATTCCTCATTCCTGCTTTAACTTCCTACTATCTGAGTAGATCCATGACCGATTACGTTTCTCCCTGAGTAGCTTAACCTTTGCTGGTGATAGAAATCGGCCTTGCATTCAATAGGAAACCCACTCGCGTCTCTTGGTTTCTTTACACCGACGTTGCCTTTTGACCTTTACTGATTAGCTGAAGTTATTATCCTATGAACTTGCCACTGCAGGATCAACCACCGGCCTTGATCTGCTGCCGCCGAGGTATATGCCCCTGATCCTTCCTGATATCAGCCTTGCTTTTTTGGGGCCGATGTCTTTATTAGATCCGCGTTCCTCTTACCGATACTAGGGTTCAACAGTCCAAAAATCTGTTGGTGTCGGTCAAATATGACCGATGTTAAGGTTATTGTTGGTGCTACTCTGCCACTTGCCACTTGTTACACTGGGGTACTTGTCTTTTATCATCCTATCCTCGGTATTGATACCGATGTCCATCGTGTTCTCGGTCTGGATACCGATATCCTCATTTCAAAGATACCATCATTACTAGTAGCTAGATTAGATACCGGTCTTTCCTGCATCATCGTCCTTATCACCTGTTCATCTGCCTACATGGTTCCATGATGACGTCCTCAATTTATATGACCGTCACGTGCTTTGGGGAACACTAATTTAGGGTGTAAACAAAATGGTGTGATTTTAGTATGCTTAAATTGCATTGACCTCTCCTGTTGGAGAATGAATCTACCAACACTGAGTGTCCACACAGTACACCCTCAAAATAAAATATAAAAATTCATAATCTAAAATATGACCACGTTATGACACCAAATAAATTGCACTTAAAAAGAAATATGTTAAGATTTGTTATTTTTCTTTTTGTCAATGATAAGGTTGTAGTAGTCATTAAAATATGTATCTATATTATTATACTATTATAATATGGAAGTTTTTAGTGCCACATGTCAACACAATAAGAAATACATACTTTTTTCTCTCATATGTGCAAACTCCATTAAATACAATTAATTCACTAAATAATATTCTATAATTTACTTATTAATTAATCTCTTATATTTTCTTCTATTTCATGTCTCATTTTTCACCATAGACATCCCATAATTTGCACAAACTATTTGTCTTTCTCTACTTCAAATCTACTTTTTCAATTCTCTGTCTCTCCAACTCTCTTTCTCTCTCGAGAAGAACACAATAAAGGACACAGGCAAAGATTGATCTTCTAACCCGATATAACATCTATGAGCTAATCTATGTAAACATATATACATGTAAGTGTGTTTTGCTTTATCTTCTATTTTTTTTTTCTTAATAAGGATCTCTAATGGGATCTTAGTATATGTGATATAATTTTTTTTCTTTTGATTTTTTATTTTGGCAGTCCCTTTGCATTTTTTCAAGTTGGGTAATACTTGGGGCGCAACCAAAGTCACAACATTTTGCTCACAACCTCCATTTTGTGTCTATCTCTCTCCTAGTGGGCACTGTGGGGTCACTGGCACTGTGGGACCCATCAAGAGAGAGAGACACACAAAATGGAGGTTGTGAGCAAAAGGTTGTGACTTTGGTTGTGCCCCAAGTATTACTCTTTCAAGTTAATCTTAAGTTCTTTGACCTATGGGGTCGGTTTTCTCTAATTCTCTAGTGGTGTGATTTCGTAGCTCGTGGAGTACTATCACGAGAGACTAGAGACTTTTATTCATCGGGTGTATAGTTTTTCTTTGCAAAGACAGTACTCATCCTGCGTTTACGATTGTTTTTTTTTTTTTGTGACCTTGGTGTCAGGGCCAGCTTGCGCGCACCTCGTTAATCCCACGAGGCACTGAGGAACAGCGGGGTAAATCCTCAGTGGTCACTCCCCAATGATTCGAACACTAAACCTCTGGATAGTACACCCAAAGGCTTACTACTCGGCCACATGGGTTGTGGTTCGCTTATGATTATTGTTTTAGCATATTCTCTAAAGCCAACTTTTTCTATTTTTTTCTCCCTCTTTTTGATTCCTAAAGTAAATATTTACATCCAATGAAACGGAAAAATACTCGTTTTTTTTTAAACCATCAAATCTATAAAATAAAAATAAAAAAAATGTTTGCCCATACATTGCACGGGTTTAGAGGCTAATTTATGTATAAAAAAATAAAAAAATAAAAATAAATAAAAAAAAAAGGATCGCATGACATTGGACAAAAAATTGACAAGGGCGGAAATCTCAAAAGGGTGGGCTAACAGTAATACAACATCCAGTGAAAAGAATTTTATCTTCATTTTTAATTATGAAATTTGGAGCCACAACTTTATTCCAAAAATAAATATTGTATGAGAACATTGCAAAAAGAAAGGTCTTTATTTACTTCTTTGTTTTTAAAGTAATGTTAAAAGTTTTAAATTTGTATGTAACTGTTGGCTATCAAATAGAATCCCTTGAGATAATTTTTCATCAAAATGCACATAATTCAGAAGAAGCAATTTGTGTATTTTCTTTTTGGCTTAGATTACATTTTGCACCTTCTTAGTTTGCCCTTTGTGTCAATTTGATCCCTGTAGTTTAGAAAGTGTTATATTAGTCCCTGTAATTTCATAAGTGTGTCATTTTAGTCCCTCAAACACTTTTTGTGACAATTTTTTTACTTTCAGTGACAAAATTATTCATCACTAAAAGTCTTATTGGACTTATTTGACACACTTATGAAACTGCAGGGACTAAAGTGATACTTTCTAAATTACAGGAACCAAACTGACACATGTGATAAACTATAAGTCAAGAAGAGAATCTTATATAGCTAAAAAGCAACTATACAAACACTGAAACCGATTTTTTTCTAAACCGCAAAAATAATAATATACTTAATACCATTCTATGGGTGGTTGTTACTATTATTTGTATATGCATTATCTAAATAAGTTATCAATTAACTAAGGACGTGTTTAATAACTCAATTAAGTGATGAAAACGAAATTTTTCAGCACCAATTTTTTTTAGTGCGTTTGATAACGTATCACTTAATTGAAAAGGCAACCAAAAAATCACTGAAAAAATTAAGTGAAAAAAATTCTACTAAAAATAATCACCGAATACAATTTATTTCAGTACTTGAAACATTATTTTCAGTATTGTAAATTCAGTCGCTTAAAATTTTCTGTACTTACAATTCAGCACTTATTTTTTAGTACTTAATTTTCAATTTTATCAAACAGACTCTAACTGAGCAAAAAAATTATACTCCAACATAGACCAATAATAATGTTTGAATATTTACTGCATGTGGGCATTCGGTTTAGTGGTTTAAGTCACACCCTTGATGCTGGCCACCTTTGTTTCGCAGACTTATGGCGGGATTAGGTAGGATTGGACTAATAGTTTATTTTAATTAAATAATCCACTATTGATGTACGCTTAACCACGTGGGACTAATAGTCCATTGTAACTAGATAATCCCCCATATGAGGGACTAATTAATCCCATGAGGGAGGGAGATGGTATCATTAATAGAAAATTAGTGAAAAGTCACTCATTTCAGACTTTTTTTTATTGAAAACTCCAATCTGTTTTATTTTTGTCAAAACTCCATGATTGGTAAAAGTTTTTTGGTGAAATTTCATATGTTTTCAAACTTATGTGAAATTTTACATAATTAGTTTTTTTTTTTCCAAGAAAAATATGTGAAATTTCACATAACATATAGAGTTTTCACTAAAATAAAATATGAGTTAAATGTATTACTAAAAAAATCTATTTTTTTGACATTTTTACTAAATCTCACTATTATTAATCCCTTTAATAGTGAAGGATGTAAGTAATAGTAAATACTTCTCAATCCCCTCCACAAAACAAAAGTAGCCAAAGTTTTCCATAGTTCTGTTCTCCTTGGCCCCACAGACTTTCATTTCGTTTGGGATCCTACCACATTTATTAATAAGTAGGGTGGGCTAATTGGGTTTGATTTTAGTGACCTCAAAAAAGGGCCTGGACTATAGAATACGAGTTTAAGACAAATTTTAGAAACCCACAAAGGACACAATGATTAACAAGTGGGTTGGGTGTGATGCCCACAAAAGGGGTTGGGCTAAGACAAATTGTATAAACTTTGCACTCGGCTACAATCTAGTTGAATCCAGTACTATTTTATTTAGTTGGGGAAAGTTATTCTCAATTACAAACTTCAAAGAATGTCACCAGTTAGATATCTCACGAGAAATCAGTGTAATTTATCCTCTTGCGCCAGGCTTGTTCCATGGGATTAAAAGGGGATTGGATTATTTTTAAGGGGCACTCAGTCATAGCACCCTAAAATTAATACAATGCTACATAAAATTCAAGACTCACATATTTAACTCAATAACCCCTTCTCCAACCAAAATGACCAAAATGACCTAATTTGCTAAGAAACCGAAAATGTCATCTCCTCCTACACAGCAAAAGTGACGACTACGATGATGATAGTGGTGGTGAGGATGGTGATGGTGGTGGTGGTGGTGGTGGTGGTGCGATGGTGGTGTTGTGATTTTGGTGGTGCTTCGATGGTGGTGGTGCGATGGTTGCTCTGTGATGGTGGTACTGATACTCCGATTGTAGATGAAGGTGACGATGGTGGTGATGGTGCGATGGTGGTAGTGGTGGTGCTTCAATGGTGGTAGTGGTGGTGCTTCAATGGTGGTGGTGGTGACGATGGTAATGGAGGTGATGATGGGGTGATGTCAACGGCGACGGCGATGACAACGGCAATGACAACGATGATACAAATGGTGATGGTAACGCGGTGCGGTAGTGTTGGTGGTGGTGGTAGTAGTGGTGGTGGTGGTGGTGGTGGTGGTGTGGTGCTCGTGGTCTTGGTGCTCTGATGGGGGTGGTGCTGCAAAATTCTGTTGTAGAAAACATATAATATTATCTGTTTACAAAAACAGATAATATTGTGGTGCTGCTGATAGTGGTTGTGGTGGTACTGTGATCGCAATGGTTATGAACTGTGCTGTTATAGGGGATTGGTGGTGGTGGTGCAGTGGTGGTGGTGGTTATAAAAAATTATCTGTTTTCGAAAACAGATAATATTGTCAAAACAGATAATATTATCTGTTTTGTGGTGCTGCTGGTAGTGGTTATGGTGGTGCTGTGATGGCTGTGGTTATGAACTGTGTTGTTAAGGGGGAGGAGGTGGTGGTGGTGGTGGTGGTGGTGGTGCAGTGGTGGTGGTGGTGGTGCAGTGGTGTAGGTTGTGAAAAATTCTCAGTTTTTGCAAACAGATAATATAATCTGTTTGCAAAAACTGATAATATTGTGGTGCTCTAGTGGTGGTCATGGTGGTGCTGTGATGGCTGTGGTTATGAACTGTGTTGTTAAGGGGGAGGGGGTGGTGGTGGTGGTGGTGCAGTGGTGTAGGTTGTGAAAATTTCTCAGTTTTTGAAAACAGATAATATTATCTGTTTGCAAACAGATAATATTATCTGTTTGCAAAAACTGATAATATTGTGGTGCTCTAGTGGTAGTCATGGTGGTGCTGTAATGGATGTGGTTATGAACTGTGCTGTTAAGGGGGATGTGGTGGTGGTGGTAGTGCAGTGGTTGTGGTGGTGGTGCAGTGATGGATGCTGTGAAAAATTCTCAGTTTTTGAAAACAGATAATATTATCTGTTTGCAAACAGATAATATTATCTGTTTGCAAAAACTGATAATATTGTGGTGCTCTAGTGGTGGTCATGGTGGTGTTGTGATGGATGTGGTTATAAATTGTGCTGTTAAGGGGGAGGTGGTGGTGGTGGTGGTGGTAGTGCAGTGGTGGAGGTGCTCCAATGGTGGAGGTTGTGCTAAAAAATTCTGAGTTTTTTAAAACAGATAATATTATCTGTTTGCAAAAACAGATAATATTGTGGTGCTCTGGTGGTGGTCGTGGTGGTGCTGTGATGGAAGTGGTTATAAACTGTGCTATTGAGGGGGAGGTGGTGGTGGTGGTCGTGGTGGTGGTAGTGGTGGTGGTGCTCCGATGGTGGAGGTTGTGCTGAAAATTTCTCAGTTTTTGAAAATTAATCCGATGGTGGTTATGAACTGTGTTGTTAAGGGGGAGGGGAGGTGGTAGTGTTGGTGGTGGTGCTCCGATGGTAGTGATGGCGGTCATGACGATGGTGGTGGTGATGGCGCTGTGATGGTGGTGGTTGTGATGCAATGGTGGTGATGGCGGTCATGACGATGGTGGGGGTGATGGCAGTTACAATGGTGGTGGTGGTGATGACGATGGTGATGGTGATGGTGATGGTGGTCACGCTGCCATGGTGGTGACGGTGGTAATTGCAGTCACCGGCATCGGACGATTTCGTCGACGTCAGGGGCAACGTCGTCATTAAACTAAATAAAAAAACAAAAATGGGTTTTTGGTTGTAAACTTAAAACGCGCGTGGACTTTACATCAAACAAGAGTTTGACTGGGTTTTGCACATTAACAACTAATTCTAAGAGGTTTATCACCAAATTTCCCTCAAAAAAGGGTTTTTGGTTGTAAACTTAAAACGCGTGTGGACTTTACATGGGGTTAATTTTGAAATTTAAACTCTCCTATGTGGGGTTAATTTTAACAATTAATCCTCATGTGAGGCTATTTTGAGATCAATCTTAATGGCATGTTTGGTTGTGCTTGAATGCAATAATTGCATTTTATCATTTGTATAGAAATTAACAAAAAAAAAAAAAAGATGGTGAGCTTGAATAGTTTCATTTAAAATAGGATACTTGTATCAGAAATGATGCTTGCAATCAATAATTCTAGCATTCTAGAAAGCGGTAGAAATGGCCACATAAGAAGAAATATGATAAAGTTTCATTTTTTTATAAATGGAGTCATTCAAGGTGATGAAGTTTGCTTCAAGGTTCAATGTCAAATCTGAATAAAAACTATTCAAATTTAAGAGACAATCAAACATGCGCTAAGGCCACGTTTGGATGGCGGATGAGGGATTGGACAATTAGTCTCATTTAATTGATAGTCCCGAGACTAATAATACCACCTCCCTGTTGGTATAACTTAATCTCCCATATGGGGAACTATTCTTTTAAAATGGACAATTAGTCCTGAGCAAAGTGGTCTTGCGAAACACTGGACTATTCAATTAAATGGGACTATTAATCTAATCCCCCACTATCCCCTCCTTAATCCTGCGAAACAAACGAGGCCTAATAGTTCACTTTGATCCAAACCACAGGGGGTTTAGTGTACAATTTTGAAGCACATAGGTTAAAGTGAAAATGGGCCTAATCACAGGGGGTAAAATGTAATTAACCCTTTAGTTTTAACTTTCAAGCGAATGACCTGAAGTAGCTTGATTGATCTATCCAAAACTTTGAGCATCTGTAGTTGGTGATTTGATACCACAAACTTAAGGAAACTTTGCACTGTACACTTACAGTTGTGTAGGTTAAATATTAAACTTAGAGGAAGAAACTTAGCAAACTTAACTTTGTTATTTGCTTAAGTTTCACAATTGTACAATGCACACGACACAGAGTGAGCCGTGAAAACCCAAACAGCCCACACAAAGCCGTACGCCACCAACCAATCTCCCACACGGCACACACACTATGTCGTCCAATTCCCAAACGACACAGTGTGAGCTGTTTGGGGAATTTTTTTAATTTTTTGTTTATAAAGGTTGCATTTCGTTGTTTTGCTCAAGCGAGCTTTGGGAGTGCCGTTTGATAATTACACCATTGCAAGCGCACACAACTTGTACAACAAATTTAAGCTAAGTTTTACTTAAATTTGTTGTACCCACTTACGGACTTTTGACCGTACAGGCATACATGTATACATATACACGACTATATATATATTTCATATTTGTAAGGATTAATTACACTTTACACCCTAAAGTTTGGGTATTTTGCATTTTACACTCTAAAGTTTCAAATTTGGCACTTTAGTTCCTAAAGTTTCACAAATGTGGCAAATAAGTCCAAATAGCTCTTTAGTAACGAACGATTTCGTCACTAAAAGTTAAAATTTTGTCGCAGAAAGTCTTAGAGAGACTAAAGTGGAAGTTATCCCAAAGTTTAGGGACCAAAGTACTAAATTTGATACTTTAGAGTGCAAAGTGAAAAAACACCCAAGCTTTCGGGGGCAAAGTGCAATTAATCCTATTTGTAATATAAAACAATAACGGTGATGTGATGTAAGAGCAAAGGAAGCGGGGGTGAATCTGTCCCTGTCTTGAAGACTTGAATTGAAGCATTCATCTTTGGATTACCGAGTCACCGATAAACGTTCCTCGTACTGCACCGAATGCAAAGGTGAAAGGCCGGCCTCTCCAAATTTCTTGTTAATCAGGTACGGTACGATCTGCTATATCTAATCGCCAAATTGGTATCTGGTGTATACATACATAATATATATATATATGTGTGTGTGTATCACTTTTGCTTTTACATAGTTTTTAGTTCATGCTTTAACTTCCTTGTTCTGATTTCCCTGATTTCACATATTATTTTATATATTGTGTGTGCATATTTATATTACTGGGTAGTTGCCTGATATCACAATTTTATGCTAATATTGGGGAAGAGTGGGTTGAGAGATTGGCACAAATGTTCTTATAGTTATTGTGGTCCAATGCAAGTATATATACAATGTGTATATGCATTGGTGTTGTATTAGTGTGTGTGTGTGTGTGTGTGTCGAAATTGACATGACTGTCTTAAATCAAGCCAATGATTGGAGATGGACCCATGTAGCTGGTCCAAGTAGTTGGAATTAAGGAATCGTGATCAACCTTAGGACACTAAGAAGCCTTCTATATGTCATAAGAATCTATTGAATGAACCTCGACAAGTATTTTGGGATGACGACCAAAATAAGTTCCGTTTGGTTTTCAGAAAATAAAATTAAGATTTGCCTTACAATTATGTATTTATGTGTCATAGCTATCTAATGGCAAGCTTTTAAATAGAAGCACTAATTTTATCATAGAACCAAATGCTATGTTTGGGAGTTTGGGAGAGAAAAGAAAATAAGAGAAAGTCATAAGTGAGGAGAGAAAAGAAGAGAAGAGGAAGGATGGTGGCTTCTTTCATCTTTTGGGGAGTTTAGGAGAGAAGAGAAAGTTACTTTCTTTCCTCTTGTTTGCAGGTTGAGAAGAAAAGAAAAGAAAAAAAAATAGAAAGTTAAAATTCTACCCATTAAATACTTAGAATAATAATGAAGCCTCTAACGCCTCTTATTTTCCTTCTTTTAACTCCAAATCAATGGAGAGGAGAGAGATGGATCGTCTAATGAGAAGAGAGAGGCATTGGTTTTTACATAAGCAACATATATTGTGTAATTGTTGGTGCCCTAGGACGTTGATGTAAGAAAATAAATTGATAGGCTAAAATAATAGGTATTAAAAAAGATTCGTTAGTCCCCACTTTCTTTTCTCTCCTTTCCTTCCCAATTTGAGAAAGATATTGAGAGAAAGTGGGGGCTAGTTTTCTTTCATTTTCTCTCCTCACTAAAACTCCCAAACGAGAGAAATATAGAGAAAGTGAGGTACTTTCTCCCATTTTCTCTTCTTTTCTCTCATATTTTAAACTCCCAAACATGAAAATGTAGTATTAGATAAAAGTGATGTGAATTTTCCTAGTTTTAGTAGTAAGAATTTAGGGCTCGCGTGATAACGTTGTGGTTTTTGGTTTTCAGTTTTTGTTTTCATTTTTTGTATTGATGTCTGTCTCTAATTCAATATAAAAAAATGAAAATGAAAACTAAAAACAAAAAGCAAAAAACCACAATGTTACCATGCGAGCCCTTAGTGAAGCAATTCGGCTTTATTGTCGTCAGTGTTGACATGGAAAGTTGGGTCCATCAACCTCTTGAGCAATCACATTTTCCATTATTGAGGTTTGAGAAAACATGAATTAAAGTTTAATATTTTGTGCACTCGTTGTCTATCTGGGCCTTGGGTTGCTTTTCTTACTTCTATAATTTATTGAGTGAACTCTCTTAGTTTTGTAACAAAAAGTATTTGAATATGTAAATACTTTGCAAGAAAAAGTTTTAATTATTGAATGAAGCCACTTCTGGGAATTTAAAATGTGAAACTGGAGTATTTTTTCTGAAGCTGTTATAAAGTCCTATGAGGATCAAAAGTTTCTTAAAAACACTTGACAACTGGATGAAGATTGATTCTAGAATGAAGCAGTCCATCTCTAGAATGAAGCAGTTCTTCGTCTAACTCGGTGGTCGTTATTGATTCATAAAGCCGTATTAGGACTTGTTATAGCCCTCTAGGGGCTGTTTGGAAAGGCCCCGATCTGTGGTTCACCAGCGAACTGGTTCTATTCCACTTAAGTGTTCGGTAGATGCCCTCTATCAAAGAACATGATATAAAATCAGACAGAAATTAGAGTGAACTTGAACCTAAACATAGCATTCCCAAACAGACCATTAATACTTATGATCTTTCCTCTAAAACAAACGTGAATCGTTTTGGATATAAGTGTATACATGTGTATATATATGTATATATGTGCATGTGTTCATGGTGTGTAATGATCCACTTGGCACTGCCACTACTTTTGGGACCTTTGTTAGTTTAAACGTAGCCTTCCTTACTATGATTCTCATTTGAGCTGTATGGTGAATAACGGAAAAGTAAACAATCATTGTTGGTTGTGACACAGTTAGAATTTTTCTGAAGCTTTCAATTGCAATTTTTTGTTTCAGGATCATAATCTTTTCCACTTGTTTCCTCTTAGTTTCTCATTAAATACCATACAATGATCAGAGGCATTTAGCATAATGGCTGCAGCAAAAGAAAGGGGGGCTGGGAGCCAATGGGTCAAATCAGAATTTGATGGTTGGTCTGGTGATGCAGCCAATGGGTCAAATGCGAATCTGCCTCCCGACATAAAGTGGCGTTTACGTAAGCAATTGCACTCTGAAAACCAGAAACAGGTTTCACATGAGCAATTAGATCATGATTTGGAGCCAGAGCTCGAAGTTTTCAGTGCTCCGTATGTTAATCAAACTGCAAAATTAGGTGGGATGGACCAGAACCATCCTTTTAAGGAACATTATACTCAAACTGATCCTAAGATGAAAGTTGAAAATCTCAAAGAATTAAAAGCTGTAATGAGTAGCAGTTTTGAGAAAGGGCCAAATAACAAGGACATGGGAGAGTTTTTGTATGAAGATGAAGTTTTGATGGACTTGGATGCTTTCAACGGCTTAGTCTCTGAACAATCTGGGAAACTTTGTTCTGATCTGGAAACCCATTTATTCAGTGGAGAGAAGAATGAAACTTGGTGGCGTACAGCTGATAAAGATGAGTTGGTTTCCTTTGTTTCTCATCAGTCTTTGGAGCATATTGAAAATTGTGATCTTCCACGGCCTCAGACCAAGAATTTTGTTAAGGGGCCATCTGCTTATCGAAAGACTTCTGATCGTGGCAATATTCTCAGTTCATCTTTTGATCCATGGGTAGAGAAAGAAATCTCCAATGTAGCCGACTGCGCGCACCAGAGTCCCTCTTCAGTAAGCTTGGATAAAACACACCGAAGTCTGGACGATGTAGGGTGCTCAATGCATGGTCCAGACAAACTATTCAGGTATTTATATTTTTTGCTACAAATTTGCGCTATATAACCTACTCCTGTCATTTGTTATGCCATAATGTTTCTGGAATACAGGATCGAATTCCAAATTGTAGACTGTCTTTCAGTGAATTCTGAAAATTAAGGATGCTGTAGCACCCTCGCTATAAATGTTATTATTACAACCGACTATCCAATTCATGCACACTTTATGTGATTCTCTAGTTCTGCCTATAATTGAATCATTTTCATATGCAGTACCCAAAAAGCTGAAAAGAAGTTTCAAAATTCCTAAACTCTAAAGTTCTGATTGGTTGATGGACTTAGTGAGGGTAAAGGAAGGTAAACACTACAGAAATTGTTTGCCTTGTTTGGTTACTAGGGAAAATAGGGAAGAGAAGATGAACAAAAGAAAATAGAGTTAGAAATAAATCATAATTGAATTTTGTGAGTCACTTTTCCTCCCCCTTTTCTTAAGTTCCAATAGTTCTTTGAATATTCTTAACATTTAATGTTATTTAAGCGTGGAAGAAAACAAAAGGGTAATAGTTTTCCTTTCCCATATATTTTCCTTCAACAAGTCCGCAAACCAACCAAACCCTACAGAAATCACAATAATTATATCCATATGACTCCGAGCGTCAATCGTGAATAACAGGGCGAATATAAACGTTTTTTTTTTTTTGGGCTTGTTTGTTTACGTTTTTAACAAACCTTTAAAATTACTGTGTTGTATGTGAACTACCTCTGCAGCAGTGTTGATCTTAATACAACAAACACGAATAAGACAGAAACCGAGCCCGGACTTGAAAGTTATCTCAGCAAAGCTCAGCTGTTAGAAGCACTGTGTTATTCTCAAACACGAGCAAGGGAGGCCGAGAAGGCTGCTCAAGAAGCATATGACGAGAAAGAACACATTGTCAACCTTTTTCTGAAACAGGCCTCTCACCTATTTGCTTACAAGCAGTGGTTCCAAATCCTTCAACTCGAGACCCTGTGCCTTCAACTCAGAAAGAAGTACAACCCAACTTTCACACCGTGGGTCCCATACAAAGGCCGAGTGCGACGAAAGGGTCAGCACAGAGCCGCGAAGAGGAAGTTGCAGACTTCGAGGTACAAAGGTGGGAAATGTGCCTTTGCTTTTGCAGTCGGCTTGAGTCTTGCTGGTGCCGGATTGCTGCTCGGTTGGACCATGGGGTGGTTGTTTCCTTCTCCATAAAATGCTTTTCAAGTTTACATCTGCATTATGGTGTGTTTGGTGAACTAGGAATATTGTTGCCTGTGTTGTTTTCACTGTTAACTCTGTAAATTGGCCGGTGGTTGTGTATATTCTGATTGGTAGTGTTTCTTGTCTTCTGTAATTGTGTTAAGAGTTGTTCATCTTCTGCATTTAAAAACCTTTTTATTTTTGTCTTGTAAGGGCATGTTCGTGACTTGTAAATATTTTTGTTTTGTAATTTATTTGAATACTGAATCCAAGCTGTGTTCATTTAATGATGGGTGCTCAGAGGAGTTGCTTTAGGACCTGTTTGGCAACAACTTTTGCTTCTGAGATCGAATAATAGAAAACTGCTTTAAGATCAAAATTGTTCAAGATAACTTATAGGCAATCACAATTTTTTTTTTTTGATGAACTCATTTTCCAACGGTTGAAATGTAAAATTTGGTTGCCAAAAAGTTTGATCCTAACTTTTGGAGTTCTATAATCAGTTATATCCTCCAAAAACAGTTGGCGAACGAGGTCTAAGTAGGTTTCTGAAATGTAGGGCCGTCAAGGTGTTTTTTTTTTTTTTAATTTGGTGTCTTCGGTTATCAACGTTTGTCACGCCCCGGAATCACCCAGATGATCCTAGGACACGTGGCACGCCACCAAGGCCTTACACCAGTGATTAAAGTTCTAAAAATAAATTTAAAATAAACTTAAACCAAAGAAGCTCAACAATAATAAATAAAATAAAAAAAAAAACAAAATCCTGTCTTTGCAATCAGCCAAAATAACCCTGTTTTAACAAATAGTAGCTTCTCAAATAACACCACCAAATCATAGTCATGAGCTCCCAAAGTCCAAGTAAGAGTTTTTAAATACTTTAAGGAAAATACTAAATATAATCATTTACAACCAACCCAATAAATAAAACTCCAAGTTCAAACGTCTCAATCTAATAACATTAGTTATAGTAACACTATGATCAAATAATCCCAACTAACACAGTCCAACCTTATATTACATGAGTTAAGCTACAATCCAACTAAAGTGTAAAGTTTAACTAGAAATATTACATAAGCTTAAATCAACCAAAGTATGACTCGTACAATCCAGATTAAAACTAATTGCAACTATATTGCAAGTTTTAAGCTAATAGCAAGTATAATTATAAACAACACCACTGCAAGTCCTAAAAACCCATGAACTAGCCAAGCCACTTCCCAGCTCACTTCCCCGATTCCTCGCCGCGATCACCTACGATGGTTATTCAATAACCACTACAATATATAAGCTATATGCTTAGTGAGTAATGTTAATCATGAACATAGATAATAAACACGCTCAATTCAACATATTACAAATAACTATAGTCTCTGGCAATTACTAGTTCACTCCCACCACTATCAGCTAGCCCGCGGCTCCACTCCCCAAGCCCACGTGACTAGTCATGACCCACGCCCTCACACGTGCGGTCCCATAGGCCTCTGGCGGCCGTGGTCGTCACCACAAAGATTACCTCATGGTGGTATAGAACTAGCAATTTCCATTGACCCAAATAGGCAACTCAACATGCTCATTTAATCATTGCACCATGCTTTCACAAATAAATTGAGCCTAATTTAGCCACATAAATTTTGCCCAATTATAAACTAAATAAATTAAATTAAAAAAATTAGGCATGCTTTGACATCACAATTGAACTCAACATGAAAATCATCCAAATATCAAAATTAACATCACTCACCTCTTGGGTTTCGCTCCTAATTGTGAAATTAAAACCCTATTGAGAAGCAGGTACAAATCCTATATAAAAACTACAAGTTATGAGCTAAAACCCTAAAATGGGTCGCGAAAAAACTATCACAAAATTCAATAAAATTAATACCAATAGGTTAGACTCACCCCCAGGAGTCCGAATATGTAGCCTGCTTTAAAAACCGACGTTGTTAAACACGCCAATCAGCGTCGAAAACGTTACCGTAAACGTTACCGTCAACGTTGTAATTCTGTGTCTAACTCTCTGCACGTACAAGTCTTGACCAAAGATTAGATATAGAAGGTGGTGTGTCACCTTCTTAGGTGTCATGCATATATAAGTTTCCCATTTTATTATGACACCCCCACTAGTTTACTAATTTTGCAATTACGCCCATATTAATTATGAAACTATATTAAAACTATCCCAAACTTAAATGGGTATTTGTCTATGTCTCGCATGGGTCCCATAAGTGGTCCCATATAATTATGTGAAGTTGCTAATTAGCCTACTAATTATGTAACGTGTTCAATTCGTCCTCACAAAGGTATTCCTAATTGACCCCAAAAATGGTCATCACCTAATAACATGATATCATTAACAATAAAACAATAAATCATTTAAGCCTTAATAAACAGATAAGCACACATAAGGTGTTCCACATATAATGTCACATCTCAACTGGGACCCACCAACACATATCCCAACTTGGAATTGCCAAACTGGCCATAACTGGGTTCCCAACTAGACACCCAAAAACAACTTAGTGGGTTAAACCCACTTCCAATATGTGTCACATAACACTATAATTAACATTAACTCATGATTATTTATGCTAAAACAGTATTAAATATAAACCGCAGGAGCGGGTGTCACATCTCTCCCCTCCTTAAAAAGGAGTTTGTCCCCAAACTCGTAGTAGCTCAAGTTTCGAATAAAAATGGATACTTCTCTTTCATTTCATCTTCTCTTTCCCACGTGGCTTCCTCAACAGAATGATTTCGCCACAGCACCATAACTAAAGGAATAGTCTTTGTCCGCAAAACTTGCTCTTTTCTGTCAAGAATCTTGATTGGCTGCTCGATATAAGTCAAGTCTTCCCTGACTTTCAACGGCTCTGGAATAATCACTCTCTTCGGATCTAATACACATTTCCTTAACATTGATATGTGAAATACATCATGCACATTAGCTAATTCTGGTGGTAATTCTAACCGATAAGCTACTGGTCCAACTCTGCCAATGATCTCAAATGGCTCAACATACCTCAGATTCAACTTCCCACGTTTCCCAAACCTTGTAATACCCTTTGAATGTGATACTTTCAAGAATACAAAATCCCCAACTTCAAACTCTATCGGTCTTCTTTTTAAGTCCGCATAGCTTTTATATCTACTTTGAGCTGTTTGAAGCCGTTGTATTATTTTTATCTTTTCTGTGGTTTGCTGAACAATTTCAGGCCCTATCAATCTTCTCTCACCAACCTCAGTCCAACAAAGTGGAGAGCGACACCTACGCCCATATAAAGCCTCAAAAGGTGCCATCCCAATACTGGATTGATAACTATTATTATAAGCAAATTCAGTAATGGCAAATGCTCTTCCCAATCACCTTTAAAATCCAAAACGCAAAGTCGAAGCATATCTTCAAGTATCTGAATTACACGTTCTGATTGTCCATCAGTTTGAGGATGAAAAGCTGTACTGAAACTCAATCTTGTACCCATCGCTCTTTGCATTCGTTGCCAAAATCTTGATGTAAATGCACTATCTCGATCCGAGACTATAGATACTGGAACTCCATGAAGTCTCACAATTTCTTGAACATACAAGTCAGCTAGTTTCTTTGGATCATTAGTCTTGATTGGTAGAAAATGTGTAGACTTGGTCAATCGATCAACAATTATCCATACACTGTCATTTAACTTTCTAGATCTTGGTAACCCTCCTACGAAGTCCATTGTGATATTTTCCCATTTCCACTCTGGTATAGGTAGTGGTTCCAATTTTCCCGCTGGTTTTTGATGTTCTACCTTCACCCTCTGACAAGCCACACACTTTGCCACATGTTCTGCTACTTCGCGTTTCATCCCTGACCACCAATAGATCTCTCTCAAATCACGATACATTTTAGTGCTACCCGGATAGATTGAGTACCTCGTATTGTGCGCCTCTTCCAAAATTACTTCCTGGATACCATCTATATTGGGTATACAAATCCGATTCCTGAATTTCAACATACCATTCTCAAAAGTAAATTCTGGTTGCTTACCCTCAGGTATTTCATCATGAATCTTCTTCAATATTGGATCTTGAAGCTGTTTGGCTCGAATTTCATCAATAAGAGACGTCTGTGCAGTAATAGCTGACATTAGACCACCTCTAGTTTCTGGAATCACCTCCAACTTTAGCTGCTCCATTTCCCGAATTAACTTTTCTTGTGAAGTCAAAGCATGGGCCAAATTAGTTGTAGATTTTCGACTCAATGCATCGGCCACCACATTAACTTTCCCTGGATGATACTGGATTGTTAAATCATAATCCTTCACAGCTCTAACTACCTTCTCTGTCTCATATTCAATTCCCGCTATGTAAATAAATATTTTAGACTTTTATGATCAGTATAAATTTCACACTTTTCCCCATAGAGATAATACCTCCAAATCTTCAAAGCAAAGATCACTGCCGCTAACTCAAGATCATGTGTTGGGTAGTTTACTTCATGTGGCCTTAACTGTCGCGAGGCATATGCAATTACCTTGTTGCTTTGCATCAAAACACAACCCAAACCTCGATAGGAAGCATCGCTATATATCACAAACCCCTCAGTCCCCGAAGGAATAGTCAATATAGGTGCCGTCATCAAACGAGTCTTCAATTCAACAAAGCTTTCCTCACACTCTGGACTCCAAACAAAAGGAACATCTTTTCGCATAAGTTGTGTCATTGGCATTGCAATTCTTGAAAAATTTTCCACGAACCTTCGGTAATATCCAGCTAATCCCAAGAAGTTTCGTACCTCTGGAACACTTGTTGGCGACTTCCAATTGGCTACAGCTTCAATTTTATGTGGATCTACTGATACACCCTCCTTTGAAATCACGTACCCCAAAAATGCTATCTCAGTTAACCATAATTCACATTTCTTCAACTTTTCGAATAGCGTCTTTTCACGAAGTCGCTGTAGAACCAACCGTAGATGCCTCTCGTGATCTTGTACACTCTTGGAATATATTAGAATATCATCTATGAAGACAATTACAAACTCGTCCAGATAGTCTTTGAACACTCGATTCATCAAATCCATAAATGCTGCCGGTGCATTTGTAACTCCAAAAGGCATAACAAGGAATTCATAATGACCATAACGGGTCCTGAATGCTGTCTTCTCCACATCATCTTCCTTGACTTTTAATTGATGGTAACCTGATCGCAGATCAATCTTAGAAAAGACCTGGGCTCCTTGAAGTTGATCAAACAAGTCATCGATCCTAGGCAACGGATATTTATTCTTGATAGTTAACTTGTTGAGTTCTCGATAATCGATACACATCCTCATAGTCCCGTCTTTCTTCTTGACAAACAAAACTGGTGCACCCCATGGTGATACACTAGGTCGAATGAATCCCTTATCTAGAAGATCTTGCAGCTGAATCTTCAATTCTTTCAACTCCACCGGTGCCATTCTGTACGGTGTTTTCGATACTAGTTGTAACCCCGAGGCTACTTCAATGGTAAATTCAATTTCCCGCTCAACTAATACATCAGGTAGATCTTCAGGAAAGATATCTGGGAACTCTCGTACAACTGAAATATCTTCTACTCTAGTCCCTGTGACCCGTGTGTCAATTATTGAACATAAGAACCCCCGACAACCTTGTTTCAACAACTTGCCTGCTCGTATTGCTGAAACCAAATATGGTGGTGCTACAACACTAGTTCCCTGAAAACTAAACTCCCCTTGTCCCATTGGTCGAAAAGTAACTCTTTTCTGTTCACAATCGATAGTTGCTTGATTCACGGATAATCAATCCATACCCAAAATCACATCAAAGTAATTAATGGCCAACGAAATTAAATTCACTGTCAAAACTCTATCATTTACCCTGATATCACATGCTTTAAATATTGATGAAGTCACCATGGGTTCACTTGAGGGTAACGATATCGACAAATCAAACCCTAAAGGTTCTGACATGCTGTCTAAGTATTTAACAAATTCATGTGCAACAAAAGAATGTATTGAACCTGAATCTATTAAAACATATGCCGGGTGTGAGCAAATGAGTAATGTACCTGATACCACGGAATCGGTAGCTACAGCATCCCCCGGCGTTAGATGGAAATACCTTCCTTGTCTTTGCTCAGGCCCTTTTCCTTTATCCACACTTGTCCCTGGTTTTGCCCTAGTTGAAGCCATAGAGCCTGTCCCTCGCTGTCGTCTTGTTGGGCAATCTTTAGCTTGATGTCCTGGCTGTCCACATTCAAAGCATTTTCCTCTCATGTCTGGATTTATGCTCCCTGTACTCTGGGTTCGAGCTTGTGGGCAATTTCTTGCTATATGCCCCTTCTGCTTGCAGATATTGCATACTAGCATCAAGTGGCATACACCCCAATGTTGACGATTGCACATTGGACATAATGGACGACTCTTCCCAGATAAGGAACTTCCCCTTTGAACTCCTGAGCTAGAACCAGAACCTCGCGAGAATGGCTTCTTAAAGAAACCTTGTCCTTTACTTTTCCCCTCGGATGGCCGCTTATTCTGTTGACTCTGTTTATACTTGTCAATATCCCTTTCTGCGATCAAAGAAACATCTTGCACATCGGCCACCTTTCTGAGTTGATGTGTATCCACTCGGCTTCTAATATTATCTCGTAGGCCTTCTTCAAATTTTCGTTCCCTATCCACTTCCCTTGGTACTGTTTGATATGCAAACCGAAGAAAACTGTTGTACTTAGCTGCGTACTCATTTACTGTCATATCCCCTTGTTGTAGATTTGCAAATTCACGGCTCAACTGTGTCTTGACGGATGCTGGAAAGTACCGCTTGTAGAAAAATTTTACAAATCTGTCCCACGTCTCTGGTGCCCCTTGTTCAATCACATTTGTCCACCAGTTTTGAGCTTCACCCTTCAAAGTGTCGGTAGCACACATTATCTTTTCCTCATCTGTACACTCTACTACCCGAAAGATATGGTTCATATCCATCACCCAATGGTCGGCTCGTGATGGATCTGGGCCTCCATCAAACTGACTTGGTTTTCTTTTATAAAATTGTTCAATGACTCCCCGTTCGGCCCGCGGTTGTGGGTTTGCAGGTCTATCATGTCCCATCTGATCACTTACTGCCTTTACAAAATTGCTTACCACATCTTCTAGGTGGTCCATCCTTGAATGAGGTGAACGTTCTCGGTTATGATCCATTCTTTACCTGTCAGTCATTTTACATAAATATCTTGCATGCCATGCCAACATGTTATATAGCAACATAGCAGTAATTGCTCATATGCATTCATGAAATGCATCTACATGATTATTATTTATACGTACTCTCAATCGTGGTCTCTCGTACCCAGTGTTCTTAGCTTAAACCTCGCTCTGATACCACTAAATGTCACGCCCCGGAACCACCCAGATGATCCTAGGACACGTGGCACGCCACCAAGGCCTTACACCTGTGATTAAAGTTCTAAAAATAAATTTAAAATAAACTTAAACCAAAGAAGCTCAACAATAATAAATAAAATAAAATAAAAAAACAAAATACTGTCTTTGCAATCAGCCAAAATAACCATGTTTTAACAAATAGTAGCTTCTCAAATAACACCACCAAATCATAGTCATGAGCTCCCAAAGTCCAAGTAAGAGTTTTTAAATACTTTAAGGAAAATACTAAATATAATCATTTACAACCAACCCAATAAATAAAACTCCAAGTTCAAACGTCCCAATCTAATAACATTAGTTATAGTAACACTATGATCAAATAATCCCAACTAACACAGTCCAACCTTATATTACATGAGTTAAGCTACAATCCAACTAAAGTGTAAAGTTTAACTAGAAATATTACATAAGCTTAAACCAACCAAAGTATGACTCGTACAATCCAGATTAAAACTAATTACAACTATATTGCAAGTTTTAAGCTAATAGCAAGTATAATTATAAACAACGCCACTGCAAATCCCAAAAACCCATGAGCTAGCCAAGCCACTTCCCAGCTCACTTCCCCGATTTCTCGCCGCGATCACCTACGATGGTTATTCAATAACCACTACAATATATAAGCTATATGCTTAGTGATGTAGACACCCCATTTTGCCGGCTATCAGATTTAGGAGACCCATAGCTTGGTGGTTCACAATGATCGTAAAAGACTCAAAAGGACTCTCAGAAGTCAGCTCTATCTCTCAGAATGCTCAGGATGACCAAAGTGCCCCTGAAAGCCCGAAAACTCCCAGATTTGGTCCCAAAGTTCTGAAAACATGCTACGTCATAAGAAAAGTGATAAAATGAGTTTTTAAGAAAAATCGGATGAAATCGTCAGCTCCCAGAGACCCCCGAAAGTCCCGGAAGTTCCCGGAAAGTCCCCGTTGATCGGTTTGACCAAGGTTTGACCAAGTTTGACCAAGTTTGACCAAGTTTGACCAAATTCACCAGAATCATTTTAAATCATTAGAAAAGTATTAAAACAAGTTCCAAAAGAAAATCGAGCGAGAACGTCAGCTCCTGGGAACTCCCGGAGGTTTCCAGAACTTCCCGGGAATCCCAGGTTTGACCAGTTTGACCAGAATTTGACTTTGGAACCGGGGCACCAAAACAATTTTCAAACATTTCTCATGGATACCGGAGGTCAATAGCTTTCCAACGGTATATCGCATGTAATTTCTGGATTTAAAACGAATTTATTATGAATTTTCAAAGGCGAAAAAGGCGATCAAATCAGCTTTTATCGCGAATACCGCAAAACTTTTCAAAGTGACCTATCCCCAAAATATTTTTTATGTAAAGTAGACTCCATTACCTTTCCAACGGTATATCACAATCTCGATTTGGAGTTCGTATGCATTTTCTGTGAATTTTGGACAAAATAGGGCCTTTTCGCGAATACCGGAACTTCGGGGGGCCTAAACAGCATTATCCAGACGAAGGGAGGAGCACTGCCGCCGCGGCACTGGCCCAGTGCCGCCGCGGCACTCCCCTCCAGAACAGTCCATTTTTGTAATATGTTTTGTGGTCCCATTTTGATTAATTAAAAGCCAAAACGACGTAGTTTTATGATTTCAGATGTTTGGAGCCAATGGGAGTACTTTCTAAATCCCAAAAACACCCCAAGTTGGCCTATATAAACACCCCATTACTCCTCATTTTGGGAGAGTCAAAATGCAAGTTTAGAGAAAGTTTGGGAGAGAAAGTGTAGAGATAAGGTTAGAGTGGAGAGAAACGAAGCTTTCTTCTTTGATTTTTCAAAACAAAAGTGAGTTCTAACTTTGTTTTTACTTCATGACTTCCATTTACTTCAACATTCAATACTTCCAACCACCATTTTAGTGAGCATTTAAGAGAATGGAAGCTTCTTCCATGTCTAGTGTCATTACATATGAGTGAAATACCAATCTACAAGTCTCATGCTCCATGAATATCATCTATTGATCATTACCTACTTGCTTGTTCATTTATTGTTCATCTCTTCTTATCCCATTTCTTTTTTATTTTCTTTGTTTACTTACTAGTTCATCATCATCTAAGTGATGACATAAAGTTTGGGGTGAGTGAATCCTTGTGGATAGTAGCTCTTGACCTCAAAAACATGTTTGATAGATGATGATCATAACCTCAATACTTCCAAGGTATTCTTGGAATGTATTGAAGTTATGTTCAAAAATAAAATAAATCTCTCCAACAATCTTGGAGGTTCTTAATGATGAGTTTGATGTAGGTATTCTAAGTGGCTATGATCCTTATTGAGTGTTGAAAATATGTTTTCAAAACATCTATTTCAAAACCCCTCTCAATCCCTCTCATTTGGTTTCAAGAAACAAAACCTTGTTTTCTCCAAAATCTTCAAAACAATGAGTCAAAACAGTGAGTGAGTTGAGTTCAAAGATTTTTCTTGAACTCAATACTCAACATATGGATACAAGGCCACTTAGAAAGTCTTCCTAACTCATTGTAGAACACCCTTGATTTTTGGTTTGACTCGGAAGTACTTGGAAATGGTCCATTTGGGTCCCAACATTCCTTCCAAACATTCTGTTTTTGCTGTCACAGCAGCTAGGTCAACTTACGACCTCTTTTCCAGAAAACGTTTCCGAAAGGGGTGGTCCTAACTTATTTTTCCCTTAAAATTCAATGTCTTAGGAAACTTTCTGTATAAAATGGGCCTCTAGATCATTCTTTTTCATTTTCTAAGATTTTTCAACATTTCAGTCGACAGTACGAACTCTGTTTCTGAGTGACCTCTGTTGTTTATATGATTTCTCTCAATCTGTGATAGGTATTCAAGATTGGCATTTTGGGTTGTGTTCTAGACACAATAAGTAACATCTCCATAAAAAATCATGCATTGAAAAAATTCTTAACCCCTCTTTTCAAATTCCAAAAGATCATGCTACTGTTCTGTCCACTATTCACAGCAAGTACACTTTAACTTTCATTCTTTGATTTGATGCTTATATGCATTACAAATTAGTTCATATCTTAGGAAGTAGTTCATACTACATTTGTATACATCCCATGTTAATTTCATTCACTCATTCATACACATTTTAGACTTCTAAGTCATTCTAGAAATCCATGTACACAAAACACACTACAACCTTTGCACATTTTAGATACATACATTGCATTCATGCAAGATTTGGGGTTTTTGTAACTCTCAATCCAAGGAGATTATAAGGAATGAACTTGATCACACATTCATGCTTCTCCTTTGATCTAATCATCCTTTCTCATCCGTCCCGGGGATTGAGAGATCTTCTTTTCTCAAAGAATAACATGCATCATACTAGCTTGTTAAGCATATTTTGATTTCTTTGTTTATTTGTTTCAAGAACAACTCACGTCCCCCTTTAGATTAGGATGTCTTAATTACTTGATACGTGATTAGACGATTTTTCCTAGGTTTATTTGTGTGATCTTTCACTTTACATTGCATAATATTTGATTTAGATCTTATGAATGATATTTTATCTTTAGGTCTTCCATTTTCAAGTTTCTTATGTAATGTAATATACTATCATAGTATTAATTGCCGAACCATACATAGTATAAGATGATTATTTGGATGCTAATTGAGGCCCGTCGAAAGACGGGGCGAGTTGAGGGTGTTTTAGTCGCGACAAAGGCTCCTTCCTCTCTCGTACCAAAACCCCGAACCAAGTTCTTTGGTTATGAAGGGCCGGTGCCCTTATCCGCTTGGGTGAGTCAAAATTAGGTTTCTTGGTTCCTTAAAGACCAAGTGGCGACTCTGTATCTGTTTTCAACAGACCTTTTCTCTTTCCTTGATTCAAAATCAAACGAGTTTCGAAAACCTAACGAAGCGGTGGAATCCCGGTATCCACAAGTAAGTAATGCTAATCATGAACATAGATAATAAACACGCTCAATTCAACATATTACAAATAACTATAGTCTCTGGCAATTACTAGTTCACTCCCACCACTATCGGCTAGCCCGCGGCTCCACTCCCCAAGCCCACGTGACTAGTCATGACCCACGCCCTCACACGTGCGGTCCCATAGGCCTCTGGCGGCCGTGGTCGTCACCACAAAGATTACCTCATGGTGGTATAGAACTAGCGATTTCCATTGACCCAAATAGGCAACTCAACATGCTCATTTAATCATTGCACCATGCTTTCACAAATAAATTGGGCCTAATTTAGCCACATAAATTTTGCCCAATTATAAACTAAATAAATTAAATTTAAAAAATTAGGCATGCTTTGACATCACAATTGAACTCAACATGAAAATCATCCAAATATCAAAATTAACATCACTCACCTCTTGGGTTTCGCTCCTAATTGTGAAATTAAAGCCCTACTGAGAAGCAGGTACAAATCCTATATAAAAATTACAAGTTATGAGCTAAAACCCTAAAATGGGTCGCGGAAAAACTATCACAAAATTCAATAAAATTAATACCAATAGGTTAGACTCACCCCCAGGAGTCCGAATATGTAGCCTGCTTTAAAAACCGACGTTGTTAAACACGCCAATCGGCGTCGAAAACGTTACCGTAAACGTTACCGTCAACGTTGTCATTCTGTGTCTAACTCTCTGCACGTACAAGTCTTGGCCAAAGATTAGATATAGAAGGTGGTGTGTCACCTTCTTAGGTGTCATGCATATATAAGTTTCCCATTTTATTATGACACCCCCACTAGTTTACTAATTTTGCAATTACGCCCCTACTAATTATGAAACTTGTTAGCCTTAAGGTATATTAAGGCATATTTAATTATGTTTTGATGATGTCAAATATGCTATGATAATTACATGATTCATATTGATTCATTCTTTATTATTATCATAGTCATTTTGATGCCCATATATAATCTCATGTATTAATATTGTATCAATGTTTTAACATCTTTGTGTGCATGAGATTTAATTGATGTAGATCAAGATTACAAGGAGCTCAACAAGGATCAAGCTTGAAGACATGAAGATATTTCATCCTTGGTTGAAGTCTAGGACCTTCATTGTAAGGCATCTTGATCTCACACTCTTAGGGGCTCAAACAAATGCTAAAAGTTAAAGTTTTGGAAACAAATTTTAAATGGGTCATCTTTAAAGCAATGCCCCAACCAATTGGAAAATAATTAATTGTTGAATCTTATATGGTTTAAAGCAATGCCCCAACCAATTCCCTTCTCTCTTTACATAATTGCTTGTGATTTTGCTTAATTTGCTATTAAGTTTTTAAAAGGTTAAAATTCCACTAAAACCTTATTCACCCCCCCCCCCCCCTCTAAGGTTTCCACATTTGGGCCAACAAAACTATATTAAAACTATCCCAAACTTAAATGAGTATTTGTCTATGTCTCGCATGGGTCCCATAAGTGGTCCCATATAATTATGTGAAGTTGCTAATTAGCCTACTAATTATGTAACGTGTTCAATTCGTCCTCACAAAGGCATTCCTAATTGACCCCAAAAATGGTCATCACCTAATAACATGATATCATTAACAATAAAAAAATAAATCATTTAAGCCTTAATAAACAGATAAGCACACATAAGGTGTTCCACATATAATGTCCCATCTCAACTGGGACCCACCAACACATGTCCCAACTTGGAATTGCCAAACTGGCCATAACTGGGTTCCCAACTGGACACCCAAAAACAACTTAGTGGGTTAAACCCACTTCCAATATGTGTCACATAACACTATAATTAACATTAACTCATGATTATTTATGCTAAAACAGTATTAAATATAAACCCCAGGAGCGGGTGTCACAACGTTCCCTCTTTTTTTTGGTAGGAGGGGAGGTTTTACTTCCTCTCTTCCTCTTTCTTTACTCTCTCTCTTTTACCGAAAAATGGAAGCTCTACTTCTTTCCATTTTCTTAATTTCTTTCCTCCCCTTTTTCCCTCCTTGAAAACATCAAACTCAAGACTTTCAGCCCATCCTATACAGATAGAAATTTTCAATTTATTTATTCTTTTGTTTACAAGGACTCCTGCGGATGCCTGCCGGAAAGACTAGGGTTGGTGGGAACCCTAATAGAGAGGATAGAGAAGGTTTTGAGGCTCTAAAACAGTTTCTGCAGTTTCTGACGTTCAAAACGACGAACAACCTTTTCCAGAACGCAGCTGCCCTATTTATAGATTCCCAGAACCGACCTAGACTTCGATCGATCGAAGTGACTTCGATCGATCGAACCTTCGATCGATCGAACCATTCTCGATCGATCGAACCTGTTGACTTCAATCGATCGAACATACTTCGATCGATCGAACTTGTCTTAACAACTTCCTCAAGTGTCTTTCCAAGCATCCTAGCGGAGCTAAGAGTGGGACCTCCTAGGCTCTTTATTGTTGGCTCAGACCAGTTTGTTAATTACCATGACCAAACTCTTTGATCAGCAAAGTAAATAACTGGTCAGTTAACGTTTATTCCACTATAAAACGATATCTGAACTCCAACGCAAAAGAACATATCCGAAGCGATAACTAGACTTGTATGGTGTACTAATGTCCCTCTACCGTCAGCATTCGTAATCATATTCAGGTAGTCGGATAACTGTTACTGTCAACCTGAATCATGATTACTTCTTGTATTCCTTGAGTCCCATTCACTCCTCATGATTACCAAACATGTTGATAACTCTTATCAACAAGACTGCAGTACTCAGTAATCAACTTGGTGACATTCTCAAGGGAATGCTTACTCTGAATCAGAGGATAGATTCTATCTTGACAATATATGTTCACAACCCTATGGACATGACATACCCAAGATACCCAGGTGTTGATCTTCTATAGACCTCACTGATTGGTAAGTCAAAGCAGTCATATCCATAGTCTGTGTTCATAATCATCTCAAGATTGAGAACACGTACCTTATACAAGTTATGAGTTCCTATTGACTGTTGACAGCCTTAAGCGTCAATAGGAAAGCTCAGGTCCGTCAATGCACTATAAGCACTAGCATATCAACTAAGAGCTACACTCTAGTGATTGAGATTAATCACTCCATCCAATGGTAGTTAATTATGCTACAGTGTAGACCTGATGAGGTATCCAGTTTCATCATCCACTGTGACATATTCTAAGTATCAAAGAATAGTAATTCGTATCTCACTTGTGTGTATCTCATACACACACGAATTGCTTACTATGATACTTAAGGACAAAACAATCATCTCATGAAAGAAACATACACAATGAAATGTAAAGCTGATATCCATATATTATAATGCTAATGTCTCATACATAAAGTAATGGTTTGAGGGGACAAACCCAACAAACTCCCACTTGCACTCACAACCATTCAGAACTACATCTAAGACCTAGACTATCTAGATGACGATCAAAGACCTTCTGTGGTAAGGCCATTGTAAACGGATCAGCAAGATTGTCGGCGGTGGCAATCTTGGTGACAGTCACATCTCCACGTTGAACTATATCTCGGATTAGGTGATATTTCCGCTCTACGTGCTTTCCCTTCCCGTGGTTCCTTGGCTCCTTGGACTGAGCCACTGCCCCACTATTATCGCAGTATAGCGTAATAGGTGACAACGACGCTGGTACCACCTCGAGTTCCATAAGGAACTTCTTGAGCCAAACAGCTTCCTTTGCGGCTTCACAAGCAGCCACATACTCAGCTTCTGTAGTTGAGTCTGCAATGTATTTCTGCTTAATGCTCCTCCAACTAACAGCACCACCTCCCAAGGTAAAGAGATGTCCGGATGTCGACTTTCTCGAATCTTTATCTGACATAAAATCCGAGTCAGTGTATCCTACTGGAATTAACTCACTGCCGCCGTACATAAGCATGTAATCTTTAGTTCTTCTCAAGTACTTAAGAATGTGCTTAACGGCTGTCCAGTGCTCTGGACCAGGATTCGATTGATACCTGCTAACCATGCCAATGGCAAAGCTGATATCTGGTCTAGTGCATAACATCGCATACATGAGACTTCCCACTGCCGAGGCATAGGGAATTCCTGCCATGCGATTCCTCTCCTCTTGTGTCTTTGGACACTGGTCCTTGGAGAACGCTAAACCATGCCTGAAAGGTAACAAACCTTTCTTCGAATTATCCATTGAAAACCTAGTTAGCACTTTCTCGATATAACCAGCTTGAGATAATCCCATTATCTTTCGCTTGCGATCCCGAAAGAGCTTTATCCCAAGAATATAGCTCGCCTCTCCTAGATCCTTCATATCGAAAGTACTGGCTAGCCAAATCTTGACCGTTGACAGCGCCACTACATCATTCCCAATGAGTAGAATGTCGTCAACGTAAAGCACAAGAAAAGCCACTACTTTCCCTTCACATTTCTTGTATACACAAGGCTCATCCAGATTCTGTATGAAACCAAACGACTTGACCGCTTGGTCAAATCGGATGTTCCAACTTCTGGATGCCTGCTTAAGCCCATAAATGGACTTTTGCAACTTGCATACCAAGTTACCTTTCCGACCAGCTATGAACCCTTCTGGTTGTTGCATATAGATGTCCTCCTCAAGATTGCCATTCAAGAATGCAGTCTTGACGTCCATCTGCCAGATTTCAAAATCTAGGCATGCAGCAATGGATAAGAGTATTCTGATGGACTTGAGCATGGCTACCGGCGAGAAGGTTTCCTCATAGTCAATGCCCTCCCTCTGAGTATAGCCTTTCGCCACAAGCCTTGCCTTAAAGGTCTCAACCTTTCCATCAGATCCTCTTTTCCTCTTATAGACCCACTTGCAGCCAATGGGTTTAATATTGGCTGGAAGTTCTACAAGATCCCAGACCTGATTGGAATCCATAGATTCCAATTCAGCCTTCATAGCTTTAAACCAATGAGCTGAATCAACATCAGCCATTGCCTCTTCGTAAGTGGTAGGATCAGATTCAGATTCTATGGAGACAGCTTCAAAAACTTCTCCTAAGAACATGTATCTATCAGGCTGGCTGATAATCCTCCCACTACGACGAGGTACCGGTGCGGAAATGGGTGAAGAAGTGGTATTTTCTTGATTTTCATCGTTATCAACTGCGGGTTGGACTGAGGGCTCTCCTTCTATCTCTCTAAGATCTATCCTTCCCTTAGGTTTATGGTTCATGATATAATCATCCTCCAAGAAAACAGCATTTGTACTAACAAACACTTTCTGTTCTCTTGGATCATAAAAATACCATCCATAAGTACCCTTTGGATACCCTACAAAGTAACATACTTCTGATCTAGAATCCAACTTGCTCATCTTTCCTTTGAGCACATGTGCTGGACACCCCCATATCCGGAGATGTTGCAAAGAAGGCTTGCGCCCAATCCACATCTCTCGTGGTGTCCTGGGAACAGATTTGCTTGGTACTAGATTTAGTATGTATGCAGCGGTTTCCAAAGCATAACCCCAAAGAAATAATGGCAACTCTGAATAACTCATCATCGACCTAGTCATGTCTAAAAGAGTCCGATTCCTTCTCTCCGCTACACCGTTCTGCTGAGGCGTACCAGGTGCAGTCAACTGTGACAGAATCCCATTCTGTACGAGGTGATCAATAAACTCATTAGAGAGGTACTCGCCACCTCGATCAGATCGAATGGCCTTGATATGTGTGCCCGATTGCTTCTCCACTTCAGCCCTAAACTCTTTGAACTTTTCAAAGGCTTCAGACTTGTGCTGCATTAGGTACACATATCCATACCTAGAGTGGTCATCGGTAAATGTTATGAAATACTCATAACCACCCCTTGCTCTAATATTTATTGGTCCACACACATCAGTATGAACTAATTCCAACAATGCATTGGTCCTATTGCCCTTTGCGGGAAAGGGCCTTTTGGTCATCTTACCCTCCAAACAAGACTCGCAGACTTCCATTGGTTCGAGAACCAAATCGCCTAAGACCCCTTCTTTGACTAGTCTGCCAATCCTATTCAGATTGATATGGCCAAGCCTCATGTGCCAAAGCCTTGTTGGATTAGTGGAAGGTTCCTTTCTTTTAGATGGTAAAGTTACCACTGAGTTATTAAGTTCCAAACAAGAATCTTTTGAAATATTGGGAGTAATCACATACAAACCATTTGATTTAACACCAGAACATATAAAAGAACTGTTTCTTTTAATGACAACTTCAGTTCCAAAATGAAAGGAATAACCATTATTCGTTAAATTAGAAACTGAAATTAAATTACGTCTCATTAAAGGGACGTAAAGTACATCTGATAAAATCAAAACTTTATTGTCTGAAAATTCTAAAACTACGACTCCTATAGCAACCGCAGATACGGTTGCGCTAGAACCTAGAGTAAGCACGATCTCCCCATCACTGCATTTCCTGGTTGATCTGAACCCCTGCAATGAATTACAGATATGGTTAGTCGCACCAGAATCAATGCACCAAGTGTTTGAAGTATCCGTAATAAAACTTACTTCAATCACATGTGATTCAATCATACCTTGAACTCTTGTAGCTAAGAATTCTGGACAGTTCCTCTTCCAGTGGCCCTTCTCACCGCATTGGAAACACTTTCCTTTGCCTTGGCCACCCACCTTCCCTTTGCCCTTACCTTTTCCCTTAGATTTTGCAATCTTAGGGACCGGTCCAACATTTGAACCACCAGTGCCAGCCTTCTTCTTTCCTTTCTTACCTTTCGGTGTAGATCGGGAAGAAGAAGCGCTTTTCTCAACGTTTAAAACGCTGCCCCCAGGTTTGATCACCCCTTCTGCTGCCAGTAAAGAACTCATTAATTCGCTCATTGAAAAATCCATTTGATTCATATTATAGTTAAGTTTGAATTGAGCGAATGATGGCGACAGCGAGTTGAGGATCATATCAACTTGGGTCTGTGCATCGATGTTGGCTCCCAAGGTCTCCAGTTCGTTTAAATAACCAATCATTTTTAAAACATGTTCTTTGACTGGAGTACCTTCCGACATCTTTGCACTCATTATCTTCTGCATGGCTACCTGTCTGGCTGGCCTGCCATGCTCCCCAAACATCTTTTTCAGGGATGTGATAATGTCACTGGCAGAATCGTTCGATTGGAATTGGTGTTGTAACACACCAGCCATTGAGGCCAGAATGTAACAACGGACCATTCCATTCGACTTCTTCCATTTGTCGAACTCGCGTCTGGCAGCTGCCGAAGCATTTGCCGCGGGTTCTTCAGGGCTTGGGGTGGTGAGGACATATATGTGATCCTCCGCAGTTAAAACGATGTCAAGGTTACGTTTCCATTCAGTGTAGTTATTTCCAGTTAACTTGTTTTGAGTGAGTATGGTGGCAAGTGGACTAAATGCAGATCCAGACATTATGATTACTGAAAATCAAACAAACAAAATAAATATGGATATCAGAATTGACAGTTTGAAATAAAAGAATCCTTAAAACTCTTATTTAAAAACAAAGTCGCCGGAATATCGAAACGAAAGAATAAAGCCTCCGTGTGGTGGTCAATGTTCGATCTTTCGATTTATCATGACTTATCCGCTATGCAACTCTTGCAAAATAGTCATGACTCCCGAACCTATTTGATCTCTAAGTTACTGAATAATGCCCCGTGTGGGATCCCTTATCTATAGCTTAGCTAGTGTGTACCATTAACTAGGATCCAATCACAACCGTCTCAAGTAGCGCCTCCTTGTGGTGGTCACCCTCTAACACGTCTGATTGATCCTATCCATAGGAAGTTCACATCTAGTAACCAATGAGCAGTGTATCCTCCGTATGGAATGATCACCCCTGGCGAGGTGACACAGAATACACTACTCATCTTACAATGAACCGTTAATGGAAGATCATGGGTGTTATTTGATAAGACCCTCTCCCACTAGATTTAGAAAATTAAGGATTTTGCTTTTTAAAAATGTTTCCACACACTACCCATAAACATCCAATGTTTACTAATGTGTTGAAAACGGTTTTTGAATTTTTATTTTAGAAAACTTGTTTTAAGTGCATGCAACAATGTATTTATACGCCAATCACAAAACAAGCACATAAAACAAAAAACTAAAATGAAATA
The DNA here is from genome assembly GCA_033977485.1 of Hydrangea macrophylla. Lineage (NCBI taxonomy): Eukaryota > Viridiplantae > Streptophyta > Magnoliopsida > Cornales > Hydrangeaceae > Hydrangea > Hydrangea macrophylla. The sequence goes on along the minus strand of CM066992.1, from coordinate 51,581,400 downwards.
TAGGCATTCAAACAATGCCTCTATCTCCCATGGCTCTATTTCCATAGATCCACCTGTTGGTTTGATCGCCTCCGATTCCATCTTCATGGATAACGGCTCCATGCTCCATCTTCATGGAATTTCTAATTCTATTACATTGGTCCTATGCTTCTTTCGAAGCTTAAAATTTATCTAGAAAACAGAAATTACAACAAAATAAAAAAGGCTAGGGAAACCGGTGCGACTTTCCTTTTCGCAGGATTGAAGCCGCAGCGCCCTTTACATACGCCTTAAAACCAAACCATTAATAAATTACAACATGCACCAATCTCAAACAATATAAATATAAATATTTAAATGACTTGGTGCCATGGGAGATAGCGACTAATTTTGCTGCAAAAGAGTTAGTCGTACACGCATCCACACATACATAACAAATATATGTAACTATTGGAACATTAAATTGATTCACACAGTATATAAACACTTTACATACTGAATTAGAACTTAAAACAGCATCTTACTTCTCTGTCACAGTTCGATCGATCGAAGACCGTTCGATCGCTCGAACCTTCGATCGATTGAACACTGTTCAATCGCTTGAACATTCTGTTTCACAGAATGATTTAAAATTTTACAGAATATTTTAAAATTAAAGTTTTTAATTTCAAAACACTTTAAAACTGTGAAACAGAGAACCTGACAAAGACTCTGTCTCGATCGATCGAACCCTATTCGATCGATCGAACACCAGAAGGCTTCGATCGATCGAAACGAGTTCGATCGATTGAGAACAGAATGTTCGATCGATCGAAACAAGTTCGATCGATCGAACCCACCTTGCATCCTATGCAATCACAGTTTTGTATTCTGCTGCGATAACACTGCAGAAACAGATCTGTGATGATGTAGTTTCGAAAACAGTTCTAAAATCAACATGCAAATCAAAACTAGGGTTCCAAAAACGCATCTATAGATCCAAACGAACGTGGCTCTGATACCAATTGAAGGAAAAAGTGGTTTAAAGTGAGAGTTTAAACGCGCAGCGGAAATAGGTTAAGTTATAAAACTTTTGGTAGCCCAGGATCTACTACTCGTCAATTTCATAGATGCGTACAAGGGGTGCAAGATTTATACCTTAGTGTCTTGAACCCAATTCTGAACTTCAACTTCCAGCAACCTCCACTAGATGATCTTCACCCTTATGACTCCTGCGGATGCCTGCCGGAAAGACTAGGGTTGGTGGGAACCCTAATAGAGAGGATAGAGAAGGTTTTGGGGCTCCAAAACAGTTTCTGCAGTTTCTGACGTTCAAAACGACGAACAACCTTTTCCAGAACGCAGCTGCCCTATTTATAGATTCCCAGAACCGACCTAGACTTCGATCGATCGAAGTGACTTCGATCGATCGAACCTTCGATCGATCGAACCATTCTCGATCGATCGAACCTGTTGACTTCAATCGATCGAACATACTTCGATCGATCGAACTTGTCTTAACAACTTCCTCAAGTGTCTTTCCAAGCATCCTAGCGGAGCTAAGAGTGGGACCTCCTAGGCTCTTTATTGTTGGCTCAGACCAGTTTGTTAATTACCATGACCAAACTCTTTGATCAGCAAAGTAACTAACTGGTCAGTTAACGTTTATTCCACTATAAAACGATAACTAAACTCCAACGCAAAAGAACATATCCGAAGCGATAACTAGACTTGTATGGTGTACTAATGTCCCTCTACCGTCAGCATTCGTAATCATATTCAGGTAGTCGGATAACTGTTACTGTCAACCTGAATCATGATTACTTCTTGTATTCCTTGAGTCCCATTCACTCCTCATGATTACCAAACATGTTGATAACTCTTATCAACAAGACTGCAGTACTCAGTAATCAACTTGGTGACATTCTCAAGGGAATGCTTACTCTGAATCAGAGGATAGATTCTATCTTGACAATATATGTTCACAACCCTATGGACATGACATACCCAAGATACCCAGGTGTTGATCTTCTATAGACCTCACTGATTGGTAAGTCAAAGCAGTCATATCCATAGTCTGTGTTCATAATCATCTCAAGATTGAGAACACGTACCTTATACAAGTTATGAGTTCCTATTGACTGTTGACAGCCTTAAGCGTCAATAGGAAAGCTCAGGTCCGTCAATGCACTATAAGCACTAGCATATCAACTAAGAGCTACACTCTAGTGATTGAGATTAATCACTCCATCCAATGGTAGTTAATTATGCTACAGTGTAGACCTGATGAGGTATCCAGTCTCATCATCCACTGTGACATATTCTAAGTATCAAAGAATAGTAATTCGTATCTCACTTGTGTGTATCTCATACACACACGAATTGCTTACTATGATACTTAAGGACAAAACAATCATCTCATGAAAGAAACATACACAATGAAATGTAAAGCTGATATCCATATATTATAATGCTAATGTCTCATACATAAAGTAATGGTTTGAGGGGACAAACCCAACATATCCCAACTTGGAATTGCCAAACTGGCCATAACTGGGTTCCCAACTGGACACCCAAAAACAACTTAGTGGGTTAAACCCACTTCCAATATGTGTCACATAACACTATAATTAACATTAACTCATGATTATTTATGCTAAAACAGTATTAAATATAAACCCCAGGAGCGGGTGTCACAACGTTCCCTCTTTTTTTTGGTAGGAGGGGAGGTTTTACTTCCTCTCTTCCTCTTTCTTTACTCTCTCTCTTTTACCGAAAAATGGAAGCTCTACTTCTTTCCATTTTCTTAATTTCTTTCCTCCCCTTTTTCCCTCCTTGAAAACATCAAACTCAAGACTTTCAGCCCATCCTATACAGATAGAAATTTTCAATTTATTTATTCTTTTGTTTACAAGGAAAATGTATGGAGGTCGAATATTCGACCTATACAATGGAGGCCGGAGGGGCCTAAGAGCATCTCCATTGTATGCATTAGTATGTCAAGTCTCTGACCAAAAAAAAAAAAAAGAACTTCAGCAAAAGTAAATGTGTTGAAGAGTGGTAAAAGTCTTTCATTTAAATTACTTTAAAAGAGAGCTGATGTGGTCAATAAAGTTGAGACTTGAGAGTTAATATGTTAATTGGAGTACATGGTATTAGTTGTTTTTTTTTTTATCCTAATAACAAAGCATCTACAGGCGACCCGCACACACACTAGGGGGGTCACAAACCCACAACCTAACAAGCCCCACAGGGCAAACTCCCCAAAAAGAATGACTCCCACAGGAGTCGAACACTGGCCTCCCCCTTGGGAGAAGCCAGCCATACCACTTGAGACACAAGGTCTCGAACTCTCGGGCATGGTATTAGTTAAAGTTAGCAATCTCTAGCTTAGACCCGTAACTTCGTAAGGCTTTCGTGGCAATACATTACATGCTCTAACAAGGGAAGATTCTAAGACCTCGTTTGGTAGATCGGATAAAACTGTCGAATAGGAAATGATAAGCCAGGATTAGATAGGATTGTAATTCTGTCGGATAAGCAACATGCTATCCTGTGGTTGAAACGTGCTGGATAAAATTGTTGGGTAAGTTTTTATATCCTAATTCTGTGTTTGGTCGTCAGATATAAGTTCCGGATAATAACTATTATTTTTTAACACCCAAAAAATGGGGTCTAAAAAAAAGGAGCAAATTTGAAAATAAAAAAGAGAGGGAAAAAAAGATATGAAAATGAAGGGGGAAAAAAAGACATAAAAAAAATGGATCTGAAAAAAGAGAGATCGAGAAAAAAAAATGATCTGAAAACGAAAAAGAAAAGAAAAAAAAAAGATCTGAAAAAATAAATAAATAAAAATCAAAAAATGAAAAAGAAAAAGAATAAAATTCTAAAAAAAAAATATTTCTTAGAAAATTATTGGAAAATCCCTACAGTAACTCCCAAGAGTTTAAAATTTAAATTGGTTTGACCATTTTCTAAAAAGAACAAAAGGAATCTCAGCCAATGCTCGCACGGTATAAGTGCGAGCACCATAAGATATCCCAAGTCACCAGTTGCACCCAAGCGCCTCACGCGCCAAGTGCTTGCCTTCAGCCACTCACACCGTGTGAGTGGCTGTACCATATGAGATCCATTTTAAAAATATTTTTTTAAAACTTTAAACCTTTATAATTTTTGATCTACAGCTCTGTTTTTTACAAATTTTATACCATTGGAACCGTGTCGACGAGAGCAACAAAACTAGTACCATTGTTGATATATTTTGAGCAAAAGAAAAACTCATATTTTTACATGCCATGTTCCAGACGAACCAAATAGATTTTTCACATATTATTCGTGTAAGGGTTACTGAATTTTCACTTAATATTCACGTATGCGAAGTTGATATGTTTTGAGGAAAAAAAAACGAATGTTCACTTTGTACTTAAGGAGAGTTTTAGTGAAATTTCACAAAAATTTTGTATTTTTTTGGGTTGAAAACTATATTTTATAATTGATTTGTGAAATTTAAAATTTTTTTTAAAAAAAAAAAAAACAAAACAAAACAAAATATGCATTGTTTAATATGGAAAAGAAAAAAAGAGTGGAATTTCACTTGGCATACATGAATATTAAGTGAAATTTCACTGAACTTGTACATGCACATTAAGTGAAATTTCACTTAAATCGACATTTAAGAGACTTTTTAACAAACTAAGTATCAAATTAGACCTTAAACTCTAGAGAGTTAATTCTAGTTATTCTTGGGATATTTAGTGAATTTTCACTTAGCATACAAGTAAACTAATTGAAATCTCACTGAACGAGTACACGAATGACGAATGTTAAGTTTAGTTTCATGTTTTTTAGTAACAAGGCATGTACGGATTCAGTGAATTTTGACTTAATATTTATGTATGCTAAAATTTATATGTTTTGAGAAGAAAAAAAAAAGGACTAATTTTAACAAGAATTCCTGCACTTGTGTTTGATTGAAAATTTGTATTTTATAATTGATTGTGAAATATGTTTCTTTTAACAATATATGCATTGTTTAATATGAAAAAAAAAGGGTGAAATTTCACCATGCATATATGAATATTTAGTGAAATTTCGCTTAACTCATACATGAACATTAAGTGAAATTTTACCTAACTTTGCATTTAATAGATGTCACGCCCCGGATCCACACATGTAAATCTAGGATACGTGGCACGCCACCAAGACTCGTCCCAAGTCATTAAAGTTACGAAAATCAAAATAATAAAGTTATGATTAAAGAACTCAACACACTATTTTAATTTTTCAAAGATTTGAACACATATACCCAAACACATCTTGTCAAAATCTGTTTTCAAAAGTAACATTTTTGTAGGTCAAAGGGTCCCCAAAGATACCCCCTCACCTAATTAGAAGTTACAGAAATACAACCTCGTCCCATAACCAATCAATATAACACGTCCCCTGTATTACAAGAATTTAAGCCACAATCATTTTCTACACAAATCTAAATAAATAATTGATTACAATATTTCACTAATTTAATTTATTGAACATAAATCTAATAAGTAGAAATTCACTTATAATCCCACGCCCACGAATGCTCACCAATTCCATTTCTTTCCTTTTGAGCTCCACCTTGAACACCTACGATGGTTATTCAATAACCACTACAATATATAAGCTATATGCTTGTGAATAACACTAATTATGCACATGGATAATAAACATGCTCAATTTCATTTCACTACAACCAACTATAGTCTCCGGAAATTACTAGTTCACTTCCACCACTACCAACTAGTCCGCGGCTCCATTCCCTAAGTCCACGTGACCTAGTTATGACCCACGCCTCACGTGCAGTCCCATAGGCCTCTGGCGGCCGTGGTCGTCACCACATCGATTACCTCATGGTGGTATAGAACTAACAATCCCATTGACCCAAATAAACAACTTAACATGCTCACATAATTCATTACACCGTACTTTCACAATAAAATTGGGCCTAATTTAACCACATGAATTTCCCATTAATAAACTAATAAGCTTTATTAAGCTTATTTAACATGCTTTTACATCACAAATGAACTTAAACATGAAACCATCCATATATCATAATTAATGTCACTCACCTCTTGGGTTTCGCTCCTAGTTGTGAAATTAAAACCCTACTATGGACCAGGTACAAATCCTATACATGAATTATAAGTTATGAGCTTAAACCCCAAAAAGGGTCGCGGAAAAACTATCACAGAACTTAATCAAATTGGTACCAAAACGCTAGTCTCACCTCTAGGAGTCCGAATATATACTCAAAATTGAAATTGAACGTCAAACAGCGCGACGATTGACGTCAAAACGGCGATGAAACTCGTAAGCTTCCTCTCGGTCTCGGTCGGCTAGCTCTCGCAGAGAAATAAGATGTAGATGGTGACTATGAGTCACCACCCCATGTGTCAATATATTAACTAACCCATTTATTCGATTTTGTGTTTACCTCCCCCGAAGTTCTGGTTTATACAAGAACGCCCCTACTAATTATGAACCATATTTAAACTATCCCAAATTTAAATGAGTATTTGTCTATGTCTCGCATGGGTCCCATAAGTGGTCCCATATAATTATATGAAGTTGCTAATTAGCCTACTAATTATGTAACGTGTTCAATTCGTGCTCACAAAGGTACCCCTAATTGACCCTAAAAGTGGTCACTACCTAATAACATAATATTAACAACAAGAAAATAATAAATCATTTAAGCCTTAATAAACAGTTAAGCACATAAGGTATTCCACATATTACTGTCCCATCTCAACTGGGACCCATCAACACATGTCCCAACTTGGGATTGCCACATTAGCCAAAACTGGGTTCCCAACTGGACACCCACAAACAATTTAGTGGGTCAAGGCCCACATCTCACATATACTCAAATCATCATTAAATGATTAATAATGCATGCCAAATATTATTAAAATAATTCGCGAAAGCGGGCGTTACAATAGACTTTTTAACAAATTAGTAATCAAATTAGACTTTAAAATCTAGACAGTTACTTCTAGTGAAATTTCATCTGACATACATGAAAGTAAGTGAAATGTCATTGAACGCGTACACAAATATCAAGTGAAAATTTAAGTTTTTCAATAACAACTGAACAAGGCAGGTAAAATGTCTTTTTTTTTTGCTCAATACATATCAACAATTGTACTAGTTTTGTAGCTCTCGTCGACACAGTTCCAACGGTATAAAATTTGTAAAAAAATAGAGTTGTAGATCAAAAGTTATGGGGGTTTAAAATTTTAAAAAACATTTTTGAAATGGATCTCATATGGTACAGCCATTCACAAGGTGTGAGTGGCTGCAGGTAAGCATTGGGCGTGTGAGGCGTGCAACAGTGACATGGGAGATGTTATGGTGCTCGTACTTATACCATGCGAGCGCCTGCTATTAGCTTTTTGGCCTTTTTATAAAGTGTACTTTTAATTTGTCTTTTAGCTTAACAATTGTCCCTAATTGTCCTTTTCAGTAATTCCTCCAAGATTTTTTTTGTCTCAAGTAATTATTCCAATCTTCTAATCCAACCTAATACCCATTCTCCATGGGTTAGAGTTATCACACTCTCTATAGGATAAAAACATAGTTCAGAACTATTTTATCATGTCTGATGAATGTTGGATAGGATAAAAGTTACAATCATGTCTCTTATCCTAATCACCAAACGAGACCTAAGGCCTTGTTTGGTGGTCAGGATAAGAAGCAGGATAGGATAACTTTTATGCTATCCAGTGTTTGGTGGCGCCATTAGACAGGATAAAATAGTCATGAACTAAGTTTTTATCCCATGGAGAGTGGGATAACTCTAACCCATGGGGTGGGATTAGAAGTTTTGGATAATTTCTTGGGACAAAAAAAACCCTTTTTTTTTTTTTTAAGATTTGTTTTTTTTTTTTTTTTTTTTTTTTTTCTGTTTTTTTTCTTTTTTTTTTCAAACCATTTTTTTTCTTTTTCATTTTCATATATGTTTTTTTTTCCTCTCTTTTCATTTCCGATCTGCTTTTTTATTTATTTATTTTTTTTAGATCCTATTTTTTTTTCAGATTTTTTTTCTTTTCTTTTTCATTTTCAGATCTGCCTTCCTCTTCTTCTTTTTTTTCTCATATCTTTTTTTTTTCTTTTTCTTTTTTTTTTTCAGATCTCTCTCATTTTTTTTTTTCAGATCCATTTTTTCCCCTTTTTTTTATTTTCAAATCTCTTTTTTATTTTCTTTCAAATCTCTCTTTTTTTTTTTTTTTTTTTTCATTTTTAGATCTACTCTTTTTTTTTTCTTTGTTCAGACACCATTTTGTGTTAACAAAAGTAATAGCTTAGTTATTATCCAGAACTTATATGCGGGCACGACCAAATACATGATTAGGATATAACAACTTATCCGACGATTTTATCTAACATATTCCAAATACAGAACAACATAATAGCTTATCCGATAAAATTACTATCTTATTTGATCTGCTTTATCCTGTTCTATCCGACAATTTACTCGGCCGGCCAAAAGAGGCCTAAGAGTCTAAGACCCAACTCTCCAGCAAACTAACTATACTCACTATCCAAAAAGTATTAATTTATTGTTTTGAGTCACATAAGAAAATAAGATCACCATTCTTGCCCAAAAATAAGAAAATAATCGTAATAATGCCATAAAAGACTCATCATAAATAATCATCACTGAGGCTTTGAAAGCCTTTGTGGTGTTTGATGATGTCACTCCAGTGTGATTGGTGCAAGTATTGGAGGCCTGATACCTACTCTCTCAAATTCACATCAATTATAATCACCTTCTTACAACCATACATTATCTCAATACTTATCCACACATGATACAATCCATTAAACTCATATTGCCGTAGTTTTAAAAACCTTTTTGCCACGTGCAAAAAGGTACAATTCAAGGCACAATTTTTGTATCTCAACTTTCAATAATGATAAATTCACTCTCCCAATTACACTGTCAACCATATTCAGCAAATTATGTCTCTTGATTCTAATGTGTTTTATGTGGAATTTATGTAATATCCATCAAAATTAAGAACAATCAATGATCAAAATATGTTAAATGTGATTAAAAGTGTGATTGAGAGAGTGGGTGTATCACTCCTCCTCAACTTTTTAGTTTTTTGCAGATGTGAAATTGTTAAAAACGCTAAGAATGGTTGGTGTAATTTTTTTTAAAAAGTGTTAAGTCCTACAAAAAAAAAAAAAAAAAAAAACCTTTGAATTCTTCCATAATTGATTGATGCTAATTTATGATGGCCGTTGAAGGACCCTTGAAATGTTCTACTTCTAGAAAAGAAATTCTAATTTATTCCTATATGTTTGAATAAGCATACAAACTACTGTAGTTAAATAAAAGTCCAATTAGGTTCTCTGTCTCTCTTTCGCGTTTACACAAATGCTTTTGACTTTGACCCAGTAGCTGCCATAGTCGACCATCCTACGTGGCAACTAACCATTCCTTATCTGCCACGTTTTACTAGTAATTACCTAAAACATGAATTACAAAAAAACAAAAACAAAAACAAAAAAGAGTATTTATTTATGCTATTTTTCTCTACCGATATTCTGGAATCTGGATTAACACAGCTCAACATCTCCTTGTTCCCTCTCTCTCTCTCTCTAGAAATTTTGTCCTCTCTCTAGAATTCAACGAGGAGGGATGCCGTTTTGCAACGTCGGCGCGTACCACACCGGCGGAGATGCAGTGGGAAGCAATGCAATTCAGATTTTCTACAGAAAGTACGGCCACGGACCAGTCAAAGTCCTGATGATCATTGGTCCGTAATCGCCTATCGGTATTCGATTTATTGTTTTCTGAGATGGGTTTTGGTTTAATTTTTCTGGGTCGTTGATATAATTTTGTGGTTGATGCTCTCAGGATTGGCTGGGACCCACGATTCATGGGGTCCACAAATCAAGGGTCTCACAGGAACAGTCACGTCCAATGACGATGAACTGATCGCCGTTGATCGGAACCCGGCTGAGGATGGTGCCGCCGGCGACAATGACGGTGGTGTAGAGGTCTGTGCTTTTGATAATCGTGGAATGGGTTGTAGCTCTGTACCCACCAGAAAGTCAGAATATACGTGAGTCCAATTAATTTTCATATTTTAATTATATTTTCAGCAATTCACGGTTGTATTTATACACAAACATATACTATCTTTGTGTTTCATATATTTATGTTATCGTTGGTTTTCTCACTGCTGAACTCAATCCCAATTTGCATTTTGGGAAATCCATTGTTGAGTTTTTTTGTCATTTACCTTGTTATTGCTATGTTTTGGTTGCCGAGAAAATGGGTTTAATAAAAGCTGAATTTACTTTGACATGGGCCCAATGATACTAAAGTCTTCACTTAACGGTGCCTAATACATTATTGGGATGTATGTGGTGGGGTTTTTACTTGTTTAAAAATCAAGACTTGAACTTTTATAGGTTATTGACTTATAGTAGTTACTTTGTTTTCTTTCATTAATTGTCCAAGCTGACCATAAGAAGAAATATTTCTAATAGACATTGAACCTACAATTTAATTTATTTTTGTATGGTTAATTGGGTGCAGAACAAGAATCATGGCAGCAGATGCAATAGCTGTAATGGATCATTTGGGTTGGAAAAAAGCCCATATTTTTGGGCATTCAATGGGTAAGTCCATAACAGTATAACTCCTTGAGAGTTTTTGTCATTTCCTACAATTGAGTCATCTTTTCTCCAACAAAGTTGTGATAATTGCTCTACACTCAGAACTGAAAGATAGTAAGTATTTCACTAATGTACAGTATATTTAGATATTTGTGAGCACAGTGGATCAATATTTTCACATTGGCCCACCGGCTAAACTTTTCTGGATCCACAGCTACAGTGTATGCAGCCATTTTGGCTGTGGTAAAGCATACTTGTAAACAAATGGCAAGATGACATTAAATAGGCCCTGAGATTACATTTGTGATATGCCTTATGTAAAAATATATATATATATATATATTATTGTAATCATGCATAGTACTACCCATATAAATTTTACTAGCAGTGGATGTATAATTGGTCAGCTTATAAAGCACGGACACGGACACGACACCACACCGGCTCTTCGACATGACAAAATCCTAAAAAATTGCACGTCAACACTACAGTAAAAGTGTCCATGTAGTGTCGTGTCCATGTGTCAGACATGATACGACACGCGATACGTGTCCTTCTTAGAAGTGTCGGTGCTTCCTAGGTCATATGTGGTTCTTTAAAAAGTTGAAAAGAAGTTCCGTTTTGTAATGAAATTCAATGGTTTGAGCTTCTTTCAACTTGTGACAAAGACCCTTTAAATTTAAGATTACATGTTGTAAGGATGCTGATTTTTCTGCAAGTTGAGCCAAAGAATTTAATAACATTTACCTATTGCAATAATGCTGCTTCTAGATTTCATCGAATCAAAGATGAGTGAATCAAGTTGCCCCTATTGCTGGCCAAATTAATTTGATTTTGACTCAGGTTAGATTTAGCTAACTCCTATACTTTTCTATTTTCACAGGAGCTATGATAGCTTGTAAATTGGCAGCAATGGTGCCAGATAGAGTTCTGTCTTTGGCTTTACTGAATGTAACAGGTGGAGGTTATGAATGCTTTCCCAAGGTATCATTCCTTTTGGGACCATACAGCTGATTATATACGTACAGTATTAGCAGAAATTTTAAAAAGAAAGGGAAAAAACAGAAGAGGTGGAACTTCCCGGACCATTAAATTTTTCCTGACCTTTTGGAGTTCTCAATTTCGTGTGGATTGATCTTTATATTCAAATTACAGATGAACATTTTTTAGGGTAAATTGTACTGGTTGTTTGATAACACGAGAGTTTTTTTTTAACCTTTTTTACGTGCGTTGGTTCGTAATTGATGCCATCGCAGGGATATAATGGTGGTGTTTGTTACTGTTGTTTCAGCTTGACCGTCAAACTTTGTCTGTCGCAATCCGTTTCTTGAGGGCAAAAACTCCTGAGCAGAGGGCAGCTGTTGACTTGGATACTCACTACACAAAGGTTAATACAGTTCTTCAACTTAGTCTGTCATTATCCTATTTTTTATTCACTCACAAATAATGATGGGGAAAACTTCTGATAAAGTGAAAGAGTTGGCTATAAGACAACTTATCCCATCTTCAACTTTTTTAGAGTAAACAGTTCATTTATATATTTCTCATTCTATATATCAGTACAAGCTTAGTCATTAACCAGAAACTATGCACATGCTTTTTACGTTCTTATATAAGAATATGGTTGAATGCTGCTTTATGTGTCTATTGGGTGTGCAGGAATATCTTGAGGAATATGTTGGCCCTAACACAAGAAGAGCAATTCTCTATCAAGTAAGGCAGCTGAGCTGATCAACCTTAAGATTTTTTCTGTATAATGATGTTGGCATTTAAAGTTGGTACAATTACTGTTCCCTTTTTTTCCCCACAATGTGTCGATCACATTCACTCAACTTTTTTGGTTTTCCTGCTTGATTTGGGGGCTTGTGTTATAATGGATAAAGGCAAGATGTCAATGGTGATTAGAAAGGAAAATTATCCAAGAAATATACATTAAGAATATAAAATAGGCGAGATTGGTTTTGTTCCCTTCCTTCTCCGCTTGGGACTTAAATTCACTGACTTGACTACTCATCTGCCAATGATTCTGAACGATCATCCAGTAATTGTGTGGTATGTTTACTCTGACTAAGGGCAACCGTTAAGCCAATTTGTATGCTATAAGAAGTTTCCCACATACTGTAGCCTGCATTCTGTAAGTTTTGATTTCGGTTGCATGTCATGTGAGCTAATAGATTAAGATTGGCTTCAAGGTCTCAGCCTTGTAGCCCATACGATATTCTTTTTAGCAATGCTAGTTCAGAGTAGTTACAAATCTTGAATAGATAGACATGGATTCGTCTTTTGATTATAAATGACATTTGGTTTGATAAGAAATAAAGATAGCTTCATTAAATCAAGGATCACTATGGCATAAAAAAGATGGATGATGAATTCTTCTTGTTAAAAGGGGATGAAAAGAAAATAAGCAACCACAAGAAATCCCATCCCCCAACAAACCATATGGAAGACTCACGGGGTTGAAACCGGCCTCTAACTAGCACTACAGTGTTTTCTTTGGATTTATCTTTGGGACTTTGGCCATCATGATTTTCAGCCTAGGGGAATTTCATGATTAGTACATCCTTTGAAGCTTCCTGCATTGACAGGAGGAACATTGGCTAGTCGGCTTTTTTAGCAACGTCTCTCTCTCTCTCTCTCTCTCTCTCTCTCTCTCTCTCTCTCTCTCTGTGCTATGTTTAGCAAATTGTGTGGCTGTAAAAACATGTAGAGTTGAGGTTGCTTTCATGTTCTAAAATATTCTCTTCGAACACATTTTGCAGGAATATGTGAAAGGTATATCCGCAGCTGGGATGCAATCAAATTACGGTTTTGATGGTCAAATTCATGCATGCTGGACACATAAAATGTCAAGAAAAGAACTTGAGTCGATCCGATCTGCTGAATTTCTTGTTTCAGTCATTCACGGCAGGTATTTACTTTTAGCTCAAAATCACTCCTTGTTGTAATCACCCATGAGAAATAGTTCACTTTGTAAACTAATTGTAGACTTTTCATGAATGTATAGGCAGGACATCATTGCTCAATTGTATTATGCGAGGAGACTAGCAGAGAAGCTGCATCCCTTTGCTAGAATGGTTGAACTTCATGGAGCCCATTTAGTGAGTCATGAGAGGACCGAAGAGGTACTCAATCTAACAGTGATAGATATAGATATGATAATAAGGTGGCAATCAAATTATTGCTATGATGATAACGCTGAAACTCAGAAAATTAAGTGCCCAATCTAGTGTGGAGTTTGTGAATAAAAAAAGAAAAATAAAAACAAAAAACAAACATTTCCAAAATAGTCCCACTTTGGAAACATATTGTGAGGATCTATACGAGTACTTGGAGCGATCTTATATCCAAGACACAAATATGTTGCATTTTGGTCGTGTGTAATGCAAACTGCTAGTTTATGATACTCGCACAGCCCAACATTCTGTACCTTCCAAAATGTATTGTGAAGGTTTATACGAGATCTTGCGGCGATATTATATCTGAGGCACAAGTATTTTTACTTGCGAACATAAAAAAAAATATATTTCAACACTGAAATTGATAGGAAGAAAGCACAAGCGTCTAGGCTAATAGCGGTTTTTTTTTTTTTTTTTTTGATAAGAGGCTAATAGCGGATTTAACTTCACAGAATAGCTAGTAAAAAATTTAGGCGATCTGTGGATCAATTAATGCCTGTAGGGATCGAATTGAGTGAGTTGCTAGAGAATTTCTTATTGTTTGCTCAATCTTTGTTACATTTCTTATATTATGCTGAACCTTTCTACGATTCTTCTAGATCAAATGATAATATGTTGGTGTCGTTGGAAAACTTCAGGTCAATAAAGCACTTGTGGATTTGATTAAGGCATCAGAAATGAAGATCAGCTCATTTGAATGGACAAATTTGCCCATGAAAAGCTCTGGTAAGCATTAGACCCTCAACTTCTTTCTTGTGTAAATGATGCATTAGTGGCTGAGACTAGCATAGCCATATCACCTTAGTCATGGGACCCAGTTGCCTTTTATGCTATACCATGAAGCTTCCCGGACTTCATTTCCCCATCTTTCTTCCTCTTTTTCATGATGGGAATTCATCATATATAAAGATCTTATACTACTAAAGGATGAAAGGGTCCATGTGGTGGGTACATCCCACCTTATAGATGAGACTCATGGTGTCCGACAAGAAACCTCCCCAATATCAATCACACCCACACACATACAAATAAATACAACTGAATTCATAAATTGTGCATATACAACGGTCATGTGCTAATACGTGCTATTCATTTGTCAGGATGGGTAATGACGCGGATATCGTCTGTCAAAACAAATTTTGATGGACGAGGTAGTCTCTCTTCCATTCCAGAAAAGCTAAATCGTGTCCTACTATACATTTTTGGCCTCTTTGTGCTGGTATTTGAGTATTTTCGAAGATCGTTAAGAAGTCTAAAACCAGTTAGAATCGGAGCTGCCCTTACATAAAGCAACTTCGCTTTTTTCCAACGGGTATTTCAGTTCTCGACTCTTTTCAACACTTATTATCTATTAGCTTCAGTTTAACCATAACTACTGAACTACTGAGAATAAGAACTTAAATCACATGTTTTCTTCTCTTTGCAGGGAATTTTTTTGATTTGGAACCCCAGTAATTTGGTAACTCATACTTGATATGAACCAATATGCATATAATATATGACCTGAAGATGAAACCAGCACACATACACAAAAAAATTTAAAGAGGATTGACACAAGAGATATCAGGGGACAAGGTGGTCATTAATTGATTTCTTGCATGGTAGGAGATAAAAACAGTCATTGTAACTTGTAAGGTGGAATCTTACCTCACCAAAGGCAAAGGCAAAGGCAAGCAGAAAGATGGATGGCTAACATCTCTCTCTCTCTCTCTCCCCCCCCCCCTCTTTTCAGTTGTATCTGTTATCTGTATGACATCTACAATAGTGTTTGTTATACAAGTGAATTTGTACTGGCTGCACTGCTTGTAACTTAACTTCTGAAAAAGGATTAAAGATTAAGATCTTGGCTTCCTGAAATGCATAAAATTAAGTGTCTTCTTTAGCCTTTGTTTGGTTTAAAGATTTAAGGAGGGAAGGAAAATAAAGTAACGAGAAATACACTTTTATTTTTGCTTGGTTAATAGGAAAAACAATGAGGAAAACAGCAAGAAAAAGTAAATAAATTGAAGAGTAAAAAATAAATTAAATTAAATTGAATTTTGTGAATCACTTCCCTTCCTTTTCTCTTGAAATTGTCGTATTTTGAAAACTACAAGTTTCTAGTCTAAATAAAGCCTGGAGAAAAACAATAAGGAAATAACTTTTTCTTCTTTTTTTCCTTCTCTGAATCGGTAAACCAAAAGGAAGCGTTAATCTTGATATCATTCAACCTATTCCGAATATATGTTTATCAAATAAATGGGAAGCCCTCAAAGCTTATTTTATCAACACATATAAGCTCTATTTGGTTCTTTGATTTAGTGAGGGAAAAGAAAACATACGAGGAAACCATTTTCCTTTATTTGGTAAAAGGAAAACAATGAGGAAAATAGGAAAGAAAAGAGAATAAGTTGATAAATAAATTAAAAATTTTGAAAGTTGTTATTTCCATTCCTTAATTCATATATAATAATTATATTTTTGAGATTTTTAATTTTTTATATTATTTAAGCACGAAGGAAAGCACAAGGAAAAATACGAAAGAACTAGTTTTCATTCTTGTTTTCCATTCCCTTATCTTTTCCCTCAAAAAATCTATGAATCAAACACAGCATAAGTATCAATTTTAGAGCCAAGTTCAAAAGTGATGAAGTAGAAGAGCAGTAGCTCACAAACTTCAAATCAGTTGTGTTGAAATTTAGGGTGCCTTGATCATGTATACTCATACCAGCCTACAAGAATAGAATTTCTAAGTTATGATCTTAAAAGAAAATAGAGATTCTCAGAGGGAGGACAACTTAAGACAAACCTATTTCATGGGTATCAACATCTACTGTTCAGCAAGTTGTTAGGCTTTGCACATAAGAAGCATTTCCATAACAATTTCAAACAGAAACACCACCATCATAGATTAGTAAAGTTAACTAAAGAATCATATATATATATATATATAGAGAGAGAGAGAGAGAGAGAGAGAGAGAGAGAGAGAGAGAGAGAGAGAGAGAGAGAGAGAGACTTGCCTGGGATAATCTTGTTTCGGAGAGAAAATGGCATGGTGGTGAAGAAGCTGAGAGAGAGAGAGAAGGAAAGGAAAGAGAGTGCATGTGTAATTGAGAGAAAAGTAGGAGAAGGATTGGGGTTTCAAATTGATAAGTAATATACCAGTGGAATATTACACATGCATCTAATAAACCAGGTGGACCAATAAATAATATACCAGTGGAATATTCTAATATTCCTAGCCAAGAATTTATGCCCAACAAGATACTCCAAACTTATTAGATTTCAATTTCTTAAAATACAAGAAGTGGGCAGATACCATGCTTGTGCATGATTGCATGGTAACACCTCTAGTCTACTTAGAGCCTTTGTTTGGTTTGTTAATTTATTGAAGGAAAAAAAAAAAAAAAAAAAAAAAAAAAACCAGTTCACTTGTGTTTCTCTTGCATTTTCCTCTATACTTAAATTATATTAAAAGTAAAAAAAAATTTGTAAAGTAAGAAAAATGGAGAAAAGTAACAAACAAGATATAAAAGTTATGATTTATTTACTACTATATTTTCTTCTCCTTCTCATTTTCCTCACATTTTTCTTAGTAACAAAAGAAAAGAAAACGTTTTCCTTTCATTTCCCTCATTAATTCCATGTACCAAATAGAGCTTAGAAAGAAAAGTGGAATATGATGAGATGTTCATTTAGGGAAATCAATAGTGAGAAAATAGAACGAGTCAACTGTTCAAATAAAAATTCGAATTTTTGTCTGAATTGACCTCTTTTAACTATTACTAGGAAGACGGCCCGTGCAATGCACGAGCGTTGGATTTTGTAGAAAAAAAAAACAATGCATATATTTTTTTCATGTGGACAAGAAAGAGAAATAAGTTTTATTAATTCTTGAGATGGTATTAGAAAAATATGGTTTAACAACAATTATATTAATTGATGTTAACCTACAATTTAAGGCTCTTTTCTTTAACGTATAGATAATAAATATATATATATATGTATATGTATATATATACATACATATATACAAAAATTAAGGGTAATATAAAAAAGGCAAAAGGGTAATTTGGTAATTTGATTTAACAAAAGAGTAATTTGCAAAAAGCTTAAGGGTAATTCGATTATTCAATTTGTAATTGTACATACTTTAAACTTTAAGGCTCTTTTATTTAACATATAGATAATATGTATATATATATATATAGATATTCACACACACACGCATGCACACTCGTATATACAAAAGGGTAATTTATGAAAGACAAAAGGGTAATTTCGTAATTTAATTAAACAAAATGGTAATTTGTAAATTAAAGGTATAAGGGTAATTAGATTATTCAATATATATATATATATATGCATCATAATATAATAAAAGGGTTTTTGGTAATTTTATTTAACAAATGGGAATTTATAATTGTAAACACTTTAAAGTTTAAGCTCTTTTTTTTAAGACATAGAAAAAAAGGGTAATTTGCATAAGGCATAAGAGTAATTTGGCTATGCAATTTATAATTGTACACAGTTTTATTCAATTTTGTTATATAATATATTCAATATATATAATATAATAAAACAATATATGTATATATATACATACAAGGGTAGTTTACAAAAGGAAAAAGGGCAATTTGATAATTCAATTTATAATTGTACACACTTTAAATATAGAAGTACTAATAATAATAATAAATTATAATATGTATATATACATACACACATATATACAAAAGGGTAATGTATAAAAAAACAAAAGGCTAGTGCTAATGCTAAAGCAGAAAGTGTTGCTAAAAGTTTTAGCGACAGTTACCTAAGTGTCATTAAAACTTTAAGTGACACGTTCTGCTTTGGCATTAGCATCACCCTAACAAAAAGGTAATTTGGTAATTCAATTTAACAAATGGATAATTTGGTTATTCAATTATAATTATACACACTTTAAACTTTGACAAAAGGGTACTTTATAAAAGACAAAATGGTAATTTTAATAATATAATAAAATAATATATGTATATATATACGCACAAGGGTAATTACAAAAGGCAAAAGGGTAATTTGATAATTCTATTTAACAAAAGGGTAATTAGGTAATTTTCTAATTGTACTCACTTTAAACACATAAACAATAATAATAAATTTTAATATGTATACACATATACATACACACACACATATACGAAAAGATAATTACAAAAGTAACTTAAGGCTTGTTTGGTAATTATATGATTCCTTAAAAGTTGTCTTAAGGCTCAAACAAGCCTTGCCAAATAAACATTAAATTTCAAAAGTAATCTAAGACTTGTTTTAGAAAAGTGACTGAAGATTTTTTTAGTAATTCAAAGATTCCTTAAAAAGTTGCCTTAAGCCTCAAACAAGCATTGCCAAACAAGCATTAATTTATAAAGTTATCTAAAGCTTGTTTGGTAATTCAAAGAAACAGTACAAAAAATACAAACAAAAGTTGTAACTATTTGTAACTATTGCTTGAAAAGTCGATTGAATAATCACTTGTAGATTAAATAATTTTAAAAATTGAATCAAATTGTATATATTTGTAATTATTGGTTGAAAAGTTGATTGAAACATCATTTCTAGAATAATTTAATTTTAAAATTTGACCCAATAATAATAAGGGTTGTTTTGTGGGTGAAATGACCAACCTACCCTCACAAAAGGACAAAAACTCAAAGTAATCATTAAAGGAAAATGGAACAAAACATAAAAGTAAGGGTAAAACAGTCATTTCAAACAAATCAAGAAATACCAAAATTGGACAAAATTGAAATTGAAACCACTCTAATCTCTTTTATAGTATAGTACTATAGATATATATATATATATATATATATAGCATATTAGTAAAAACTATGTAGTATAAAGGCAAAATGACATATAAGGATAAAACAATTGATGAAATGACAAGGAAGGACAAATGAAATTGAAACTCCACTGAAGACTCTTTTATAATATAGTGTAGATATGTAATTAAAAATGCGAGAATAGTGTAATGTAGTGCATGTGTATTTTGGAATTGATAGAGACATCAATGACATCATATAATATTGTAGATATGTGAGTATAAAATACTTCATTGATTGATTCAGAACACTTTGGTAATGTAATAATGTCTAATACTTTATTTAGGAACTATATTTCAATACATTTCCTATACCTTTCATAATGTCCAATATTTTTTCACATGTGTTCCTATTGACAAACTTGCACATATCTATATCTATATTATCAACTTCAAACACTGAAAATATATTCAGATTGGATGAACCTACGTATAAAAAACTCATAAATGGTATAATGAGATTGACTCATTACAATACGGCCACACCCAACACAGGTTTTGATAACCATAGCATTAAATGTTTGAGAATGAAAAGAACAATCACATGTTTGGGTTCTTTCTACCTTTTTGATTGCTTGAACAAAATCCAACCAAAACCACAATAACCGACCTAGATCTAGACTTTTGAGATTGCTTGGTTAATTCAATAAGTGCTATTTGTGATTTATAGAAAAACCAATTTTAAACAGTTTTATGTTCGTGTAGTTACTTTTTAGCAGGGTCGGTCTTGAACACAAGCTACTCAAGCAACCGCTTTGGGGCCTAGGCCCCCACTTTAATAAGGCACCCACTCAATTAAATAATTGCCTATTATACATAACTCAGGTTGGTTCATGCCAAATAAATTTTTTTCAAGAAAATAAATTTGCGGAGTCCCCATTTTCGAAGTTCGCTTAGGCCGTCTAAAATGTCATGACCGGCACAGCTTCTTCAGTACCTAGGAGAGCCTAAAAGTACTCGAGTAATCTATGAGGGCTTAAAAATACTCTAATACCTTTTTTATTTGGTGCAGTGGTCTTGTGTGAGGACATAAGTACTATATACGAGGGAGGGGTGGCACAGTTTGAACCTTAGTATGAGGGTAACACGTAGTGCATTTCTACCAACTAGGCTCAATAATTGGTTCTTTATCAAACATGTAGGATACAGACTTTCATAAAAATCAGATACATATGTATTCCCAAACGGATCATTTGGGTTGGTCGGATCCTATTTGACTTCAATTTCGGGTTGATATAACTTGTAAGTTGTAGTAATATATGTTGCCCTAATAGTCCACATTGACCCCTGTGGATATCGCAGGTTGACTTACCCACAGCTTTTCAAAATCAATTTCTAAAACAAAATGAGTCGCCACTTAATTTTTAAAAGGAAAAATTAAGAAACCATTTTGAAAGGAAACCGATCGTTTGCGAAACCAAAGATTAACTAGGTCCGGGGATTATGGAATGAGAGAGGAAGGAGCCCGTCGGACTAAAACACCCTCTCTCATCCTATCTTGCGATAGGCCTCTACTCAACATCCTTTTAATCGAATTATTAATTTAAATGTGC
Source organism: Hydrangea macrophylla (assembly GCA_033977485.1). NCBI lineage: Eukaryota > Viridiplantae > Streptophyta > Magnoliopsida > Cornales > Hydrangeaceae > Hydrangea > Hydrangea macrophylla. The sequence goes on along the minus strand of CM066992.1, from coordinate 51,560,191 downwards.
CCTCAATTAATACGTATGTATAATATACATTACAAAAGCATGTCTAAAGGGGTGTAAAATTGCAATTGACAAAATATCATTCACAAGCCACGTAATTCAGGTAGCAAGCGATATGATATGCAATAGAGAACAAGTGAACTTACCCGGGATCCAGCAGCGATAATAAACGTGCAATGCATGCGAACAAAAGAAAATCCTAAAAAGAGGTCTCTAATCACATATACACATAAGGCAAATCCTAATTCTAAGGTATTGCGCATTAAGTCGAAAAATCAATAAAATCAAGAAATTAAGATAAACTAAAGAGGAGTTCTAGAAATCATACCTTAATAGCGCTACAAAACAAAGGTTAGTCCACATGCTTCACATAATAATACGATATCAAACAATCAGTCCTAATTCTCTAGCTTATACCTAGCAAGCAATGAAACCCAACCTTATCCAATTACGAATTCCAATTATGAGCATTAATGTACATGAATGAATGGATGTGAACAAGAATAAGACATGGATATATTCGCTAATTTGGGTCACCTAGCCTCTGGATTTAAGCTAAGTTACCATTATTCAAAGTATGATTTGGGTCCTAAGGCATTAAGAGACCATTTGAGTTGAAATAAGTAAGATTAGACAAAAATAGTAGCAGTTTTTATGAATTACAGAGAGCAGACCAGATGTTCAAAGATAGAAATAAAATACTTCCAACGGTTAGATCTGAATGAGTTTTGGATATGTTATGCCTCTGTGAGTCTAGTTTTCAAATCAAAAAGAAAATCAAAGTTCCAACGGTCGGATCTCCGGGAATATGAAAAATACTAGACATCACTCAGCACTTTACAACCTTCTGTCCAGAATTCTTGCACGATTTATTAAAATTAGTAAACAAATCCGAATTGCTTTGTTCTTTTTAGGGTGACTTCCTAACACATTGAACTTCATAGAAAAAATTATTTGGAGTCACAAACACTTTATTAGAACTCTGATTTAATTGTTTCAAAAGAGTGTCACAGTTCTGAAACTATTCTGGAATTCTGGACAGATTGTATCTGTGTCACAAAACTCATGATCAAACCATCCTAAACATGAAATCACCTTAAAACAAAAATTACAGTGGTAGAATATCGTGTTACTGACACTTTCCCGTTGGTTTCACTTGATTTCAACGGTTAGATTTCGAACTAAAAATCTTTGATCAAAAACAGTTTGTGGATTCACTGTTTTTATTTTGCTAGTTCAACTTTTATTTGGTAACTCCAACTATTAAACCATGAAGTTGAGTTGAACCAAACCACTTCTCCTACCATTTGATGGCCATTAGAGACTACAAACCTTTATTCTTCATAGATTTCAAATGAAATATGGATAGACTTCATGAAATCTATAAGATAGGGAATCTAAACCATGGAGATGGGTTTAGACTCAAAAACTATATTCTCCTACCATTTGATGGTCATTGGAGAGGGAGACATGACTATGACTCATGAGTCCTAAAGGAATATAGAAGGGATTCCTCAAGACATCAAGTTTAGAAGATCCAAATCATGAGTATGGACTTGGATCCTCTTATGAAGTGGTGATCAAACTTTGACTCCTATGTGAAGCACAAGCCTACATGGGATTCAAAAGATCATGCTCAAGAGATCAAAAGAGATATTGAAGATCTCCAAGACCTTCAAGAGAAGAATATAAACAAGAAAATGGAAGAAAGTAATATGGAAACAAAAGAAACTCCTAAGTTTACTTGATAAACAAAGAAAATAGTGAAAGATTTTAGGATTAGAGATTTTAAGAGAAGAAAGAATAAGCCAATAATCTATGGTTAGAGGATCACCTCCAAATTATCATCAAAGTTTTCTTTTCTTTGAAGATCTTCCAAGCTCTTCTCTCTAATTCTCTAAACACTCTCTTTTCTCTCTAAAAATGTAATAACCTGCATTTCCATTTAATTTAAAATTCATGTCCATATTTAATTTAATTGTAATCGCATTGGCATATTTAAAATCAATTAGCATTGTCTGCTTTTATTTTATTTTCAGTCACATGTTTGGAATATTAATGTCTTATCTAATTCACATTTAAATTCTATTGGGGGCCAAACTGCAATTTTACAAAAGTTAGTAATACCTGTGTGGATTTCAAAATCTGTATTCCAAAACGGTGAAAGTAACTCCTATTGACTCAATCAGTATTTTTATGAAACCAGAAAATCAATTCTTACGTTAAAATAAAATTCCTGTATTTTTGTGGTGACCACCGCGCCCCAAAAATACCAGTTTATGTTCAAAACTGTCCATGTTGTGTTTAATTTCCCCAGATTTTTGGAAGTGACGTAAAGTATGACATGACTTGTACTTTATTGCTATTAATGGAAACTCATCATTTGCTTAAGCTTTGTTTGTCAATGCTTGGTGTGTGTGTGTATTGTTGTGCCAAAAGCTATTTTTCCCAAACACTATTTGAATTGCCCCCTATTACTCTAGCTTACCTCTTCACAATCTGAGGATATATATGTATACGTAAGTGTATCACACACACACCTGTGATTTTTGTAGTTCATATAGGATTGAATGAGAAACTAATACTTGAAATCCAATGTGGAGTCTTCAAGGTTGAACTTGGAGCCCAAGTTCTCTCTATTGGGTCCTATATATGTATACCTCTCATTACACACACACATTCTGCACATCACTAAACACAGAGAGTTGAGAGAGAGAGATTTCACAGAGAATTTCAGAATTTCATAGAGAGCTTTTAATCCCCATAGCCAAAGCTTGGGTTTGAATTCCTTCATATTTTCTTTCTCAACAATTCTCTGCTCCATTAATCACAGTGAGTATTATTAACTCACTCCCAATGTAGTTCTATACTTATTTACTGAGCATGTGTATGTATATTGAAGCACCATTGCTAAAATTCGTCCATGGAAGCTTGAGCTTCAAAAATCATCATTTTCCAAACTCAATCATATTTCATTTTTATAGATGAATATGGAAGAGTATACATCATACATGCCATGTTTGAAGTTATAGAGCCTAATTCGTTCATATAAGAAAGTATATAGAAAATGAAATTTTGACATGTTTTAGTTTTTCCTAAAATTAGAGAGCTATGAATCAAATGGTGTTAAATTGACTTTAGATTCTTAATCCTTGTGAAAAACCGAAGAGAATCATATATTATATGTCCTATATACTTTAGAATTCCAAAATGGGTCATTTTGGACCCCTTAAACTGAAACAGGGCAGTTTCTGCGAAGAAGACGAAGCCTCAGCTTCATCTCGCGCCACGATCGCGCGCGCGAGAATCGCGCGAGCGGCCCGCGCGAGCGACCCCTCGCGCGCGAGGTAGGCTTCCCCAGGCAGACGTAAGAATTCATATATATATAATTGAAAATTGGCTGGTCGCGCGAGCGAGGGTCGCGCGAGAACCCCTTCGCGCGAGCGATCCGCGCGCGCAACCTTGCTTTCCTCAGACAGTCAGAAAAGTTTATTAATAAAGGAAAAATGGGCTTATCGCGCGAGCGGCCCGCGCGAGCGACCCTTCGCGCGAGCGGCCCGCGCGCGCGAGGTAGTGCAGTTTCTGTTTTTGTCTGTTTTTCTATTAAGGGACTGTTTGGATGAAATTTATATACTGTTAAGGCTCTGTTTGGAAATTTAGTTGATCAGAACTCTAATTGGTTATGTTTAAGTGATCTAAACATTGTAGTATAACTCATTAATTCCCGTACGCGTGTTGTTCCTTAATTCAGCATTATTGTTTAAGTGCATATCATTCATGTGGGTCAGTAGTACATGCATATGGGTGTCAGTCTGTGTGGAAAAGAGTAATGGTAGTGTGGAAAGGGTATGAGATGGTGTTTGTGGTCGTGGTTGTGGTTGAGTATGAGTTTGTGGTTGTGGTCGTGGTTGTGGTTGTGGTTGTGGTTGAGTTTGTGGAAGATGGTATCTTTGAAATGCGACGGTGGCAAATAAGGACACTCCCTGACGCCCATGGAAGCGTTAAAGTGTGTGAAGCCGAACTCGGACATTCCCTGGCACCCATGGTAGTGCTAAAGTGTGGCCTACGGACACTCCCTGATAACTCAAGTCTGGATACTGTGTGAGGGGTCGCCCCGGTATTTGCATGGCGGTTAGGGTATTCAAAGTGTGAGGCATTGGACACTCCCTGGTACCCCGGACCAAAGTGTGAGGCAAACTGGACACTCCCTGGCGCCCCGTTGCTAAAGTGTGGCTATCTGAGTGTTTCAAAGATACCAGGAGTAGGATAGTGGGTTGTTGTGGATGTCGAGAGAAAAGAGTCGGCGAGATGAGTGTGGTGCATTGTCTCATTTCACGAGTATCTGTATTTATGAATGAAAGACTTTTATTATATTCCTTGTTGTTTTATAAAATAAATTCTTTCAGTATTTTATTAATGGAAAGAGGTAAATGGGTATGCTTTACATTCAAAGTCATGTTTTTAATACTCACCAGCTTCTTGAAGCTGACGACGTTGATGCGTCCTGGACATTCGTGTTCAGGCTTTTCAGGTTTTAACCAGGAGGAAACATATGACTACGCTAATTGAGGTGGCTGCTGTTGGAATAAAGAAACTGTTTATTTTATGCATTAAGTTTATTTGTTGAGTTTTAAACTGTTTTGTTTTAAGGATGACTGTAACAGACTCTAAGTTATTATTTTATTTTCAAGGCGGTTTGTGCCTTAGCTGACCCCGGGTTATAAGATGTAATAAGATAGAAAGTTTTTGTAAGTCTTGATTGCTTTACTCTGATTATTATGTTTTGTTGTTTGACGTTTGGGACGGAATCGATCCTTCAAACTGTCGCGGCCTACGGGTCCATAAAGGAAATTAAACGCTTTCCTTATTTATGCTACGTCGGGGCGTGACAGGATTTAGTGGTATCAGAGCCAGGTTATTATTTATCACAAGATAGTTTAGCCAGGTTAGGGTTTACCAGTATAGACCCGATTCCACATTCCATTAAGTGTTACACACCCGATGATACGACAGGGAGGATAGACTCAGAACCCAAACGCCTAAGATTATTCTGTTCTGACTTTAAGTAGTACCTTTTCAGGTATGGATCCAGCTCCCCCACTTTATGTACCAGACAGGTTCGGAGGACACTTCGTGTTACCTGGGGCAGTGATCCCAGCTTTTCTCGACTTATATCAGACGGCCGTAGAGCAGTTGGCCGTGACGAGGGTTGTATCTGAGGTTTGGCACCAGGTCCACGTGGTAGGCCTAGTTGACCTGACCCGTATCCGTTTTGAGCTTCGATATTTCGCAGAGGCTCAGCGTCTAGTTTTGGTCGAGGTTCTGCGGTTGGTCGATAGCGATGCTTTCTACCTTCCCCTCGAGATCCAGGTCGTGCATGCCCACCTGGCTCAGTTGGAGATGCCTCCGCCGGTTGTACCCATTGCTGAGGACGATGCAGAGGTTGTCCACGTGGTCCCAGTAGGTGGGGAGATCTTAGAGGACGGCATAGGTCTGGACGATCTTGCCGCTGAGCTCGAGGCTGAGCTAGCACTTGAGCTAGCCCTGCCTGAGGAGATGGTAGATGAGGCGGATGCTCCTGTACCTGCTTCATCGTCCACCTCTCACAGCTATGACGGGGTTGGACCGTTCGTTGTTCAGCGTTTTCGCCCTGTCGATTCGCTAGATCTCCTGATGGCCGCTTATGGAGATGATTGACGTTTTAGTTACGACTTGTACATATTAACTACTTTTAACTATTAGCTCTGTCTCTTTTTGCAACTGTAATTACATGCATTAGAGTGTAGGGCAATGACCCCATTTTTGTAACATTAATTCTTGCATGCGTCCTAACCCATGCAGATAGGGTAGGCATTGATCTGACCATACATGCTTTTTGTATCTACTTGACAGAAGTTATATATATAAGATATACTCTTTTGAACGTTGCTGTCATTTAAATTACTTTATAGCACTGTTGCATGCATGTTTCTCATTCTACTACCACTATCATGCATAGAATGGCTGGAGGAGTCAGGAGAAACAGGAACCTGATCGAAGGAGCGCCCGAGGCTGCTGATCCTACAGGGATGTTTGAAGCGTTTATCAGACGGCTAGAAAGAATCGGTAATACGAACGACAATCGAAGAGACCGTCAAACGGGAGACAAGTTGCTAGAAAGATTCCGTGCTCTAAGGCCCGAACAGTTTGCAGGTACCGCGGAACCCTGGAAAGCGGAACAGTGGTTGAGACAGATGGACCGGATGTTTGAAGCTGTCCAATGTAACGAGATAGACAAGAGAAGATTGGCTACGTTTCAGCTGACCGATGCTGCCGCAGATTGGTGGGATTCGGTCATAGCTACTATCGGGAATGGAGCTGCAACGGGAATGACTTGGACTGCGTTCAAGGGGAGATTTTTGGAGAAGTATTTCCCGGCCACGGAGAGGCACAGAAGAGAGAAGGAATTCATGGATCTAACGCAAGGAACCAAGTCGGTGCAAGAGTACACCACACAGTTCGAAAGACTGTCTCGGTTTGCCCCACACCTGGTTGATACCGAGGAGAAGAAGATCCGCAAGTATAATCAAGGCCTGACACCGCAGATTCGCCGCTTGACTCTCGGCCACTTGGATAAATCGTTTGAAGGACTTGTTGGGTTGGCTACTGATCTGGAAGAGGATGCTCGAGTGAGCCGAAAACAATTTGAATTCCGACCGCCTCAAAGGGGTAATTTTGGGAATAGACCACCAATGAGCCGTACCCAAGGGCAGAAGAGGAATTTCGACGGAAGCAAGAAGACTCAGGCTATTACCTATCCGACTCAACCTCGAGTAGGAGAAGGGAGTAGTGGTGGAAAGTGCTTCAACTGTGGCAACCCTGGTCATTTGGCTCGTGATTGCAAGGCACCAAGGCGTGCTACTCAGCAAGGGATAGTCTGCTTCAACTGTGGTGAACCAGGTCACATCAGCAGGTTCTGTACTGCTCCTAAGCAGGTGACTTATGGTCAACAGGGTCAGACTCGCTTGAATGCTGTTATCCCTGATGCCGCTGGATATGATGGAACTGCGTATGAAGAAGGAAATTATGGAGAAGCCCAACCTGATCAGCAAGCAGTAGAAGGTACATTAACTCTGTTTAACTCCCATGTTAAAGTGTTGTTTGATACGGGTGCTGCTCTTTCGTTCATATCTGTTAATACAATTCGAAGATTGGGTATTTTACCTCATCGTTTAGAGAAAGCTTTGAAGGCTACTTCGCCGCTAGGAGCTGCAGTCAGATTAGGACACGTGTGCAAGGATTGTCCCTTACGGTTAGGAGACCGTGAAATCCCTGCTAGGTTGATTGTCCTATCAATGAAGGAGTTTGACATAATCCTAGGAATGGATTGGCTCTCTCAGAACCAAGTGAAGTTGGATTGTGCGAGGAAGAGAATTACATTCCCCGACAATGAGAATCAACCCTTTGATTTTCAATGTAACCCTTCGGGAGATATGTTCCTCACGAGATGTTTAGCCAACATCGAAGTCGTCAGTACAGAGGTGACAGCGTCATCTATACCTGTAGTCAAGGACTTCGAAGAAGTGTTTGAAGATGTTTCTGGTCTACCGCCCGAGAGAAGTATAGAGTTCTGTATCGAGCTTATACCGGGTACCGTACCGATCACCAAGGTTCCCTACAGAATGGCCCCCACAGAACTGTTGGAATTGAAGGAACAAGTTCAAGAGCTCGAGAACCTAGGTTTTGTACGCCCAAGTACATCGCCTTGGGGAGCACCGGTGTTATTTGTAAAGAAGAAGGACGGGACACTCAGATTGTGTATCGACTACAGAGAACTGAACCGTGTGACTATCAAGAACAAGTATCCCTTGCCTCGGATTGACGATTTGTTTGATCAACTACAAGGAGCTACGACATTTTCCAAGATAGACCTTAGGTCGGGATATCATCAGTTGAGGGTACGAAAGGAAGACATACCTAAGACTGCTTTCAGAACCCGATATGGTCATTATGAATTTCTGGTGATGCCGTTTGGAATGACGAATGCCCCGGCAGTATTCATGGATTTGATGAACAGAGTGTTCAAGCCTTATTTAGATCAGTTTGTCATCGTCTTTATTGATGATATTTTGATCTATTCTAAGTCAAGAGAAGAACACGAGCAACATCTACGGATTGCGATGCAGACGCTCAAAGACCATCAGTTGTATGCCAAGTTCAGTAAGTGTGAGTTCTGGTTGCAAGAAGTGAAATTTCTGGGACACAAGGTGTCATCTCAAGGAATTTCAGTGGATTCATCCAAGACCGATGCTATATCAAACTGGGTTAGGCCGAGCAACCCTACAGAAGTTCGGAGTTTTCTTGGACTCGCAGGCTATTACAGGAGATTCGTTGAGGGATTCTCAAAGATAGCAGCACCTTTAACTGGGTTGACGAAGAAGAACTTGAAGTTCGAATGGACAGAGAAGCATGAGCGAGCCTTTCTAGAGTTGAAAGAGAGACTCACTACCGCACCGGTACTGGCTATACCCAAGCCTGATGAGAAGTTCACTATCTTTAGTGACGCATCATACCAAGGGTTAGGGTGTGTACTTATGCAAGATGGCAGGGTGATCGCCTATGGATCCAGACAGCTGAAGCCGAATGAGTTGAACTATCCCATTCATGATTTGGAGTTGGCAGCAGTAGTTTTCGCACTCAAGATTTGGAGACACTATCTCTACGGTGAGAAGTTTGATTTATTCTCCGATCACAAGAGTCTAAAGTATTTGTTCACACAGAAAGAGTTGAACATGAGGCAGCGCAGATGGATGGAGCTGATTAAAGATTATGACTTCACATTATAATACCACCCGGGTAAAGCTAATGTGGTTGCTGATGCCCTGAGTCGACAGACTCGTGAGACGATCACCTCCTTAATGGTTAGAGAGTGGCGAGCGTTGGAGACTTTGGCGGAATTCGATGTACAGAGTGCTGAAGAAGGAGAAGGACAATTGTTCGGATGTCTTATCCTACAGCCTGTTCTTATCGACCGCATCATTGGAGCTCAGAAAGAAGATGAGAAGTTTCAAGCATGGTTCGTAAAAATGTCAGAAAAAGACCCGACAGAATGGAAAGTGGGAGTCGATGGAGGATATCGGTGCAGGAATAGATTATGTGTGCCAGGTAATGAAGAGTTAAGGAAGGATATCCTGGAAGAAGCACATAAGTCGAGATATACAGTTCACCCGGGAGGAACGAAGATGTACAAGGATCTAAAGAGAAATTTCTGGTGGGAAGGTATGAAGAAAGACGTGGCCGAATTTGTATCCAAGTGTTTGACATGTCAGCAAGTCAAGGCTGAACATCAGAGACCGTCAGGATTGTTGCAACCGCTACCTATTCCTGGTTGGAAGTGGGAACACATTACGATGGATTTTGTAGTAGGATTACCTCGATCGCAGCAAAATCATGACGCCATTTGGGTAATCGTGGATCGATTGACGAAGTCAGCTCATTTCATTGCTTATAGTATGACATACCCGGTAGAGAAGATGAGCCGGATGTACATACAACAAGTTGTGCGACTTCACGGTGCACCTGTGTCGATAGTGTCAGACCGTGACGCGCGTTTTACCTCTGGATTTTGGGAAAGTCTGCAAGAAGCTATGGGAACTTCGCTCAAGATGAGTACTGCTTTTCACCCTCAGACAGATGGGCAGACTGAGCGTGTTAATCAGATCATGGAAGATATGCTCAGGGCTTGTGTGATCGATTTCGAAGAATCTTGGGAGACACACTTGCCATTGGTTGAATTCGCCTATAACAACAGTTATCACACGAGTATCGGTATGGCTCCGTTCGAAGCACTGTACGGACGACCATGTCGTTCCCCTTTGTGTTGGGCTGAAGTTGGGGATACAGAGTTGCTAGGACCAGATTTGGTAAGAGAAACCAATGAGAAGATTACTTTAGTCAAGGAGAGGATGAGAACCGCTCAAAGCCGATATAAGAGTTATGCTGATCGACGCCGGAAGGATTTGGAGTTTAGTGTTGGAGATCACGTACTCCTTAAGGTTTTACCAACCCGAGGAGTGGTACGTTTTGGTCTCAAGAGAGGAAAGTTAGCTCCGCGTTTCATCGGACCGTTTGAGATTTTGGAACGTGTCGGGAAAGTAGCTTATCGACTGGCGCTACCACCAAAGATGTCTGGGGTTCACAACGTGTTTCACGTGAGTATGTTGAGGAAATACATACGAGACCCCTCACATGTGGTTAGTTATGACGACATTGAGACAAGTCATAACGTTTCTTACAAGGAGAGACCCGTGAAGATTTTGGATCAGAGTATCAAGAAACTGAGGAATAAAGATATCCCGTTGGTGAAGGTTCAGTGGAATCACCATGATGAGAACGAAGCCTCGTGGGAAGTTGAAGCTGATATGAGGAAGAAGTACCCGGAGTTATTTCAGGACTAGTCAGTCTTGATTTCGGGGGCGAAATCCTGTTTAAGGGAGGAAGGGTGTAATAACCTGCATTTCCATTTAATTTAAAATTCATGTCCATATTTAATTTAATTGTAATCGCATTGGCATATTTAAAATCAATTAGCATTGTCTGCTTTTATTTTATTTTCAGTCACATGTTTGGAATATTAATGTCTTATCTAATTCACATTTAAATTCTATTGGGGGCCAAACTGCAATTTTACAAAAGTTAGTAATACCTGTGTGGATTTCAAAATCTGTATTCCAAAACGGTGAAAGTAACTCCTATTGACTCAATCAGTATTTTTATGAAACCAGAAAATCAATTCTTACGTTAAAATAAAATTCCTGTATTTTTGTGGTGACCACCGCGCCCCAAAAATACCAGTTTATGTTCAAAACTGTCCATGTTGTGTTTAATTTCCCCAGATTTTTGGAAGTGACGTAAAGTATGACATGACTTGTACTTTATTGCTATTAATGGAAACTCATCATTTGCTTAAGCTTTGTTTGTCAATGCTTGGTGTGTGTGTGTATTGTTGTGCCAAAAGTTATTTTTCCCAAACACTATTTGAATTGTCCCCTATTACTCTAGCTTACCTCTTCACAATCTGAGGATATATATGTATACGTAAGTGTATCACACACACACCTGTGATTTTTGTAGTTCATATAGGATTGAATGAGAAACTAATACTTGAAATCCAATGTGGAGTCTTCAAGGTTGAACTTGGAGCCCAAGTTCTCTCTATTGGGTCCTATATATGTATACCTCTCATTACACACACACATTCTGCACATCACTAAACACAGAGAGTTGAGAGAGAGAGATTTCACAGAGAATTTCAGAATTTCATAGAGAGCTTTTAATCCCCATAGCCAAAGCTTGGGTTTGAATTCCTTCATATTTTCTTTCTCAACAATTCTCTGCTCCATTAATCACAGTGAGTATTATTAACTCACTCCCAATGTAGTTCTATACTTATTTACTGAGCATGTGTATGTATATTGAAGCACCATTGCTAAAATTCGTCCATGGAAGCTTGAGCTTCAAAAATCATCATTTTCCAAACTCAATCATATTTCGTTTTTATAGATGAATATGGAAGATTATACATCATACATGCCATGTTTGAAGTTATAGAGCCTAATTCGTTCATATAAGAAAGTATATAGAAAATGAAATTTTGACATGTTTTAGTTTTTCCTAAAATTAGAGAGCTATGAATCAAATGGTGTTAAATTGACTTTAGATTCTTAATCCTTGTGAAAAACCGAAGAGAATCATATATTATATGTCCTATATACTTTAGAATTCCAAAATGGGTCATTTTGGACCCTTTAAACTGAAACAGGGCAGTTTCTGCGAAGAAGACGAAGCCTCAGCTTCATCTCGCGCCACGATCGCGCGCGCGAGAATCGCGCGAGCGGCCCGCGCGAGCGACCCCTCGCGCGAGCGACCCGCGCGCGCGAGGTAGGCTTCCCCAGGCAGACGTAAGAATTCATATATATATAATTGAAAATTGGCTGGTCGCGCGAGCGAGGGTCGCGCGAGAACCCCTTCGCGCGAGCGATCCGCGCGCGCGACCTTGCTTTCCTCAGACAGTCAGAAAAGTTTATTAATAAAGGAAAAATGGGCTTATCGCGCGAGCGGCCCGCGCGAGCGACCCTTCGCGCGAGCGGCCCGCGCGCGCGAGGTAGTGCAGTTTCTGTTTTTGTCTGTTTTTCTGTTAAGGGACTGTTTGGATGAAATTTATATACTGTTAAGGCTCTGTTTGGAAATTTAGTTGATCAGAACTCTAATTGGTTATGTTTAAGTGATCTAAACATTGTAGTATAACTCATTAATTCCCGTACGCGTGTTGTTCCTTAATTCAGCATTATTGTTTAAGTGCATATCATTCATGTGGGTCAGTAGTACATGCATATGGGTGTCAGTCTGTGTGGAAAAGAGTAATGGTAGTGTGGAAAGGGTATGAGATGGTGTTTGTGGTCGTGGTTTTGGTTGAGTATGAGTTTGTGGTTGTGGTCGTGGTTGTGGTTGTGGTTGTGGTTGAGTTTGTGGAAGAGGGTATCTTTGAAATGCGACGGTGGCAAATAAGGACACTCCCTGACGCCCATGGAAGCGTTAAAGTGTGTGAAGCCGAACTCGGACATTCCCTGGCACCCATGGTAGTGCTAAAGTGTGGCCTACGGACACTCCCTGATAACTCAAGTCTGGATACTGTGTGAGGGGTCGCCCCGGTATTTGCATGGCGGTTAGGGTATTCAAAGTGTGAGGCATTGGACACTCCCTGGTACCCCGGACCAAAGTGTGAGGCAAACTGGACACTCCCTGGCGCCCCGTTGCTAAAGTGTGGCTATCTGAGTGTTTCAAAGATACCAGGAGTAGGATAGTGGGTTGTTGTGGATGTCGAGAGAAAAGAGTCGGCGAGATGAGTGTGGTGCATTGTCTCATTTCACGAGTATCTGTATTTATGAATGAAAGACTTTTATTATATTCCTTGTTGTTTTATAAAATAAATTCTTTCAGTATTTTATTAATGGAAAGAGGTAAATGGGTATGCTTTACATTCAAAGTCATGTTTTTAATACTCACCAGCTTCTTGAAGCTGACGACGTTGATGCGTCCTGGACATTCGTGTTCAGGCTTTTCAGGTTTTAACCAGGAGGAAACATATGACTACGCTAATTGAGGTGGCTGCTGTTGGAATAAAGAAACTGTTTATTTTATGCATTAAGTTTATTTGTTGAGTTTTAAACTGTTTTGTTTTAAGGATGACTGTAACAGACTCTAAGTTATTATTTTATTTTCAAGGCGGTTTGTGCCTTAGCTGACCCCGGGTTATAAGATGTAATAAGATAGAAAGTTTTTGTAAGTCTTGATTGCTTTACTCTGATTATTATGTTTTGTTGTTTGACGTTTGGGACGGAATCGATCCTTCAAACTGTCGCGGCCTACGGGTCCATAAAGGAAATTAAACGCTTTCCTTATTTATGCTACGTCGGGGCGTGACAAAAAATGTTGGTGTAATGGAAGTATATTTGCATGTGCTCTCTCTCCCAATATGTTTCTTGGTGTTCTTCTTGGTCTCTCATCTTTTAGGAAGATCCCTTCTCTTTTATAAGCAAAATTACCAGGTATTTTTGGTGAATTTCGGAGCAAAAAACAGGTGTAATTCTCTCATTTGGTGGCACAATGTGTACTTTCTGAATTTAGACAGACTGCTGTCCAGCGCGGCAGTCCAGATACTGCCGCGGCAGTCCGTGACTGCCGCTGCGGCATTTCATGACTGCCGTTGCGGCACTTCATGACTGCCGCGGGGCATTCATCAAATGCCGCAGCCATTAATGGATTGCCGCATTTTTGTCAGTCTTACTTTATCAGTTTTTTGTTCTTATTCGCATACGCATACGTATTGCTCTGCAAAATACAGACTTTAAAAGCGAACGGCAGTCAGAAATCTGTGGCGGCACTCGGTGAACGCCGGAACGGCACTCTCTGACTGCCGCGCGGCACTCAGGGAGTGCCGCGGCAGTCTGCCGTGTGCCGTTTTTTGGCTAAGGTTCCCCTTTTAGGTCTTTTCTCTTTTTGAAACAAATTATTTTTGAATATCTTTTCCAAAAGTTGTGTTTTATATCTGAATTCTCCTAAATACCTGGTATTTCCCTCTTTCTGTGAAATTTTATCGCGTTTTGGAGAACTTTCTGAAGAGCTTGGAATACTTCGAATTTTTCGGTCATTGTCATCATTGGACGTGGAGGTGACGCTCTCCTAAATTCGACGGCCGGTCAAAATTGGGGTGTCTACAGTTTGCCCCTCTTTGACAGAGCTTGTGGAGCAACGCGTCCCATAAGTAAATGTCAAAGCCTGTGTGAAGACAAGCCTTTGACCTGACTGTCGAATTTAGGCAAAAACAAAATGCGTTGCAAAAACGGGCGTGTAGTGGAATTCTAATTGGTCGTGCTCCATGACGAGCTGCCTACGTATCCCATCGGGAGTCAGACCAAGACGTAGTTCGGGCACGGGGTCGAACACACACAAACGCAAGTAGTCACACGGATGGATGCACCTATCCTGTCGTGATGCACGTGCTATGCAACGGTGTTGTCTGAATTAACCTGGTTATGTAAATGTCATGCTTATCACATTTTCCCTATGTATGATGCGCATTTCGTGGCGTGTTAGTCAGGGAAGATTATCTATGCGAGAATCTGTCACAGGAGTCATGAGAGTGCTTTTGATTTGATCACGAAGGTCAACGCAAGCCGTTGCAAAAACTGGGAATATAAGTCCGTTATATTCTAAAAAACGGGGGTTGATGCAAGTCCGTTGTGAAAACCGGGAATATAAGTCCGTTATATTCTCAAAAATGGGGGTTGACGCAAGTCCGTTGCGAAAACCGGGAATATAAGTCCGTTATATTCTCAAAAACGGGGGTTGACGCAAGTCCGTTGCGAAAACCGGGAATATAAGTCCGTTATATTCTAAAAAACGGGGGTTGACGCAAGTCTATTGCGAAAACCGGGAATATAAGTCCGTTATATTCTCAAAGACGGGGGTTGACGCAAGTCCGTTGCAAAAACCGGGAATATAAGTCCGTTATATTCTCAAAAACGGGGGTTGACGCAAGTCCGTTGCGAAAACCGGGAATATAAGTCCGTTATATTCTCAAAAACGGGGATTGACGCAAGTCTGTTGTGAAAACCGGGAATATAAGTCCGTTATATTCTCAAAAACGGGGGTTGATGCAAGCCCGTTGCGAAAAACCGGGAATATAAGTCCGTTATATTCTCAAAAACGAGGGTTGACGCAAGTCCGTTGCGAAAACCGGGAATATAAGTCCGTTATATTCTCAAAAACGGGGGTTGACGCAAGTCCGTTGCGAAAAATCGGGAATATAAGTCCGTTATATTCTCAAAAACGAGGGTTGACGCAAATCCGTTGCGAAAACCGGGAATATAAGTCCGTTATATTCTCAAAAACGAGGGTTGACGCAAGTACGTTGCAAAAATCGGGAATATAAGTCCGTTATATTCTAAAAAACGAGGGTTGACGCAAGTCCGTTGCGAAAACCGGGAATATAAGTCCGTTATATTCTCAAAAACGAGGGTTGACGCAAGTCCGTTACGAAAACCGGGAATATAAGTCCGTTATATTCTCAAAAACGAGGGTTGACGCAAGTCCGTTGCGAAAACCGGGAATATAAGTCCGTTATATTCTCAAAAACGAGGGTTGACGCAAGTCCGTTGCGCAAACCGGGAATATAAGTCCGTTATATTCTCAAAAACGAGGGTTGACGCAAGTACGTTGCGAAAACCGGGAATATAAGTCCGTTATATTCTCAAATTTCAAAGTTCGGGAGCCCACGGGCTTGGAATCTACTTTATATCTTCGAGACCCGGGGCCCACAGGCTAGGATTTCATCGTTTGAATTTTGGGGCCTACAGGCTCGAATTTTATTTCGATTTCTGGGAATTGGGAGCCCACAGGCTCAAATTTATACCCGTATTTTGAAATTTGTAGCCGATTTAAACCTGGAAACAAAACCGGGGTCAAAAAGTGCAATGAGGGCATACTTTGGGGGGCTCAAGTTCAATTTTTGGGACTTGATTTGAATTTTCGGGGGAAAATAAATATCTTTGAACCGCCTTAATCGCGGCACACGCGGTTTTTTGCGGCAGTCCGTGACTGCCGCGCGGCACTCACGGAGTGCCGTTGCGGCACTCGGCGAGTGCCGCGCGGCAGTTGACTGACTGCTGCGCACGGAAAAATGAGTGCCGCGTTTGAGCGGCAGTGGCTTAAACCGCCGGGGTTCTCTCATTTCATTCATTCTCCCAACTCTCTTCATCTCGGAATCTCTCTGGAGAAATTTTTCTCTCATCCTTTCTTTGCTTCTATATTGATCTACAACATTCACAGGTTAGTTCTGCTAGATCAGAGCTTGATTAAACTCGTTTATTTCATTGTTTTTCCGAATCGTTACTAATCTACGCGTGGATTCTCTCTTTTTCTTTGACAGATTATGGCGAGTGGTTCAGGGCGCAAGAAGAGGGCCAGATACACCGCCACTCATCACCCGAACGCCACGCTCCTACTGAGGGACCCTGATGAGCATCTGCCGGCCCGCGCGTGCAATCGCGAGGTAAACACTCCCTTCATTTTATTTTTCGTATTTCTTTCTCGCATTTCCTTTCCTGTGTGGATATATCGTAGGGTTGCTATAACTTTAGATACCCTGTTCCGAACGACATGCTCGTGGCAGGGGCGGATTTAGAAAAGTATTTTAGGGGGGGCTTGACACGCTGCCCCCGAAAATTTTTTTTTGAACCTAATTGTATATATTTTAGACCTAATATGACAAATTTATAATGTCAGAGTGGGATTTTGGACCTCTTTATACATATATTTGTGTATATTTTAGACCTAATATGACAAAATTTATAATGTCAGGGGGGCTTTTGAACCTATTTATACATATTTTGTGAATATTTTAGACCTAATATGACAAATTTATAATGTCAGGGGGGGCTTTTATAATTTTCAGGGGGGCTTAACTGTAAAAATATTTTTTTTTAGTACAAATGTGTAATTTTAAAAAAATTTGGGGTGGGCTTGAGCCCCCCTACCCTTGGCTGTGCATCCGCCCCTGGCTCGTGGTGTCTTGAACGCTCCATTTCATGCCCCTTGTAAAGAAGTTTTTATTTTATGAATTTTCAAAAAACTGGATGTTACGCTGGAATTCTTTTGAACACTCATCCTTTTATTGTTATTATTTTTATTTCTTTTAACTTTTTAACTTTCATCAAAGATTTTTGAAAACCATTTAATCAAAACTTCAAACATCCAATGCCCATGAATACACGATCCTGAACCTTCTCCTGTATTTTATTACATCGGCGAGTTTTTTTCTTGAGCATTCCAAGTGCCGTTTAATTTATTAAAAAAAAAAAGATTCTCGAATGTTTGCAATTACGCATTTCGAAACTTATACTTTTTTTTTTTGGGCCTAAAATCTCTTTATATGTGCATGTATTTCAGAGAATGTGGACAAACTACTCTTTTTCTTTTCTTTTCTTTTTGGAACCTTCTTAGAAAATCGAGCATTTTCTCTTATTCATTTCCTCCTGAATGCAAACAAGTGTGAAATCCTCTATGAACACTTCTGGACTTTCCATTTATTAATTATTTATTCGCTGTTGTTGCTCTCTTCTTTATCCATTCCCTAACAAGCAGCTGCAGCCGAAGGTGCTGAAGGGGCATGGCAGCCTCGCCCACGGCCACGAGTGGTACACAGAGCTGAGCCCGACCGTGAGGGCTCTAGTGGACGCAGCAGGGTTTGGAGACTTCGTCAAACTTTTGACGAAGAGCTCCAACGATCTACAGCAGATGCATGCGCTAGCTGAGCGGTGGTGGGATACCACGAGTACCTTCCACTTCGATTTTGGGGAGATGACGATGACCCCCCTAGACTTCAGCATGATCACGGGGATTCCATTCGGAGGAGAGCCCCTGCGGCACCTTACAGACCAGGAGTGGGATCAGATGGAACCCTTGCTAGGGGTGGTCCCGGAGGAGGCCTTGGTCACAGCTCAATGGTTTATGGATACTTTCCGGGGGAAACCCGACTTTACGGACGAGCAGATGGCCTGAGGTTTCTTGATGTATGTGCTGGGGTGCTCCTTGTTGAGCACCAAGGGGGACCGGATTTTCGCTTCCTTGGTAGCGTCGTTGGAGCGCCTGGACCAGGTTGCCGAGTACGACTGGGTTGGTACAGGGTTGGCTATTCTGTACAGGCATATGAGTGTCATTTCTCGGGACAGGTCGGCTGCTACTGGCGGGTATTGGAGAGCGTGGGAGGTATACTTTTTCCTATATTGCTCATTATCATATTTCTTTCTTCTTTTTTTTTTAAATGTGAGACTAATCTTCTTTCTTCTCTCTTTGTATCACAGATTTGGTCCCACGAGTATCTTCGCATGATGTCTCCTCAGACGCGTGATGCCGACGCCCTTATCATGCCCCAAGGGCTGAAATGGGCGAAGGACAGGGTTGGGAGGAAGACCGGGGCTCATGATTTTGTTTTGTTCAGGAACTTCCTGACGAACCTGAGGGAGGGGCACGTGCACTGGCAGCCGTGGCTCAGGGTCTTGCCTGAGGCTAGGGTGGGGTTGCGAGAGTCGGCCGGGTATGACCCGACGAGGCGACTTCTTGATGGTGGGTCCGAGGGTATGGCGTGGTATTTGGGAGAGAGAGTAACCCGACAGTCGATAGTGGCCCCCGGGTTCTTTGTGCCGTTCCCTCCTCCCGACTCTATGAGGGCCACAGACACGCTTCAGGGCGGCGATCTCACGGCTGCTCGAGCCGGCTTCGGTATCCACGGCTTTTTGGACGACCCGTCAGGATATGCGGCTTTCCGTGCCGCCAAGCTGATGCCGAACTTCCCTCTGATGGAAGTGACTCGGGTGAGTAAACGATTCCTTTATTATTTCTGTGAATTTTCTTTTTATTCTTTACCCATGCTTTATTTCTTTTGCTTGCAGCCTGTTCCTGCCGCGGTTCGAGCTCCTGCCTTGCCCGAGTGGGACTGGACTATGTCGACCGCCTCATTCGGAGAGCCCCACTCGACGACGATTCCTCGACTTTCACATGGTGCTCCCACCATACCTTTACATTATGACGTCGTCCCGCGTGCTTATGCGAAGGAGGGCCTAGCGTATGCCCATAGCGTGCGACAGTGGGTTCTCGGGCGGGAGTGGATGGTAAGAAATTTATCCCCACTCCTACTTTTGACTGGGATTGTATCTCTTTTTACTGATCTTTATTCCTGGCTCTTGTTTTCAGGCTGAGGGAGCTCGGGCGACTGCTGCCGTTCAGTTGAGGGCCCAGGTATGATCTTCTACCCTTTCCATATTCTTAGTATTCCAAATGTCTTTTCAACACTTTTCTGGACTCATCCCCTCTCTTCCAGATGGAGGAGAACAGAGTCCTGTCTCAGCAGGTGGGACAGCTCCAGCATCGGCTTCAGCAGTTCGGCATCTCTCTCAGCGATGCCCCTGGAGGTAGCGGTGCTAGGCGTGGCGGAGGCGTCGGCGAGGGCACTAGCGGTGGCAGAGGCCAAGGCAGCGGGCGTGGAGAAAGTGGCGGAGGCAACGGGACCGAGTCAGAGGACGAGCCTCTTAGGCGCACGACTCGTCAGGCTCGCGGCCGGGGTCGGGGTCGGAGTTGATCCTGCTTATATATTTTTTTGTTTTCTTTTGAGAGGATTTTTTTTTTTGGTGGATGACTGTATATATATACACATATGCTTTATTTTGATAGCTGCTCCCTGATGGTTGGTAGGATAGGCTTTCCTAATACTTGTATTATTACATTATTGCTTTTCACCGTATGTGTGACCATAGCTTGGTCCAATTCTTGCCGTATGTGGGATCATGGCTTGATCCCGTCTTTATCTTTGAACGCTCTTGCTTCTTTTATCTTTTGAAAATAAAATGAAATGAATGAATGTATTTGTACGTGCTGCATGATGCACACATTTTTATTGCTTCTCAATT
The DNA here is from genome assembly GCA_033977485.1 of Hydrangea macrophylla. Taxonomy (NCBI): domain Eukaryota; kingdom Viridiplantae; phylum Streptophyta; class Magnoliopsida; order Cornales; family Hydrangeaceae; genus Hydrangea; species Hydrangea macrophylla. Next base: position 51,540,191 of record CM066992.1, on the reverse strand, counting down.
AGTTTTCTGTTTGCAGGTGGGCTGATCGTGTTACAAACAGATTCTGGCCAATGAAAAACTCAGAACGACACTCGGTTAGGTCTCCGCGGCACTCAGTGAGAGCCGCTACGGCAGTTTGTAAATGCCGCAACGGCATTCACTGACTGCCGCGCGGCACTTCATCGAGTGCCGCTGCACTTTATCGAGTGCCGCGGGTAGGTAGACATCCTTATTCTTCTATTTATATCCCTTCATTCTCAAAGTTCCGCAAAACACTTCTCATTTCTCTTCATTCTCCCCTCAATGGCCCCCATTGGTTCTCAAATCCTCTTCCCATGGATGGATACTCTCTCGGGTATTGACAGACTTAACTTTGAGTGTTTCAGACTGAACTATCTCTTTTCGTTTCGACGGATGAGTTTGAATGAGGGCCTACTTCGGGCTGCCATTCAATGTTGGGATCCCACTTTCAACGTCTTCCGCTTTGGTTCTCAAGAGATCTACCCCTTGTTTGAGGAGTTTAGCGCCATTCTCCATACTGATTCTTCTGCTGAATTGGTGGTCCCTCAGATTCAGGCCGGGTATGTTCGGGATTTAGCCACTCTTCTCCACATATCTCAAAATGCGGCGGGCTCCTTTATTTGTGACAGGCATATTGATTTTGAGCGCCTTGCCTCTGTTTATGCTCCCATAGGGGACCCCTATGACGGTGAGTGCCAGATCATCCGACGTAGTGCCTTGTCAATCGCCATGCTCTCTTACTTCCTATTCCAGTCATCTTCTGACATTCTTATACCCATGGCATGCGGCTTGCGGGAGATGAAAAGTGCTGTTATGCTGGTCCTTGGTGAAACTCTGATCGGGCTGGGCCATGCCCATGCTACTGGGGTTATGTTATCTGCCGAGGCACCTTTCGTTCTGCAAGTTTGGCTCATGGAGCGTCTAGATCTCTTCATACACGCTTCCCATCTCCGTGGGTCACTTCTTTATGATCGCGTGGAGATTCATAGCTTGTTTCAGTCTGCCGACGCGTGGCTTGATTGGCTTCAGGGTCTTTCTCCTAGTGACATCTGCTGGGTTTGTCTGTCGTGGATCCATCGCTCTGTTGCTGTACGCCTCCCTGGGCGACCTGGCATCTGGCTGCCGGGTTTGCACGCTACGACTTTCTTTATTCCTGACCGAGTCGTCCGTCAGTTCGGACTTTTGCAAGATGCCACTGAATCTGTGACCGCTGATTTCACCAGGGGGTCCCCTTTGCGTCCTTCTATCGTGAAGGCTTTCATGGAGGCTTGGCCCAGCAGAATGGCTGCTCCGTTCTCGAGGATTCCTGCTCTGACTGTGCCTACTACTGAGTATCTTCTAGAGATCCAAACCTTGGCTGCGAGGCGAGCTTGACAGACACATGCATAATAAAGTAGACGAAAACAGGGAAAATGCCTGACATTTTACGAAACTCTTCTGACAGACCCTGCCTACCCTTTGTTTGCGCTTTTGAATGTGATTTTTCTTATTTTTCCTTTTCAAGAAGTGTTGTCATGCTAAATCTAAAGTGTCCACCCTTTCGATTAATCTTTTATGAAGAATTATCCTTTTAATGTCTTAAGTTGGCTCTTTACTTTGCTTCTTTGCTTTAAACTTTAATCCTTCTATGAATTCTCATTTGCTTTTTTTATAGTACTTATCTCGATAGCCAGATGATCCAAGGGGGGGTTTTGTATCTGGGTTCTTCGGCTTAGCAAACGAAGTTTGCCCCTGGTTTTATGGCTTTGAAGCGGCTTTGGGCAAACGCTAGTTTGCCCCTAGTTTATCACTTTTTTTTTTGTTGAAATGACCGAACCAAGTTGGTTGCCTACGTATCCCCTAGCGGGAATCAGGTCAAGCGTAGTTCATCAAGGTAGGAGGCTTCGAAAGAAATGGTTTCAAGCAAAGTATTTCTTGAGGCGATCGAGGTTAATTGGCTGTTTAAATTCAACCCCGTCCAGGTCCATGAGATAGGCCGCCCCTCCGGAAAGGAGGGTCTTAATGATGTACGGCCCGACCCAGTTGGGTTTGAACTTTCCTCTGGGGTCATAAACAGGTACCTTCAGTTCTTTGAGGACCAGGTCACCCTCAGTAAGCTTCCTTGGGCGGACCTTTTTGTTGAAAGCACGAGCTATTCTCTTCAGGTACCCCCGAGTATGGTTTATTGCGGTCAGCCTCTTTTTTATCGAGCAGCATCAATTCCTCATACCTTCCCTGTATCCATTCTGATTCTGTCACTTCACATTCTGTTAAGACTCTGAGAGAGGGTATTTCCACCTCGACTGGAAGGACTGCCTCCATTCCGTAGACCAGCGAGTATGGCGTAGCACCCGTTGAAGTCCTTACTGACGTCCGATACCCCCATAAAGCAAATGGCAGCTTCTCATGCCAATCCTTATATATATCTGTCGTCTTTCCCAAGATTGCTTTAACATTCTTATTCGCTGCCTCTACTGCTCCATTCGTCTGGGGCCTATACGGGGATGGCTGATGGCGAGTGATCTTATACTTTTCTAAGAGCGGGATAACTTCCCCCTGGAAATGACTGCCATGATCGGAGATAAACTCGTTCGGGACTCCGTATCTGCAGATTATGTTCTTCTCAATGAAACTCACCACATCTTTGGCTTTCAAAGTCGCATATGAGGCCGCTTCTACCCATTTTGTAAAATAATCGATCGCCACGATTATATACCGGTGCCCATTGGAAGCCTTTGGAACTATCTCACCGATGATATCAATCCCCCATACGGAAAATGGCCAAGGGGTGGTCATGCTATAGAGCTGCGACGGTGGGGTGTGCATCAAATTTGCATGAATCTGACACTTGTGACACTTTCTAACATATTCACAACAGTCTTTGTCCAAGGTCGTCCAATAGTACCCTTGTCGAATGATCTTCTTCGCCAGCATGTGCCCGTTCATGTGGGGCCCGCATACTCCCTCATGTATTTCCTCCATCATTCTCTTAGCTTCCCTTCCATATAAACACTCCAAATTATACCCGGTGTAGGACTTCTTCCATAGTTTATCCGCGTAGATCACAAATTGAGCAGCAAATCGTCGTATCGCCTTCTTGTCCTTTTCTGAGGCTCCTTCGGGGTATTCTCCTTCTTTAATGAACTTCCACACGTCCACATACCAAGGCACTTCATCTTCTCTCTCTATGGCTGCGATCATTTCGAATGACGGTTGATTCCTTACTTCTATGGATAGCGGGATCATGGCAATTTTGGAAGGGAATTGGATCATCGAGGCTAAGGTAGCCAAAGAGTCGGCTAGTTGATTTTCTTCACGAGGGAGGTAGTAAAAGGAAATCTTTCGGAATTGCGCTTTCAGGCTTTCCAGATAGTCATGGTAAGGTCTCAATTTCTCATGTTTTACCCTCCAATCTCCTCGGACCTGGGATATGATCAAGTTGGAATCTCCGAAGACATCAATCTTTCTGATCTCCAAAGCCAAGGCTGCTTCCATGCCAATTATGCATGCTTCGTACTCCGCGGTATTGTTGGTTGAGTTATACTTGAGTTTGACGGCTAATGGGGTGGGGACCCCGTCTGGTGCTACGAGAATGATTCCAACTCCGTAACCCATTTGGTTGGCTGCTCCATCGAAGTACATCTTCCACAAATCCTCCTTAACCTCCATTATTCCTTCATCTGGGAACTTGAAGTCTCCCTTGTCCTCAGATTCTACAGCGAGGTCGGCTAAAAACTCGGCGACAGCCCTTCCTTTTACGGACTTGGCGGTGACATATCTGATGTCGAACTCAGCCAGCATCATGGTCCAACGGGAAATCCTACTGGTCAAGATGGGTTTTTCGAACAGGTATTTTAATGCGTCCATTCGGGATATCAGGATTACAGGGAAGGCTAGCATGTAGTGGCGGAGGTGACGGGTACACCAAACCAAGGCCCAACAGGCCTTCTCCAAGGGCGAATACTTTAACTCATATCCTACCATTCTCTTGCTTAAGTAGTAAATGGCCTTCTCCACGTGCCCCTCTTCTCCTTCTTGGGCCAGCATACATCCCATTGAATCTTCGGATACAGAGAGATAAAGTAACAAAGGTCTCCCAGGCGAAGGTGGCGACAAGACAGGTGGGTTCTGGAGGTAGGTTTCGATTTTGTCGAAGGCTTGTTGACACGGGGTGTCCCAATTGAATCTCTCTCCCTTTCTGAGTAGCTTGAACAGCGGGTCGCAGGTCATGGTGAGCTTTGAGATGAAACGACTTATAAATTGTATTCTACCCAGGAACCCTCTCAGTTCTTTCTCATTTTTTGGTGGGTTCATCTCGGTTAAGGCCTTTATTTTGGTAGGGTCCACTTCTATTCCCTTTTGGGTAATGAGAAATCCTAACAGCTTGCCAGTAGTGACTCCGAACGTGCATTTCTGCGGGTTCAGCCTCATCTTGAACTCCCTCAATCTCCCAAAGAACTTTCTCAAAGCCTTTAGGTGCCCTCCCCTCTCCTTGGATTTCACAATCATATCGTCCACATACACCTCTACCTCTTTGTGGATCATGTCGTGCAGTAAAGTGGTGGCAGCCCTTTGATAGGTTGCGCCTGCATTCTTGAGTCCGAATGGCATGACCCTATAGCAATATGTCCCCCACGGAGTGATGAACGTGGTTTTCTCTCTATCCTCAGGAGCCATGAGGATTTGATTATACCCGGAGAACCCATCCATGAAAGATAGAAGTTCATGTCCCGCAGTGTTATCAACCAACACGTCGATGTGGGGTAATGGGAAATCGTCTTTAGGGCTTGCTTTGTTCAAATCCCGAAAATCCACGCAAACCCTAACACGACCATCCTTCTTTGGGACAGGCACAATGTTGGCAATCCACTCGGGATACTCGGTGACCATCAAGAATCCAGCTCTTAATTGCTTTTCAACCTCCTCTTTTACTTTGAGTGCCCATTCTGGCCTCATTCGCCTCAATTTTTGTTTTATGGGCTTTGAATTGGGAAAGAGGGGGATGTGGTGTTGGATTATTTTTGGATCGATACCTGGCATATCATTGTAAGACCATGCAAAAACATCTTTGAATTCATTTAATAGACTGATTAGTTCTTTACTTTCTTTATTGCTAAGTGTAGAGCCGATGAAGACATTTTGAGGATTGTTCTCATTTCCAAGATTAATTGTTAGGGTGTCCTCAATGATTTTACATGCAGATTCTTTTTCTTTTTCAATTAGTTTTTGCAGTTCAATAGGTATTTCATGATCATCACTTTCATCACATTCATTAAGCGCGTTCGAGTAGGCAGAATCAGTCATACTTTTATTGATTTTCTTTGGAGTGATTACAACAGACATAGAAATTGAAAGACGCCTCATTTGGGCCATTACAGACTCTGGGTGTGGGGGGAACCTATCACTAGACTCAAAAACCCACTCCTTCTTGTGCTCTCCTCCCAGGCCAGTAATAAAGCATTCTTCCGGACCTCCTGTCTTGGTGATTTCCTCCATCTCTTCTTCCTCAGCCTTCCCTTCCTCACCTTCTTCACTTTCGGCAGCTTCCTCCACTATGCCCTCGACGTATTCACCTTTGGTCTTTCCGGGATCCTCCTTCATGACCTCTGCGTTCCATTCGCCTAACAGATCTTTCATGGCAGAACCGTCTAGCGTACCAACCCAGTCCTTGGCAGCAACAGACTTTTCAGGCATTTGCAAAAATGGGTCTTTGTACCCAAAAAATTTATGGGAGAAGAAGATCTCGAACCCCGGCTTCATGCATTTGTCTTTTTGGTCCATCCATGGTTCTGGGAAACCGCAAAAAGGGAAATCTTCTCCTTCCTTCACGAAGTATCCATTGAGAGTCTTTAAGTAAGGGTCTAGTGGCGCATCGAAAGCCTTCTTCTTTGCCCTTAGTTCCTTCTTTGTTGGCTGATACCCCAAGCCGTGAGTGTGAGTCTGAGTAGGGATTCTTGGAGCCTCTGGCAGGCCCTGAAGATTCTTCCCCAACCCCAATCCTGGAAAGAAGCCCATTTTCTTCATGATTCCGGCGACGACTGGACTAGTATATTGATCAAAATGGGGTGGTAGGGACTCTCCCGACTTTCCTTCTTCTATCACGCTGATGAACTCGAATCCTCCCATTTTCGCTTCTTCTTCTTGCAGCTGTAATTCTAGGACCGGTGCACTTGATGACGCTTCAGATGAACGAACCCAACTGTCTCCGAGGATATCACAGACTTTGTTTTCCCAGACATACTTAACCTTTTGATGGATCGTCGATGGTATAGCGCCCAAACTATCCAACCAAGGCCTTCCCAGCAGTAGATTGAAAGAAGCGGGGATATCGATGATTTGGAACTCAGCTTCTTTGTCCATCGGCCCGATAGCGAGATTAAGAAAGATAATGCCCATGACTGCCCTTTGGGTGTTGTCATATGCCCGGACTTTCTGTTGAGACGACACAAAGGAAGATTCATCTAAGCCCATTCGCTTGGCTGTGCGGAAGGGACATACATTAAGAGCAGACCCGTTGTCAACGAGACAAGTGGGCACGGTGTTCCCCAAACATTCAACGGTGATATACAGCGGCTTGTTGAGCGTAGGTCCTTTCGGAGGTAAGTCATTTGATGAAAAGGTGATAGCCGAAGTCGGAATCTTGCCGATCAATCCTATGAGGTCTTCCGGGGTGGTGTCGATAGACACGTCAGCTTGATTCAGAGCGTCTAGGATCGCCTGCCTATGGCGTTTGGAGGCAATCAGCAACCCCCAGACAGTGATGTTAGCCTGAGTCTTCTTCATTTGCTTTAGGACCCGATCCTCTTCTTCTTCCTCGTTCATTTTTCCTTTCCCTTTCTCCAATTCCCTTCCCGGGTGATCTTCCTCTAGTTCATGCGGCTTGAAGTGCCTACCAGATCGAGTCAAATGGTCGATCTCTTCTCTTGCCCAAATATTGTCGGTTTCTGAAACGGTCTTTGAGCCCTCTTTTGCCTCTTCGTCGCTTTGATACCATAGATCATCCTCCCCTACCCGACCTATGTTCCGATCATTGCTTTCTTGGACCTACCAATCTGACTGCCTCGTCACTTCGTTTTCCCATATCCCTGGCTGGCTTCCAAGCATGCAGATCCCCGAATTTTCTGGCAACTGATAGAACTTCTTTGGCTCTCCGACCTTTGTGATTAGCTTGGACGGATCGAATGCCGCTTATTCTACCCCTAAGAAATAAAGACCCCGCGGCGGTGGCACAGCACGATGGTTCGGCAGAGGATTCTTGGTGATATTGGGGGCTTTGACAGGTGGCTCGGATATCACTTTGTTGTTAATGAGGTCCTGGATTTCGTGCCTTAATCTTATGCACCGATCGGTCGAGTGGCCCTTTTGTTGATGATACTTGCAGTAGAGATCTCCCTTGAAGTGTGGTGGGAGTGGACTCGGCGGGGGTCGAGGTTCCAGCTGTCGGAGATGCCCTTTCGCTAACAGCCTGTCGAGGGCGGTTGGTAATGATACTCCCAAGTCTGAAAACTTCCTCAGTGGCTTATCCTCCCCTCCTCTTGGATGGTTTCGGGTGATATCGAATTTTCTCTCCGGCTCGCTAAGTGCATTGACATCGGTGGGGCCAGAGTGACCCCCCGAATGCCCTCCATTTGATCCATAACTGGGCCTTCGATATCGGTTCTATGGCTCCTCCTTCTTGATTGTTCCTTCTTGAATTGCATCTTCGATTCTCGTCCCTACATCGAATACCTCAGCAAAGGTGTTGATTGACTGAAATCTCATCTTTTCTTGATAAACTGGTTCTAGATTTTTCATTAGCATTCGGATCTGGTCTTTCTCAGGCAGCCTTTGTACCATTTTAGCCGCCTTTCCTCTCCATCGACTCAAATACTCGACGAATGATTCTTTGTTCCCCTGCCTGGTCGTTTCCAAATCTCGGATAGTAACATCCAAATCCTGATTGTACTCGTATTGTGCCACAAATGCCTTAATCACTTCTTCCCAAACTCTGGTTTTGCTCGGCTCAAGTGTGAGGTACCACGATAGAGCAGCTCCCGTTAAGGTTTGTTGAAATAGAACAGCCATCATGGTAGTGCTCAGTCCACTAGGCTGAAAAGCTCCTATGCACATTCGGACATGACTGCGGGGATTGCCTGTGCCATCAAACTTATCGAAAACTGGCATTTTAAAACCAGCTGGCAGCGTTTCGTGGACTCCGTCATACAATCCTTCCAGTTCCATCAGATAGGTATCCATTCCCTGAGCCTTGCGCATTACCCTTTCCAACTTTTCTATCTTCTCGGTCAACAGCTTCTCCTTCTCATCTTTCTCTCTGTCCTTGTTGACTCTTAGTGCATCATTCCAATGTGCCTCTTGATCGTCGAACCAATCTCCGTCTCCTCCTCCCAAAGGCGGGTCTATAATGGGTGGAATTACATGCGGCGGCGGTCGGCGATTCAGCTCCTCTATCATTCCCATCATGCGGTTCATGTTCTCGGCCTGTCTCCTCATTTGTTCCGCTTGCTGTTCGACTAGTACCCTTAATCCGGTCATCTCTTCGTTGTTTCTTTCTTCGGCCATGTTAGCGTATCCTCTCCTTACAAGTCTTGCCGTAGGATCCCTGAACCACGCTTGATTGGCTATCTTTGCTCCTACAGCAGTTTTTAAGTTTTATTTTTTTAGAATACCTTTTTACCTTTATTTTAGCAAAAAAAACTTTTATTTTGTATGTTATGCGGATGCAATGCATGTGTGCGTGTGTGCCTACTCTATATGCCAAAAAGAAGAAAAAAAATCCTAATCCTAACACATAAGCACATAATCACATAAGATCTTCACTCATGTCAAGTACGATGATTTCTCCATTCATTGTGGCCCTCTTTTCCCATCCTTCGAAGTTTTGAAAAATTTTGGGGATTCTTGAAATCCATTTTGGGAAGCATCTTTAGAAAGCAGTTTTCAAGAATTTTGGATCATAAGGTGATTGGGTCAAAAAAATCTATTTTTGAAAAGCATGAATTTTTTCGAAATCTTGATTTTGAAATCCCCCAAGTCCTTTGAAAGAGCGGTTTTGAATAAAGGCCACGGAAATCTTATTCTTCGAAGGCTGATTTTAAAACTCTCAGGGTAGAAGGGTCACGTGATAAGATCATCATCGTACTTTTCATGGGTTTGGATACATACAAGGTCAATGATGCTTAGCTAACGCGATATAAGAAGTGTAATCTTATAATCAAGGTTCGGCATGTTCTCCAAATGTCGTGGAACATATGGAGAAATTGCTAAAAGGTGATTACAAGATTATACATCTTTTATCAAGCAAGTATCGTCATCATCTCAAGTAATCCCTCCTGGGCACACAAAACTTCCAAGCACATAAACCTAATCAAGAATTGATTTCCTAATTTTGAAAGGTTCTATGGAAGCTACTATGCAAAGGCTGGGTTTTGGTCAAATAAGGGACCCTTGACACACATCCGATAGGACGCTTAATATACCAAATCATGGTACGAGATCAAGGGTGATCACACGGTCCCATGATGACTTGACCGACCGGGTTGACCCGAGCCTCCAAGGTCATAGTTCCGTGCAATCGACTGGCTGGACATGCAAGTGAAATGCAACAGGCACACAAAGATTAATAAATTTGATTAAAAGGATGTTTTTCAAGTCTAATCCTCAAGTGAACCCAAAATCAGAATTCTGGTCTGCGAAACCAGAGATTCTGGGTTCGATCCCCAGTGGAGTCGCCAGATTGTGGATATCGCAGGTTGACTTACCCACAGCTTTTCAAAATCAATTTCTAAAACAAAATGAGTCGCCACTTAATTTTTAAAAGGAAAAATTAAGAAACCATTTTGAAAGGAAACCGATCGTTTGCGAAACCAAAGATTAACTAGGTCCGGGGATTATGGAATGAGAGAGGAAGGAGCCCGTCGGACTAAAACACCCTCTCTCATCCTATCTTGCGATAGGCCTCTACTCAACATCCTTTTAATCAAATTATTAATTTAAATGTGCCCTCAATTAATACGTATGTATAATATACATTACAAAAGCATGTCTAAAGGGGTGTAAAATTGCAATTGACAAAATATCATTCACAAGCCACGTAATTCAGGTAGCAAGCGATATGATATGCAATAGAGAACAAGTGAACTTACCCGGGATCCAGCAGCGATAATAAACGTGCAATGCATGCGAACAAAAGAAAATCCTAAAAAGAGGTCTCTAATCACATATACACATAAGGCAAATCCTAATTCTAAGGTATTGCGCATTAAGTCGAAAAATCAATAAAATCAAGAAATTAAGATAAACTAAAGAGGAGTTCTAGAAATCATACCTTAATAGCGCTACAAAACAAAAGGTTAGTCCACATGCTTCACATAATAATACGATATCAAACAATCAGTCCTAATTCTCTAGCTTATACCTAGCAAGCAATGAAACCCAACCTTATCCAATTACGAATTCCAATTATGAGCATTAATGTACATGAATGAATGGATGTGAACAAGAATAAGACATGGATATATTCGCTAATTTGGGTCACCTAGCCTCTGGATTTAAGCTAAGTTACCATTATTCAAAGTATGATTTGGGTCCTAAGGCATTAAGAGACCATTTGAGTTGAAATAAGTAAGATTAGACAAAAATAGTAGCAGTTTTTATGAATTACAGAGAGCAGACCAGATGTTCAAAGATAGAAATAAAATACTTCCAACGGTTAGATCTGAATGAGTTTTGGATATGTTATGCCTCTGTGAGTCTAGTTTTCAAATCAAAAAGAAAATCAAAGTTCCAACGGTCGGATCTCCGGGAATATGAAAAATACTAGACATCACTCAGCACTTTACAACCTTCTGTCCAGAATTCTTGCACGATTTATTAAAAATAGTAAACAAATCCGAATTGCTTTGTTCTTTTTAGGGTGACTTCCTAACACATTGAAATTCATAGAAAAAATTATTTGGAGTCACAAACACTTTATTAGAACTCTGATTTAATTGTTTCAAAAGAGTGTCACTGTTCTGAAACTATTCTGGAATTCTGGACAGATTGTATCTGTGTCACAAAACTCATGATCAAACCATCCTAAACATGAAATCACCTTAAAACAAAAATTACAGTGGTAGAATATTGTGTTATTGACACTTTCCCGTTGGTTTCACTTGATTTCAACGGTTAGATTTCGAACTAAAAATCTTTGATCAAAAACAGTTTGTGGATTCACTGTTTTTATTTTGCTAGTTCAACTTTTATTTGGTAACTCCAACTATTAAACCATGAAGTTGAGTTGAACCAAACCACTTCTCCTACCATTTGATGGCCATTAGAGACTACAAACCTTTATTCTTCATAGATTTCAAATGAAATATGGATAGACTTCATGAAATCTATAAGATAGGGAATCTAAACCATGGAGATGGGTTTAGACTCAAAAACTACATTCTCCTACCATTTGATGGTCATTGGAGAGGGAGACATGACTATGACTCATGAGTCCTAAAGGAATATAGAAGGGATTCCTCAAGACATCAAGTTTAGAAGATCCAAATCATGAGTATGGACTTGGATCCTCTTATGAAGTGGTGATCAAACTTTGACTCCTATGTGAAGCACAAGCCTACATGGGATTCAAAAGATCATGCTCAAGAGATCAAAAGAGATATTGAAGATCTCCAAGACCTTCAAGAGAAGAATATAAACAAGAAAATGGAAGAAAGTAATATGGAAACAAAAGAAACTCCTAAGTTTACTTGATAAACAAAGAAAATAGTGAAAGATTTTAGGATTAGAGATTTTAAGAGAAGAAAGAATAAGCCAATAATCTATGGTTAGAGGATCACCTCCAAATTATCCTCAAAGTTTTCTTTTCTTTGAAGATCTTCCAAGCTCTTCTCTCTAATTCTCTAAACACTCTCTTTTCTCTCTAAAAATGTTGGTGTAATGGAAGTATTTTTGCATGTGCTCTCTCTCCCAATATGTTTCTTGGTGTTCTTCTTGGTCTCTCATCTTTTAGGAAGATCCCTTCTCTTTTATAAGCAAAATTACCAGGTATTTTTGGTGAATTTCGGAGCAAAAAACAGGTGTAATTCTCTCATTTGGTGGCACAATGTGTACTTTCTGAATTTAGACAGACTGCTGTCCAGCGCGGCAGTCCAGATACTGCCGCGGCAGTCCGTGACTGCCGCTGCGGCATTTCATGACTGCCGTTGCGGCACTTCATGACTGCCGCGCGGCATTCATCAAATGCCGCGGCCATTAATGGATTGCCGCATTTTTGTCAGTCTTACTTTATCAGTTTTTTGTTCTTATTCGCATACGCATACGTATTGCTCTGCAAAATACAGACTTTAAAAGCGAACGGCAGTCAGAAATCTGTGGCGGCACTCGGTGAACGCCGGAACGGCACTCTCTGACTGCCGCGCGGCACTCAGGGAGTGCCGCGGCAGTCTGTCGTGTGCCGTTTTTTGGCTAAGGTTCCCCTTTTAGGTCTTTTCTCTTTTTGAAACAAATTATTTTTGAATATCTTTTCCAAAAGTTGTGTTTTATATCTGAATTCTCCTAAATACCTGGTATTTCCCTCTTTCTGTGAAATTTTATCGCGTTTTGGAGAACTTTCTGAAGAGCTTGGAATACTTCGAATTTTTCGGTCATTGTCATCATTGGACGTGGAGGTGATGCTCTCCTAAATTCGACGGCCGGTCAAAATTGGGGTGTCTACAACCCCCTTTTTTTGATAGACGATCAACAGACAAATTGGTTTTACAGTAGTTTATGAGTTTGGATTGGTCTCTGTTTGGCGCTTGAGAAAAGGTGGTTGCTATTGCTTTTGACATTGTTTACATTTAAAAAATACATTTTTTAAAGTCAAATTTTGCGTAGGCTGGGTGTGATTTTTATTTGGCCTACGAGACCGAGACCGATTATAAAACTTTAGGGGCAAGTGATTGGTTTCATAGTTAGTGGAGCCGGATGACTTTTGAAGCACCTAACTATAATTTGGTCAATATCAATATTTGGCAACACCTTAAGTTCAGCCCCACCAGCTTGGCATATTACAATATTCGGATTGACCAACCTTTTGGATAGTCATTAATTCAGTCCGGCCTAAATTTTGTTTGGCAGTTCAATTCTATCGGGCCTCTATTGTGTTTGTTCCATCGGACTGTGTACATAATTTCATCGGCTTCACATCTACCAATCAGGCTTCTATTTAAGGCCCATTATCAATGTCAGCGAAGTGCCACTTTATGGTGATTGGTTATAAATCCAAGCAAACATCAATTTGGTTTCAATTACCAAACGAGCTGCCATTTGGGCCCACTTCATTTGGTCATATTCTGCCACATGAATTGTCATATTTTTCATAGCATTTCGGACGTGCTACTCAATGTAAATCGGTGGGGCCACTTGATATCATATACTCCCTTCGTCTTTTTTTTAGTTCATATTTGGAAATTCAACTTATTAAGGGGATAAAATGAATCTACACTTACTTTCCACAATTACCCCGAATCATCACAATAACTTTTTTAGTTTTGTCTTGGTGTAGATTTCAAGGAAGAGTAGTGTTGCAAAGTAAGTAAAAATTGTGTACCAATTTAAGAAAGTGAACACTAATTTTGGGACATTCCAAAATAGAATATAGGACTCTAAAAAAGGGACGGAGGGAGTATCAATTTCCAAAACCATTCAGACTGCTATGTTCCATTTCCCATCGGGCCCCACTTTGGTTGGCCATTTCATATTTTGATCTTATCACTTTTGAGAAGAGATATAGTAGACCACAAATAGAAGTTAATCATCCCTAAAATGTCTTAAGTGATATTTATCATATGAGTGCATTTTTGCTCACCCATTTAAGGGTTGTGTTTTGTTTAATCGTAGATCCTACTGCATTGGCCAATGGGGTGCTTGGGTCTCACCCATGGTGAGCAAATGTGAACTCTTTATCATATTTATGGGCAAGCCTATCAAGGTTAGGAAACTAGTTGATAATAGAATATCTTGATATGGTATTATCAAATTGGGGAAGATTTTATCAAGTTATATTAAGAGATAATATTTCAAGATGAGAATATATATATATATATATATTGTATATATCTTTGCTTGTAAAGGAAGTCAGCCGAATCAAGACAGTATATGGACCAAATTCATCAATGCGATGATATGAAAATATTGTTTGCTTCCACATTATAGAAGATAAAATCTGGTATTTTTTTACCAGATTATTATTTATCAGATATTTCTTACGTTATCTCTACCTCCATGGTCGCTATAAGTAAGCAGGTCGGCCGAGCATTTAACTCACTTCGCATCATTCTCGAAAACCGCATCCAAAAACTATTCAAAATGCATTCTTCAAAGCATTCTTACTTTTAGGAAAATTAAAGCAGTCTTTTTATTTTCTTAACATTTTAATTACATTCTTGTAATTTCTCTTTCTTTGCTTCAATTAAATAGAAGTCTATTTTATTTAATCTCTCTTTAAGGCTTTTTCATCACTTGCTAGACTTGTGCGATTTAGTACTGTCTAGGGACCTTTAGGTGAGGGTACTTTCCTACTCACCTTTCACAATCACCTAATAGAAGTCAGATCTCAAAGACTTGTGTATCACTCACACAAGCAATTTAGGAAATTAGTTTGCACACTCGAACCACTTTTGATTCTGGTACACCCGCACAAACTACAAGCAAACAACATCACAATAGGTGCCCAAACTCTTCCCTCCCACTGGGAGTTCAGCTGGTAGCGCTCTCTCTCTCTCTCTATATATATATATATGATTCAATGAATGCTTTCACTGTATGTGTTGTGCATGGTTGTATTGCACTTTTTCATGTTTGTTGATTTGGAGTTGTTGTATGTGGGTAGATGATTCAATGAATGCTTTCACTGTATGTGTTGTGCATGGTTGTATTGCACTTTTTCATGTTTGTTGATTTGGAGTTGTTGTATGTGGGTAGACCATTTTTGTGCGGTGTGTATTAAGGATTTTGGCTGATAATGAAGTATGGTTTCGTTGATTTCAGCTAGTTTATTTGTTTTTCTGGTTATTTTCACCTTATTGACTCTCTGTTTGGTCCCTTTTTTTCTCTTTTTTTATAACATGAAATCTCTCATATTTCTAGTTCTTAATAAATTCTTGCCTTTTTTTTTTCTTTGTAATCCATAAAAATTCCAACTTTTTATGTATGAAAATTTTTAGAATTCAAAGGAATCTCAAGCAAAAATTTAGAGCAATTTTGTTTGAATATAGAAGTGCAATAAATAAATGTTTTTCCTCATTATACCATGTGGAACTTGCCATGAAAATAGAATGGAGTTGCCTTACAAATTTTCATTCCTTGTGAAACGACGTTCTTACATTTTGCCTTGGGTTTGCTATTTTTTTTTATAGAATAGCTTACATTATGATTTTCACTGGGTTATATGGAATTATTTAACATGATTTCTGTTGGAAAAAAATAGCAGAATTTTTCACAAGTGTAAATCACAAAGAAATAAATAGTGCAGCAAAAAATAAAAGAGAGACAAATATTTATGTGGTTCACCTACACAGGGCCGGCCCTTGGGCCAGCGGTCCGGGCGGCCGCTTGGGGCCTCAAAAAATTAGAATTTGTTTGGTCTTGGAATAAGGCCTTATTTGGCCAAAATTTATGTATTATATATAAAAAAAAAATAGGGCCAAAATAAGGCCTAAAAAAATGGGGCCTTAGATATACATGCATTATATATAAAAAGAGGACCAAAAATAAGGCATTGTTTGACCAATATACATATATTATATATAAAAATAGGGTAAAATAGGGCCTAAAAAAATAAGGCCTTGTATGTACATGTACTCCCTCCGTCCCATTTTATGTGTCCATCTTTCCTTTTTGGAATGTCCCAAAATTGTTGTCCACTTTCCTAAATTAGTATACAAATTTTACTTAGTTTCCCAAACTACCCTTCCTTGCAATCAACACCAAAACAAAATAAAAAAAGAAAGTGCAATGATTATGGGCAATTGTGGAAAGTAGGGGTAGATTCTTTTTGTCCCCTTAAATAGTTGGATTCCTCAAAATGGACACATAAAATGGGACGGAGGTAGTATTATATATAAAAATAGGACAAAAAAGGGGCCTAAAATTTTTTTTCGCTTAGGGCCTCATGAGAATTTCACAATCTCAGGGTCAGCCCTGCACCTACAATACATAGGCTACATCCACTAAGACCCTCGCGTCAGTTCCTTTTTCACTATCACAACTTCGAATTACAAAGGATTACAAGAGACACAAAGGTCTCAGCCAATACAAACATCATTAGGTGTATACAAATAAACCAAGAGGAAAAACCTCACCAAATGGTCATAAAAAACAAAGTGTTGCTGGAAGAAATCACAAACACTCAGTATCAAAATAGCTTACTGCTATGTTGAGTTTTCTAGGAAGATACAAATTGATTTCTTGTTTACTGTTATGTTGAGTTTTCTGGGAAAATACAAACTGATTTCTTCACTCTTACTTTTCTCTCACTTTTTTCTTATAGATTACAAAAGGATAACACTCCTCTTGGTTGTCCTTGGAGCAGTCCTGCCATATCTTGTAGGATTTTTGACTCAAAGCCTAAGTAAATGAGGTGAACACTACCCCCCCCCCCCCACCACTGGGTTCATGTTTTGGGTTCTCCGAGCCTGTTTGATTGCTAAATGGGCTTAAATTCACCTCATCTTGTTCATCCCTACAAGGTTGATGGTCCTCTAAATCTTCAACATCTTCACCACCTCCCATCGCTATTTCAACAATTGTTCCCTCTTGTCATGCCCCGGAGCAGCAAAAATAGAGAAAAATAAATTTCCTTTTTGGGTCTATAGGGAATGACGGGTGAAAGTCACTAATTATACACACCGCACGGTACCAGTCAACTAATGAATAAGAACAGCAACATAATCAAACTGAATATAATAACAATTGTATCAATTACAAATATCAGAGTGGTCCTCAGGAACCTAACAGGTCTGGAGACAACATATGTCTAAGTACCTGTTACAAAAGTTTAATAGTAATAACAAAATATAAGCTAGATATAATTTCTTCATCTCTAGCTGGCATAAAGATAGTCGTCAGCATAACAGTCTTCTCCGACATAACCGGCATCAGTGGGGCCACCCTCTGCATAATCCCCTTCCGGGTAGTAGCCATCGATGTACGCATTATCACCTGCATTAAGAGGGGCAGGGTGATCTGAACGGGGAATTTCCAGGCAATAACGGTCATCAGCTTATTGAGAGTTGAGTGAATAGAAAATCATAGGGTACCAATTATATAACGTAATAACAAGTTATGGCAGTGTCTAAGATATAGTGTTACAATAGTATCCTTCTCTTTATTATTCTAAATGTCGTTACTCAACCCCTATCGTCTTGATAGTAAACAACCCAGCGCATACTGACCCTTGGAACAGACTTGATTGTAAACTTCTGGATACACCAATGTTCTGTCTACCATGTTACCACAAGTCATAGATACCTTCTACCGCGTAACACCGCAAGTCATAGAGGTCATCTACCACGTATACCGTAAGTCATAGATAATACGTCAGTCCATCCTCTACTTTTAAGAACATATGCACAGTTCACAGGGATTTAACACTTCAAGCATCGACACATCACTTTTATTGCCACGACTTATCGTCAGCTACGTATTCTCAGCCACCGCAAGTCATAGACACCTTTTACTGCGTACCACCATATGTCATAGAGGTAATGTGCTGCGTTTGAGAATACTTGTTTACCCAGTCACCGCAAGTCATAGACACCTTCATTTGTCTACCGTGTTTGAGAAATAGCTCCTCCCATAATTATCCCAGAACTTAGCAAACCTATCTATCGTTATACCAATAACGATTACACGACGGCCCCATTGTGGCCTGACTACTCTGATTAAAATGAACGGATATCGAACTCATACATGAACATAGTATCTAACGTCATTACGTTAATCTATTATTCTTAATCATACTTATCTTTGTTGTCACATTATCCCTGTGTAGAAGTTTATGGAATGCGATATACGAATAAGTAGCATATAGCTGAGCAATAGAGATTTACTCCATTGCAGGTATGAAGAACGGAAGAAGAAGCGTGATGAGTGAGGCATTGGGAATCCGGGGAAATCACATTTTGTATATGTTTTGTTTTCACTCCGAAGATGTAATAATGAACCTTGTAAAGTTTGAATTATGTGTGACATCCGCTCCCGCGGTTTATATTTAATATTGCTTTAGCATGCATAATCATGAGTTAATGTTAATTAATGTGTTATGTGACGTTTATTGGAGGTGGGATTAACCCACTAAGTTGATTATGGGTGTCCAGTTGGGAACCCAGTTATGGCCAGTATGGCAATCCTAAGTTGGGATGTATGTTGATGGGTCCCAGTTGAGATGGGACAACAATATGTGGAAAACCCTATGTGCCCAATGTTTATTAAGGCTTAAATGATTTATTATTTTATTGTTAATAATATCATGTTGTTAGGTAGTGACCACTTTAGGGGTCAGTTAGGGGTACCTTTGTGAGCACGAATCGAACACATTACATAATTAGTAGGCTAATTAGCAACTTCATTTAATTATATAGGACCACTTATGGGACCCATGTGAGACATAGACAAATACCCATTTAGGTCTGGAATAGTTTTAATACAGTTTCATAATTAGTAGGGGCGTAATTGCAAAACTAACAAACTTGCGAGGTGGTTATAATAAAATTAAGAAGTTTTATAACAAGCCACCTAAATGAGGTGACTCATCGTCATTAGTATCTCCGCATTAGTTTAGAGATAACACACACAGAGAGTTGAATACGAGAATTCATACGTAACGACGGTGATTTCTCGATGTTGATCAACGCGCCAAACGACGTCGGTTTTCAAATCAGGTTACATATTTGGACTTTTGGGGGTGATTCTAATCTATTGGTACTAATTTTATTGAGTTCTATGACAGTTTTTCCGCGACCTATTTTGGGGTTTTAGCTCATAACTTATAATTTATGTATAGGGTTTGTACCTAGTTCTTAGTAGGGCTTTAATCTCACAATTAGGAGCAAAACCCAAGAGGTGAGTGATGTTAATTTTGATATTTGGATGATTTTCATGTTGGGTTCAATTGTAATGCCAAAGCATGCCTAATTAGCTTAACCTAGTTTACTTAGTTTATTATTGGGCAAAATCCATGTGGTTAAATTAGGCCCAATTTGATTGTGATTGCACGGTGAAGTGATTAAATGAGCATGTTGAGTTGCCTATTTGGGTCAATGGAAATTGCTAGTTCTATACCACCATGAGGTAATCTTTGTGGTGACAACCATGGCCGCTAGAGGCCTATGGGACCGCACGTGTGAGGGAGTGGGTCATGACTAGTCACGTGGGCTTGGGGAGTGGAGCCGCGGACTAGCCGGTAGTGGTGGGAGTGAACTAATAATTGCCAGAGACTATAGTCATTTTGTAATATATTGAATTGAGCGTGTTTATTATCCATGTTCATGATTGGCATTGCTCACAAGCATATAGCTTATATATTATAGTGGTTATTGAATAACCATCGTAGGTGATCGCGGCGAGGAATCGGGGAAGTAAACCGGTTGGTGGTTTGGGCTAGCTTGTGGTACTGTGGAAGTGGTTGTAACCTTGTTAGTAGTTACCTGCTTTTTAGTTTAAAGCTTGCAATGTAGTTGTAATTAATCGGTTTTAGTCTGGATTGTAGTACGAGTCATACTTTGGTTGGTTCAAGACTTATGTAATATTTTTAGTTTTAATTTCATGTTATAAGGGGATCTTTAACTCATGTAATAACCAGCTGGTATAATTTAGCTTTTGTTTTATAAGAGTTATTGCTATCACTGGTGTTGAATAAACTAGTTGTACCTAGTACTAGTGTCGTTGGTTTGGGACGTTTAAACTTGGGATTTATTTGTTGGATTGGTTGTAAATGGTTATATTTAGTAGTTTTATTAGAGTATTTAAAAAGCTATTGCTTGAACTTGGAAGCTCATGTTTGTGACTTTGGTTTTATTCTAAATGGTCTAAAGCATTGGTGTTGATTTCAACTTATGATTTGGTAATATTATTTGTGAATTTACTATTTACTAAAATAGGATTTTTGGATGATTGCATAGACAGAATTTTGCCCTTTGTTTGTTGAGCTTCTTTGGTTTAAGCTTATTTTAAACTTATTTTTGAACCTTAATGACTTGAGTTAAGCCTTGGTGGTGTGCCACGCGTCCTAGGATCATCTGGGTGGTTCCGGGGCGTGACATTATGTACTTGACCTAGATACTTTGAAATGGAATTGAAATATTGTAATATGTCATTAAACTTCTTTTAGTTATGTTGGAACGATATCCGAACTCTTGAGTTTATATTTTCGAATGTTTGCTTGTCAAATTCAGATTTTGGATGAATGTAAATAAACTTTTGTGTTTTAATCCAAACAAGCCTTAACTTGTTGCATTGCCATTCTTTCTCAAGGATTAGTAAGATGGATATACGTTCTTTCAATCTTGATTGACTTGAGAAGTTTAGATTAAGGATTGGGAGTTTTTGGAAGTTGCAAAGTGTGAGATTGAATGGATCTTTTGCAAGAATTCTGCTGCTATAAGGAATTCTGCTTAAGAGTCGTTCGACCAGTCGAACGGGGCAACTCGACCAGTCGAAATACCCCCTGCATGAAACCTTTTTCTACCCCTTCCGGAAATTATTTAAATGTTTTGATTGGTTCTTAGGGTACCTTTGGGACCCCTTTTAACATAAATTCACCCGGTTCAAAATATAATTTCGTTTTCAAATTTATGCAGATTTTTACAACTTCAGGTGTATCTTTTCCAAAGAGTTGAATACTCCTTGTCGTTTTAAGTTTCTTTTCCACTGCTATACTCTTTTAAATGATTTGGATGAGCCTTGGTGGCGTGCCACGCGTCCTATTTTCACGCATAGTGGGATGGGTCGTGACATTTATTGGTATCAGAGCAATAAGTTTTAAAAAGAAGTTTATGGAATGCGATATACGAATAAGTATAGATCCTTGGGGGACGAGAGACGACGTCTTGAGATAATACGGTGTGAGATCACTTGCAGAGATACATATATATATGAGGAACATGGCATGTAAGTGCATGTCGCGACATGAAAATTCAAATGAATTGCATAGCATAATGATTCGCATGCATATTGTATAGCATGCCATGATATATATATATATTATCATATGTATTGTGTTAATGAATCAGTGGAATCATTCGGACATAGAACTATGTGGTAAGATGAAGTTTTCTGTGGGTCATCATAGACCTTGTGTGGTGATATGAGGGAGAGATGATATCCTGGTAGTGACGAACAGTTGAATTTCTAAACAAAAATAAAATGATTTTTAATCGATTCGGTGGATGTTTTCAACGATAGTGACGAGTGTTCTTTGTAGGTTTTAGCCAAGAACGAAGTTTGAAGAATGAACGTTGTAGGAAATTTCTTATAGTTCTCATGGGGAATGAAAGTGATTGTTCGTAGTTGAATTTTGGAATTACGATTGATTGATAAAAGTTCTGTTTCAGACATGGGTTAAACGTCAGAACGTGAGAAACTAGAGACGTATAATTGGGTGTTATGACAGAAAGATAGTCCAACAGCATGTATTGCTCGTGTGTGGGGTAGGTGAGGAATCTTTCCCCATATCTTACAGTGTTAACCTATAGTGTCATCGCACGAGTTATCTTATGGTTTTCTCTTACACGGTGTGTATTAGGTAGTTGAAGAATCTTTCAACTTGTTGTACGGTATATGGGATGATTGGATGGTTGAAGAATCTCTCAACCTATCTTATGGTAAGTATTATAGTTGTTGAAGAATATTTCAACGTATAGTACGGAGTTTGAGATGTTGGATGGTTGAGAAATCTCTCAACCTATCTTATGGTATCTATTGTGGTTGTTGAGGAATCTCTCAACTGAACCTGATTTTGAATGGTTGTGGCGCTAAAGTGGATTTAAAAGCAGTATAAGGAGTAGTAACGGATGCTACCGGATTGATGGTATAAGTGGAAATATTGGGATTTAAGAATTTACCTAAGATGGAATGGAAAGGATAGAGTATTCTTGGATAGTTGAAACTATAGTTGGTGGAAGCTCAGTCGAGCATAGACTTCTGGAGCAGTTTTTTAGACTTGATGGTTATTTGCGTATGAATGTAACAATAAGGATAACATAGGTCAGAGGAGAAATGGTAGAACTTCATGATGGAGAATAAAGGAATGGAAATGAATAGGAATAAGGATTTCTTGGTGTTTTGAGGTGGTTTGTCAACGGAAATAGAATAGAAGAAGTAAGAAAATGGGAACTAAATTCTAACGATTGTGTGGTTCGATGAGTTTTCGATGTTTTTGAACACTTTTTGGTGGTTCTAAAATGGTTGGGAAGTAGCCCCAAATGCCTTGTGAGTTTGGGGACTTTTAAAGATGTTCAATGGAGAAAAATATGGTCCAAGGGGTACTTGGACCTATCGAAAGGGGCAGTTCGACCGGTCGAACACCCCTCAGCCCAAAACAGTGTTTTCAAAAACATTTTTCAACGGTTTTACGGAAACAGTCATAACTCTTTCAAGAAAATTCATATTCGCGCGCCGTTTTTTGCGTTGGAATCGGGACTCAAAGAGCTATCTTTTGATATAAAATTTAACCATACTTTCTAAATGACCATTTTTTCCTTGGGCTATTTTGTCACCGTAAAGTTCTTTTAAGATGTCTAATCCATGCTTTCCATGCTAATTGGTGTATGTTAAAAAAATAGAAATCTGTTAATGCTTTTAAAACATCGTTGAGTGTTTGAAGCAAGTTGTGGTCAATGGAAAATTGGAGTACGATATATATTACGATACTAAATAAGAGCAGTGGTGAAAATGGATAGAGGAGTAAAGAGACTTTGGGTAAGTCAAGTTAGACGGGTAAAAATATAAATTAGGGATATGAGGCTTCGATGAGTAAGTGAACATGAACGGCACGAGTGGGATAAAGACTTGGTGGTACATCGAGTACATTATCGGATATGATAGAAGGAATGTAAAATAGTTAGAGGACAATGGTGAATGTAGTGGAATACTATCTCGGTTGTCCTGAATTCCAACGAGGTTGGAGAGTTTTGAGAATGTCGGAATTCACCCCAAGAAAATTTTAAAGTGTTTAAAATGTTTTAAAATAAAACTATTGTTTGAGTAAGAAAATTTGTATTAAATATTTATGATAAGGTATCATGTAGACTTTGGAAGACGAGTATCATGGAAGGATATGCTATGCTTAGTGCTTGGGACACAACGGTGTTTGTCAAACGAGTGAGTTCTACGTAAGTAGATTATGAACTTGGAAATTCTAAAGTAAGGGGTTAGTGAAATGTTGTACACTTGGACTTAGTTAGTTGGAGGTAGTGCCACTAAACGAGTTGACTTGAGTATTGTTCTAAAGGGAACTTGATCTTGGTTTAAGTATTGGAATAAATCGAGGTTATGAATGATTTGAAGTTTTGAACGATCGGGGAACTTGATGAGATCCGTAAAGTGTGAAGCACTTGAAGACAATAGTTATGAATGGGTTAACATTAGTACCCGGAGTGAGAATGGGTGACCTTGAGTATTGTCGCGAATGGTATGTGAATTGGAAGTCGATAGGGAATTTATCGAATAGTAAGACTATGGTACTTGATTGGGAAGATCAAATTACTAGGTTGTCTTTAGATGGTTATGGGAATCATATGAATGCTTGAGCAACAGGTTCTTCGGGAACAGTGAATTTGAGATCCGAAAAGCAAAGATTAAAGAATCTAAATTTGAGTTAAGTCAGGCTGACTAAAACTAGGAAATATTAAACTGTTGAATAAGGTATGGTGCCTTGTGCTGTTATATGAGGAATATATGCTTAGCGTAAAAGGGTTTTCAGGAACTCAGGAAGAGTTGAGATACATGAGTACGATTGGTATGGGCTTGTGTAAAGGTGAAAGGGAAACGCCAGAGACTTATGGAGTCGTATAACTATGTAAATGGTAGTGAATCTACCTGGACTGATAGACTAAAGGATAGTAGATAAGTAAGGTATATATGAGATAAGAATGGATTACATTACAATTGATAACTCCGACAGAAAAGTAATTGACTCAGGGTATGTGTACACTACATAAATAAGAATGGATTGTGAATAGTCAAAGGATTTGAGACATGAACAAGGTATGTTCTGAGTATGGAAATGCATCATAATGAATGTTGTGGTACGTGTATGATTGACTAAGTCAATTTTGGGTTCACAATGTTATTTGTTACGACGGATATTGAGGTAATTATGTTGTGAAAAAGATGAAAGTGTAATGTGAGATTTCAAAATAAATTATTTTAAAAACGTGAATGAGAAATGTATTTGACTTTGTTAAAAGTTTTAAATCAAAAATTTTTTAAGGTGTAATCTTCTATGTTAATCGACGGTAATTTGAGTACAGAATTGGAGAAATAAATGATAAGTGTGTTTAATTATTCGGGACATCAGGTGGACTCGAAGAAGTAGAATAATATGAAATTGCCTTTGGGAATCTGGATAGTATCTTACGAGGCATGTATCATTGGAAGTATAATACGAGGTTGGATTAAACCGAAATGGAATTTGATAAGGAATGAGAGTAGTTGAAATATGTTATGATCATTCTACAAGTATTTCTGTAATACCCTGTGTTTTTGGTATGTTAATAAGACCTTGTATTTCATTTCTATACTTGTACAACCTTTCCTTTTTTTTTGGTGAGATTTGGTTACCAGTCGATTGCCTTTCATGCTAATCAACTAACACTTTTTGGTTACCAATCAATTGCTATTCTTTCCAATCGATTGCCATTTTACTGACTAAAATTGATTACGTGTCAACATACCAATCGATTGCCTTTCATTCCAATCGATTGCCTTCAAATATCTGTTATCATTCGATTAACTTGTGTCCCAATCGATTGGCATAAGCTATGACAAATTTTCTTCTTTGCTTGAGATTTAAACGTATGGCACTCTAATTCTCTCTCTCTATATATATATGTCTTCATATATGGCCTTGGGCCGGTTTTATAGCCTTGAGAAAGAGAGACACATATCTTGTGTTATATATATATATATCTATATCTATATACACCCCACACACACACTCATTACCCTTGGCAGCTGAGAGGAAGAAGAGAAGAACAAGAAGAGAAGAAGAGAAGGAGAGAGCTGGACAAAGAGAGAAGAAAGACAAGGAAGAGAAAGAACTTGGGTTTCAAAGCTCAAACACCAACCAAGCACACCCTAGGTGAGTTCCAACTCACTTTGTCTCTTTATTTGACGTCTGTACAAGTTGTAGTGAAGATTAGATGTTTTAATTGCATGGTTTTGACATTTATATATGCTATTTTTCTAATCTGCTGGTGAAGACAAAGTGCCAATCGATTAGAAAATTACCAATCGATTGCCATCAGTCTGGACCCAATCGATTGGATAGAATTCCAATCGATTGCTAATGTTAGCAATCGATTGACATTGTTTTGGACCCAATCGATTGTAAGTTTTCTCAATCGATTGTTATGATTTTTGTTCCAATTGATTGGACCTTATCCCAATCGATTGGTATTGGCAGAACTTGGTTTCCTTTGCCTATTTATTATATAAGAGGTTCGATTATTCGTTTCTCATTTCGGACTTCCGTTATGCGATTCTGGGTTGATCAGGGATAATGTAACAACAAAATGAAACATGATTAAGAACAAATGGTGAATAAAATGACGTGAGATATTATGCGGTTCATGTATAAGTTTGATATCCGTATCTTTTAATCAAAGTAGTCATGCCACATTGGGAATTTGTCATGTGTCGATATTAGAACGTAACTTAGGTAGGTTTGATAAGATCCTGGGAATGGCACGTGGACGGACATTTGGTTATTGATATACTCTTAAAAGCTGGTAAACTGGTAAATGTTCTTAAAAGGCGGTGAGCTAGAAAGTATGGTAGATGACGCTGAGTCGTGGCAACAGATGATATGCCTTGTTCAAAACGTTATGTCCCTGAAATGCGGTGAACATGATACATTGTTCTTAAAAGCTGGGGACGGACTGACGTAGAGTCCATGATATGCGGTGAGCAGAATATATTGCTCTAAAAAGCGATGGACGGAATAAGGGTGTATCCCTAGAGTTAAACGATCGAGTCTGTTCTTTCTAGAAAGAGTATGTTGATCATCGGTCTTCGAGTAACAAGACGATAAGGGTTGGTTTACGATGTCGAATAAAGGAACATGATATTATTATAGTAAGGTTTTAACTCGTGTCTTCATAAGCTTGTTATTGCTTCAGATAATTGGTAATTTGTTAGTTTTTGCTCACTCAGCTCTCAGTAAGATGACGGCCTTTATTGCGTCATCTTTTCCCCGTCCAGACTATCCTGTACCTTATTCTGCAGGTGACGGATCCTTTGACGATAGTTATTATCCAGGAGAGGAGTACACCGAGGGTGGTTCCACTGATGACGCTTATGTCGGGAAGGAGTACTATGCTGATGTTTATGCCAGTTGAAGATCTGGAGATGGTTATTAGTTTATCTTTCTGTTTAGACTGTTTTGTTATATTTGGTACTTGGGCATATGTTGCTTCCAAACCTTATATACTTCCGCTGTAGCTTTACTGTTATAACTCTGATGTTTGTAAGAAAAGCAACTGCTACTTGTATCCAGTTTGTTTTATTACTATTTCTTGTTGTGGACTAGTACTGTGTGGTATGGAATCATTAGTGACATTCACCAGTCATTCCCTATGGACCCAAAAAGGAAATTTATTTTTCTCTATTTTTGCTGCTCCGGGGCGTGACAATATCATGATTAATAAGATAAAGCATTGAATCTAGACTGTATGAAATAGTTGGTAGAAGCGTTGGCTTACTGACGTGGTATGTACGTATGTTAGTACTCAATTTGGTTCACTTCGAGATGAAGAATCGTGTATGGCTGTTTACCAGCTAAGACGTGTTGTCAACAACTTTTAGTCAAAAAGCAAGATAGGTGAATGGGAGATGAATTGTTTCCTTTGTTTTGAGTATTGTGATGAAACTTTTGAGTTTCAAAAATGGAATATGACAAGTACAATGAAGGTATATGTGAGTTGACGTTGTGACATCACGATGGGATTGAATGTCAAGTTTGACTATTGAGTATGATCTACTCAGGTATTGATGTTCTTACTTATCGAGGTGTTTTGATGTATTACTAGAATGTAGTTTGAATCTTCAATCAGATTGAGACGGGGGCTCTGAGGATTAATTTTCCTTCAGAGCTTGAGGATTTATTTTCCTCATAAGATTGTAATATCTCAGTAGAGATGGGTGGTTTGTGATGAAACAAACGTTGGAAGCATTTATGTAAAGTCGTTATGAATTTATGAGATGGTATAAGTTTGGGGACAAACTTCCTTTTTGAAGGGGAGAGTTGTCACACCTGACCCGGGAAAATATATTCTTTTAAATGCATAAGCGAATTTTTGGAAATTATTAATGTTGATTAATAATTGAGATGGAGTTGACTGTGGGTCAACGGTGAGTGTCAATTAAGGACATAGGAACATGGAAAATCATGATGCATTGGATTGACTAAATGACATTTATATGATTTAAATGTTATTTGATTTTATCTGGTTTATGTGAATAGTGCAATATACCTGTGTAGTGTAATTTCTGTTAGTTTTGATCTTGTTTAAGATCATTTTGATTGTTTAGAGATAACCAATGTAATACGTTACATAAAGGGTAGGTTATCTAGAAATTCCATGAAAGTAGTTTTTGGAACGCAATTACGGCAACAAATGGAACTTAGACGAAAACTTCTATAATTTATAGTTTTCACTCGTGAAGCAATAAATTGGACATGTAAGACGTTTCGAGGAATAATTATAAGTTTTGAAAAACTCGTGGGGAGGTAAACATAATTTCTGAAAGTGTTGCCTATATATAGAAATGGCAAGATATTTTCATTTCAACTTTTCTTAAAAACCTAAATCAAGAGGTGATTTATTGCCTAGAGCTTCTTGACGCAAATTGATGGACTTCTGCCCATTTGTTTTGCACCAAATTCATATTTGAACTCCTCAGGGTAAGAGCTACGTTTTGATACCTCTTAGGACACGTTTAGATTAGTTTTACGAAAATCCTAATTCTAGAAATTAGGGAAAAATGTGTGTAAACTTGTAAGTTTTGCGTAGGATTGGAGATTTGACGTTTAATCGGACTTTTAGTCGTTCCCTCCAAGCTATACGACGATAGCTCGAGATATGAATTTCTAGCCTATTTTATATAGGAAAAATACATGTTTTGATTTTCGACGACGAAATTGTGATCCGGGCAAAATTCATGTGTTAATGTTAGGCCCGTTAATTAGGCACGCGCTTAAATGTGAAAAGCATGTCTACTTTTACGCGAGTACGTTGAGTTGATTATGTAGGTCAAAGGGGAGACTTATACAAATTCATGCCAAAGTAAGATTCTCGATGTTTGAGAATTTAGTAGCGATGGCTACTGTGCATGGTTTAAGACTTAGACTTAGCAGGGCACTTGGGATGTAATGGTTGTACACTTGGACTAGCCATTGGCATCACGGTTTAAGACTTGGACTTGCCGTTACCAGATGAATGCATGTTTTTTTTCTCTAAAGACTATTGAATGTAATTTTTGAGATTAAAGCAGGATTTGTCATATGCATCTGTTAGAAATTGTGCACTCAGCATATATCTTAGCAATGGAGATTTACTCCATTACAGGTATGAAGAACGGAAGAAGAAGCGTGATGTGTGAGGCCGTGGGAATACGGGGAAATCAAATATTGTATATGTTTTGTTTTCACTCCGAAGATGTAATAATAAATTTTGTAAAGTTCGAATTATGTACTTGACTTAGAAACTTCGGAATGGAATTGAAATATTGTAATATGTCATTAAACTTCTTTTGGTTATGTTGGAACGATATCCGAACACTTGAGTTCATATTTTTGAAAGTTTGCTTGTCAAATTCGGATTTTGGATGAATGTAATAGAACTTTTGTGTAATAATCCAAAAAAGTCTTAACTTGTTTCATTGCCATTCTTTTTCAAGGATTAGTAAGATGGATATATGTTCTTATAATCTTGATTGACTTGAGA
Organism: Hydrangea macrophylla; assembly: GCA_033977485.1. Lineage (NCBI taxonomy): Eukaryota > Viridiplantae > Streptophyta > Magnoliopsida > Cornales > Hydrangeaceae > Hydrangea > Hydrangea macrophylla. Next base: position 51,511,011 of record CM066992.1, on the reverse strand, counting down.
AGTTTGGATTAAGGATTGGGAGTTTTTGGAAGTTGCAAAGTGTGAGGTTGAATGGATCCTTAGCAAGAATTCTGCTGCGAAAGGCTCATTCGACCAGTCGAACAGGGCAACTCGACCGGTCGAAATACCCCCTGCATGAAACCTTTTTCTACCCGTTCCGGAAATTATTTAAATGTTTTCATTGGTTCTTAGGGTAACTTTCGGACCATTTTAACATTAATTCATCCGGTTCAAAGTATAATTACATTTTCAAATTTATGCGGATTTTTACAACTTCGGGTGTATATTTCCCAAAGAGTTGAATACTCATTGTCGTTTTAATTTCTTTTCCGCTGCTATACTCTTTTAAATTATTTGGATGAGCCTTGGTAATGTGTCACGTGTCCTATTTCCACACGTAGTGGGATGGGTCGTGATACCCTGATCAACCCATAATCGCATAGTAAAAGTTCGAATTAAGAAGCGAATAATCGAACCCTTTATATAATAAACCAAAGAAACAATCCATGTTCTGCAAAGTTCAATCAAATGAAACCATTTCAATCGATTGAGAAAAATAATGTTCAAGCGATCGAAGTCTCTTTAATCGACTGAATTTTTGATCGATTGAACTCAATTCAATCGAGGTTTTGGACAATGAATGTCCAGAAGAGTTAGGGCGTGTTTGGGTCTATTTATTGACATCAAAAACTCATAAAACATCATATCAAAGGTACCGAGTGAGCTTAGAACTCATCGAACTTGCTAAGGGCGCGTTTGGTAAGGTTTGAAGCTCCGAGCTTCTCCAATGGCCACTTCTCTCTCCTCCTCTATCTCTCTGTATCTTCTGTCTCTCTTTCTGTCTCATTCTTCTTTGCTTCTCTCTCTCTCCTCTTAGAGTACATATATAGATATGTGTGTATATATACATGTATATATATATATGAACACAAGCCCACACTCTCTCTCTCTCGCACTAAGCTCTCAAAAATCTAGGCAACCAAACCCACACACACGTATATACAAGTATATATATGGAAAAGGAAGGGTAGGTGGCATTCCAGTGCATAAACTGAGATGAAATATCCAGACGAGTTCGATCGATTTAAGGTTCTTCGATCGCTTGAGAATAGATCGGCCAGTTTTGATCGATTGTAGCCGATTCGATCGATTGTAGCCGATTCATGTTGGCAGGTCGATCGATTGAACAGGGTTCGATCGATTAAAGAAAGAAATTCTCGATCGCTCGAAATGACTTTGATCGATTGAAAGTGAAACTGTGAACAAGAGCATTAGTATGTCGTGATGATATAATTGGTTCATGATAGTTAGTCGGGGTTGGTACAATCAGTCTTAGGGTTTGAAGACGATAAGAATCGGGTAACAAGTTTGGAATAAAAGAAAGAAAGATACAATTAGTAGCACTACGATATATCGTTCATAATTGGTAATTACTTTATACCTACGAGACTGTATTAGTTACCTCTCACTCATCTTTCAGTAAGCTGGCGACCTTTATTGCATGGACATTCCCCGTCTGGCCTATCTTGTTTATGCTATTGCAGGCAACGAATCGAATGATAATGGCTACTATCCAAAAGGGGAGTATGCAGAAGGTGGCCCCAATGGTGATGGATACGCCGAGGAAGACTACTACGCTGACGATTACGTCTACGCCAGCTGAAGATGAAGATAGATATTTACTTGGGCATATGTTGCTTCCAAACCTTTTATATTTCCCGCGACACTCATTATTGTAATAGTTAGGACTTTTGTAATATATCTTTGTTGGTTTTATAACGACTCTTGTTGCAGTCTGTTAGCTGGTACAATGTGGTGTGGGCAATTTAGTGACATTCACCAGTCATCCCCTATGGACCCAAAAAGAAAATTTATTTTTTTTCTATTTTTTGTTGTTCCGAGGCATGACACTATGTGTATAAGTCTCAATTTACCACATAATCAGTTTGTTTTGGCAATTGCTACTATTACTTTGTCAATAATAGCAGCCATGTAATTATAATCTATGTTGTATGAATTTGTGCCAATCTAGGATTTTTTTAATTATCCCTTCTAAACTCAAAAATCTCATTTTGGTCCTTATGTTTTTATAATTTTTACTCAAACATCTTATATATACAATTAACCTCAAATGTTTAAGGCCATATGGATGTCTAAACATATTAATAATTCTTTATTTTATTAGTAAAATTAGAGGGTGATGATGCCAAAAATTGGTAAGAGTAAAGTAAAGCAATTTTCAGAGAGAGAGAGAGAGAGAGAGAGAGAGAGTGTGTGAGAGACTATTTTTTGTATGTGGTTCGGCCCTATTAATGAAGGTACCTACGTCCACGGGTGTGTCTGAGCACGTTCACTAGCAGATCACCGGCGGGCCTGGTGAGCCAACAAGGACGGGTGGCACTACCAGTAATACCGGCCGGGTGTATGCATATAATGGTGAATTTTATAGAGGTGCTGTGTAGACTACAGAATTGGTGGCCCCTTTAATTGGGGGTGAGAGGTCTCTTTTATAGATGTAAGAGACCTACTTATACATGGATAAGGAAATATAATCCAATTAATATAGATTGGCATTAATTATGGGGATTTCCTAATTGGATTAGGAAATAGTGTACACTTTCCATTAGTCTTCTAGCTTGAGTAGGAAACTGCCCGTAATGCTCGGGATCACGCATGTGAAGCTCGGATGGGCTGTTCCCGCGGTGGGATGTGCCTGTGCAGTTTTCCCGACCTGTTGGCCGGGTCGTAGATGAACCGCTCGGGCTGATGCTTCTGTAGAGTTGTGCATGATTTGCCCGGGGCATGGACTGGCTGCTGATTTGAACCGCTCGATCATAGGATAGAGCCAAATTTGGGTGTATCAGCTGCCCCCCATTTCCAAGATTGGCCAGATGCTATATCGGGGCAAGTTTGGAAATCAGTTTGATGTTACTTGCCGCTGTCTGAGTGCTTGTGGAAGCTGCCTCGGGGCTTCTGAGCCTGGTGAGTCCTCGGGAACTAGTTGAGAGTTGAGACCCAGCCTAGCTCGGGACTTTTAGGTGCTCGGGAACTGACCGGGAGTTGAGACCTGGCCTAATTCGGAGTCTTTGAGTGCTCGAGTTAGCTCCCCGGATGGTTATCTTCTACCTGTAAACCTTCGTCAAGGCTGTGGGTAGAAGGATTTTACCATGTTGGAAAAGCCGACCTAAAGCGTATTGCTCTAGGGTCCTTTTTTTATGTTAACTCCCCAGGATGGTTGTCTTCCGCCCGGCCAGCCTTCGTCAAGACTGTTGGGAGAAGAGCTTGACCATGTTGGTGGAGCCGACCTAAATCACGTTGCTTTAGGGTCCTTTTGCTCCTCTATCGTCGGCCAACCTAAGAGATTTTAGTCACCTCTATCGTCGGTCTGGACCTAAGTGGAGTTAATGCCTCTGAGTACTGTAGGTGCTCGGGTTGTCCAAGATTTTGACTTGGTTATCCGCGAGGCCTGTAGATACCCGGTGTGATTACCTATTTAGTTCACTACGCCGTTTTGCCCCCAAAGCTTTCGCTAAGACGAGGGTCTTACAGAGGCTATGATCTGTAGGTAACCGACCTGGAACATGGTGGTTGCAGGGTCTTTTGAAGCTTGCCATCATCAGCCACCTAGGGGGTTTGCCCCCATCGTCGGTTGGACCTAAGCGAAGCCGGTGCCTTGGGCGTGACCCCAGGGTCTTTAATGCCTGGGTTCGGAGCCCGAGGTCTTTTGAGTGCCTGGGTTCGGAGCCCGAGGTCTTTTTAGATGCCTCGGGGTTAGGCTCGAGGTCTTTTGAGTGCCTGGGTTCGGAGCCCGAGGTCTTTTTAGATGCCTCGGGGTTAGGCCCGAGGTCTTTTGAGTGCCTGGGTTCGGAGCCCGAGGTCTTTTTAGATGCCTCGGGGTTAGGCCCGAGGTCTTTGTATGAGTTCTCTGACAATCGGTGGAGCCTCATGTGGTGATCAAGCAAGTACCACAGTAGTCGGGCTCTTCTAGACCGATGGAGATAGGAAGTCGGATCAGGATCGTCGGGCTTCTGACTTCTCTGTGTTGGAGGCAAAGTCGGAACTGTTTGATCCTGACCGATATGAAATGGAGGTCGTGTCGGGGCTACCGGACTCTGCTTGCTGTGAGCTGGAGGTCGGGTCGGGGCTGCCGGATCCGGACTGATGTGAACTGGAAGAACTGTCGGAACTCCCGGGCTGATCTCGCTTTCACTTACTTCTGGAAGACTCGTTACTTTCTTGCCCGGGATCTTTGTTCTTTAGAAATTCTTCAGTGTCAATGTATTTCCCAACCCTCTCTGCGAGTTCAACCAAGGTTACCAGTCGATTTTGGTGGAACGACGCGGCGCACTTGGTGTGTTGAACTCCCGAGCAGAAGGCTATGATGGCAATTGTCTCGTTCAGATTGCGGATTTGAAGCTTCTGTTGGTTGAACCGGTCGGTGAACTCCTTGAGGGACTCATTATTCCATTGTCTGACTGTCAATAGCTGCATGTCTAGCTTTGGTCGCTCGTGCATACCGGCGAACTGGTTGATGAACTGCTTGCTGAGTTGTTTGAAACTGCAGACCGATCGGGGCTCCAAGGAGTAAAACCACTGCATGGCCGGGCCTTTCAAAGTGCTGGGGAAGGCTAGGCAGTGTAGCTCATCGGAGTTGGTGGCTAGGGCCATCTGAGCCTTATAGGTTCGGACGTGGTCGATCGGGCTTCCCGAGCCGTTGTATGAATCTAGCCGAGGCTGCTTAAATTTGCGCGGGATGGAAAACCTCGCGATCTGGCTGGAGAATGGTGACTCTGTCTCTGTATTGGCTTGATTCGGAACACGGTTCTGACCAAGCTTTTTGGCCACTCCGTCGATCTGCTTCTGCAAGTCTTTGATTCGGGCTTCCACTTCTTCCCAACCGGAATCTGAGGAACTAGTCGGGTTGGTGGAAGATGCTTCTTCATGGCGGGATGCTGTCCTCTGGGATCGGGCTCGACTATGACTCCGGGTAACCGTTCGCCTAGGGACAACTCGGCTCTTGACCGAGTGGCCCTGGACTGATTCCTGGGCCATATGCTCCTGCCTTTCCTCTCGGGCAGCACGCCCACTGTTGATGTCTCTGGCATCCTCAACACGGGACGGGTTGGCTCGGGCACGTTGTCTGGTCAATATCGGTTCCCGACCGTACGCAACGTTCCCGGGTCGTTTCCCGGCCACTAGAGGACTGCTTTGCTGGGCTAGCAGGGCTTCGATCTGTTGCTGGATTTGACGTTGGCCCTCCAGGAGTTGTGTGAGGGTCGCGGTGATTTGCTCAGATGTCATGACTGCCGCAGCCATTGCCGGGGCCGGAGGAACATCCCGGTCGGACTGCTGGTCAGCCTTCTTACTCTTCTTCGGTGGCATGACGATCAGTCGAGAAATTTGTTGATGAGAAGACTTGTCGTTTCCCACAGACGGCGCCAAACTGATGATGCCAAAAATTGGTAAGAGTAAAGTAAAGCAATTTTAGGAGAGAGAGAGAGAGAGAGAGAGAGAGAGAGAGAGAGAGTGAGAGACTATTTTTTGTATGTGGTTCAGCCCTGTTAATGAAGGTACCTACGTCTACGGGTGTGTCTGAGCACGTTCACTAGCAGATCACTGGCGGGCCTGGTGAGCCAACAAGGACGGGTGGCACTACCAGTAATACCGGCCGGGTGTATGCATATAATGGTGAATTTTATAGAGGTACTGTGTAGACTACAGAATTGGCGGCCCCTTTAATTGGGGGTGAGAGGTCTCTTTTATAGATGTAAGAGACCTACTCATACATGGATAAGGAAATATAATCCAATTAATATAGATTGGCATTAATTATGGGGATTTCCTAATTGGATTAGGAAATAGTGTACACTTTCCATTAGTCTTCTAGCTTGAGTAGAAAACTGCCCGTAATGCTCGGGATCACGCCTGTGAAGCTCGGATGGGCTGTTCCCGCGGTGGGATGTGCTTGTGCAATTTTCCTAACCTATTGGCCGGGTCGTAGATGAACCGCTCGGGCTGATGCTTCTGTAGAGTTGTGCATGATTTGCCCGGGGCATGGACTGGCTGCTGATTTGAACCGCTCGATCATAGGATAGAGCCAAATTTGGGTGTATCAGAGGGGGAAAAAGAAAAGAAAAAAAAAAGCATTTGATTACACATTTTTTTTAACTAGTTATAGAGAGATAAGTTTGTGTTTGAAAAGGATCATGCTTAAACTCTCAACCCACTATATGTGAAATACACAGAATAACCACACAATTTTTAAAATCCAAAATTATATTGTTTCTAGCCAAATAAAAAAGCATTTGCTCGTAGGCACTAGCCCTGAATTCCCATGTAAATGTGCCCCCTAAGATCAATTCCTGGTCCGCCCTGCTTAAAAGTACTCCAAAAATCTGAGGGCTTAAAATTACTTTAATAGTTTGATTCTTTATCAAACAAAAATCAATAATGCTAGAGCTATCGAATTTGTGCACTGAAAAATTTCATTTCGGTGAACCCCATACACTTCGGCGTTGGGGCCACCCAAATGAATGGCTCTGATTTTTGGTGCACAAATTCGGTGCACATTTTCGGTCACCCAATCATTACTGAACAAAAACGTAGTAAAGAAACATATTGTTTAGTCCCTTATAGTCCAGGAATAGCATATCTAGCCCTGTTAAATATGGTAGTGTTGAAATTAATCCCCATTTTGGTTGGTAGTTTAGGAATTAGTCCTTTTCCTAATTTTTATTTTTTAATTACCATTATACCCTTATTGTTTTGTATATAGAAATTAATTTGAATCTGGTTTTTTTAGTTATTGCATATCTATAGATTATACCAGAAGTGGAGGAGTTGTGTAGTTATGGACTCCTAAAATCAAGGAAGTTGATTGTGGGTGATTTAAATGGGAGTTTTAACATAAATATATGGAGATATCGGATAGGGATCTAATCATAATTCAAAATATTTTCGTTTCTTTAAATGTGATCATCTAAAAAAATTTGCGATTGCTTTTTCGTTATCAGTCGTAGGAACTATGTACCGAAGGTATGAAAACGTATTAAGTTGGGACAAATTTATCACGTATTATGTGAAGTTTCTCACTTTTGTTAACGATCCAAGTATTTTTTACTTATTTCTTGAGAAATATCTCACCATTTATTGAGTATATTCGTGTTTTTATTAATATTTCCACGTTTTTTTATGTATGTGCATACATGTAGATTGTTGGTCATGTTCCGTGTCATAGACAATCGATTCATTTGATATATACCCTTGATGCATATTTCAAGTTGATTTTTGATAGATATGTTTTGTTAAATTTAGATAAGGTAACTGCAACCTAAATTTAAGAATTATGGATTTGTGGAGTTATAGTTGCTAAAATCATGGAGTTGCCTAAATTATGGTCTCCTAATTTAATTAAAACTCTTTAAAAGGAAGGAATCTTGTACATGTCAATAAAAAAAAGTGAGAAATTTCTCACTTCGTCAGTTTTATATTAGGAAATTTCTCAGTCAAACTGTGAGAAATTTTGGACTTTTGACAGATTTTAACAATCATAAAAGCAAAGTGTGAGAAATTGTCATGCCCCGGAACCGCATTTACGATTCTAGGAGACGTAGCACGCCACTAAGGCTCCCATTATACTCCTCAAGATCCATTATTAACATTAAAAACAGAGTTACGAAAGCCTTCTCAATTTAAAACAATTCCTCTTAAAACAGAGTGATCCAGTCGACTGATCGGGGAACCGATCGACAAGAAATGCAAATTGCAAAGAGCACATTTTTGAGAATGCACTGGTCCGGTCGACTGATCCTATTCGGTCGACTGATCCTTTGGAGGCCCGATCAACTAAACATTGGGTCCAGTCGACTGAATATCTCAAACCCCAAAATTTGGTATTCTGTTGCACGATCCAGTCGACTGAACAAACTCCCAGTCGACTGGTTTCAGCAGTAGAACCCAATTCTGCAAAAATCCCCCTGTTCAAGTCAAGCAATTCACACATTAACTATACAACACTCGATAAGTAACCAACCCAATAGAGTTGCAACATTCCTAAACATATCAACATGTTGCAAACCTCACAATACAACCACTAAGCTTGTTTTCCAACCACTACATGAAATTATATAACCCAATTTACAACCTACTAGTTAACTAACATAGTATTGGAGCCATATTACAACTTTAACTTGTCAAAACATAAGTTAAAAATGAACACTCACAAGTATTTTCCAAAACAACTGAAATTAACATGTTACAAGATTACACCCAAAATGTAAAGTTAATGACATTAACTATAACGATGCCATTAACCCCACGTTACCTCGCCAAAGCCATTTCTTCAGTCTTTCACCGACTTGCCTTTATCACATACAATGGTTATTCAATAACCACTACAATATATCAGTTATATGCTAGTGGATGCCAACAATTATAAACATGAATAATAGACATGCTCAATCTTATCTTTTCTACACATCACTATGGTCTTCGGGAACACAAGTACCGATAGGGGTATAATCGGTAGGTTTTGGTTGGTTTTGGACTCCAAATCTACACCGAACCAAAAATCTCAGTGTGCTCATCACAACAACCGATTTCAACCGTACACAGTGGTGAACACCGACCATGTAATCGACGGTCGGTGGCGGTCGATTTTCAAAAATCTAACAAATCTACAAACATCTAACAAAAATGTAACAGAAACCTTCAAATCTTCAAAAATCTAACAAAAAATCTTCAATACTTCACACATGTCAACAAATCTACCGATCAGATCTACAAAAGGGGTAAGAAAGAGAGAGAAAGATGGTTACCTTGGAAGCAGAGCCTTAATCGGCGTCGCGATGGCGAACCAGGCGAAGGTACCTTGGAAGCAAAGCCTTCGTCGGCGTCGCAAAACCTTCGTCCATGGCAGTCGTCCATGGTTTTGACTTTTTGTCCATAGAGAGAAGGCTTCGTCCATGGTGTTCATCCATCACTTAGGGCATGAGAGAGAGAGACAGAGAAAGAGAGAGAGACAAAGAGAGATGTGCTAACGTTGAGACTTGAGAGTGAAAGATAGGCTTAGAGAGAGAAAGAGGAAGTATAGAGAGAGAAGGGGATGTGCAAAATGAGGGTAAGGTAACTGGGTGTGGCTATGGGTTTCTTCTCTTCTCTCAAAGATGTGTAAAATTGTAAATGGGGGCTAGGGTTAGCAATTTGTGAGAAACTTAGTTTATATAGTATATACAATATTTAAATATATATATATATATATATATACATATAAGTTGTGCCTTTCGGACGGTGTTCAGTCGGTAACAATTGACAAAGTATGAAAATCGCAGGCTGACCGACAAATTCGAAATCTCATTTTCCCAAATGGTGCGCCGATCATGGGGGATGAAGGCCGACCATACTTGCACTTTTCGGTCGGTGGCGGTCGGTCGAGGCAGTGTAACGAAATTTTCTTACAGCGGTAAGTACCAGCCACCCTTTCACGTTAGCCCGCGACTACTCCATTAGTCCGCGCGACTAACCGAGATCCACACATCTTCCTTCCAGGCGTGCAACCCCATGGCCAATTTTGGCACCTGGTCTCATCACTTCGATGGCAAGTACAAGTCCCCCTTTGACCCAAATATACAACTTAACGTGCTTATATAAAATTCATCACATCATGTTATCACCATATCAATGGGTCTTATTAACCACATGAGTTTGCCCAATAATAACTAAACATGCTAATTTATACAAATAGACATGTATATCATTACAAAGATAATTCCAACATCCAATTATCCAGATTCTATAATTATTGTCACTCACCTCAAGGATTTCGCCCCTAATAGCAGAATTATAAGCCTAGTAATTCCCAAGTGCAATTCCTATATACAAATTACAAGTTATGAGCTAAGCTCCCAAATTGGGGCATAGAAAAATTGTCTCAAAACACAATAATATTTATACCACTGCGTTAGACTCACCTCCAGGAGTCCAAATATGTAGCCTGTTTGAAAATTGATCGTCAAATCGCGCGTCAATCGGCGTCGAAAGCGGCGTTGTCATCGTCGTCAAAATTCCGTACGAAATTCTTCTGTAAATCCTAACCGAGAATGAAGATGAAGGAGTGTTTGAGGACATGTGTCTACCATGACACATGTCATCCAACATGTCCTCCACCTCAAGTGTATAATTAGTATTACCTCACCAAGTTTAATTAATTTTACATTTATCCCCCCGCTAGTTACTGTAACTTATTAAAATTATCCCAAACTTAAATGGGTGTTTGTTCATGTCACACATGGGTCCCATAAGTGGTCCCATATAATTTTATGAAGTTGCTAATTAACCTACTAATTATGCAACGTGCCCAATTCGCCCTCACAAAGGTACCCCTAACGGACCATAGAAATGGTCTCTAACAGTTAACATGTTATAAAATTAACATATTAAAATATTCACATATGCCTTAATAAACATTTAAGCACATAAGTATTATTTCCCATGTATCTGTCCCAGCACACAGGGACCCAGCATAACTGTCCCAAACTGGGACCGTCACTTGACATATCTCCGGGTTCTAAACTGGACACCCCCAATCATCTTAGTGAGTTAATACTCATATAGCACAAGTAATCACACCACTAATAATATAATAATATGCATGCTAAATGCAATGAAATTCTACCCGCGGGAGCGGGTGTTACATCTCTCCCCTCCTGAAAGAGGAGTTTGTCCCCAAACTCGCTGTTCCTCAAGTTTTGAACAAGTACGAATACTGCTCTCGCATTTCCTTCTCGGCTTCCCATGTAGCTTCCTCGACTGAGTGATTTCGCCACAATACCATGGCCAACAAAATGGTCTTTTTCCTCAAGACTTGCTCTTTTCGGTCAAGAATTCTGACTGCATATTCAATATATGTTAAATCCTCTCTGATCTCCAATGGTACTGGTTCGATCACATGACTCAAATCTGATACATTTTTCTGTAACATTGATACATGTAACACATTGTGTACATTGGCTAGCTCTTGCGGTAGATCTAATCGATACACCACTAGTCCAACTCTTCCAATAACCTCAAATGGTCTGAAATATCTCAGATTCAACTTTTCTCGTTCCCAAATCGTACCACTCCTTTTGAAGGCGATACCTTCAAGAATACATAGTCTCCTACCTCGAATTCTATCGATCTTCTCTTTATATCCGCGTAACTCTTGTATCAACTTTGGGCTATTTGTAGCCGTTATTGTATTACTTTAATCTTTTCTGTAGTTTGTTGATCTATCTTAGGCCCTATCAATTTCCTTTCTCCTACTTCAGTCCAGCAAACTGGTGAACGACATTTCCGCCCATACAAAGCCTCAAAAGGCGCCATTCCAATGCTAGTTTGTAAACTGTTATTGTAAGCAAACTCTGCTAGAGGCAAATGTTCTTCCCAATCACCCTTGAAATCTAACACACATAATTGTAGCATATCCTCCAATATTTGGATTACCCGCTCTGACTGGCCATCAGTTTGAGGATGGAATGTTGTACTAAAACTCAGTTTAGTACCCATGGCCCACTGTAATCCTTGCCAAAATTGTGATGTGAACTTACTATCTCTGTCAGAAATAATTGATACTAGAGTTCCGTATAATCTTACTATTTCTTGAACATATTACTCCGCCAGTTTCATCGGGTCATTAGTCTTGATCGGCAAGAAGTGCGCTGACTTGGTCAATCGATCAACAATTACCCAAACAGTGTCATTTGACTTCCTAGATTTTGGTAAACCCGATACAAAATCCATCATAATATTCTCCCATTTATATTCTAGTATAGGTAATGGCATTAACTGTCCCGCAAGTCTCTGATGTTCTATTTTGACTTACTGATATACCACGCATTTAGCCATATGTTCCGCTACTTCTTTTTTCATTCCAGTCCACCAATAGATCTCCCGTAAGTCACGGTACATTTTTGTGCTTCCCAGATGAATTGAATACTTGGTGTTATGTGCCTCCTCCAAAATTGTTTCTTTGATTTGATCTACATTGGGTACACAAACCCGATTCTTGAACTTCAATATCCTATTTTCAAAGGTGAACTCTGGCTGCTTACCCTCAGGTACACCATTGCAGATCTTCTTTAATTCTAAATCCTGAAGTTGCTTGCTTCGAATCTCATCTAGTCGCTGGGATTACTATTTCAGCTTCTCCATTTCCCATATCAATTTTTCTTGAGTAGTCAAGGCATATATCAAATTACTTGTTGATTGCTGACTTAGCACATCGGCCACCACATTGGCCTTTCTCGAATAATAATGAATAGTTACGTCATAGTCCGTTAATAATTCTAGACAACGTCTCTGTCTCATGTTCAAGTCTCTCTGGGTGAAGAGGTACTTCAAACTCTTATGATCAGTGTAAATTTAACACTTTTTCCTGTATAGATAAATGTCGCCAAATCTTCAAGGCGAATATCACAGCTGCTAACTCCAAGTCATGTGTCGGATAATTGATCTCATGTGGTCTCAATTGTCGTGAAGAATAGGCAATTACTTTATCGTTTTACATCAAGACGCATCCCAATCCCCAATGCGAAGCATCGCTATAAATATTAAATCCCTCAATCCCCGATGGAATAGTCAAGATCGGTGCTAACATAAGTTGAGTCTTCAACTCCATGAAGCTTTCTTCGCACTCAGAACTCCACACAAATGGCACATCTTTTCTCATTAACCGAGTCATAGGGGTCGCAATCCTCGAGAAATTCTCTACAAATCTTTGGTAGTAACCGGCTAATCCCAAGAAACTTCTTACTTCTGACACATTTGTCGGCGGGTTCCAATTAGCTATGACTTCAATTTTCTATGGATCCACTGATACAACTTCCTTTGATATTACATGGCCAAAAAATGCAATCTCTGTTAACCAGAACTCACATTTCTTCAACTTTCCAAACAACTTCTTCTCTCGGAGTCGTTGCAGAATTAGTCGAAGATACTTTTCATGGTCGTCTACACTCTTAGAATATATCAAAATGTCATCAATAAAAATAATCACAAACTCATCCAAGTAATCTTTAAATACTTGGTTCATCAAATCCATAAATGTTATCGGTGCATTAGTAACCCCAAATGGCATGACAAGAAACTCGTAGTGGCCGTAGCGGGTCCTAAATGCAGTCTTCTCTATATCATCCTCGTTCACTTTCAGCTGATGGTAGCCCGATCGCAATTCAATTTTAGAGAATACCTGAGTTCCTTGAAGTTGGTCAAACAAATCATCAATTCTGGGCAACGGATATTTATTCTTGATAGTCAGCTTGTTTAATTCGTGGTAGTTAATACACATTCTTATGGTTCCGTCTTTCTGCTTAACAAATAAGACCGGTGCACCCCACGACGATACACTAGGTCTAATAATCCCCTTGTCTAATAACTCCTGTAATTGGATTTTTAACTCCTTGAGCTCTACTAATGCCATCCTGTACAGTGTCTTTGATACAGGCTGAGATCCCAAAGCAACTGCAATAGTGAATTCAATTTCTCGTTCAATCAATTCATCTGGCAAGTTCTCAGGAAATACATTCGAAAACTCCTATACCACATATGTGTCTTCTACCTTTGTGCCCGTAATACGTGTATCAATTATAGAATATAAGAATCCCTAACAACCTTGTTTCAACAATTTACCAGCCCGAATTGCTGACACTAAGAATGACGGTGCTATGACACCAATTCCCTGAAGAAAAAAAATTATCCCTGCCCTGGTGGTCGGAAAATAACTCTTTTTTGTTCACAATCAATGAAGGCTTGGTTCGCGGATAACCAATCCATACCCAAAATCACATCAAAATAATTAACGGTCAACGAAATCAAGTCAAAGTCAATTCTCTATCCTATACCCGAATGTTATATGCCTTGAAAATCGAAGAAGTCATTATTGGTTTACTAAGAGGTAGAGATACAGACAAATTATATCCTAAAGGTTTGGACATGCCATGTAAATATTTAACAAATTCACGTGCAACAAAAGAATGTGTCGACCCCAAATCTATCAAAACATGAGCTAGATGCGAACAAATTGATAATATACCTGATACAACAGAGTCGGTGGCTGAAATATCCCCCAGTGCCAATTGATAAAACCTTCATTGCCTTGGCTCGACCTCTTTTCCCTTATCCACGTTCATTTCAGACCTTGCCCCGGTTGTAGCCATTGAACTCATGCTTTGTTGCTTCTTCGTTGGACAGTCCTTGGTTTGATGTCTCGGTACCCCACAAGTGTAACATCGTCCTCTCATATCTGAGTTAGAACCTCCAGTACATTGAGCTCTTACTTGCGGACAGAATCTTGCAACATGTCCCAATTTTCTACAAATATTGCACACCAACATTTGGTGGCAAACTCCAGCGTGTTGTTGATTGCATGTTAGGCACAATGGGGTAGTCTTCCCGGAGTTGGAATTTCTCCCTTGGCTTCTTGTACCAGAGCCTGGACCTTGTGAAAATGTCCTCTTAGAGAACCCTGCCCTTTTCCCTTATCCTCATACGCTCACTTTCCCTATTGCCCTTATTTGAATTTTTCAATATCCCTCCCCACTATCAATGCCACATCCTGAACATCAACCACATTTTGGTGTTGAAGAGTATCAACACAGCTGCGTATGTTATCCCTTAATCCCTCCTCAAACTTTCAGGCTTTATCTTCTTCCCTTGGAACAGACCGGTATCCAAAACAAAGTAGATCATTGTACTTTGTAGCATATTCGTTGACAGACATGTCTCCTTGCTGCAAATTTTCAAATTCCCGACTCAATTGCGTCTTTGCCAATGCTAGGAAGTACCATTTGTTGAACTCTTTCTCAAACCTCCTCCATGTCTCTGGTGGTCCTTAAGAAATCTAATTGGTCCACCAATTTTGAGCTCCCCCTTTGGGAGTATCGGTGGCACACAGGATCTTTTCACTGTCAGTGCAATCCATGGCTCGAAAAATATGATTCTTATCCATTAGCCAATGATCGGCTAATGATGTGTCAGGACCTCCCTCAAACTATAGTGGTTTCCGTTTATAGAACTGTTCAATAATCCCTTGCTCGCGTCGTGGTTGTGGGTTCGCTGGCCTTTCAAATACCCATTCACTTACTGATCTCACGAAATTACTCACTGCATATTCCAAATGGTCCATCCTCGAATGAGGTGAACGTTCTCGGTTTGGGTCTACCATTTCTTATCTGCCAATCAACTCACATACATACCATGCATGCCATGCCAATATTACATACAACAATCGTATCTCATGTCCGTATGCACTCATGATATACATCTAATTACTCGCCTTTATCAAGTTCTCTCAAGTCGTCGTAGTCTTTCGTACCCAAAGTTCTAAGCCTATTGCTCTGATACCACTAAATGTCATGCCCCGAAACCACACATACGATTCTAGGACATGTAGCACACCACCAAGGCTCATATTATACTCCTAAAGATCAATTATTAACATTAAAATCAGAGTTACAAAAACCTTCTAAATTTAAAACACTTTTAAAATAATTCCTCTTAAAACAGAGTGATCCAGTCGACTGATCGGGAACCCGGTCGACTGGAAATGCAAATTGTAGAGAGCATATTTTTTAGAATGCACTAGTCCAGTCGACAGATCCGGCTCGGTCGACTGATCCTTTGGAAGCCCGGTCGACTGAACATTGGGTCCAATTGACTAAATACCTCAAACCCCAGAATTTGGTATTTTGTTGCACAATCTAGTCGACTGAACAAATTCCCGGTTGACTGGTTTGCAGCAGCAGAACCCAATTCTGTAGAAATCCCCCTACTCAAGTTAAGCAATTCCCACATTAACTATACAACACTCGATAAGTAACCAACCCAATAGAGTTGCAACATTCCTAAACATATCAACATGTTGCAAACCTCACAATACAACCACTAAGCTTGTTATCCAACCACTACATGAAATTATATAACCCAATTTACAACCTGCTAGCTAACTAACATAGTATTGGAGCCATATTACAACTTTAACTTGTCAAAACATAAGTTAAAAATGAACGGTCACAAGTCTTTTCCAAAACCAACTGAAATTAACATGTTACAAGATTACACCCAAAATGTAAAGTTAACGACATTAACTATAATCATGCCAATAACCCCACATTGCCTCGCCAAAGCCATTTCTTCAGTCTTTCACCGACCTACCTTTATCACCTACAATGGTTATTCAATAACCACTACAATATATCAGCTATATGTCGGTGAATGCCAACGATTATAAACATGAATAATAGAGATGCTCAATCTCATCTTTTCTACACATCACTATGGTCTCAGAGAACGCAAGTACTGGCCACCCTTTCACGTTAGCCTGCGACTACTCCATTAGTCCGCGTGACTAACCGAGATCCACACCTCTTCCTTTCAGGCGTGCAACCCTATGGCCAATTTTGGCACCTGATCTCATCACTTCGATGGCAAGAACAAGTTCCCCTTTGACCCAAATATACAACTCAACGTGCTCAAATAAAATTCATCACATCATGTTATCACCATATTAATGGGTCTTATTAACCACATGAGTTTGCCCAATACTAACTAAACATACTAATTTATACAAATAGACATGTATATTATTACAAAGATAATTCCAAACATCTAATTATCCTGATTCTATAATTATTGTCACTCACCTCAAGGATTTCTCTCCTAATAGCAGAATTATAAGCCTAGTAATTCCAAGGTGCAATTCCTATATACAAATTACAAGTTATAAGCTAAGCTTCGAAATTGGGGTGCATAAAAATTGTCTCAAAATGCAATAATATTTATACCACTGCATTAGACTCACCTCCAGGAGTCCAAATATGTAGCCTGTTTGAAAATTGATCGTCAAATCGCGCGTCAATCGACATCAAAAGTGGCGTTGTCGTCATCATCGTCGAAATTCTGTATGAAATTCTTCTAGAACCTAACCGAGAATGAGATGAAGGAGTTTTTTATGACATGTGTCTCCCATGACACATGTCATCCAACATGTCCTCCACCTCAAGTGTATAATTAGTATTACCTCCCCAAGTTTTATTAGTTTTACGTTTATACCCTCGCTAGTTACTGTAACTTATTAAAATTATTCCAAACTTAAATGGGTGTTTGTCTATGTGACGCATGGGCCCCATAAGTGGTCTCATATAATTTTATGAAGTTGCTAATTAACCTACAAATTATACAACGTGTACAATTCGTCCTCACAAAGGTACCCTTAACGGACCATAGAAATGGTATCTAACAGTTAACATGTTATAAAATCAATATATTACAATATTTGCATATGCCTTAATAAACAGTTAAGTACATAAGGATTATTTCTCATATATCTGTCCCAGCACACGGGGACCCATCATAACTATCCTAAACTGGGACTGTCACTTGGCCTATCTCCGGGTTCCAAACTGGACACCCCCAAATCATCTTAGTGAGTTAATACTCACATAGCACAAGTAATCACACCATTAATAATATAATAATATGCATGCTAAATCTAATTAAATTCTACCCACTGGAGCGGGTGTTACAGAAATTTCTCACTTTGACTGTAGAAAAAGTTTCTCAATTTTATGATTTTCATGTTCATAGCATGTGTACAAGGAATCGTGTACATCATCAAATCATAAGATTTTTTACGTATCATATGAATTTGTTGAGTTCTTAGTAAATGTGAGAATTTTTTAGTTTTTTAATGTGAAAATTATTATGATAAAGTGAGAAATTCTCACTTACAGAAAGTGAGAAATTCTCACTTAGAATGTGAGAAATTCGCAATAAAAATCAAAAAAAGAGAAATATATAACAGAAAGTGAGAAATTCATACATACAGCAAAAATTTCACGATTTATTCACAGAAATACTAAAAGTGAGAGGTACCCATTGTTAACCCAAGTGCAGTGCAGCCGTGCAGGCATACAAACATAGAGTATTTAGTGAGAAATTTCTCACCTTTTTGTTTGGTTCATTTTCAAAAAGAAATTTCTCACCTTTTTTTGTAAGAAATTTTACAAATATAGATTTTTGTAATAACAAAAAAAAATTACAATTAAGTAGAATAAAGGGGAGAAAAAAAAAGACGAGCATTGTTTGGGAAGCATTCGCTGGAGTATGTCACGACGGCGTGTGCTTCGTTGAAGCATGTCTAATTAAGCAAAGCTTGAAATCTTATGGAAGATAAACATGATATTGGAATCACATATTTCTTGTGGTCTTCACCTACATACACTAGAAAATATCCACGTGGGTTGGGCTTTCGATCGTTGCTTTCGTTGAGGATGATTTTGTATCCTTTGTAGTACTTCTTGTTATTTATTAATTTCTTCATGTAATGATACAGAAGATTTTCATGATACACCCCATCTTCTTTACAAACCTGATGCTTTTCTTGAGAGAGAGAGAGAGAGAGAGAGAGAGAGAGAGAGAGGAAGACTTGATTTGTGAGATTTGAATGACAGTTAACACACACACGCATATATATATATATATATATATCTAATATAGGGGTATTTTGGTCTTCAAAATAAGTTAGTGACTAATTCTTAAGTTGTGTTATACTAAGCACCAATTTCTAAAAAAAAAAATGACTATAATAAACTATATATTAAGTATCCCAAGAATAGTAATACAAACTTTCATAAAATCCGATATAAGTGAGACTTCCAATTCAAGTATTTCCAAACGGGTCCTTTTTAGGTTGGTCGGATCCTATTGACTTCTATCTCGGGTTGATATAACTTTGTAGTGTATGGTTGCCCTAATAGTCCACATTTTACCTCCCCTTTTGGCATATGATCCACAGACAAATTGGTATTGGCAGTAGTTTCTGAGTTTGGGCGCCTGAGAAAAGATGGATGCCATTGCTTCTGACATTACAATAGTTGACCAAACTCTCCCCTCCAAGTGGGAGTTCAGCTGGTTACTCTCTTTCTCTCTCTAAATATATGATTCCACTATAATGAAACACAGTTTTTCATGTTTGTGTTTTGGGGTTGATATATATACATATATATATATATATGGGTCGATTATTTTTGTGAGTGTGTATTCAGGATTTTGGCTGATAATGAAGTGTGGGTTTCGTTGATTTTAGCTGGTTTATCTGTTTTTCTTGTTAAATTCACCTTATGATTTTGTCTGTTTGGTCCTTTTTGTTTATGAAATCTCTCATGTAGATTCTGCCTCTGCTTTGCCCCTTTGTTCTTCATTTGTTATAATCCCATAAAAAAAAAAATTCCAACGTTCTTTGTATGAAAAATTTTCAAGAATTCGAAGGAATCACTAGCAATTTTGCTTACATTGTCGGCATAGAGCAATTTTCCTACTGTCCAAAGTTGGAAAATTGTGGTTCATTTCATCTTGTTTGAATACAATGCAAATAAATTTCTTTCCTACATTTTTTTTTTTTGGCTAGAAAAATTTCTTTCCTTCATTATACCATGTGGAACTTGCTATGAAAAAAAATTTATCATGAGAAGCAGCACTTGCATTGCCTTGGGTTTGCTAGTTTTATGGAATAATAGCTCACAATAGGATTTTTGCAGGATGTATGGGAATTATTATTGAACCTAATAATTTCTTTTACATTTTGGTTCTACAAGTTATAAGCAGCCAGGATTAAAAAGAATATTCCTTTTGACCCCATTAAAGAGTTCCCACTTGTCAAGACCCTAGCATTTGCATGAGATTTAATTGCTGTATATTGTCTCCAAATCTTATCTATAAAGCTCATTCATTCTATGTTAATAGGCTATATAGCTAAGATTGGGTTATGCCATTATGGCGTATGTTAACATTCCGTATCCAAATTTTTCATTCAGGACAGGATCTAATTTAGAATCCGGGCTATATATTTGTGTGCGTGTGTTACGACATTCCGTATCCAAACTTTTCATTCAGGACAGGATCTAATTTAGAAACCGGGCTATATATGTGTGCGTGTGTTATGTGTGTGTGTGTGTGTATTGTATGTGCGCGGGAGAATGTAGTAGCTGATGAACAATTTATAATTCCAAGTGAAATGGAAAGTAGGAAGTTTAATTTTTTTGCTGTTTCCTCTTGGACTTTCTTTACTAAAAGATCATCTTTCCTTTTGTCTTTTCTTTCATCTTTCATTACACCTGATTTCAAGAATTTTGCCCACAGTGACTTGGAAGTAAATTACGACTCAGAGGAAAATGCTCAAATTGTCTTCTCAGCACTGGCTGTCGATAAGGAGGTGATAGTTTGATAGTTCTCAGATCATCTTCTCCTACTAGTAGTTCTTCAGTTCAATGTTTCCTGACCCTCTTTTTTCTTCTTTTTTTTTTTCGGACTTCAGTTGCAGCCAGACAAGGTCAAAAGGCAGATGTCAGTCTCTAACGGAAAGCTTTCAGTGTAAGCTCATATTCCACGAATTCCATTAGTTGAAATCATTTTGTTCAAAAACCACTTTGGTACTTTCTTGAATTTTTTTTTTTTTATTTTACTTGATTATTTTTTACCATCCACTGGATTCTTTTGGATGATCCGGATGAAATATCTATGAGATGGTTAAAGCAAGAAATGTTTCCATTTCCAAAATGCTAATTTCACTGTGATTTTGAATATCATGCAAGACACCTGAAATTTGTGAACTTTTGTTTGTTTATATCTGCCAAGTCTAAGGTTCTTTCTAACAAGAACCAAATGAGGAAGAGAATAGATTTAACATGCCAAAATACTGCCTGTATTTGGTAACAACGAATTAGTAGTCTTTAACCTTTGGCCTTGGGCGCATATATATCAGTTCCCATTGGATTCATTTAATTGCTTTTTTAGTCTCTGTATTTTAAATCTTGCTCTGATCTTTTAGAGTTCGATATGTTCTTATTTTTCTCACAAATTTTCTTAATTTTGGTTACAGGCATTTTGAAGCGGTTGAGGCAAGATTTCTTCGTGCATCATTTAGTGCTTTTGTAGACGTTCTTAAGCTCGCCACGGAGACAATTGAAGAATTTGGTCAAGGATTGAAATTGTGACATCCATACTATAGCTCTCCAAAATGTGGTTTCTCCTTCATTTGAGCTGTAACTTTAAACTAACACTATATATTCATGAAGTCCAAGTTGTGGTGGTTGTATTGTGACTTATTGGTTCACCTACCCTTTTTAGATGTTTTTTTATTTTTTTTTGGTCCTGATGATGCCGAGGTCAAATTTTATTTTGAATGTTAGCTATAGGAGAAGTAAATTAGACCAAGTGATGGGAGAATTCTATCTATGGGATTATGATATACAATTTCATATTATAATACAATTTAAATAAAATTGCAGGAATGGATCAAATTCCAAAGGATTTTATTTTACTTTTTGGGCTACAAATTGTAGGACATCAATCACTATAAGAACGACTTACAGTCAATTGAGAATTGCTATTAACTAATGCATTCCATGGTACTACTGACCCATCATATAGTACTATGCAATCAATGCATTCCATTCTATGGAGTACATTGGTTCATCCATAGATTGCGAATTGTAATTCCCTTGCAAAGATAGATCAACCTTCCAGGCAACTTCATATGGATTGCAACCAACTTTATATATAATGATGATGCTCAGACAGCCAAGTTTGGGCCACTTATAGCCACTGTCATGGATGTTACCATAAAAATAAAAGACAAACACTTCAGAATAATTGCTAACAGTGGTACATGATAACACTAATGCTCTGAGGAAATGGAAAATAATGAATAAAAAAAGAAAAGGGCACTACAAAACAGGTGTTAAAGGGGAACACTGACAATGATAGTCCACAGACCAGACATTTTTCCCTGCTTCCATGGCTTCCTTTTCCTCCTCCTTCCCCATATATATATATATATATATATATTTCCCTTTCATCTCTAAAAAGAATTAGTATTCGTCTAAATAAGTATATAGCAAGTCATCTTTCTTTGACTTGCGCCGACTGAGCAAAGCCTTGAGTAGACGTTTACTTTTGCTCGGGTTTTGCTCAATCTCTCTGGGACTTCCCTGCTCAGCATGGAGACGCATTGAAGCGGATTTCAGGGTCTCTGAAGAATACTGATATGTAACAAAATGCAAAAACAATAAGAAAAACAATGACACCTATAAATTTCAAAAACAAAAATCCAAATGCTAATACACGTAATCTATCTCACCCGTCTTGCAGCAGAAGGGTTTGGAGTGGTAGGCCGGCTCGGGTTTGGTGTAGTTGGCCGACTTGAACGTGGAGTCGTTGAACGACTAGAGAGAGATCCAGAGCGTAAAAGAGGAAATCGATGTGGTGAAGCTGAGCGCTTCTCTGATTCGGTAACATCATCAGAAATTTAATATGGAAGGAAAGATGTAAACAAGGATGGGTTTAATATATCAACTTAGGCTTAGTTTGGCCCCCACGTGGTGCTTCTCCTTTTTTAAAGTCCAATTTCATGTTAATTCATTTGGTAACTAGTTTATGAGCTTTGCAAAAATTGAACTTAGGGCTTTTTTGGAGGGAGCTTTTAAAAGCTCTAGAATGGAGCTTTTAAAAGCTCAAGGTTGCTTTTTGGTTTCATGATGTCTTTTTGACGAGTAGTGTGTCACTTGTATAAAATTATCAAAGAACTTAGTAATAAATTTTATAAGCTCCTTTTAAAAAGCCACGTGGGGGCCAAACTAAGCCTTAGTTTGAGAGGTGAAATTCATAGGTACAAACCTTGTTCCTTTTTAGGCATGTCGCCAGTAAACAAGAAACTTCCAGGTCGCTGAGAAGGTGATGGGGAGCGCCCTTTTCTGTGGGATGCAACTAAATGTATTCATCATCATGGTAGTATAGATAGGTGTAACAAGGAACTAATGTGATGCACCACAAAATATGATACTAAACTTACCTGACTGAAGTTGATGGGGTTTCTTTAATTGTAGCTCGAACAGCTATGAGGAAAACAAGAAGTTTATACATACTTATTATAGACACCAAAATCAAGCAAAGGAATATGAGCCATAAAGCATAAGATAAGCACGATACCATTCTTAAATTGATGCCAATCTTCTACATAATCCAGAGTGCATCCTTGATTTGCAGATTTAGTTTGGTCGGCACCATGCATGGTCTCGCCAACTAAACAAGAAATTCATAAAATTGAGAACATTCAAAACATTGTTGTCTTGATAACTCTGAGATTTTCATGAAGAATAAAGAGAATGAAGTGTAATTGCCTGGCAAGATGTATCGCTTATGGTACTTGGGAGTGTTTATCACCAAAGACTGTTGAGAAAGGCCCTCTTGGTCAATATACTCTTTGCATGTCCGTAGTCTCTATGATAGCACATCAAACCCATGAACGGATTAATACTCTACTAAACATACCCTTTTAAGCCTAAAAATATTCTTGCGGACACGGTGGAATTTGATTCAATGTAAATGAAGAAACGTTCCGCCTTTTAAGGAATACTTGTTGGTGTTGGTGTACTGAGCTAAAAGGGTAGGAGGGGACAACCATAAGTGGGATTGTCCTAACTATGCATGAACAAAGTAAAATGACAGAAGAAACCTAGACGAGTCTGCAATGCAGGCCATAGCCTAACCAAGAGCCACCGAAGGTACTCGTGGACAAAGAGTCTGTGCATGGATATAGTCTTAAAGTTGCTGCCCATTTCGGGCTTCGACCATAGGACCTACCAGTCACCAACCACGTGGGAGCAAGCCAAGTGCCACTAGACACCACTCCCGGTGTTTTCCGCCTCCGAGTGTTACATGCATATAATAAACGTCAATTGTCACATGATTGGTTACAAGTCTAATACTTGCCCTATTCACCGTATCTAACAGAATGAGGACAGAATTTCAAAAGGCTTAATCCCAAGTATTTGAGCACAGAATCCTTTGGTATTCTGTTTTAATTAACTCAGGGCCCTATTTACTCTTAACTACTATGATTAATCCACGGAAAAGATGGTCTCTCTCTCTGGATCTCCATACCGAATCTGTTTAAGATAACTATTTAAAAACAAAGACTAAAGTCCCGGATATATCTCACAAAGTAAGGAAGGAGCCAAAGACTACCCGTTCAATGCAAGACACCCTAAGCTCTGTTCCGGAAACTTCATCAACCTTTTCATCCAAGAGATCGTTCACCTTATATGTGACAGAGCCCAAATGGTCTACTGTATTCACAAGAGCTTTAATGGCATAATCTTTCAATGTATCCACCACTCTGTATGTATAGGAACAAGTTAGAGAAGGAAAAATAAACAATAAAAAAATCAGTAGTAGTTAAGATGGAAAAGAAAAGAGCAGTTCTAGGGCGACTCCCTTTGGACCAAAATTGCCATTTATGGCAAGAAAAATAGTTTCCAATGCAAGGTAGTCCCAAAAGGGAGTCTGCCCAATTTTTTCCAAAAGAAAATACAAATATCCACATCTGTAAGCACCTAAGTACTCTGATAAATTAGAGTAACTCACATCTGTTTCTGGTCATCATTAGTGTAGGATAGCTCAAAATACTCAGCAGCTGAATACAGTTGAGATCTCAAATTCTTCAAATCCTGACGGGAAAAAAGAAGATAAAATGATAAAATGCTAAGTGCATATTTGAGGAAACTAAATAGCAAAATCTTCGAATGTAGATCAGATTCAAGTCACTAGATATAGGACACATGAGGTATGGCAAGTTGCATTACTTGAAAAACTACAAGCACACTCTATTAAGTGTGGATGGGAAAAGTTATTAAACAAAAGGGGAAATGAAAGAAATGGGCGCGTTGTAAGCAAAGATAAATACTGAAGTCCCCCGAACGCTTTCATGGAGGGTTTCTATTTCAGATTGAATAAGCTATGGTTCCCAATTTTGAATCCAAAGATTTGGTTCGCAAAACATATGGCATTTGGTTCTCATTACTCTTTCATATTAGAAACTCACTTCAACCTATAGACTCTTCTTTGATCTGGCCTCAAAACTCTTTTAAGACACTACATCAAATAGGTGAAACTTTAACGATTAAGTACAAACATTTTAGAGCAATTGCAATTTTCATTCCATGAGCAATTCTAGAATTAACCCGATACTATTACAGTTCAGCATTGATTTTTTGTTTTTAATTGTGCTTAAAATTTCAAGTGTAGGAATATTGTAAGGGCCTCCTCCTAAATTTACAACTGAAGTAGAGAAAAATCAAGTTAATAATTTCAACATTCTTTCAGATTTGCAACCTCAAAAATTGAGATTCAATACCTTTAAACTATCAGAGAAGAGCAAACTATGATGCATAGAAACCTCATCATAGATAGATGGCTCCCTAGGCAGGGACAATGAAGCTGATGAAGTCACAGTCTCCATCAAGGAGAAATTTTAGTTGAGAATTCCCTTAACCTGCAATTATGAGTTGCCAAACAAAAAGTCCAACCAAATTAGGGAAAATAACATAGAAACAATCTAGAGACATATACACAATTTCTATTAAGTACTAGTAGTCTATTGCAATGTTATGTGGTTCTGAAACATCAATTACACTTTCAATCTTTGAACCCAAGACAGAAATCCCATTTGGGCCCAAGTACTTTTAACTAAAACCCCTGAAAAAAATTGATAGATAGAGATAGAAATAGATATATATATATATATATATATATAGAGAGAGAGAGAGAGAAAGAGAGTGGCCTATGTTACTAGTTGCAACAACAAATCAAGAAGAAAAGCAGCTAATAAACGCCTAATTTTCACCAACAAGCACCGAATCCTTAAAAAAAAAACATCAAAAATAGCAAGTTTTACTGTCAAACAACCGTTTTATTGCTATAATAAGGAAATCAAATACTCCGTAAAACCTAAATATTGAGGTTGCTATGATTTTTAAAGAATTAAAATCACCTCAACCCACATTGTATATGAGCATTTAGGATTAAAGATAGTACATTTTTCTTCTCTTTTCCCACACTTTCTCAGCATCCAAACAGTAAGAACCTAACCTGTAACTTTGTGCAGCTGAAGCTATAAGCCAAAACTCAAAACCCAACTCGCATATGGTGATCAAATGCATAAAAGAAATTTGTCGAAGGCGGCCAAAACGGGGACATAGATGGGCCCATTTCATTGACAGAGACTTATATAGTTAGGTATAAGATTTGGACTATACCAAGCCAAAACGACGACTGTAGTTTTGGGTATATTTGAGGAGGGGGAGAAAGACAATGTAGAGAGAGAGAGAAAGTGGAGAGATTGGGGGGACAGGGGCAGGCAGCATCAAAGGAGAGCACGTCGAAGTCCACCTCTTTGGGGAGGGAGCAAAAAACCCAATCCTCTCTCTCTCTCTACCTCATCATTGTCATTTGGAACGATGGGTCCCTCAGTCTCTCTCTCTGACTCTCTACGTCATAGTGGGTCCTATTTCTTTATTTTATATAATTCCGTTTTTAAATTGGAGTGCAGTTCACTCCCAAAATTACTCACCATCTACCCTTTTATTGGTTAATATAATGGGTTTAGTAGTTTACATGTGGAGCAAAGATTGGGACACACTCATTCATATAATTTTTGGGACATAAGTTGAAGAGTAATACTTGGGGCACAACCAAAGCCACAATTTTTTGCCCACAACCTCTATTTTGTGTCTATCTCTCTCTTGATGGGTCCCACAGTGCCAGTGGCCCCACAGTGCCCACTAGGAGAGAGATAGACACAAAATGAAGGTTGTGGATAAAAGGTTGTGGCTTTGGTTGTGCCCCAAGTATTACTCTAAGTTGAAAGATGTGTCTATCTCTTCTGTGATGTCATTTGACCTCACAGTGACACAAGAGAGAGATAGACACATCTCTGGAGTTGTGTCCCAAAAGTTGTGTGAATAGGTGTATCTCAAATATTACATTCTCAATTACTACTAGAATCTACTACATTAGTCAATGCCTCAATGGGAGAGAAGGGTGAGCAATTTTGCGGTAACCAAAAATGTATTCTTCAAACTAGAGAAATCTTCCATTGACATGCATTGGTAAGAAATATTTGTACTAAGATAAGAATTATTTGTACCAATGTAAAAAAAATGTTGTAACCTTTCAAGAAATTTTTGTACCTGGTAAGAAAACGTTGCACTCTTATAAAAAAATGTTTGTACCAAAGTAACAAAATGTTGTACATTGCAAGAAATGTTTGTACCGAATCAAAATCATTTTGTGATTTCACCCATGGTAAGAAATCTTTATACTTAGGGTAAGGGAGTTTAATACGCATAATAAGGAAATTTTGTATCTGTGACCTTTTGTACATGTGGTAAGGGGGCTTTGTACCCATGATAAGGAACTTTAGTACTTATGTTAAGATATCTTTATACTTATGATAAAGAACCTTTGTACATGTGGTACAAATATTTTTTACCATTGCATGTCAAGTGGTTTGGTTATACCATACAACCGGTTGATTATACCATGCAACCAAGTGATTTGATCTATCAAGCGCCGACACTTCAAAAACTGAAACGTACTAATGTCAAACACGTGTCAGACGCAGACACGCGGCCGACACGTGTCTGACACGCCAAAAGTGTGTCCAACTTTGTGTAATTGAGTTTTAACCCCCAAACACGTCCCCGACACGCAAGGGACACGCACGAACACTCACGGGACACGCACGAGACAACTATTTTTTTTTTAATCCTAAATCTATTTGTGTAATTGAGTTTTAACTTCCAGACACGTCCACGACACGCAAGGGACACGCACGGACACTCACGGGACACTCAGTCTGGGGGGTTTCTGCTTTTGCCTTGGGCTTTATTTTTTTATTTGGTTTGCTTTTCCTTTGTTTAATTAATTGGTGTTTTACTATTTCTTTTTCTTTGAAAGTGATAACTGATAGTAACTAGTAAATGAGTAATTAATTTAATAATTTCAGTATTTACTTGAATAAATTTAGGTACAATCTTTTAAAAATATAACAGTGCATAGTGGGTATTTTTTAAATTTGATAATTGATGTTGTGTAGGTATGAGTTCTCATTAATTTTAATTGGTGTTGCTTTCTATTGGTAATGGGAGATTAGTTTTATTAGTTCTTTGTTAAAATTTACGCAAATTTTTTTTTTAAATCTAACAGTGCCAAGAACTAAACTAGTGGGTATTTTAAACTTGTAAGTAAAAAAAAAAAAGGGGCAGCTTAGTGCACGAGGTTCTCGCCATCGCGGGGTCTGGAGAGGGTGAGATGTACGCAACCTTACCCCTGCAAGTAGAAAGGCTGTTTCCAGATTTGAACCCGTGTTTATAATGCTATGCTTGTAAGTATATAACATTAAAATATATTTTTAAAAAATATTTTAAAATAAACGTATCCCTGGCGTGTCGTGTCCTTGTTTTTTTAGAATTTGATGTGTCGGCGTGACGATGTCGTATCGTGTCACGTGCCCGTATCCGTGCTTCCTAGGATTTGATTGTATAGTAGCATTCGGCCTTTCAAACTAGACTAAATACGAAGTAAATGTTTTTTGCCTTTTAGGACACTTGATTGGTAATTTGGTTTGTTCAATAGGGTAATACTTGGGACACACTCACAGATATAATTTTTTAGACACAATCTAAAAGATGTCAAAGACACAACTCAAAAGATGTGTCTATATGCTTTTGAGACACAACCCAAAAGATACCAAAGACACAACTTTTTAAGACACAACTCAAAAGATATATCTTAAAGACAAATGTGCCTAAAGAATTCATCTTTTGGTTATGTACCAAAGATTGTCTTTGAATGTGTCACAATCTTTACTCTTATTCTCTAACTGCCAATCTTTACTCTTATTCTCTAACTGTTTGATTTAATAAAAGCAATACTGATGATCATTTGGACAAGTGTAGTGAGTCCACGCGCGCGTGATAATATGGAGATTTATGTCGTCACTCATTCATCGAAGGCACGCGAGACTCTTTTTCGAGAGCAACTACAAGTCTCTTCTCGTGCAAGCAGAAATCTTTTACCACGCGGCAGTTGATAAGCGTGAGAGACAATTCCTCTAGGCCATGTTTGGTGAATGCATTTTTTTCTCACACATTCTCGCTCAAGTACCAACAATAATAACTAGGGATAAAAACGGTTCAGTCTAATTTTCAGTCTAAATCGATTCGATTTAGTGTAAAATTTCAGTTTGCTTTGCTTTTTACATTGTAGGGACTTTTTGAAAACTAACCAAACTAAATTGATCAGTTCGATTTAATCGGTCCGATCTATTTGCTTACACTCCTAATTAAAACATAGGTACTACTTATATTCTAGTATTGAGTAATTGTGTTAACACAATGGCGATAAAAGTAGGGCACATGTCATAAAATTGTTGGTGGTTGAACAATAAGTCAATAAGTGAGCAAAAATCAACTCATGTTTAGCTATCAAGGGAGGGATCAAATTATTGAGAACAAATTTGCTCACTCAAAAACCTCATTAAATCATCCCCATTTTATCGATGAAAAATGGTTGGGTTCTACTTGCTCACCCTACGAGGTGCTTTGGTGATGAAATCTTGGATAAGTAAATTTGTTTCCCCACATAAAAGACTTTAGTTGAACTAGACTATTAGACTATTAGTCCCCCATGTTTAAATGTAGAGCACTACAACACACACACTTTTCTATACATTTTTTAACACCTATCTTTAATATCCTGATGATGCCCAAAACTGGTAAGAAAGGTTTTAAGAGGAAATATGACAAGAACAATTTGTATGTGGTTCGGTCCCGTTAACAAGGTGACCTACGTCCACGGTTGCGTCTGTGCGCTTCTCACTAGCAAGTCTCCGGCGGGCCTGGTGAACCAACAAAGATGGGCGGCACTACCAGTAATACCGGCCGGGTGTATGCGTTTAGGTGGTGAGTTCTCTGTTTAAGCTTGTAAGCTAGAGGATAATAATCGGATCCCCCTTGACAGGGTAGGTGGGCTCTTTTATAGATGCAAGAGTCCACCCCTACATGGTAAGTTGATAAGATTAGGAAGCCTAATCTAATCACAATAGATTTATATGATTTTTGGGGAGTTTCCTAAGTGGTTTAGGAAACTACCATATCTCCTTTCGCAGGCTTGTAGTTGATTTAGGAAACTGCTGGACAGCTCGGGAATGATCTGCACCTCCTGGTAAGTTGCCGCACCGTACGCCCGGGCTGCGCAAGCATCCCGAGCGGTGCTGCATATTGATCTCAGGGGCGCTGACTGCAAGCTCCCCTTCCGGATAGTCCAGGTCATTCTGCTGACGTGGCAATTTGGCCTTAACAGAATATTTCTGGACATACCAGCTGCCCCCCATTTTCGAAGTGGATGTGATGCTCCATCAAATGAAGTTTGAAAATTAAGACTGCGTCCGATAAACCATTCGGTAATAAACCGGGATTCTGCCGGGGATAGGACCGACTGGAGTGATCGGCCGGGGTACAGACCGAACGGTGACCATGTGAGCCCGAGTTCGTCCCATGCCACGTGTCCACTGATCACTGGCCTGGTTAAGATCCAACGGCGCCAGCCCAGGAGTAATCGAACCATTTACGTGGCAACTGAACCATCCCATCGGACATTTAATGCTCACGTCTTTCGAGGCGATGCCCCACGTGGCTGAAACGACAGTTCCGGCGGGAAAACATATGGGTCGTTCGATCAGTTTCGATCTGAGCCGTCCAAGGTTCCTATATAAGGAGCACCTGTTCATTCTACATATGACTGATACTTGGAGATTGAATATACCGAGCGGTCTTTGAGAGCAAAATATTCCCGAGCTCCTTTCATCTTCCTCTTTACAACTTGGGCTTCTCCCCATGGCCTCTCACGTCGATCTGAATTCCAACGAAGGAATGACCGTTTTCAAGAGGGACTGCGAGATCCCAGACGACGTCGGGATCCATCCCTACGCCGAAGGAGAGGAGGTGGCCTTACCATCGGTCATTATTAGCAGTTATCTGTTGCTAATAGTGGGGCTACGCTTCCCTTTCTCCGCTTCTTTTTGTGATCTCTTACAGGGATTACGCTTTCCATTGAACAAGTGCTGTCCAAATCTCGCCCAACTTCTCTGGGGCATATCGGCACTGAATGAGCGGCTCGGGATTTGCCTCCGCTCTGTGGATGTCGCCAGGTGTTATCTTTTGAGCATCGACCGTGGGGATCCTTACCTACGCGTTGGAGCGGAAGGAAAGCATCTCATCCGGGATCTGGACTTCCCCAACAAGAACTGGCGTCAATACCCTTGGGTCGTTGCCTCTGGTAATTGGTTGGTGGACCCCTCTATGTGCCCCCCTGCAACCTTTGACCCTGAACTGTGCAAGAGGTCCTTTACCGCTTTCCGTGACATCGCCCCTGCTGTGGCTGATATGGGGGCGATCAACCGAGCGGTTGAGGCCGGCCTCAGTTTCTCCGATTTGATCGGGGGACCGCTGGTGAGGTCGGTGATGACGTTCTCGTTGTGGCTCCTGTTGCGGCGGCTTCCGG
Organism: Hydrangea macrophylla; assembly: GCA_033977485.1. Lineage (NCBI taxonomy): Eukaryota > Viridiplantae > Streptophyta > Magnoliopsida > Cornales > Hydrangeaceae > Hydrangea > Hydrangea macrophylla. The sequence goes on along the minus strand of CM066992.1, from coordinate 51,479,577 downwards.
ATCACGCCGCTATACCCCGTCCATGGCTTTCGGTCTGGCTGCCATGAGAGGGGCCGCCCCACCTAAAGGGCCAATCACTCTTTCCACCAGCTCCGATTCAACCTCGTCCGGGGATACAGGTCCGCCACCAGGCCCTACCAGGAAGGGTAAGGAGAAGGAGGTTGAGGAGGAATCTTAACCCCCACCAAAAAGGAGTCGGCCGAAAGTACACGCCGGCCTTCATATGCCCAGCTCCTGGACGGGCATCTCCCTCGGTAATCTGGAAGATCGTCTGCAGGCGGTGGAAAAGCAAAGTGCTCTTCAGCATACGAACTTTGTCATGCAGGAGGTGGACTTTCATGCTCTGGAGCTTACTGTAAAGGAGCTGGTGGCTAGGATGGCTGCCATGGAAGAGAAAGTCAAAGCTCTGAAGGGCAAGGGGACTTGAAGACCCTCTTTATTTTTGTTTTTTTTTTTTTTTTTGCCGGGGAAGCCACTGAACTGCCCCCCAATGTACAAAATATTCCAATTAATGAAAAGGTCCTCTGAGGCCACCTTACTTTGCATCAATTGTGTTGTTTGTGATTGTCAATACCCGGCCCGTTGATGTGACCGAGCAGTTTGCTTGGATACCTCGGGAATGCTTGGCCACATGGGGTGCGCCCTAACCGGCCCGTTGATGTGACCGAGCAGTTTGCTTGGATACCTCGGGAATGCTTGGCCACATGGGGTGCGCCCTAACCGGAATAACCGGCGCCTCTGGGTGACGTGGCACTCTCCTGGCTAGATTACTTTGGACATACGCTGCACCTCATTTTTGGAATTGACCGGATGCGCAATCACGTAAGGAGTCAAAAATAAGTAGCTCCTAAAAAACTGTCCGGGAATGATGTTCGGGATGGGGGCCCACACCATGGCCCCTCGGTTTAGTAACCGACCGGGATGGTTGGCAGCTCGGTGTGGGGTATTGCCACGTGTCAGGGGATAATTGGCCTAGTCGGGATCCAACGGAGTCGGTTCAGATATAACCAAACAGTTGCGTGGTAACCGGACTGTCACGTCACGTATTTAATGCGCGCGTCTTTTGAGGTGACCCTTCACGTGCCCGAGGTGACAGCTGTCGGCGACTCTTGGTGGGAGAACTCCTGAGCCGTCGGATCTGATAGATCTGGACCGTCCGCTATTCCTATATAAGGAACACTCGGCCCTCTCTCCAGTACCTACTGGCAAGTAAGAGGATTTACCGAACGGTTTTGAGAGCATCCAAGATTCCCGAGCAAGGTTCCCGAGTTCTTTTCTGCGATAATTTTGTAAGTCTTCCCTTCCCGTCTTCAGTTCTTTATTCCCTTCTTCTTTTCTTGAACTAAGCTGGAGGGAGCGAACCCACTTGGGTTAGTACGAGCTTGGGATTTCTTCTTCCTTTGATTTTATCATTTCTTTCAGTCTGGGGGTACGTTAGGACAGACTGACCGAGCAGGAGTTCTTGGGGGAGTCTTGCGTGAGTGTTGTGTGTCTTTCCGAATCTTATAGGACCTACCCTTTAGGTTGTTAGATCTACCTCCCTTGTACATCAGATTTGGAGTCCTTGACCCATTCTCGGGTCGTCTGCCCTTTAGGCCATCCACAAACGCAGTCATGTGTCACTCGGACTTTAACTCGTCGTCTCAGTCGGAGGACGAGCAGCTACGGTCCGGGTCTATGAGTACAAGCCTGGATCCTCCTTCTTCAGCCCTCTCCGACCAGCACAGTGAGGGAATAATCCCTGCCCGGGCGTTTCACGAGGAGGCGCACCGGGATTCTCTTGCAGCCTTAACGTCTCGGGGGTCTGGCGATAAAGGGTCTGTGCCAAACAGTCCCGGAGTTGTATTCACGTGTGAGTCCATCGTCAGTATCCTGCATGGTCCTGACCTGGATCGAATCAGAGACCCTTATGATCTTCCTTCTCCCCTCTCTTGCTCTATTCACAACAGCAGAGCCCACTTCTATGTGTCGGGCTTTGTCACGTTGTACGAAGATGCTTTCATGGCGGGCCTTCGCTTGCCTCTTCACCCAGTCGCCCGAGATGCGCTCATCTACCTTGGGATATCCCCAGGGCAGCTTGCCCCGAATGGCTGGCGGTACTTGATGGGGTGCATCTCTTTGTGGCCCCAAGTCCTTGGGTATGAGCTTACGCTTCAGGAATTCTTGTGGACCCACCGGCCTTTCCCAGTTCACGGGGAGGCCGACTTCTTCTCGCTCTCGGCTAGGCAGGGGCGGAAGATAATTGTGAACTGCCCAAGCAACAACAAAGGGTGAAAGAAGAAGTTCTTCCAAGTATTCACCCTGGGTCTATGTGAAAAGGCGCTTGGCGTTTAGCTGAGGACCTCCTGGGCGAGTAAGCTGAGGAGTAAGTCCTAGCACTCTCTCTTCCTTACTCAGTTTCCTTACCAGGCCTTGACTAACCCATTTGTCTGTTTTGCAGTGGGAGCAGCGGACCCGCCGAGTCTCCCCGATGATCTTCAAGCGCGAGTCTTTTCTCTGGCGCAGGACCCAATTGACACAAATAAAGTGCTGACCCGGTCGGGGGGCCCGAAGACCTATTACAAGCCCCAGCATGACTTCACAGCTCCAATCCTCCCGGTGATCATCCCCGGTAAATACCATTCCTTGACCGTCCGATTTTTCTACACTGTTGGATCCTGACATGCTTCTGGTTTTGCAGAAATGGCTCCCAAGAATGCGGCGTCGGTGAAGGAGAAAGAGGCAGCCTTGATGGCCCGGGCTGGCCAGAAGAGGAAGAAACCAGCCCCCGCTGAGGGCCAACCACTGAAGAGGATCTCCCGGGGGATCTCCATCCGGGCTAGGGAGGAAGCTGCTGCTACTTCCATGTCCGTGGTAACAATTGCTGCACCGCCACCACCACCTGCCAACGCGACCGCTGCCGTGCCTTCAACACTCCCCCCAGCGGCCAGACCGTCCGGGGCCTCTCTCTCGACCCGGGAGAAAACTCGGGCGGGCCCCTCTATGTTGTTAAAGACCGAGACACTAGAGGATGTCCGTGGAAGGGTACGGCCCGGGTTGCTGCAGAGTCAGGTTGACAGGTGCGCCCTGATGAGCCCCGAGGCCATTATCGGCTGGCTATATAGCATCGGTCACTTGGTAAGTTTCTTCTTGGAATGTGAACGTTAACTTATTTTCCATGCACATACTGACATGTCCTTGTTTTTCAAGGTCAACTGTATTGCTACTGGGGCTGAGGCCACCCTTCTTGGCATTGCTTAGAGGTTGGCCGCCGCTGAGGCTAACCTTTCCGTAGAGAGGGCTGCTCGAGAGTCGGTGGAGTTTGCCCTCACCGTGGAGGAAGAAAGATCCCAGGTAATCGCCCTGGAACTGGGGGAGGTTCGTGAATCCTTATCCACCAAGCAGGCTGCCCGAAAGGCTACAGAGGCTAAGGCGGCGGCTGCGGAGGCCGAGAGGATTACCGTCGAGAGGGTTACTGAGGCCAAGGTTGCTGCCTCGGAGGCCTCGAAAACCTCCGCCGAGAAGGATCTCGAAGCTATGATGGCCACGCTCTCAGGGCTTACTGCTGCTCGGGAGGCTGAAGCCAGAGAAGCCGAGGAGGAATTTGAGGCTGGGTTCCTCACAGGCTACGCCGACCTGGCGAAGCGGGCTATTGCTGACCACCCAGACTGGGACCTGTCCGGGTACTCCTGGGCCGAGTCCGGGTACTGGAAGCAAAGCCAGGCTGACTCCGAGGTTGCCGTTGAAGCCGAGGTTGCTGTTAAAGCCGAGGTTGTCGCTGAAGCCGAGGTTGCCACTGAAGCGGCGCCGGCCGGGGGCACCTCCGTTGATGAGCAGGCCACGGAGGAGGAGGAAGTGGCGGTGGTAGACTAGTTTTGTTTCTTTGTTTCCTATTGTAGTTTTTTGTGGGGAGGCTACTGCAACTGCCCCCCCAGGCTTTGTACAATTTAAATTTCAATTAATGAAAAGGCCCTCAAGGTCAAACTTTCCATTAACTGTCTGTCTCTCTCTTTTTTTTTTTTTTTTTAGAATATTTTTGTACTGTGCCTGCTTATGAATGCTAGTATCCGTTCGGTTTTTTGGCCAACCTAACACTTGCCTTAGCAAATGTTTTAGGACCATAACCAACAGAACACCTAGTCTTCCTGACCTGTTTGAAAGGTACGTCCGGTGTATTATAGGATACCCTGTATTACCATCTGGGATGTCCTGGTGTATTGTAGGTGTATCATGTTTTACTATTCGGGATATATCTCTGATCACTGTAAGTACTTATGAATATTTTTAAGTTCTTGTAGTGACCAGTGTGATTCCCTATTTTGGCCTAATGTCCCCTGCCTCCCCAAGCATTTTGTTAGGACGGGGGTGCGGGAGTGAGTGGCCGTAGGGAACCAACCTGGAACATGGGTGGTTGCAGTGTCATTTGAAGCTTGCCGTCGTCGGTCACCTAGACGTTTGGCCCCGTCGTCGGCTGGGCCTAAGTGAAGCTTGAGTAATTTCCTGTCTAGGTCTAGTATCCTCCTACCCCCGAGCGTCCTGTGAAGGCGGGGGTTTGTTGAGGAGCGACCATAGGAAACCGACCTGGAACATGGGTGGTTGCAGGGTCATTTTGTACCTGGGTTCGGGGCCCGAGGTCTTCTTAAGTGCCTGGGTTCGGAGCCCGAGGTCTTTTGTGCCTTGGGGTTAGGCCCAAGGTATTTGATGCCTCGAAGTTAGACCCGAAGTCTTCTTAAGTGCCTGGGTTCGGAGCCCGAGGTCTTTGATGCCTCAAGGTTAGGCTCGAGGTCTTCTGAGTATTGCACAGTGCATCGACAGGAGTAATCTTAAGGTAAATTTTGCAATTTTATTGAAAAACAGAAATTCATAATAGTTGCTTAATCAGAGCTACAAAAGCAAATTTCTCTACCAACACTAATTTTTTTCCTGAGGTCAGATGCTACTGGTAATACTTGCGGAGGTGTTGCACATTCCAAGGATGTGAGAGATCGCACCCGTCCATGCTCTGTAACCAGTAGATTCCCGGTCGGTTGACCCGGGTTACTTTGTATGGTCCTTCCCAGTTTGGCCCCAGTTTTCCATGGCTCGGGGTTCGGGTAGACTGGTTCACCGCCTTGAGGACGAGATCTCCGACTTGAAAACTGCGGTGTTTCACCTTACTGTTATAGTATCGAGAAACCCGTTGCTTGTAGGCGACCACCTTTAGGTAGGCTTGGTCCCTCCTTTCCTCCACTAGATCTAGTTCTGACCGGAGGGCTTCTTCATTATCTGGCGCACTGAAGTTGGCCACCCGATATGTAGGCAACCCGAGTTCTGTGGAGACCACTGCTTCAAACCCGTAAGTTAAAGAAAACGGTGTTTCGCCTGTTGCCGCTCGGGGTGTAGTGCGGTAGGCCCACAGGAGGGTTGGTAGCTCTTCAGCCCATAGCCCTTCGGCACCTTCAAGCCTTGTTTTAATTGAGTGCAAGATTGTTCGGTTGGTTACTTCGGCTTGACCGTTGGCTTGTGGGTGCTCGGGGGAGGAGTAATGATTCAGTATCCCGTAGACCGAGCAGAACTGTCTGAAGACGGGTGTGTCAAACTGCCTACCATTGTCGCTGACCAGGACTCGGGGAGTGCCGAACTTGCTGAGAATATTCCTTTCCACAAAGCTCTCCATCTTTCGCTCGGTTATCGTCACCAAGGGCTCGGTCTCCGCCCATTTGGTGAAGTAATCAACAGCTATCACGGCAAATTTGACCTGCCCTTTCCCCACAGGTAAGGGACCAACGATGTTGATTCCCCACTGGTCGAATGGCCAGGGGCTGTGGATTGGTGTCTGTATTTCTCCCGGTTGGTTGATCATGGGAGAGTATCTCTGGCACTTGTCACACCTTCGGATATACTCTTGGGAATCTCGGGCCATGGTCGGCCAGCAGTAACCTTGCAGTAGGGCTTTTCTTGAGAGTGCCCGGCCTCCGATGTGGTTCCCGCATACTCCTTCACGGATTTCGAACAGTATTGATGGGACCTGAGCGGGGTGAACGCAGCGGAGGTACGGGATAGTAAACCTCATCTTGTAGAGAATGCCGTCGAGGAGATGGTAACGGGCTGCCTAGTATTTAACCCGGCGGGCTTCTTCTTTGTTGTCAGGTAGTGCCCCCGTTGTCAGGAATGTCACGAGTGGATCCATCCAGCTGGGTTCCAGAGTGACCGGGTCTACTTCCATGCCTTCTGAGTTGATCACACTTGGCTCAGGTAGGTATTGTACCCTGATCCCGGGCAAGTCTGACTCGGAAGACGAAGCAAGGCGAGCCAGCCGGTCGGCTCGGGTATTCTCCTCTCTGGGTATCTGCGTGATGGAGAATCCTCGAAGCTTCTTGGAAACCATTTAGACAAGGGCCAAGTAGGCTACCATGATGTCTTCCCGTGCTTCGTACTCTTGGTTAACCTGATTGACCACGAGCTGGGAGTCACTGTAACCCTGAACCTGTTGCACGCTCATAGAGATGGCCAATTGTAACTCGACGAAGAGAGATTCGTATTCGTCCTCGTTGTTGGAGGCGCGGAACCCAAACCTTAGTGCATATTCGAGCTGGATACCGTCGGGGGTGGTCAGGATGATTCCAGCCCCACTACCTGCTGATTGGAGGAACCGTCCACATGCAGTACCTAGGTTGGGATGCCTGAGTGTATCCTGGGCGGTAAGGCTGGGGGCTCAGACTCTTCGACCGGATCCTCAGGATATGTAAACTCGACTAAAAAGTCCGCTACAGCTTGTCCCTTGATGGCTGTCCTGGGTCGGTAGGTCACTTCAAACTCTTCCAGTTCCAATGCCCACTTGAAAAGCCTCCCGGACGTGTCTAGGCGACTGAGGATTCTGTGGAGAGGTTGCTCTGTGAGGACAACAACGGCATGGGCCTGAAAATACGAGAGGAGCCTTCGGGCCAAGGTGATAAGGGCGAACGCCAGCTTTTCGATGCGGGAGTACCTGCTCTCTGCGCCCTGTAATGCCCGGCTAGTGTAATACACGGGGAACTATATCCCGTGCTCTTCCCGGATGAGTGCCGAGCTAACCGCCGATGGTGACACTGTCAGGTATAGAAACAGCTCTTCCCCGGGCACGGGTGTTGAGAGTAGAGGAAGAGACGCCAAGTACTTCTTGAGTTCCTGGAATGCCTCCTCACACTCTTCTGACCATTGAAATGCTTTACGGAGGATTTTGAAGAACGACAGGCACCGGTCGGTAGCTCGGGAGACAAATCTGTTTAACGCGGCCACCCGTCCGACTAAGCTCTGAACCTCCTTCGTTGATTTGGGCGACCGCATGTTGATGATGGCTTTGACCTTCTCAGGGTTTGCCTCAATTCCCCTTCTGCTGACTAGATGGCCAAGGAATTTCCCAGATGAGACACCGAAGGCGCATTTGTCTGGGTTCAACCTCATCCTAAATTTTCTCAAAATGCTGAAGGCCCCTGCCAGACGTTCGAGGTGGTCGAGCTCGTCCCGGTTTTTGACCAGCAGATCATATACCTCCATGGTCTTTCCAATGAGATATTTGAACATGTAGTTGACCAGGCGTTGGTAGGTAGCCCTGACATTCTTGAGACTGAAGAGCATAACCTTGTAGCAATACGTGCCTTGGTCAGTGATGAATGCAGTCTTCTCTTCGTCCCCGGGGTACATGCTGATTTGGTTGTACCCCGAGTAAGCGTCCATGAATGAGAGGAGTGAGTGACCTGCGGTGGAGTCCACAAGGAGATCTATCCTGGGAAGTGGGAAGAGGGTAGCAGTCCTTGGGGCAGGCCTTGTTGAGGCAGGTGAAGTCCACACACATTCTCCACTTCCCGTTGCTTTTCTTAACAAGAACGACGTTAGCTAACCAGTCGGGATAGTGGACCTCTCAGATGGACTTCGCCTTTAGGAGTTTCTCGACCTCCTCACTCACCGCCTTCTGTCTCTCGAGGGCCAGGCCCCTTCTCTTCTGCTTGACTGGGCGACAATCCGGGCTGACATTGAGACGGTGGGACATTACCCGGGGATCAATCCCAGGCATGTCCTCATGACTCCAAGCAAAAACATCTTAATTTTTCCTCAGGAACTGAGTCAGTTTTTCCTTCAAGCCGGGCTCCAGTAGGGTACCTATGCTGACCATGCGATCCGGGTACTCGGGATCCAACATCACTTGTTCCGGTTCTTCCATCGGACCTATCATGTCACTCTGGTTCTGAGGGTCCATATCTTGGATGTTCAAAGTTTCCGTGATTGCCCCCCAAAGCAACGAGCTGACATAACAACTCCGGGCGGTGCTCTGATCTCCACGCAAGCATCCGGGTCCCTGAAGAGTTGGGAACTTCACTATTAAGCTGTAGGTGGAGACGACCGCTCTGACTTTGTTGAGGGTTGGCCTTCCAAGGATGGCGTTGTAGGCCGACGGGGCTTCTATGATCACAAAATTGGTGAGCACGGAGGCCTGCTGTGGGTAGGTCTCCATGAGAACTGGAAGCTCGATTGTCCCGAGCGGTTGTGTGCTGGAGCCGTTGAATCCGACCAGGGGGGTAGCAACAGGTCGGAGCCGATCCCTGGCAATCCCGAGTTGATCGAATGCCAACGTGAATATAATGTCGGACGAGCTGCCTGTGTCCACCAGCACTCTCTTGACCACATAGTTTGCTATAGAAAGCGATACTACTAGAGGGTCGTCATGGGGGCAGTGGACGCCCTGCAGGTCGTCGGATGTGAAGGTAAGAACCTTAGTTGGTGAGGAACCGGTGGATTGGACCTGCCAGACATCCGTTCGAGATGCCCGGGCATGCCTATTCCGTGCCGATTGTGAATCACCTCCACCTGACGTTCCTCCAGAAATCACGTGGATGTGACCAAGCGGTGGTGGCTGATCGGGAGCTCGGTTATCCTGTCGAGGTCGTCCGTCTGCAGTGACGAACTCCGAGAGCTGACCCTGATCGATCAGATTTTCTATTGCTATCTTCAATTTGAAGCAATCCTCTATTTCATGGTCGTGATCCCTGTGGTAGTGGCAGAATTTGTCCCAATTCCTCTTACCAGGGGGCGCTCTGAGTTTGGCTGGCTGCTAAAGTAGCCTCTGCACTTCCGCGATGGCCATGACTTCATGTATGGGTCAGGAAAGGGGTGTGAAAGCGATCGGGGTCTGACCCCGGGCATCTTTCTGATCTTGCTTTGGTTTCTTTCCCGAGCCCTTCTCGAATCCTTCACGCTTGCGCTTGGCCTTCGGAGATTCATCTCCCGCCTGGTCGGCGTGCTTCACCTTCAGGAACTCTTCGGTATCTATGTATTTTACGACCCTCTCCGAGAGTTCCACCAGGGTTGCCGGTCGGTCATGATGGAACGACGCGGCAACCTTGGTCTGTTGAACTCCCGAGCAGAAGGCCATAATTGTTGCCGTTTCGTTGAGGTTGCGGATCAGGAGCCTTTGTTGGTTGAAACGATCCACGTACTCCCTTAGGGACTCCCCTTTGCGCTGCTTGACAGTCAGCAGCTGAGTGTCCGGTTGCGATCGGTCGAGCATCCCGACAAACTGGCTGATGAACAGCTTGCCGAGGGCTTGGAAGTTGTCGACTGTTCGGGGTTTCAAAGCGTGAAACCATTATGCGGCTGGCCCCTTGAGGGTACTGGGAAAGGCCAGGCACAGCAGCTCGTCCACCATGGTATCTAGTGCCATCTACACCTTGTAGGTTCGGATGTGGTCCATCGGGCTCCCTGTGCCGTCATAAGAGCTGAGGTGAGAGGGTTTGAACTTCCGTGGAATGGGAAACCGAGCGGTATAGGGTGACTCAGTCTCCGTGTTGGTGAGGTCATGACCGGACTTGCGGTTCAGCCTCTCGATCTGCTGCTGTAGTTCCTCGACTTAGGCTTTGACATCACTCTACCCTGTTCTCCTATCCGTGTCTGAGCGATAGGTTGGGTCGGACGACGAGGCCTCTTACTCAAAGCGTGTCGACTTCAGGGATAGAACCCGGCTCTGGATCGGGGAAAGTCTGTGCCTAAGATCCCCCCGGCTTAAGGCCGGAGGATCATCGGCCGATTCCCGGGCTCTCCGTCCGGACTCCTCCACTCTGGCCGCGCATCGCCGATCGATGATAATCCTGGCATCCTACACTTAGGGAGGATTGGGCCAAGGTCGTCTTTATGAGCGCCTGATGGTATGGATGCGCTCTACATCACCATGGTGTTCCCTGTCCAGTGGGGACACCGGAGCGGAACGGGCTTGTCTTCGCGCCCGCGGGGGCCTATGAACAGGGGCACTCTTTTCGGGCTGATTCTCTGATGCGAGGCGCTTCTCGTGTCGGGCCATAAGTGCCTCTATCTGTTCCTGTGTCCGGTGCTGGCCCTCCAAGAGTTGTGCCAGCGCCGCTGTTATCTGCTCGATCGTCATTGAGGCAACCTGCTATTCAGGCTGCGGGTTCTCCTGACCGGTCTGATTAGCGGCTTTCTTACTCGTCTTTGGCTGCATATTTGATCAGTTGAGAATTTGTTGATGAAAAGACTTAGTCGATTCCCACAGACGGCGCCAAACTGATGATACCCAAAACTGGTAAGAAAGGTTTGAAGAGAAAATATGACAAGAACAATTTGTATGTGGTTCGGTCCCGTTAACAAGGTGACCTACTTCCACGGTTGCGTCTGTGCGCTTCTCACTAGCAAGTCTCCGGCGGGCCTGGTGAGCCAACAAAGATGGGCGGCACTACCAGTAATACCGGTCGGGTGTATGCGTTCAGGTGGTGAGTTCTCTATTTAAGTTTGTAAGCTAGAGGATAATAATCGGATCCCCCTTAACAGGGTAGGTGGGCTCTTTTATAGATGCAAGAGTCCACCCCTACATGGTAAGTTGATAAGATTAGGAAGCCTAATCTAATCACAATAGATTTACATGATTTTTGGGGAGTTTCCTATGTGGTTTAGGAAACTACCATATCTCCTTTCGCAGGCTTGTAGTTGATTTAGGAAACTGCTGGACAGCTCGGGAATGATCTGCACCTCCTGGTAAGTTGCCGCACCGTACGCCCGGGCTGCGCAAGCATCCCGAGCGGTGCTGCCCGTTGATCTCAGGGGCGCTGACTGCAAGCTCCCCTTCCGGATAGTCCGGGTCATTCTGCTAATGTGGCAGTTTGGCCTTAACAGAATATTTTTGGACATACCATATCCTATGTTGTATAAGTGGTGCACAGAAAAGTGTGAAAAATTCAAACATCAATAATGTGTCAAAAAAATGTGTAAATCTAACATTATTGTTAATTGTATTCAAATAGTAGAGTATTCAATTAAAACAGATTATAAGTCCAACCACGTCCTCTGTCTTACGAAACAAATGTGGCCTTATAGATTTTTTTGAATTATTTGAACAGTGGCTGTAACTTTTGTTTGAATTTGTTATCTTTTTTTATTTTGATAAAATTCTGGTGAAATTTTAACATTTAGTTGACTTTTTTTTAACAGTATTTTCCAACCAGTTTAAACAGAGATAAGACTTCAGTAAAGTTGCTGCAGTACATTTCGTTAGGTTCTTCTCACAGTTTTAATACTATTTTTTTAAATTACATTATTTTAAAACTATTTTAAAAATATTTCGTTAAATTATTTCAGTACATTTCGTTTACTGAAGTCTTGTTCGTGTTGACAGACCGTGCAAATTTACACATTACAAACTTCATAATAAAATGGGACAACATTTCAGTGCTGTTAGCACAGTCCTGTTGGTGCTGTTCCCCTAACAGCATTGAAGTGCAGTCCAATAAAATGTACTCCCTCCGTCCCATTTTATGTGTCCCTCTTGTGGAATCCAACTATTTAAGGGGACAAAGGAATCTATACCTACTTTCCAAAATTGCCCATAATCGTTGCACTTTCTTTTTTTGTTTTGTTTTAGTGTTGATTGCAAGGAAGGGTAGTTTGGGAAACTAAGTAACATTTGTATACTAATTTAGGAAAGTGGACAACAATTTTGGGACATTCCAATAAAGAAAGGGGGACACATAAAATGGGACAGAGGGAGTACTCCACTTTTAAATTTTGGAATAAAGTGCTAAAAAGCAGTTTTACTGTTCACCTATGAGGGGAACAGCACTAACAGTACTATGCTAACAGTACTGAAGTGTTGTCCAATAAAATATAGGGATACTAATATATAGTCCATTATAGTCACCCTTTTTTAAAAGGGTTAATTAGTATAATGTCCATTTTACTCTAGGTTTCTTGCAATAGGCCCAACGTATGAAACAATTTCGTCTGAAGTCCACACCAAAAATTTTGGACCAAACTACCCTTTCCATTTCTCATTCAAAACTGCTATTAATAACCCCAACTATTTTAGGGGTTTTCAAAATTCAAATCCCAAATACCTAAATGAGAATCAATCACATTATATATGCATCAACAAGGTCTCTCTCTCTATCTCTCTCTCTCTCTCTCTTTGATGAGAAAATGGGCATCAAGATCTTGAATCTCCAAATGATCACATTCTCATGTTTTCACTTAATGGGTAACAGAGTCTCATGCCTCCCATTCCATCGGCCGGAGCCGCCGGCCGTCGGAACAATCAAGCTCATGAAATCGGACGGCAACATCAAGATCTACCATCGGCCGGTCCACGTCTCTGAGCTCATGTTACAGCTCCCAAAACACATGGTCTGCCGATCCGATTCCTTCTACATCGGCAAGAAAGTCCCTGCTCTGTCCTAGACTGATCAGCTACAGATCGGACACAACTATTTCTTCCTCCCCAACCATTTCTTCCAATCGGTCCTCTCTTTCGTCACTGTAGCCTCCTTCGCCGCCGCTATAGCCGCCACTTCTTCGCAATCACAGTTAGCTTTGGTCTCCAGAGATTCAAAGAATTTGTTTCTGAAAAAAGCTGTGACTTGTCAACCGTTTGATATACAAAAAGCCCCATCTGGGTGTTTAAGAATTCGGGTTTCGGAGGAGTTTTTATCGCAATTGTTATAGTGTAAAATTTAACACTCTTGTTCTTGCTTCAAAAGTTGTGATGTGTAACTGTACACTATGTTGTAGTTCAAATGATATGGTTCAAAAGGTTGTAGTATAAAATCAGTCAGTGTAAAATGAATGTGCAAATGAATTTGTTATAAGACAGTGTTCCTTTTGTTGAATAACTCGAATATGAGTGTGAAATTTAACACTTATATTCAATCTAGTGTGAAATTTAACACAATTTTTTTTTGTGATGGTGATGAATGACTGTTAGATCACCCAAGAATGGTGAAATACGAAATTAAAAAAGATATGTGTAATATTAAACAGATTCTAACGTATAAAGCCCTACAATTATGGCATTTAGTAACTTAATTCCTAAAATATATGCAAGATTTAGTAACTTCCCAAAATTATGGGATTGAGTTTGACCAATTGCAGTATAAAATAAGTTTGGTAACTTCCCAAAATATATGCAAGATTATGGGATTGTGTTTGACCAATTACAGTATAAATTTCACACTAATGAACTAGTCGCAATGTAAAAACAAACCAGTTGCCGTGTAAAATTTTACACTAATGAACCAATTGCAGTGTAAAACGAACTAGTTGCAGTGTAAAATTCAATACTAATGGTGCATAGTAACAGATTAATATGTTATGTGATCAATGATTATTGGTAGAACATACAAAAATGGGATACCCACATAAAAATGACGTTAGAAATATTCAAAAGACCCATAATGTACAAGGCTAAAGTTATGGGTATCCATATATATATATATATATATATTTCTATATAGAGTTATTACCATATATATATAATGTCACACTAATAGAGTTATTACCATATATATATTTCTATATATGTATGCCTGTGTATATATATAGGGGTAAAAAAGTCACTTAAATTATCTATAATTGGGGATTGTGGACTAATCTCTAACAACATTCACAATTATAGGGTCTCTCATTGGGAAGTACCAATTGGTGGGTCTATTATAATAAACATTGGTAGAATGGGATTTCCCACTAAATTTTTCTTTTAAAAATTGGTGCCTAGTATAACACAACTTAAAAATTAGTCCCTCACTTATTTTGAGGACCAAAATACCCCCATGTTATAAATACATATATATACAGTCAGGATTTAAAGAGAACGACCTCTCTCTATTAAAGAGAGGGCCTCTATCTTAGCCATCGGATCGTGTTTTCATTAATGGCAGTTTTGTCATTTCACAGTTTTCAAACACGATCCGATGGCCAAAACAGAGGCCCTCTCTTTAATAAAGAGAGGGCGCCCTATTTAGAGAATCTTTGTATATATATATAAATGTGTGTGGTAACTGTCAAATATTTATCTCTCTCTCTACCATCACCTTGAAATTAGGGGTTTGGAATTGAAATCCCAAAAATTGCTCTGATTAAACATACATGTATATATATATATGTATATCTCACGATCTCTCTCTCTATATTTCTCTCAATATATGTAATACCCTGAATTTCTGGAGAGTATTAATAAATAAACTTCGTTCTATATATTTGTATAAACTTTTTCCGTCTTTTGGTGAAATTTGGTTACCAATTGATTGCCTTGTTTCCTAATCGATTGCCACTTTTTAGATACCAATTGATTGCCATTATACCAACTAAAAGTAATGACGTGGTAACATACCAATCGACTGCCATTCTTTCGAATCGATTGCCTTCAAATATCTGTTACCAATCGATTGCCATCATTACCAATCGATTGGCATAAGCTGAGACAAGTTTTCTTCTTTCTTTGAGCTTTGAACGTGTGGCACTTTCACAACTCTCTATATATATGTGTTCATTTATGGCCTTGGGGCGATTTGCTCAGTTCTTAAGAGAGAGAGAGAGCAAAAGAGAGAGAGAGAGAGAGAGAGAGTTTGTATATCATATACACACACATATATCTATATCTATATACACACCCACATACACACACTCACTGCCCTTGGCAGCCTGGGAGAAGAAGAAGAAGAAGAGAAGAGAAAGAAGAAAAGAGAAGAGAAAAAGAAGAGAAGCAGAGAGCTGGACAGAGAGAGGAGAAAGAGAAGGAAGAGAGAGAGAAGTTGAGTTTTCAAAGCAAACACTCCCAAAGGAACCCTTGGTGAGTTTCTAACTCACTTAGTCCCTTTATATGAAGTCTTTACAAGTTATTTTGAAGCTTAGATGTATAAAATGCATGAGTATTATGTTTATATATGTTGTTTTTATAAACTGCTGGTGAAGACGAAGTGGCAATCGATTGGCATAATTACCAATCAATTGCCATCAGTCTGGACCCAATCGATTGGATGGAATTCCAATCGATTGACATCACAATCGATTGCCATTATTAGAAATTGATTGACATCCCAATCGATTGCCATTGTTAGCAATCGATTGACATTATTTTTATCCCAATCGATTGGACCTTATCCCAATCGATTGGTATTGGCAAGACATAAATTCCTTTATCTATTTATTATATTAAGGGTTCGATTGTTCGATTCCCGATTTGGACTTCCGTTATGTGATTTGGGGTTGATCAGGGATAATGCGACAACAAAGATAAAGTATGACTAAGAACAATAGGTTAATAAAATAACGTGAGATACTATGCGATTCATGTATGAGTTCGATATCCATTTTCTTTTAATCAGAGTAGTCAAGCCACATTGGAAATTGTCATGTATCGATAGAAGTACTAAGTTTAAGTAAGTTTGATAAGTTCTAGAAATGATATGTGGGAAGACGCTTGGTGGATGGTCTATATCCTTAACGAGCGGTGGATGGTTTCTATCCTTAACGAGTGGTGGATGGGGGATCACTGGTATAGAGCGAAAAGTCATGGCAATAGATTTGATGTGCTGTTAATTCAAAGCGTTGTATCCCTGACATGCGGTGGATGGTTTATATCCTTAATGGGCGGGGGATGGACTGACGTGGTGTCCATGAATGTGGTGGATGGTTTGTATCATTAACGAGCAATGGACAGAATGATGGTATATCTATATATGTGATACGATTGAGTCTGATCTTTCTAGAGAATATGTTGATCATCGATTTTTGAGTAACAAGACGATAAGGGTTGGTTAACGATGGTTGAATAAGGAGAAAAGATATTACTTAGTAAGTTGTACCTTATAACATGCATAAGCTTGTTTTACTTCAAATAATTGGTACCTTATTAGTTTATGCTCACTCAGGTCTCAGTAAGCTGACGGCCTTTATTGCCTAGACCTTTCCCCATCCAGACTATCATGTACCTCATTCTACAAGTGACGGATCCTATAACGACGGTTACTATCCGGGAGAGAAGTACACAGAGGGTGGTCCCACTGATGACACCTATGCCAGGGAGGAGTACTATGTTGATGTTTACGCCAGCTGAATACTTGGATATAGTTAATAGTTTTTTTATTTCTATTTAGACTATTTTATCATATTTGGTACTTGGGCATATGTTGCTTCTAAACCTTATATACTTCCGCTGTAGCTTTATTGTTGTAATAACTCAGATGTTTGTAATAGAAGCAACAGTTTTGTATATCCAATTGGTTTTTATTACTATACTTGTTGTGTGACTAGTACTGTATGGTGTGGATCATTAGTGACATTTACCCATCATTCCCTATGGACCCAAAAAGGAAATTTTTTTTTTCTTTCTATTTTTGCTGCTTCGGGGCGTGACAGGATTTTTGGTATCAGAGCCTTAGGTTGTAATACTTTTGTTCACTAAACGATTCCACACCATCAATTCCTAGCATTTTAAGATTTCCTGAGATGAGATATGAGTTTGAGATAAGTTCGTCCTTCTGACGATAAATAGTTTCCTTACAGGTTAGCATAGATCCAGAGTTTTGTAGATTTGTGGATGACTCATATGGAGGACACGTGATACATGGGGATGCCGTAGAGCCAGCTGACCCAGAGCGTTACCAAGATCAAGTACGGCAGATAGCCAGTCATTATTTAGAGGAGGATATGTGGAAAGCCCTCTATGTTGATGGACGGACTCACCTGACCTAGATGCGTATAGATGCTTACCATTCCGCGAGGATCGACAGAGATATTTATCAGGAGATTTTACGATTGATTGGGAGTAAGTTGGAGATGGATGCTATCGAGTTACGAGCTATTCTTAGAGGACCTATTGATGCAGCACCTGCATTAGTGCCACCATCACCGATACCTTAGGTACCTATTCCCGAGCCACATGAGCAGCCTGAGGAGCCAGTGTCACCAAAGGCCGAGCCGATCATAGATGTTGACTTAGAGGAGCCAGAGGAGGATCCCTTAGAGGACATCGAGCTAGTTGAGGATGATGAGGAGCCAGAGGAGGACCCAGAGCTAGCGGAGGATGACGTTATAGTTGGAGAGGATGAGATCGAGGTAGTAGAAGATGAGGATATGGAGGATGTTGTAGTAGAGCCTGAGGAGGTAGTCGTACCAGAGATACTTGTGATGTTTGATTTACCAGCAAGACCTATTTTACATATGGCAGTTATTGCCAATATGGCAGCCGAATGGGTAGTAGCGATGGTTTCACAGTCAGTTGGAGTTCCGATAGGATAGGTTGCGTTAGCAGATGTTATGGCTATAGTTGGAGATTTTGCTGAGTTGGTCACCGATGTTGTTGAGCTAGCACTTGATGTTGAGGAGATGGAGGATGACGACATGATTGTCGAGGATTGGGATATAAGAGTGGTAGTTGGAGGAGCAGTAGCACCAGTTGAGGCCGATCCACCTATGGAAATGGATATTGCACCAGAGGAAGAGGCACCAGCAGGAGGATCAGATGCCGATGACTTTTGAGTCAGGATCTGCAGGATGTAGATTTTTGTTAGTTTTATATCGGGACATGTTGTCCACATGATTTTTGGGAGCTTGAGAGATAGCTTTTTGACCATAGCTTTGTATAGATGTTATCCTTAGTAGTAGTATTGTAATGGTTGACCTTAGTACTGTTTAGCTTTGTCCCACGTGGTACATTTTGACTAGTGTGTACTATGTAGTACATCTTTTGATTTATACGAGCAGTACTTTTGATATTGA
The DNA here is from genome assembly GCA_033977485.1 of Hydrangea macrophylla. Taxonomy (NCBI): domain Eukaryota; kingdom Viridiplantae; phylum Streptophyta; class Magnoliopsida; order Cornales; family Hydrangeaceae; genus Hydrangea; species Hydrangea macrophylla. The sequence goes on along the minus strand of CM066992.1, from coordinate 51,461,589 downwards.
TCGTATGTTTGCTTTGATGTGTGGTTTTGTAGAACTGTTAGTTCTTGTTGTTTCTTGCCCTATCTTGTGACTATCAGCTAATCATTATGTCTCTTGTAGGCGACACTCGTTATCATTATGGTAGGACACTTGAGAAATCACCAAGCGCGTATTGGAGCACCTATTCCGGAAGGAATGGACCTATCTGGAGTTTTTGAAGCATTTATGCAAAGAATGGAGCATGTAGGCGATACCTATAACAATGCTACTAATTAACGACCTGTTCAACCCCAGTTGTCCCATTCCAGTCAAGGCAAACAGGAGATAAGTTACTGGCAAATTTTCGTGGGTTACGTCCCGAGAAGTTTGATGGACTAACAGAACCATGGAAAGCCGAACAATGGATAAGAGAAATGGAGTTGATCTTTGAAGCATTGGACTGCAGCGAACAAGAGAAGCGTCATCTTGCTACGTTCTAGCTCACCTACGCCGCCACAGATTGGTGGGAAGCTGAGCGAGCCACTATTGGGATAAATGCTGCAAGAACAATGCCATAGGAAACCTTAAAAGGAAGATTTCTGGATAAATATTTCTCGGAAGATGAGAGAGATCAACAGGAGAAGAATTTCCTCGATCTGGTTCAAGGAGGATGGACTGTACGGGAATAGACTACACAGTTCGAGCATCTGTCTCGATTCGCCCAGCATATGATTGACACACCGCAGAAGAAGGTGAAGAGATTTCACCAAGGATTGAACCCTCAACTCAGACATATGATGGTTGGCCATCTGAGTCAGTCATTCAAAGGGATTATCAGATTCGCTGCAGGGATGTAAAAGGATTCTTATCCAGTACAGCGACCTCAGATGAATCGACCACAGCCATCAAGGAACGTCCAACAAAGGAATACCCAAGGATGGAGACCCTAGGGAAATTTTCAAGGTAACAAGAGAACTTGGGAAAGAACCAAGAAGCCCCAACAAAGTTATCTTCGATCCCAGCCGTATCGACAGTAAGGACCACAACCCCAGGCACTGCTTATAGCTCCGCCATCAAATAATGGAGGATGCTTTAATTGTGGGAGGCCAGGGCACATTGCTAAGTTCTGCAGAGTTTCCAGGGTTAACCACCGGATGGGTGCTATCTGCCAAAATTGCAACAAGCCGGGACACTTGAGTAGGGATTGTCGTGCATCACAGGGAGGATACTATAGGGCACTGGTGCAAGGGATTCAAGGACCTCCGAATCAGACAAGGATGAATGCTATAATCCCAGGAAAGGCAAGTTTTAATGCTAAAGAGCAACAACATTTGGAAGGTACGCTTGTACTCTTTCTTAGTCCAGTTAAAATTTTATTTAATACTGGACCTGCACGTTCATTTATTGATGTTAAGATTGTGCGTCAATTGGGTTTAGAAGCCCGGACACTTGATCCAGCACTGAATGTTGTGTCATCATTGAGAGTGACTGTTAAGTTGGGTAAAGTATGTAAAGATTGCCCATTGACTTTGGGAGATAGGAATCTTCCAGCAGATTTGATAGTTCTGTTAATGTCAGAATTCGACATTATCCTAGGAATGGATTGGTTGACTAAGTACAATGCCAATTTGGACTGCCCTACTAGGACAATTATGTTTCCAACACTTGGATGTCCGACCATTAGATTTCAGTGTCAGTTGGAGAGCGACATGTTTCTTTCGAGTAGTTTGGCTACAATCGGGAGTGCGAGTACAGAACTCAAGATGGATCAGATTCCTATGGTACAAGACTTTCAGGATGTATTCCAGGACATTAAAGGACTTCTACCAAAAAGAGAAATAGACTTTTGCGTGGAATTAGTACCTGGTACGTCACCGGTATCAAAGACTCCATATAGGATGGCACCAACTGAGATGTTGGAACTGCATAAGCAAGTCCAGGAACTTGAAGATTTGGGATTTATCTGTCCGAGTACATCACCTTGGGAAGCACCAGTTCTATTCATGAAGAAGAAACACGAAACACTTCGACTCTGTATATACTACAGAGAGTTGAACAAGGTTACGATCAAGAATAGATATCCATTACCTTGGATAGACGATCTATTCGACCAATTATAAGGATCTAGGATCTTTTCCAAGATCAATCTACATTCAGGATATCATCAGTTATAAGTTCGACCAGAGGATGTATCAAAGACTGAGTTCAAAACGAGATATGGGCATTATGAGTTTCTAGTTATGCCTTTTGGATTAACGAACGCTCCGGCAGTATTCATGGACTTAATGAATAGAGTATTCAGACCATATCTCGATAAATTCATTGTAGGATTCATCGATGACATATTGATCTACTCGAAGATGAAGGAAGACCACAAGGAGAACTTACAGATTGCTCTACAGACACTTCAAGGTAATAAGTTGTATGCAAAGTTCAGTAAATGTGAATTTTGACTACGGGAAGTCAAATTCTTGGGACATGTTATATCTCAAGATGATATTTCTGTGGACTCATCTAAGATTGATGCAATCTTAAGTTGGAACAGACAGACCAACACGACCGAAGTTAGGAGTTTTCTCGGCCTAGCAGGATATTACAGGAGATTTGTAGAAGGATTCGCCAAGATAGCGAGACCTTTGACGAATTTGACGAGGAAGGAGATGAAGTACGAGTGGACAGACAAGCATGAGAGTGCATTTTAGGAGTTAAAGGAAAGATTAACTTCAGCACCAGTACCCGCAATACCTACGAATGGAAAAAGGTATGTGATCTACGGTGATGCATCGCACCAAGGACTTGGATGTGTACTAATGCAAAATGGGAATGTGATTGCTTACGGATCAAGACAGTTAAAGTACATGAGAAGAATTATCCTACTCATGATTTAGAACTAACAACAATAGTGTTTGCATTAAAGATTTGGAGACACTATCTCTGTGGAAAGAAGTTTGATCTGTTTTCCGATCATAAGAGTTTGAAGTATTTGTTCTCTCAGAAGGAGCTGAACATAAGACAACGAAGATGGATGGAGTTGCTCAAGGACTATGACTTTTCATTACAATACCATCTAGGTAAAGCGAATGTCGTAGCAGATGCTTTGAGTCAGAAACCTCGACTAGTGATCACTGCATTTCTAATTCGAGAATGGAAAGCATTAGAAGTGTTAGCTGAATTTGAGCTTCAACCAGTGGAACCAATGGAAAGATAACATTTTGGATGTCTTATGGTACAACCAACTTTGATCAACCGCATCACAGAAGCTCAACAGACGACTAAAGATTTGAAGTTATGGTTCGCCAAGATGTCAGCAAAGGGACCAGAGATCTGGAGTATTAGTACAGACGGAGCCTTACGATGTAAAGGTAGACTCTGTGTACCTAACGAAGAAAATCTCTGGAAAGAAATATTTGATGAAGCGCATAAGTCACGGATAACTATTCATTCGGGAGGTACGAAGATGTACAAGGATATGAAGAGGAACTTCTGGTGGGAAGGAATGAAGAGAGAAATAGCCGAGTATGTATCTTAGTGTCTTACTTGTAAACAAGTAAAGGCAGAACATCAGAAGCTGCTTGGACTTCTACAGCCGTTACCAATTCCTCAATGGAAATGGGAACACATCACCGTGAATTTTGTGGTAGGATTGCCGAAGTCATAGCAGAACCATGATGCTATTTGGGTAATCGTGGATCGACTTACAAAGATGCTACATTTTATCGCCTATAGTATGACGTATCCAGTGGAACACTTGAGCCGGATGTATCTACAACACGTAGTATGGTTACACAGAGTACCTATTTCTATTATGTCAGATCGAGATTCGCGTTTTACTGTAGAGTTTTGGAAGAGTCTCCAAACAGCGATGGGAACAACTTTAAACTTGAGCTCAACTTTTTATCCGCAGGCCGATGGACAGACTGAACAAGTTAATCAAGTAATGGAAGACATGTTATGCGCTTGCGTTATTGATTTCGAGAGTTCTTGGGAGATGCACTTACCTTTGATTGAGTTCGCCTACAAGAACAGTTATCATTCGAGCATAGGAATGGCGACGTTTGAAGCTTTGTACAGAAGACCTTGCCGATCGCCCCTTTGTTGGACTGAAGTCGGATATGCTCAACTACTTGGGCTAGAGATGGTATGAGAAACTAGTGAGAAGATTCAGATTGTGCGTGAGAATATGAAGACAGCTCAGACGCGACACAAGAGTTATGCTGACAAGCGACGCAAAGACTTGGAGTTTGTCGTTGGAGATCACATGCTACTCAAAGTTTCCCTTGTTCGAGGGATTGTTCATTTTGGTTAGAAGAGAGGCAAACTATCGCCGCGATTCATTGGACCGTTCGAGATCCTGGAGCGTATTGGAAAAGTCGCTTATCGCCTTGCGTTGCTACCGAAGATGTCAGGAATGCACAATGTGTTCCACATCAGTATGCTGCGGAAATGTGCTCACAACCCAGCGCATGAGATCAACTTCGAGGATATTGAAGTCAACGATAACGTTACAATCAACGAAGGACCAGTTTGTGCGTTGGATTGAGGGATCAAGAAGCTTAGGAACAAGGAGATTCCGTTAGTCAAGGTTCAGTGAAAGCATCATGATGAATGAGAAGCTTCGTGGGAACTAGAGTCAGAGATGCGAGAGAAGTTTCCGTTTCTGTTTTAACTTGTTTGTTCTTGATTTCGAGGACGAAATCTTTAATTAGTGGTGGATGATGTAATACCCTGAATTTCTGGACAGTATTAATAAATAAAACTTCATTCTATATATTTGTATAATCTTTTTCCTTCTTTTGGTGAAATTTGGTTACCAATCGATTGCCTTGTTTTCCAATCAATTGCCACTTTTCATATACAAATCGATTGCCATTATACCAATAGATTGCCATTATACCGACTAAAAGTAATGACACGGCAACATACCAATCGATTGCCATTCTTTCCAATTGATTGCCTTCAAATATCTGTTACTAATCGATTGCCATCATTACCAATCGATTGGCATAAGTTGAGACAAGTTTTCTTCTTTCTTTGAGCTTTGAACGTGTGGCACTCTCACAACTCTACATATATATGTGTTCATTTATGGCCTTGGGGCTGTTTGCTCAATTCTTGAGAGAGAGAGAGAGAGAGAGAGAGAGTTTGTAAATCATATACTATCATGCCCCGGAACTGCCCAAACGATTCTAGGACACGTGGCACGGCACCAAGGCCTTACACAAGTGATTAAAGTTCCAAAATAAGTTTAAAATAAACTTAAACCAAAGAAGCTTAACCAAAAAAAAGGCAAAATCCCGTCTTTGCAATCAGCCAAAAACCCTGCTATAGCAAATAGTAAATTCAATAAATAATATTACCAAATCACAAGTTGAAATCATCACTAATGCTTTAAACCATTTAGAATAAAATCAAAGACATAAACATAAGTGATCTTGTCAGAATCAAGATATGAAAAGTGTACTTTACTTTTCCAAAGATTTGCAGTGTGGAAGTAAAGGTTGAACCTACAGAGATTGTTAATTTTTATCCTTTAATTAATAAAATCTATTCTATTTAGTTATAAGAAAATCAGAATTTTGATCGATTTATAATTTGATTATTACTACTAATTAAACTATGAAGTTATGGAAATAAAGTCTAGAATTAGATCTAAGTAAACTTGTATACTAAATTGGAAATTGGTTTAAATATGAGTAGATGAGATCTAGGATTACAAATCCACCACTAACTATGCATCGGGGGTCTAAACTTTCTATTCTAAGTTCTATGTTTGGATAGTTATGATCTATCGTAGCTACAAGCCCAATAGTATCGTCAAGAAGATATTGTTAGTTAAATCTAAGCATAATCCATCTATGGTTCACATGAACTATCTACTTATAACTAGGGTGTAGCATAACTCATCTTTCCTAAGCATGAATTATAAAATATATAAACATCACAATCACATAAGCACTATTGTATGTAAATACTCCTATCAATCACAGAAATCAAGGACTATTGAGTTCAATAAGCATAAGGAAAAATCTAAGATACGAATAGATCCAAAATACTCTTGATTATTAACATTAAAAATTGATTATATATAAATAATCCACCAACATACAATCACTATTCAATCCATAAAATCCTAAAATAGAAAAGCGTAGAATTCTCCCTTTACATAGCTAGGGTTTCATTGAAACTGTAGATTAGGAGTTTAGTTGCTCATGGTTTCGGAAAACATTGAGATGGAATTGGATGAAGCCATCAGAACCTACAGACTAGGTCTTCTTCTTCTCTTTGCCTCCAATAGATGAAAGAATGAATGTATGTAAAGATGTGTATATTGATCTCTAGGTGTGTGTAACCCTAAAAATTATAAAAACTAGGTATATATAGAGTTTACAAGAAGTTTTTGGAAGCTTTCCTATCCCGAAACTAACTAAAACAGCTGTTATTTACAATCTAGACGTCATTCAGCAGTTTCGTTCGCACAGGGCTCTTCAGTATAGCAAAATACGCAACTTCAGTTTTTGTACGGATCGCGCGAGCGGGCCGCGCGAGCGCGTAATTGGAAGGTCACGCGCGTGGATCGCGCGAGCGATTTCCGGGATCTCGCGCGAGCAGATCGCTCGTGCGAAGGGCTTTTTCTAGCTTCTTTCTTCTTGCTTTTTCTCCTTATTTAACCTGGAATCCATATTTTCTTCTAAAACCTGACAGAAAATAGAAAATTAAATAAAACTACACAAAAACAGGATAAAAATGACTAACAAATGTGAACTAAGGTGTATAATTGGGATTTGTTCTCTCTCGATCACACCCCCAAACCTACATTTTGCTAGTCCTCGAGCAAAAAGAAAATAAAACTACTAATAATAATAAAATTCTTACTCCATTTTTGTATGGATAACGATTGCACTTAGCTTGTTGCTTTTAAACCTCTAGGTGTCCCTAGTCGGACGAGTGAAGTCTCGTGAGGGTTCTCATCAACAAGTCACCCACAACCATCTTTATTAACTTGTGAAAATAAGAATTTCCTTCAAAATTTAAAATACTTCAATGTCAACATCCTTCTTTGATACAATCAACTTCGAATGAAACTTTTTAAATCATCAAGAGTAAAATAATCGTATGCCTTCCTACATTATGAAAATAATCCGAGAACATATATCACCAGAATCAAATATAATATATCGAAGACCCACATGTGTGTGAAATAGTAATCAAGTGGATACATGGCAACTATGAACTTGGAATATAAATTGGATGACTATCTAGTGATGCTTCGACTACAAATCTCACGTTGTTAATTACACTCTAAAATGAAATCACTCGGAAACAGGTGCAAGCACTCATTTATATACGCGAGACAGAATTCTTGTTCAAAACAAATAAACCCGTATATGACTCCCAACAACGTATGACACGACAGAAATAAAATAGTCTCATGAATAGATATCGATCATCAATTGAATACCATTATTACCATGCTTATACTCCCTTTTCCTAGCGGTTCCATATTCAAATCATGTTTCCATAAAATCAACTAGGACTTAATAAGGATTGTAATGTTGGTCAAGGGTTAAAGCTCAGAAAAGAAAGGCAAAAAGAGATTCAAAGAGTCCTTGAGTGCATAGAAATAGCCTTAATGTGTAATGCAAGGGCATTACTATACGACTAGTTATTCACTTTTTTTCTTTCCTTTATCTCTTTCAAGAGATTCGTTTTTTTTTTGTTTTTTTTATACTCCTTTTCTTTTACTACTCAATACATCACTTTTTCCTTAGTCGTTTATTAGCCCGATTTCTTTATGAAAAACTATTCTCTAACTACTTTTGGACATGGGTTAGGTAACATTTAATAGTGGCGAACTCCATATCGGAGTGGGTAGGATAATAGGTGAACAAAGAAATGGCTTACTTAAAGGCCCAAAGGGTTAACAAGGGATAAAAATATTTGTATTGGGTAGGCCAAAGGTCGAAAGGGTTTATTAAAACAAATGGCCTAATGTCATTTTCTAAAGTCACATGATTCTTCCATGTTACGACACCAAAGGAAATGGAATTTTTCTATTTTCATTTTTTAAACATTGGTAATTATAATACTAACTCGACTTTCAATCAAAATTAAGAATTAATGAGACTAGCAACGAAATAATGCGATATGTCAAAGAGATTCGATAACATAATAAAACCCTCAAAAAGAATAAAAGGCTCGAAAACTCACCAGGTTCTAGTCTCCACAATTTACTAATTAGAAATCCAAGTTATATTATAGTTCAATGTTACTATGTATCCATATGACTACGTGTCGTGCAAAAAAAATTATGCAAGCATAAGATATCAAACAATGCTTCTAAGGATATATAGTTCTCAAGACATACCTTCATAGATTCGGTAGACATCGGATTACATACTCTCTTAATCACAAAATTTCAACGAAATCTAATCGCCATAAGAAGTAACGCAACATTGAACAATATTAAGAAACTGTTTAAGAAACTGTTTTCATTTATTTATAGAACTAATAAAATATTTGTTTTTCTATTATTATTATTTCTCTTTTGTTCTTTTTTTTTTACAATGAATAAAAGAAATAACAAATGAAAGAAATAACTAAATAACAAACTAACAAAAAGAAAAATTATTCTGAAATACTAAAAAAAAAAACTATACTAAAATGAACAAATATCCATATACTCCCCCAAACCAAATCACCGCATGTCCCTATGCAGGTGAGAACATGACAATGACATGGATGTAGTCCTCATAGAAGATAACCAGAACGTCCACACCATGAAACATGTCTGAGGGAGGTAACACGCCAGCACGGAAGTACCAATCGACTAGCTCCCACTCCGGATGCATAGCAGGATCAAAAGGTGGTCCCATCGCATCAAAATCGTCCTCAGCAGTCATCTTTGGAACCACATCTATCTCAGTCTCCTCAATAATACCCGAACCCAAATCAATCACATCATCCTCAAGACCGAAATAAGGCGCAAAGATCAAGGCAATATCCTCGGGTGACCAGTCAGGGTGACCCGGATGTTGTAGAACAACATCCGGCACATAATCAGGGAGGTCCCTATAGGGATAGGTAGCCTCGGGCGTGGGTAAATCGGTCGATAAATGATCAGATAATGAAATGGCAGCTAGACCAGAAAGAATGTCCTCATCATCATCATCGGTCGAGGAATCCACCGACTCAGATGAAGAAGAGCCAGAAGATTTCGATGGAGCACCATAAGGGCCGTCTATAACGGTAGGGTCATCGCCGAAAAGGTCATCCTCGTCTGAAGAATCAGAACAGAGATGAATGGATGAGCGAGGACGACGACGATTCCAGCCGGGACGACCGACTGGACCGTAGGACTTGGCTACCCTAGGACTCGTTATAATATCAGAATCGAAAGAACTAGAGTCGGAATAAGAACTAAATTCACTCGAAGACCTATCGGGAGACGTAGGTGGTGACATAGGATGGTCCATAATGTGAGGATGACACTAAGCTATGAGGGTCGAGGTAACTATATGGATATCGAAAAATTAAAAACCTAAAACCAAAAATAAACCACAATTTAACTTTAGTAGTCGGAGTTATTAGAAAAACTAACGTCGGTAGTTGCTTGATTGTGTAGGAATATAGGAATATAGGAGTATTAATTAAATTCAAATTTAAACCTAAGCAATATAGGAATTAATTTTCCGACATAACAACCCCCAAACCTGAACCTAAGAGATTCATGTTATAGTGCAATTGGGATTGAAATTGCTGTGCACTATTAATTCAATGGCAATCGCTCCAAATGAATAAATGAAAACATTATATAGCCAATCACAAAAGTGGAAGCAGAACTAATTAATAGTGATGTTACTGATGTGACTAACCAGAAGCAACATGAATAAAACAACCATAAACGAAAAACAATAAATGCAGAACGAAATAATTACAGGCCTATGTAGCAAAAATAAATAATAAAACAAAAGACAGAAACTAAACTAACCGGTCGAAGCCGGGTACATCACAATCCTAATAATAATAACAAGATGGAACGAAATGCAAAAGCATAAAATAATAACAATAATATACAGGCCCAAATGTCTGATAATGTCTAATGCTACCCATCCAAATACAGGAAAAATGAAAAAGAATGCCTGTCACCCCTCCCAAAACGAGTCTAATCATCCCCGCCCTCTAGCAGTACCAGCTCTAAACCTGTACTCCCCTGACCAGTAGTCGCAGTGCCATCACCATCCCTGTCACTCCCATCATCTCCATCACCGTCTCCAGTCTCCTCCTCCTCACCCTGCACCTCTCCCTGCTCCTCGGCCACCTGCTGCGTTGGTCTCGGAAAGGCGGACTGGTATGCAGCCTCACCCTGGGCTAGAATATCATCCAACTAGTTTGGGTGGGCCAGCTGGAAATACGAACGCATATAGGACTGAAGCCGCAGGGTCTCTCCACGGAATGCACAAACGTCCCCATATGTCCAAGTGTACGGGGTATCCTCCGGGGGAGGGGGACGCTGTGCTGCCTGCTCACGACGGGCCTGGGCCTGCTCTCGGGCCCTCCTAACCTCCAAATCTAGGCGATCCAAGCTCAACTTCTAATCAGCAGAAGCGAACTCTGGGATATGTGCATCGATAGGCTCATCGGATGGGATAGGAAAGGCCTTAGCCTGGAGAATAGCAGTGATAGTGCGAGGGTAGGGCAAAAGGAGCTTAGAATCGATGGAGTGGTCAATGGCCTAGGTAGAAAGACGCATGCCATCCATAATAACTAGGCCAGGATGGAACCAGTCGTTGCGGTAAACACTGTGGAGGGCATGGTGGACTTCCTTGGTCCGCTCTTGTTCGTAGCCAAGGGGGTACAGGTTACATTTAAAGACATGGTCGATGAACCACATCTGGCGGGGCATGTGAGAGCATCGTATAGATTGCCTCGACCTAGACCGGCCGCCACACATGTCCTGGATAATGTGTATCAAGGAGTGGGCTTTGTTGAGGACGTTCAGTTTGGGAACCTGGTAGGAATGGGAGGGGAGTTGGAGGATGTCAGAGATGTTGTCCGGGTTGAGGGTGATGTCATGGCCATCTATTGTTGTTGACAAAAAGGCATGCTGACTAAGGGATTGTTTATGATATCGCATGTTCTGGTAGAATAGGCGGACGAGGCGAGGGTAGTTGATAAGGTCGGGGTTTCTGAAATAGAGCTGCGGGGCCAGCTTACGGGCAACTAGGTTGTTGTGGCCCCACTTTGTGTCTTTATCAGACGCGAAGTAGTCAGTGTCTATAGCGGCCTCGTAGTTGAGGCCGCGTGTAGACACCCCAATTTTGACCAAACGTCAAATCTAGGGATTAGTTACCTCTGAAGACCGATGATGACGATGAACGGTGAAATTCGGAGATTTTTCAGAAAATTCAAATCCTTCAAAGATTCTTCAAGACAAATTTCAAAGTTCAAAGTAAGAGAGAGAGAGAGAGAGAGAGAGAGAGAGAGAGAGAGAAAGAGAGAGGGAAATTGGGTATTCGGGGGAAACCCGAACATTGAATAACATGTGAGGAAATCAGTCTGAGAATTCATTCAAAAAAAAAGAAGAAGAGAAATATAATATGAAAGAAGTCTTCAAAAGAAAAGAGGAAAAGAGTTTTGAAAAGAAAAGAGAAAAAAGGAGAAAATAAAAAAAGGAATTTTGAAAAGCAAAAGAAAAGAAATAACACATTAAAATACATGCAATGAATATATTCTTAACAAAATATATTACAAATGTAAGTATTTTAACATAATTTGTCAATAATTAAGTTTTTGTTAATATATGTTTTGAAAATTAAAAAAGAAGACAGAAATTCAGTTAGCCGCGACACGCGGCGAAGCCGGCGGCATTCAGCGAGTGCCGCGTGGCATTCAGCGAGTACCGCCCGGCACTCAGCGATTGCCGCATGGCATTCAGCGAGTGTCGCTGGCAATTCGTCGAGTGCCGCGCGCTGTAACAGACTGCTTTTCTCACATGTTCTAGAAGAAAACTTTGCACATGGGTTTTCACCCGAATTTACCCATCTAACCTTGAATTGGTGGTCTATATAAACAAAATTTCATCTTCATTTTGGGGGAGTCACACATATACTTGAATCAAGGGAGAGAAAGACATGAATTATATACATACATTAGAGAGAATTGAGAGGAAGAAGATATAGTTTCTTGAAGAACTTGAAGAATTGAAGAAGAATTTGAAGATTGTTGGAAGAGCTTCACAAGAGATAGAAGAATTCTTTGAGGTCATAGAGGTAACCTCGCAATCTTTTGTAGAATTAGGAGAACTCAATTACAAGTTCATAGTTCTAGGAAATTTTACACATTTTCAAAACCTCTCTTCCTACCCCATTTCATCACACACCACTTAGAACTTGTGATTGAATTTCATAATGTTTCATTAATTTTGATCCAAAAGAGAGCTTTGGATTTAAGATAAAAGAGTTTTTGGACTTGAAGTTTTCAAGTAGCCTTTGATTTCCTTTCTTTTATTTATATTCTTCTCAAGAGATCTATGAGATCTTCAATATCTTATTAGGTTTCTTTGAGTTTGATCCTCTAATTCCCTATGATCTTATGATTTATATGGGGATTAAAGTGGATCATCATGATCATCTCTACATGTAGTTTGAAATCTCCTCACTAAAAATCTTATGGAATTCATGCTATATTCTATAGAGGTTTATGTAGTTGGGATATCATTTTGTCTCCAAGGACCATTAACTTGGTAGGAGAAATAGTAATATGACTCTATATTCTTCAAGGACCATACATTTGAGAGAAGAATTGGATATAGATTTTCATTTAAAATAAGTAGAACCTTAAGATTCTCTTGCTAGATCTCCAACTATGTGATCTATGATAGGAATCCATCAAGGTTAAATCTAGGGGTTTCTCCCTATTTCACCATTTATCTCATTAATCATAATCAAACTTGATTCTAGTCCTTCCTAGGATCATGGATCAAGTTGGTTTTAAACTATGAACATCAATTTAACATCAATTTAACAAAGGTGCAGTGAATCCATAAACCAATCGTAATCAAAGATTTTTTATAGAGTCATGATTGATTGGAAATGGATGAGACCAATTGGAGGATGTTCATAACCCATTTAAATACCTCTGTGATTTTTGTTTTGATGAAATTCCATGCCTAAGATGGTTTGGTCTTATGATTTCAAAACATGCAACTCTCTGTCCAAAATTTCAGACTAGTAAATCCATTTTGAAATTAATAAATCAGAATTTTAATGAAGTTTCTCGGGTCTCTAATAATTGTTTCTAAGTACCTTAATGTGTTAGGGAGATACCCTAAAAAGATCTAAGTGTTTCGCATTCATTTACTATTTTTAGAAAATCGTACAAGATCTCTGGACAGAGAGTTGCAGATTCCTGAGTGATGTCTAGTGTTTTCTATATTCCCAGAGATCTAACCGCTAAAACCTTGATTTTCTTTTTGGGTTATAAACTAGATTCACAGCGGCATATCATATCCAAAAATCATTAAGATTCAACCGTTGGAAGTATGGTTTTTCAATTTTTTAAGATCTGGTCTGCTCTCTGTAATTCATAAAAAACTGCTACTGTTTTTGTCTAATCTTATTTATTTCAACTCAAATGGTTCCCTAATGTCTTGGGACCCAAATCATGTTTTGAATAATGATAATTTAGCTTAAATCCAGAGGCTAAGTGATCCAAATTAGTGAATAAATCCATGTTTTATTCTTGTTCACATTCATTCATTCATGTACATTAATGCTTATGATTAGAACTAGCTATTGAATAAAGTTGGATTTCATGCTTAATAGATCTAAGCTAGAGGATCATGATTGATTGTTTTGATATCATATTATTATGTGAAGCATGTGGACTAATATTTGTTTTGTAGCGCATTTGAGGTACACTTTCTCATCTCTTCTCTAGTTTATTTCATTTGTTGATTTTCTTGATTTTCGACTCCATGCGCGACACCTTAGACTAGGTCTTGCCTTATGTGTTTATATGCGTTAGAGACCTTTTCTTAGGTAAATTTTATATGTATGCATTGCATGTTTAAATTCGCGGCTGGATCCCGGGTAAGTTTCCTAGTTCCCTATTTGCACATCATTTTGCTTGCTATTTGAACTATGTGGCTTGTGAATGATATTTTGTCGTTAGCAATCTTGCACCCTTTTCAACATGCTTGTGTAATGTATTATTTATATATATGTATTAGTTGAGGGCACACATAAATTATTAATTCGACTAAAAAGGATGATGAGTAGAGGCCTATCACGAGATAGGATGAAAGGGGGTGTTTTAGTCTGCCGGGCTCCTTCCCCTTTCATTCCATAATCCCCGGACCCAGATTATCTTTGGTTTCGCAAAAGATCAGTTTGCTTTCATAATAGTTTCTTAATTTTCCTAAAAAAAATTAAGTGGCGACTCTTCGTGTATTTGAATTTGAATTTTGAAAATGTTTTGAAAAAAAACAAAAGTGGGCCCAAATGCCGGCGTCCACACCGCGGTTGGCGTATTTTGGTCCCAACTCGTTTGGGTTTGGATCGTCTGGAGGTGGTGGTGGAGGTGGGCCTGTTTGTTTTTCTTTGCCCTTAGATTTCTTTTGGGGCGGTTGGAAAGATGAGGCGGATTTTGCTGGTCGTTGGTCATTGTTTAAGTACGTGGAGACGAACTTTTTTTTTTTTTTTTTGAAAAAAATTGGAAATGTAGGCTTTGTTTTTGGTCTATGCCCAGAAAAAGAAAATGAAAAAGGGGGGTAGGGGAATGGGTCACCTGGAAAGAAAAGCGTCCCGACAAGGGACATAGCCAATGTATAATTCAACAGTTTAAGAGAAATTGGGGTTCACAGGGGAACACCCAGCAACTATGAGAAGAGCCGATCCCTTCCCACCCACTGTCCCGACAAGGGCACACACTTTGCGGCAAGTCACGGGGTACTTGCCGCGTGTTTAATAAATAAAGCGTATAAATTAATTCATTTATCGAAACAAAAATGTGATGTGTCTATGTTGTGTTTTCGAGTTTGTGTTTCGTTACGTTAATTGCCAAATTCATACAGTTTAGGACGTAATAAAGAACTTTCAACAATAAACTCTATGTTTCGAAAAGGGCCTTTTAAGATTAAACATGATTTTACAATGTGAATTGAAACTCTACGTTTTTAAATGTTTATTCAAACTCGTTTAAAGAATTTCAAGTTCTAGATTGTGTAACCATGATAAAACATGGAAATCTATTGTTGGTAAGTTAAAACGTCAATCGACAACAGGTTGACTAAGTTAATTTTGTACCTAAACAACGAATTATTGCCATAATTATGGGAACATTTAAATTTGATCGTTGAATTTCATGAAATTAGATGTTATCAGAATAATGGATTATCCTTATGAAATTTGATCGTTGAACATCTAAACACTGAATTGCCTAATTATATTATCATGAAATTAGAACGAACAAAGTATATGTGGACTAGCTGTCAAAGTAGCATCCCTATGTGAATCCAAGACGTAATTATAGTAGTATAATTCGAATCTGCTCTGATGAAGGCTTATTCGCATGTGTGCATTCTAAGGTGCCTATTTGGTTAACGTACTGCATTTATAGTTTAAAACTGTTCGTAATTTCAAATTGGACTTCCAATGTGTTAGTGTTGATTACATGTACTCCAGGGACTTTGAAAATTGGGACATTACAATTGCATCAGCACGTATAGGCATATGATCAAGATTTTGAATAATCGTAGAAAATATTTAAACTTACCTATGTAGATAAATAGGATCCCAAATTTCAAACCCTAGATATATGTAACTATATAGACATTAAGGTGCATAAATTCCTAAATTGTAATCATATCGTAAGCCAATATGATTCAAAGTAGGGAAAATTTATTGAATCACACTCGGGTTAAGGTTTTGAGTGTGTACATGATATGGATATTTAGATGCACATATTAAAATTTTGGGTTTGTGAGATCATAAATGAAAGGTTGTGTGTATTAAAATCAAGAAATCCCCAAAATCTCAAACCCTAAATCTAATCAGTGGGTACGTGGGTGTTGGTGTATGTGTCAAAATATATACATATGTGTGTAGATTCAGAGAAACTATCCCAAAATCAAAACCCTAGATCTACACAGTGGGTGTATATATATGGGTATATAAATAAATAAGTGAGTGTATATATATACTCACTTGGAGATATCTATGTATCTATATATGTATATATATATGTAAATATAAATGGGTGTGTGTGATACCTATATGGAGAGGGTACAGAGGAGAAGATTTTGTGTGTGTATTCGTGGCAGTGATGGCAGCGGCGGTGATGTTGCGTCCGGCGGCGGGTTGTGGTTGGTGGCGGCGGACGGCAGCCCGTTGGTGTTGTGGTAGTGGCTCGTGGTGGTTGATTGTGGTGGAGAGAAGGAGAGAAGAGAGAGAGAATCACGAGAGAGAGGGATGCAGAGAGAGATGAGAGAGTTCTGAGAAAAATTAGGACACAACCCTATATTTAAAGGGAATGGATCCTCGCGCGAGCGAGCTTCGCGCGAGCGTACCCCTCCGCGAGGAGAAGCTGAGGCTTGTTTTTGTTTGTTTGAAAAAAAAATTCCTAACTCTCAACTACGCTCGAGCTGGCCGCTCCAGCGAGGGCTTCGCTCGCGCGATTTGAGGCGTGAACAAATACTGAGGCTTCTTTGTTGAAAGTTTAAAAATTTTGACTAAGGGACAAATCCGCGCGAGCAGACCGCTCCAGCGAGCTCCTCGCGCGCGCGATCTGAGGTGCGAACCAAAGCTGAGGCTTGGTTTCAAAATTTTCAAACTTTTTTTTGTCTAAGGGGATATCTCGCGCGAGCGACTTTTCGCGCGAGCGGGCCGCGTGAGCGAGATGTCTAATTCTCTATTTTCTCTTATGTTTTCTTGTTTAAGTGTTGTAAAAGTTAAAATTTTCATCTCTTGGGCATTCAAAAAGCTCAGACATTGGCCAAAAACTCCTAAAAATGAACAAAACTAAAGAAAATTTTTACTAAAAGCTTGGGTTGCCTCCCAAGAAGCGCTAAGTTTTACGTTGTTAGCTCGACTGACGCAATGCTCAGTCTAAATAGATCAAATCTACCAGATCAATTGATTCGATTTCTCTTTTGTCTGTTTCCTCGGTTCGATACGGCTTAAGTCGTTGGCCATTTACCTTAAAAGGTGTTCCACCGTTTGTATCTTGGATTTCAATTGCTCCACGCAGGAACACCTGTGTTATAATGAACGAACCGTCCCATCGGGACCGTAGCTTACCCGGGAATAATCTTAATTTCGAATTAAATAACCATACGCGTTGTCCAGCTTTGAAATTCTTTCTTATAATCATTTTATCATGGAAAGCTTTAGATCGTTCTTTGTAGATTCTCGAATTTTCATACGCTTCATTTCTCAATTCTTCAAGTTCCTGTAGTTGAAGTTTATGATGGCATCCTGTCGCTTTTACATCTTGGTTAAGCGTTTTTACTACCCAATAGGATCAATGTTTAAGTTCCATCGGTAGGTAGCACGCTTTTCCAAATACTAGTCGGTAAGGAGACATTCCAATAGGAGTTTTAAAAGCTGTACAATATACCCAAAGCGCATCGGTCAGTCGTTGTGACCAATCTTTACGGTCTGGACGTACCATTTTTTCTAATATACTTTTTACTTCTCGATTTGAAACTTCAACTTGGCCTTGGGTTTGCGGATGGTATGCGGTTCCTACTTTGTGAGTGACGGAATATTTCCGGACGAGTGCCTCAAAGTGACGATTACAGAAATGTTTACCTTTGTCGCTTATAATCGCTCGTGGTGTGCCGAAATGATAAAATATGTTATCTTTTATAAATTGAACCACTACTTTATGGTCGTTAGTTTTAGTCGCAACTGCCTCCACCCACTTAGAAACATAGTCGACCGCGACTAGAATATATTCGTACCCAAAGGACAACGGAAACGGACCCATAAAGTCGATACCTCACACATCAAATATTTCTATAATATGGATTGGGGTCATGGGCATCGCATCACAATGTGACATGTTACCTGTTTGTTGACAACGTACGCAGTTCTGACAGAATTCATGTGTGTCTTTAAACAGTGTTGGCCAATATAACCCGCTTTGGAGGACTTTAGCGGCCGTACGACGATCTCCAAAGTGACCTCTGCATTCTAAGGAGTGATAGAAGTTCAAAATTGAATAGAACTCACTCTCTGGAACATAACGTCGTATAATTTGATCAGGACAATGTTTAAATAACAGTGGGTCATCCCAGTAATAGTGTTTAATTTGAGAAAAGAACCGATCTTTGTCTAAATGAGACCACGTATGCGGGATATATCCCGTAGCTAAGAAATTGATGATGTCACTGAACCAAGGACGGTTTACGGTAGATAACGAAAATAATTGCTCATCCGGAAATGAATCCTTTAGAGGTGCAATATCGTTAGATTCTACAAGAATTCGTGACAAGTGGTCAGCTACAACATTTTCAGAACCCTTTTAATCACGTATTTCATACTTAAACTCCTGAAGGAGTAAAATCCATCGGATTAATCTCGGTTTCATTTCTTTCTTATTCAATAAATGATGTAATGCGGCGTGATCGGTATACACAATAACCTTTGATCCCAATAAGTATGAACGGAATTTGTCGAGGGCAAACACAATCGCTAATAATTCTTTTTCAGTTGTCATATAGTTCAATTGCGCGTCATTTAGTGTTTTACTTGAATAATAAATTACGTGAAGGACTTTATTAACTTTTTGTCCCAGAACGGCTCTAACGGCGTAATCGGAAGCATCACACATCAATTTAAACGGTAATGACCAATCAGGGGATTGGATTACCAGAGCCGTGGATAGTAAGGTTCGCAACATTTCAAAAGCCTTCAGGCATTCATTGTCAAAAACAAAAGGAACATCCTTGGCAAGCAGGTTGCACAAGGGCCATGAAATTTTACTAAAGTCTTTGATAAATCTTTTATAGAAGCCGACTTGACCTAAGAAGGAACTGATATGACAAATGGATGATGGCGGTGGAAGTTTGTCTATTAACTCAATTTTTGCTTTATCAACCTCTATACCTCGCTTGGAAACAACGTGACCCAAGACTATTCCCTCTTGAACCATGAAATGGCTCTTTTCCCAACTTAATACCAAATTTGCTTCCTCGCAACGGGCGAGGACTTTCGTAAGATTTTGAAGGCATTCATCAAATGTAGGTCCAAAAACTGAGAAATCGTCCATAAATACTTCGAGAAATTTCTCAACCATGTCTGAGAAAATTGCCATCATACACCGTTGAAAGGTTGCCGGTGCATTGCACAAACCAAACGGCATACAACGGTAGGCAAAGGTTCCAAAGGGACATGTGAACGTCGTCTTTTCTTGGTCATTGGGATAAACGGGCACCTAGTTATAACCAGAGTATCCATCTAAGATACAATAATAGCTCTGACCGGACAGACGTTCTAGGATTTGATCAATGAATGGGAGAGGGAAATGATCCTTACGAGTCATCGTATTAAGTTTTCTATAGTCAATGCATACTCGCCAACCAGTAGTTTGACGGGTGGGTATAAGGACTCCCTTTTCGTTTGGTACAACCGTAATACCTGATTTCTTTGGGACAACCTAAGTTGGGCTGACCCAATTATTATCGGAGATCAGGTAGATAATACCTGCATCTAAGAGTTTTATAACTTCCTTCATAACCACCTCTTTCATGTTAGGGTTGAGACGTCGTTGCATTTCCCTAGACGGTTTAGCATTTTCTTCTAAATTAATTCTATGCATGCAAACTGACGGGTCAATTCCTTTTAAATCGGCGACCATCCATCCAATTGCCTTCTTATGATTACCTAGAACCTGTATTAGTTGTACTTCTTGACTTTTAGTTAAATTTGACGCGATTATAACTGGAAGGGTTGCGTTAGATCCTAGGAATGCATATTTCAGAGAATCTGGCAATGGTTTGAGTTCGAGCGTCGGGGGACACTCAATGGATGGTAATGCCGGTTCATGTGCAAGAGGCGGTAAAGCCTCTATTTTAGGTTTCCATGGAAGCGCATAAGGCGTGTTTACCGATTCCAATAAAGTGTTCACATCTTCAATATTTATGTCAATGTTGAACTCATTAAAATTGAAATGAGATAGGCATGCTTCCAAAGCTTCCTTAGTCAACATGAAAGGCGCTGCCTCTTCGACTAATTCGTCTATTAAGTCTATGGCATAGCAGTCTGCCTCTTCATCATCTCTATACGGTTGATTGGATGCATTAAACACGTTAAGACGCACGGTCATGTTACCAAAAGTTATATCCATCACTCCAGTCCTACAGTTAATAATAGAATTAGCCGTGGTTAGGAAAGGGCATCCTAGAATGACTGGGACTTGTTTACTAGCGTCTAAGACTGGTTCGGTGTTGAGCACGATAAAATCGACCGGATAACAGCATCTATCAACTTTGACTAATACATCTTCTACTACCCCTCGTGGAACTTTAATTGACATATCGGCTAATTGGAAGGTGGCCGCAGTCGGTTTTAGTTCTCCTAAACCCAAATGTTCATATACTGAATAGGGTAGCAGATTCACACTCGCTCCTAAATCAAGAAGAGCCCGATGAATGTATTTATCACCGATGTGACAAGCGATGGTTGGAGTACCCGAGTCCGTGTATTTTAGAGTGTTGTGATTAAACATGGAGCTAACCTTTTCTGTTAGAAAGACTTTCTTAGATAAGTGGTTTCTAGATTTTCTCTTTTTAGTGCATAAGTCTTTTAAGAATTTAGCGTATGGAGGTATTTGCTTAATGGCGTCAAGTAATGGAATGTTAATCTTCACCTCTTTAAATGTCTCAAGAATATCCTCCGGACGTGTTCCCTTCTTCGAGAAGTGCGCTGGGACATCCACGCTTGGAGGGAATGGCATTCTAGGTACATAATTTGATGGATTTGTCCTTTAGACGTATTAGGCAGCGAATGATCAGGGTCCTTCGTACTTTTATCGTTATCTCCATCGTGTTCCTTACTTATTCCTTTACCCTTATCTTTTTGAGATTCGGGAGGAGGTATAATCTCCTCCGAACGTTCAGTCGCTCTAGTCGACACCGCGTTAACTTGATCACTCGCTGAACTCACCTCATATTGTCCTTTAGGGTTTTGGACCGGTTGACTTGGTAACTTTCCCTCATTACGACGATTTAAGGTATTAGCAAGTTGGCCCATCTGGGATTCTAATTTAGCTATCGATTGCGTGTGAGAGTTAACAAGTTGCGACTGTGATTGTGATTGGGCCTCTAAGTTTTTTAATAACGCCAACACGCTCTCTTTAAAAGTTTTATCCCTAGGAGGATTAACGCGGAAGGGAGGCTGTTGGTATTGATTTTGTTGATTCGGAGGCTGCTTGTACTGATTAGATTATGGCCTATACGCATTAGGAAAATTCGTCGTATCGGGTTTCGAATACGGTTTCTCACTATTACAGTTCCATGAAAGATTCGGGTGAGGTCCCAATGTCGAGTCCGGTTTATAACCCGCGGGGTTATAATTGGGTCGTTGAAACTGTTGGACAGCATTTATATGTTGTTCTACAAATTCCAAAAACTGGGACGCAGACGGACATGCTAATGTCGAATGCGACGAATCTGAGCATAACTGGCATACTTCAGCAGGAGGAGGTGGGCCTTGCATGCGGCCCATCATCATGAGTTGGTCCATTTTTCTATTTAGTTCTTGGATTTCATAAGAATGATTAGACTCAACTTTAGCCTCTCTCTTTGGGTGTGGCGGAAGGTGTCCCTCGGGTCGTACAGATACAGCTTGGTGCATAGAGTTTTCACTTAATATTTCAAATATCTTCCAAGCTTCATTGGCACTCTTGTGGAGGAACGTCCCCACACAAATAGCGTCGACGGTGTTACGAACGGCGGGAATTAATCCCTCATAAAAGACTTGCACCAGCTGCAATTTGGGTATCTGATGATGAGGGCAAGAACGTAAGAGTTCTTTAAACTGTTCCCATGTGTCATAAAGGGTTTCGCCATCTTGCATTGTGAAATTAGTTATCGATTTCCTAATCTGATTCATTCTAGTGATGAGGAAAAATTTCTGTAGGAATGCAGTATGCAACTCCTCCCGTGTTCTTATTGAATTTGGCTCCAAAGATTGGAGCCAGTACTTCGCTTTATCTTTAAGTGAAAATTGGAAAAGACGCATTTTTAACTCATCATCTGTTAAGTTTTGAATTTTTAAAGTCGCACAGATACCCTAAAATTCGCCTAGATGATTATAAGGGTCTTCCTTAACACGACCGTGAAATGACGGAAGGAGCGCAATAGTTGGCGATTTGATTTCAAAGTGAGCTGCTGTCACTTCCGGTAATACAATACATGACGGTGGTGTATATGCGATAGGAGTAAAGTAATCCTTTAACGGAGGTGGTGGGGGTATGTTAAGATTATCCCCATTATTCTGGTTATTTCCGTTATTCCTGTTATGTCCAAAATTAGCCATTGGAATAGGTTCAATTTTTATCGTTTTGGTTTTTCTTAGACGGTTAAGAGTGCTTCGGATTTCCGATTCAAACAAGGATGACGGTTCCGGTGTGGACTCGTCATCTAGCATCAACCGAGCTCTAGAAGCTTGCGTTGATGACCTAAGGAATCTAAGGGTGCGTTCAAGTTCGAGATTAAGTGGATTTAATTTGGGTTTACTTGAACGAGTAACAAACATAAACTACGGACTGACTCAATTGAAGCAAAAATAAGCTACGCTAATAACCAAGCACACAAGCACACAAGCACACAAGACTAATATGATGCATGAAATTATCCTGTAATGCAATGACCGCATCAAGCCCAGCGCCCCGGATTTCCTAGCTAATGCAATGCTCACTCCACACCTACCCTAATGCAAGTATTGCGTCTCAGCGCCCTGACTTACAGTGGTTCGATGCGAAATTTAAATAACGGATTTACTTGGTGATTTTAAATTGATTGCAATTTATTTATTTTTCAGGTCCGCGTAAGCTCCGTTGACGTGCACAGTTGCTCCACTCGATTGTGTTAGAATTGATAAAATGAACTCTGCAAACAAGGATAATTCTAGCGACTCAAAAATAAAATTAGAAACAAAGAAAATAAAATAGAGACAAATATTTACTAAGTAAATTACGATTCTAATAGTTAACGGAAAATATTATTTCAATCCCCGGCAACGGCGCCAAAAATTGATCTTGTCATAATCAAGATATGAAAAGTGTACTTTACTTTTCTAAAGATTTGCAGTGTGGAAGTAAATGTCGAACCCACAGAGATTGTTAATTTGTATCCTTTAATTAATAAAATCTAATCTATTTAGTTATAAGAAAATCGGAACTTTGATCGATTTATAATTTGATTATTACTACTAATTAAACTATGAAATTATGAAAATAAAATCTAGAATTAGATCTAAGTAAACTTGTATGCTAAATTAAAAATTGGTTTAAATATGAGTAGATGAGATCTAGGATTACAAATCCACCACTAACTATGCATCAAGGGTCTAAACTTTCTATTCTAAGTTCTATGTTTGGATAGTTATGATCTATCGTAGCTACAAGCCCAATAGTATCGTCAAGAAGATATTGTTAGTTTAATCTAAGCATAAACCATCTATGGTTCACATGAATTATCTACCTATAACTAGGGTGTAGCATAACTCATCTTTCTTAAGCATGAATTATAAAAGATATAAACATCACAATCACATAAGCACTATTGTATGTAAATACTCCTATCAATCACAGAAATCAAGGACTATTGAGTTCAATAAGCATAAGGAAAAATCTAAGACAAGAATAGATCCAAAATACTCTTGATTATTAACATTAAAAATTGATTATATATAAATAATCCACCAACATACAATTACTATCCAATCCATAAAATCCTAAAATAGAAAAGCGTAGAATTCCCCCTTTACATAGCTAGGGTTTCATTGAAACCCTAGATTAGGAGTTTAGTTGTTCATGGTTTCGGAAAACATTGAGATGGAATTGGATGAAGCCATCATAACCTTCAAACTAGATCTTCTTCTTCTCTTTGCCTCCAATAGATGAAAGTATGAATGTATGTAAAGATGTGCATATTGATCTCTAGGTGTGTGTAACCCTAAAATTATAAAAACTAGGTATATATAGAGTTTACAAGAAGTTTTTGGAAGCTTTCCTATCCCGAAACTAACTAAAACAGCTGTTATTTACAATCTGGACGTCATTCAGCAGTTTCGTTCACACAGGGCTCTTCAGTATAGCAAAATACGCAACTTCAGTTTTTGTACGGATCGCGGGAGCGGGCCGCGCGAGCGCGTAATTGGAAGGTCACGCGAGCGATTTCTGGGATCTCGCGCGAGCGGATCGCTCGCGCGAAGGGCTTTTTCCAGCTTCTTTCTTCTTGCTTTTTCTCCTTATTTAACCTGGAATCCATGTTTTCTTCTAAAACCTGATAGAAAATAGAAAATAAAATAAAACTACACAAAAACAGGATAAAAACGACTAACAATTGCGAATTAAGGCATATAATTGGGATTTGTTCTCTTCCAATCAATGAGCTTCCAAGTACAAGCAAGAGTTTAAAAATACTTTAAGAAAAGTAATGAATATAATCATTTACAACCAACCCAATAAATAAATCTCAAGTTCAAACGTCCCAAACCAACGACACTAGTACTAGGTACAACTAACCTATTCAACCCCAATGGTAACAACAACTCCTATAAAACAAAAGCCAAATTATACGAGCTGGGTATTACATGAGTTAAAGATCTAACTAATTAAGATATAAAGCTTAACTAAAAATATTACATAAGCCTTGCTAACCAAAATACAACATACACTATTTCCGAATTTAAACTCATTACAAGCATATTACAAGCTTAGAACTAAAAAGGCAAGTAGCTATTAATAAGGTTACAACTCTCCCAAAACCCATAAGCTAGCCAAGTCACTTCCCAGCTCACTTCCCCGATTCCTCGCCGCGATCACTTCCGATGGTTATTCAATAACCACTATAATATATAAGTTATATGCTTGTGAGCAATGCCAATCATGAACATGGATAATAAACACGCTCAATTCAACATATTACAAAGAACTATAGTCTCTGACAATTACTAGTTCACTCCTACCACTACCGGCTAGCCTGCGGCTCCACTCCCCAAGCCCGCATGACTAGTCATGACCCACACCCTCACACGTGCGGTCCCATAGGCCTCTAGCGACCGTAGTCGTCACCACTAAGATTACCTCATGGTGGTATAGAACTAGCAATTTCCATTAACCCAAATAGGCAAGTCATGTGCTCATTTAATCATTACACTGTGCTTTCACAAATAAATTAGGCCTAATTTAGCCACATGAATTTTGCCCAATAATAAACTAAGCAAGTTAAATTAAGCAGATTTGGCATCCTTTGACATCACAATTGAATCCAACATGAAAATCATCCAAATATCAAAATGAACATCACTCACCTCTTGGGTTTCGTTCCTAATCACAAGATTAGAGTCCTACTACGACTCAGGTACAAATCCTATACATAAATTACAAGTTATGAGCTTAAACCCCAAAAAGGGTCGTGGAAAAACTGTCACAGAACTCAATAAAATTAGTACCAATAGATTAGACTCACCTCTAGGAGTCTGAATATATAGCCTATTTTAAAAATCGATGTCGTTAAGCGCGTCAATCGGCGTCGAAAACGTCACCGTCTTTCCATCAAAATTCTCTCGTCTCGTCTCTGCAATTGTATATACTAACTGAGATTGGTTTGGAGGAGGATGAAGAGTCATCCATTTAGGTGTCCTAATTATATAAATTCTCTATTTTTATTATGAAACCCCCACTAGTTTATTTGTTTTGCAATTACACCCCTACTAATTATGAAATTGTATTAAAACTATCCCAAACCTAAATGGGTATTTGTCTATGTCTCGCATGGGTCCCATAAGTGGTCCCATATAATTATATGAAGTTGCTAATTAGCCTACTAATTATGTAACTTGCTCAATTCGTGCTCACAAAGGTACCCCTAATTGACCCCAAAAATGGTCAACACCTAATAACATGGTTTAGAAAACTGGACCGGACCGGCCGGTTAGACCGGTTGAACCGTCGATCGGTCGGAGTTTTGGCTCGGGTGGCACCGGTAACCGTTAGTAAGCCTATAACCGGACAAAACCAGTTGGTGAACCTGTTGAACCAGAAAATCGGCAAACCAGCAACGATTTTTTAACCTAGCCGGTCCATAGAAATCTCCAACTCCAAGACTAAGAGAGAGATTGGGACCCACCACCTCACCTCACTGACCATCGCTGCCGCTCACCAGCGGCCACCGCCTTCTTATTCACCAGATAGAGTGTGAAGAGAGAAAGAGAGATAAGTATACCAGTTAGATGTGGAGGATAGAGTGATGAAAGAGAGAGAGAGAGAGAGAGAGAGAGAGAGAGAGAGAGAGGGGGAGAGAAAAGTAAAACCAGATTCAAATCTAGAGAAGGAACTGACTGTTAAGAGAGAGAGATAGTGTGCACCAAAGTCAAGGTGTGAAGTCATTTTAGTGCAATTTCCCAATGTGAATCAGTGTAATGTCATTTCAGACTTCAGTGTAAGGCTTGAGATTTCCCATGTGCTTTTCTTATTCTTTATTTATTGATATCCTTTTAGAATACTAGTATGTGTGTGTATATATATATATATATATGTTGGCCCAAAAGTGGAAACCTTAGAGGGGGGGTGAATAAGGTTTTAGCGGAAATTAACCTTTTAAAACAAATTGCAAATTAAAACACAATCACAAGCAATTAAGTAAAGAGAGAAGGGAAGAGAAACTTGCAAACCGATTTTTCAAGTGGTTCGGCAATCGCACCCCGCGGCCTACGTCCACCCCTCAAGAACACCTCTTGAGGATTCCTTAATCCGATCTACTTACGGGTGTAGACCAAACCGTTTCCCGGAGCACTTACGGGTGTGCACTAAACCGTTACAAGAGCCTATGATCTCTCCCAAAGAAGAACGCCTCTTCTTTGCACACAAGGGTTACTAACCCTTAACCTTTACAATTGATTTGATAAAAATTGAACTCTCTTTATAGAGTGGATAATACAATTGAAAGCTCACTACAATTCACTCTCTCAAAGATTACAATTGAAAGCTAGAGCAAATTGATAAACTCACACAACTAGGGCTCAATTGTGAATGATTAAGAATCAACAAGTTGTGTGATTGAAATAGATGTTTTCCAATAGATTGATCAACATAAAATGGTGTGGGAAAACATGTATTTATAGGCCAAGAAAGATTATAGCCGTTGGTGGCAAGTTTTGTAATTAAAAGCCCCTTTAAAAACTAGCAGTTATGCCTTTCCAGGTCGCTTCAGTCGACTGGAACATGAAGCAGTCGACTGGTCCTTGAAGCAGACGACTGAGATGTGTTTACAGAGGGTTCTATTTGCATTCTGCTCACTTCAGTCGACTGAATCGGGCCTTCAGTCGACTGCCCCTCCCTGTTTGGTACACTGACACATCTCCACTAAAATGGCCATAACTTCCTCTACAAAACTCGGATTTACGATCCGTTTGATGTTTTGGAAACTAGATTCAAATACCTTTCCAAAAATATAAAACTCAACATCTAATTATTCTTTAATTGGTTGGGGCATTGCTTTAAAGATGACCCATTTAAAATTTGTTTCCAAAACTTTAACTTTTAGCATTTGTTTGAGCCCCTAAGAGTGTGAGATCAAGATGCCTTACAATGATGGTCCTAGGCTTCAACCAAGGATGAAATATCTTCAAGTCTTCAAGCTTGATCCTTGTTGAGCTCCTTGTAATCTTGATCTACATCAATTGAATCTCATGCACACAAAGATGTTAAAACATTGATATAATATTAATACATGAGATTATATATGAGCATAAAAATGACTATGATAATAACAAAGAATGAATCAATATGAATCATGTAAATATCATAGCATATTTGACATCATCAAAACATAATTAAATATGCCTTAATATACCTTAAGGCTAACAATATATATACATATAAGAATTTAAAGTCTTTGAATTAATTTCTCAAAAGAAGTCTGCCAATTTTAAAGGTGTAATAACATGTTCTCAAATTTTGAATTTCTATGTAATCTATTTTTATATTTTTTATTTTGTTTTGTTATTAGAGTTTATAAATAAAAATTAAATTATGTAATTCTTAGTTCACAGTTTGATTCCGGTTCACCTGACAGTTGAACCGGAAACCCGTCATGATCCGGCCATTTTTCCGGTTTGATGAACAGTCCGATTTTAAAAACATTGCCTAATAACATGATATTATTAACAATAAAATAATAAATCATTTAAGCCTTAATAAACAGTTAAGCACATAAGGTATTCCACATATTACCGTCCCATCTCAACTGGGACCCATCAACACATGTCCCAACTTGGGACTGCCATACTGGCCATAACTGGGTTCCTAACTGGACACCCATAAGCAACTTAGTGGGTTGATCCAAGTGTCACATAACACATCAATTAACATTAACTCATGATTATGCATGCTTAAGCAATATTAAATATAAACCGCGGGAGCGGGTGTCACATCTCTCCCCTCCTTAAAAAGAGCTTGTCCCCAAACTCGTAGTACCTTATGTTTCACAAGAATGAATACTTCTCTTTCATCTCATCTTCTCTTTCCCATGTGGTTTCCTCAACGGAGTGATTCTGCCACAGCACCATAACCAAAGGAATAATCTTTGTCCTTAGAACTTGTTCATTTTTGTCAAGAATCTTGACTGGACGTTCGATATATGTCAAGTCTTCCCTGACTTTCAACGGCTCTGGAACAATCACTTTCTTCGGATCTGATACACATCTTCTTAACATTGATATATGAAATACATCATGTACATTAGCTAACTCTAGTGGCAACTCCAATCGATAGGCTACTGGTCCAACTCTGCTAATGATCTCAAATGGCCCAACATACCTTGGATTCAACTTCCCACGTTTCCCAAACCTTGTAATACTCTTTGAAGGTGATACCTTCAAGAATACAAAATCCCCAAATTCAAACTCTATCAGTCTTCTTTTCAAGTCTACATAGCTTTTATATCTACTTTGAGCTGTTTGAAGCCGTTGTTGAATTATCTTTATCTTTTTCGTGGTCTGCTGAACAATTTCAGGCCCTATCAATCTTCTCTCATCAACCTCAGTCCAACAAAGTGGAGATCGACATTTACGCCCATATAAAGCCTTAAAAGGCGTCATCCCAATACTGGATTGATAATTATTATTATAAGCAAATTCAGCCAATGGCAAGTGCTCTTCCCAGTCACCTTTAAAATCCAAAACACAAAGTCGAAGCTTATCTTCAAGTACCTGAATTACACGTTCTGATTATCTATCGGTTTGATGATGAAAAGTTGTACTCAAACTTAATTTAGTACCCATAACTTTTTGCATTCCTTGCCAAAATCTTTATGTAAATGCACTATCTTGATCTGAAACTATAGATACTGGAACTCCATGAAGTATCACAATTTCTTGAACATACAATTCAGCTAATTTTTTCGGATCATTGGTCTTGATCGGTAGAAAATGTGCCGACTTGGTCAATCGATCAACGATTACCCATACACTATCATTTGACCTTCTAGATCTTGGTAAGGCTCCCATGAAGTCCATTGTAATATTTTCCCATTTCCACTCTGGTATAGGTAGTGGTTCTAATTTTCCCGTTGGTTTTTGATGTTCTACCTTCACCCTCTAACAAGCCACACACTTTGTCACATGTTCTGCGACTTAACGTTTCATCCCTGACCACCAATAGATCTCTCGCAAATCATGATACATTTTAGTACTACCCGGATGGATTAAGTACCTTGTATTGTGTGCCTCTTTTAAAATTACTTCCTTGATTCCATCTATATTGGGTACACAAACCCGATTCTTGAATTTCAATATACCATTCTCAAAAGTAAATTCTAGTTGCTTACCCTCAGGTATCTCATTATGAATCTTCTTCAAAATTGGATCTTGAAGTTGCTTAGCTTGAATTTCATCAATAAGGGATGGCTGTACAATAATAGTTGACATTAAAGCACCTTTGGTTTCTGGAATCACCTCCAACTTTAACTGCCCCATTTCCTGAATCAATTTTTCTTGTGAAGTCAAAGTATAGGATAAATTGGTTGTAGACTTTTAACTCAACGCATCAGCCACCACATTAGCTTTCCCTGGATGATACTGGATTGACAAGTCGTAATCCTTCATTAGCTCTAACCACCTTCTTTGTCTCATATTCAAATCCCGCTGTGTAAACAAATATTTCAAACTCTTATGATCGGTGTAAATTTCACACTTTTCCCTGTAGAGATAATGCCTCTAAATCTTCAAAGCAAAGATAACCGTCATTAACTCAAGATCATGTGTCGGATAATTCACTTCATGTGGCCTTAACTGTCGTGAGGCATAAGCAATTACTTTGTTATTTTACATCAAAACACAGCCCAAACCTCGGTATAAAGCATCGCTGTATATCACAAACCCTGTAGTACCTGAAGGAATGGTCAATATTGGTGCTGTCATTAAATGAGTCTTCAATTCAACAAAACTTTCCTCACATTCCGGACTCCAAACAAAAGGAACATCTTTTCGCATAAGTTGGGTCATTGGCATCGCAATTCTTGAAAAATTCTCTACAAACCTTCGGTAATTTCCAGCTAATCCCAAGAAGCTTCGTACTTCTGGCACACTTGTTGGCGACTTCTAATTGGCTACAGCTTCAATCTTTTGTGGATTCACTGATACCCCCTCTTTTGATATTACATGCCCCAAGAATGCTGTCTCAGTTAACCCAAATTCATATTTCTTCAACTTTCCAAACAACTTCTTTCTACACTCGTAGAATATATTAAGATGTCATCTATGAAGACAATTACAAACTCGTCCAAATAGTCTTTGAACACTCAATTCATCAAATCCATAAATGCTGCAGGTGCATTTGTAACTCCAAAAGACATGACAAGAAATTCATAATGACCATAACGGGTCCTGAACGCTGTCTTCTCCACATCCTTTTCTTTTACTTTTAATTGATGGTAACCTGCTGGTGACTTTTATCGATCCTAGGCAACGGATATTTGTTCTTGATAGTTAACTTGTTGAGTTCTCGATAATTAATACACATTCTTATAGTCCCATCTTTCTTCTTGACAAACAAGACTGGTGCACCCCACGGCGATACACTAGGTCGAATGAATCCCTTATCTAGAAGATCTTGCAGCTGAATCTTCAGTTCTTTCAACTCCACCGGTGCCATTCTGTACGGTGTTACTGGCTGAGACCCTGAGGCTACTTCAATGGTAAATTTAATTTCTTGCTCAACTAGTACATCAGGTAGATCCCCAGGAAACACATCTGGGAATTCTCGTACAACTGAAATATCTTGTACTTTAGTCCCTATGACCCGTGTGTCAATTATTGAACATAAGAACCCCCGACAACCTTATTTCAACAACTTGCCTGTCCAGATTGCTGAAACCAAATATGGTGGTGCTACTACACCAGTTCCCTAAAAACTAAACTCCCCTTGTCCCATTGGTCGAAAAGTAACTCTTTTCTGTTCACAATTGATAGTTGCTTGGTTCACGGATAACCAGTCCATACCCAAAATCGCATCAAAATAATTAATGGCCAACGAAATTAAATTCACTATCAAAACCATATCATTTATCCTGATATCACATGCTTTAAATATTGATGAGGTCACCATAGGTTTACTTAAGGGTAACGATATCGACAAATCATACCCTAAAGGTTCTGACATGCTGTCTAAGTGTTTAACAAATTCATGTGCAACAAAAGAATGTGTTGAACCTGAATCTATTAAAACATACGTCGGGTGTGAGCAAATGAGTAATGTACCTGATACCATGGAATTAGTAGCTGCGGCATCCCCCGGTGTTAGACGGAAATACCTTCCTTGTCTTTGCTCAGGCCCTTTCCCTTTGTTCACACTTGTTCATGATTTTGCCCCAGTTGAAGCTACAGAACTTGTCCCTCGCTGTTGTCTTGTTGGGCAATCTTTTGCTTGATGTCCAGGCTGTCCACATTCAAAGCATTTTCCTCTCATATCTGGATTTATACTCCCTGTACTTTGAGTTCGAGCTTGTGAACAACTCCTCGCTATATGCCCTTTCTGCCTACAGATATTACACACAAGTGTCAAATGGCATACACCTCTATGTTGATGATTATAAATTGAACATAGTGGACAACTTTCCCCAGAAAAAGAACTTCCCTTTTGAACAGTTGAGCTAGAACCAGAACCTCGCGAGAACGACTTCTTAAAGAAAGCTTGTCCTTTACCTTTCCCCTCGCTGGCCGCTTATTCTGTTGGTTCTGTTTATACTTGTCAATATCTCTTTCTGCTATCAAGGCAACATCTTGTACATCAGCAACTTTTCGAAGTTGATGTGTATCCACTCGGCTTCTAATATTATCCCATAGGCCTTCTTCAAATTTCCGTGCTCTATCCACTTCCCTTGGTACTGTTCGATGTGCAAACCGAAGTAGGCTATTATATTTTGCTGCATACTCATTTACTCTCATGTCCCCTTGTTGCAAATTTGTAAACTCACGGGCCATCTGAGTCTTGACGGATGCTGGAAATTACCGCTTATAGAAAACTTTCACAAATCTGTTCCAGGTCTCAGGTGCCCCTTGTTCAATCACATTTACCCACCGTTTTGGGCTTCACCTTTCAAAGTATCAGTAGCACACATTATCTTTTCCCCATCTGTATACTCCACCGCCCAAAAGATATGTTCCATATCCATTACCCAATGATCAGCTTATGATGGATCTGGGCCTCCATCAAATTGACTCGGTTTTCTTTTATAAAATTGTTCAATGACTCCCCGTTCGGCCCGTGGTTGTGGGTTTGCAGGTCTATCACCACCCATTCGATCACTTACTGCCCTTATGAAATTGCTTACTACATCTTCTAGATGGTCCAACCTCAATTGAGGTGAAGTTCCCAATTCGGATCCATTTTCTTACCTCTCAGTCAATTTACAAAAATATATTGCATGTCATGCCAACATGTTATATAACAACATAGCAACAATTATTCATATGCATTCATGAAATGCATCTACATGCTCATTTTCTACACGTACTCTTAATCGTCGTCTCTCGTACCCAAGGTTCTAAGCCTACTGCTCTGATACCACTAAATGTCATGCCCCGGAACCGCCCAAACGATTCTAGAACATGTGGCATGCCACCAAGGCCTTACATAAGTGATTAAAGTTCCAAAAAAAGTTTAAAATAAGCTTAAACCAAAGAAGCTCAACCAAAAAAAAAAAGGCAAATCCCGTCTTTGCAATCAGCCAAAAACCCTGTTATAGCAAATAGTAAATTCAATAAATATTATTACCAAATCACAAGTTGAAATCATCACTAATTCTTTAAACCATTTAGAATAAAATCAAAGACACAAACATGAGCTTCCAAGTACAAGCAAGAGTTTAAAAATACTTTAAGAAAAGTAATGAATATAATCATTTACAACCAACCCAATAAATAAATCCCAATTTCAAACGTCCCAAACCAATGACACTAGTACTAGGTACAACCAACCTATTCAACCCCAATGATTACAACAACTCCTATAAAACAAAAGATAAATTATACGAGCTGGTTATTACATGAGTTAAAGATCCAACTAAGATATAAAGCTTAACTAAAAATATTACATAAGCCTTGCTAACCGAAATACAACATACACTATTTCTGAATTTAAACTCATTACAAGCATATTACAAGTTTAGAACTAAAAAGGCAAGTAGCTATTAATAAGGTTACAACTCTCCCAAAACCCATAAGCCAGTCAAGTCACTTCCCAACTCACTTCCTCAATTCCTCGCCGCGAACACCTACGATGATTATTCAATAACCACTACAATATATAAGCTATATGCTTGTGAGCAATGCTAATCATGAACATGGATAATAAACACGCTCAATTCAACATATTACAAAGAACTATAGTCTCTAGTAATTACTAGTTCACTCCCACCACTACTGGCTAACCTGCGGCTCCACTCCCCAAGCCTACGTGACTAGTCATGACCCACGCCCTCACACGTACGCACTACAACAAAAATGGGCTTTAGCGACGAAACATGGCGACGAAATTTAAATTTCGTCGCAAAAAGTCTAGTTTTAGCGACAAAATAAAATTTCGTCGCCTAAGAGGCTGAAAAAAACTTATATTTGGCGACGAAATTTTGTTTCGTCGCCTAAAGTGTCAATTTTGGCGACGAAATATTATTTCGTCGCCTAAAGTGATGTGTTTAGCGACGAAATATTATTTCGTCGCCAAAAGTGATGCCTATGGCGACGAAATATTAATTCGTCGCGTAAAGTATATTGTAATGTGATGTGTATGGCGACGAAATATTATTTCGTCGCCAAAAGTAATGCCTATGGCGACGAAATATTAATTCGTCGCCTAAAGTGAGTTGTAATGTGATGTCTATGGCGACAAAATAATATTTCGTCGCTAAAAGTGATACCTATGGCGACGAAATAATATTTCGTCGCCAAAAGTGATACCTATGGCGAGGAAACATTAATTTGTCGCCTAAAGTGTGTTGTAATTTGATGTCTATGGCGACGAAATAATATTTCGTCGCTAAAAGTGATACCTTTGGCGACGAAATAATATTTCGTCGCTAAAAGTGATGCCTATGGCGACGAAATATTAATTCGTCGCCTAAAGTGAGTTGTAATGTGATTTCTATGGCGACGAAATAATATTTTGTCGCCAAAAGTGATGCCTATGGCGACGAAATTTAAATTCGTCGCCTAAAGTGAGTTGTAATGTGATATCTATGGCGACGAAATAATATTTTGTCGCCAAAAGTGAGACCTATGGCGACGAAATATTAATTCGTCGCCTAAAGTGAGTTGTAATGTAATGTCTGTGGCGACGAAATATTATTTCGTAGCCAAAAGTGATACCTATGGCGGCAAACTATTAATTCGTCGCCTAAATTGATGTCATGAATCTAATATGAAAATATCATATTTGAATTTGGACCAATAGTTACAATGGAATGGCTGAAAGTCTATGAAAAAATAATTAGGAGGAATGACTATAATAAAAATTAATCATGATCAATAAAATTAAATTCATAAAAAATGTGTGTAAATTTAATTTGTAGGCATGTGTGTGTAAATTCAATTAATTGGCATGTGTATAATAAAATTAAAGGTAAATTACACAAACCTCTCCTGAGGTTTGCCTTAATTACACGGACCTCCCCTCTTGTTTCAAAAATTACACAGACCGCCCTCGAGGTTTGTAATTAGGTAACAAAACGCCCCTCCCCTAACGGTCCGTTAGTTTTTTTTACATTAGCCTCCCCTGAAAATTACAATTAGCCCCCCTAATATTATAAAATTATCATACTAAGCCCCATTTCTCTTATATTTTTGTTCTAATTATAAAATCCCTCCTCCCTCCTATGTTTTTGGGTTAATTTTTTTAGCATTAATTTATATCATCTACACAAAATACATATAAATTGCTCCAAAAATTTTTTCCCCCAAACAAACCTCTATCAAGCCCCCCATGTATTAATTTTCTAGATCCGCCCTTGTTCCTATGCTTCAAAAGTGGACACTTAACCCCCTGTGATTGTGGAGTAAAATGGAATTGTTATGATTTCACTCAAAACTGACAAAAATTCTAAAATTGGTTAAAAATATAAACACTTAACCCTTTTTGTGATGTTAATTTCGGGGTTAACGCTCTTTGAGTGAAATCATAACAGTTCTATTTTAGTCCACAATCACAGAGGGTGAAGTGTCCACTTTTGAAGCATAGAGACAGGGGCGGATCTAGAAAATTTATACAGGGGGGGGGGGGGGGGGCTTGATAGAGGTTTGTTCGGGGGAAAAAAAATTTGGACCTATTTATATATGTTTTGTGTATATTTTGTGTAGATGATATAAATTAATGCTAAAAAAATAAACCCAAAAACATAGGAGGGAGGAGGGATTTTATAATTAGCACAAAAATATAAGAGAAAGGGGGCTTTAGTATGACAATTTTATAATATTAGGGGGGCTAATTGTAATTTTCCGGGGAGGCTAATGTAAAAAAACTAACGGACCATTAGGGGAGGGGGCGTTTTGTTACCTAATTACAAACCTCAAGGGAGGTCTGTGTAATTTTTGAAACAAGAGGGGAGGTCCGTGTAATTAAGGCAAACCTCAGGGGAGGTTTGTGTAATTTACCCTAAAATTAAATTCATAAATATGTGTGTGGACCCAACACATGTGACAGTGGACCCAGTTGTTTTTGATTGTTTGTGATGTTGAAGTGATTTTACAATGATCCCACTTCAACATTATTTGGGATGAAAATTTGGGAAGCATAACATTGCTCTAAATAAATGTTCTAATATATTTCACCAACTAATTGGACAAAAATGTTAATGGCTTAATATTAAAAAACTAAATCTGTAAAAAATTATAAATTTGTAAACTATTGTAAGTTAGGCTAAAGATTATATAACCTACAGCTAAAAATTATAAATTATATTTTATCTATATATTAAAAAAAGAGTTTTAAATTGTAGATTTAACGTAATTTAATATAGTTGTTGTTCAATCAACTAATAGAACATCATTTTACTAAGGCCTAATTGCACTTTACTCCCTTGTACTATACATGTGTTTTCAATTGGGTACATGAACTTTTTTTTTTTGCAATTGGGTATATGAACTTTTATCCCCTTTCCAATCAGATCCAATTAATGACGTCGTTAGTTTAAAACTAACGGAAAGTGGACAGTGAGTAAAAGCTATATGCCAATTTATGAAAGTGAACACTTATTACGGGACATCAAAAAAAAAGAAATGTGAACACTTATTATGGGACTTAGGGAGTGCACCATATGTGGTAGTCCCCAAATTACTCTCTCAAAACTTTTCCCAAATTTCCCTCTCAAATGCCCTAGTCCCCAAACTACAGCCCAAATTTCCCTCTCTTTCTCACTTCTCTCTGCGTCCTCTCACCACCGCCAACCACTCTCTTCCTTCTCTTGGCTTATTCTTACCAATCCCGTCGACTGCGTAGTCCGAATTAATGGATCCAGCTCCGGCCTTCTCACTCCCAGTGATTCTTCTTCTTCTTCATTTTTCAGGTATTCCCTCTCTCTCTCTCTCTCTCTCTATATATATATATATATGTATACGTAACCCCTAAGAACCTCTGTTTGTCAATTTATGGGGGTTTTGATGATGTTTTAATGGGGGCCTCTATTTCTCTCAGTGCAAGCCCCTGCGCCCAAACCTCTCTCTGTCCAAAACCCTCTATTTTGATGATGCTTTTAGTTTTTTACTGCGGTGACCATGGTAGATACTTAGTTTGATTGCAATGTCTGCTAACTATTTGATAAAATGCATGTATCACTATTTTGGCATTTGTTCAACACTTTCACTTAAAATAACTTTTAATTTTGGTTGCTATGTGACGTGTTAATTGATTTTGGATGTGTTCAATTTGGTTTGGGTGCCTCCTTTTTTTTCATTAGTTCTCTATTGTTTAATTCTTCTTCTACTAAATTCTTGGCAGGTTGAAAGAGGTGTTGCATAGATCTATTATACCAAACCTTTTTTTTTTATTCCAAGTATGATTTGTTTAACCACTATAAGAGGAATGCACCTAATTGTGGAGATTTGCAAGTTCCTTGCACCTTAACTTTCCATAATTTGTACTCGCTCCGTCCCATTTTTTGAGTCCTAGATTCCATTTTGGGATGTCCCAAAATTAGTGTCCACTTTCCTAAATTGGTATACAATTTTTACTTACTTTCCAAAACTATCCTTCCTTGGAATCTACACCAAGACAAAATTTTAAAAGTTACTGTAATGATTAGGGGCAATTGTGAAAAGTAGGTATAGATTCTTTTTGTCCCCTCAATAAGTTGAGTTCCCAAAGGTGGACTCAAAAAATGGGACGGAGTGAGTATATTTCACTAGGACCAAAAATTAAAGAGTAACATGAGTTATATTGATCACTAAGGGATATTAACTTTTGGGTGTATATGATCTATTGATGTCTTCTTTTCATCAAATATGTATCTTCTCCTTTTAAGAAACTCCAACATGTGGTGCTTCAATTTTTATTTCGTATTTAGGCTATCAATTTAACTTAATGTTCGTGTTTTGTTTTTATATTATAATGATAATAATAAAAATGTTATTTTCGGATATTCTAAGCTAGGCACCTGTATGTAAAAGACATGAGGAGCAACAGAAACTAGAGATGGCATTATCTTGTATCATACTTTTTAATATACAATAATATAAACATTTATACATTGTCACATTTTGTATTCAAGCAAAAAGTGGATATGCTTATTCATAAAAGAGTAGTGTTATGCATTACAAATTTTGTATCTCAAATGGGTCCCAGACATCCTTCAATAATGTGAGACCATTTAAACATCTTCCAATCAAATCAGGTGGGCCCACTGTAACATGATTAGGAACTGTTTGGGATGAAAAATTTGGAAAGCATAGCAATTCTCTTCATAAAATTGTTCTGTTATTGTCACATTTGGTTGATGAATCTTTAGCCTTTTGTTTTGATTCATTTAGTTAAAATGAGAGTTCACCCCAAACCAATTAGTTGAGGTTAGCCTTTTGGTCTGAAATAGTTAGTATTCTTTGTTCAAATTCCTCTTTTCATGCCAACAACATTGTCTAGGCTAAAAGGATTTGTCTTTCTTTGAGCTCCACAACCCCTGGATAATTTTTTACTCCATAAAATTGAATTACCATTCCTCTATGTGTGTATGACACAAAATTGATTTTATTGGCTGGAAGCTAATTCATTACATGTGCATAATTACTCCAGTGTTTTAATGATCTTTTGAACAAATTGGACCTTATTAGATTGACAAAATCGGTCTCAGTGATCCACACTCTACGGGTGGCAAACTTCTTTGGAGACTCATTTGCTAAGGCTGGAGTTCACCATGTCACTCCTTTTGTTACGTGGATCTATGGCTTTTCCGATTTGGCCTAAGCCGTTTGGCTCCTAAATTTTGCTGGGCTAAACTGCTCTATTTGTTAGCTCTATGCCTCTGTGCAGTTTTTTTTGTTGTTGTTGTAGTTGTGTATTTTGGTTCTTTAGCTGGGGATATGTACATGCTAATTCTCTAATTACACAAATGAATACATGATGCTTTGATGTTAAAAAAAAAATACAATTAAACTCATGGCCTTATCAATTTGAACATTACTAGGGTGGGACCAGCTTTGGAAGAGCACTTACCAGATGACAATGATACTTCCTTCAATAAAAAGGTGAGAAAACTGAAGTACATTAATTTAAGTGCATTTGAAATTGCAATTGATTTCTTAAATGCTAAATGGGCAACAAAAAATGTTATCAGTCTTTAGTTTTCGGTGATCCTATTGTTGCTCTATTGGGAAATTATGATCATGTTTGCTACTTTAGTGACAAAAAGTTCACGACTAGTGAAAACTATTTTGTTGTGTTTTTTTTTAGGTCTATAGAGATGATAATGGCGGATGTGTGTGATAATCTGCAGAATGAAGATGGACCCATTTTTCGATGGACATTTATATTGACATAATTTATTTAGATTGTAATGCATTTTAATTATTATGAGTGGCCCGAAAGCCCCCAAACCAAGAATGTTTAGATGATCATTGTGATTGTTCTAATACTTATATTGGATAGACAGTTGTCTTCTAGTTGTCTTGAGAAACTGCTAGACATAGTACTTGTTAGAGTAACCTAAGGTTTGATAAGAGTTTCGGTATATAAAACTACAAACCTTACTTTCAGTGCAAAAAATAGTCAATTATTACGCTTGATTAACTACCGGAAATAAAAGCAATCTGGTAACCACACTTTTTATTGTCGAAATGATTGTGATTCACCACACTTGATTAACTGTGGAAAATACTGTCGAAAACAATACAATTCACCACACTTGATTAACTATCGAAAACAAGACAATTACAAACACTATTGGGATTGTGGAAATAAAATTAATTCCACATTTGTAGTCCATAGAAAAAACTACTTTTACGGCACCTACTTTTTGTCGGAATAATACTTTTCCGGCACTTTATTTTGCTGAGAATAAGTGTCGTCAAAAGTCATTTCCTCCAGTGTAAAAATTGCCAGAAAAGGCGATGGAAAAAGTTTCAGCGGTTCTAAACCACCGAAAAGTAGTGTAAGGTCCTCGCAAGTAGCATTGTAAGATTGACACTTGGTGCTTGTAAATTTTTTTCCATAAGGCCCTCCCTGTTTTCCTTATTAACTAAATAAAGAAAATTGTTTTCCTCAGTGCTTTATTTTCCTTTACCTCAATAAATCCATGAACCAAATTTTTCGGTAGTGGCCTTTGGTTGAAGCTTTTGATTCTATATAGCCCTAGCTAATTTGGTTGTTCACATTTTCTTTCTTATTGGTAACTATTTTAGAGAATGTAAGTTATTTCTGATTAATTTTGTTAAATTAGTATTTTGTCCCCAACGTATTTTGAAGCAACTTGTCATGATATGGAAAACTATAGCAACAATTAGGAGCAATAAAAATCCAACATATTCTTGTTTTTGCATTCTTAAATTGATATATTTGGTCATATAGGTGAGACTCTTCTCTTTCACGGGTGCTATGATTTAAATTTGCTGACCTTTATTTTGTTGGGTTCATGTGATTTACAATTTTTTAGGTTCACCACTTAGAGTACGACAGTAGGGGCAGCCTTTCAACTGTTATGAGCTCTTTTGGAACTCTACCTAATGTACCCCAAATGTCGATTGGTCAACTTGGATCAGCTCCTGCAGTTCAACATGGAATCTCTAGCATATGCTCAAAAGTCTTCTATGTCTGAAATGGTATATTTTGATGCAATATACTGTGTTTTTAAGGATGTGCCTTATTTTGTGAACTTAAAACTACGAATAGAGAAATGACTCTTACATTTTGGTAAGAACTCGGGACGTTGGTAGGATGACTCTCAAGATAAAATGTTGTGTGTAGGTATGCTATGGAATTGACAAACACATAGGTAGACTTGTCTCTCAGCAAAAAAAATTGAAACATAGGTACATGAGTGGACACAGCAAGTAAAGAAGGGCTATCACCCTTTTGCTCATGAGTCTGTGTTGCAGAAGTCAACCCATCATTGGGAATAGCATAAGGTGTGTTGCCTAAGCAAGAGGCGCCCACGTGATCAGCATTCGTAAGGGCAGCTGACAAGGTGTCAGGTTTTAAGGGAAAGTTGCTGCAATGCACATAGGTTGCAACAGCTTTATGCAGGGGGTCTTTGTGAGCGTTGGACACATCTTGGGTAAGCGCATGGCTACGCCACTCTCAACAAACAAGTCTGATTGAGTATTGGAAGCACATTTAGGATCATTCATACTCGAATGTGGTTGTCGATTTTATTCTTCATGTTGAGAGAGAGTGTAATGATCCGTTTGGCTAGAATGAACTTTACGGCTTTCTGATATAAAAGAAATAATTCTTTTTGGGGTTTTCGTTGTATACTAGATTAATGGACTGAATTAAAACTAGTGAAACTAAAGTAATGCAAGGAAATATAAAAGAAATAAAATTAGATAAAACAACTACTTGTTTAAACTACAACTTAATACTATCTAAGTAGAAAGTAAGCAAATTTATAATTTAACGAAGTTAAAATAAAGCAGTGAATTTACAAGAATGCTAAAACAGTGAATTAAACTTACATGAATTTAATCTAAATACTAACATAGAGAAATATGAACTAATAAGCTAAAAATAGTGAATCTATATGTGATATTTGACAGAAAATAACTTCTTCATTCCATATAAATAAAGTACGGGCAGATTTGAAGAATTAATTGAATTTAGAAACAAACGTCTAATAGACTTATAGGAAGAAACAGAATGATTAACGGACTCCAGGTGTGGATTCCATAGCTTGAAACGTCAAAAAACACTCTAAAACACTCATAATCGAGGTTTTACACAGCAACTTGGACAACCGGCTGTATGTCTGCCACCAAAACTGTGCTCCCACATCAGGTACGACTAAATAGACTTGTAAGAAGAAACAGAATGAATAATGGATTGCCGAGGTGGAATCCATAGCTTAAAACGTCAAAAAAGTTTCGAAAAACACCTATAATCGGCGTTTTACATGGCAACTCGGACAACCGATTGTCCGGCTAACACCAAACTTACACTTCCACCTTGGGTATGACCAAATATACTTGTAGGAAGAAACAGAATGAATACTAGACTCCCGGGGTGGATCTATAGCTTAAAATGTCGCAAAAGTCGCAAAAAATAACTATAATCACCATTTTACATGGC
Organism: Hydrangea macrophylla; assembly: GCA_033977485.1. Classification (NCBI taxonomy): domain Eukaryota; kingdom Viridiplantae; phylum Streptophyta; class Magnoliopsida; order Cornales; family Hydrangeaceae; genus Hydrangea; species Hydrangea macrophylla. The sequence goes on along the minus strand of CM066992.1, from coordinate 51,419,142 downwards.
AATTAGGACAAATGACTGTCTGGCTTACACGAAACCTACACTTCCACCTTGGGTAAGATTAAATAGACTTATAGAAAGAAACATAACGAATAAAGGACTCCCGAGGTAGATTCCATAGCTTAAAATGTTAAAAACATTCCAAAACACTCGTAATCGAGGTTTTACATGGCAACTCGGATAATCGATTGTCCGCCTGCCATCAAACCCATGCTCCCACCTCGGGTACGACTAAATAGACTTGTAGGAAGAAATAGAATGAATAACCGACTCCCGGGGTAGATTCCATAACTTAGAACAATTTATAGCTTATGTTCGAGAAAAACTCAACTTATAATTACTTTAAATTTCACATATTTTATGATCTTTCACTGACTTATGAGATATTAATAATTTTCGTTGCTTTCATGCAGATTGGGTGTGGACATGGTGGATCTGTAGATTGTCGGCAACATCTTATTACTTTTGTTATGTAGTCGGACAATTTATTATGTAGTAAACAATGTGATATTACTTTGTTACTTTTTCTCTCTTTGTTGGGCTAGTAAACAATTTACAATATTAAATCTTGTATAATGAAGTTATTCTGGATCATTGGATCTTTTTTGTGTTTAATATAATTGTCTCTTTTGGTTTTGAAAACTATGTGATAAACAGGAACGAACATGATTATAGCATATTCAAATAATTCTATTTATTAGAATATATAATTTTAGCGACAAAATTATTTCGTCGCCATTGCATATGATGAAAATTAATTGGCGACGAAATTTTTTCGACGCTAATATAAGCAAATCATTTTTATATATTTGGCGACAAAATTATTTCGTCGCCATTGCATATGATGAAAATGAAATGGCGACGAAATTTTTTCGTCGCTAATACAAGCAAACCATTTTATACATTTCGCGACAAAATTATTTCGTCGCCATTGTATATGCTGAAAATGAATTGGCGACGAAAATAATTCGTCGTCATTGCATATGATGAATTGGCGATGAAAATGTTTCGTCGCTAATGCAAAATTACCACAAAAAAATGACCCTTTTGGCGATAAAATGCGCATCAATGGCGACGAAAATTGTGATCAATAGCGACGAAATTATTTCGTCGCCATTTTTGTCTATGGCGACAAAAAATAAATTTCGTCGCCAGGGGCCTTTGGCGACAAGGCAAAGGCGACGAAATTGGCGACGAAATTTTTTCGTCGCTAAAGCCTTTAGCGACGAAAAAGGGACTTTTGGCGACGAAATCTGTTTGTCGCCAAAGCACATTTTTGTTGTAGTGGTGTGCAGTCCCATAGGCCTCTGGCGGTCGTGGTCGTCACCACTAAGATTACTTCATGGTGGTATAGAACTAGCAATTTCCATTGACCCAAATAGGCAACTCAACATGCTCATTTAATCATTACACTGTGCTTTCACAAATAAATTGGGTCTAATTTAGCCACATGAATTTTGCCCCATAATAAACTAAGCAAGTTAAATTAAGCAGATTTGGCATGATTTGACATCACAATTGAACCCAACATGAAAATCATCCAAATATCAAAATTAACATCACTCACCTCTTGGGTTTCGTTCCTAATCACAAGATTAGAGTCCTACTACGACCCAGGTACAAATCCTATACATAAATTACAAGTTATGAGCTTAAACCCCAAAAGGGTCGTGGAAAACTGTCACAGAACTCAATAAAATTAGTACCAATAGATTAGACTCACCTCCAGGAGTCCGAATATATAGCCTATTTTAAAAACTGACGTCGTTAAGCGGGTCCATCGATGTCGAAAAAGTCACCATCTTTCCGTCGAAATTCTCTCGTCTCGTCTCTGCAATTGTATATACTAACTGAGATTGGTTTGGAAGGGGATGAAGAGTCATCCATTTAGGTGTCCTAATTATATAAATTCTCTATTTTTATTATGAAACCCCCACTAGTTTATTAGTTTTGCAATTACGACCCTACTAATTATGAAACTGTATTAAAACTATCCCAAACCTAAATGGGTATTTGTCTATGTCTCGCATGGGTCCCATAAGTGGTCCCATATAATTATATGAAGTTACTAATTAGCCTACTAATTATGTAGCGTGTTCAATTCATGCTTACAAAGGTACCCCTAATTGACCCCAAAAGTGGTCATCACTTAATAACATGATATTGTTAACAATAAAGTAATAAATCATTTAAGCCTTAATAAACAGTTAAGCACATAAGGTATTCTACATATTACTGTCTCATCTCAATTGGGACCCATCAACACATGTCCCAACTAAGGACTGTCATACTGGCCATAACTGGGTTCCCAACTGGACAACCATAAGCAACTTAGTGGGTTGATCCCACCTCCAATAAGTGTCACATAACACATCAATTAACATTAACTCATGATTATGCATGATAAAGCAATATTAAATATAAACCGCAGGAGCGGGTGTTACATATACACACACATATATCTATATCTATATACACACCCACATACACACACTCACTGCCCTTGGCAGCCTGGGAGAAGAAGAAGAAAAGAAGATAAAGAAGAAAAGAGAAGAAGACGAAGAAGAGAATGAGATAGCTGGACAAAGAGAGGAGAAAGAGAAGGAAGAGAGAGAGAGAGAGAAGTTGAGTTTTCAAAGAAAACACTCCCAAACGCACCTTTGGTGAGTTTCTAACTCACTTGGTCTCTTTATATGAAGTCTTTACAAGTTATTTTGAAGCTTAGATGTAGAAAATGCATGAGTATTTCATTTATATATGTTGTTTTTATAAACTGCTGGTGAAGACGAAGTGCCAATCGATTGGCATAATTACCAATCGATTGCCATCAGTTTGGACCCAATTGATTGGATGGAATTCCAATCGATTGACATCCCAATCGATTGCCATTATTAGCAATCGAAACCGATTGACATCCCAATCGATTGACATTGTTAGCAATCGATTGACATTATTTTTATCCCAATCGATTGGACCTTATCCCAATCGATTAGTATTGGCAAAATATGGATTCCTTTGTCTATTCATTATATTAAGGGTTCGATTATTCGATTCCCGATTTGGACTTCTGTTATGCGATTTGGGGTTGATCAGGGATAATGCGACAACAAAGATAAAGTATGACTAAGAACAATGGGTTAATAAAATAATGTGAGATACTATGTGATTCATGTATGAATTCGATATCCGTTTTCTTTTAATCTGAGTAGTCAGGCCACATTGGGAATTGTCATGTATCGATAGAAGTACTGAGTTTAAGTAGGTTTGATAAGTTCTGGAAATGATTTGTGGGAAGATGCTTGGTCATAATATGCTTTCACATACGGTGGATGGTTTATATCCTTAACGAGTAGTGAGCAAGACCATGTAGTCCTAAGGTAACCAGATGATCCATGTTATATCCTTAACGAGCAGTAGATGTTTATATCCTTAACGAGCGATGGATGGGGGATCATTGGTATACAACGAGAAGTCGTGGCAATAGATTTGATGTTGTAGACACCCCAATTTTGACCAAACGTCAAATCTAGGGATTGGTTACCTCTCAAAAGACCGATGATGACAATGGCCGGTGACATTCGAAGATCTTCCAGGAAATTCAAAATCTTCAATTGATTCTTCAAAACAAATTTCAAAATTAAAAATAGAAAATATAAAAAGAAGAGAGAGGATTTGGGTATTCGGAGAGCCCCGAACATTAAAGAACACACGAGGAAATCAGTCTGAAAAATTTGCTCAATAAAAAAAAAGGGGTTTTGGAAGTATAAAATGAAAATGATAAAAAAAGGGGAGGAGTTTTTAATAAAGAAAAATTGTCTCTTGAAGAAAAATAATAATAATAATAATAATAATAATAATAATAATAATAATAATAATAATAATAATAATAATAATAATAATAATAATAATAAAAAGTATAGTATATTGAAGAATATACCATGCACATGGGTGCATACCACCCACATGGGTGCATTTTAGCACAAATATATATAAATATATAAAGATAAATCACAAAATTAAGTTTTGATTAATATTCCTTTCGAAAATTTGAAAAAAAGAGCAAATTCATTTAGCCCCGGCACCCGGAAAACCCGGCGGCAGTCACTGAGTGCCGCGCCGGCATTCACGTGTTGCCGCCCGGCATTCAGTGAGTGCCGCCCGGCACTCAGTGAATGCCGTCGGCACCCGTCGAGTGCCGCTGGCTGTAACAGACTGCTTTTCTCACATGTTCTAGAAGAAATCTTTGCACATGGGCCTCCACCCGAATTTACCCATTTATCCTTGAGATGATGGCCTATTTAAACAGATCTTCATCTTCATTTTGAGGGGACTTGAGCTTTGAAATCAATATACAAGCATATACAAGAGATATACTTGAGTTTAGAGAGAGAATTAGAGAGAGAATTGAGAAGAAAAGAAGAATTTCTTGAAGAATTTGAAGAGTTTTTTGAAAAGAATTTGAGGATTTTGGAAGAACTTCACAAGAAATTGAAGAATTCTTTGAGGTCATAGAGGTAACCTCTTAATCCTTGGTAGAATTAGGATAATTCAATCACAAGTTCTTAGATCTAGGAACTTTTCACATTTTCAAAACCTCTCTTCTTATCCCATTTCATCACACACCACCAAGAACTTGTGATTGAATCTCATGACATCTCATTAATTTGGATTTAATTATTGCCTTGGGTTTGAGACAAATTAGTTTTGAAGTATTTGTGTTCCTAAATAAAACTTTGACTTCCTTTATTTCTATTTCATTCATGAGGTTCATGAGATCTTCTATATCTCATTGAAACTCTTTGAGTTTTGATTCCTTAGTTTCCTATGATCTTATGATCCATATGGAGATTAAAATGAATCATGATTATAATCTACACATAGTTGGTGAGATGCTAGTATCAACTCATGACTAGGATCTCTCTACTATGAATCTTATGGAATTCATACTATATTCCATGGAGATTAGAGTAGATTTGCTTTCTTTTTAGTCTCCAATGACCATCAAATGGTAGGAGAAGTAGTTTAGTTTAAGACCACCTTTATGGCTTGGACTAATCTCTTCCTTGGGTTTTGAGAAGTTCTCTATACTTCATCCAAAACCTACATGTATGTGTGTCTTTATCCTCCAATGACCACCAAGTGGTAGGAGTAATGTTTTGAACTCAAGTTTTGGTCCATAAGTTTGAGTTTATTGTTTGGGATTTTGTGAAGTCCATTTCATACTTCATTAAAAGTCCATAAGTCTAAATAGGTCCTTAGTCTTCAATGACCATCAAATGATAGAAGAAATGATTTGGTTTAAGCCCAACATTATGATCTAATAGTTGAGGTCAACCAACAAAGTTGAACTAGCAAAATGAAAACAGTGAGTTCACAAACTGTTTTTGATCAAAGATTTTTAGTTCGAAATCTAACTGTTGAAATCAAGTGAAACCAACGGGAAAGTGTCAATAACACATTGTTTTACCATTGTAATTTTTGTTTTGGTAAGATTTAATGCTTAGAATGGTTTGATCATGAATTTTGTGAGACAATCATAATTTGTCCAGAATTTCAGAATAGTTTCAGAACAGCAAACCGGTTTTAAAATTGATAGATCAGAGCTCTAACCAAGTTTTCATGACCTCTAATAATTTTTTATAAGAACCTTAATGTGTTAGGAAGGTTCCCTAAAAAGAATGAAGCAATTCGGATTTGTTTGCTATTTTTAAAAAATCATGCAAGATCTCTGGACAGAGAGTTGTAAAATCCTGAGTGAGGTCTAGTATTTTCTGTATTTCCGGAGATCTAACCGTTCAAACCTTGATTTTCGTTTTGGGTTAGAAACTAGACTCACAGAGGCATAACATATCCAAAAATCATTAAGATCCAACCATTGGAAGTATTTTATTCCTATTTTTGAACATCTGGTCTGCTCTCTGTAATTCATAAAAACTGCTACTATTTTTGTCTAATCTTATTTATTTCAACTCAAATGGTCTCTTAATGTCTTAGGACTCAAATCATGTTTTGAATAATGATAATTTAGATTAAACCCAGAGGCTTAGGGATCCAAATTAGTGAATAAATTCATATCTCATTCTTGTTCATATTCATGCATTCAATTGATACATGTTAATATTCATAAGTAGGACTTATCCTTTGTCTAAGTTGTATCTAGTTGAACATGACCTATGATTAATTACTCTTTGATATCATATCTTGTCTAAGGTATGTGTACTAACCTTTGTTTTGTAGCGCATTTGAGGTACAATTTCTCATCTCTTCTCTGGTTTATTTACTTCACTGATTTTAATTGGTTTTCGACTCCATGTGCGACACCTTGGCCTAGGTTTTGCCTTATGTGTATATATGTGTTAGAGACCTTTTCATAGATTTATTTTGTTCTTGCATGCATTGCACGTTTAATATTCGCGGCCGGATCCCGGGTATGTTTTCTAGTTCTCTATTGCATATCATGTTGCTTGCTACTTGAATTACGTGGCTTATGAATGATATTTTGCCGTTAGCAATTTTACACCATTTCCAACATGCTTGTGTTATGTATACCTATATATGTATTAATTGAGGGCATGCTTAGATTATTAATTTGATTAAAAAGGATGTTGAGTAGAGGCCTATCGCGAGATAGGATGAAAGGGGGTGTTTTAGTCCGTCCGGCTCCTTCCCCTTTCATTCCATAATCCCCGGACCCAGTTTATCTTTGGTTTCGCAAAAGATCGGTTTGTCTTTAAATGGTTTCTTAATTTTCCTTTTAAAAATTAAGTGGCGACTCATTTGTTTTTAGAAATTGATTTAAAAGAAAAGCTGTGGGTAAAAGAAAGAAATAACCTACGATATCCACAGATGTGCTGTTAATTCAAAGTGTTGTATCCCTGACATACGGTGGATGGTATATCCTTAACGAGCAGGGGATGGACTGACGTGGTGTCCATGAATGCGGTGGATGGTTTATATCCTTAACGAGCAATGGATAGAATGATGGTATATATATATATGTGATACGATTGAGTCTGATCTATCTAGAGAGTATGTTGATCATCGGTTTTCGAGTAACAAGACGATAAGGGTTGGTTAACGATGGTTGAATAAGGAGAAAAGATATTACTTAGTAAGTTGTACCTTATAACGTGCATAAGCTTGTTTTACTTCAAATAATTGGTACCTTATTAGTTTATGCTCACTCAGCTCTCAGTAAGCTGACGGCCTTTATTGCCTGGACCTTCTCCCGTCCAGACTATCCTATGCCTCATTCTAGGTGACGGATCCTACAACAACGGTTATTATCCGGAAGAGAAGCACACAGAGGGTGGTCCCGCTGATGACACCTATGTCGGGGAGGACTATTATGCTGATGTTTATGCCAGCTGAAGACTTGGAGATAGTTAATAGTTTATTTATTTCTGTTTAGACTGTTTTGTCATATTTGGTACTTGGGCATATGTTGCTTCCAAACCTTATATACTTCCGCTGTACCTTTACTATTGTAATAACTCTGATGTTTGTAATAGAAGCAACGGTTTTGTATATACAGTTGGTTTTTATTACTATACTTGTTGTTGACCAGTACTGTATGGCGTGGATCATTAGTGACATTCACCCGTCATTCCCTATGGACCCAAAAAGGAAATTTATTTTTCTCTATTTTTGCTGCTCCGGGGCGTGACAATATATCTCTCCCTTTCTCTCTCTCTCTCTCTCTCTCTCTCTCTCTCTCTCTCTACCATCACTACACAGAAAATGTGTTTCTTCAATGATGATAATGGTGATAGTGGGTAGGTCAATGATGATGGTAGTGATTTTGGGTGGCAAATTGATGGTAGTGATGTGAGCGACCCATCACGCGAGAAGATCTGAAAACTTCTAACCAAAATCGAAGATCTAGTTTTTCTTATGGATCCAGATGATTTTCTCCGATTGAAGAAACAATTTTCATACAAATCGTCGTCGGAGTCATTGAGACTCATCGAGATCACGAAGCAATCGAGGATCTGAAGCTTGCCATCAATTGTAATTTTTTTTGTTTCTGTGTGGTGACAGTGGGTAGATCATGATTGTAGTGATAATTTTTCTATTGATATTGCAAAAATCTGTATTTGGAAAATATTTTTTTCCTTCTTCTCACTTTCTATTCTATGATTTTCTCACATTCTGTTTTTTCATGAGAAATTTCTCACATTCTGTTATATGAATTTCTCACTTTCTGTAACTGAGAATTTATCACTTTGTCATAACAATGAGAAATTCACACATTTACTAAGAACTCAATAAATCGATATGAAACGTACAAAATCCAATAATTTGATGATTATTAAAATCTGTCAAAGTGAGCATGAATTTATCAGCAATTCTCACTTTTCCTCACACTTTGCTTTTTATGATTGTTAAAGTCTGAAAAAGTGAGTAATTTCTCACTGTTTGACTGAGAAATTTTCTAATATAGAACAAAAAGTGAGAAATTTTCTCACTCTGTAATTTCTCAGCCACATAGTTAGAAATTTCTCACTTAAAAGTAGAAACCAAAATATAAGTAAAATTTTCATACAACTTCTCAATCATTGAAACCAACAGATAGGTAACGATAGTTGAGTAAAATATGAAAAATGCCTTGATTTTTGGTATCATTATTTCCTTATCTTTAACAGCCATAAATGCACAGAATCAAATTTGTCACTTGTTGAAAAAAAATTTCTCACTTTTTAATAGGAAATGATGCAACATTCTCACTTTTTGATTTGAGATAATGCGAAATTTCTCAGAAAATAAAATCAATTTCTCTCCTTCAAAACACAGAAATAAACCTTCACAAATCAAAATTGCAAAATGAAGAACAAACCTATGAATCTTACTGAAGAGTGTAACAAAAAAAAAACTACTTGTTCAATCGTAAAATTTCTCACTTTTTTGGGCAAATAATGCAAAATGTCCCACTTTATGAATGAGCATAATTCAATAGGTAAAACTCCACTAACTCAAAAATGCAAATGACGAATATATATGTGAAACTCTCATAAATAATGAGTGATAAATTTGTCACCATTGTAATAATTTTGGCACAATATTAAATATCAGTGACAAATTTATCATGTACGTGCCTATACAGTTAAAACGAACTAAGCGATGATGCAAACAAATTTATCACATTTTTAATCACAACAATGAGAAATCTAAAATTCAAAAAATTTAGAATTATGATTATCCTATGTCAACATATGTTGCAGTTTAAAATCACATTTAAACCACACAAAATCAATTAATGTAATTTTAGGAAACCATGATTCCATAACTCCTCCACTTCGATTATAATACGTAATGACTAAAAATAACACATTCAAATTAATTTCTATTTAAAACAGATAAAGGGTATAAAGGTAATAAAAAAACGAAAATTAGGGAAAGGGACTAATTCCTGAATTGTACACCAATTAAGGGATTAATTTCATAACTACCTAATTTAGATACACTCAATATATAAAACATGCATAATAAAGGACTAAACAATATGTTTCTATAAAATGTACTCCACTTTTAAATTTTGAAATAAATTGTTACCACGTGTCTTAGAAAGTGCCAAAATATAATTATTACGGTAATGTTACGCGCATATTAAATGTGCACATAAAGATCTTTGCCATTTATTTCGGTGAGGTCTATATCTAAACACATGAGATCTATCAAAATGATTGACCCATATCTTTATGTACACCAATCATTACTCTAATTATTAACCCTTATTAAAGGATAGTGTTGAAGCGTGATACTACTCTAACGAGTATAGTGGAATCGATGGATTATTTCAAAACATGATGGCCTTGGAGACACTAGTGAGTTGGTTGCAATTCTTCTTTCTTTTTTTTATTTCTTTTTTTTTTTCATACATATCATTGAACAAAATAACAAATAAGTAATTTAGTTTTTAACTTAGGGTATGTTTGATAAAACTGAAAAATTAAGATTGAAAAAAATGTTGAATTTAAGTGCTAAAAATTTTAAGTTTATATTAGCAAAACTAAAAACAGTATTTTAATAACTAAAATAGAGAGCATTCAATGATTAATTTCAGCAAAAAAATTTCATTTAACGTTTTCAGTAAATTTTTGACTGCTTTTTCAATTAAGTGGTATATAATTAAATGCATTGAAAAAAAATTAAGTGCTGAAAATTTCTATTTTTCAACACTTAATTAGATTATCAAATACTGTTTAAGAGTTCAGATTCTTGGCAGCGAAGAGTCCCACAGCACTCCGATAGCACCTATGTGGTGATTGGTAGTACTATACATTTTTTTTTTTCATTTTTTTGTAAAAAAAAAAAAAAACAAAATAATAATAATAATAATAATATTTGTGTGGTTATGCAAATACTACGGTGATCTAGGGCTTCCAACTCAGACTATCCACCATCCTCAATGGACCCTCAACCAAGGTCTAGACCTGAATTAATGGCTCATCCGAGAGCTTTGTGTTTTAAGTGGTGTGGCTGGCTTCTCTTAACGGGGAGATCAGTGTTCGACTCTTATGGGAGTCACTCCCTTTGAGAAGTTTGTCCTGTGGGGTTAAGGGTTTGTTGGATTGTGGATTTGTGGCTCCTCCAGTGTGTGTGTGCGTAGCGCCTGTAGGTGCTTTGACATCAGCAAAAAAAAAAATTAAATAAAAAAATTTAAAAAAAATTTAATGGCTCAACTTCCCACCAATTATCTCTGCCTCATAGTTTTGACCGTTGATTTCACTCATTGGCCAATTTGGTTGTCATTTTCAACGGCGTTGATCTTGAACATATCTCTGTGCTTTGCATTCGTGGTTTTGTTTGGTGGAATCTGACACTGTGACTGTAGTCCTTAATTTTTCTTTTTTTCTTTTTTTTTTTAAACTTTTGAAAGTCTTAACACACATAAACATGTTAGTTAGTACTATTAAACTAAACTTTGTTGAATTCTAAGCTTTAATAATCTAATCAATGCTTTATCAAAAAAATAATAATAATAATAATAATAATCTAATCAATTCCGTGATTTGTGGGTTGGTCCCACTGAAGACCCAGGAATAATGGTTGTTTTTTCGTTTATCGTGCTAACAATTCTCTTGGGCTGCCCCAGACCCGGAAAGACTCTGCCTTTTGACTAGTTTTGAGTATCTGGGGCAGCTTGTCTTGGGCTTCTGCTCCTCAATAGACTTGGACTTGGTTGCATACTCTGGCTGGGTTTACAATAACTCCTTAGTAGGTCTCTCCTGGACACATCAATCCGTTAGGTTGATAAAAGGCCCAAAGAAAAGTCTAATCCCATAATTTCATTTGAATGTAAGCAATTAAACCAGCTACAACTTCACATGAAATTATTCGGGTCATACCACATCAACATGTTGGCATGGTGTCACACACAAATCACTTCCATCTAGTATAAATATTTTAGAGTAATGCTAGACCCACACCCAAATTTCAGACTCATTTATCCACCTTGATGTGGACCAATGGGGAGAGGAGAGAGACTGTGGAATCCATTGTGGTCCACACCACTTTACAATCTTTCCCCGCTCCTTATTGGGCCACATCAGGGTGTGGATGAACATGTGTGGATCTAGCAGTACTCAATATTTTATCCACTTTGTCATTTTATCTTAAATTGAATAATTATATATATTATACATAGTATTTAGTCTAATATGGTACCCTTTTTTAGAAATAGGTCTTTTTTAGAATTGAATGTAATATTTAGTCCCTCACTTAATTTGATGACCAAAATACCCACATATATCTAGCATTTTTAAATACATTGTAACCTGCATATCATTAACTCCATCCATCACAACGTGAAATCAGGGTTTCAAATTCAAGACAAATCATCGACAAGGAACGAGATGACCCAGAAGGCGATCTTTTTTTGGACAAATTTCTCAACGAATGCTAGCAGTAGAGAGTGGAAATTGCGATTTCTACTTGGTCTTAAGGGATTCGAGTTAGGGTTTCAGTGATTGGCGTCTTGGCAATGAATCGACCACAATGGGAAGGAAAGGTACGAAATTATAGGGTTGTCTTTCATGATTTGAACTGGGAAATATCTTATCAGAATTGATTCGAACGATTTGTTGGATTCATTACTCGTTTCCCCTTAGATTTCAAAGTTCTGATATTTTTGAGGTTTCGATTAATTTATTGTTTCCGAAAAACAAGTGATGAATGAGTTTATGTGAAAGCTCTTTTCCTCATAATCATTTGAGTAGATTCATATAAACCACATATGTATGTGAGTTCTATCTTAGTCACAATTCCCACAAAAATGTGTTAATCTTCTGTGAGTTTCTATTCATCCATTTTGTATTTGATAAAGACATTTGTAAGGTATATTTGTGGTAAATTTCTCACTTAATTTGTTGATGTTTAACCTGTCACCCTACACTATGAGATTTCCCAATATTGTTTTCTAACTTCCATGAGTTTCTATTCATAAACTGTGAGAATTTTTTTTTCAACTATGTAAGTTTGTGAGAAATTTTAAGAAACTGTTTGAAATTTGTTAGTTTTTAAGAATTTTTAAGAAATTTGTGAGAAATTTTAAGAATCTGCGACATATTTGTGTTTTCTAACTTCCATGTATCATACCTCGTGTTGATGAAGAAATTTGTGAGAAATTTTAAGAAACTGTGAGAAATTTCTCATTTGCGATGTTAGACGAATTTGGTGAAAAATCTATTACTTGCAATGTAACAATGTAACTGAGAAATTTTTCTTCTATATCCAACGTGTTTGTTAGAATGTTATGAGAAATTTCCCACTAAAATCCAATCAACGTTGCAATATTTTCTGAACATTAAAAGCATATATGTGAGAATGTATATAATATGACAAATTTCTCACAAGCTTCTATTTCCAAAGTTCTTCAAAGCACCAATATAATTCTGATGGGTGTGGTTAATTTTTGTTTTTAGCTCATTCAAGCAAATTGCTAACAAGACTAGAAGAAAATGACCAGCATAGCATGGTATGAAGATTGCCTTCGGAAAGGCAATAAACGACATACAACTTCGACGCCCCAGTGGATAAGAAATATAATGCCATCGAAGCTCGGGTAGGCTTGCTACATGTGTTGCTTAACACAGTAGGGCATTCTTTTACAGTGGGAGGCTATAAAAGCACTACAAGAAGCATAGATATTTCAATTCCAACGATATTAATGAAAGAATATGGAACTTATTTTGAACAATAGACATTAATTTTTGAAACAATGTGAATTATTGTGAATGTGTATGCTCTACTGAGCCTTAAAGATTTTTGTGTACATTCAATCAGATGTGTATATGTTAAACAACAATTAGATAATTTTTTGTTTTCCATTTCTCATTTTTCCATTCTATTGCCTTTCTCCACTGCCATGAACAATTTCTCAGTTTGATTATCAAAAAATATACCTTGATCGGAAACAAATAACATCATGGGAAATCGTCTTATTTTGTTCTCATTTTCTCATTAACAAAAGTGAGAGATTTCTTATTAACAGAGTGAGAAAAAGGGTGAGAAATTTCTCACCAATCACAAGTCATGAAACTTTTTTTTTTTTTTTTGGTTAAACAAGTCATGAAACTAAACTGAACATGAATCGATTAATACTTGAATATAATTATATTGTTAATAAGATAATAGATCAGATTTCTCATTAACGCAATCAAATATTTTAAATTTCAATCAACTTAATTTCAGCAAACGACTCCTAGGCCATATTTCCACATCCCCATAATTCAGCACTCATTATCACGTTTTTAAGTTAGGCCAAAGAATCAGCACCTATCTAATAAATAGATTGTTATCAAAATAATTAAAACAATAAACAAAAAAAGGCATATTCGTCCAAAACATGTATCCCATCCAAAACATATATCCGAAAATTAGGCAAAGGACTAATTTTTAATTTGTCCTAAATCACGAGATCAATTTAGTAACACCCAATTCAATTTGGATTTAATCTATTTTAGGCACTAAATGGAGGACAAATTCATAAGTTTCTATTACTTTAAAGGGTAGGTTTTTTTTTTTTTGGTAATCGGGGGTGTCCGGGCCAGCTTGCGCGCACCTCGACTAATCCCCCGAGGCCTGGAGGCGTCGGGTGAATACACCAGTGGCCACGCTCCCCATAACTCGAACACTAAACCTCTTGGATAGTACACCCAAGAAGCTTACCACTTACTTTAAAGGGTAGTCATCAGGAGAAGTTATAACATAGAGATAACTCATAAATATGATTCGTGCGTCACACCAAGTCAGTACCATGACGTATGTGACGGTCACCTGAATAACTTCTCCAATTTCAGGTATGAGATCTGTCTCTCTCTCTATATGCATATCCATATAACCCAAGGGTTTGATTGAAGTGCACCAAATGGACCAGGTTGTGATGTTGAGCCGCCATGCATAATTATTGAAAGAAACTGCGCGTAAAATTTAACGGTATAATAATTAGCTTAATGGATGAGAATGGGAGGCTGTGACGGCTAATTCAATTAAACGCACAATCACACCAAACCCTATTAAACCTGGCTATAAACTTTCAACATAAATCTATATATGAACACACACTCAGAGAGAGAGAGAGATGTAACTCAACTCATTTAATTCACTCCTTTTAACGAAAACTAACTTCAATTTCCATCGTATAATTACTTTCTCAACCTCGTTAATTGTTTCGTAACTTACTTCTTTATGTATCTTGTGGTGTGTGCATCCACTCTGAGTGATGTACGTGCACATCATGAATTGATCCACTGATGCATGCACATACAAATTTAATAACTATTCATCATCATATATACAGGAGGGCGTCCTCCCTCTAATAAAGAGATAACTATTATTTTGGCCATCAGATCGTGTTTTAATCGTCTGAAATGACAAAAATTTTCTTTAATAAAAATACGATCTGACGGCCAAAATAAAGGTCCTCATTTTATTAAAAGGAGAACGCCCTCTTTAAAGACTACATATATATATATATATATATATATAAAAAATGAGATTGATTACTAGACGGATCTGCTGTACTAGTTGTCTTTAATTCATGGCAACCAATTGTAGTTTGCCACATCAGAAAGTTTTGGCTACAATGGTGGGACACGGTGCATAGCATATAACCAAACCAAGAGATACGAATAAACAAGGTAAATGGAAGTTATCTAGTAAATCCGTCACATCACATCACATTATGTTGATATTATGAGACGATCCAATTATATGAACCTATGTGACCACTAAAACTATGAGGTTATGTCAAGTAGTGAAGGATGTGGCCATGGAAGTAGGGGGGCATGATTTATTATCATGCAATTTCATCTTGGTGATCACATGGCTCCATATATATTATTGATGTATCACACCAGGTTAGCATGATTACGTGGTGTGACAAGCCTCATCGAATAATTTCTTGTAAAAAAAAGGGTCAATTCTAATGATTCTATATACTTGTACCGTGTCCCACGACTCCCATAATTGTAGCCAAAAATTTCTGATGTGGTAAACTACAATTGGATGCCGTTAATAACAGTACTGATGATCCGTCTAATTATAGTTAATCTCATGTATTATATAGTACTTCTTTTTATTTTTCTTAGACCAATTTGTATTTTTTTTAAGGATTTTTTTACCTTGTAAGACCAAATTCTAAATTAATCAATACGTGTCTACGTGTAAAAAGATTAAAGTTGAAATTTGTCAATTAATTTAGCTGCCAAGAAATGGCCATATACATATGAGGTTGGAATAATTTGGCTGAAAAGAAAAAATAAAGGGTAGGGACAATTAATATGCATTGTAAAGGTTATTATGAATATTTTATATATACAGTCAGGTTCTAAAGAGGGTGTCCTCTCTTTATTAAATAAATGGCCTCTATTTTGGCCGTCAGATCGTGTTTAAAAACTGTGAAATGAAAAAAATGTCCTTAATGAGAACATGATGTGACGGCCAAAATAGAGGCCCTCTCGTTAATAAAAAGAGGGTGCCATCTTTAGAGCCTGACTGTTTATCTATATATAAATATATATATATATATACCTATTGGCGGATGCGGATCCATTCAGGGGCAAAGGGAGGCTTAATTTTTTGGAAATTTTAAATATACCCTAATTAAAAAATCAAAAAATTTACACTTAAGTCCCTAAAAAATTCAGAAAATCCCCTGTTTTTATTACCATTTGAATTTTTGTGTTGATCTTTATAGAATTAATTTATATTATTTACCCGATAGATATACATATGTACTAAAAAAATTGCCTCTATAATATCTATGGGGTGCAACTTCCTAATTTCATACATGCCAAGCCCTCCAACTTTGAATTTATGCATCTGCCCCTATATATATATATATATGATACATAATTATTCTAGGTAACCATGCATGTTCGGTACATGTAAACTTGTATGGTACATGTAAACTTGTATAACACCAAGGTACCATAATTAGCATTAAAGAGTACATATATGCATGATCTATATTTTGCCCAATTCTTTGATTGGTAATCGTTCACAAATTAATACTTCACATTTAAGTGCATTCCTCCAAGATAATTAAATTGTAACTCCCACAATCGTGCGCACGAACTCCAATCCTTCTCTTTCTCCAATTTATACCCCTCTCTCTCTCTCTCTCTCTCTCTCTCTCTCTCTCTCTCTCTCTAATATATATACACACAAAAATAAATTTTTTGGATGTTCCTATCCTTCTAGTCATCTTTCCCACTCTCAAAATGGATTGTAGTACACAAGTTAACTTTCTAAAGGTGGAGAACCAAAATGAATTTGATTGGTTGTACCTTGAAGAACTATTGAATGGGTAAGCAAATTTATATGTTAACAACTCTTAGATACTCTTTTAATAACGATATATATATATATATGTATATTTTCTCTCACTTGAGTCATATTTTTTTTTACCTTTATTTATGCAGAGCATTAGAACTACCATTAACATTGGGCAACAGCTTTAATGATCAATATTCCATGAACAATTTCGTTGATTTTGATCCTTCCATTTTCCCAAATCGAAGTACCCATTTCGATTTCAAGGATTTTGAAGATGTTTTCAATGATTTCGGAGTTCCAACTTTCTTGGAAGACTTGGAAATGGATGTTAAGCCATTAATGAACTCCATGAGAGAAATTAATGGTGGAAGTTTTTTAAGTGTAGTCCCAAATGTAACACAAAGAGAGGTCAATGGGCATAGTGGAAGGGCTTGTAAGTCCTCTACACTAGAATTGGATGAGATTAAGAAATATTTTGATGTTCCAATATCAAAAGCCGCCAAAGAATTGAAGGTTGGATTGACTGTGCTGAAAAAGAGATGCAGGGAACTCAATATCATGAGGTGGCCACACAGAAAAATCAAGAGCTTGAAGTCTCTCATTGACAATGTCAAGGTAGTACTTTTTTTATTTGTTCACAAGTCATCATTCATGTGTTATTTTACAAATTATTCCGCCTAGGTGCAATGTTTTGTGACCCTTAGTACTAGTACGACTTTTATGGTTTCCATAATAATTTTGTTTAATTAGCTACCAAAATATTGTATCCGGTGATTCGTTTTGGTTATATCATACGACCAAACCGTTTTGTCGATTTCTCCCAAATTTTTTATCCCAATTTAATTTTTAAGTGATGTGACAGTGAGACCATCTCGGATACATTGGGGACAGTCGAACTTTTATTCATAGTTGATCTAGGTGATCCTAGAATTTCAGTTGTGGAAACCAGATTTGAGATACAAATTTGGTGACTGCAATGTTACTCATATATCAAGCACGTAGTTTTAGGAGAGGCATGATTTTAATTTTTTTTTTTTTTTTGAATATTCTTTTTGTTTGTGATTGTAGGAGATGGGATTGACAAGTGAAATAGCAGTGTTAGAAGAGCACAAGAGGATGCTTGAGAAAATACCAGAGTTGGAATTAACAGAGAGGACTAAGAAGCTGAGACAAGCCTGTTTCAAGGCCAATTATAAGAAGAGAAGGTCTCAGCCTGCTTTTTATTGAAATTACTATTAAGAATAGTTCTGTTTTAGACTAGTTCTGGTGGGGTAATTTGTGTGTCTTGTTTCAGTCTCTCTCTCTCTCTCTCTCTCTCTCTCTCTCTCTCTCTCTTGTAACTACAGCACAGCAATGTCCACATTTGGATGCAAAACTCTCTCTCTCTCTCTCTCAATATATATATATAAGAGTATATATATGGAGAAATACACATGTATTTGGAGAAAGACACCTTGCATTATAATGAAATGAATCTGGTTTCTTGGCTACTACTAGCAGCCATATCCCAATACAGAACATTGGAGAAGGGATAATATGATGCAATAAAATGCAACTTTGGAAATTATATTATATATTATATGAGTAGTACTTAATTAAAAGGCTCAAATATATTTCAAAACTAAGCATTCTTTTTAGAATTTCACTTATTTTAAGCCCTTCATTTTTAAAAGAATTGTCAATATTACATGCAAGACAGTTGTTAAAAGTACATGATGATTGCCTGAAGCAATTGGGCATATATAATTGTCCACAACTGAAATAATAATATAATAATATTTTATTGCCCTCAAAACAAGTTAAAAATCGAAGTCCTTGAGTGATAAAATTCACAAAAACTAAAAAAAAAAAGTTCCCAAACAGACATTGGATATCATTTGAACATAGGATAATGTGATTGGAATTAGGTGAAACAATTGGAAATAAATATGGACTAGGTATGTACTCTTAATTAAGTTGAATATTACAGCTAGATCGAATATCATTTTCTTCCCATTGGCACTAGCTTGAAAATTCTGAGAATTAGTTAAAAATCAATTGCATGCGTGTAATTGAAGCTCATCTTGCTCGATCTACAATATATATTATCCTTGTCTGCGTCTCCATGGGATGGCTTGCTTGAAGCTTTGGTATATGCTTGACTGTAATCATGCAATTAGTAAGAATTATATATTAGAAGCAAGTAAATATATACATGTATATATGTGTGTGTCTATATATATATATAAGCAGCACTTCTATACTATTTGCGTTCCCCCCTTAGTTGGTGCATGCATGCATGCCCTCTCTCTGACATTAATTACAGTGTGGGAGAGAGTGATCGATGAATCTCACAGATTATCAAGAAGAAAGTTAAAAAAAAAAAAAAAAAAAAAAAAAAAAAAGGCAGAGTCGCAGAGACAGAGGGGTAAAAGCAAATTTTGGCTTTTGAACCTTGATTAAATAGTATTAATATTATGCTTCCTAATTTTGCGTTCTAAAATTGGTTCTCAACATATTGGATCATTTTAACATCATTCGATAATTTCAAGTAGGCATACTGCCACATTTATTGAAAATCATATTTAATTGGTAATGCAAATTTAATAAGCATAGCATTACTTTGGATTAATTAAAAGTTGAGATAAGGAAATGTGTTTTTTTTTTTCTTCTTTTTTTTTTTTTGGCGTTTCCAATCTGAAATTACTATAGGCTAAAAAGACTTCTGTCTTTAGCTCAAAAAAGTAACTCCCATACAACAAAAAGCCTCTAAATCTATACAACTCTTTCAAAGGAAAAAGCTCAATCAACATCCAAACAAAAGTCCAATAGTTGGTTTAAAAACATGCTATATAAATTAAAACTAATTAATGAAGCTAGTAATTTCACATTACAATAAGGCAAGAAAAATATTACACAAAAATATTTACATTAACAATTAAGAAATGCTCTCTAGTTTAGATTGTTGCCTTACACCTCATCTTATCTCAAAATCTTTTGTCTAAAAGTAAAGAAGTTTTTTTGTTTTTTTTTTTTTTGGCAATTTACTGGCACAAGTAAAAAAAGTTATTGCCAACAAAAGCCCATATTAATTAGTGTCTGTAATTGTGTTACCAAAAAACGTAAAAACAATTTTATTTTTATCTTTGTTAAAATATAAGTAGGATTGAGAAGAAAAAAAAAAAAAGAAAATTTCATGATTACGAGGGCATATTCCCAAGTAAAACCATTAGTATTGTATAACAATTAAACTAATGTGCTTTCTATCTATCAAAGATTCTCTAAAGAGGACGTATTCTCTTTTTGTCAGATCGTATTTAAAAACTGTCTTTAATAACAACACGATCCGATAGAGACCTCTCTTTAATAAAAATAGGACGCCCTCTTTAGAGCCTGACTGACTGATCTATCTATATAATTTTATAAGGAAACATCTTCTGTAAAGTTTCGTGTGTGTAGTTGAAACTGCGTCACTCACAATTCCAGAGTAAAACTGTTTTTCTGTTAATTATACTGTTGAAACAGTGAGAGGCACATTTTCAATAGCAAAAATGGAACTCAGACTCTATATAATCAAGACACTTACCCACATGTTATTGGACCTTGTGTGAGAGAAACTCATGAAGCTACTTCTCCTTCTGACCCTTGTGAGCTTCACCTTCGTTTCACTCTCAAAACCACCACTAACAACATCGGTTGAAGAGTCAAAATTACCCTTAACAAATCCACTATTTTCCTTGAAACTTTCCCTCCTCCCAGAACTCAAGTTCCTTCTCTCCATAGTCTCACCTTTCCCACCAGTACCACACATCCTCATTTCAGGGCTGCCAAACGACCCTTTACCGAAGGAAAACGATAGGGTCCGAGACACAGACCGACCCACATAAGGTCCATCCAAGACTGTGGTTGGAGAGGGCATATAAGTAACTTTGGCCTCCGTCAATAGCCTCGGAGGGAGGTCCAAACACGTGGCAGGTTTGGACTTAGGTGATGTGGTGGTGTAGGGTCGAGGTCTGCCTGGTGCTTCTTCCCACAGGAATGGAACCGAAGCTAAGGTGTGGAGTGGTGGTGTTAGCGTTCCTGGTGGCTCGGGTGGCTTGTTTGGAAGCGAAAAGTAAGAGAGCTTAGGTGTGGAGCTTGGCTCGTTCTCTGCCTCGGATCCCATACCTCTCTCTCTCTCTCTCCCTCTAAGTTCCCGTGTTCATACAATCAAGTGAACGTCTCTCCCTCATATATAATATATATATATATAAATATAAACACACACAAATGTATACAGATAAGATCATAGAGGTAGGGGGGGAGAGGAGCGGATAGTGGTGAGACTAAAAGTCCAAAAAACGCTCCAAAGCGCTTCTTCTTCACGAGGAAAAAACCGCAATCTTACATAATCATTTGTTGAATTACCAATATGACCTTGAGCACATAACAGATGACTCAGTCTATTATATATATATATATATATCAACGGTCATATATCAATGACATTTTCTGATTTTTATTGTGATTAATATGTATGTGTGTAATAAGCAAAATAAATAAATAAAAATACGTATGTGTGTAGGTAATTATGGCACATAAATTAATTGCGTACGTGAGAGACAGAGAGAGAGAGAGAGTAGCTAGCAGTATAGTATGATTTAAATGGTACTCCATTGTATATAAAAATGATATATATATACATATATATTATACATAGAGGACGGTTGGGGTCTAAAACAAGCCAAATGGTGTTATTACGCACAAGCACTTTGAAGCATATATATATATATATATACATATATAATGGTAATAAAGCTATAGCTAGATGCAATTGATCATATATCTTTATTCAAATGTTACAACACTGCGTTTGACAATGTAATAATTAGTGTTAATTAATAAGTTTAGTTTTGAGAATTGATTTTTATCCAATTCCATAATTCAGAAGTTCCATGTGTTGCCAAACACAACCTAAGTGTTATTTTTACAAGCTCAATGGAATACTAAAGAGGATGACTTGGTGTAAAGATCAAATCTAAATAATTTTTTTCATTTTTGGGGGTGTTTTATGACTCCGTGACATGACCATGTATAGACATTAAATGTGTAAATTAAACAACCATAGCAACTAGTAACTGTTAATTGGAAAAGTACTGTTACACGAAGAGGGAACACTAGCATATGTTATAGTAATGAATTGAAATGACCAGTCACATAAGAT
The DNA here is from genome assembly GCA_033977485.1 of Hydrangea macrophylla. Classification (NCBI taxonomy): domain Eukaryota; kingdom Viridiplantae; phylum Streptophyta; class Magnoliopsida; order Cornales; family Hydrangeaceae; genus Hydrangea; species Hydrangea macrophylla. The sequence goes on along the minus strand of CM066992.1, from coordinate 51,397,184 downwards.
ACATGAAAGCACTTCCCACCCATGATATATCTTCTTCATCTAATTGACTTGAATTGTCACACTTGAATGATCAAACCTTATCAGTTTTCCACTTAATTTCTTCTCTCTCTAACCATTTGTTTCTGATTCCCAAAAAAAAAAAAAAAAAAAATTTGTGGTCATCCATGGACTACCTAACAGAGGCACATAGCAAGTGGCACATATATGGGTCCAATTCTTGAGAATTCATAACTCCAATATTTAATATGTATAGAGTTAATCCATTAATGTTTCATCCGGCCATACACTTTTGTTCATCATCAATTCAAGCTTGATGTATCAAATAATCTGATAGGGTCACTGTCTACATCATGAAATTTATAATAGTACCATCATAAGAATATCATTGAGTTACAAGTGTAGTTATAGATAACTAATTTCGATCACTCTCTCTCTCTCTCTCTCTCTCTCACACACACACACACACACACACACACCAGTGTGTTTACACAGTACTCACTCTCACACCCTTTTATTTACTACTATAGATACACACACCAGCGCACTGCGATTACATATATTCGCACACCCTTTTATTTACCAGATAAGATTTCAGGAGATTTCCAAAGGGAAAATCAAAATTCCCATGATTTTCCGTTGTCTGGATTGTCAAGCCGAAATATATAAAAATAAAAATAAAAAGTGTGATAACCAAAATGCATCATGTCCCACATACTCATATTATTAAGGGACATACCACCAAGCCTATGACCCAAATGTCATGGGCAGTGCCAGCCATAAAGGTTCTCAAAAGACATTCTCATGTGGGTGCATGTTACATAAGTACATCATAAGTGAATTGCAATTCCTAAATAGGAACAGAGAAAATAAGCTCTACCCAATAAATTTCTCTTGCATTTAAACTTATTAAGTAATTATTTCACAATACATAGGAAAAAAAAAGGGGGAAAAATTACCTCTATAGAAACTCTAGTTAAACAAACCAAGACCTTAGAAATTATTAAACACTTCAAGAAATCTTTACTTTCTTAGATGTATGATTCCATCACGAGCCAAGGTCCCCTCAAGATCTCCAATGGTTCGAGAAATTCGGACCTCAAGACCCCTTTGAACTTCCCTAAAGAGTGTTCTAACACTATCAGCGAACCGCTTTATGTCAAAGCTCGCAGGCCCATCTAGCTCCTCAATACCCCCGACAAATCCAGAAGCAATCTTGGATTGTATTTCCACCAATTTCTGTCCCGTTGCAACCATATATCTCTGCAGCTGAAACGTTTCCTCGAGGAAGTGTTCTAATATTTTAGTTTCCTCCTTTGTCTTGGCGATACTTGACCCTCCATGGCTCACATCCAGATTATCCTCGTGCTGAAAATTCATCGATAAAAGAATATGAGGCAGATGAGAACTCTCAGACTAATTAGAAAGTGTCCTACGGATTTGGAAGAAATTTCATTTTCTAAAGGAACTTAAGTTTCATCCACGTTTGTCTTTGTTGCAATAAAGTCTTTAATAGAACTCAAAATGGCAGCAAACCACAGAGAAATCAAGCAAGAAATAAAACAAACACACGAGGACACAACAATTTACGTGGTTCACCTTATAGCCTACAGCCACTGCAGGAGATGGCAAAGTTTCACTACCAAATAGGCTAAATTAGTCACATTGGCAATATGTTCGGGTGTGCAACTTACTCTCACTATACTTAGCCTAAAACACGCATATGTACTAACCTATATACTAGAGTGGGTCGGTTTTGACCTGTTTGCTGGTTGAATTTGCACCACCGCTCATCAGTCATCAAAAGATAGTACTGATTTTGTTATAAGTTTCAAAAAAAAATTCCATGCGGTTGAAATTGGATTTGGATGATGAGATAACTTGAAAACAAATGGGTCTATATGGCTGCATCTAACGCTCAAAATTTTGCCAGAAATTCAAATCGGGGCTTACCATTCGCTTGCAAAGATCATCAATCTTTCCTTGGAGGGACTGGTACCTACCAACTTGTTTATTCAGCAATGACATTAGTACATGGAATCCCTTTATTCCAAACTGCATTTCATCGTTGCTTGTCCTAACTTCACAATTTTCTTGCTTTCCAATCAGCCGTTCGAGCATGAGAAATTGTTGCTTAAGCCTCTTGATCTTGTAAGAAACTCCAAGAGCATGAAGATCCATCTTCCATGGAGGAGTAGTTTTTTCGCTCAAGCATTGACTACCTGATTCGGACTTTTCATCAATTTCTCTCTCCTTTCTAGCATGTTCTTCTTGAATATTTTTCTCTTCTTCAAAGTCATTTCCTGGTGACTGGACCGTTAGAATAATATCTTTTGACTTGTTCATTATTTGGGTTTCAACTTCTCTCTCAGTCACCTCCACTGAACTACAATTTGTTTCATGTTCTTCCTCCACGGGTTTTCTCTTTATGATCTTGACTTTGGACCAAAAAGTATCATGGGTTGAATCCAAATCACTCTTTTTACAGTTCAGGGAATCGAATTGCAATTCAAACTTTTCTTTCAATGAAATTAACTCTGCTTCTCGGTCCAATAACAAAGCTTGAAGTTTCATGTTCTCTTGTCTAAGTTGTGAAAAATCATGGTCGAGTCCTTCAATATGGGACTGAAGTCTCTTTGATTCTAGCTCCATACTAAGCGAACGCCACCGGAGATCTTCTAATTTCTCGTCTTTAAGCCTCAGTTGCTCTGCAAAAGCATCAATTTCCAGGTGATGCCTCTGCTGAATTAAAGCAGTGTACTTTTCAGCTTCAGATCGAACCCATTTCTCCAATTGCTTAACATCAGCTGAAAACACTTACAAGCAAAATGGGAAAAAGTCAAAATGAAAATGAAAGAAAGGATTGATCGTACGCATTTGCAATGGGTGTAAAAAGTAAATAAGATTGGTAATTATTATCACATTTGGAATTAGAAAAACCTTAAAACGTTAGTGTGTTTGGAATGTTTAGCGATTGTAAATACTTTATCCTCTTCTTTTTCTACTTAATTAAATATAAGTTCTAATACAATTTGTACATTTTCAATAAAACGAATCTTTCTTGCTTCTGTTTTTAAGTTGGAGACGGTGCATATAAGGACGTGAGTTGGGGGTTGACTGTGCTCAACGTCTATAGCAAATAACTCTCACTCCTATCATGTTCTAGCTTCCAACTCTACCCTCTTTATGTTTTTCTCTCTATTTATAATCTAAAGCATTTATGAACATTGATACATGTACCCAAAAAAAAAGTTTATTTCCATACAAAAGCCAGCATTAGACATCAATAAAGCATGAAAAATATATGAAACTTACATAGTTTCTCTCTTCCTTCAACAGAGTATTGGTCATAAAGCGGAGAAAAAGCTTCTGGCTCTTTTCTATGCTCAGATTGCTCATAATTTCCAATCTCTGATGTATCTGTTAAATTTGAGTTCACCTCTCTCCCATCTGAAAAAGCCTCCATTTTTGAACTACCATGCTTAGACAACATACTTCGCAACGAATTTCTCTCGCGTCTAGACTCTGAAACTGCCCTCCACTTATCCGTTTCTAGTTCGGCTTGCTTTCTCTTTGCCTTTGATAATTTCACCTCCTTCAAAAGCATCTGCCTTTCCACTGTGTCTGATTTAGATTTCCTCAGCATAGCCGACAAAATATTATCTTTCTGTTCCAACTCTTTCCGCAATTTTATTAGCTCCATCGATAGCTTTTGGGAGAGAATTATAGATTCCTCCTTTTGCGCCAAAACCAAGTCAAGCTCTTGTTTTGCCGCCTCAACTTGCCTGAGGGCTCGACCCATCTCAGCTTCAAGCTGCCTCTGATTAGAAATGAGCTCAATGAACGCGGTTTTGTGCTTCCAAAGTTCATTAGAACGCTCTTGAGCATCACACTTTGCAGTTTCTTTCAATTCATCTGCTACATTTTCAGCTTTCTTTAGTTTCTCTTCTATCTCTCGTCTCTTCTTCTCTTCTTCCTCCAATTCCTTATCCTTTGACCTCAACAAAGACTCGTTTTCCTGTAATTTTCCATGCAATTCGCATATAGATTCTTCTTTCTTCCTTTCAAGAACTCTCAATTCATTCAAAAGAGCTCCAATATGCTGCCGAAGCTTCTTTCTTTCATTAAACCAGCTCTGTTCTTGAGCAGCAAAAATACCCACAACTTTCTCATTGGCTTTCGCGTCTTCGCTTCTCCTTCGCTTCAACTCTTCAATTACTCTCTCCGATTTCTCAAGCTTGTTGAAGAGCTCGTTTTTATCACTAGTGGCTTGTTCTCTTTGAGAGCTCCATACAAGCAATCCCAAAAGGTGAGCACTTCCTTCAAGCATTTTATTCCTTATTTCGGACCATCTCTCATTACTCATTTCAGGCTCTGATAAGACTCTGAGGGCAAAGAATGCACAAGAAACACCAAAAAACATGGGAAACAAAGATTCAACTTTTTCTTCAGATATTACTGCAACTGAATCAGAGACCCCCTTTTCATCCATTACTCAAGAATGTTCTTTCACCTACAAAAATTGTCATAAGAGGGAACCGAAAGTCAAAAACCAAAGTAAGAAATTGAAACCCCAATCACTCTTTCAATGGGCATCAAAAGTTACATGAACTCAAGCAGACAAAAATGAAAAAGAACCCACTTCATACAAATTTCACAGAAAGACTGAAACAAAGTACCTTTTATAATGAATTTTCTCATTAACCATGATGAAATTTTACTCCAATTCAAACCCAGAAACATTTTACAATGATATTGCAAAATTCTAAAGCCTCAAGCAAAAAATAAATAGGGAACTTACAAAAGATAAAAAGTCAATGCCTCTTTCAACTCAAAGCAGATAAACTGTCCTTTTGAATCATTAGAATTCCAGAAAGGTCTGAGTTTCTGATAGAGATCCTAATGAACCAGCCATAGCCAACTGCAAAACTTCTATTGCATCTCAATTGTGGGAGTCATCCAATATAATGGTCAGAGAATGGCATAAGAATGAGTTTTTAAGCATGTGAACCTGCAAAATCAGTTAAAAAGAAGACTTGTATTGTAACAGAAAGTCTGAAATGAAGAGAACAATCATGAAATTATTCCCTGGTTTTCAGTGGAAAAAACTGACCCATCTGAGCCCACTCGCAATACTTTATACCCAAACTTTTTCTTCTTCAGTTTCTGGTCATGACTATTAGGAAGCAAAAACACTTGATTCCTGGTGGGTTTTGTCACCATTACTATTTGGAACAAAGAAGTTAAAATCAAAAAAGAAAAAGGAGGCATGTCTCTTAGCAAACAGTCCTTTCTATATTGTATTTTTCGTTATAAACTTGCTTGTAATGTCTGTATCATGTATATGGACATCATGGATATTTTATTTTGGGTTAATTACACTTTACCCCCTGTGGTTTAAAAGTGACCACTGTGCTTTCGGGTAAAGTGGAACTGTTACAGAATTTAACGGAGAGTATTATTAAGAACTATAAAGGTGCATCAATTTTTTCAGGAGTTAATTACACTTTGCCCCCCCCTATATTTTGACCCGATGAGACTTTACCCCCTTTTGGTTTAAAAGTGACCACTTAAACCTCCTGTGGTTTGAGGTAACTGCCATTTCCTTTCCTTGCGTGGATAGATTTTAGTAACTTGACACTCTCCGTTAGATTCCATAACAGTTCCACCTTACCCGAGAGTACAGGTGAATTAAGTGGTCACTTTTAAACCAAAAGGGGTAAAGTCTCATCGGGTAAAACTATAGGGGGTAAAGTGTAATTAACCCTTTTATTTATTATACACCCCCAGACATACATATATGTGTGTATGTGTGTTGTGGATTGCTTATTCACATTTATGTTGTTTAGAAATGGAAGTAGTATTCATATATCAAAAGGAATGTTTTTTCTTTTGATGTAATTTTGCTTTTTGAAAGAATGTGTATGGAGATAATTTTGCTGAGGTTGATTATATGTCTCACCCACCTCTAATAAATCAGCCAACAATTTGAGTGGTATATATAAACCAAAAAAAGGGTCAATGAATTGTCAGGGACCACAATATATGTATATCAATGTCATTTTAACTATGAACCTCCTAGCTATAATTGCAGGCAAAATTCCACAACTACCCTATCCCAGTACTACATATATATTATATCTATTTTATACTCTTATATACAAAGATTCTCTAAAGAGGACCACCTCTCTTTATTAAAGAGAGGACTTCTGTTTTGGCCGTTGAATTGTATTTAAAAACTGTGAAATGACAAAACTGCCATTAATGAAAATACGATCCGACGGCCAAAACAGAGGTCCTCTCTTTAATAAAGAAAGGGCGCCCTCTTTATAGCCTGACTGTTTATATATATATATATATATATATGTATATGGGAAGTAAATAATATACCTGTGAGGGGTCCATGAAGTGAGGTTGAATTTGTTTGGAGCATTTTGGTGAACATTTTTAGACCAAGCAATGCAATGAACTTCATTTTCAGTTTCTTCATTGCCATGATGAGGCCACCCAAGAAACCAGGTCCTCATGGGTCCAAGAGAGAGAGAGAGAGAGAGAGAGAGAGAGAGAGAGAGAGATCTGTAATCAACTTTTGCTTGCTAGGCCTACCTGTGAAGCAGGAAGTTGTTGAAGAAAACTATACAAATATACTCATAGTTGATTATACCAATTTCCGAGAGTGTATACGATTGGAGGTTGATCACTTTTTTTCCACAATTTTTAATTCTAAGATCTGCCCTTGGAAACCGGGCCGGACTCCATTTGAGTGTATCCAAAGCTAAACCCGGAAGATTAGAATAATTTTAGGGTTATCAAATTTTGAATCCCAAATCAGTTTACAAATGGTTTAATAGTTGTACCACATACAATGACACTAATTGAATTGAGTGTGATACACCTAATAAGACATTTAAAAATCAAATTTAATATTTAAAATTTGAGAAGCATTGCATTACTCGTACAATTATACTCTCTCTCTCTCAAGAATCTTTATAAGTGAGTATTAAAATCAAAATTACTACTATAAGATCATACTAAATTATAGAAATCTTCGGATGTAGATTTCTGCACATCATTGAAGTCGTTTATCTACAAGAGCTACTTATTACACCTATCTAATTATGTTTTGGATAAATTATAAATTATACCTCTATAGTTTGAGAGTTGTGACAATTTGGTCATTATGGTTTCAATTTTGACAATTTGCACCCTACAGTTTGAAAATTATGCAAAATCCACTCAATTACAAAAAAACAAGGGCACAATTGCAATGCCACATTATTTCTAGCAAAAAATGACCACATGTGCAGGGGCAGACCCAGAAGTGTAGTTCAGTGAGAGCAGGAGATTATATGGGGGTTTGGGAGCAGCACCCCGACCCGAATTATTATTTTTTTTTTTCTTTCCTTTGAAATAGTATAATTCTATGAGTTTTTTTTTTTTTACAAACTAATCTATCCCATAATTCTTTCACAAAAGTTTTGTATTATAAGCTTAATTAGTCATTTATATTTATCACTTTGATATTTGTGTGGCAGCGCGTGTACAGTTGAAATGTATCAGATTGTTTAAAGGATTAAAATATATTATCATATGGTTTAATAGACTGTAAGATATTATCATATTATAAGCTTTAAGAGTATCAAATTGTTTAAAAGATTATAAGTTATTTATGGGATAGATTAGTGTGTACAAAAAATCCACAAAGAATTATATTATTTTTCTCCATAAAAAAAAAATAAATAAATAAAGTGATATTCTCTAGAACCCCTGTATAAGCTTCTGCTCCCACTGAACCACATTCCTAGGTCTGCCCCTGCCCATGGGGCCATTTTTGGCTGAAAATAATGTGGCATTCCCATTGTGCCCTTACTTTTTGTGTAATTGGGTGAATTTTGCACAATTTTCAAACTATAGGGTGTAAATTGCTAAAATCAAAACCACAAAGACCAAACTGTCACAACCCTCAAACTGTAGGGACGTAATTTGCAATTTACCCTTATGTTTTGTATCCATTTAAATGCTTTGCGTAGCCATGTATTTAGTATTGCTAATTGTCCATGTGGGTGTTGGAGAAGATATTTAGTGAATACGTGTTCATATTAACGTGGTATGAAGCAACAATTATATCAAGCTATGTACCCCACTTTTAGGGGGCATAAGATTGTTGTTGCGATGGGCTAATTGAACTTGTAGATGTGGAATGCAATTGGAATTGGCTCAACATTTAGTTCCCTTTCTTTTAACACGTAGTGAATAGGATTGTTGGATGTAGAGAGCTTCTCATACATGTTTTGACTAGGGGTGTTCAAAAACCGAACCAAACCGATAAACCGAACCGAATCGATCGGTTCGGTCGGTTTTAGTTTAATTTGTGCAGTGCAAAATCGAAACCGAACCGAAAATTTACACACTCCGAACCGAACCGAACCAAACCGAAACCGATCGGTTTTGTCAAAAATCACACCGAACCGAACCAAACCGAACTGTTTACACCCCTAGTTTTGACGATATTGCTGTAAAACTAGTTTGTGTCTTTCCTACTTGCAATGTTGAAGACAACGTTGTAGATCAACACGTCAACCGCTTGTTTGCCCAACAACGCACTAGCCTCCGCATACCCTTCCCCTTCACTCCTAGTGGACTACTAAGTACCATAGCGAACATGGAATAAAATAGTGGTTCGTATAGAGGATTATTTATGGTGCGTTTAATTAAATTGAAAATTTAGTACTAAAAATTAAGTGGTGAATTTTAAGTACTGAAAATTTTAAACGAATGAATTTACAGTACTGAAAATAGTTTTTCAAATACTGAAAATAGATTGCATTCAGTGATTATTTTCACTAGAAATTTTTCACTTAAAGTTGTTAGTGGTTTTTTTTTTTTTGGCTTTTTCAATTAAGTGATACGTTATCAAACGCATTAAAACAAAATAAGTGCTGAAAGTTTTTTTTTTCACCACTTAATTGGGTTATCAAACACACCCTTAGTTACAATAGATAATTACCCATTTTCCATCTTTTAACTTAAACAAACAATTGAGTATTCAATTAAAACGGACTATTAATCAAGTCTAACCGTAAGCCCCTGCGAAACAAACGTAGAGGTCTAACATGTCCATGCCTTATTTTCACATGTCAACATCATGGAACTAATAGAGGAGCCAACAAATGGTACTAGAGGAGTATCTGGACAATTGGAAGAGATTGAGGCCAAATCCCCCCAATCTGTCATCTGTGATATCGAGATCAATATATATTATTGTTAATTGGAGATGACAGAGAAGTAAACCTGAGCAAATCCGTCGACTCTACAACACACTCTCCATTCAAGTGAGAAAGACAAGTTGACAGCGTATTTAGAACCCACGCCAAAACTACGGCTTTAGATCCGTCCCTACTAACCAACTTGCTACGACCCGGGGTAGGCTAAGGTGATATCCTAATCTACAAAGATCAATAGGTAAATTATCCTTTGCACCCCCATAGTTTGGGTGCAATATCATTTATTCCCTATAATTTCAATTTTGACAATTTTATAAAAATATTTCCCCTGATACACACGTGAGTTAGCATTAGGAGCAAATAATGGAAAACTAACATAGAAAAATTACATTTTTCACTCGTATATTGAACCTAAATTCATCAAAAATTGTAAGAGATTTAAAGAGATTGACTATATTGATACTAAATTGAAATTATAGAGAGATTGAAGAGTCAAATTAAAATTAGTGTAATGATTGGCGCACATAAAATGTGAATATAAAGTGTGCACATAAAGCTCGAGACTATTCATTTAAGTGAGTCTCATACATACAGACACAGACTCTACTGAAAATAAATGACATATATATGCACATAGCATTACCCATAAAATTATAGGTGTTCACACCCAAACTATAATTTACCCAAGATCATCAAGGACCATCAAAATTTCTCACTGATAACGTTACAAAAAGCTGTAAGTGTTCACACTCAATGACTCAAAGACGGGGACTCTCTCTTTTCTTCTTCTCTTTTCTCTAATCTCTCCAACATATATAGAGGTCCAGCAACCAGCACTAACATACGCCTTGTGCTTACTACGATTAGCTGCGCTCAAATATCTCTCGTCTGTGTTTGTATTTCTTTTTCGAATTCACGTCCATTTCTGTTCTACACCAAACCCTAGCTCATAGTTTCAAATTCGATTTTTCTCTTCAACATAGCCAATTAAATGGGCGGATTCAAGGTGGAAGAGATGTCTTTGCCAACCCTGTTCGAACAGGCGCGAAAGATTCATATAATGGCGTCCGAATCTGGCGTTGATCAGGTACAGTTCATCCTATTATATACTACTACTTACGTATATATATATATATATCAAATGTATATACATATATCTGTGTATGTGCGCATGTATTTGGGTTTGCAAATTTAGTTTTGCTTTTGGCTCGATTATTGGGATTTTCAGGAGACTTTGAGAAAGGGTTGCGAAGATTTGCGACAGTGCGAGAATATGATAAGCAAATTAGGGTTGTTTTCTGCCAACGAGACGAAAGAAGATATTAGCACCACTATCCTCAAATATCTACTTGTAAGGTTTTTTTTTTTTTTCAATGTGTTTACATTCCTGAATTTGTTGTCTTTGATGTGTACAATGAACTTTTAATTTCTCTTTTGGGTTTTATCCCCTGTTATTTTCTGTTGTGTTATGATGAGAAGAGTTTGGAATGTAATGAAATGCTATAAAGTTTATATCTTGGGTTGAGTTCGAATGAAATGAAATATAAAGTTAATATCTTGGGTTCTGAATCATTAACCTTTACGGAATGAAGATGACTGTAGGAACAGCTGATTGGTTTAATTGAGCGGTGTTACGACCAACCGAAATGTGAAATCTACACATCAAAATTTACTTTCCTAATCGAATTATTCAAAACTTGGTTTCAGTCTGAAATATCAGCTTTTGGCATGTCGCTACAAACTTTGAACGTCTACCGCATCACGACCATTGCTCTGTACTGAAACTATGTACTGGGTTACATTGTGAAACTTGTGACTTTTGAGTATTGGATGGCTCCATTGTACTGGGTTTGCAAGTACAAGAAACTTCGGAGTCTCAGACACAAGATTAGTCTTTATTTAGTTAAGTGAAGGTTTTCTAGTCTTCTTTTATCCTCAGCTAAGGTGAACTTAAGATTCAAATTTCAGAAAACCTTCTTCCTACACATATATCTCAGCAACCACGGTCGGCCCTGGTCCTGAATTCATATTAGGGTTGAGTTCCTATCTTCAAATACTTCATCAGGATTCAGCAGGCCCATTCAAATCCTTTATGACTTCCCTATGCATCATGTGTCATTGTTTGTACTGCAAATGAGAAAACCATAACTTTGTGTGTTCATATATGTAGATATATATATATACAGAGAGAGAGAGAGAGAGAGTTTCAATGCATATGCTATTTTATTTTTAGTATGAAACTAATGATCTCAGGTGAACTCCTTTCTCCTGAATTGATTATGCTTCCTGTCTTTTTGTTTTTGTAGTTTTTCCTCTATAAGAGTGAAAATAAATAAATAAATAAATGCTTGCAGCTAAACATTTATATCTTGGTTGGATTTTGAATTTTCAAAATTTTAAGTTGGTCATTGCTCTCATAGTAGACTTTACTACTGCAAGGTGGTAGTCTCAAGCAGACTCAAATTGCATTAGTTTGCCAAGATTATGGTTTACTGAGGGATACTCATTTGTTTTTTCAGGTGCCATTTTACCTTGCTGAATTGACTGAGAAAATTGCACTAGATGATAGGTTACAGGTTGTTAAAACTTCACAGGCAAAATTGAAGGTGAAAGTTTCTTTATGCCAAACGTTCTATTCTAATTACTCATAAATATAGCATTACAGCCATTGACTCATTCGATATTTGTTCTTGTTTCATATATATACGGTTTTCTGCCAACATACATATATATATTAGTTTGAATTTTTCGTGTTGTGTTGTGTCACTAAATATTTGTCAATGTGGCCACATTTTCAGGAATTCATTTCATTTTGTGAGGTAATGGAGCTTGTACCAGAAGAAGAGTTAGAAACATCTGCACAAGGGGGTCCAAATACTTTCGCGGATCGGAGGGCTAAGAAGGTAAGTTTGAGATTCCTCATCAAGTAAATGTTTCCAGTGCAGATCCTTTTAGTGGACTCCCCATTAGGCTTCCCAGCCCTCGTGACAACACCTTTGATTCTTCTGAGCAACTCAAAATCGAATGCACCTGGAACCTTCTAACTATTTTAGAGTGCTGATTCTAAGTTGTGCTGCTTCAGATAGCGCGGTTCAAACGCCAAAGAGCTGCAGAGTCAAAGCTATTGGAGATAACAGAGCGGAAGGAGAGGCGTGGGCGTTCAGCCAGAGCAGCGACCTTATCTACCCCTGTAGAGGCAGTTGTAGAGGCAGGAGAGGAAGACATGTTAGATGATGATGGAGAAGAGGAAAGGGAGGTTAGTTAACTTAGTTGTTTTCTCTACACTGATGAACTCAATTACCTTTGTCGGGCAACCATCTAGACAATTTATGTGTACTGAAATAGATTTAACAGAGTGTAATAAGTATTTAACGATTGAAGTCTTATTGAACTACTAAAAGTTCTTGTTAGTTTATAGTTTACATCTTTACCTTACTTCTAACCTATGTTACCCGGACTTGGCATAAAAGGTGCCGTGTCCGTGTCGACCTGGATGACTTGTTTCGTACTATGTTGGACATGGCTTGCTATAAAAAATAAGACAAATTGTTTCCTACACTCAAGGTCCTGTTATTTTTTTAGGTTGTCAAGTACATTTAACTGCCTCATATCCTAGTGTTGACATTTATGGACGTCTAAGTAGAGCTACTTTTCCAAAAATTATTTAAACTCCGTCAAAACCATGTGTGAAACAATAATAAAATAAGAGTAATGCTATGCTTTTAGGTGTATAAACATAAGAACATAGCTAATTTTAAGAATATGTCGTGTTCTATTTCTTGTTTGACATGTCCTCGTACCCGTACCTAAATTTTGGATCCTTTATGGCCGAGTCCCCTTATCCTAAAATATTGGAATCTACCAAGCCCAACTCCCAGATTCATATCCACACCAACACACTTACCCGAGTCCAGGTAACATAGCTTCTAACTTCTCCTTTTGAGGCTACAACCTCCGGCTTTTAGATGTTTGTATTGTAAAATTTCTAAATTCCATCCAACTGGTTCTGCAGTAGAACTACTTTGTTATTCGTGGGTATCCAATTAGCGCTATGTTAAGCAATGGTCCTTTTTCTACCATTTGCAATGCTACTCATTCACACACCCACACCACCGCAAACTCAGTATTGAGATCTGAGACACCAGCACAACCACCGGTGCCAAAGCATGACCACCGTGTCTTAATATGCTTCTGCCACCATGTATTACCGTAACTCCAAATCTGAAATTCAGCAACCCTTGGTAATTGCATCTACCCAATTATACCGCCCTACATCACTACAATTACACGCGTCTCCACCAACATTACCTGCGGCCCCTGCCAAGATACCTCTCAACTGTATGAAACCAACATTGTATCTTGTTAACTGTTTGGCCAATCTGGAACTAAGAAGTTATCCTGCTATTAACGGTTTTTTTTTTTTTAAATTGAAGATAATGCTATCCATTTTCTTCTTCCACAATTTTTCATTTGTTTAGACTTAAATTCGGTGATCAATTACTGGGTTTTCTAATTCTCAGGTAGTTGCTTTCTTTCTTTAAATTTATTTTTATCATGGGTAGAACCATGAATGAAATTACATTTGTCTACCATGCTACTATTTTGTGACTGGTTACTTAAGCATTAGATTGTGAAGATCATGATGATATTCATGCTTCTATGTCTTGCGAACGAAACTCAACTCCCTCCGTAGTGCATGTGTTGGATTTATAGTAAAAAAATAAAAAGGGTTGGTTTAGTTAGTCATTTGTCTTCTCTTATCCACATTTGACTGAATCCAAAATAAGCCTGTTACATATTAATAATCAAACTGACTGACATGTCTGACATCAAATGCAGTCCGGTCAGTGCTTCATAAGATTTGGGTACCATATCTTTTGAGTTTTTTGGGAACTTTGCATTTCCTTAATGATCATGGTATTGATTTTTGCAGGCATGGCTTACTACCATTTCCTTGGCTCTTTGTAAGGTTGGTCTAAAAAAGTGAATCTGTTCTGGACTGAGATGTTTTAACTTATTCCTTTATAATCTCACTTATCCTCTTAATAGATTTCTTCCTTGAATATGCATTGCAGGCTTTTGATCTGCTGGAAATGCTAAAGAAAGAGGAAGAAATGCTTGCGGCAATAAAAGAGAAGCAATTTCAGGTATTTAAATGCGTAGTTTGGGCTTTGCTGACGGTAGTCTGTTTGTCACTAGTGATTTTTCTTGAATGCAAACATATCCTCATTAGAGAAATATAGAAGATTCTAAGTTGTAACCCCATTGTATTTTTTTAAGCACTTGAACACGATTTGTAATACTTCAGTTGCTTAGGATTTACTACACAGAGACTATTATTGGCATCTCATTTGAATTAAAACCTTAGTTGTTTATTGGTTTAAAAAGTGCAATTAAAAGGTGCCAAGAAAGGGGCACAACCCATGTTACTGTACATTTTTTTTTTTGCTGAGACCATGTTAATGTACTTGTACATTGGAAAAGCACCTAAAAGCTAAAATATATGACATCCATAATTCTCGCTGAAGATGTTTTGATGAGTTTTTAGATATTAATCCAGTACCAAAAAGAAGTATTCCCATTTTCTTTGATGCTCACTGTCTATTTGCAAGTGAAAATTTTCTTCTGAATTTGGGACAGCTAAATGCATTCTATGTGCCAGTAGCGGAGTCAGAGTGGCCTGCTACATGCCTCATTTCCCCCCTATTCCATGGTCTAGAAAGTGTTTATGTTTTACTTTCCTTTTTTGTTTTTTATTTAAAAAAATTTTCCACAGGAAGGGGGCAAGGGAATTGAACAGGCTATGCTTGACGACCGAGCCAAGAAAGCGGAAGCTTGGCATCGTGATGCTGCAGCTCGAGCTCGGCGGACAAAACCAGCTCAGCCTATTACGTGTGCCACTTTTGCTCAAGATGTATTAGAAGGGAGAGCTGAGGCTTCACATGCACATGAACACAAACACCAGCCAATGATATTTGGACCAGCAAGTGTCGTTGGTGGAAGCTTGATGAGTGAAAGGGAAAGGATGGCTGCACAGGTTTTCCAGCCTGGTCACAGGTACATTATCATGACATGACATACTTATAATTGAGTAGCTAAAAGGGGAAGTCAGGGCCCATTTGGGCAAATTTCTGGGATTGTGATGCAATCGCCGAAAGTTGTGATGGGGCAGCTGCCAAACAGTCAAATTTCGGAGATTGCACCAAGGCTCGTTTGGGGGACACCAAATGTGGCGCCAAATGGAGCCTTAGTCTAGGAGACCGCTGATCAAACTTCATTTGTGTAATTATTAGATTGCCAACGATGAGCATAGAGGAAGCTGGGTTAAAGGAAATGGAGATGATGAATAAATGGCAAGAGAGAACTGCCAAGTTCTTAGAGGAAACCAATTCTTCATGGCACAATGACAGTAGGAAGTCGGGGCCGAATGAAGAGGATGAAGATGAAGATGATGATGCTGCCCAAGATAAGGCAAGGGCATGGGATGATTGGAAAGACGATAACCCTCGCGGTGCAGGCAACAAGAAGCTCACCCCTTGTGGTTAAGACTCAGATCAGAGCACCTAGTTTAGTGTGTTTCATGTATGGTTTTGAGATCTAATAAATTACTGATTCGTGAACAGTTGTTACACATCTTTAGGTTGATTTGATATTTTATGTACCAAATTTTGTCACTTTTTATGTTCCTGTCAGAAGAAACTAGCCTGATGTATAATAGTAGTAGTATTAGTAGTATTTTCTTCAAGGGTTAACTACAGATACAGCCCTTGTGATTGGCTTTTTTTTTTGGTTGCCCTCTTAGTTTCAAATGTGTCACTAATGTTGTGGGTTGGACTAATATGCAATTGTTAGTGAATCTGTTAAATTTTACTAGACAAAAGTTTGCAGAGTTATATTCTCGTGTTAATTTACAAATATACCTCCTGTGAATACCATGTTTTTAAGATACCTATGCAGGCTGTCTACCGTATTTATTAACAGTTGCAAATTAGCCGAAATCTGCTACAGGGGCAAACTAAAAAACACGGTAACCACAGTGGGTGCATTTGTAATTAACCCTTTGTTTCAATATGTTTTGGCAATTCAACTCAAAAAGTTCCGTGAAGGCCATCTTTCTTTATGTATTTGTTTTGGAAAATCAATTGAGTAGGCTAATGATTGATTTTTGTTTGGTTCTTCCTGATGTGCCTCAGCAAGTCTAGTATGCCACATCAAATCACACGAAGGCACAACAACAATTATGTTAGTAAGAGAAGCAGGGTGGAATTGTGCACTACCCTGCCTTTGGTAAGTTGATGGTTATGTTCCTTTTGTTGCATTCAGCACTCAAGTGTGTTCCTTTGTTGCAAGCAAGCATTAATATAGTGTTGTGTATTTCTTCTTTACAAAATAGACATTAACTCAAACTCAAGTATGGTGAATTTTTTTCTCATCTGGGAATGCTAGGTGTAAAGGAGATTCTCAAATTAACATTAAGAGAATTACAACGGTATCCCAGACATTTACGTGAGAACAGAAGAAACATGAAAAGCCCTCCACACAGTCGAACTGAATGGAAGTGGAGCTTTGTTCCATTGTATTATATAAGTTGAGTATATGTAGCTGTGCGGGAACTTCTGAAGCTAATTCACTAAGGCTGAGCCTGACTAGAGTGTTTAATAGCAAGATTTATACAATTACATGCAGTGCAGATGAATTTGTCTCAACTTTTCACATTTAAAACTTATATGACAGCAATTGAGTAATTGAGTCCTTTTTCATCATTAGCCAAAACCAAAAGAAAAGGAGAGAGAGGGGTAAGAAATCGGATTGGATAGTTATAATGGCATTCCAAAAAAATAAAAACAAACAGAATGGCAGAGTGTTGAAATTGAGCTTTTAATTCTTATATCAAATTTGTTATCACAAGGAGTGCTGAAATATTCAAACAAATCACTACTAGTAGTAGTAGTAGTCAGCAACAACCAATTCCATTTCATGCAGCCAAAGGCCAAAACATTTGTAGTGAATTCAACAACAAACATTGGTTGGAAGAAAAAAAAAAAACAGCTTTAGGTATATATATATATGCCTATAACAATTCAGGCCATGAAAACAAACTAGTTAAAGAACCATATAATGAGAGCTATAGGAAGACTTCAATTCTGATAGAAGAACCCAAATGAAGATCACCAGTAGAAGATGAATAGCAATTTTGAAAACTGTCAACTATATCAGAAATTTCATTTCTTAATAAAACCAACTCTATAGTCAAACTAGATCAGAAGACCACCCACCTTCTCACTTTGTGAGACAAATTCAAGATTTCAACCATCAATGCATTTAAAGCCCCTGCAAATCCATAACCATATCCCAAACAAGATCGAACACACAATCAAATCTAGAGACAACACAATCCAAACCTGTTTCTTCCAGACGCGCGTCGCCTTTTGGTGCCCCAAATCAAACGCAAACAGTCCATTCTTTTGTGTAGATGTCGAAAACTCTCTACTCGAACCAATCCCATCATCGGACACATCCAATTCCACCTTGCATTCACGGCCATCTCCAACAAGGGACCTCTTCTTGTTCTTCTTCTTCTTCTTCAAGCTCTTCCCAAATGCCCCACCAAGCAATGGACGACCTATCGGCGAATCCAGACTTCCACTGCTGGAGTGTTTCAACCCGGCCCGAGGCGATTGCGGAGTCCCCAAATCCGCCTGTGAAGCCAACAATTGATGGAAAACAGGATTGAATTCGCCCTGAAAACAATGAGAACTGAAATCATCATCCAAACGATTGACGCTATCGCTGTCTATCATCTCATTGAAGGCGTCCTTGACGGTTCTGAGCAATGCGAGACCTTCGGGGCACTCGAGACTTTCGTGGAAGATTGCGAAATAGACGAAAGGGTGGTCGATGAGGAATGTGTAGGTCTTGTTCCGAAATGTGTGGAAGAAGAAGGTGTGCAATGGGGGAGTGTTCTCGAGGCATTTGGAAGCTAGGGTTCCGAGATCGGCGTCTTTGGAATTGAATTCCGCGAGAATTGTCGATCCCTTCGAGACAGAGGCGTAGAAGATCAAACTCGGATTCGAAATCATCATTCAAATTCACAGGAACGCCGCGATAAACAAACCTTCAAATCCACAAATACGCATCAAAATTTCTGATCGATTGAGCTTTGTTTGGCGATGTATCAACTATAAATTCATTCGATATCTCTCTCTCTCTCTCTCTCTCTCTCTCTCTCTCTCTAGGGTTTGGGGTCAAGAGGTCGTCGGCGAGGGACGAAACAGAGAGGTTCTTTCCATCGGAGAAAGAACAAACCTTAAATTACGTGAATGCCCCTTAATACACCGTCATGTACGTTTTCTCTAAAAACTAATAAAAATATTGCCACGTGGTGGATTACGATGTTTTTCTTGTTCATTCATTGGAGAAATTATTCTATGATACTGAAGTATATGTCATGTGGTGGTCCTGATCAGTAGCGAACTACTGTGTAGTTAAGTGCAAATTTTTTTCTCTCTCTTAACCCACTCGGCGCTTTTTGTACTGTTCTCTCTTACAAAAGTGGGACCGAAGACAGTTTTAAAAAAGGAAAAAATTAGTGAAAAGGGCATTAAGACAAGTGAAATTGGAATGAAGGGCACCTAATAAAATAATTTGATTGTTACTCTTAATTTTTTTTTTGGACCAAAATATCCCCATCCTCGTCATCTAACCTTACTATCAAACCCTAACCACCATTGCCACTACCCATGCCTAGCCTTCGGCCACCACCACTACCATCTCCGGCGACCTCTGACGACCGCCACTAGCACCTCCGGCGACCATCCACCATTGCCACCACCCATGCCTAATCTCCGGCCACCACCACTTTCACCTCCAGTGACCTCATACAACCTCCGACGACCGCCACTGGCACCTTCGGTGACCATCACCTATCATTCCACCTTCATTCAACAGTTCAGACCATCTTAAGAGAAATTTCTCTTAAGATCAGTCATTTTAAGAGAAATTTCTCTTAAGATGACTGATCTTAAGATCAGTTGGCCCTGGAGATTTGTGGTGGTGGTGGCAATGGAGGGGGAGGAGAGAGAGATGGTGGTTGTGGTGGTGGCTATAGAGGGGGAGGAGAGAGAAGAGAGTTGGTGGTAGTGGCGACGACTTCGGCGAGGCGACGACGAGGATAGCTCCGGTGGTGGTGGTTGTGATTGTTGTCACAGCCTGGTCCCACAATAGCATAACCGGAGCCTATGGCACGCCACCGAGGCTAAACCAATTCATTAACGTTCCCAAAAATTAGTTTGAAGAACACACGCAACGGAACAAAACAAAACATTTGAAAATTAGCAGTCCAGTCGACTGATATTGGTCCAGCAGAAACTTGGTTTTTAAAACATAATCCAGTCGACTGTTTTCTAAGTCCAATCGACTGGGGCTTCAAATATTCAGTCGACTGGTATGGTCCGGTCGACTGAAGTCCAGCCTGGATAAAACATCTGAATTGAAAACATGATCCAGTCGACTGTGTCAGGGACCCAATCGACTGATCCTCTATAAAATGACGCAGTGAGTTACTGAAAACGAGGCTCCAGTTGACTGCTTTCTCAACCAGTCGACTGGTTTATGACAGCATCACACATTCTGCAGAAATTCTAAGTTTAAAAAGTTTTTAAAAGCACTCAAGTGTTAAACACACACACCAAACTCATTCTAATGTGATCTCAACTAGATTAAAACATTGTCAAAACATAATTACAAGAGATTACAAACTATTACAACATTATAAACTCGTTCCACGATTTCACATTAAACATAAGTTTGAACAACCCAATCCTTATTACAACATTCCTATTGTCCCAAAACTACAAGATTAACATTCAGGTTGCCTTCTAAGTGAACTCCCAAATCCACGTGCTCACTTCTGCAATTCTTCGCCATCATTAATACCTGCAATGGTTATTTGAATAACCACACATATTCGATTTGTTTAAGCTAACGCTTAGTGAATAAATCAACACATGCAAATGAATGATAAACATGCTCGCATTCACATCTCTACATTTCATACTAGTCGCGGGAGACTCACGTGCACATTTCATACTCCCAATCTGCGACTCCTCACCAATAAGTCCACGTGAAATGGTAAGACCCACGATTCTTCTCTTCAATCGTGCGACCTTAATGCCTATATCGACTCCACAAAATGGCTTAGTGACCACGTGCTCCTCCTGACCCAAATAAGCAACTCAACATGCTCAAATACATATCACCGTGCTCTCGGTAATTGAAACATTTCACCATGCTATTGGGCCTACTTATCAATATAGTCGCCCAATATGAACTACACAATATATCTCTATGAATTAACACATGCTATTCAAACATAACATGAATACATGCCAAGCAATCATTCCATAATACAAAGTGTAATCACTCACCTCCGATTAACGCTCCTATAATTAAATCCGAAGAAAACCCGTGCGCAAAGAACGTGCAGAAGTCCGTCTAGTACAATTCCTATTGATCAGAAATTCAATTATCAACTTTTATGAAAAATTCTAAAAAATAACTTTTCGGAAAACTTAGCCAAACATGGCCTAATAGGTATCAAAACGAAGCTCTTACCTCGGGGAGTTCGAATATGAAATCTAGAAGAAAACAGACAGACAGAAGGTCGTCGTTTGGCGTCGAGAAGCTCGAAGCAACTATATCTCCCTTTGACCTCTTTTGGAAACTTAGGTTAGAAGCTTTACGAAAATATCAAGTTCATCTCTATCTATATATAGGCAATACTCTCGAGAATTACGTTTACCTCCCCTCGAGTTTTCAAAACTCCTAATTAGTCTCTGAAACTTTCTACACAGTTAATTCATAACTTCACGAGTAAAACTCCCAAATTACAAAAGTTTCTGACTAAGTTCTGTTTGGTTGCTAAAACGCAAATTTCTACATGACATTTTCGAAGTTGCTAATTAGCCTACTAAATAAATAACGTGTTAATTCGTCCTCACCAGGAGACTAAATCTAACAACAGAAATATAATTTAAACTAGAAAATAATACAGATAGTGAAATACACAGATAAACATTTAATTTCAGATAAACATTTAAAGTATTCCACAGTGATCGTCTCATATGCGGAGAGACTCCACAACAACAAAATGCTCAACAACACAGTCTCAAAGGGTTCTCTAACACAGACACCCAAATCGACTCGTGAGTCAAAACTCACTCAAACATGTGCCAAAGTGTACAACACATCACATCATCATGCATGACAATGTTATGAAATGAAATAACACGTATGCAGGTGTTATAATTGTGGTGGCTATGGAGGGAGGAGGAGGAGAGAAAGTTAGAGAGAGAAGAGAGATGGTGGTGGTGGCTATGGAGGGGGAGGAGAGAGAAAGTTAGAGAGAGAAGAGAGTTGGTGATAGTGGCGACGGCAACGACGACGGCTCCGGTGAGGATGGCTCCGGTGATAGTGGTTGTGATGGTGGTGGCTATGGAGGGAGGAGGAGAGAAAAAGTTAGAGAGAGAAGAGAGATGGCGGTGGTGGTCTCTTAGGGTTCCATAGGCAATTTTGCCATTTAGAGTGAAATTTAAAATTTTATAGGACTAAGAGGGAAAGTTAAAATTTTAGAAGACTTTGAGAGGAAATCTTTTTTTAGAGTGTGTCATTTGTGTGGGTTTTTGATTATGACTTGGCCTTTAATCCAATTTAGCCCAACCTTAGGGGCACCTTACGCCAAGTCTTCCATTAAAAAATTGTTTTAAAGTGATGGATCTCACTTTTGTAAGAGAGAAACATCACAAACTGAAAAGCACACAAATTCAAAGTGTGAAACACCAACAGAAGTGATTAACGAAAAACGGAGAGCCAAATAGGTAACTGTCCTTATTTGGAAAAAGTAATGCTATGCTAACTCAAATTTAAATCTTAAATTTGAATCCCAAATATTTTTTCAGATGTACCATATGCCGTAACAGTGATTAGTAGTACCACATACCATTGTTTTAAACATTGTCAAGAAAAGGTCCGATTTGAACCGGAAAATATCAAAAACCGATCTATTTTGTGAAAATCGGAAAACCCTGAGGTGGACCTTTGAGAGGAGACATAGAGAATGCGGGATCCACTGTCAGTCTCTTCTCATTAGTCCACCTCAAGGTGTAAATGCTTTTTGGGTATGTAAAGGTGTACCCCTACCATTGTTGTAACAAGAAATTAGAGTCGGAACAGGAAAGCTATGTTGTTGCCTATAGGGTCTGCAGAACGACAACAATTTGGCAAACGTAAACAGTAAAAACTACACCATTTTTGGTCATCCACTTCTTTTTCATTCCTTAGAAAAACGCACGGGCGTACACACATGACACAGTGACACACCCAAACCCACAACACAAAAAAAAAAAAAAAAAAAAAAAAAAAAAGGGGGCCACATTTTCTCGGTGAGGATTTAGTCCACTAATTGATACACTATTTAAGGAATCTACACGCTAACAAAAACGAATTTACCTACCCAAAGAGAGAAAAGTAAGAATAATAATAATAATCAGCAGTCTGGACAAGGGTTAAAAAAAACTATAAAATGAGAAATTAGCCAGAAATTTACTCAGAATGGATATAATACATACTCACCCAAAAAGTAATGTTTTCGCTGCATGTTGACAATATATGTGAATTATTATTGGTATAAGAGGTGCAATTGCAGACTAAGTCACCCAGCAAAAGAATGAACAAAATGATGAGAAACTATTACGCCAACCCAGCTGATAGGGAACATTTTCTTCCTGAGTAACCCAGTTAGCTAATATGACCGCCACACAGATTTTCTATTATGCCCAAAGGCCTCAAACAACTACCCGTCGAAGGGCCATCAAAGATTTAGGAATTTTCTTTTCTCCTTTTCTTCTCTTCTATTAAGTTACCTCATCAGCTAACATAAGGAGTATCAACAAAGGCCCAATCAAACACTTGCTCATATTGAACCGCAGCATTATCCCACGTACAGTCCCTCTCCATTCCTCTCTTCATCAACCCCTCCCACGAAGACTTGTGTTCTCTATACGTCCCAATTGCAACTTTTAGTGTCTGTCAATAAACACCCAATTGAGAGTTAAGTGATATAATTTCAGCAAAAAAAAAAAAAAAAAAAGAGAGTTAAGTGATATAATAAGAGAACATTTGTTTTCAGTTGTACCCTTTTTTCCAGGAAAAAAAAAAGGGTAACAAAACAACATCGACTAACTCAAGGTGGACAATACTTCACCCATTTTCTGAAGGAAAAAAAAAAGGGTGGACAATAGTGGCAATTCAACGTCAATTTTCAACATCTAGATTTTGTATCACCACATTTCGTATTTCTAAAAGAGTAATGCTAGATGCACTCCTAAATGCACAATTAAATGCACAACTCTGCTTAAAAATGTTGGACATCGTACTGAAAAGTTTGTACACAAAAAATGGAGTGTACAGGGTGTGCAAGCTTTTCAGCACAAAGTCCAATATTTTTAAGCAGGGCTGTGTATTTAGTTGTACAATTAGGAGTGCATCTAGCATTACTCTTTCTAAAATAACTCCAAGGGACACTGATGATAATGTCATGATCGCCAAACCAGCCCTTAAGTTGTGATTTCTAAAGGTTTCAGTAAGAATTCAGCAAATTCATAGCTGTTTCTTACAATTGGTATC
The DNA here is from genome assembly GCA_033977485.1 of Hydrangea macrophylla. NCBI lineage: Eukaryota > Viridiplantae > Streptophyta > Magnoliopsida > Cornales > Hydrangeaceae > Hydrangea > Hydrangea macrophylla. Next base: position 51,373,281 of record CM066992.1, on the reverse strand, counting down.
AAAGCCCTTTTCTGGGCAAACCCTCCATAATTCTTCTGTCATTTTTCTTCTCTATTTCATTTCTTTGAATCTCAGCTTCTCTACTCCGTTCTTCATCTGTTTCTTGTTCTTCATATTCTCTTACTTTTTTTTGTGTTCTTGTGACTGAAGTTGTTAATTTGATATGTTCTTGTGTGTGGAGCTCTTTCTTGGGCAGATTTAACTGAAAGAAAATCTCATCTTCCACATTTATAGAGTTTAAACGATTGAAAGCTTGCAATATTTGGTGGAATTAAACAATTCGAACCCGATTGAGATCATACATTGCTGCGACTGAAAGCCAAAACTCTCTGTAATTCTTTAAGTTTGGAGGTCAATTATGGAGACCAAACTGAAGAGTTGGGAAATTACTTGTGATTGCATTAATTCCAAACTGGATTACATGCTATGGTAATGCTTATACGAGGAAAGGGAGGCAAATGTCAGGCCCAATGTTAGTGTCACAAAAGTATGATTCAGTACAAGAGTATGTCCTCAGATTGAAGGAGTGGAAATCAACTTGCTGGGAAGATGAATTGGATGCTTCTGAGGAGTATTTTATCTTCATTTTCATCAATGGTTTGAAGGAGGAAATCAAGGAATCGATGCAATTATGGAACCCTCAAACTCTGTCCGAGACACAGGCCACTGCGAGGCTCCAGGAATGGTACCTCAGCCCCTTTGGAAGGAGAAAAATAATGGGTTCATTCTCACTACTAACGACAAAGGTTTTCATTCAAATTCTGGGCAAGAAAGTGATCAAAATGTGATGAATTTGAATGAGGAAACAATGACTGAAAGTGAGGAAATTAACAATAATTTTTCTCTGAAAATTGCTGCCAATCAATTCACTATTAAGGATCAACAAAAGGCACATGAAGAAGGCAAGGTTTCATCCTCAAATTATTTGCATTCAATTGAGCAAAAATATAGACAATTTGAGCTGAATTTTGTTAAGGAGTTATTCCCAAAAGAAGATGTTATTATCGAGTTTTCTGTGGCTAAGGGAATGAGTAAATACAAGGTTGTTTATAAAAGCCAAGAAGATGTTCAATTCAAACCCAGTTTGATTCAGGGAAATTCCATGTCACTGAGACTGGAAATTGGTCTATCCAGTCATGGTAGATTCAAGAATTTAGGCCAAGATCATTGTTGGCTTACAGAATTAAAGGACATCAAGGAAGGCTTCCTCAAATTACAACGTTGGGTGGGGAATTTGTTCAACCCAGGTGGGGACATGTCAAAGTCCTTTTCCCAACTCCCTCCATTTTCATCCTTGAGGACAATGATGATTTCATGGGGAGGGTATTGTCATGATTGCCAAACCAGCCCTTAAGTTGGGATTTGAGTAGCAGCTTTAGGGGGACACGTGTCCCAAGGAGAATATCAAACAAAAGTCGGTTGGTTTGTTGAGATTGTGGAGCAACTTGTATAAGTCACTGTGCTCTGTTTGGAACTCATTATGGAAATTATGAAATGAATTTTGTTCTATCTACTCTTTCTTGTCTTCTGTCGGCTCTCCCTCTCTGTTTCATCTTCAACCTTCTTCAATTTCTTGTGATTTCTAAAGGTTTCAGTAAGAATTCAGCAAATTCATAGCTGTTTCTTACATATACCCGGCCAAGGTGGCTCCCAACAAGCATATAAGGTGAAGGGTGGGATAGGGTTTGAGGCCGCACAAGGAAATATCTTATCATTTGACACAAGTTATGCACTTAAATGGAGGTGATGATATTGAGGGACTGATAAATTCCATTAAATTGGAGATAATATTTGCATAAGAAACCAACTTACCTCCAACAAACCCTCTCTTGATAAAGGCGAGAAGGTCCACCTGTTGAAACATTCCACATCAATGTTACAAGTACAAAAATGAAAAAAAAAATGAAATTTATATAGTAACACACTCATACACACATCTGTATATATGTAATACACATATAATCTGTGTGTGTGTGTGTGTGTGTGTGTTGGGGGGGGGGGGGGGGGGGGGGGGGGGGGGGGGGTGTATGTGGGAGGAGTCAAGGGTTCAAAGATAAATACATACCCTGTCCCTTCACCAAGGCCTTCTCGAGCATATGGATTGAAATTCTCCACTGTATCCTGAAACATGAAGGGGAAGGCATAGTAAACCTATATGATCATATATCTAAATATTAAAATTTTCACAATAAAAATATCTCACTTTAAGTCCTCCAGTGCCATGAACTACCGGTACAGTTCCATATTTCATTGCATACAACTGGTTGAGACCACAGGGTTCAAATCTTGAGGGCATCAATAGTATGTCACAGCTGAACATTTTGAAATATCAATTAAGCTAATCCATAGAATTTACTGGAACACAAACTTCCAAATCCAAATCTTGACTTACCCTGCTGTTATTCTATGAGAAATAGGAACATTGAATCCAACCCAACCACGGAACTTTTCTTTGTAAAATGACTCTGTTGCCCTCATCCACTCCTCGTATTGTTTCTCTCCTGATCCAAGCATTACCTGAAACAAAGTTAAAACCCCTGTTGGATTGACCTTTGGGAGACCACCGATACAGCACTACAACATAACCTTACATGTTGATGCAAAGACAAGTTCATTTGCGTACATATACATAAATATCTTTATATATCACAACCCACTACTGAGGTTTCATCCGTTCAGGAAGTACGACTTTAAATTTACTTACCTAAGAAAAATCATTACTTTGGATTTGATCCTCAAAAGCTCATTAATTACTTTTAACTTCCAACAAGTAAAAACCTTAACTTGTTAAATTGAAATATGATTCACAAACCAATATGAAAAAGTCTGTTAAATTAGAAGTTGCATCTCTTGAAGTTGTTCCAACCACACCGTCAATTAATTTATGGGACAACATAAAGAGAAGAAAACAATCACTTACAAATTGAACATCGTCTTGCAGAAGCTCTGGAGTTGCTGCCAAAATTATATCAATACCTTTCTGATAGTCCAGCCTCCCAACAAATCCAATCTATACAAAGTCATACAGAAAATTATGAATTAACGAATCGTATCGAATCACGAATCGTAAGATTCACTTCATGCAGAAAATAATACTATTATATATCGATATTGTGTACATATAACACATAAATAAATAAACAATATACAACGCTTAAAATGAATAAAATAACAATTTAACACAAGTTTCAGGCAATAAGGCTCAAAATGTAAAAAGTTTCCATATAAACTTAATTCTTCAATGTTCAAAACTATGAATCATGAGTCATGAATCGCATCGGATTGTATGAAATTCAGATCGACTCATATGAATCGAATTCATGGTTCAAGGTTGCGCTATCTGAGTCCGTTGTGATGACTCGGTGTATCGGCACTGCGGCTTGGTATCGGACGATACGCTTCGATACGCTAAATTTAAGGTTAAAAAAATATGAAAAATTATAAAATAATAAGAATTGCAAATTGGCCTAACAGATTAACAAAATACATAATGTACCAATTATAGAAGAACATGTCATTCAATTCAGACACTGTCGATCTATTGTCTAATAATTGTACACGCATAATTAGATCGAAATTGTTCAATACTACCAAATAATACATATATCACAATAACATGAAATATCAGTGCCACATGGAGTGTCGAGGTGGCTGGAAATCATCATCGTTATTCCCTTGATTATTGAACTCAATATGTGGATATGGAAACTGAAGGCCCCCAAATAGAATAGAAGCATAATCTGAAGGTTCAGGTTGAGATGACTGGCTTGATGATCCATAATATGGGTTTTGTGGTTGAGAAGGATTGACATGCTCAATTGGATGATAGTATCCAGCATCTCAGTCCCCATAGTATTTATTTTTTTAGAATATTAAGATAAGATATATACTCAAAAATTGTTGTTATTATATACGAAATAACCTAATATTTAGCAAAAAAATAATAATAATAAAAATAAAATAATAAATTTCTAAATATCCTTTCCCAACCTCCCCCCCTAATATTTAATTATTTTTGCTAAAACCCCTAATATGTATACTGTGGTAAGCCCAAAACAAGAACACACCGACACACTCACAATCACACTAGACACACACGCAAACAGATCGACATACCACAGAGATTGACACACACACTCACACTCGACACACACACAGATATCGCGACACACACGCACACGGAGATCGCGAGACACACACACACACATAGAGATCGACGCAACATACCTTCGGTGCTTGGAGTTCTTTTGAAGAACAGATCCGAAATTTGAGAGAGATGAAGATGAAGATCTAAAATTTGAGAGAGAGAGATGAAGATGAAGAAAAAAGCTTGGAGTTCTTCTGAAGAAACCCTTGGGAGTTCTGGGAATTTCTGGGTATGTGGCCAACATTTTTTTTTACTTTCTATCACCTCAATACTTCACGTTTCAGACAATTTGTGCCGAGTTATCATTATCTCGTCCGTATTGGCCGAGATAACTTGTGATACGAACTTTTTTTAGACTTGACTTTTACTAGCCGAGTTGACTCGTATCGAACCCCACCGATACCTAGTTAACTCGGCCGATTCACCTCGGTTTCGACCGAGTTTTCGAACCACGATCGAATCTAAATCAACAGATTCTAACAACCATGATACATCATAGCAGTACTAGGCATTGAATCTCACCATTGGACACTCGGGCTTAACGGGAAAACCCAATTCCTTTTGCAGAGCAATCTTGCATTGAACCTGAAATATTTAAACAACTTGGTGCGTGAGTAAAAAAATTTTTAGGACAACTTACTTTAGAAGTAGGAGAAGGGGCCCACCTTTCCAGACAGGTCATCAATGGAGTAGGGGGAAGCAATATGCTCATCCAGAGATGGGTTCCATTCAGTAGCGTCAATGCCATTCGTAATCCCTGCAGATAAACACAGAATGAGTTTGAATAGTTTAAGAATTGAAGACCGTAACTAACACAGAAAAACATGATGAAATGTAGATATGAGCATGATATTATCTGAGACGAACTTGAAAACCGTGTAGATCCCAAGATATAGCATGTTGACTAATTCAAAATTCAGTCAATTTCTTACTCCTGAAACTTCGTCTGAATAACAAATCTCGTCGGAAAAAGCACCCTTTATATGATCACCAGTATAATACTATCTTAATTGTCCTTAATGCACTCAATCAAAAGTTAGCCCCTACATGTACAGTGCCTTTTTTTTTTTTTTTTTGGGTTGAATCTTAGGAATCTTTAAAAGTGGTCACGCTCCCCGCCCCCGCTTCCGCTCCCGCCCCGCTCAAGAAGTAACCTTTGAAACCTCGTAAAGTTTAGCGTTTTCCCGCCCCCGCTCCCGCCCCCTCTCCCGCTTCGTGCAACTTAGGGTTGAATACATGTAGAATTCAAAATACATACCATTCAGGACACTATTTCGACTACTTAATAGCTCGTGTAGACCGTATCCACCATCAGCATTTGTTATTTCCTGAGCATAACCCTGCCACAAGAGAGAAACCAGATTTAACATCCAAAAGTAACAGGCATCGATAAAATATGAGGCACTTGTCTCATATATATCATGTAACTATATTGAGAGAGTTAAGTCCGTTTGGAAACAACTTTTTCTCAGCTTTTCTAACAATCTGTTCCACTTTAAAGGTAAAACAAAAAACACAAAAAAAAAAAAAAAAAAAAACAAAAACAAAAAACAAAAAACCAGAGGCATCAATTGCTGCTTTTTCCAAAAACATTACTACTAAAAATCTCTTTACTCCCACAGCAATACCAAACGGGCTCTAAGTCATTGTTGCAGATTAGCAGGTAAAAAACTTCAAGAAGGTAAAGGTTTTGGAACATAATGACCTTGCTAACTGTCAGTATCCGATCAGATGTCACGATTGCACCTTTCAAAACATTGACAGCTTCACCAGTATCAAGGGCATGCGTCCTTGCCCACGTAGGAAATACCCATCCTAGGGCCCCATACCACTCAGAAGGTAACCCCAAATTCTTGTAAGTTGCTGCAGGCTCCACTCCCTTGCATATACAATAAAAACCTTGTAATAGAGTATTATTGCAGTTTTGTATTTCTTATTTAGTGGAACCTGAGAAGCTCGTAAATATTTAAGCCTAACTATAATTCTCAAATGTTATACAAACTCAGCCACCATTCGATATGTTCAACCTAATGTGCTTTTCCAGTAGTATTCGTCACGTAATCAATCATGCAAATAATGTCTACCTGATGTGCAAGGTTATGTATTACGAGGATACTTCGAGCATCCTTGTAAACTCCATAGGGACGATACTTGGCGGACAAAAGTCTGCACCAAAATATATGTGAAGATCAATATCCAGATTCCAAACCACATTTACCAGCTTCAGGAAAAATAAAAACTAGTTTATGAGAATCATGAACAACAGTTTCTTTAGATCAAAAAGGAATTCCTCACTTGACTAAGAATAATTTGAAAGAAAAGAACCCATGAATTAATGAAATGGCAGGAGGTTATTGCAAGACAAATGGCCCTAACAGAATGCAGTTATTCATCATTAAATAATAATAATAATAATAATAATAATAATAATAATAATAATAATAATAATAATAATAATAATAATAATAATAATAATAATAATAATAATAATAATAATAATAATAATAATAATAATAATAATAATAATAATAATAATAATAATAATAATAATAATAATAATAATAATAATAATAATAATAATAATAATAATAATAATAATAATAATAATAATAATAATAATAATAATAATAATAATAATAATAATAATAATAATAATAATAATAATAATAATAATAATAATAATAATAATAATAATAATAATAATAATAATAATAATAATAATAATAATAATAATAATAATAATAATAATAATAATAATAATAATAATAATAATAATAATAATAATAATAATAATAATAATAATAATAATAATAATAATAATAATAATAATAATAATAATAATAATAATAATAATAATAATAATAATAATAATAATAATAATAATAATAATAATAATAATAATAATAATAATAATAATAATAATAATAATAATAATAATAATAATAATAATAATAATAATAATAATAATAATAATAATAATAATAATAATAATAATAATAATAATAATAATAATAATAATAATAATAATAATAATAATAATAATAATAATAATAATAATAATAATAATAATAATAATAATAATAATAATAATAATAATAATAATAATAATAATAATAATAATAATAATAATAATAATAATAATAATAATAATAATAATAATAATAATAATAATAATAATAATAATAATAATAATAATAATAATAATAATAATAATAATAATAATAATAATAATAATAATAATAATAATAATAATAATAATAATAATAATAATAATAATAATAATAATAATAATAATAATAATAATAATAATAATAATAATAATAATAATAATAATAATAATAATAATAATAATAATAATAATAATAATAATAATAATAATAATAATAATAATAATAATAATAATAATAATAATAATAATAATAATAATAATAATAATAATAATAATAATAATAATAATAATAATAATAATAATAATAATAATAATAATAATAATAATAATAATAATAATAATAATAATAATAATAATAATAATAATAATAATAATAATAATAATAATAATAATAATAATAATAATAATAATAATAATAATAATAATAATAATAATAATAATAATAATAATAATAATAATAATAATAATAATAATAATAATAATAATAATAATAATAATAATAATAATAATAATAATAATAATAATAATAATAATAATAATAATAATAATAATAATAATAATAATAATAATAATAATAATAATAATAATAATAATAATAATAATAATAATAATAATAATAATAATAATAATAATAATAATAATAATAATAATAATAATAATAATAATAATAATAATAATAATAATAATAATAATAATAATAATAATAATAATAATAATAATAATAATAATAATAATAATAATAATAATAATAATAATAATAATAATAATAATAATAATAATAATAATAATAATAATAATAATAATAATAATAATAATAATAATAATAATAATAATAATAATAATAATAATAATAATAATAATAATAATAATAATAATAATAATAATAATAATAATAATAATAATAATAATAATAATAATAATAATAATAATAATAATAATAATAATAATAATAATAATAATAATAATAATATTATTTCTCACAACCAATGAAGCAGTTACCAAAATCTCATCTCTCTTTTGATTGGCTGTGGCTTTTGCATTTAGGCAGAACCAGTACTTCCACTTTAGCTGTGAATTTGTTTTCGGGAACTATAATCATAAATGCTTTGGGAACTATATTCGTGGAGTTAGGGACTGATTTGGAATTTGAATTTGCCTTTTCTAATCACAAGGGGACAGTGGAAATTACGAAAAATTCATCAAAACCCCTAAGCTGCTTCCAGCATCACGTTAGGGCTGAAGCACATCTGGATGTGCTTCAGCCAAAACGGGCTTTTCAGCATCTAAAGTGGGCGACCAAAAGTTAATCTAAACAATCTAATATATGTGTTTTGGGTCCCAGAAAGCACATTTGGGAAGTGATTCCAAACAGGAACATAGCCCACTCATTTTCTAGCTCTGTTACCGCATCAGCAAGAAACCAGATTGTTCCACTTTCTTTGGAACCCCTCATCTTGGGAAAATTTGTAGCGGGGGAAGAAAAATGAGACAGATATTCCAGCCAAAACAATAGTGAAAAAAGACATGACCATGTTTTTAGGAGATCTTCGAAAGCAATCAGCCATAGATCATAGAGAAAGAAAATAGTACAAAGAAAATATAAACAAAACAAATGGAGTAATTAGCAACAAGTTACTTACACTGGCACGAGGCCTGCATGCCAATCGTTAACAAGGAACAAACTTTTCTCCCCATAAGTGAACCCTCCCAACGGAAGCACCAATGGAGCTTCACATGCTGCGTGACAAAGTAAACTGAACAAACTTTTCTCCCCATAAGTGAACCCTCCCAACGGAAGCACCAATGGAGCTTCACATGCTGCGTGACAAAGTAAACTGAACCGAAACTGCTTGACCAAAAAAAGTAGTAGGACACTTGTGATCTTTAATAAATATCGTTAGTGATATATCAAGGTCAAGCCTTTGATAAGAACAACTAAAGATCTTACCTGATTATCGCCAAAAGCACCATATATATCGCCATATGGATTTCCAGGTCGGTGGTATGAAGGATGATCTACAAACACCTAAAAGAGGAGAAACAACTCATCGAAAATTTTCCCAAACTCTACCGAAATCACTAAGCAATGAGTAAATATAATGAAGAGGTATTCCTCATACGATTCTTGAAAGGTATTTTTACACAAACACAATGAGATGTTAAAAAATAAAGGGTAAAATGCATTTTGCACCCATGCACTATACGACAATTTGCACTTTGGTCCCTTATCTTTCAGTTGTAGAAATGTGGTACTGTTCACTTTGAGGCCAATCACAATGGCAAACTTCAATCAGCTTACATTCCATGTGATAATTTCTACTATTTCAAACAGAAGCCGATAGAAGGTTGACAAAAGCCCGAAAGTACGGCACCAAATTACTACAAATTGAAGTATGAAGGACCAAACTGCAAAAGGTTGTATAGTTGAAGGTGCAAAATGCATTTTACCCAAAAATAAAATAGAATAGCGTTATGAATGGAGTCGACAAAGAAAACTAAAACAAATATGTATCATCAATTACACGGCATGTAAAGTTTTTCTTACCCAATCAACACCTGCCCTATACTCATGGAAGAAAGAAACCTCTTGCTCCCCTCCAAAACAATAAATCTTGATGCAGCACTTAAGGTCAGTTGCATTGGAAAATACTTTATCTGAAGGACCACCATGTAAATATCTTGGAGAAACAACCATTACACGATGTCCACGCCCAGCTAGGGCGATAGGCAAAGAACCACAAACATCTCCTAGGCCTCCTGTCTTTGAATACGGTGCTGCTTCAGAGGTAACGAAAACGATGTTTCGGGTTACTCTTACCGGAATTTTCACCTCTCCTTCAACGTCCTCGGTCACTTCTTCTCTATTGTTAGCAAGATCATCACGAGGGTCAATAAATTTGTTGTCACCTGTACTTCAAGTATAAAATATACATCCTCAGCACTAGACTATATTCATCACCATAACATACATACTATACTGAAATGTTCAATGGCCTAAAAAAACCACCCCCCACAATATTTTGGAAAAAATGATCTGGAAATGGCACTTGAGAAATTCACTGAGAAAGCTAGGGTTAACCAAATTCAAAATGAAAATCAAGATATCTAAGTTGCAAAAGGTTCTGAATAATAAATAAAATTCAGGTAATTGATATTATATAGTAAAAAAGAAGAGACATCAATGAGCATTGTGTCCCAAAGAAAAAAAAAAACCAAGAAACTATTGTATGTTGTGCCGCGGAAGCTATTTCCAAACAAAGACAATATAAATCCAAACAATCCAATCGAGAAAGAAACGGAGAAAATCAAACACTCACAAAGACACAAGATTTCATGCGTGGTTCAGCCAAATATGCCTACGTCCACACACCAGAGCCAAGGAACAATTCCACTATCAAGCAAATGATTACAATTCCCAAAGAGAGTACACACTCCCACCAAAACAAAACAAATCGATCTCTCTAAACAAAACCTCACCAAACCCTCAAAAAGGCTAACAAACAATAGAGATCCTAATGAACCCTAAGGTTCTACGATGAACAATAAGCCCTAAATTCAATGACTTAAACTAATCTATATGACTCCCAAAGAGTCCTTATATAGGGCTACACATATTCCCTATTCCAATATGCTTAGGATTTGCTGCCAAAACGAATTAGGAATCCAAAACCGAACAGGAAAGCTTATTTCCTTCAAAGAGCCAATAGTCTGAAATTCGCGTGTCCGCTCACGCCGTACACCTAGCAGGCGACATTTCAGAACCTTATAACAAATAACCTCACACACAGCTCACTCGAGCAGACCGCTCGAGCTACAAAACCTATTTTCGATTCCTTCTTCAAAACCAAATCGATCCACAAATTCCAACAATCTCCACCTTGGCGAGATTTCCAAATTTTGTAAATTGAGCCACACGACTCCAAAACAAACAAACTCTACCTTGGTGAGATTCGATCCAAATGCTCGAGCTCCAAATCAACCAAATGCAAATCCAAAGCCAAATCCCAAAGCAAACCCAAAAACAAATGCAAAACTGTAATCATCATCCACCTTAGCATGACATCTCATGCCAAGTTCCAAAAATAAATGTCCTTGCTCCGGCCTCTAATTGTGATCTTCAATGAAAATTTGTCAAGTCCAAACCACATTTGAACTTGAACCCACCAATGACCGAAGTCAACAAATGCTCCAAACGAACAAGATCACCAAACAAATTGTTTTCACGACCCGAATTGAGTTGCACCAACTCCAAATCCAAACGAGCAAACAAAGTGAGCAAATTCCGAATTGTTGCAATCAACCCCATCTTGGTTCAAATGCCATCTTCCTAATGAGCACGCTCCAAATCACACAAACGAGGTTGAGGAGACACCCCTTCCAAACCAACTTGGACAAGGGGACTATCGCACTCCACTTTCTCCACATATGGGGATATTCTAAATTCAACTCCTCCAACAGGACTCCCAAACGAATGCACATCAATGAGCACATCCAAACGATGATTCAACATGTCAACATCCAAACAAGTATCCTCCCCAAACACAACTTGCTCTCCAAAACAAACCTTGCGAGCACGCTCCAAATCAAACAAACGAGGTTGAGGAGACACCCTTTCCAAACCAACTTGGACAAGGGGACTATTGCATTCCACTTTCTCCACATATGAGGATACTCTAAAACCAACTCCTCCAACAGGACTCCCAAACGATGATTCAACGTGTCAACATCCAGACGAGTATCCTCCCCAAACACAACTTGCTCTCCAAAACAAACCTTGCGGGTCTTGATACTTTCCAAACAACCTTCTTCCAATGGACCTTGACAAGTCCCCAAATCCACTTGTCCATGCGTCATGTGCGGAAGCTTGGACCCAAGATAAAGTTTCTTCCCAATGGTGGCGGCTCCACCTCCAATCGAGCTACCCCGCAAGAAGTACAAATTCTTCTCCCTTACCCTTCTAAACAAAACGAGAGCACCTCTTGAGACCTTCAAGCCTCCATCACTGTTAGAGGATAATATTGTAAATAGTGTAATGTTATAGTGTCCCACATCGGTTAGATTGTAAAAGTGTAGCTTCTAGCTAAGCCTATATATATTAGGCTCCTCTTGTAATCATAATTTAATTTGAATTCAATATATCATTTTCCTTTCTTTTACATGGTATCAGAGCAACCCGATCTTAGGGTCCGCTCCTTTTGTTATTGCCGATCATAGTTGATCGAGAGTGTTTCTCGTGTTCTATCAATTGCCGGATCTCTGTCCAAGATCCGAGAAGACTAGCAGCCCCTCAAACCCTAGCCGTTACACCCTCAAGTACTGTTCATCCGAAAGTTACTGTTCATCCGAAAGTATTGTTCATCGCAGTTACTATTCATCACGGGCACTGTTCATCAGAAAGTACTGTTCATCCGAAGCTACTGTTCATCGCAGTTACTATTCATCGCGGGTACTGTTCATCAGAAAGTTACTGTTCATCGCAGTTACTATTCATCGCAGTTACTATTCATCAGAATCACTATTCATCGCCCAAAAAAAAAATACATATATATATATTTTTTTTTTTTTTGAATCCAAAGTTATCTTTAGCCCTTATCTATGGAATCCAAAGTTTCTCGGGACGAGTATACTCAGTTCTTACAGTTCCAGGCATCTCAGCAGGCATCTTCTCCTAGTACCTCTCTTGTTCAGAAAGGTACCTCCACTGCTTGTCTCACCTCTCGTTCTGGAGCCACTGATCACCTCACAGGTATATCGACCCAATTTTCATCTCTTGAAAAATCATCCTCATTGCCCCCGGTTACATTAGCCGATGGCTCCTCTATTCCTGTTGAAGGAATAGGGACTGTCTCATTGTCTTCATCCTTGTCTTTATCTTCTGTTCTTTACATACCTCGGTCTCCTTTTAATTTAATTTCTGTTAGCAAATTGACAAAGAATCTTAATGCTTGTGTCTTATTTTCTCCTGATTCTGTTCTTATTCAGGATTTGACGACTCGGAAGACGATTGGCGTAGGGCATGAATCCGATGGTCTCTACTATTTTGATGGTTCATCTCCACCGCCCACTTCTCCCACTACTTGTTCTGCTACAGTATCTCCTCACCAGATTCATTGCCGCCTTGGACATCCTTCTTTGGCCAACTTGAAGCTGCTAGTACCTAGTTTGAGTCATTTGTCTATTTTAGAGTGTGAGTCGTGTCAGTTGGGGAAGCATCACCGTGTCCAATTTGCTCCTCGAGTTAATAAAAGAGTGTCTTGTCCATTTCAATTAGTACATTCAGATGTTTGGGGTCCACATCGTATAACCTCTATTAAGGGGTATCGGTACTTTGTTAGCTTTGTTGATGATTTCTCCAGAATAACGTGGATTTATTTAATGAAAAATCGTTCCGAGTTATTTTCAATATTTTGTGCATTTTGTAATGAAGTTAAAACTCAATTTAATGTTCCTATTCAAATTCTTCGTAGTGATAATGCACAGGAATATTTCTCTCATCCATTCACCACCTACATGAGCAAATGTGGGATGCTCCACCAATCATCGTGTGTGCACACACCTCAGCAAAATGGTGTTTCAGAAAGGAAAAATCGTCACTTGTTAGAAGTCACCCGCACCTTGTTGTTTGAAATGAGGGTTCCAAAATGTTACTGGGGGGATGCAGTTCTTACTACTTGTCATTTAATTAATCGTATGCCTTCCTCTGTTCTAGATGGATGCACTCCTCATGCTACATTATTTCCTACTGAGTCTCTGTTTCCAGTTAGTCCACGTGTTTTCGGATGTGTTTGTTTTGTCCATCAGCTTACCCCGGGCACTGACAAGTTAGACCCACGTGCTATTAAGTGTGTTTTCTTAGGGTACTCGCGTGTTCAGAAAGGCTATCGTTGTTATAGCCCTACCCTGCGTCGTTTCTTTGTGTTAGCAGATGTTACCTTTTTTGAGTCCACTCCATACTATTCAGAGTCCCACTCTATGAGCGATCCTGATTTTATGCTTCCCTTACCTCTTGCAATACCTCCCACATCCCCTGTCCTTCCCACCCCAGAGGTTTCCTCCCACCTGGATCGCCCACACTTGCAGACATACACTCGCCGCCCTCGGACCGTTCCGGATTCTGCTACTCCGTCAACCGCCTCTGCGTCTTCAGATCCACCTCCATCAGAATCTGACCTTCCCATTGCTCTCCGTAAGGGTAAGCGCTCTTGTACTTCTCATCCTATTTCCAACTTTGTCTCTTACAATCGTCTGTCTCCTAGTTTTTCTTCGTTTGTTACCTCTTTGTCTTCTGTGTTTGTTCCTAACACTGTTGCAGAGGCTCTTACCCACTCCGGATGGAGACAGGCAATGGAGGATGAGATGTCTGCCTTACGAGATACTGGTACTTGGGACTTAGTTCCTCTTCCTTCGGGCAAGACAGTAGTGGGATGCCGTTGGGTTTATACTGTTAAAGTGCACCCTGATGGCACAATAGATCGCCTGAAAGCCCGCCTTGTTGCCAAGGGCTATACGCAGGTTTAGGGCCTTGACTATTCCGAGACGTTCTCTCCTGTGGCTAAGATCACCTCTGTTCGTCTCCTCATTTCTCTTGCAGCCATATATCACTGGCCCTTACATCAGCTTGATGTCAAGAATGCCTTCCTTAATGGCACTTTGTTGGAAGAGGTATATATGGAGCAACCACCTGGGTTTGTTGCTCAGGGGGAGTCGAATATGGTATGTAGATTAAGAAGATCTTTGTATGGCCTGAAACAGTCTCCTCGTGCCTGGTTTGGTAGGTTCAGTGATGTAGTTGCTGAATTTGGACTCCAGAGATGTGGTGTTGATCATTCAGTCTTTTATCGACATACTAAAGCAGGTAAAATCTTCTTGCTTGTATATGTTGATGACATTGTTATAACCGGAGATGACTGCAAGGGTATTTTGGAGTTGAAGTTATTTCTGCAAAACAAATTTCAAACCAAGGACCTCGGGCAGCTTAGATATTTTTTGGGTATTGAGGTTGCCAGGTCAAGTGAAGGAATTTGCTTATCTCAAATGAAGTATGTTCTTGATCTCCTATCAGAATCAGGGATGTTAGGATCCAAACCTGTGGAGTCTCCTATGGATCCTAACACCAAGTTACTATCAGATCAAGGGGAGTTATTGGAGGATCCTGAGCAGTATAGACGTCTGGTTGGTAAGCTTAATTATCTTACTGTTACTAGACCTGACATTGCCTTTTCAGTGAGTGTCATCAGTCAGTTCATGAGTTCTCCTCGTACCACACATTGGGAGGCAGTGATGCGTATTTTGAGGTATCTCAAAGGAGCTCCAGGCCGTGGTTTATTGTACCAGGATCGCGGTCATATACGTATTGAGAGCTACAGTGATGCTGATTGGGCTGGATCTCCTGGTGATAGGAGATCCACTACAGGATACTGTGTTTTGGTTGGTGGTAATCTTGTGTCCTGGAAGAGCAAGAAGCAAACAGTAGTTTCTAGGTCGAGTGCTGAGTCTGAATACAGGGCTATGGCACATACTACGTGTGAATTAGTGTGGATGAAGCATCTACTAGAAGAGCTTGGGTTTACTCAGTCTTGTCCTATGAATTTACTTTGTGACAATCAAGCTGCCATTCATATAGCTTCCAATCCAGTATTCCACGAGAGGACAAAACACATTGAGGTTGATTGTCATTTTGTTCGGGAAAAACTTCTAGAGAAAGTAACCAATACCGTTCACGTGAAATCCGCGTATCAGTTAGCCGATTTGTTCACAAAAGCATTAGTTGGGACTTGGGTTAAATATATATGTGACAAGCTTGGTGCATATGATATGTATGCTCCAGCTTGAGGGGGAGTGTTAGAGGATAATATTGTAAATAGTGTAATGTTATAGTGTCCCACATCGGTTAGATTGTAAAAGTGTAGCTTCTAGCTAAGCCTATATATATTAGGCTCCTCTTGTAATCATAATTTAATTTGAATTCAATATATCATTTTCCTTTCTTTTACAATCACCAATAGTGATTTTGAACCCTTGGACTCCAAAACACCCAACAAAATCAACTTCAACTTCAAATCCGGCACATATCAAACATCTGTCAACTTCTTAATGGTTCCGTCATATAGCTTCGAACGAACATCTCCAACTCCCATATTCTTACAAACACCATTGCCCATATGAATTGCTCCACCCTTCAACATATTCAATTTGGTGAAACTCTCCATATTGGGACACACATGATGGGAACAAGTCGAATCGAGAACCCATTTATCCAAGTGATCTTCTTCAACCGTGATAGCCAGTACAAATTCCAAATCATCATCAATTTGAACCACATTGGCATCCTTCTTCATATCATTCACCAACTTAGGACAGTCCTTCTTCCAATGACCCTTCTCACTTCTCGGGACAGTAAGCACAATCATCTTTGGCCACTTATGACCTACCTCTTGAAACTCCTCTCCCACGAGGTTTGTTTCCAAAGTGTGTGTTCCTATCCTCAGATCTTCCTCTTATTGCTATAGCTTTAGATGTATCGTTGTGGATGCTCTTATCTCTCTTCCTAAATTCATTGTTCATGAGAGCATTCGACACATCCTCAAACTTGATTGAATCCTTTCCATAAATCAAAGTAGTAGCCAAGTGTTCATACCAATCGGGTAGGGAATTCATAATAATGAGAACCATATCCTCATCCTAAACCTCTTCTTCCAAATTCAATAAATCGGCAAGTAATTTATTGAACGCATTCAAATGACCCAACATAGACGTACCTTCAACATACTGAAATCGAAAGAGCTTCTTCTTCAAATAGAGCCGATGTTCCATGCTCTTCGTCATATACGTGTCTTCCAATTTCTTCCAAGGAGTTTTTGCCACGGTCTCCCTCATGACAAAATACTTCACATCATTAGCGAGACAAATCCGAATGGATCCGCATGTCAACTTGTTCATCTTCAACCATTCCATCTCATCCATCTTTGAAGTTTGGTCTCCCAAAACAAAATTCAATTCTTGTTGCACAAGGGCATCCATCATCTCGCACTGCCACATCCCAAAACTGTTTGTTCCATCAAAATTTTCAACTTCAAACCTTGCGCTTGAAACTAGAAGCCGTTGACTTGAATCCACCCGTCTTCGAACCAAATATGTCTTTCTCCACATGTCCGGTCTCAACCATGGCACTCTGATACCACTTTGTTGTGTCGTGGAAGCGATTTCCAAACAAAGACAATATAAATGCAAACAATCCAAACGAGAAAGAAGCGGAGAAAATCAAACACATACAAAGACACAAGATTTCATGTGTGGTTCAGCCAAATATGCCTACGTCCCCACACCAGAGCCAAGGAACAATTCCACTATCAAGTAGATGATTACAGTGCCCAAAGAGAGTATACACTCTCACCAAAACAAAACAAATTGATCTCTAAACAAAACCTCACCAAACACTCAAAGAGGCTAACAAACAATAGAGATCCTAATGAACCCTAAAGTTCTCCAATGAACAATAAGCCCTAAATTCAATAACTTAAAAGTTAATCTCAACGACTCCCAAAGAGTCCTTATATAGGGCTACACATATTCCCTATTCCAATATGCTTAGGATTTGCTGCCAAAACGAATTAGGAATCCAAAACCGATTAGGAAAGCCTATTTCCTTCAAAGAGCCAATAGTCTGAAATTAGCGTGTCCGCTCGCACGGGTCACCTAGGAGGCAACATTTAAGATCCCCATAACAAATAATCTTGCACTCTAGCTCGCTCGGGCGGGGCTCGCTCGAGCGACACAACCTATTTCGATTCCTTCATCTTCAAACTAAATCAAGCCACAAATTCAAACACTGTAGACATGGGTTCATATTACCAATAATGCAAGAATACCTATTGCATGCTTCTAAAATTGCTAAAAAAAAAAACAATGTCACCTTACTTGTACACTATGCAACAGCTTAATTTTGGCATTGTAATGCGAAATTAAGAGAGAGAGGACAGTCAGGCACCTTTTTACTTTGAATTACAGAAGGCACATAATATCTCCTAAACCACACAGATATTCCACATGACCCAAATAAAGATACCCTGTCTATTTACCCAGAATTTTGAAATGTATAAAGACTAAGGTCTGTAAACCAACTTGTAATGGAGTGATAGGGAAATTTTGTTGACAAGTAATAGGGTGCATCCGATTAGATTTTAATAATCCAAAAGCAAGGAATGGAGTGATAGGAAATTTTGTTGACAAGTAATGGGGTGGCATCTGATTAGATTTTAATAATCCAAAAGCAAGGCCAGCCCAAGTAAAGTGATGATTCTTTGAGAACTCAGGCCGTTCTAAAGGGTAACCCGCCTCCCATCATGTACAGCTCAAAAAATTAAAATCATACTCATAACTTCCCAAGTGTCAACCCCAGAATGACTACAGACTACTACATCAACCATTCGCAATTGCAGTGACATTCATTCACCCCATGAGCATAAACTACTATGTATCCTAATCCCATGCCTCAATAGTCAATACCCTTGGACCCAAAAAAATAAGCAGATGACCTACCGAATAAAATTTACAACTGAACATCCAGAAACCAAATCATTCTCAATAGCTAAAATCATCAAGGTGGGCAAAAAATGGGATAAAGAAAATTTTATGAACACAGTGAATCAACAAGATTCCTGAAGAAAAAAGCTTAGCAATAGGAGTGAGGCCTCCACTTATTCCACTAGCAAGCAATGTTATGGCGTGATCCAATTGTCATTAACCAGCCCACTGCGTCTATTAATCCAGGTACTAATAATTGGAGTAAAATGGATACCTTTCAATTGACCCTCTACTATGTAGTGGAGTAATACTTAAAATAGTATAACATAATTCTCATTGGGAGATGAGACACAACACAAGGTGTGACTACCGAGGCACTCAAAGGTTTGGTACAGCATACTACTATAAATTAGTATATAATCCCCTTCCAGCCTTCCTTATCATTGTATTTCATAACATTATAAACAGTTCAGTTCAAACGTAGTACGTGGGGGGTTATAGATTCATACATACAAACTCAATAAAAACAGATAATGTGAAAATTAGAAGTGGAGATAAGACTCTGGAAATTAAGAAAACGAGACGAAGCAGCAAAAACAAAAAAAGTACTAGTAAAAATTTTGGGGCACGATTGTACCAGATTGGGGAATCAATTGAGAGCCAACAACAGAATCAGAAACGTCTTTCTGAGTGCCGATTAAGAGTCCCTCCGTATCAGTTTCGACAGAGCTACGAACACCACTCGACTTCATATCTTTGACTGATCTTCGAAGCGAGAGAAATCGAGGTTTCCTTCTATGGCCAAACAAGGAAGCGAAACCGACTGGCTTGATCGGAGCAGTCTCTGTTAAGTTTAGAGATGATTTGCAAGAGACGGTTCTAAATGCTTGCAGAGTCTCCATGATGAGCCAGAGGAGAGGAGCAGAGATAAGAGAGAGAGATAGAGTTGAGAGTGAGAGAGAGAGAGAGAGAGAGAGAGAGAGAGTGAGTGCCCAATTTGGACGCAAGGGATCGTGAGTTCAGACAAAAAAAAGCAACAAAAAAATCTGGAAAGAGGTATAGAGAGAGAGAGAGAGAGAGAGAGCCAGTTATTTGAGAGATTTTAGATTTTACCCAAAAAAGAGATTTTTGACACAGAGAGAGAGAGAGAGAGAGAGAGAGAGTGTGTGTGTGTGTGGGGGGGAAGTAGAGATCTTGTGAAAGCGCGAAGTCGAGCATGTGAGTCAAACGACGACGTCTGTATTTTTTCAACCATTTGGCAATAGACAATTGGGTGTACAAAAGCGCCGTTGTTTACGTGGTGTATGTGGAACGTGACACGATTACGAAAAGTGTTTGGATAACTTGGCTGTGATTTTATAAAGTACTACAGACAATATAGAAAGAGACACGTACGAGAATGAGAAGATTAAGTAACTGAATGCGTTACGACAGTTCCGATTTACTAGTAATCAAAACGACGATTTGATGTTGAATTTTTTACCCGAACAGTCACTATTTGAGTCATATTTCCTTGACTCACCCTGTTTTCAACTTATTTATTAAATTTATCATTTTTTAAAGTCGTTATTTCAAGTAACGATTTCATAAAAAAAGTTCAGTCAGAAGCCACTACTACAAATAGCGACTTATAGAAAACACTACTTGAAGTAACGAATTCAATACAAAGAAGTCGTTACTTGATGTAATGATTTCTTTATATTGAAGTTATTCACAGCAAGTTGTGTTTGGTGTTTGGGCATGCTAGAATCCACTAAGATTCAGTGTGTGAGTGAGTGAACTTGTAATTCTTGAGATAATGAATAAGACTAACTTTGAATCAAACGATTGTGTAAGCAGACAAGAATTAAATCTACTAAAATCCTCAAAACAGTATTGACAAGTTTGATGAATGTTAAAATCATACAAGTAGTACCTCGAGTGTAGCATTGAACTTCATTTTCATTGATGGTTGGATTACAGATACTTGGGGAATTGAAAAGTACAAACTAGGAGACTTAGAATTGAATGTAAAAGAAAGAAATCTAATCGTATGGATGCTTTGAATGCTGGTTTCGAGTATGAATTGTGCGAGAGAGAGTTCTGATGCTACATCCTCTATGTTTATAGTGTAAGACTAGTCCTTAACTGCCTTGAACGTGCTTCCGTGATTTTCGGCCTCAACGCCCACGTCTTGGTACACATGTCTAACGTAGCTACAGTCTATCGGTCACATTGGTCCAATTCAATCTTCTCTGGATCAGACCGGTGTGTGGTCACTTTCTTCAATTTGGCTCATTCTTCAATCGAATCTAGCAGGAGGGCACCTCTTCCTTGATTAGCCTTGAATTGACACTGGGCAGGCTTCACCTCAGTCTGGTGACCCATGAACTGACCTTATCATTTACTATCGTTGGTATCGGTCCAGACCCCATCCTCTGGCTAATTTTCAATCTTGTTTGGCTTTGACCCACACTATTTCCTGTCATCAGGCCCAACCATCCTTGGCTTATCCTGACCCCGATGGCCCCATGAGCCGAGCAAATTCATTTGCCCCCCAAAACATCATATCAAGTTGAGGACTGACTTGATGTGATGTTTTGATCTTTAAAACGCCACGTGTCATTCGGGGAGAGGTTTGCTCACATGCCCACTGTTCGTCTCGGAGTTCGAAATGCCACTATTTTTTATTTAAAAGTAGAGAATGCGTATTGTCAGCCTTTCTGCTTTTTGATCCTAATGCAACCTAAACTCCTCTTATCTAAATCAAAACTTTATCTCTTTCATCCTCGCAATCCATGACTTCCTCGAAGAAATTTGCGTCTTCCTCTGATGACACTCCTACTGAAGAAGTCGAAACTCCAACCCCTTGCACTCAGGTGAGGGATTATTTATGCGTTTAGAGAGCAGATTGTGCTGCTGAATCCTTCGTTCTTTTATCTTCCCAAGAGACCACGAACCTCATAGGTCTAGGACTTACTTTTCTCAAGCAATCTCCTTTCTTATCCCCCTCTCTCTTTTGAAATCTTAAAATACCAGGGGGAGATCGATCTTACCAAGGTTTGTTCGTCCAATATGGTCCAAAGCTAGCCTTCTCATTCACTCGACTGGGCTGGATGGGTAGTTAGGGATGCATCTGCCAAATCCCATGTATGGATTCAAAACGGCATCGACCATGCCATTCTCCTTTCCAAATCCAAAATCCAAATGCACCACTCTCTCCTCTATTCCGCCTTAATGTTCTGGGCTCCCTCTTACAACTCTTTTCTTTTCAAGGTCGGTCCCATGGGACCGACTGTTAGAGACATTAGCTACCTCCTAGGGTTTCACCCTCATAAAGAGGAGTTTGGCTCCGATTCTGAGATCCCAGAAGTCATTTTTGCTTACCCCTCAGCTGATAAGAGTGCCAAGGGTAAAACTAAACATGTTTCTACGTATCGGTCTTTCCTTCAAAGCTGCATAGGTGAGAAGGGAAGCAAAGTGACCGATTTTGAGCATATAGCTTTCTTATCTATTGGTTAAATAAGTTTTTTTTTTGTTCTGCTTCCCTAGCCATTATGAAGGAAGATACTAATCTTGCCATTGCCTTGGCTATAGGGAAACCCATAGCCATGGCCCCTATAGTCTGGTCCCATTTGGTGCATTGGGTCCATGACTATGTTAAGTCCAATTTTGCTAAAACTGCAAGTGGCCCCTTGTGGTTACTTCAGTGCTAGTTGATGGCTTATTTCCCTGAGCTCGGTCCATCCATTGATTCAGATACAGATGCCTCCGTCTTTTCGCCTTCCGATATGCTGACCTTACCTTTCTATCTCATTCTTTCCCTGAATGCTTATCTTTTTTCTATGACCGATGTTCTACACAGTCCCCATCTCAATATCTTCCATTTTCCATCAATTCAGAAAGTTATCCTTCATTCTTTCAACTTCCAACCAATCAGACTGATATTGGTCTTGAAATCCAAACTCATTACGACGAGATATGGGGTGGTTACTTGGTACCGAGGGACATTATTTATAGTCCCACCCTCGGTTCAAATTGCAAATATGGGGTTGAGTATTACAATCCACCATTCTTTGCCCAAGAGTTTGGCCTGAACCAGATGGTTCCGCTTCCTCCATATCCCTCCCTGAATCGCTACATCTCTGATAGGGACAATATCACCAATGTGGAGTGGCTAAAAAGGTCAGGGCAAAGGCAAACAGACTTAAAGGAAAGTTAACCTTTAATCCCTTAGAAGAGATCCCTTACTCCACCAACCAATTTGATGTTTGGTGGATCAAGAAGATCGCTGTTGTTCAGTCGGAGCCTCTGTACATCGTCTTGTAGAGGATATCTCCTGATTCCGGTACCACTACCTCGACCGTTCAGGCCAAAAATCCTACTCACCCATTGACCTTGCTGTTTCACAAGCTGTAGGGCAAAAAAGAAAACTGTGGAAAAACGTAATTTGGACTACCAAACCGTCAAGGACTTCGAGAGCTTCTACAAAGTGAAGTTCCATCCATGGTGGCGGGAGCAGATAAGGCAAGTGGTGGAAAAATGTCTACATGAAATCGACCAAGAATAGACCGAAATAGGTGTAAAAGCTTGGACCGACTATATCAAGCAAAACCTTTCCAAACTTGAACCCCCTGTAAACGATTTTATCAAACCTTCCAACATCAAAATCCCCTTGATCCCTGAAGCCAAATTTGCCATTGTAGACTCCTATTATAGTGTATGGATCGAGCAAGTCCTTAGACATCCCTGAGTAAACGGCCTAACTTCACTAGGCACTACATCACTTGCCTCAGCGATTATTTTGCTCACTGTCAGGGAGGGGCTTCCATCTATATACACTATAGTGCCCGAGGTTAGTTCAATTTTGCTGGATTCACTTTTCTCGAGTCGGGCTGATCTTTATTGTTCTTTTTTTGCAGTTGCTCTACTGCCACGTCCGAAACTTGCAACCCATCTTCCCGTCATCGAGTCTAGTGATGATGAAGAGAAAGAAGCTCCTTCAAAGAAAAAGCAAGAAAAAGCAACAATGGCCAAATCATCAAAGGTAGGAACTTATCCAATTCTTATTGATCTTTGAATTATCGCTCCTCAAATTTTGCCATTTCTTTCCATTGCAGGTGGGCCAAAAAGCTGATGCCCCAAAGAAAATGGCCTCTACCAAACCAAGCCCCAAAATCATCATCAAACCCCTGACCACCACAACGACTCCTCTTTCAATACTTCCCGAACCCACTTCATCCCCTATTAACCCTCTTTTCTTTGATACGACCGACCTTTCTAATCTCACCCATGCCAAACTCGTTGCACGACTCTAAGCCTTGGACACAAACCAACCCAATCATCTTCGGGGAAGGCCATCTTGGCCTCTCCTTTGAAAGGAAAGAAAAGAAAAACTTTGACTCTTTTTCTAACCCTAAGTCCAAGTGAGGGTGAAGGGACTGAATCCAGGGAGTTTGTTGAGGTCGATCCCTTAGATGTGGAGATAGGAGATGACCAAAACAACTCCGATCGGGGGAGGGGGGGGGGGGGGGGGGGGGGGGGGGTGGAAGAAGAGAAAGAAGAGGAAACAAAGGGAGGAGAAAAAATGAAAGACCAAATAGAAGAAGGAAAAGAAAGAGAATAAACAGAAAAAGAAAAAGAACAAGGGATACCAGAGGGAGGGGAACAAGAGACTCAGGTGGAAAAAGAACCTTCAAAGAAACTGATTAGGGCAGTAGATCAACCAACGATCACGGATGCTCCTACCGAATACCTGTGGACACATGGCCTCCGGGAGCCCACCCCCTATTTTTTTCGGGGTTTCTGATTTTCCTTTGTTTGAAGAAAAAAAAAGTCCTGTTGAAAACAGTTCAGAGTTGCCACTTGGTCTTTAGGGAACCAAGAAATTCAATTTTGACTCACCCAAATGGATAAAGGGCGCTGGCCATTCACAACCAAAGAACTTGGCTTGGAGTTTTGGTACGAGAGAGGAAGGAGTCTTTATTACGACTAAAACACCCTCAACTTATCCCGTCTCTCGACGGGCCTCGATTAGCATCCAAATAATCATCTTATACTATGTTTGGTTCGACAACTAATAATATAATAAGTATATTACATCATATAAGAGTCTTGAAATTGAAGATCAAAAGATAAGATATCATTCATAAGATCTAGCCAAGTATCACACAATGTAAAGTGAAAGATCACACAAACAAACTTAGGAAAAATCGTCTAATCACATATCAAGTAATCAAGTTTTCCTAATCTAAAATGGGATAGGGATTGTTCTTGAAACAAATACTCAAAGAAATAAAAAAAATATGCTTAGCAAGCTAGAATGTATGCATGTTGATTCTTGAGAAAAGAAGATCTCTCAATCCTCGGGACAGATGAGAAATGAAGATTAGATCGGGGGAGCATGAACGTATGATCAAGTTCATTCCTTATAATCTTCTTAGATTATCCCAAATCTTGCATGGATGCAATGTATGATCCTAGAATGTGCATAGGTAGTGGTGTGTTTATGTACATGGATTTTCTAAAGTGACTTAGAAGTCTAAAATATGCATCAATAAATGAAGGATGTTATTGTAGGATATGTACAAATGTAGTATGAACTAATTCCTAAGATATGGGATAATTTAGATTGCATATAAACATCTAATCAAAGAATAAAAGTAGAAACATGCTTGCTGTGAATAGTGCATAGAACAATGAACTGATTTTGTAAAAATGGAAAAGTGAGGTTAGAAATATTTTTAATTCATGATTTTTTATGGAGATCATCCTTACTGTGTCTAGATCACAAATCAAATGCCAAATCAAGATTGTATGTACAGATTGACAGAAATCATATAAACAAGAGAGATTGCTTAGAAACAGAGTCCGTACTGTCAAAATGAAGACAAAACATCTTGAGGTCCATATTATACAGAAGGTTTTCTACGACACTGAAGTAACGAAAAATGAGTTGGGACCATTCGCTTTGGAAAAGGTTTCTGGAAAACAAGTTGCAAGTTAACCAAAGCTGCTGTGACAGGAAAAATAGGATGTCTAGAAGGAAGGTTTAGGTTTAGATGGAACCCTTCCAAGTGTTCTAAAATCAAACCAAAAATCATGGCTACTTTCTAATGAGTTAGAAAGCCTTTCCAAGTGGTTTCATAATCATCCTTTGAATATTGAACTCAAAATGTCATTTTAAAGTTGGGTAACTCAATATTTTGAAGATTTTGAGAAAACAAGGTTTGTTTCTTGGAATCCAAATGTTGGGGTTTTAGAGGGGTTTTGAAATAGGGGTTTTGAAAGCATATTTCTAGCACTCAAAGAAGATTATAACCACTTAGGAAACCAACATCAAACTCATCATCAAGAACTCCCAATATTACTTGCACAAACATAGTTTTGTTTGATAATATGACTTCAAGAATACATATGAATGTATTGAAGTTAGAATCATCATCCATCAAACATGTCTTTGAGGTCAAGAGCTACCATTCATAAGGATTCACTCTCCTCAAACAACAAGTCATCTAGATGATGATAAACATGTAAGTAAACAAAAAAATAATCAAAAAAGAAATGAGGTAAGAAGAGATGAACATAGTATGTAAACAACCAAGTAAACAATCAATAGATGATAATCAATGAGATATTGGACTTATAGTTTGGTGTTTCACTCATAGATATTGACATTTGGACATGGAAGTAGCTTCCTAACTCATAAATGTTTAGCGAAATGGTGGTTGGGTGTATTGGTGATGAAGTATATAAAAGAATAATGGAAGGTCTTCATTTTAGAACTCACTTTCTATAGAAAATTAGTAGCTAAAGCTCACTTTTTCTCACCTCTAACTCTTACTCTATCTCTCTTTCTCTCTACAACTTTCTCTAGCTTTGCACTTGGCCCCCCCAAAATAAAAAGCAAAGAAGGGTTTATAAAGGCCTATTTGGGGTGATTTTGGGATTTAGAAAGTGCTTCCATTGGTCTCAAACATCTGTGAACAAGAAACTACGTCGTTTTGACTTCCAATTATTCATTAAATAAATTACAAAAATGGACCTATCAGGGGTTGAGTGCTGCCATGGCACTGGCCAGGTGTAATAACCTGTATTTCCATTTAATTTAAAATTCATTTTCATATTTAATTGGTATTTGCATTGTCATATTTAATTTCAATTATTATGGACTGCTTCATTCAATTACATTTCTCATGTTCTAAATTTTATTTCTTGAATTATTGCAAGCTTAGAATGTTGTTGGGGTTAAATTGTAATTTTTATAAAATTAGTAATACCTGTGTGGATTTCAAAATCTGTATTTCAAAAACGGTGGAAAAGTTTACTTTTGATTCAATCAGTATTTTTATGAAACCAGAAAATCACTTCCTACGTTAAAACGAATTTCCTGTATTTTTGTGGTGACCACCGCGCCCCGAAAATACCAGTTTATGTCTAAAACTGTCCATGTTGTGTTTAACTTCCACAGATTTTGGAAGTGACCGATTTAGACATTTACTTTATTTCCAATTATGGCAAGCAATCATTTGATAAGGCATTGTTTGGGAATGTTCAACTTATATGTGCAATTGTTATGCCATAAGCTTATTTTGCCAAACATCATTGCTTTGACCCCTACACACCTATGTGGCTCTTGGATTAACTGTGTAGTTATATACATCAGTGTATATACGTAAGTATACTCTGAATTATTAGTTCTAATTGAATTAGAGAACAATCAAGAATTTGTAGAGTGTAGAAGGCTTAACTTGGCCTCCAAGCCCACCAATTTTGTTCTATATCTATATGCACACACACACCTCTCTCATTACACAGTCTGGAAACCTGAGAGAATAGAGAGAACACAGAGAGTTTGAGAGTTTTCTTCAGCAATTATATAGAGAGAGAAAGCTCTTAATCCCCATAGCCAAAGCTTGGGTTTGAATTTCTCCATTTGATTTCCTTTCTCAACAAACACCACTTCTCTTTGATATCAGTGAGTATTCTAAACTCACTAAGAATGTAATTTCATATTAATTGCTGTGTAATTGTTAATGTTGTAAATCCCCATTGATGATTTTTTTACGTATGTAGTTCATAGCATGAAAATCATGAAATTTCTAAACTCAATCAAAATTCGTTTTTAGAGTTGATTATGAAAGATTATACCTCATTGATGTTATGTCTGAAGTTTTAGAACTCAATTCGTTCATATAAGAAAGTATATTGAAAATGAAATTTTGACATGTTTTAGTTTTTCCTAAAATTAGAGAGCTATGAATCAAATGGTGTTAAATTGACTTTAGATTCTTAATCCTTGGGAAAAACCGAAGAGAATCATATATTATATGTCCTATATACTTTAGAAACCCAAAATGGGTCATTTTGGACCCCTTAAGCTGAAACAGAGCAGTTTCTGCGAAGAAGACGAAGCCTCAGCTTCATCTCGCGCCACGATCGCGCGCGCGAGAATCGCGCGAACGGCCCGCGCGAGCGACCCCTCGCGCGAGCGGCCCGCGCGCGCGAGGGCGAGGTAGGCTTCCCCAGGCACACGTAAGAGTTTATATAAATATAATTGAAAATTGGCTGGTCGCGCGAGCGAGGGTCGCGCGAGAACCCCTTCGCGCGAGCGATCCGCGCGCGCGACCTTGTTTTCCTCAGGCAGAAAAACAAGGTCATTGATGAAATTTCTAAACTCATGAAATTTCGTATGTAGTTCATAGCATGAAAATCATGAAATTTCTAAACTCAATCAAAATTCGTTTTTAGAGTTGATTATGAAAGATTATACCTCATTGATGTTATGTCTGAAGTTTTAGAACTCAATTCGTTCATATAAGAAAGTATATTGAAAATGAAATTTTGACATGTTTTAGTTTTTCCTAAAATTAGAGAGCTATGAATCAAATGGTGTTAAATTGACTTTAGATTCTTAATCCTTGGGAAAAACCGAAGAGAATCATATATTATATGTCCTATATACTTTAGAAATCCAAAATGGGTCATTTTGGACCCCTTAAGCTGAAACAGAGCAGTTTCTGCGAAGAAGACGAAGCCTCAGCTTCATCTCGCGCCACGATCGCGCGCGCGAGAATCGCGCGAGCGGCCCGCGCGAGCGACCCCTCGCGCGAGCGGCCCGCGCGCGCGAGGGCGAGGTAGGCTTCCCCAGGCAGACGTAAGAGTTTATATAAATATAATTGAAAATTGGCTGGTCGCGCGAGCGAGGGTCGCGCGAGAACCCCTTCGCGCGAGCGATCCGCGCGCGCGACCTTGTTTTCCTCAGGCAGAAAGAAAAGTTTATTAATAAAAAGGAAAAATGGGCTTATCGCGCGAGCGGCCCGCGCGAGCGACCCGCGCGCGCGAGGTATTGCAGTTTCTGTTTTTGTCTGTTTTTCTGTTAAGGGACTGTTTGGATGAAATTTATATACTGTTGAGGTTCTGTTTGGGAAATTTAGTTAATCAGAACTCTATTTGGTTATGTTTGAATGATTAAAACATTGTAGTATGACTCATTGATCCCCGTACGCGTGTTGTTCCTTTAATTCAGCATTTTTGTTTTCATTTAAGTGCATACCATTCATGTGGGTCAGTGGTACATACATATGGGTGTCAGTCTGTGTGGAAAAGAGTAATGGTAGTGTGGAAAGGGTATGAGTTTGTGTTTGTGGTTGTGGTTGTGGTTGAGTATGAGTTTGTGGTTGTGGTTGTGGTTGTGGTTGTGGTTGTGGTTGCGGTTGTGGAAGAGGGTATCTTTGAAATGCGACGGTGGCAAATAAGGACACTCCCTGACGCCCATGGAAGCGTTAAAGTGTATGAAGCCGAACTCGGACATTCCCTGGCACCCATGGTAGTGCTAAAGTGTGGCCTACGGACACTCCCTGATAACTCAAGTCTGGATACTGTGTGAGGGGTTGCCCCGGTATTTGCATGGCGGTTAGGGTATTCAAAGTGTGAGGCATTGGACACTCCCTGGTACCCCGGACCAAAGTGTGAGGCAAACTGGACACTCCCTGGCGCCCCGTTGCTAAAGTGTGGCTATCTGAGTGTTTCGAAGATACCAGGAGTAGGATAGTGGGTTGTTGTGGATGTCGAGAGAAAAGAGTCGGCAAGATGAGTGTGGTGCATTGTCTCATTACACGAGTATCTGTCCTTATGAATGATCGACCTTTAATATATTCCTTGTTGTTTTATAAATGAATTCTTTCCGCGGTTTAACTATTGATTTTACAAATTGAAAAATGGAATAAGGTAATTGGATATGTTTTACATTCAAAGTCATGTTTTTAATACTCACCAGCTTCTTGAAGCTGACGACGTTGATGCGTCCTGGACATTCGTGTTCAGGCTTTTCAGGTTTTAACCAGGAGGAAACATATGACTACGCTAATTGAGGTGGCTGCTGTTGGAATAAAGAAACTGTCTATTATATGCTTTAAGTTTATTTGTTTGAGTTTTAAACTGTTTTGTTTTAAGGATGACTGTAACAGACTCTAAGTTATTATTTTATTTTCAAGGCGGTCTGTGCCTTAGTTGACCTCGGTTTATAAGATGTAATAAGATAGAAAATTTTTGTAAGTCTTGATTGCTTTACTCTGATTACTATGTTTTGTTGTTTGACGTTTGGGATGGAATCGATCCTTCAAACTGTCGCGACCTACGGGTCCATAAAGGAAATTAAACGCTTTCCTTATTTATGCTACGTCGGGGCGTGACAGGATTTAGTGGTATCAGAGCCAGGTTATTATTTATCACAAGATAGTTTAGCCAGGTTAGGGTTTACCAGTATAGACCCGATTCCACATTCCATTAAGTGTTGCACACCCGATGATACGACAGGGAGGATAGACTCAGAACCCAAACGCCTAAGATTATTCTGTTCTGACTTTAAGTAGTACCTTTTCAGGTATGGATCCAGCTCCCCCACTTTATGTACCAGACAGGTTCGGAGGACACTTCGTGTTACCTGGGGCAGTGATCCTAGCTTTTCTTGACCTATATCAGGCGGCCGTAGAGCAGTTAGCCGTGACGACGGTAGTATCTGAGGTTTGGCACCAGGTCCACGTGGTAGGCTTAGTTGACCTGACCCGTATCCGTTTTGAGCTTCGATATTTCGCAGAGGCTCAGCGTCTAGTTTTGGTCGAGATTCTGCGGTTGGTCGATAGCGATGCTTTCTACCTTCCCCTCGAGATCCAGATCGTGCATGCCCACCTGGCTCAGTTAGAGATGCCTCCGCCGGTGGTACCCATTGCTGAGGACGATGCAGAGGTTGTTCACGTGGTCCCAGTAGGTGGGGAGATCTTAGAGGACGGCATAGGTCTGGACGATCTTGCCACTGAGCTCGAGGCTGAGCTAGCACTTGAGCTAGCCCTGCCTGAGGAGATGGTAGATGAGGCGGATGCTCCTGTACCTGCTTCATCGTCCACCTCTCACAGCTATGACGGGGTTGGACCGTTCGTTGTTCAGCGTTTTCGCCCTGTCGATTCGCTAGATCTCCTGATGGCCGCTTATGGAGATGATTGACGTTTTAGTTACGACTTGTACATATTAACTACTTTTAACTATTAGCTCTATCTCTTTTTGCAAGCTGTAATTACATGCATTAGAGTGTAGGGCAAGGACCCCATTTTTGTAACATTAACTCTTGCATGCGTCCTAACCCATATAGATAGGGTAGGCATTGATCTGACCATACATGCTTTTTGTATCTACTTGACAGAAGTTATATATATAAGATATACTCTTTTGAACGTTGCTGTCATTTAAATTACTTCATAGCACTGTTGCATGCATGTTTCTCATTCTACTACCACTATCATGCATAGAATGGCCGGAGGAGTCAGGAGGAACAGGAACCTGATCGAGGGAGCGCCCGAGGCTGCTGATCCTACAGGGATGTTTGAAGCATTTATCAGACGGCTAGAAAGAATCGGTAATACGAACGACAACCGAAGAGACCGTCAAACGGGAGACAAGTTGCCAGAAAGATTCCGTGCTCTAAGGCCCGAACAGTTTGCGGGTACCGCGGAACCCTGGAAGGCGGAACAGTGGTTGAGACAGATGGACCGGATGTTTGAAGCTGTCCAATGTAACGAGATAGACAAGAGAAGATTGGCTACGTTTCAGTTGACCGATGCTGCCGCAGATTGGTGGGATTCGGTCATAGCTACTATCGGGAATGGAGCTGCAGCGGGAATGACGTGGACTGCGTTCAAGGGGAGATTTTTGGAGAAGTATTTCCCGGCTACGGAGAGGCACAGAAGAGAGAAGGAATTTATGGACCTGACGCAAGGAACCAAGTCGGTGCAGGAGTACACCACACAGTTTGAAAGGCTGTCTCGATTTGCTCCACACCTGGTCGATACCGAGGAGAAGAAGATCCGCAAGTATAATCAAGGGCTGACACCGCAGATTCGCCGCTTGACTCTCGGCCACTTGGATAAATCGTTTGAAGGACTTGTTGGTTTGGCTACTGATCTGGAAGAGGATGCTCGAGTGAGCCGAAAACAATTTGAATTCCGACCGCCTCAAAGGGGTAATTTTGGGAATAGACCACCAATGAACCGTACCCAAGGGCAGAAGAGGAATTTCGACGGAAGCAAGAAGACCCAGGCTATTACCTATCCAACTCAACCCCGAGTAGGAGAAGGAAGTAGTAGTGGAAAGTGTTTCAACTGTGGCAACCCTGGTCATGTGGCTCGTGATTGTAAGGCACCAAGGCGTGCTACTCAGCAAGGGATAGTCTGCTTCAACTGTGGTGAACCAGGTCACATCAGCAGGTTCTGTACTGCTCCTAAGTAGGTGACTTATGGTCAACAGGGACAGACCCGCTTGAATGTTGTTATCCCTGATGCCGCTGGATATGATGGAACTGCGTATGAAGAAGGAGATTTTGGAGAAGCTCAACCTGATCAGCAAGCAGTAGAAGGTACATTAACTCTGTTTAACTCTCATGTTAAAGTGTTATTTGATACGGGTGCTGCTCTTTCGTTCATATCTGTTAATACAATTCGAAGATTGGGTATTTTACCTCATCGCTTAGAGAAAGCTTTGAAGGCTACTTCGCCACTAGGAGCTGCAGTCAGATTAGGACACGTGTGCAAGGATTGCCCCTTACGGTTAGGAGACCGTGAAATCCCTGCTAGGTTGATTGTCCTATCAATGAAGGAGTTCGACATAATCCTGGGAATGGATTGGCTCTCTCAGAATCAAGTGAAGTTGGATTGTGCGAGGAAGAGAATTACATTCCCCGACTATGAGAATCAACCCTTTGATTTTCAATGTAACCCTTCGGGAGATATGTTCCTCACGAGATGCTTAGCCAACATCGAAGTCGTCAGTACAGAGGTGACAGCGTCATCTATACCTATAGTCAAGGACTTCGAAGAAGTGTTTGAAGATGTTTCTGGTCTACCGCCCGAGAGAAGTATAGAGTTCTGTATCGAGCTTATACCGGGTACCGTACCGATCACCAAGGTTCCCTACAGAATGGCCCCCACAGAACTGTTGGAATTAAAGGAACAAGTTCAAGAGCTCGAGAACCTAGGTTTTGTACGCCCAAGTACATCGCCTTGGGGAGCACCAGTGTTATTCGTGAAGAAGAAGGACGGGACACTCAGATTGTGTATCGACTACAGAGAACTGAACCGTGTGACTATCAAGAACAAGTATCCCTTGCCTCGGATTGACGATTTGTTTGATCAACTACAAGGAGCTACGACATTTTCCAAGATAGACCTTAGGTCGGGATATCATCAGTTGAGGGTACGAAAAGAAGACATACCTAAGACTGCTTTCAGAACCCGATATGGTCATTATGAATTTCTGGTGATGCCGTTTGGAATGACGAATGCCCCGGCAGTATTCATGGATTTGATGAACAGAGTGTTCAAGCCTTATTTAGATCAGTTTATCATCGTCTTTATTGATGATATTTTGATCTATTCTAAGTCAGGAGAAGAACACGAGCAACATCTACGGATTGCGATGCAGACGCTCAAGGACCATCAGTTGTATGCCAAGTTCAGTAAGTGTGAGTTCTGGTTGCAAGAAGTGAAATTTCTGGGACACAAGGTGTCATCTCAAGGAATTTCAGTGGATTCGTCCAAGACCGATGCTGTATCAAACTGGGTTAGACCGAGCAACCCTACAGAAGTTTGGAGCTTTCTTGGACTCGCAGGCTATTACAGGAGATTCGTTGAGGGATTCTCAAAGATAGCAGCACCTTTAACTGGGTTGACGAAGAAGAATTTGAAGTTTGAATGGACAGAGAAGCATGAGCGAGCCTTTCTAGAGTTAAAAGAGAGACTCACTACCGCACCAGTACTAGCAATACCCAAGCCTGATGAGAAGTTTACTATCTTTAGTGACGCATCATATCAAGGGTTAGGGTGTGTACTTATGCAAGATGGCAGAGTTATAGCCTATGGATCCAGACAGCTGAAGCCGAATGAATTAAACTATCCCATTCATGATTTGGAGTTGGCAGCAGTAGTTTTCGCACTCAAGATTTGGAGACACTATCTCTACGGTGAGAAGTTTGATTTGTTCTCCGATCACAAGAGTTTGAAATACTTGTTCACGCAGAAAGAGTTGAACATGAGGCAGCGCAGATGGATGGAGCTGATCAAAGATTACGACTTCACATTAGAATATCACCCGGGTAAAGCTAATGTGGTTGCTGATGCCCTGAGTCGACAGACTCGTGAGACGATCGCCTCCTTAATGGTGAGAGAGTGGCAAGCTTTGGAGACTTTGGCGGAATTCGGTGTACAGGGTGCTGAAGAAGGAGAAGGACAATTGTTCGGATGTCTTATCCTGCAACCTGTTCTTATCGACCGCATTATTGGAGCTCAGAAAGAAGATGAGAAGTTTCAGGCATGGTTCGTGAAAATGTCAGAAAAAGACCCGACAGAGTGGAAAGTGGGAGTCGATGGAGGATATCGGTGCAGGAATAGATTATGTGTGCCAAGTAATGAAGAGTTAAGGAAGGATATCCTGGAAGAAGCGCATAAGTCAAAATATACAGTTCACCCGGGAGGAACGAAGATGTATAAAGATCTGAAGAGAAATTTCTGGTGGGAAGGTATGAAGAAAGACGTGGCCAAATTTGTATCCAAGTGTTTGACGTGTCAGCAAGTCAAAGCTGAACATCAGAGACCGTCAGGATTGTTGCAACCGCTACCTATTCCTGGTTGGAAGTGGGAGCACATTTTGATGGATTTTGTAGTGGGATTACCCCGGTCGCAGCAGAATCATGACGCTATTTGGGTAATTGTGGATCGACTGACGAAATCAGCTCATTTTATCGCTTATAGTATGACATACCCGGTAGAGAAGATGAGCCAGATGTACATACAACAAGTTGTACGACTTCACGGTGCACCTGTGTCGATTGTGTCAGACCGTGACGCGCGTTTTACCTCTAGATTTTGGGAAAGTCTGCAAGAAGCTATGGGAACTTCACTCAAGATGAGCACTGCTTTTCACCCTCAGACAGATGGACAAACTGAGCGTGTTAATCAGATCATGGAAGATATGCTCAGGGCTTGTGTGATCGATTTTGAAGAATCTTGGGAGGCACACTTGCCGTTGGTTGAATTCGCCTATAACAACAGTTATCACACGAGTATCGGTATGGCTCCGTTCGAAGCACTGTACAGACGACCATGTCGTTCCCCTTTGTGTTGGGCTGAAGTTGGGGATACAGAGTTGCTGGGACCAGACTTGGTTAGAGAAACCAACGAGAAGATTACTTTGGTCAAGGAGAGGATGAGAACCGCTCAGAGCCGGTATAAGAGTTATGTTGATCGACGCCGGAAGGATTTGGAGTTTAGTGTTGGAGATCACGTACTCCTTAAGGTTTCACCAACCCGAGGAGTGGTACGTTTTGGTCTCAAGAGAGGGAAGTTAGCTCCGCGTTTCATCGGGCCGTTTGAGATTTTGGAACGTGTCGGGAAAGTAGCTTATCGACTGGCACTACTACCGAAGATGTCTGGGGTTCACAACGTATTTCACGTAAGTATGTTGAGGAAATACATACGAGACCCCTCGCACGTGGTTAGTTATGACGATATTGAGACAAGTCATAACGATTCTTACAAGGAGAGACCTGTGAAAATTTTGGATCAGAGTATCAAGAAGTTGAGGAATAAGGACATCCCGTTGGTGAAGGTTCAGTGGAATCACCATGACGAAAATGAAGCCTCGTGGGAAGTTGAAACTGATATGAGGAAGAAGTACCCGGAGTTGTTTCATGATTAGTCAGTCTTGATTTCGGGGACGAAATCCTGTTTAAGGGAGGGAGGGTGTAATAACCTGCATTTCCAATTAATTTAAAATTCATTTTCATATTTAATTGGTATTTGCATTGTCATATTTAATTTCAATTATTATGGACTGCTTCATTCAATTACATTTCTCATGTTCTAAATTTTATTTCTTGAATTATTGCAAGCTTAGAATGTTGTTGGGGTTAAATTGTAATTTTTATAAAATTAGTAATACCTGTGTGGATTTCAAAATCTGTATTTCAAAAACGGTGGAAAAGTTTACTTTTGATTCAATCAGTATTTTTATGAAACCAGAAAATCACTTCCTACGTTAAAACGAATTTCCTGTATTTTTGTGGTGACCACCGCGCCCCGAAAATACCAGTTTATGTCTAAAACTGTCCATGTTGTGTTTAACTTCCACAGATTTTGGAAGTGACCGATTTAGACATTTACTTTATTTCCAATTATGGCAAGCAATCATTTGATAAGGCATTGTTTGGGAATGTTCAACTTATATGTGCAATTGTTATGCCATAAGCTTATTTTGCCAAACATCATTGCTTTGACCCCTACACACCTATGTGGCTCTTGGATTAACTGTGTAGTTATATACATCAGTGTATATACGTAAGTATACTCTGAATTATTAGTTCTAATTGAATTAGAGAACAATCAAGAATTTGTAGAGTGTAGAAGGCTTAACTTGGCCTCCAAGCCCACCAATTTTGTTCTATATCTATATGCACACACACACCTCTCTCATTACACAGTCTGGAAACCTGAGAGAATAGAGAGAACACAGAGAGTTTGAGAGTTTTCTTCAGCAATTATATAGAGAGAGAAAGCTCTTAATCCCCATAGCCAAAGCTTGGGTTTGAATTTCTCCATTTGATTTCCTTTCTCAACAAACACCACTTCTCTTTGATATCAGTGAGTATTCTAAACTCACTAAGAATGTAATTTCATATTAATTGCTGTGTAATTGTTAATGTTGTAAATCCCCATTGATGATTTTTTTACGTATGTAGTTCATAGCATGAAAATCATGAAATTTCTAAACTCAATCAAAATTCGTTTTTAGAGTTGATTATGAAAGATTATACCTCATTGATGTTATGTCTGAAGTTTTAGAACTCAATTCGTTCATATAAGAAAGTATATTGAAAATGAAATTTTGACATGTTTTA
The DNA here is from genome assembly GCA_033977485.1 of Hydrangea macrophylla. Classification (NCBI taxonomy): domain Eukaryota; kingdom Viridiplantae; phylum Streptophyta; class Magnoliopsida; order Cornales; family Hydrangeaceae; genus Hydrangea; species Hydrangea macrophylla. The sequence continues at coordinate 51,336,024 of CM066992.1, read as the reverse complement.
GTTTTTCCTAAAATTAGAGAGCTATGAATCAAATGGTGTTAAATTGACTTTAGATTCTTAATCCTTGGGAAAAACCGAAGAGAATCATATATTATATGTCCTATATACTTTAGAAATCCAAAATGGGTCATTTTGGACCCCTTAAGCTGAAACAGAGCAGTTTCTGCGAAGAAGACGAAGCCTCAGCTTCATCTCGCGCCACGATCGCGCGCGCGAGAATCGCGCGAGCGGCCCGCGCGAGCGACCCCTCGCGCGAGCGGCCCGCGCGCGCGAGGGCGAGGTAGGCTTCCCCAGGCAGACGTAAGAGTTTATATAAATATAATTGAAAATTGGCTGGTCGCGCGAGCGAGGGTCGCGCGAGAACCCCTTCGCGCGAGCGATCCGCGCGCGCGACCTTGTTTTCCTCAGGCAGAAATAAAAGTTTATTAATAAAAAGGAAAAATGGGCTTATCGCGCGAGCGGCCCGCGCGAGCGACCCGCGCGCGCGAGGTATTGCAGTTTCTGTTTTTGTCTGTTTTTCTGTTAAGGGACTGTTTGGATGAAATTTATATACTGTTGAGGTTCTGTTTGGGAAATTTAGTTAATCAGAACTCTATTTGGTTATGTTTGAATGATTAAAACATTGTAGTATGACTCATTGATCCCCGTACGCGTGTTGTTCCTTTAATTCAGCATTTTTGTTTTCATTTAAGTGCATACCATTCATGTGGGTCAGTGGTACATACATATGGGTGTCAGTCTGTGTGGAAAAGAGTAATGGTAGTGTGGAAAGGGTATGAGTTTGTGTTTGTGGTTGTGGTTGTGGTTGTGGTTGAGTATGAGTTTGTGGTTGTGGTTGTGGTTGTGGTTGTGGTTGTGGTTGCGGTTGTGGAAGAGGGTATCTTTGAAATGCGACGGTGGCAAATAAGGACACTCCCTGACGCCCATGGAAGCGTTAAAGTGTGTGAAGCCGAACTCGGACATTCCCTGGCACCCATGGTAGTGCTAAAGTGTGGCCTACGGACACTCCCTGATAACTCAAGTCTGGATACTGTGTGAGGGGTTGCCCCAGTATTTGCATGGCGGTTAGGGTATTCAAAGTGTGAGGCATTGGACACTCCCTGGTACCCCGGACCAAAGTGTGAGGCAAACTGGACACTCCCTGGCGCCCCGTTGCTAAAGTGTGGCTATCTGAGTGTTTCGAAGATACCAGGAGTAGGATAGTGGGTTGTTGTGGATGTCGAGAGAAAAGAGTCGGCAAGATGAGTGTGGTGCATTGTCTCATTACACGAGTATCTGTCCTTATGAATGATCGACCTTTAATATATTCCTTGTTGTTTTATAAATGAATTCTTTCCGCGGTTTAACTATTGATTTTACAAATTGAAAAATGGAATAAGGTAATTGGATATGTTTTACATTCAAAGTCATGTTTTTAATACTCACCAGCTTCTTGAAGCTGACGACGTTGATGCGTCCTGGACATTCGTGTTCAGGCTTTTCAGGTTTTAACCAGGAGGAAACATATGACTACGCTAATTGAGGTGGCTGCTGTTGGAATAAAGAAACTGTCTATTATATGCTTTAAGTTTATTTGTTTGAGTTTTAAACTGTTTTGTTTTAAGGATGACTGTAACAGACTCTAAGTTATTATTTTATTTTCAAGGCGGTCTGTGCCTTAGTTGACCTCGGTTTATAAGATGTAATAAGATAGAAAATTTTTGTAAGTCTTGATTGCTTTACTCTGATTACTATGTTTTGTTGTTTGACGTTTGGGACGGAATCGATCCTTCAAACTGTCGCGACCTACGGGTCCATAAAGGAAATTAAACGCTTTCCTTATTTATGCTACGTCGGGGCGTGACAGGATTTAGTGGTATCAGAGCCAGGTTATTATTTATCACAAGATAGTTTAGCCAGGTTAGGGTTTACCAGTATAGACCCGATTCCACATTCCATTAAGTGTTACACACCCGATGATACGACAGGGAGGATAGACTCAGAACCCAAACGCCTAAGATTATTCTGTTCTGACTTTAAGTAGTACCTTTTCAGGTATGGATCCAGCTCCCCCACTTTATGTACCAGACAGGTTCGGAGGACACTTCGTGTTACCTGGGGCAGTGATCCTAGCTTTTCTTGACCTATATCAGGCGGCCGTAGAGCAGTTAGCCGTGACGACGGTAGTATCTGAGGTTTGGCACCAGGTCCACGTGGTAGGCTTAGTTGACCTGACCCGTATCCGTTTTGAGCTTCGATATTTCGCATGGGTTGTTTCTTTTCTGCTGCGTGTTTTCTTCAAACTAATTTTTGGGAATGTTAATGAATTGGTTTAGCCTCGGTGGCGTGCCACATGCTTCGGTTCCGCTATTGTGGGATCGATTGTGACACAGGCGGACAAATTCATTATGTTTAAACTTCCGATGGACCTTCAATTATATACTTTAGAATGTCTTCCGAAAATATCGGACCATATGAACTTCCGGGCTGTATGTAGAGAATGGAAGTCATTTGCTCTGCCAATCAGGTGGAGACCTGATCCTACATTTTCCACCAGCAATACATCTCACTGGCTCATGTTCTTTTCTAGAGACAAGGATGAGCATAAATTCTATGACCCAATTCATAATTCAACCTATCTTATGAATAACACCGACTTGTGCGGGTGTGAAATCCGTTTCTCAAAGAATGGTTGGCTTCTTGTTTCTCAAGGCCGTCAGTCAATGTTCCTTTTCGAACCCTTCATGAAGACAAGAATCCAAATTCTGAAACTTCCGGATATGTTTTTAGCCTATTGTTTTGATGGTATATCATTTGAAGCTTCACAAACATGCTCGGAATGGGTAGTTTTTGGTATTATTTACTTATGTACTACAATTGTTTATGCTTTTTATGTGAAGTCCGGTGATGAGAATTAAACTCGGGAGGTATTTGGAAATGGGGGACAACAGTTCATCCCATCTTATAGTAATCATGTCTTCTATCGCCAAGTTTCTACTGTTTGGGTCAGAACGAAAGCTTGGGAATTTTTAAGTTTGCTAAGGGAGATCACTCTTGGGAAATCACTGATACGTGTCGATCTTCAAAATTATTTTCAACCACTTTCCGAAGCTTTTTGGTGCCCGTTGGAGAAGAGTTGTTCTCGGTATTTCTTACTCGTTTGGGAAAATCAATTCGCGTTTTTAAGCTCAGAGACAGGGACTGGGTGGAAGTGAAAAGACTAAATCAAATGTTGTTTGTAAGACAAACATCGACTCTAGCTATCACGACGACGACAAAAGAAACCATGAAGAACACACTCTTCTTTCCTACATTCGACAGTTCTGAGAAAAATGTGTTTTACTCTTTTAAGAATCGTAGATTCAGAACCATCAACAGAGAGTATTTTTCTGAAGAACTATGCGAGACGAAAGAAATTCTCTGTGGCACTTGGATTAAACCATTGGGAAATTTTGTCATTGGATGAATGGAAATATGCTATTTAACCTTAGAGATACATTGACATTTGTAAATTTTAACTGCTATATATCCCATTTATGTTTTCAGACGTGTACTTCTCATAAAATGACACAAAATCGTCACATCCCTTTTCTTGATATATATATATACAAAAATTCTCCAGAGAGGGTGCCCTCTCTTTATTAAAGAGAGGGCCTCTGTTTTGACCGTCGGATCGTGTTTAAAATATATATATATCAAAATTATTATTTCTTTTTCTGTTACATTTTGTCATTTTGGTACTTTTAAGTCCAAGTTGGAGAGTAGACTAAGTTCTCTATCCATATCAATACAAGCACACATATCAATTAGAGTCTAGATCCTCGACAACCATTATGGCAGCACCCATGTGGCCACTTGCAGGACCATACATATATATATATATATATGTATATTTGCATTTTGAAAAATTACCCCTAAAAAAATGCGTGGTCCCGCAAATGACAACATGGGTGCTGGCCACAATGGTTGTCAAAGATCCAAAATCTATCAATTACCCTTATCAAAAAACTCTTACTATTCATTTGCCAAAATATTGGATTACCGTTTTATCCCTTGCAAGTGTGCTTGGATATGTGGTGCGGGCAACTCTAACCCACCTCCATTTCTCCAAATTTGGAGACAATGTGGAGAAAATCAACTTCAACCACACTCCATAATTTGGAGAAATGGAGGTGGATAATAGTATCCCTCCAAATTTTGAGGCTTCAAAAAAGTTTGGAAACACGTCTCCAAATCACTATTCATCACCTAAAATGTCACTTATGTCCCAAGTCATCCACTATTCATCCCCTAAAAAGCCATTTATGTCCTAACTCTTATATGTTACTATCTACTTGATAATTTATGGGTTAATTTCAAAAACACCCCCTCAACTATGACCCGTTTTCAACTCTCTCCCCTGAACTATTTTTTCTGATAAATTGACCTCCTTCGTTTATTTTTTTCTACAAGTTGACCCCCTCCGTTTGTTTGCAAAAGAAAATGGGCATGTGCCCATCACATGAGAGCAAAAATGGATACTTTTACCCTTTGTGCCCAAAATGAGTTTGATCTCTCTCTCTACCCTGATTTCTCACTCTCCTCTTTCGCTCTCTCTCTCATACCCTTGCCCCACACCACCACGACAACCACCAACCACCACCAATCACCATCCAAGGTGATTTTTTTGGGGGTCTACATATACATAATTGACAATTTTTTTGCGGTCTACTTATAATATGAGTCTGTTTGTGAAACTTAAACATTGCATGGTGTCTTTTAAAATTCTAAAGAGGCCTATTTCTAAAAGTCAAAAAATTCTTACACTAAACGTGTAATTTTCAAAATTCTAGGGGCCTTTACTTTTGAGTTTTATATACATCTATATCAATATATATGTAGTTGATGACACTAAATTCGGCCATGGAGAGGCCTAAATGTAAAATACTAAAATATCGCAAGATCAAAAGGTAATTATGAAAATTTCATGTAGGCCCTCAAAATTTTTAGAACTTTGGTGGCCTAGGGTAGTTGCCCCTTTTGCCCCCCCTTTGGGCCGGCCATGACTACCATTGCCCCACCCAATGACTATCCAATCACCACCACCCACACCCACACCCACACCCAAAATCATCACCACCACACCATCCAATCACCACCACTCATACCCAAAATCATCACCAAATTCACCACCACTGAACACTGGATTTTTCAATTCTCAATCTCTTCTTCGAATTTTCTCTCAAATGATAATAATAAACCCGGCTTCTAGAGTACTTTCCCTTTACGAAACTCACCCTGATAAACATCCCCAAGGAGAAGGGGTTTGGAGATTGAGTTGTTGATATGTAGTTGGCGTTGTTGATTTGGTTTCAATTAAATGGGGTTGGGTGCAGAGAGAGAGAGAGAGAGAGAGAGAGAGAGAGAGAGAGAGAGAGAGAGAGAGAGGGGGGGGGGGGGGGAGGGGAGGAATGAGGTGAAGTTGTTCACTTTTTTTAGATCAGGGGGTGTACTCGAAAAGGAGTGATAGTTGAGGGGGTGTTTTTGCAATTTAGACCAAGGGTATATGCGACATTTTATTACTTCCGTTAACGGCGTTAGAGACTAAATAAATATTGATAGTTGAGGGGGTGAAGTTGTTCACTTTTTTAAATCAGTGGGTGTACTCAAAAATGGGTCATAGTTGAGGGGATGTTTTTGTAATTAACCCTAAATTATCATCAAAGAATTTTGGAGGCATGTCTCCAAATCACTATTCATCCCCTAAAATGTCACTTATGTCCCAATTCATCCACTATTCATCCCCTAAAATACCATTTATGTCCCAACTCGTATATATTACTATCTACTTGATAATTTAAATTATATTTTAATATCTACTTAATAATTTTAAAATATAGTAAATCTTGTGAATTATTTTTTTAATGACTTGCATTTTAAAATTAAGTGTACAAAATATTTATTTTTAAAATTAAAAATAAAAAATAAGTCAAGTTTGAATAAAAGCTTATTAGAAAATTAAATAATGTATCAAGACTATCAAGTTGTGAACAAGATGTAGTTATTTTTTGTATAAAAGAATAGTGATTTGGAGAAATGAATAGTAAAATGCAGAAGGGGTGGTTGGAGTTGAGTTTTGTAAAAGGTAGAGTCACCCCCTCCAAAAATGGAGAAGCTGCCAATTTAGAGACCAAAATGGAGGCCATGGGAGTTGCTATAAGGGGTAGGTTGGTCCTTTCACCGACCATCCAATCCACAGTATGTAAGACTGACCCACAGGGGCGGAGGGAGATGGGGACCAATGGGGGCACTTGCCCCCATTGAAGTTTTGAAATTTATTTTTTTACCCTACGTATTTGTGCCCCTCCTAAATTTTTAAGTTTACCCCTTTTAAACTCAAAAATCTCACTTTGATATTTGAAATTTTGTAATTTTTACTCAAATCTCACTTTGATCTTTGAATTTGTCAAATTTACCCCTTTTAAACTCAAAAATCTCACTTTCCCTCAATCAACTATTCGTGAATCACATGTAACAACCATGTAATTTTTAAGGCTTAAAAGCATATTAATTATTCAAAAAATTTTGGTCAAGCCCCCATGTAAGTATGCCTCCACTGAAACGAAATTATGGCCCAACCCCTGCTGACCCATCAATTTGAGTAAAGCAGTCACCTTCTCTTTCCCTCTCTCATTTTCATATCGGTAAGTGGTCTAATGAACAGAACCAGTCTCCTTGACAATAAAGGCAAGTGTGCTTGCACTGTATTTTTTTTCCTTCATATTTGGCAGTACATTTAAGTGCCTTTCAATCCAAAATTGATTCCCAAATACTTTATCAATTGTACCACATATCACTATGTGGTACTATCGTTGTGCCACTACTCACTATCACAAGTGTCATAAGTGTTAAGCCATTTTGGGAATCAATTTGAAATTCAAAATTTAAAAACATATTAGGGGATTTTATATGTTATTTTTCCTACAAGCTTAAGATCACTCTTTTTGCCAGATGGAAGCACTTTTGCATAAAATCAAGTTCCTGCTAATCAAATCCATTAAATTTTCTAGTTTCTTTTGGTAATCCTTGAATTATTCAAGGATCTTGCAGTGCTTGAGAATTTAGGCTCCATTTGGTTAGTGTTTGCTTGATTTGACTGAAAGTTTAGTAGATACGGAATTTTTTGGTTCATTAGAGTATTGATTCATGCACATAAAATGTGCACATAAAGTGTGCACATAAAGATCTGGACCATTAATTTTGGTGGGTCCCATGTGTGTAGGCATGGACCCCACCAAAATGAATGGTCCAGATCTTTATGTGCACATTTATGTGTACATAGCATTACCCGGTTCATTATTATTATTTTCTAAGTTTTATTCACATTTGGATTTTTTTCAATTGGTTTTCAAATATTTTGAGACCAAGTTATAATATGTTGGCATTAAATTGGGATAGATAATTATTAATTATCCAATATCGTAAAATGTATCATAATAAATCCTTTACTTTAATTGCAAAAAAAAAAAACTAACCTTAAAGAAAGTGACTCTTATGATTAGAACCAACCTTAATTCACGAGACGTTTTTAGGTAAAGTTACCACGCGACATATTGCTATGATACACGCAGCCAATGTGAATAAGTTATTTGACCATTATTTATAGATCCCACTGTGTAAATCTCACCCAAATAACTCACCCATGTTGACTGCATTTACCATGACATGATCCATGCAAAAGTCAACATGTCAATGCCCATTTTACCGACAAAACTCCCAAAAAGGACTGAAACCTTTTATGTCTACATGCACCAACCAATAATAGCATAACAAATGTGCGCTCACACACACGTGACAGACACACCACACACACCAACACCAACAACCAAAAAACAAAGGGGTTGAAGTTACACAATTATCCCTCACCAAGATGCCACAGCTGAGAAAGAACGATGGTTGTTCCTATTATTTAATTACTATTAATTAGTGAGTGATATGTTTCCCAAATTAGAATCTCAAATTTGGAACCTGACAAATGTTTAGACAGTTGTCAGTTGTACCACATACACTGGTATAGGTTACTTACTACTGATCATGTCAATTTATATGGTATAACTGTTAAGCCATTTGAGAATCAACATACTAATTTAATACAACATACTAAGAGTAGGGACAAACGTGTCGCAGATGAGAAGTTATTTAGTGAGCCCGTCATGCCACATCACCATGCTGATGTGGTGTGACCATTTAATCTGAACCACCCACTCACCCTTTACTTTTAAGGAGATCATGACAAGTGGTTAGTGGAATTTAAAATTTGAAAGTTGATAAACACTTGTCATGATCCCCCTGGAAGGAGGGGGCAAGTGGTGGTTAAGAATAAATGGTCACACCACATCAGCATGCTGATGTGGCATGACGGGCTCACTAATAATTTCTCGTCGCGGATAGGCCCAATCACGCATTGCCCACAACTTGATGCCCAAACGAGCACTAAATAAATACCCAATAGACCCTTACTTCTAATTTAACTAGAATAGGGCCACACACTTTGTGTGTATGCCAGTTTGTTTGTTTTTTAGACAAATTTTTTTTCGTCAACTGTTTTAGGCAGTTTTTCCCATTTGTTGAAGCAGTTTTTTTAATTGATTGGACATTTTAATATCCTTCTAATCTTTTTTAAAAAATAAAGTGTAATGATTTAATTGTAATTATAGAGAACTTAGAAAATAATGTTGGTACCCCTCCTTTCCCTTTATAATAGTATAGATACAACAGTCTTAGAGAGCGAGAGAGAGACATTTTTACATTTAAATTTTAGAGAGAGAAAATCAGTTGGAAAGAGCGGGAAAGCGAGATGAAGAAGATGATGGTGATTCAACTCTCTTTGGCGAGGGAAGACGAGAAATTGAAGATCGAGGAGATGATCGTCAATAATGTCGATGAAGAAGACAGGAAGATTCAATTCTCTCTGGCGACCGAAGAAGAGAAATTGAAGATTGAGAAGATGAACATCACTGTTAATGAACACAGGAAGATTCAACTCTCTTTGGCGACCAAAGAAGAGAAATTGAAGATACAACGTCAAAATAAGAAGAATGTTAATTTGTTCATTTTCTGTTTAGTGCCCAAATTCTGCATTTTTAATTCTTGTTTATTATTCTTGTGAATTATGTTTTTGTTTCTTACTACTTTCTTTGATATTATATTAGATTCTCGAATTATTTCTTCGATACGTACATATATCTAACTCCAGGGACGGATCCAAGAATTTGGCCCAAGGGGGCCTATCTTCTACGTATTACAAGACTTAAGTAGACTTTTCATATTTGACGATAAAAGAGACATGAAGAAGTAGAGAAAGCACATAAATATGCATTTTTTTACTAGCTACTCGATCAATAATCTACAAAATTCTTCGAAGCAGTTTTTTTTTTTTTCGAGAAACTTTATAATTCTTGAATAATTTTGATGAACGCCACCCTACTTATAAATAATAGTTAGTACGATCAATGGCCAAGATTTATTTAAGGGCGATCATCTAATGGAATAGAAACTCGTGATAATATTTTAGAAGTTTTGGACCTCATAATAAAGTAATCTTTCTAAAAGGTCACCCTACTTATAATAAATATTCTGTACAAGTCTCTAAAAGACTCTAGAGAATCCAATGATTCCCTTTATGTCTAGGGAGTTTTGAGCATTCTGTACAAGTTCATGTAAAACTACCTACAGCAAAATAAAAGTTCTTTAAATTTTATTTATTTATTTATTTATTTTCAGACAGAGAGAATTCCCTAATTTAATTACCATAACACAACCCCTAAACCTTTTTGGTGGTTAGGATAATAGGCATATAACTTTTATCTGACGTTTGGTGGCGCCATCGGACATGATAAAATAGTTCTGAACTTGGTTTTTATCTCATGGAGAGTGCAATAACTCTAACCCATAGGAGGGGAATATTAGGTAAGATTAGAAGTTTGAGATAACTTCTTGGAACAAAAAGACTTTTTTCATTTTCAGATTTTTTTTTAAGATCCATTTTTTTCCCTTTAGATCTACTTTTTTTTTTCAAATCTCTTTTTTCCCTTCAGGATAATAATTTAAGGCTAGTGCTAATGCCAAAGCAGAAAGTGTCGCTAGCGATACTTTCTGCTTTGGCATTAGCATCACCCTAATTTAATTATTATTTGAAACAAATATCTGGGCACATTCCAAACACAGGATAACATAACAACTTATCACACATAATTACTATTCTATCTAATCCTGCCTTATCATGTCCTATCCGCCAGATTTGTCCGGCCTATCAAACGAGGCCTAATAGAATAGGGAACTTAATTAAATTTTTTTAGGGGCTTAACTTAAATATAACTTTTGTTTATAGGATATATATAGAATTTTCTAAAACTTGAGCCCCCTTGCCCTTACATAGATCCGCCCCTTTAACTCTCTGTTTCTTAATTTGTTGTTTCACTAAATTCTCCGTTAATGCTTTGTTGGATTCTGGCTTATTTGATCTGATTAATGTTTGTTTCAACCTTGGATTTTTGGGTAAATTAGAGCCCTAATTCTCTTTCCCTTCGATTGTCTGCATTCAATACTCGTTTAACTTTTGAAATTTGTTATTAGGGTTTCAGAATGTTGTCTGGCTCTTGCTTTGTTTGATTCATTCTAAATCAGTTTCTCGTGTGTTTGTGTGTTCTGATTGGATTTGATACTCGTTATATATCACTCTTAGGCTTTGTTTGGTTCTTGCATTTGCCCCCGTTTGGTTTCATTTTGAATTAGAATAAAATTGAATTGACATGAATTCTTGACAAATTTGATCACTTTTGGTCGGATTTGTAAACCCCCTAAAACAATAATTGGGTAAAATTAGAAAGAATTCAATTTTAATTTTAGATCAAACCAAACACAAGAATTCTCACAAACAAGAATTGCAAATCAATTCTTTTCTTGTTTGTGACAAACCAAATGGGGTGAGAGAAAAGAAAAGAAAACATAGAGGAAAACTTATTTAGTAGGAAAATGATGAGGACAATAGGAAAGAAAAGAGAATAAGTTGATAAATTAATTAAACATTTAGAATGTTGTGAGTCATTTCCGTTCATTTTTCTTATCTTACAATAAAATTTTACAAATATTTAATTTTTAATGTAATTTACTCGTGAAAGAAAACACAAGGGTAAACACGAGTAAACTAATTTTCCTCATCGGAAAACACGAGAGAACTAATTTTTCTTCTTCTTTTCCCTCAGGAAATCCATAAACCAAACAGAGCCTTAGTGAAATTTTTTGTTGGTTTTGGATTTTGATAGGATTATGATAAGATTCAAATTGGTCAATCTATTTGTGAGATCTTCAAGTGTGGTTAATAAATTTGAGTATCTAAAATGTTGTTATGATACTTAAACAGTTTTTTTTTTTACCTATTAATCTTATCTCTTGCACTCCAATATTGCATAAGTAGCCGGACACATTAGTCATAGTTCCTTCTAGGCTTTTAGAGACTTCTGCCTAAATTTCTATTTCTTTAATATTTAGAGCTCATATATTATTTTAGTTAGCTTATAAGAGCTCGTTTGGATTAGCTGAAATACAAAGCGATTGTTTATTCAGTGATAAAATATCAAGTGATCTTTTGTTTAAGTAATGGAATATTAAGTTGTTTGGTGTTTGGATTGTCTGAAATAATACTCCGTGATTGTTCTAAACAAGAGTGTTAGCAAACAAACAGAAGAAGAAAAAAATGATCGTTTGTATAAAATAACCGAAAAGGGCACACTCATTACTAGGGTTTGAACCTTGCCCCCCCTCCCCTTCCATCAGCCCTGGCAATTATGTCTTCAAATGAGATCCACTATATCAAATGATTAAAAAAAATTTAAATAAATAAATAAAACTTTTCAAAAATTTGAAGGCATGGAGGACATTTTTGTATTTTAGCAAATTAAAAGTGTAACAAGTGATTGAAAATAACTACTAGGACATAGTTATCTAAAAATAACTACTTAAGAGTTGTTTCTAAATAATTCAAGTTTCCTCTGTTATTCATTTATTCTGAGACATGGCATGCTAGACTTGAACGCATAGGATGTGATAGGATGACTTGATTAGCTTGAAAAGCCCTTTTGGGCCCACTCGCTAAGGTTGACCTACCTATGTGAGAGTCTTGCTTAGTTGGCAAAGCATGCCGAAAGCCTTTTAGAGAGGCTATTAGAGCTACTCAAGCATTAGAGCTAGTTCACTTAGATATCTATGGACCTATGGTTGTAAAGGCACATCATGGCGCCTCTTATTTTCTCACTTTTATAGATGATTTTGCGCGATGTGAGAATCACGAGTATTTATCTAATAAGTTCTGGGAACTACGTGAGGAAAAAGGGGAAACGCAGACAACTTTCTGTTCCAGAAACTCTACAACAATATGGTGTTGTAGAAAGTAGGAATAAGACATTCCTAGATATGGCTAGGACTATGATGGCGCAAGTCAACCTCCCAATGTTGTTTTGGGGGGATGTACTCTTGTTTGCTGCCTACATACTAGAGTGCCCCCTCTCATTCGTTTCCCTCTACGCCCTTATGAGCTATGGAAAGGCGAAAAGCTCATTTTGGAGCATTTGCGCCCATGGAGCTCAGGAGGTCATGTTCACTATACCTCGCATAAGTGCAAAAATCTATGCTCAAGAGCTAGAAAGTGCACCTTTATAAAGTATTCTAACAGCTCGACAGGCTATGTTACGTAAAATGAACAAAAGGGTAAAAGAATGACAGAAATGGTGTCATATGATATTGAGAATGACTTTTCCAGATTTGTATTACTGAGAGAAATCTTGACCTCTATGAGTTAGAGGATGTTGAAGATGACATACCATGTTTAAGCGAGGGTGGGGAGATTGAGATTCCACATCCAGTAATCCCTGTAACATGGTACTAGTCTCCAGCTAAGTGGGAGTACACCGCTAGACGCTAGTGGGAGTGTACCAGATAGTGGGAGTGCACCATTAGGCACTCAAGATTCTCAGGTAGTACACTGTATGGTGATGAGGAAAAAGTTCCCTATCGCTGTTTTGAAATTAAGGAAGACATTTTCATATGTATGCAAATGTGTGCACAAGTGGATGAGGATGAGCCTGCTTCTTTTGTTGAAGTGTTTTTCTTCGCCAGCTAGATGAGATGAGCTCTATAGACACGAATAAGGTCTAGGAGTTAGTTGACATTCCGCTTGTGCATAGGACTATTGGAGACAAGCGTGTTTTCAAAATCTAACGCAAGGCAGATGGTTCAATTGACAAGTATTAGGCGCGCCTTGTGGTGATAGTTTGTACCCAGAGAGGTTATAGACCATGGAAACATGCTCTCCCAAAGGGTGAGATCTGACTCCATTCGCCTTACCCTAGCAATTGTCGCATATTTAGTTTTGGAACATTTTTAGTTGGATGTTTGAATTAATCTTTTCTCAATTGAGAACAAGACGACGAGATAAATATGGATCAACCTATTGGTCTAGTGACCAAAGGGAATGAACGCAAAAGTATGCCGTCTCAAACGATCTATTTATTATTTCAAGCTAGCAATTGGCTAAGTTGTGGTACAATGTGTGTACATTAAACGGTCCAAGAAAATTGTTCTAATTCTTTGTATGTTGATACTTGGGAGTGAGATGAGTTCCATTGTTGCCGCTTGAGAGTGGTAGTACTCTCTGTTTGAGATTGAGGGTATGGGTGATGCCAACCATGTGCTGGGAGTTTAGATTGTGAGAGATCGTTCTCTGAAGCTTCTCTCGAGGTTTCTTGAACATTTTTCACATGAAAAGCTGTAAACCCATAGACATCCCATTTTTTGGGGACTCACCTTGACCTTAGATCAATGTCTTAAGAATAATGAGAAGAGGAATCAAATGTCCAGTTTGCCATATACGTCCGCAATAGGGAATCTGAAGTATGCTAATGTGTGTCCTCGGTCAGATGTCTGCTATGCGGTTGGTTTAATTAGTCGTTGCCGTAACAACCCTGGTCCTACCACTAGAGAGTAGTGTCGAGTATCTTGCGATATGTTCGCAGGACTATGGACCTTGCCTTATGCTGTCCGCAATGGAAGCATAATATGTGGTGTGCTCTGTAGCTGTTAGAGAAGCTGTTATGGTTGAAGAGTTTTTGCAATGGCTAGGCTTATCACCTCGTAAGCGATGAGGTTGTGCTCATCTATGGTGATAGTACATAAGCCTGAGCATATGCAAAAGATCTCAAAAGCCATTTAAACACGTAGACATTCGTTTTTGGTCACATTTGAGATGTGATTTGCGCAAAGGGAAGTTGTTTTAAGGCACATCTCCACTTGGGGATTTGATGTGCTTAGATATTTTTTGTGCTATTGACATTATTATTTAAGTTTTTATAAACTAGTTGGTTTCCATATATATATATATATTTGTTGTAAGTGGAATGGATGCACATTTCTTATATGTCACTAGGCTTGAATCGACCTGCTCACACGGGTGATTCACCTTGGTGCCGAGATAGCGAACTAGGACATGCGTGTCCATGGCGCTTAAATGGCAAGCAAGATGAGACATATGTGTTCATGGCGCTTAGATAGCTAACTAGGACATGTGTGTCCATAGCACTTAGAAAGCAAGCTTAAACACTTATATCTATGCAGTATAAGAGCAGCGAGCTAGATATAAACCCTATTATTTCTATATGTCGCCTTAGATGGATCTAAGATGAGACCTTATACTTGGTTGAACATAGAGATATCCCACGACTCTATGTAGCCTGTTTATAGCCGAATGTGAGTTTTCAGACGGGCGCCAGGAGTGGCGACTGTGCTGGAAAACTCTGGTTAGACGTTTTGTGTAACGTCTAGACTAAGATTTGTATGGCATTACTTGTTTTCCAAACATAGAGTGACATGCCCATTTTTATGGAAGAACGCCATAGCATACATTTCATACTGTATGTGCTTTTGCGATCGATTGTGGAGCAGTGAATGGATTCCTCTTCATTGCTGTGTAAGCCATGTAGCATATCCAAGACATTGGTTATCCTACAAACTGGTTGCCTTCACGACTTGAGACTATGTCATGAAGAGAACGCTTGATGATAGCTACTTTAGCATGCTATCCTAGGACGACGAGACAATTCTGTTCTATGGGGCGTGTTTGGGCAAGCGGTCAAGTTAGTCGGATTGATATGTGGGCTCAAGGAAGACCATTCAATAACACACCATATTTTTGTGACTCATTAGCAGGCCTGCGACAATCGTAATTTGTTACTGATATGTCATGAGTACATTACATTGAGGTGGTGCAGCAATTCTTTTCACCGAGGGATTGAGAATGTTGTGTCCGGTGTGGTTGAATCGTCTAAGGCATACATGAGAAGCTTCCGAGTGATGTGTCTTGCTGGTTATGGTGATGATTTGGCATTATACTCCTGTCGCTGTACTTTTTTTTTCGTAAGGTCGCACATTCTATTCCCCTGTATGAAGAGTTGAGAAGTTCCGTTATGTTAAGAGATTGGTTTTTAGTACCAACCCTATGTGGGTGAGTGGGAGATGTAACAAATATTGTGGTCGGGCCATACGGGCACCCACATGATATTGGACTGGGTCCAAAGAGGCCTAATTAGGACGCCAAATAACGGGCTTTTGGAGTCCCAATCCTTATAGGTTTTAATGTGCCTATATATATGCATATATATCACATGGAAAACCTAAGAGACATAATAATCTCAGCAGCCTCTCTCTCCCTCACGTTAGTCTCTCTCTCTCTCTCTATACACTTGGTTTCTCTCTCTAGCTAATCACCAAGGAGCTTGGGATTTACCGCGTGACTGTCATGGGGATGGCTCAAGAAGCGTCCTCTACGACCTAGGCGATGCATAAGAGAATACACGGAGGCAACATGGAGCAGCAGTTCGTGGGTGAAGATGCCGGGCTCGTAACAACACCGTTCGGTGATCCGTCGGGCTATTCCGCTAGGTAATGAACTTATACCCGACTCGTATGCTTGCGTGCATATTATCTACACTTATATCTGTGATTTCAAAACTACTGCTATTGCAAAGCCACGCTTTGTGGGAATACATATATGTGTGTATATATGTATACTTGTACAGAGGTGCAAGTGTATGTATTTTTAATATTTAACATATATATTGATTTCTAACCATTTTTGGCTACCCTCTCCTTGTCTCCATTAACAACCAAGATAGATTCCCAAACTAGTTGGACCCATTTTGAATATTGATTTAGCTTTAGATCCCCCACATGAAATTTTTCTTCTCCCATATTTTTAACAAGGATATGCTTATTTCATTATGTGCACAGATCAACTCATCGATTTCAATTTCAACTACCCCGGGAGTCGCTGCCAATGCAATTGAATGGGGGAGGAGGGGGGGGGGGGGGGGTACGTATAAGCATGTATAACCCACAACACACACACACACACACTCTTTTTAATTAGTGTTTAGATTTCAAGAGATTCTAATGTGTATTGTATTACTCTGGAATATTACAGACACTTCAAACAATTGTCCCTCCACAAAGCACAAGTACGTACCATGAAGTAAACACCCTATCAATTCCAAATGTAACATATGTAGGAAAAAACTAACAAAAGAGGACAGGAAAATGAAACACTCTGACTCAGAATGTGCATGGGAGTTTTTTTAGGCAGGGTAATAATCTTGTGGAAATATTTTCCACCTAATTTTTTTTTATTTTCATTTGCATTTTGTATTTTGGCATTGCTTACCTTTCTTTTTGGTTTTTGGTCACAGGTTTATGGACCGGGGGCTGTTTGTTTTCTCTGATTCTCTTCACGCTTTTTCTTATCTGTGTCTTATGGGACAAAGAACTGGAAACAGATAATATGCAAAACAACCTAGTAGACATAATTAGAATACAATACGAAAAATCTTTTAATTTTAAATTTTTTTTTGGTGGGGGGAAGGAGGCAATGTTAATAAAATTGAGAACTTCAAATATTAATTATGTAAGCAGCCTTCAGAAGCTTGTAAAATTCCTAAGGGGCAAGGAAAAGCATCTATTAAGTGTAGTGCCAAATGCACTTTGTATATGAAATAGACAGCTTCTTACACCTTATAGTTTGTTTAGGAAAGTCTCATATAGGACTAGGTACAATCCAAGTCTCTATCTGATTTTTGTGAGTAATAATGTTATGTTGGTTTGATAAATAACTTTTAAGAGAATTATTAGGCTCTGTTTGGTAATACCCAAAATAGGACCAGGACCAGTCCAAGTCTAAGTTTTTATCTAGTTCTTGTGTGGTCTAAGAGTAGGTTGGATTCACATTAAACTTGTTGACTGGGCACAAATTCCTGTGAAAAAAAAACCTTGCCAAATTAGGTTCTCCTAAAAAGTTGAACTTAGACTGAATTTGATCCTGCTTTGGAAGTTTCCAAACACCCCCTTAGACTTGACACATGTAGACTAATTATGCTAAAAACTGACACTCATCGAAGACTTGAATTTATAGAACTAGTTTACTGATGAACTACATATATAACATGTTCTTTGCTTTCCCAAATAGCCCTCTAATTACTTGCATATATTATTGGTTAAGTCAAAGATAGAAAGGGTGCATACAATGCATATACATATACACAGGGTGCATTTGTCACAACTTTTATTTCTGTAATTCAATCACAAAAAAAGATAGGCTAAAAATTGTTGAATGTAGCTTTCAGGCAATCGTAATTTGCTACAATTGACTCACAACTTGTTGCAATTGAATCGTAAAATTTAATTTGCCACACAATTTTATTTTACTTTTTGAAATTCTATAAACGCTTATGAAGTCTAAAATTTATTGCCAAATGGACCATACACTAGTATGTGTTCTAATTCAAGCTGTATTTTCTCTTATTTGTACGTGTATGTCACACTGCTCCACATATTCATTCATCCAAGTTTTCACTAAGTTTTTTTGTCGGTTAGCTCAAAGCTATATATGCATGCTAAAAAATTGAATAAGTGCATTCGATAAGGTTTAAATCTTCAAAAGGTACTTATCTTATGAATGTGTGGAAGGGCTTTATGTTAAGAGTTTTAAAACTAAACTAGAGAATAATGCTATGGTTTCAAAATTTGATTTTCAAATTTAATTCTTAAATACTTAATTAATTGTATCACATGTTGTAGTATTTGGTACTATTGAATATTGCAATAGCATATAGTATAATTGTTAGAAACATTTGAGAACTAAATTGGATTCAAATGTTAGAATGATATCATTGTACTTTTCTTGAAGTCACTATGCGGAAAAAAAAATTTAGTTTGGTAAAGAACAAGTTTTTGAGACATTTTTAAATTGGACACAGACTTCTTTGGACACAGACTTCTTTGTAACATGTTTAATTTCAGCCACCTTTGGATGACCCACACCATGTTGTTTTTTTCTAGTTTGCCCCAGACCTATATTGTTCCACAGGTTCTCCATTTGCATTTTCAATCGAGCAAAAGTTCCACGTGCCTGAGTCCATCCTTGGTCTGTGTGGGAAGCAAAATGTGTCATCTCCTCGCAACTAGACCTAAGATCAGTAATCCTATAATTTCGCTTCTCAGCTTATTCCATATTTTGGGACGACAATTTGATAAAACTATTGTCCGTTTTAAGCCATCGTTGCATGATGCAACTTTTAGGAATTTTCCCCATGTGCTGAACTTTCATTACAGCAATGATATGGCAGCATGGTATCCCCATACCCTAAAAAAGAATGCATGAACATTCAAATGATGCATTGCTGGGATAGTACAAGACATTCACAGTTAATGTGGGACATGTCCACTCTGACAAGTAAAAATATGTGAAAGTAGATCCCTCGTCCCTGTCGACAATAAAATGCTTAGTTTGCTCTTCTAATTCATCACGTACCTTAAAAAATATCGCACGAGTGTATATCTCAGCAACATAGTGGTGTCAAACGGGCCGGGTTGGCCCGGCCCGGCCCGCTTTTTTCGGGCTAAAAGCCCGGCCCGGCCCGCCTCAAGGCCCGGCCCGCTAGGCCCGGGTCACATACCCCGGGCCGGGGTGGACACACATTCTCCCGTCCATGGCCCGGCCCGAAATGAAGAAAATGCCCGGCCCGAAGCCCGCCACTTTTAAGGCCAAAAATCAAAGGAAGCCCGCTAGCCCGTCCGGCCCGGCCCGATGTCCGGCCCGCTAGGCCCGGGCCACCGGTCCGGGGCGGACATCCCCCCTCCCTTCCCAAGCCCGGCCCGGCCCGGCCCGATTTTAAGTGAAGCCCGGCCCGAAGCCCGGTCAAGCCCGCTTTGACCGAGCCCGGCCCGGCCCGGCCCGACCCGTTTGACACCACTACAGCAACATGCCTCTCAAGGCGTTTCAATAGTGTAATCAAAACGGGAGTGACTTGATCCGTTGCGGTATGAGCCATAATCTCATTGTTGCGAAGGCGTGAAAGGGCTTTATCATAAATTCTCACAAACTCATAAAGCTGCATTTTAACCTTTACAAAATATTTTTAAAATGAATTCATTCCTTCACATCTTTACGTTGTGGTCATATCCGCAAAGAAATGCCCTTTCAAGTAAGCCTCGCCCAAATTGAATGCATTTCATACATGTCCATCATCCATTGTTGTTATGTAGCTGAAAATCAACAAGTAAAGATATCTATGCCATTTCAAACTCTATAGTCAAAAACCTACTTGTCTTGCAATGATGGAATCTAGATGCAAAGCCTTCAATATGTATGTTAGTAACGGCAATTTGTTGTACATGCCATTGGCATAAATAATGGTGGGAAGCAAGGAGAATTTGCATAATTGTTCTACGCATGACCTTGTCTCCATCAATTACAATAGAAATAGGCATCTTATCATTCATCAATGCAATAAACGTCTCCAAAACCCACATGTATGTCTCAACCTTTTCATCAGATAGCAAGGAACTTGTAATAGAAGTGGATAATAGTCTTGTATACGTTTTATTTTAGTTCCAAGTCCTGTAAGGAATTACTATGTTTGGTATTGACTTTGAAACCATGGTTTAGGTTGGTTAAGATATTACGAATCTTAACCCGGAGTTCATGTTTTGAAATGTTTTACTTGTCGACTTCATGTCTTGATTTAATGTTGAGATATTTTGCAATCATAAGGATCGCTTGACCTTAGGCAATATCCTAGTGCAAGAAGGATTGCTGTTAGAGGGTCATTCGACCGGTCGAAGGGGACAGCTCGACCGGCCGAAGTGCCCTCTGCTGTAAAGGATTACTGCTGAGGGGTCATCCGACCAGTCAAATGGGGCATCTAGATTTCCGTAGTATTCATAACAACAAACAAACTTTCCGTCATCTTTTATTAGATAACCAGGAAGAAAACGCTGAAAATTACCATCAACATCGTCCTCACGATAATCCGGTAGATTGGGATAAACATCGGCATAGTATGGATCATATTCAATATCCTGTATAGCAAAGACGAGGGGGTCATAATACTTTTTTGCATCTTCTATTGCGTGAACACGCTGCAATCGTCGTTTCATTTGTCGAATCTCTTGCTTCAACAAATCTATGACCTCGATCATCATCCCTATACGGATTTCGCATCAAATTAGTAGCGCGAGAAATTGGTATTGGTAGCCCGTGCCAACGACAATATAACTCGCACTCACATCGTATACTAAACAATCTTGTCCATTATAGATTATCTCCAATAACAACAGCATTGTTTGGCAGTCGAGCATAAGTGTCACCAATGATTATGTGGCCAACATTTGTGAAAGGTATAACGTATTGGGGTGCTAACAAAAGGACATCTTTCACCTTACCAAGTTTGCCCATTAGGATCTGTGTAAGAGCAATATGCATGCTATACATCGATAATTGAAGGAGTCCTTCTTCCACTTCCTCCACTTCTCCTTCCACATCTACCCCTTCTCATCCTAAGGAGATTTGAGTACACAGTCTGTTGATATCAATAGTTTACATGATTTCAAATTCTTGAAAGTATAGTTCCTTCATCAATAGTTTTTTATAAAGTAAACATGATTCCATTATCATTCATACATGGTTCTATTATCGTTGATACATGGTTCCATTATCGTAAAATATGGTTCCTAGATTTCTTGTCTCAGTTCATTTGATTTCTAAGTTTTGTTCCTTTAAATTAAACATGGTTCCATTATCAACAATACATGTTTCCATTATCTTCAAATATGGTTCCTAGATTTCTTGTCTCAGTTCTTTTGATTTCTAAGCTTTGTTCCTCTAAATTAAACATGATTCCATTATATTTAATACATGGTTCCATTATCGTCAAATATGGTTCCTAGATTTCTTATATTAGTTCCTTTGATTTCTAAGTTTTGTTCCTCTAAATTAAACATGGTTCCATTATCGTTAATACATGGTTCCATTATCGTCAAATATGGTTCCTAAATTTCATGTCTTGGTTCCTTTGATTTCTAAGCTTTGTTCCTCTAAATTAAACATTGTTCCATTATCATTAATACATAGTTCCATTATCGTCAAATATGGTTCCTAGATTTCTTGTCTCGGTTCCTTTGATTTCTAAGTTTAGTTCCTCAAAATTAAACATGGTTCCATTATCGGTAATACAAGGTTCCATTATCGTCAAATATGGTTCGTAGATTTCTTGTCTCGGTTCCTTTGATTTCTAAGTTTAGTTCCTTTAAATTAAACATGGTTCCATTATCGTAAAATATGGTTCCTAGATTTCTTGCCTCGGTTCCTTTGATTTCTAAGTTTAGTTCCTCTAAATTGAACATGGTTCCATTATCAATAATACATGGTTCCATTATCGTTAATACATGGTTCCTTTGATTTCTAAGTTTAGTTCCTCTAAATTAAACATGGTTCTATTATCAATAATACATGATTCCATTATCGTTAATATATGGTTCCATTATCGTAAAATATGGTTCCTAGATTTCTAGTCTCAGTTCCCATGATTTCTAAGTTTTGTTCCTCTAAATTAAGCATGGCTCCATTATCGTTAATACGTGGTTCCATTATCGTAAAGTATGGTTCCTAGATTTCTTGTCTCGGTTCCTTTGATTTCTAAGTTTAGTTCTTCTAAATTAAACATGGTTCCATTGTCGTTAATAATTGGTCCCATTATCATCAAATATGGTTTCTAGATTTCTTGTTTTAGTTCCTTTGATTTATAAGTTTAGTTCCTCTAAATTAAACATGGTTCCATTATCAATAATACATGGTTCCATTATCGTTAATACATGGTTCCATTATTGTAAAATATGGTTCCTAGATTTCTAGTCTCGGTTCCTTTGATTTCTAAGTTTAGTTCCTGTAAATTAAACATGGTTCCATTACTGTTAATACATGGTTCCATTATCGTAAAAATATGGTTCCTAGTTTTCTAGTCTCGGTTCTTTTGATTTCTAAGTTTTGTTTCTATAAATTAAATATGGTTCCATTATCGTTCATACATGGTTCCATTATGTAACTTACTGTTCTTTAATCATCATTCATGGCTCCTTCATGATAAAAATCTCTTTCTAGACACATTTGTTTTCTCTTTAAGGCATAATATAATATCTTAGAAATTTCATCTTACATAAAATCTACGTTTTTAAGTCTTCATGAAATATGCGTATTGTTTCTATGTCGAGAAAGTTTTGTTTTCAAACAGTATGACTTTTGCTCCTTTCATTTCATTGTTTTTGTTCCAGAATAACAAAAATTTTCACAAATCTACAAACTATAACACCACATTATATAGGAATAAGTAATGTGAAAATTAGGAAAATATCTTGTAGTAGATCTTTAACTTAGGTTGTCTTGTCCAAAAAAAAAAAAAAACTTCAACATGTTGTGAAAGTGAAATTGAGAGGGTGAGTGAAACTGAGAGGGTGAAAGTGTTGGGGATTTGGTGGTTGAGATATATCCCAAATATAAGTTGAGGTATTAATGTAACCTTAAATTATTCAACTAAGTACTAGGTAGGTAGAAAAATCTTTTAAAAAGGAACAAACATACATGATATTAGGAACAACCTTTATTGATAAAGGAACAAACATGTATTATGTACATGCAACCAGCTATCACAAGTTCTTCTACCATATATTAATGCATGTCAAATAGCATTTAATGGCCACCAACTTTTGCTTTCTCCTCCAATCAATCATTGACACTTGGCAAATTAGTTTGGTGTACCTACAACAATACCACCTTGGTGTACCAAAGTGTTCTCCTATTGGGTGGGGTGAAACCAAAAGGCATCACGTGCGCAAGTGTTCCACCGAGTTGAAGTTTTATTTGGTATGTGCGTTTCCACAGTTTTTAGCATGTAGTCAATTTCTAGCCGTGTGATTGAATGCAACCATTCATAATCCACTCATCATACTTCGATGAACTTCACACAGGGATATAATTTAGGGTGATTTAATATAAAGTCTAAATTATTAGGCTTTTCTAGCAACTAGTCCAGTCTAATTTTATTTAGATAATTTTGTCCTTATTCCATAACAAATTCACCCAAATAAATGGCTTATATATATACATGTATATAAACTAGCCTTATTGTTCTCCTAAAATTTTAGGCACCTTGTAATTGATTTATAAAATCATATTTGAAATTTAAATAATTTCCAGCTATAAATTCAACTTTGTACAAGCAAAATCAAATCCTATCTCCATATTTCGAAGACACAATCTTCATACATCTTTCTTCTTCTTGAGAGTAGACCTCCATTGAAGCAGTTGTATTACAGAAAAATTGGTACTCTGCGAATTTGATTGCATTAACGACGCGATGAAAATCTCTCATGAAATTTAAATCTTGAAAAACCAAACTAATGAAATTTCACAAAAATAACCGTCTGTTAAGATGTGAAATTTCACATGTTGGTGATGTGAAATTTAACAATCAGACTTACTATTATGAAATTTCAATTGAAAAAAAAATTAATTGAAAAAAAAAAAATTTATTATGAAATTTCAACAATTAACTTATTATTATGAAATTTCAAATTGTTATGAAATTTCAAAAAATAGTTTACTGTTATGAAATTTCACAATCTTCAAAACACACACACAAAAAAATGAAAAAAAAAAATGAAAAACAAAATACAACAACAACACCACCTTACTGCTACGAAATTTCACATTCAGACTGCTGCTATGTACAGCAAAGAATCATCTGATTCTCTATTAAACACACAGTGTCGCGAAAAAAAAACTGCAATTACAAATAAACGTATGAAAAATCATGGTGTACCACCACAACTCCGCTGGAATCCGCCGCCACGAAGCTGATACAAGCTGAATGTTGACGGTGCTATCTACACTAACAAGAATTAGGTTAGACTGGGGGCTATTTTACGAGACCACTGTGGACATGTGTTGCTTTCTATGGTGGATATAGTGGCTGGGAGGAGTCGATCATGATGGCACCAGTGGACAATTAATCCTCGACACCACAACCAACGGTGGAGGTGGTGTTAATGTGATAGACAGAATTGAAGCCTTAACAGAATCCCCAGGAAGCTTCAATCTGTCCAGCTACTTGTTGTTCACATCGTCTACTGCAGGTCGCCTTAGTACGAGAATGTGAGCCCACAGAGGGTACTGAGGGAGTGGTTGGCCTACCATGTGAGACTTTTTAGAGCAAAGTCATATTTTGTGATACAGGACGTGAGGGGTTGATGATAATGAAGAGGTTTTGGAGGTATTAAGGCCATGGATTGAGATGAGTTATGTGACTTTGCAAGACATAAGAGAACAGGAACGTTTTGATGGCTACTACCATAACCAGTTCCTAGTTTTGAATGATTGTTTGCACAGGTATAGATTCATAACCAAGTGGATGTTCTTCGATTTGGATGAGTTTATTTTTGTTCCCAGCACCGCTACCACCAAATCTTTGATGGCTGACACAATGTGAAAACTCAAACAAAACAACATTCCTTATTTGTGGATATAGATTGTTTACAATCACTAAGAGATTTAAAAATGCTTAAATCATGGGGATATTGGTATACCAAACTGATATGGTTCACCTTCCATAACAAATTTTGACCATTTAAAAGACATAAATGTAGGTAAGTATATATAGACGTATATATATATATTATTTTTATATATCTAAGGGTAAAATTATCCTTAAAAATTGTAATTAAGTGGAGATAGGGACCTATTGCTACACATGTTTGGGGGTGGGGATATATTGCTTCATTAAGAAAGGGGGGATTCCCTTTTGATGCACGGTCAGAGTAGATAGGGACTTATCACTAAATTTCTAGTTAATTTTTCGGAGCAATTGACGTATCACTGTAAATACAGTGCACTTGCTACACTTGGTTCCCTCTCAAATGCACATCTTCGTGTTAGTATCCCCATTTCCCGCCCAACTACTTATCCCGAACTCAAAACACATAAACACCAACCCTAATATTGAAACTACTCGAACACCCGTGCATACACACGAGAATTTGTCAATAAATAGAATGCATAATAAATTTAATGGCATAAATTTTATCCAACAAATTTAATTTTTTTTCATTTTAACTATATTATACAAATTTTTATAAATAACAGAAAAAACATTCTCAAACTGGAGCTTAGAGATTAAAAGAAAAGAAATGCACTCACAGAGTCTATAGAATAAAATCCAATTATATTTCAAAAATAAAAAATAAATAAAATAAAATCCTATTATGATGTATCCCAAGAGCGCCTAAATAAAATAATTTATAGCACATCATAAATATGAAATAGATACACATGGACAAGTAGGATATTTGAAAATCAAAAAATAAGACAAACACATTCCAAGGAGAAGGAGATTTGCATACTGATACTTTAATTTCAATTCATTGCTTGAATTATTCAAATAATAGGATTACATATGTATTTATAGGATCCCAAACATATATAATGTATCTATCCAAGTTCAAGTATCCACTACATTTAATATCATTATTCTTCCAAGACTACTTTTAAGACTAATACATGAATCTATGTAATACATGAATAAACAAATGCAAAAAAAAAAAAAAAAATAGATTCAATGAATTTAATTCTAGAAAGACATATCCTATAATACTCGTGTACGAGTTTATTGTGTTTCACTTCATTTGTCATGCACGATAATGTGAAGTGATGTGTCTTGTGGCACGTGTATGAGTGAGTTGTAACTCACGAGTCGATTTGGGTGTCTGTATAAGAGAACCCTCTGAGACATTGTAGAATGAATGTTTTGATATTGTGACGTCTCTCCAAGATTGAGACCGTCATTGTGGAATGCCCTAAATATTTATCTGAAAATAAATATTTACCTGTTTATTTCACTATTTGTATTATTATATGGTTTAGAATATATTTCTATCGTTAATTCTAGTATCCTTGGGAGGGCGAATTAACACGCTACATAATTGGTAGGCTAATTAGTAATTTCGTAAAATTATGTGGAACCGCGTTTTAACAACTAAACAAAACTTAGACAAAAACTTTTATAATTTATAGTTTTTACTCGTGAAGCAATGAATTAGATGTGTAAGATGTTTTGGAGAATAATTAGAAGTTTTGAGAACTCGTGGGGAGGTAGACACAATTTTCAAGAGTCATAGCTATATATACAAAGAGGTGAGATATTTTCATAAGTTATAACCTAAATTAGAAATCAAGAGAAGAGAGATTGGGGATTTCTTGGCTTAGAGATTCAAGACACAAATCTACGAACTTCCATCTGTTTGTTTTTCTCCAGATTTCATATTCAAACACCTCGAGGTAAGACCGTCGTTTTGATGCTTGATTGTTTTGAATCAATCTTCAAGTACTCTTCACTTCTGTTCTTCAAGCTTTTCTCTTCTTTTCTCTTTTCTTCTTCTAAATCTCTTCAAACTCTTTGAATTACTCACTTTAGATCTTCAAGGACTAAGTTTCTCTGGAAGAAACTCAGATTGTATCTCTCTATCTCTCAAGAAACATCTCTCAATTCTCTCAATTCCTTTCCAAGACTAACCAACCTCCTTTTCTCTAGAAATTGATTTGTATTTATAGAGAAATCTTCAAGTGGAGGGGTGTTTTTGTCCTTTCAAGATGATCTTATCATGTTAAAGATGACTGAAGGGTATAAATACATCCTCAAGAAATGAGGTCGTTTGGAATATTCTAGGGATCCAAAGAAACTTCTAGAATCAATTTTATTTCTCAAAATAGCATCCAGTGTGGCACTCAAAAAGTTGGATGCAACACTCAGTGAGTGCGGCAACAGCACTCAGCAAGTGCCACACCTGCACTTACCAAGTGCCGGCTCGTAACCCTGAGTGTCAGCTCTTGCCTTTTATTGTTTTATTATTATTTTTCTCTTTTTCTATTTTCATTTCCTTTGAAAATACTTTTCTAAGTCATTTTCTCCGTACCTCTCTCTTTGGAATTCTGCTATCTCGAACGCTCTAATTTCTTTACCACACATATCTGATACTCGATAAATCATCGAAACCTATCTTTGAAGACCTATTTACTCTCCTTCTTCTTCTTCTTCTTCTTCTTCTTCTTCTTCTTCTTCTTTAAAATAAAATCATTTGAAAAGCTTTTCGAAGTTCATGAAGAGTTTTTGAAGACCGTCCAAGCACCGGACAGTATCATCATCGTATCCAAAGGTAATTCTCCCTAGGTTTGGAAGTTTGGTCAAAATTGGGTGTTTACAGTTTGCCCCTCTTTGATAGAGCTTTCGTGATGCAATGCGTATCACAAGCAAAATGTCGAAGCCTGTGTGAAGATAAGCCTTTGACCGGGCTAGAGAACCTAGGTGAAAACAAAGTGCGTTGCAAAAAGCGGCTACAAACATGACTAGTGTTGGTCATGCTCAACGGTGAGTTGCCTACATATCCTTAGAGGAATTAGGCCAAAGCGTAGTTCGGGCAAGGGATTACACACTAGCACAAATAGTCATATAGATGAATGTACCTATCCTATCGTGAGCCCTTTGGCTCCATCGGATAGTGTGCCCTTTAGCATCCATAGCCCTTCAGCCCCATCACATAATGTGCTCTTTAGAAACCGTAGCCCTTCATCCCCATCAGATAGTGCGCTCTTCATCATCCATAGCCCTTCAACCCCATTAGGTAGTCTACTCTTCAGCATTCGTAGCCCTTCAGCTCCATTAGATAGTGTGCTCTTTAGCATCCGTAGCCCTTCGGCCCATCGGATAGTGTGCTCTTCATCATCCGTAGCCCTTTGGCCCCATCGAATAGTGTGCTCTTCAGAATCTGTGGCCCTTCATCCCCATCGGATAGTGACCTCTTCATTATTCGTAGCCCTTCGTCCCCATCGGATAATGTGCTCTTCAACATCCGTTACCCTTCGGCCCATCGGATAGTATGCTCTTCAGCATCCGTAGCCCTTAGGCCCTATCGGAAACTGTGCTCTTCAGCATCCGTAGACCTTCAGCCACATCAGATAGTGAGCTCTTCAGCATTTGTAGCCCTTCGTCCCCATCAGATAATGTGCTCTTCAGCATTCATGTTACTTCTAACTCAAGGATTCAATTTTCAAGTTCAATTTCCAAATCTCCAAGCTTAATTCACAGTCACTTCGACTTTATTAGGATTTCTAATTCCAAAATTGAGAGTCAATCAGACTCGACGAGATTTCTAATTCCAAAATCGGGAGTCAATCAGACTCGACGAGATTTCTAACTCCAAAATCAGGAGTCAATCAGACTCGACAAAATTTTTACTTCTAAATCGAGAGTTGACCAAACTCAATGAGATTTCTAATTCTAAAATTGGGAGTCAATCAAACTCAAAATTTCTACTTCTAAAATCGGGAGCCCATCAGACTCAAAGAATCCAAATTTCCAAAATTGGGAGTCAAATCAGACTCAAAGAATTTCCTATTTTCAAAATCGGGAGTCAATTGGACTCAAGAGAATCAAAATCCCAAAAATCGGGAGTCAATTACACTCAATTCAATTCAATTTTCAAAATCGGAGTTTATTAGACTCAAATCAATTCAAATTTAAGAATATCGTCTATGAATACAATCACAAAGGTATCTAAGTAATCCTTAAAGACTCGATTCATAAGATCCATGAACGAGGCTAGTGCATTGGTAACTCTAAATGGCATGACCAGGAACTCATAGTGTCCGTAGCTCGTTCTAAAAGCTGTGTTCTCAACATCTTCAACCTTTACCTTCAACTGATGATAACCCAGTCTCAAATCGGGAAAATACTTGTGCTTAATGAAGTTGGTTAAATAGGTCATCGATTCTGGGCAACGGATACTTGATCTTGATTTTCAACTTATTTAACTCCCGATAGTCAATACACATTCGCATTGAACCATCTTTCTTCTTTACAAACAATACTGGTGCTTCCCATGGCGATATAGTAGGTCGAATAAAACCCTTGTCGAGTAACTCTTGTAGTTGAATTTTTAATTCTTTCAACTCCACGGATGCCATTGATATGGTGTTTTTGATACAGGTTGCGAGTTCGACATTATTTCAATGGCGAACTCAATCTTTCTTTCCATAAGAACATCTGGTAAATCGTCGGGAAACACATCTGGATACACTCGTACTATTGGAATGTCTTCTACCTTCAATTCGGTAATCGAAGTATCAATTATGGAACATAGAAATCCCTGACATCCCTTTCTCAACAACTTACCCGCTCGGATAGCCAAAATCAAGTATGGTGACGGTGTAACTCCACTCCCTTGGAAACAAAAGTCTCTATGCGCCGGTGATCAAAAATTAATTTGTTTCCGTTCACAATCTATCGTGGCTTGGTTAAAAGATAACTAATACATGCCTAATATCACGTCAAAGTGGTTCACAACCAGCGGTATAAGGTCTATGATCATCAATTTCTCGCCTAGTTTAATCTCACAATCCTTATATATCATAGATGTTACCATTGGCCTACTAAGAGGTACCACAATGGATAATTCATATCCTAAAGGCGCCAATCTAACATTCAAATGTTCAACAAAATTATGCGATACAAATGAATGCGTAGATCCTAAGTCAAAAAGTATGCACGCTAGATGTGAACATATAGGCACCATACCTGAGAACACTGTATCCGTAGTAGGCACATCTCTGGGATTCATCTAAAATGATCTTCCTTCATGCTGCTCCGTCCTCTATCTCCCATCGTTGGGCTGTCTAGGCTTCGAACCACTAGAAGCTATATAACTAGTTCCTTATTGAGGATGCTTCTGTGGGCACTCCTTGGATTAATGTCCAAACATCCCACAATCGTAACAATTGTCCCTCATATCAGGTGTAGCACTTGCACTATTCATCCCTTGAGTTTTGTTTTGGAGGTTGGTCATAAAACATCGACCTATGTGTGGTCGATTACAGAGTGGACACAATGGTATGCTACTCGCCGGTTTTTTGGGTCCACTAAAACTAGAATTAAACCCCGTGCAAATAGCCTCTTGAAAAGTCCACCCTGATTCGGATCACTACCCTTGCTACCTCGTTTACCTTGTTGGTTCTGTCACGGAGTCTCTATTCCACTTTCTACCACCAGTGCTATTTGTTGCACTACTTCCACTATTGAATGTTCATATGCCTCCACCCTTAGGAAGATATTTTCCCTTAGTCCTTTCTCAAATTTTCTTGCTCTATCCTCTTCCTTCGGTACTGACCCTTTTCTAAAACTCAGTAAGGTATTGTACTTGGAAGTGTATTCTATCACAGTTATGTCTCCCTGTTTAAGATTATCAAATTCTTTCTTCTTCACATTATGATCAGCCCTCAAAAAGAATCGGCGATTGAACTCTTCCCCGAATCCCTTCCAAGTTATCAGTGCCCCTTGGTCCAACACATTTACCCACCAATTCTAGACCTCACCCTTGAGCACATCACTTGCATTCTCAATTTTCTATGCATCGTCCATTGGAATAGATCTAAAAATCCTTTCCATGTCCATTACCCAATGCTTCACTAGAGTAGTGTTAGACGTCCCATGGAACTCCATTGGTTTTTTCCTTGTGAATTGTTCTGAATTCTGATACGGATCGTCCATCCCTATTCTCCAGTACAAGTACTACGGCTATTGGTGCTTCCTCAAAAGGAGGTGTTGGAGGTAATCGCTCCGCTATACTCTGTACCAGGTTTTCGATGTTCTCCATCATCTCGGCCAAATGGTCTATTCATGCATGTAGTGATTGTACTCGGTCATCACTCATGATTCTCAACTTGTCATTCGCAATGCATAAACACTATGCATGTATGACAATAAACAATTCATGTATATACAACAACATACCATATGCATCAAACATCCTACAATGTGTGAATGCATTAAAAAATATGTGCCAAAATCACTCAGTACTCCACTCCTCGTCGAACATTCCTAAAGTTTTGTTACCTATAGCTCTAATACTAATAAATGTCACGACCCATCCTACTATGGGCGGAAATAGGACACATGGCACGCGACTAAGGCTCATCCAATTCATTAAAAGATTATAGCAGCAAAAAAATGAACTTAAAACAACATAGAGTATTCAAAACATTTGGAAACAATATCCTCCGAGTTATAAAATCCGTATAAAATTGAAAACATAATACTGTAATTCTTTTTAAACGGATGAATTTATGTTGAAAGGGGTCCTAAAGGTACCCTAAGAACCAATCAAAATATTTAAATAATTTACAGGCCCACTGCCACCGCAGCACAGGCCCAGTGCCGCCGCGGCACTCTCCTCCAGAATGGTATTTTTTTGTAATTTCTTTTAGGGGTTCATTTTGATTAATTAGAAATCAAAACGACGTAGTTCTATCTTCACAGATGTTTGGGACCAATGGGAGTACTTCTAAAACCCCAAACCACCCCAAATTGACCTATACAAACCCCCCTTGACTTTTCATTTTGGGGGTGTCAAATGCAAGCTTTGAAAAGTTTTTAGAGAGAAAGTTGTAGAGATAAGGTTAGAATAGAGAGAAAAGAAGCTTCCTTCTTTGATTTTCAAACAAGAAAGTGAGTTCTAAACTTTGTTTTTACTTCATTACTTCCATTACTTCATATTCAATACACCCAACCACCATTTTAGTGAGTATTTAAGAGAGAGGAAGCTACTTCCATGTCCAATGTCACCACATATGAGTGAAATACCAAGCTACAAGTCCAATACATCATTGAATATCATCTATTGATTATTTATATACTTGTTTGCTTACTTTGTTGTTCATCTTCTCCTTCCTCATTTCTTTTTTTGTCTTCTTTATTTACTTACTAGTCTATCATCATCTAGATGATGACATGAAGTTTGAGGTGAGTGAATCCTTATGGATAGTAGCTCTTGAACTCAAAAACATGTTTGGTAGATGATGATTTCAACTTCAATACATTCTTATGTATTCATGAAGTTGTCTTTAAAATGGAAATAATACTTTCCAATAATCTTGGAGGTTCTTGATGTTGAGTTTGATGTTGACATTTTAAGTGGTTATAATCTTCATTAAGTATTGAAAATATGTTTTTCAAAACCCCTATTTCAAAACCCCCCTCTTAAACCCCCTCATTTTGACTTCAAGAAATAAACCTTGTTTTTTCAAAACCTTCAAAACAGTGAGTCATTTAACTTCAAAGAATTATTTTGAGTTCAATACTCAATATATGAATGCAAGACCACTTGTAAAGTCTTTCTAACTCATTATAAGACACCCACGATTTTTGGCTTGACTTGGAAGCACTTGAAAGGGGTCCATTTTTGTCCAAACATTCCTTCCAAACATTCTGCCTCTACTGTCACAACAGCTAGGTTGATTTTCAACTTGTTTTACAGAAAAATTTTCCAAAACGAGTGGTCCCAACTCATTTTTCCCTTGCACTTCAATGTCTTAGAGAACTGTTTGTATAATATGGGCCTCTAGATCTTTTGTTTTCATTTTCGAAGATTTTCTAACATTTTAGTCGACAGTATGGACTCTATTTTTGAGTAACCTCTATTGTTTATATGATTTCTCTCAATCTGTGATAGTTATTAAAGATTGGCTTTTTGGGTTATGTTCTAGACACAATAAGGAAGATCTCCATAAAAAAAATCATGCATTGAAAACATTCCTAACCCCTCTTTTAAATTTCCAAAAGATCATGTCACTATTCTGTCCACTATTCACAGCCAGCATACTTTTACTTCCATCCTTTGACTTGATGCTTACATGTACTCCAAATTAGCTCATGTCTTAGGAAGTAGTTCATACTACATTTTTATATATCCCATGATAATTTCATTCATTCATTCATACACATTTTAGACTTCTAAGTCATTCTAGGAATCCATGAACATAAAACACACTACAACCTTGGCACATTCTAGATACATACATTGCATCCATGCAAAGATTTGAGGTTTTTGTAACTCCTAATCTAAGAAGATTATAAGGAATGATCATGACCACACTTTCATGCTTCCCCTCGATCTAATCCTCCTTTCTCATCCATTACGGGGATTGAGAGATCTTCTTTTCTCAAAGATTAACATGCATCATTCT
Organism: Hydrangea macrophylla; assembly: GCA_033977485.1. Classification (NCBI taxonomy): domain Eukaryota; kingdom Viridiplantae; phylum Streptophyta; class Magnoliopsida; order Cornales; family Hydrangeaceae; genus Hydrangea; species Hydrangea macrophylla. The sequence goes on along the minus strand of CM066992.1, from coordinate 51,302,567 downwards.
AGCTTGCTAAGCATCCTTGTTTTCTTTGATTTATTTGTTTCAAGAACAATTCATGTCCCCTTAGATTAGGAAAACTTTATTACTTGATATATGATTAGACGATTTTTCCTAAGTTTGTTCGTGTGATCTTTCACTTTGCATTGTGTGATACTTGGCTTAGATCTTATGAATGATATTTTATCTTTAGATCTTCCATTTCAAATTTTCTTATGTGATGTAATATGCTATCATAGTATTAATTGTTGAACCATACATAGTATAAGATGATTATTCGGATGCTAATTGAGGCCCGTCAAAAGACGGGGCGAGTTGAGGATGTTTTAGTCGTGACAAAGGCTCCTTCCTCTCTCGTACCAAAACCCCGAACCAAGTTCTTTGGTTATGAAGGGCCGGTGCCCTTTATCCATTTGGGTGAGTCAAAATTAGGTTTCTTGGTTCCTTAAAGACCAAGTGGCGACTCTGTATCTGTTTTCAACAGTCCTTTTCTTTTCCCTTTTCAAAACGAATCTCAAATCAAAACAAAAAGAGGTGGGACGTCGCGTGTCCACAGAACATTTTTTATATATGTGATCAAATTGCTTAATCACCAAAAGAATTTTAAATAGTTTTATGGCTTTCATGTTGCTAAAACTATTAGCTACAGTTTTTGCCCTAGTATTCGCTTTTATTGCTTTGACAATATGGCTAACCTTAGTTAATTATATGAGGCTATGGTTTGTAATGCATATAAGTATTAATTGACTCTTTGTAAGACATAAAATTGAAATGTACTCTTACAATGATGAATTAACTCTCTAAAGTAAATTATAGAGCTTCTCCAAAATCTTAATTATTCCAATTGTATGAAGCTTATATATCATGTTTTTTGTTACCACTTAAAAAGTATGACATTTCTGTGACCAATAAGACAGACCTTTATATTGAAAGAAGTTGGGATCTTTTGGATTTAACTAACAATTGTTTCGCTATTATTTTTGGCATCGATAATAACCTGTGCATAACACGGGTTATTGACTAGTCCAAATTTGATTTCCAAATACTTTTCTAGTTATACTACATGCAGTACTGCCACAACACATGATACACTTATTAAAACATTTGAAACCAAACTTGAGACTTAAATTTGAAAAGCATATCATCACTCTAATTATGGACAACTCTAATTATGTTTGTAGATTGTTTGTATTTTATTTTTAGGCTGTTCATTCCAGTGCTCGAATAGAAAATAAAAAAATATAAGGTTTAGTCTCTGACACCCCGCTCTTTTAAAAAGTGATTCATCCCCAAATCTATGTACAGTAATTAGACCCTAATTATAATTATAAACTAGAGATTAGTCCTTTTCCCCAAATCTGTCCTTTTTATGGACAAATTTGCCCTTGCCATTAAATATATACATATATAATATATATGTACCAGCACCACATCAAGGCATGAATTTAGGGGTTTCAATCTGACCCCAATTAACTGATTATATCTCAGTCTCTTTCTCTCTCTCTCTCTCCCTCTCTCTCTCTCTCTCGCTCGCTCGCTCTCTCACGATCGGTATCTCTTCTCACAATTATAAACTAAATCATATTCTGCTGCTCTGCTAATGATTCAATCTTTTGATCTCAGTATCCTTCTCTTCCAGTCTCTCTTGCAAGATAAGCACCTACCAATATACAACAAAATCGTAAAATGGCTAATAAACCAATTTGCCATTTGGTCTGTAATCTACAAGTTAGTGACCACGAACTAGAGAACGAAAAGTGGCAATCAATGAGAGAGAAACATGGTGATGATGGTAATGATGCAGACAAGATTGCAAGATGGTGAAGAGACTCATATGTCTATATCTATATGTGTATGTATATCCATGTGTATTGTTGCGGCATTTTAGTGTTTAGACAGTTTGTGTATGAATTTTTGTCAGTGTGAGAAATTTCACACAAAGTGTGGAGTTTTACTTTTGAGTTTTGAAGGTGAGAAATTTTTCATCAAATCCGTTAAAAACGTGAGAAATTTCTTATCAAATCTATTAAAAAAAGTGAGAAATTTCTCACTATAATATTTTGACAGTTCGTTTTTATTTGGTGAGAAATTTCTCATCAAATACCTTAACAAAGGTGAGAAATTTTAATAGATAATATTTCTCTGTTAATTCTCTCTCTCTTTCTATATATATATATATAGAGATGTATAACAAATTTGGGTTTGAAATTCAAAACCCTGATTTATGGGAGTTAGGGTATTTATTAAATTTTATCTTTTAATTCTCTCTTTCTATATATTTATATATAACAAATCTGGGTTTCAAAATTTCAAAAGCCTGATTTATGGGGGTGTGTAGACACCCCATTTTTGTCGGCTAACAAATTTAGGAGGCTGCATGCATGTCAAACCTCGATGATTAGAAAGATCGAATTTTCAGAGATTACCTCTAACTCTCAAGAAGTCAAAGAATTAGTAAAAATAACCAAAATACCCCTAAAAGTCCAAACACTCTCAGATTTGGACCAAAAAATTCTGAGAACAAGCTACGTCATAAGAAAAGTAATAAAATGAGTTTTAAAGCAAAATCAAATGAAATCGTCAGCTCCCAAAGACCCCCGGAAGTCCCGGAAGTTCCCGAAAAGTCCCTGTTGTCCGGTTTGACCTAGATTTGACCAGGTTTTACTAGGGTTTGACCAAAATCATCCAAATTTACTGGAAAGTTCTAATATCACTCTAGATCATGTGAAAAGTACTAAAATGAGTTTTAAAAGAAAATCAGACAAAACGTCAGCTCCTGGGAGCTCCTAGAGGTTCCCAGAGTTTCCGGGAGATCCCAGGTTTGACCGATTTGACCTAAAAGTTGACTTTAAAACCAGAGCACTGTATGATTTTTCATGGATACTAGAGGTCAATAGTTTTCCAACAGTATATCGCACATAATTTCTGGATTTAAAACAGTTTTGTTATGAATTTCCGAAAGTGAAAAAGGCGATCAAATTGACTTTCATTGCAAATATCGCAAACATTTTCAAAGTGACCTATCTCCAAACTAATTTTTATGAAAATTAGACTCCATTATCTTTCCAATGGTATATCACAACCTTGTTTTGGAGTTTGTATGCATTTTTTGTGAATTTCGGACGAAATTGGGCCTTTTCACGAACACCGGAACCTCTGGGGGGCCTAAAAGCATTAATCTGGGCTTCTGATGAGCAGTTCCGCACCAGCACTGGCCTACTGCCATCACGTCACAGGCCCAGTGCCGCCACGGCACTCTCCCCCAGAAAGTGCATTTTTGTAATTTTATTTTGGGGAGTTTTTCATAAATATTAGAAATCAAAACGACGTAGTTTTGGTTCCCAGCTTATTTTGAACCAATGGGAGACCATTTTGAACTTTCTATAATCCCATTTACACCCCCATCTTGGCCTATAAAAGAAACCCTTTGGCTTTTATTTTAAGAGGAGAAAAAGAAGAGAGTTGAAGTTGTTAGGAGAAAATTAGAGAGTTAGGGAGAAAAAGAAGAAAGTTGAAGTTGTTGGGAGAAAATTAGAGAGTTAAGGAGAGAATAGAGAGAGAAGTAGAGATTTTCTTCTTCCAAATCCAATTCAAAATGCGAGTTTCAGTTAGTTTTCTAAAAACTAAACTTTTGCTTTCAAACTTTCAATCCAACTTCTTCATCTTCTTTGAGTTTTCAATGAGTTAGAGATTGATGTACTCACCAACATACACATATATGAGAGGTTAAATGCTTGTGGTTCCACCATTGAAAGATCATTGAATATATACTTGTTCTTCTCTCCTAATTCCATTTCCATTTTCATTTTTACTTATCATACTTGCATTTCTCTTCTCAACCCCATTTCTATTTTGATTTCTTTACATTCTAGCATAATTTATCCCTCATCTCATTTCTATTTTGTTTTATTTGTCATTTGCATGATCTCTCCTCAACCTCGTTTCTATTTTGATTTCTTCTTCTTCCAAGTTCTTGAGGTTTCAATTGTTAAGAGGATATTCTAAGTGGTTACATGGTCATCTCAAGTGTTTAAGTTCATGCTTTTCAAAACCCCCAATCAAGAACTCAAACTCTATTCCAAAACCTAAATCTATTTTCTTCAAAAATGATCCAAAACAGTGAGCTATATCACTTGGACAATCTCCTTAATACATCATATTTTGTCCCCAATTTTTTTCCCATAAATTATAGAGATGTGAAAGTACCATTTTCGGTTTTTTAAAGTTCATGTAAATAACTGTCTTTTCTCTCACAACTTATAGTATGATTTCTTGCATTTTTTTTAGATGTTTTCACCACATAATATGGAATTTTCTATTTTTTTATTTGAACTTCAATGTGTTATGAAACTCTCTATATCTGTTGACCATCATAAGACTTGATCTTCTATTTATAAAAAAATCATACAAAATCAGTCAATAGTGCAGTTTTTGTTTCTGAGTCATGTGTATATTATGATTTGTTTCTTTTAATCTGTGATAGCTATTGAAATTTGGTCTTTTTCTGTGTATTCTAGACACACTAGGGAGGCTCTTTGATTTATCCTCCCTTTATGATTTTGTAAAGTGATGTACACAGTCTGGACACTACTCACAGTATGCTACTTTTTGACTTTCACACTTTGATGCAACACTCTCTTGTATTTAGATGAACCCACATCCAATGAACATATTCTTTACCACTCTTATCATATTATATCATATCATATCATGCATCATCCATCCTCTCATGTATCAAACTTCCATGGATTTTTGAGTTTGGTTTCCAAATAAAACCATGTTTTGCAAATGATTTTGGAAGTTCTTGATGATGAGTGTGAAGTGGATATTCCAAGTGGTTATAATCTCCATTCAGTGCTAGAAATGCATTCTCAAAACCACCATTTCAAAACCCCTCTCCAAATCCCCATTTTGATTTCAAGAAAAAAAAAGTGTTTTTCTTCTCAAAAACCCCCAAAATAGTGAGCTCTTCTAGTTGAAAATGTCATTCTGAGTTCAATACTCAATGGATAATTACAAGACCACTTGAAAAATCTTCCTAACTCATTAGAGAACACCCATGATTTTTGGTTTGATTTAAAAACACTTGGAAGGGTTCCATTTTGACCCAAACATTCCATCCAGACATTCTGTTTTCTCTGTCACAGCAGCTCAGTTGACTTGCAACTTGTTTTCCAGAAATCTTTTCCAAAACGAGTGGTCTCAACTCATTTTTCCCTTTAACTTCAATGTCTTAGGAAACGTTTTGTATAATTTGGGCCTCTAAATGTTTTGTTTTCATTTTCAAAAATTTTTCTACATTTCAGTCAACATTACAAACTCTGTTTCTGAGGAACCTCTCTTGTTTATATGATTTCTTTCAATCTGTAACTTCAAAAGTGATTTGGCTTTATGATATATGTTCTAGACACAATAAGTATTATCTCCATAAAAAATCATGAATTAAAAACATTACTAGCCTCACTTTTCCATTTTTACAAAATCAGTTCACTGTTCTGTCCACTACTCACAACAGTCATGTTTCAACTTTTATTCTTTGATTAGATGTTTACATGCATTCCAAATTAGCTCATAGGATGTTGTTCATACTACATTTGTACATATCATACAATAACATCCTTCATTCATTCATGCATACTTTGATTTCTAAGTCATTCTAGAAATCCATGAACACAAACACAATACTACCTTGCACATCCTAGGTTCATACATTACATCCATGCAAGATTTGGGGGTTTTCATGACTCCTAATCTAAGAAGATTACAAGGAATAAACTTGATCACACGTTCATGCTTTCCCTGATCTAATCATCATTTCTCATCCGTCCCGGGGATTGAGAGGTCTTCTTTTATCAAAGATTAACATGCATCATACTAGCTTGCTAAGCATATTTTTTATTTCTTTGATTATTTGTTTCAAGAACAATTCATGTCCCCTTTAGATTAGGAAAACTTGATTACTTGATATGTGATTAGACGATTTTTCCTAGGAATTGTTCGTGTGATCTTTCATTTACATTGTGTGATATTTGGCTTAGATCTTATGAATGATATCTTATCTTTTGATCTTCCATTTCAAGATTCTAATGCAATGTAATATACCCATCATAAATATTAATTGTTGAACCAAACATAGTACAAGATAATTATTTGGATGCTAATTAAGGCCCTTCAAGAGACAGGGCGAGTTGAGGGTGTTTTAGTCGTGACAAAGGCTCCTTCCTCTCTCGTACCAAAACCCCGAGCCAAGTTCTTTGGTTATAAAGGGCCGGTGCCCTTTATCCATTTGGGTAAGTCAAAATTAGGTTTATTGGTTCCTTAAAAACCAACTGGCGACTCTGTATCTGTTTTCAACAGACACTCTTTTATTCAAATCAATTTCAAAACAAACAAAAATCAATTCTGAAACCCGCGAAAGAACGCACCGACGGGGGTGGGCTCCAGGATTCCGTGTGTCTACAAGGTGAGGATATTTATGCCTTTCAAATAGGTGAGGGACTAATTTATAGATTAAATTTTAAAATGGATCTATTTCTAGATAGGTAGAGCTTAATGGACTAAAATCTAACCCACCATGGGGTTGTATTAAATAGTTGACTGAAAACGCACCACCTGTCAGATTTGTTATCAACATAAACGTAACAACATTAGCATAAATTCACATTACTTCGACTACTCAGGTTCCCCAAAACTATATTTTTGGATTATAAAAGGAAGCGAAAAAGAAATAATAGGACATAACATCTAAGCAAATTGTCAAATGCATAAATACAAATAGCACCATCACACCTCTACTTGGGTGGTTTGAATTTGAAACATCATCACTTTGAAAATAAAAACAAATAACAATAAATACCAACGTATAAACATACAAGTCATTCATAAATATCACATATAAAAAAAGGGTGATTCAACACAATTAACCATAATCATAATCACATGACCAAGAAAAGCAATGCTAGGTAGCCAGAATTCACATTTCTTCAATTTCCTAAATAGTTGTTTCTCTCACAATCTCTGGAGTATAAGCCTTAAATGTTTCTTGTTCTCTATCTCACTCGGAGAATAGATAAGAATATCGTCTATGAATACAATCACAAAGTCATCTAAGTAATCCTTGAAGACTCAATTCATAAGATCCATGAACGCGACAGGTGCATTGGTAAGTCCAAATGGCATGACTAGGAACTCATAGTGTCTGTAGCGCGTTCTGATAGTTGCCTTCTCAACGTCTTCAACCTTTACCTTCAACTGATATCCCAATCTCAAATTGATCTTGGTAAATACTTGTGCTCCACGAAGTTGGTCAAATAGGTCATCGATTCTGGGCAACGAATAATTGTTCCTGATTGACAACTTATTTAAATCCCAATAGTGAACACACATTCGCATTGAACCATCTTTCTTCTTTACAAACAATACTGGAGCTCTCCACGGTGACATACTAGGTTGAATAAAACCCTTGTCGAGTAACTCTTGAAGTTGAATTTTCAATTCTTTCAACTACACATGTGCCATTCGATACGGTGCTTTCGATACAGGTTGTGAGTCCGAAATTATTTCAATGGTGAACTCAATCTCTCTTTCAATAAGAGCATTTGGTAAATTGTCAGAAAACACATTTGGATACTCTCATACTATTGGAATGTTTTCTATCTTCAATTCGATCGCTGAAGTATCAATTACCAAACATAGAAAACTGTGACATCCCTTTCTCAACAACTTACCCGCGGGGATAGCCAAGATTAAGTACAGTGGTAGTGTAACTCCTCTCCCTTAGAAACAAAAGTCTCAGTGTGCCGGTGATCAAAAATTAACTTCTTTCTATTCATATTCTATCGTGACTTGGTTAAGATATAACCAATCCATGCTAATATCACATTAAAGTGGTTCACAATAAGTGATATAAGGTCTACGATCATCAATTTCTCGCCTAGTTTAATCTTACAATCCTTATATATCGTACACATTACCACTGGCTTACTAAGAGGTACCACAATGGATAATTCATATCCTAAAGGTGCCGATCGAACATTCAAATGTTCAATAAAATTATGCGATACAAATGAATGCGTAGATCCTGAGTCAACAAGTATGCGGGCTAAATGTGAACATATAGGCACCATACCTGAGACCACTATATCCGTAGCAACCATATCTCCGGGATTCATCTGAAATTATCTCCGCTCATGATGCTCCATCCTTTGTCTCCCGTCGTTAGGTTGTCTAGGCTTCAAGCCACTGGAAGACAGAACTAGTTCCTTGTTGGGAACACTTCCATGGGCACTCCTTGGATTTGATGTCCAAACATCCCACATATAACACCCTGTATTTTGTTCTCATTCATAAATAAATATTTCATTTTAATTCTATTTATAAATATTTGTTTGGGGTCAAACCAAAATTTTTGTAAATATAGAAACTACTTTCTATGGATTTGAAAACTATTTCTATACATTTGTACAATCGGGAATTTATTCCTACGCTAATATAACTTTCTGTATTTTTTATTTCAACCGAATAATACCAGTTTATGTTTTAAATCTGTGTTATACCGCGTCTTGGGTGAGGAAGCACGTGAGCTCAACCTCACCAGGAGATTTTCCTATTACTTGGGGGCTACCAAACTCACAGTATATGTATATGTATCAGTTTCTTCTCTCCCTCACAATTCACTCACTCCTTTTCTAAATCTCTCTCAAATTTCTCTCATTCTCTCTTGTTCTCAAGGAACATAAACACACACACACACAAATTATATATTATATACATACACTCAGTCATATATATACATGTTGTATATCTAAATCAAGAGAGAACGGGAAGAAATTCTAGACGACGGAGTATTCGGTAGAAATTCTCGGCCTCTAATTTCTGTTCAATTACCCTTTGTGAGTATTATAAACTCACTCCCAACGTATATATATGTGTATTGTAATATATATATATGTATATATGTATATACATGACATACACCATTGAAGCTTGAGAGTTGGAGTTTTATAAATCTTAACCAAAATCAATTCTGTGAATTGAGAATAATAGATATTAGTCTCAATAAGCTATGGTTCGAATACTACGGCTTAATTCATCCGTATCGCAACGTATCGTTGATTTAAAGTTTTGTCACCTCTCAATTTTATGTGAAATCCGAGAGCTATGATTGAAATTAGTTAAAATCGATCACGTATTTGTAATCCTTGTGGAAAAATGAAAAAATCCCTATATTACATGTCTTGGTTGAAGCAGAATTCAGAAATGGGTCAAAAATAGACTTTAAATTTGTAACAGTGGAAAAACTGCTGATACCAATCAATTGGCATGATTACCAATCGATTGGAATGTATACCAATTGATTGGCATGTTTCAGCACTGACGACTTTTACTAAAACTGTCATAACTTCCTCTAGAAAACTCGAAAACGCGCACCGTTTGAAGGGTTGAAAACTAGACTCTAAGACCTTTCATTTGATATGTAATTCATCGACAAAAATTATAACTCATTTTTAAGGGCATTGCTTCAAAGTGGACCTGCTTGTATACTAGTAGTTGTAAAAGCGTACTAAAGTAGTTTTTGATGAATTTACCTGTTGTTTCATATATGACTTGATAATTTAGATTGTGGGTGCTAACTCAATGATTGTAAGTACATTGTACCTTGTTAATAAAGAAAAATAAAAAGACTTGATTTTTTCGTACGCTTGTTTGGTGTTATAATTTCATGAACATTGACATGCATGATAGGGTCGAGGTGGAGTCGACATGCATAGTATGTGAGAAAAGTGTGAAAAGGGTAAAAGGGATTGTGTATTAGTATGGGTTGCCTCCATGGACACTCCCTAATACCCGAGTTTCGGATACTGATCGAGGTCATCTCTGGTATGCCGTGGTGGTATTATAGTGACACTCCCTAGTACCCGAATTCCGGATACTGATCGAGGTAATCTCGGGTATGCTGTGGTGCTACTATAGTGTGATGCCATGGGTTGAGGTAGTGGATATCATGAGGATGTGATTTTAGGGTACCTTTTTAATACGACGGTGGCAAATTGGACACTCCCTGGCACCCGTGGTAGTGCTATAGTGTGAATCCTCCATGGACACTCCTTGGTACCCGAGTTCCGGATACTAATCGAGGTAATCTCTGGTATGCTGTGGTTGTACTATAGTGTGATGTCGTGGATCAAGGCTGATTGGACATTCCCTGGTACCCATTGTACTATAGTGTGGCTGCTCAAGTATTTTCAAGGTACTAGAACAAGGGAGTTTTGGACGAGGTGACCTTGTGTGTGGTCAAGATAAAAGAGTCAGTAAGATGAGATAAAATATTGTTCATGCATGGTCTCATATTTATTGCTTACTACATCTCCACGTGACTTCTGTTGAAGTTAGAACCTTGAATTATTGCTTTTATAGTTTAAATTGTACCATTATTGATATGCTTATATATACATTGCGAGTACATGTTTATTTTGCTCACCAGCTTGCATAAGCTGACGGCTTTGAAGCGTCCTAGACTCTATGTCTAGATTTTCTATGTCAGAAGCAGCCAGAGTATTTTGACTATGCTACTTAGAGTTAGGAGACTTTCCAGGAGGACTAATTATATTCCTTATGTCTTTTTATTTTGGAGATGTAATAAATACTTTATTTGATTTTTGTATAAGGGCGGGTTGTGCCATAAGACTTGAACTGATGTAATAGTTTAGTAAGTTTTAAATTCGGAGCTTATGTTTATTTAGTATCATTCTCTTTAAAAATGCTTTCAAGTTATCTATTGCAGGGACAATTGGTCATTCTCACTTGTCACGACCTACGAGTCCATTAAGGAAATTAAATGCTTTCCTGAATTATGCAACGTCGGGGCGTGACAGGCTTTTTGGTATCAGAGCCAGCTTATGGCTCGAACAATTGTCCAGAACACATATGACTTTCCATTAAGATAGTGTTAAGATAAGACTGTTCGACTTCATTCTGTGTTTCGTTGCTTTTCATTGCTGAGAATTTTCTTTTGTATCTGGATTCTGACTGAATTCTGTTAATCGATGAATAGGTACCTTTTCCCTGAACTTATGGCTAGAAGAAATCTCAGGCCTCGTCCTACTACTATTAAAGCTGCACCCCCGATAGTAGATCCAACCACGATGTTTGAAACTTTTGTAAGAATGTTGGAGAGGGTCAGTGATCAGAACACCAGGAATAACAATCAGAATAGGAATCATAATGGGAATGGGAGGCAAGCCCTCCATATTGGGGACAAGCTTCTCAAAGAATTTTGCGCTCTACGACCTAAGTATTTTACTGGGATTGATCAGCCCTGGCAAGCAGAGCAGTGGCTACGCCAGATGGAGCGTATCTTTGAGACCATATAATGCACTGATCTGGAAAAGAAGCGTCTGACTATCTTTCAACTATCATATGCATCGGCTGATTGGTGGGATGCTGAAAGGCAACTATTGGAGAAGAAGCTACAAGGGGAACACCGTGGGCAGTATTCAAAGATAGATTTCTCGAGAAGTACTTCCCTGAAGAAGAGAAGGACAAGAGAGAGAAAGAGTTCATGGAATTGGCATAAGGAAATCTGACAGTCCGTGAATACACTACTCGATTTGAACGGTTATCCCGCTTTGCTCCACACATGGTGGACACACCCCAGAAGAAAATCAAGAAGTATCACTAGGGTCTCAACTTATCTCTCTGACATCTGACTATGGGGCACCTGAACCAGTCGTTTGAAGCTCTGGTGAGGTTGGCTACAGGACTGGAAAATGATAGTTGCCAAAATTCAAAACCATTTGGGAATCGACTTACGCAGAAAGGCTATCCCGGGCAGAAACCGGTGTACCCTCAAGGACAGAAAAGGGCTTGGGACAGAGGGAAGAAACCTTAACAAACACAAGTAGTACAGCAGTATCCGTCTCGAGTGATAGGAGGGAACAACAACGATAATTGCTACAATTGTGGTATCCCCAGCCACCGAGCTCTAGAATGCAAAGCACCTAGACGTTCTGATTGTCCAGGAGTTGTTTGCTATAATTACGACATACCAGGTCACATAAGTAAGGACTGCAAAGCCCCCAAAAAAGGCAATAATTATGGTCAGCAAGGACATGCCCGTCTGAATGCTGTTATCCTCGAGACTACTGGTTATGAGGAGACAATGTATGAAGAAGGTACTTATGAGGAGGGATCGCCCGAAAAATGAACAGTGGAAGGTATTCTAACCTTGTTTAACTCTCATGTCAATGTTTTATTCGACACGGGTGCTACACATTCCTTTATATCTGTTAAGATTGTTCAAAAGTTGGGTATAGTACCGCAACGTTTAGATGAAGCTTTGAGTGCTGTCTTACCCATAGGGACCACCGTCAAGTTATTACATGTATGTAAGGATTGTCCTCTACAGTTAGGAGACCTTGAACTTTTGGCAAGATTGGTGGTTCTGTCGATGAAGGAGTTCGGTATAATTCTAGGAATGGATTGGCTCGAGAAGAATCATGCGAGGCTGGATTGTGCAAGGAAGAGGATTACATTTGAAAATAATGGGAATTAACCCTTTAATTTCCAATGTAATCCTTCAGGTGATATGTCCTTCACCAGATGCCTAGTAAACATCGAAGCCGTCAATATGGAAGTGATGATGTCATCAATACCTGTAATCAAATAGTTCGAGGAAGTATTTCAAGATATTTCAGGATTACCGCCTGAGAGGGATATAGAATTCTATGTGGAATTGGTGTCAGGCACTCGACCTATAACCAAAGTTCCCTACAGGATGGCCCCTACCGAACTACTGGAAGTGAAGGAACAAGTTCAAGAACTTGAGAAGTTGGGTTTTGTCCGTCCAAGTACTTCACCCTGGGGAGCACCAGTGTTGTTCGTGAAGAAGAAGGATGGAACTATGCGATTGTGTATTGACTATTGCGAACTAAATAAGGTTACTATCAAGAATAAGTATCCTTTACCTCAGATAGACGATCTGTTTGATCAATTGCAAGGAGCCACGACCTTTTCCAAGATAAATCTACAGTCGGGGTATCACCAATTAAGGGTATAAAAGGAAGACATACCTAAGACTGTTTTCAGGATGAGGTATGGACACTATGAGTTCTTAGTGATGCTATTTAGGATGACGAATGCTCCAGCTGTGTTTATGGACTTGATGAACAGAGTATTCAACCCCTACTTGGATCAATTCGTTATTGTCTTTATTGATAATATTTTGATATATTCCAAGTTAGAGGAAGAATATGAACAACATCTACGAATTACGATGCAGACTCTTAAGGATTACCGCCTGTATGCTAAATTCGGCAAGTGTGAATTTTGGCTTCAAGAAGTTAAGTTTCTTGGGCATGTGATCTCTTAACAAGGAATTGCAGTTGACTCATCAAAGACCGATGCAGTCGCAAATTGGACTCGACCAATCAATGCTACAGAAGTCAGAAGTTTTCTGGGACTCGCTGGTTATTATCGAAGATTTGTGGAGGGATTCTCAAAGATAGTAGCTTCGTTAACTGGTTTGACTAAGAAAGATTTGAAGTTTGAATGGACTGAAAAGCATGAACGTGCTTTTCAGGAATTGAAAGAAAAACTGACAACAACGCCAGTGCTTGCGATACCAAAGTGGGGTGAGAAGTTCACTATTTTTAGTGACACCTCTTATCAAGGATTGGGATGCGTCCTTATGCAAGACGGAAAGGTTATTGCATATGGTTCACGGCAATTAAAGCTAAATGAATTGAATTACCCAACTCATGATTTGGAGCTAGCAGCTGTCGTATTCGCACTTAAGATCTGGAGACACTACCTCTATGGGGAGAAGTTTGATTTATTTTCAGACCACAAGAGCCTTAAGTATTTGTATACTCAGAAAGAGCTGAACATGAGACAACGCCGGTGGATGGAACTGATTAAGGACTATGACTTTACATTAGAGTACCACCCTGGTAATGTTAATGTAGTTGTTGATGCCCTAAGTCAGAAACCTCGAGGAATGATTGCTTCATTGATGGTAAGGGAATGGAAGGCTTTAGAGACAATCGCAGAATTTGATATGCAAATTTCTAAAGGTAGTGATGGACAACAATTTGGGTGCCTTATGGTACAACCAACACTTGTGAGTCGAATTATCGAGGCCCAAAAGGGAGATGAGAAATTTCAAGTATGGTTCGTCAAGATGTCAGAAAAGGACCCTACGGAATGGAAGATTGGGACCGACGAAGGATACCGATGTCGAGACAGATTGTGTGTGCCAGATTTAGGGGATTTCAGAATAGATATTCTTGAAGAAGCACATAAGTCGAGGCTGACAGTACACCCAGGAAGAACAAAGATGTATAAGGATCTGAAGAAAAACTTTTGGTGGGACGGAATGAAAAGAGAAGTAGTCGAGTTAGTGTCTAAATGTTTGACTAGTCAACAAGTGAAGGTCGAACATCAGAGACCCTCGGGATTGTTGCAACCCTTACCTCTATTCTAGGATGGAAGTGGGAACACATGACTATGGATTTCGTAGTTAGACTACCCCGATCACAACAGAACCATGACGCGATTTGGGTAATTGTGGACCGTCTGACGAAGTTCGCACATTTCATCGCGTATATGACTTACCCAGTAGAAAGGATGAGTCGAATGTTATAGCAAGTGGTACGACTACACAGTGCACCTGTGTCTATCGTATCAGACCGCGATGCACACTTTACCTCGGGTTTTTGGGAAAGTCTGCAGAAGGCTATGGGAAGATGAGTACTGCTTTCCATCCTCAGACCGATGGGAAAACCGAACGTTTTAATTAGATTATGGAAGATATGCTCAGGGCTTGTATAATCGACTTTGAAGAGTCTTGGGAAACACACTTGCCATTGGTCGAATTTGCGTATAACAACAATTATCACTCAAAATATTAGGATGGCACCGTTCGAAGCCTTATACGGACAACCATGTCGATCTCCGTTGTGTTGGGCTGAAGTGGGAGACACAGAACTTTTGGGACCAGATTTGGTGAGAGAAACCAATTAAAAGATTTCACTGGTCAAGGAAAGAATGAAAGCTGCACAGAGTAGGCATAAGAGTTACGCGGATCGACGTCGAAAGGATCTGGAGTTCAGTATCGGAGATCACATACTCCTTAAGGTTTCACCTGTGCGGGGAATAGTACGTTTTGGTCAGAAAAGAGGAAAGTTGGCACCTCGTTTCATCGGGCCATTTGAGATACTTGAACGTGTTGGGAAAGTGGCTTATTGACTCGCGTTGCCACCAAAGATGTCTAGCGTTCACAATGTATTCCATGTCAATATGTTAAGGAAATACATGCCGGATCCTTCGCATGTGGTTAATTTTGATGATATTGAGACGAGTCAGAATGTTGTCTACAAGCAAGGGCGTATCTGGCCCTAGGCTGACCTGGGCTATAGCCCAGGGTAAAGTTCAAAACAAAAAAATTTACTACATAGATATATCTCAGGTGGGTGGAGTAGCCCAGTGGATGAGCTTTGTGATTTCAAAGTGAACCACTAAGGTTCGAATCCTAGTGGTGCATCCTTTTTCTTCCTTTGTTTACTCAAAAAACAAAATGCCACTGGCATTAATCCTATTTTGTATTCAAGCCCAATCCAATAGCCTTAGCTTAGTTCTAACCCAGCTAATATTTATGATGTGCTTGTTATTTCAAAAATGTTCTAGCCCAGCCCATATTTTTTATTTGCATGCCATTTATTTTCTTTTCTTTTTTTTTCAAAATTTTTTCTCTTTGCTTGTGGTGTAATTTATTAAATGCTTATGTAAACTATAAAACGATAAGAATCAAAATTAGACTATACTATTTATGATGCAAAAATCAAGAAAATATGTATAAATAAACCCAAAATATATATATATATATATATCTTTTCCTAACTCTTAAAATGACTAGAAGCAAAGTAAACTATAACATTTATGATACTAAAATTCATAATATAAACATAATTTGACCCAAAAAAAAAAAATTTCGGGGGCGCTGCTCCCGAACCCCCGTGGACCCCATACTATATGTATTTCTAGCCCACCCCAAACTACCATCCTAGATACGCCCTTGTCTACAAGGATAGGGCCCATCAAGATTCTTCACCAGAGTATCAAGAGGCTGAGAAGAAGAGACGTTCCTTTGGTTAAGGTTTAGTGGAGGCACCATGACGAGGGAGAAGCATCGTGGGAGTTAGAGTCTGACATGAGGAATAGATACCCCGAGTTGTTTCAGGATTAGTTTGCTCAGATTTCGGGGTGAAATCTCGGTTAAGGTGGGTAGAGTGTAACACCCTGTATTTTGTTCTCATTTATAAATAAACTTTTCATTTTAATTCTATTTATAAATATTTGTTTGGGGTTGACGACATCCTATTGACGCATTTTCTTATCACACCCAAGTGTAGGTGATCGTACAAGTAATAAAGTTCTGGAAGTCCAGGTCGAACCCACAGGGAACGGAATAAAATTTTATAAAGTTAGGCAGATAACTATTTTGTCACTAAAAAGAAAATAAAAGATGATGAATTTTTGTGGGGTTTTACTAAACTACTAATTTTTATAGTTTTGTAATAAAAGTAATTAAAGCTATTTTTTTCCTAATTAGTTTACAGTAAAGATTTTCACAGTGCAAAATAAATTGACTAAGATACTAGTAAGAAAAGGAAGAAAAATAAATAAAAGCTAAATTTTTGTGAGATAAACTTTTTAGATTTAACAATAGCGAAAGATGGAAATAATACAGATATTTAAGCAAAACTATTAAAAAACAGGAAATATTAATTAACTAGGGGAAATGATTTAAAGGAATTGGGAATATGCAAACCAACACTAGATTCCACAACTTTTGTGCATTTGAAAAGCGTTTGGCATTTAAGACCGCAGAGTCATTCTTTATTTAAAAATAAACTTTCACTAGTCAGGGTCATATCAAGTGTGTCAGGTTTGATATGAAACGACGTCGTTTGATTTAAAGAAAAATAAAAAGGTTCGAACCGTGCCCCGCCAAGGACGTGGGTTATTCGGCGTCCAGTCCCCACCACTCTGCCACTACACAATTGCCTATCCATTATTGGATATAAATATATATAAACACATATTTGAAATATTAACTTTGTCATATGAGTTGTTTGAGTATGCTAGGTGTTTTTTATGACAAAAGGCATAGTTTGACAATCCACATAATTAGGCTTTTTATTTCAAATATGTACTCTTTTGAGCCCAATATAGCCATAGTATATAAACATGTTAAATGATCATAAACTATAGATACATAGATATTTTTTGCCATAAATGGAAAAACAAACCCTCTAGATAAATTTGCCCATTTAAGATTAGTGCACAGAAGCTGTGGTTTCTAAGTTTTTATTACATATCCCCAATTAAAGTTTTAGCCTACCATTTTGGAATTGAAACTGTCTTCCAAATAAAATTTAAAGATAAATTAAATAGGTGTAAACAGTGGCTGCTCAATTAAAACTAAAGCTATAAAACCAAGGTAAAGGTGAAAACTAATGTTATTATATTATTTTCTTTACTTAACATGAGCTGGGGTTGAATTTGTGGAATCTGCAAAATAGCAAAGTTTAGTACAACTAGGCTAATAAAATATACATAAATGGAAATACTGAACCAAAAATAAAATATTAAACCTTTGACTTTGGATTCTTGTGGGGTCACAATGGTTGAACTCCAAGAACACAAATAAGGCCAAACCAAATCCTAATCTACTTTTGGAGTGAGTATGAATATGGTGTGCTTGGGGCTTTGGTAGGTGATTACAACAACTACGTGGCTAAGAAATATGATATTTACTTGCAAAATCTATCTTCTAGTGAATAACAATATTGCTATAAAAACTGAAAATTTGGAGTTTCTAACTATTTTAGGGGGCAACTATAAGAACTACTAGACTAGAAATATTAGAACTAATTTTAAATAGGAATATTTTACTACTACAAATTGACAAAGGTCATACAAGAAAACAAATATTTTAAATTTAAGAAATACAGTACACAAAGTTTTGCTACATATTTTTGAACATGAAATCATCAATTACATAAAATTAAATTTGACAACTACTAGAACTAGAAAAGGCAAAGAAAAATTAAAGTTTCCTATTTCTAGGGACAATATAAAGTGCTCACATAATAACCCCCCTAAACTATTCTCTCCCTAACAGTGATTGTGAAGCTGTGCTTGTTGTGTGTTGCCTTTGGAGCTTCTGTCTTTCTCTCCATTTTATAGACGAAGTTTGAGAGACATTTCGTCATTCACTCCATCACTCTGCCCATTATTTTCTCTGCTTTGTTCATCTTTGTCAAGGATTCCTGACAGTTGTTGAAATTGCGCTGCAAAACGATAGAGAGAGACAGAGAGTTAGACGAAAATCATGACTATCACAACCAAAATATTTTTTTTCAATGTTTTTGTCAGATCTTTTGTTTTGGTTTGCTTTTGTTTGCTTTTTTTATTATTTTATTTTTTATCTTGTTTTGGATTCTTTGACCATTTACCAAACGTAGTAGGCATATGGAAAATACTTCAGTGTGGTTGCTACTTCTTTCATTCCCTTTATTTCACTTCATTTTCACCTAAACATATAAAATATGTAAAAACAACTAATTACACGCATTTGAGTGACATCACTGTTAAATTATATTAATTCAAATATGCATGTAAAACTAGGGATTTGGGAGATTAAATGAGCACTATGTATATTGTATTGGCACATGAATGTGCAATATTCAGTGTTTGTCACACCCCTCAACTAACTTATTGCTAGTCCCTAGCAATGAAGTGAAAGAGATTGTTCTAGAAGTTTTATTAAAAAGTAGGAATAAACTAAAGAAAATAAAACCTAACTCACTATCGCAGGAATCGCAATTGAATTTAGTGTATGCAACAAGCCGTTAAACCCCTAGGTTACCCCTAGTGGACGAGTGCTGTCTCATGAGGGTTTGCAGCGAATATACCCACAAATTTCAAAAAAAAAAATTTTAAGTAAAAATAAATTAAAATAAAAATAAAAGTAGATTTTCTCCTTTTACAACAGATAAGATTAAATTTGGCAATAAAATGAAATTTTCAAGTATGTAATAGTAATGCAACACATATACTCACAGTTTTTCAATGGTAGCATTTTTTTATACTCTTTAAACTCACAGTGTGTACTTGAAAAGTCAAGCAACTGATCTTAACTTCAAAGTTTACATAGCCAACAGTAGTCATTAAACTTGTAGTTTTAACTCAAATCTCACTAGGATTTTACTCTTTTAAGGAGAAACTCTCAGAAATCGGTGTAGAGAATATCTCACTTGGTAGGGAAGCAAAGATAGAGGAATTGCTTCCATTTTTTTATGACTCAATATATAGACATTTGGAGTACAATAAGTCTCATGAAAGAATACTTAGCATTAGAAGAGCGATCTACCATGGAGAACATCCTTATCACTTAAATTTAAAAATCAATTTCTTTTAAATCATTAGGACTTTGACTGGTAGGTTAGAAATTAGGATGAGTAGAAGATTTGTGGTGTATTTGTTCTAAGCATGTGATTGGAGTGTTTGCGCAATTCATTCTAACCTCTTCTTTTTCTCCTTTTTATCATATGTACATTCTTTTTTTCTTTTTTTTTCTTTTTTCTTTTTTTAGTTTCTCATTTTTTTTTAAAAATCAACTCCTTTCTTTTTTTACCACTTTTTGCAATATCATTACAGTCCAATCACATACCTGGATATAGAAGTGAGGTTTGTACTCCCAGGTGGAGCAAGGCATGATTTGGATAGAACTGAGAATAAGGTAATATAAGGTGAAGGGGGGTGCATTTGAAAGAAAAGATGGCCTAAATCATTTTAAAAATCAATTGACTTTGTTCATTTAAGCAATTTAGAAGTTCTAATGGTAAATCCTGAACGTTCTCTTCTAATGATCAGTCAAAGAAAAAAATAATGAGACTTTCAACGAGTGATATGATAAAGAGAATAAAATGAGACTGAAAAGAATAGTAACCCTCATAAAGGAAGATTGGCACAAAAGCTTACATGGGTTAATTAGTTTCCACTACTTGTCTTTAAACTGCATAGTTTATGCTTACTCATCCATTTAGATTCAGTAAATATTTTCACACTGTTTCAAAAAAATTTAAAGTCTAAAGAGTTTCTAGCATTTGAAAATAGTAAAACATGTGACAATGTGTTGTATGCTATTAACATACCCAAAATAACATTAACGTGTCAAATTTATCTTATATAGAGTAACAAAAAAACTTCTGAAAAATTCCTAAGCGCATCCACTAAGTTGGATACATATATGGTGCGACTAGTATCCTTTGCACCTATACAAAAGAGGCTACCAATCCAAAGTGTCCAAGTTGTCATGATTACCCATCCACCTCTAGTAAAAGAGATGGGTCTAGAACCACTAGCAAGCTAAAACATTAGTAAGAGGCTACGAGATAACTCTGGCTTTACCTAGTTTTTCGCTACCTCTAGAGTCATTCGCACTAGACATAACTGGTGTTGCTTGGATCATGCAAATTACTCCTAGGTCGAACCAGCTAATGAAAGCCAGATGTACACGTAGGATCATTTTAAAGTCTGACCTGACTGAAAATTATTGTATGTACAAAAACTAAAAATAAAAATAAAAAGAAATGAGGGATGGAAAAACAAATTTTATTTGGGTATCAAAGGATCCAGTCCTCTTTCTCAACCAAAATTTTCTTTTGTTTTGATTTGAATTGTCTTTTATAGCAGTAGTAAACTTTAAAAGATGTGCCATTATGAGCAATTAAACCAGGACAGTCTTCTCTATAACAATTCAAACACCATCCTAACCTTTTAGCTTTCCTTTTGATGGCATAAAGGCTAGTGGCAGCAAACAAAGGGTTTCTTCTGCTCAGAAACAAGTGAGCAACTAGGGGTGGGCATAGTTCAGGCCAACCCGAAAAACTGACCCGAACCCGAAATTTTAAATTCTTTGGTTCAGTTTAAAACCAAACTGAACTTATTTTAGTTCGAAACCGAACCAAAGTTTACACTACAGTTCGGTTTTCGGTACTAAATTGTCAACCCGAACCCGACCCGAAAAACCGAATTATTTAAAATATAAAATGTTGGGATTTTTGTGTTTTAGGTTTAGACCTAAACCAAGACATTTCACTCCACTGACCACACACACCCGCCGCATCACTCCTCATCCTCACGGACCTCACCTCCTACAGTCCTACTCAGACCTCACCTCCTCAGTCCTCACCTTCGGGCTTCAGCCTTCCCCACTCCCTCAAGTCCTCACTCCTCACTCCTCACCTCACCTCACCTCCTCAGTCGGACAGTCTGGTGACTCCCTCAGTCCACACTCCTCACCTTCGGCCTTCCCCACTCCCTCAAATTTCAATCCGCACTCTTCACCTTGCCTCCTCACCTCACCTCCTCATCCGGCGGTCCGGCGACTCCCTTAGAGAGAGTCTCAGTCTCTCTCTCTGTCTCTCTCTCAAGTCTCAGGTCCGGCGACTCCCTTAGCGACACACATACTCTCTCAGATTTTCTTAGTCTCTCTTTCATCTATATAGGTAATTATTAATTTCTTAGTTTTTATCTAAATCTTTAGATCTCATCTCATCTCATCATTTCTTAGTTTTTATCTAAATCTGATTCTTTGAATATTACTCTGATGAGTCTGATCAAACCTACAATTTCGGAATTAGGGTTTCTTTGTGATTTACTTTTTGACTTGTAAAAGAGATCCTCTAAATTAACCCCAAAATATAAAAGAGATCCTCCTTTAGTCTTAATCCAAGCCCAAACCACCCAAGTCTCCAAAAACTTCATAACATTCTTGCATAGTTGCATGTCCAAAAATAGCCACCTACCCCTTTTACTGATTCTCATCACATTGACATAGTCATAGACACCATATTCCCAAAAGAAAAGAAAAGCATCAATCAGCAAGTCATAGACTTGTAAATGGTTTAACAGTTTAACTTTGTGATTTACTAATTTTACTTTGTGACTTTGGAATTTAGTATAAATTGTATAATATATTAATAGTAAATTTGGAATTACTTTGTGAATTGTGATTTTAGAACTTACAATTTTTTAATCCTATATAATTTTTTTTTTCAAAATCATAGATGTAACTTGTAAATTTTAAAGGTACCATGCTAAATTGCTACTGTGCTTCACTAGTTCACTAATGTGCGAATGCTTTGTGATTTTAGAACTTAGGAAAGGAATTTGAAAAAATATTAAAGTAACTGAATAGTTTAATACCTTAATAGTAGCTTAATAGTTAATAGACTATAGTAAGTATTAAGAAATGACTGTAATAGCTTAGTAGTGAATAGTTAATATGGTTTACACTTTACATGTTAAAAAATTAAAATAGCTATTGACTTGAATTGTTTAAAACAGCTCTATGTCGAATGAAAGCGTGAACATCGAAAATATTGACATTGATAATGACACTGCAAATTCGTTACCGGAAAAAAAAAGGAAAACGATAAAGCCAAGATCAATGGTTTGGAGTCATTTTACTAAGTACATTGATGAGAACGGTGATAAGAAAGCGAAGTGTAACTATTGTGAAAAACCGTACGCGGCGGATCCAAAAACATGTGGGACTGGTTCAATGAAAAATCACTTGGTTGTCTGTAAGTCAAACCCATACAACCATGATTCTAGCCAAACAAAACTTGCTGGGTTTCAATCAGGCGGTAGTGACACAGGGTGTACAATGGGCACTTGGAGATTTGAGTGTGAGGCTGCTAGGAAGGCTCTTGGTGAGATGTTAATTACTGATGAGCTCCCATTTAGTTTTGTTGAGCGTCCTGGGTTTCAACGATTTGTCTCAATTGCATTACCCCCTGACTTCCGTCTTCCATCACGAAGAACTATCAATAGAGATTGTTATGATCTCTATTTACAAGAGAAGTCAAAATTGAAATTTTTGTTTAAGGAACCAAATAGGAGGGGTTGTCTTACCACAGACACCTGGTCATCTTTGCAAAGAATCAACTATATGGTTCTCACAGCACACTTTATTGATAATAATTGGACTTTGCAAAAAAAGATTTTGAATTTTTGTCCAATTAAAAGTCATAGAGGTGAGGATATTGGAATTGCAGTTGAAAAATGCATACTTGAATGGGGTATTGATAAAGTGTTGGCCATTACTGTTGATAATGCTAGTTCTAACGATGTGGCAATTGCATACTTGAAGAAGAGGTTTGACACTTGGGGTACAAATGTGTTAGGGGGCAAGCATCTTCATGTGAGGTGCGCAGCACACATTATAAACCTTGTAGTTGTAGATGGCATCAAAGAAGTAGGTGATTCTGTTGCTCGAGTTCGTGGGGCTGTGAGATTTGTTAGGCAATCACCGGCTCGATTAAGAAGATTCAAATAGTGTGTTGAGTTTGAGAAGATTGAGAGTAAAAAATTGTTATGCCTTGATGTTCCCACTAGGTGGAACTCCACATATTTAATGTTAGACACTGCCGAGAAGTTTGAGAGAGCTTTTGAGAGGTATAGCTTGCAAGATTCAACTTATAACTCTGATCTAACGGCTAACGAGGGCAAAGGGGTACCAAATGAAGAAGATTGGGCTAATGTAAGGCGTTTAGTTCGATTTTTGGAACACTTTTATCACCTAACATTGAGGATCTCTGGCTCTTTATATGTCACATCCAATTCATTTATCAGTGAAATTAGTGATGTATTGACTTTGTTGAAAGAGATGCAATCTAGTGATGATATTGAAATGAGTTTTATGGCAACAAAGATGAGAGCTAAGTATGACAAGTATTGGGGAGATCCAGAAAAGATGAACTTATTGATTTTTATTGCTATGGTATTGGATCCCCGACACAAGTTTGGGTTTGTAGAGTTTGCCATTAAAAAAATGTACGGTGAAGTTGGGGGACACAACCTTTTTTTGTTGGTAAAAGATGCAATATTTAATATGTTTAAAGAGTATGAACGAATAAACTCACCCCAAACCACTACATCTTCATCTTCTCGACCATCAACGAGACAATCTAATGTGACAATGGATGTGGAGCCTAATAATAGGAGGAAAGATTTATTGAAGAAAGAGTACAACCAGTTTAAGCTTGAAAGTGGGAATGTGGATGCTAAGTCGGAATTGGATAGGTATCTTGGTGAGGCTACCGAGGACGATGATGATAGGTTTGACATCTTGAAGTGGTGGAAGGTTAATTTGCCTCGTTTTCCTATCCTTGCACAGATGACCCGTGATGTATTGGCAGTTCCTATTAGTACAGTGGCATCCGAGTCTGCATTTAGTACCGGAGGGCGTGTTCTTGATGCATTTAGGAGCTCCTTGACTCCGAAGATAGCACAGGCCATTATATGTGCTCAGGATTGGTTGCGTCCCAAATCTCGCCAAGTTAGTGTTGAGGAGGATTTAGACAATCTTGACAAAGTCGAGGAAGGTAAGTTATAAAATATGTTGTTAATTTTTTTGCCAATTTTTTACAACACTTTATATTTATTACGTACTAATTAAATGTGTTGCTAATTTTTTTTTATTTGTAGAGTTGTTGAAAATTGCAAATGACTCAAGTGTTGTAGATCTTTAAAGGTAGTGACTCGGGAGCATTGTGGTCGCCTATAGCCTACTTGCCTACTTGAAGTGGGAGAACTTCTACTCTCAGACTATATTTTATTTACTTAGTTCATGGACAATGTGTTATGTATTAATGTTTTTATTTGAGACTTTGTTGTATAGTTTATTGTGGACTTCAGGACTTGTGGTGATAGAGTCTGATGACAGTTGACCTCATGGTCGTGTGACTCGTGTCACGACTCACGTGTGTTTGGTATTTGGTTATTTGGTATCATCGTATTATGCTATTATGTTGCTTGTGGTTGTCTTGTTGGTTATTTTAGTCTGGTTACAACCTACAGGTGATGGTTTTGTTGACCCCATAGGCCTGTCATAGACATGTTTTATAATTTTTATTCATGTTTTATTATGCTATTCATGTTTTATTATGGTTATAGCATGTCAACATACAAGTGAATAGACTCAATAGAGGACTAGAGGTGATATTTTGACAGGTTGTTTGGTTGTGTTGTATTTGTCAATAGATCATTGCAATTTTTTTGTCCAATTATAAATTTGTAATTATTTTTTGTGCATTTTTAATCACTATTCAATGCATATAAAATTGAAAAAAATAATTTTAATAAAATAAAATTGTATTTTATAGTGGCAATGGCAGCCTGGTTGTAGTTGTACACTTGTACTGTTCAAGATTTAAATAAATAAATTAACAAATAAAATAAAAGTTCGGCTCACATTCAACCCGAAATTCCGACCCGAACCCGAACTTTATTTCGGAAACCGAACTGAATTTTCGAAGTTTAATTCAGTTCGGTTTTCGGTACCATAGTTGCCAACCCGAACCCGATCAACCCGAACCGAACTTTTCGGTTCGAACCCGAACTACCCGAATGCCCACCCCTATGAGCAACCCATTAACGTCTGGTCATCGACTATTGTATCCATTTTTTATACTCTCAGCCAACAAGATAGGCTAGACTCAACCCTTCCACTCCTTCCAACTATCAACTAAGATCTAATTAAAGAGAGCTTAGAGGGGGTGGGTGGGAATTTTATTTAAAAACTAAAAATATTCATATATAAAAATATATATAAATATATACATTCAGAAACTAAAAATATATATATATATATATTTTCTTTTTATTATTTTTTTTAACAAAAAAAAAAAAACTTAAAACACACAAAAAGAAAAACTACATTTTTCTATATATATATAAATAAAACAGAAAACTAGAAACTACATTTTGCTCTCTCTTTTTTTTTTTTTTTTGAAAAGTTCAAGACAACGTATCATTACAATAACAATAATAAGGAAAATTATGGTATAAACTTCGAAAATCATAAGAGCGGTGACGTGTTCGTCATTCATTTTTTTTTAACAAGGGCAACGCAGCATTATCATAACAGCAATTAAGAAAATGATAAGGTAAAGTTCAAAATACATAAGACCAGTAGCTAGCGCGTCGTCCATTTTTTTTTTTACAAAGAAATGGAAAAATATCACCTGTCACTTGAAAATCTGAAAACCTGGTAGGGCCGTAGATCGAGTGATATTTCCAAGCTTCTTTGGTGCGTGGGTACCTACAACTTATGGATATCATTTTTGTTAAATAATGGAAAAGAGATAAAATAAAAATCTAAAATAAAAATAAAAATATAAGCTGAATCGGAAAAATAGAGAATAAAATCAAAATCAAGCTTTTCTCTGGATTATAGATCTTACCTTTAGTGATCAGTAGAGTGGATCTTGATTTTTGATCGAAGAAAATTAAAAAAAAAATGAGAGATTGAGAGATTGGGGAAAGAGAGAGTGAGAGAGTTGCAGAGAGTGAGAGAGAGATCGCGGCGAGAGAGTGAGAGGAAGAAGAAAAAGAAAGGAAAAAGAGAGAGGGAAAAGTTTTTAGGGTTCAAAGCCATATATAGCCATTTTCTCTTTTTCAGTGTATCTCTCTCTGGAAAAGAAAAAAAAAATTTAATTTTTTTTATGAAATAAAGATAAAATAAACAAACAGGTAATACTCGTGAAACCGTTCCCCCCAACTGAGTCTGACATTGTCCTCAATGAGTGAGATGAGAAAAAAAAGCTAAGGATAACACCTATAAAGAAATACAAAAAGAAATGATAGAATAATAATGACCAAATTAACTTATATATAAAAAGTTATCTAATTAAGAGTATAAGACTTATGAAAATATAAATACTCTGATACACTATGTCCTATACCAATTATATTTTAAGAGATTAAGGAGCATTATAGTTGGGGTCCTCCAAAGGAATGGACTCCAACTCAGGTTCAAATCGTTCTAAAAATGGCTTTAATCTATGTCCATTAACTTTAAATGTATTTCCATCTTTAGGGTCCTCAATCTCGACAGTTCCATAAGGATATACATTTTTTACAATATATGGACCAGTCCATCAAGATTTCATCTTTCCTCTAAAAAGATGTAGTCTTGAGTCATATAATAGAACTTTTTGCGCGGGGGTAAATCTTTTGCGCAAAAGATTCTTATTATGATACATTTTAGTTCTTGCTTGATGAATTCGAGCATTATCATATGCGTCTTTACGAATTTCTTCAAGCTCACTTAATTGTAATTTTCTTAAAATTCCTCCCTCTTCAATATTACAATTTAAAGTTCTAGTAGCCCAATATGCCTTATGTTCTAATTCTTCTGGTAGGTGACAAGCTTTTCCATAGACAAGTCTATATGGAGACATCCCCAAATGGGTCTTATAAGTAGTTCTATATGCCCACAAAGCATCTGTTAATTTTGAAGACCAGTCTTTACGATTAGAATCAACAATTTTTTCGAGAATATGCTTAATTTGCCTATTAGCTAATTCAGCTTGTCCATTTGTTTGTGGATGGTATGCAGTTGACACCTTATGGTCACTCCATATCTTTTCATTAATTTTTCAAATGGCTTGTTACAGAAATGAGTTCCTTGATCACTTATTATTGCTTTTGGAGTTCCGAATCGAGAAAGTGTATTATCTTTTAAAAATGCAATAACTGTACGGTGATCATTCTTTCTTGTAGGAACAGCTTCTACCCATTTTGAAACATATTCGACTGCTAATAAAATATATTCATATTGGCAAGATGGAGGAAAAGGTCCCATAAAGTCAATGCCCCAACAATCAAAGATTTCAATTGTAATTATAGGGGTCATTGGCATTTGATTTCTTTTCGTTATACTGCCCAACATTTGGCAGCGGTTACAAGCCTTACAATATAAATATGAATCTTTAAATAGAGTTGGCCAATATAAACCGCTTTGTAAAATTTTCATGGCAGTTACTCGAGATGAAAAATGTCCTCCACAAAAGGACGAATGACACATGAAAAGTACATTTTCGATTTCTTCATTAAGAACACATTTCCTAATTACCTGATTGGCACAATATTTAAACAGATATGGGTCATCGAAGTAGAAATGCCTAGCAATAGCTAGGAATCTCTTTTTATCTGATGATGACCAATTGCTTGGTATTTTTCCAGTTACTAAATAATTTACAAGATCAGCGTACCATGGCAGGGAAGTCACAGAAAATAATTGTTCATCAGGAAAATAGTCTTGAATATGTAAGGGTTCACTAGTATTGTCTTCAAAAGTGAGGCGAGATAAGTGATCAGCTACCACATTTTCTACTCCTTTTTTGTTTTTGATTATTAAATTAAATTCCTGTAGTAGGAGTATCCACCTAATAAGCCTAGGCTTACTGTCTTTCTTAGAAAGAAGATATTTAAGAGCTGAGTGGTCAGTAAAACAGACAACAGGGGAACCAATCAAGTATTGCCTAAATTTATTAAGGGCGAATACCACGGCTAGTAATTATTTTTCAGTAGTTGAGTAGTTCATTTGAGCACTATCCAGAGTTCTACTGGCGTAGTATATAACTGATGCATTTTTATCCTTTCTCTGTCCTAGGACAGCTCTAATGGCAAAGTCGCTAGCATCACACATTAATTCAAATGGTAAACTCCAATCAGGAGATTGCATAATAGGTGCAGTAGTGAGATGCTCTTTTAATTGTTCAAAGGAGTTTTGACGTTCTTTAGTCCATTCAAAAGGTGTGTCTTTGGTCAATAATTGACATAAAGGTCTGGAAATAGTACTGAAATTTTTTATGAATCGGCGATAAAAACCTGCATGTCCTAAGAATGAACGGATGTCTTTTACAGTCTTGGGAATAGGTAAATTAGTGATAAGATCTATTTTGGCTTTGTCTACCTGTATCCCATTTTCAAAATAATATGTCCTAAGACAATTCCTTTAGTGACCATAAAATGACATTTTTCCCAATTTAAAACTAAACTATTTTCTTCACATCTCTGGAGAACTTTTTGAAGATTGCTAAGGCAATCATCATAGGTTTTGCCAAAAATTGAAAAATCATCCATAAAGACTTCTAAATTTTTTTCTACCATATCACTGAAAATACTTAGCATACACCTTTGAAAGGTTGCAGGTGCGTTGCAAAGACCAAATGGCATTCGGCGATAGGCGAAAGTTCCAAATGGACATGTGAAAGTAGTTTTTTATGATCTTTTGGTGCAATCTCTATTTGATTGTAACCACTATAACCATCTAGAAAATAGTAATACTTATGACCCGCTATTCTTTCTAACATTTGATCCATAAAAGGTAAAGGAAAGTGATCCTTACGAGTTACAACATTGAGTTTTCTGTAGTCTATGCATACACGCCATCCAGTAGTGACACGAGTGGAAATTAATTCTCCCTTTGAATTCGGAACAACTGTAATTCCTGCTTTCTTCGGCACAACTTGTGTTGGACTTACCCATTTACTATCGGATATTGAATATATAATGCCCATGTCGAGTAGTGATCGGGAGAGAACAAATCCTAATTATATACCTTAACGAGAATCTGTTAGCTCCTTTTTATCCTGTTTTTGTATATTTTTACTTTGATTTCTAGTTTCTGACAGGTTTTGGAAGAAATCAACTAAACCAGGCTAAACAGGATGAAAAAGCACAAAGAAAGAAGCTGGAAAAGCTAAGTCGCGCGCGCGAAAACCCAGATATCGCTCGCGCGAGATCCCCAATATCGCTCGCGCGATCCGCGCGCGCGAAGTACCAAATGTCGCGCTCGCGCGACCCGCTCGCGCGATATGTGTAAAAAGCAAAGATGCGTATTTCAGTATACTGAAGACTCCTGTGCAAACGAAACTGCTGAATGACGTCCAGATTGTAAAATATATCAGTTTCAGTTCGTTTCGGGTTGGGAAAGCTTCCAAAGCTTGTGTAAACTCTATATATACTTAGTTGTTATAATTTTTAGAGGTTAGACATTATTATACACACAATATACAACCATACATACAGCCATTGAAGGGAGGGAAGCAAGGAGAAGAAGAAGAAGACCAAGGATCTCCATGGCCTCCTCCATCAACTACTTGCTATCCATCACTTCCATGGACGGCTAGATCATAGATCTAGGGTTTCAATGAAGCCCTAGTCGAGTAATAGAGAGTATTTTATGTTTTTATTTTAGTTTATTGTGTATGGATGACAGTCACATGTTCCGAGGATTTTTATAAATAAATCGTACTTCTATTGATTAAATCATTGCTTTCAAAGTTTATTCTTGTCTTAGATCTATTTTGACTGTGATGTGCTCAATAATCTATGCTTGCTGTGCTTGTTTAGATTATTTACATGTGATGGTGCTTTATTGATTTGTGCTATCAAGTATCCGAATAGTCCATGCCTAGGTTAGACGGATTAGATCACAACCCTAGGTTAGTGTGGGATAATTCGTGCTAACCGAAGATGGATTATGTTGGTGCTTGAACCATGATTATCTTCTTGTCGGAGGAATTGGGCTTATAGCTACATTTCCCCATTATCATCCAACGTAATAAGCTAAAGTAATTCATAAATATTCCTATTATGAAGCTAGTGGTGGATTTGCAATCCTAGGTTCCCTTAAACATTATTTAAAACAACTTTAATTGCCTTCATAGTTTAGATTTACTTTTATTGTTATTAGTTTAATTAAAATCAAATCAAATCCGTTTTTCTTAATTAATTAGACTTAGGT
This sequence comes from Hydrangea macrophylla, assembly GCA_033977485.1. Lineage (NCBI taxonomy): Eukaryota > Viridiplantae > Streptophyta > Magnoliopsida > Cornales > Hydrangeaceae > Hydrangea > Hydrangea macrophylla. The sequence continues at coordinate 51,271,903 of CM066992.1, read as the reverse complement.
TTAAAATTAAGAGCTGTAGTAATCAATCTCTGTGGGTTCGACCTTTACTTCCACACTGCAAATCTTTTGAAAAGTAAAGAATACTTTTTATATCTTGATATTGACAACATCAATTTTTGGCGCCGTTGCCGGGGATTGCATTACTACCTTTAGTTTTATAATCTTAGTTTAGTTAATTCGTAAATATTAGATTAGTTTTTATTCTTCTTATTTTCCGTTTTTGTTTTAATTTACTAACTTGTTCTTTTACTTTATAGGTTTTCGAGTCATCAAATTCCAACGTTTCCGAGTGGAGTAGCTAATTACATCAAAGGAGCTTACGCAAATAAAATAAATAAAAATTAAGTAAAATAAATTGCTTCTTGTGAAACTCGCTTTAAACCACTGTAAGTCAGGACGCTGTGACGCACTATTTGCATTAGTTTAGGGATTAATTGCACTGCATTAGCTAGGAAACCCGGGGCGCTGGGCTTGACGCGGTCATTGCATTACAGGATAATATTCATGCATCATAGTAGTTGTGTGCCTGTTGCCCTATTTGCGTGATTGCTATTTGTTTTTTTTTATTGAGTCAGTTTTTGTTTTTAGTTTACTTTCTTTTAGTTTATATTAGGTACACGTTCAAATAAACCGGAATTAAAACCTTTTGACTCTGAACTTGAACGTACATTAAGACTTAACAAGTCTTCAAACTTAACTTCTAGAACAAGGTTTTTAATAGACGACGATTTGACACCAAAACCAACGTCTTTATTTGAATCTGAAATACGTAGTACCCTTACAAGATTAAAGAAACCACGCTTTCATAACATAAAACCGATTAAAATGGCAGACATTAGAAATAACAATAACAACCAAAATAACAACGGAAATAATTTGAATAATCCTAATATACCACCACCTCCTCCACTTAAAGATTATTTTATTCCGACGACTTACACGCCACAAACTTGTATCGACTTACCGGAGGCGACGGCATCTCACTTTGAGATAAAGTCGTCTACGATCTCGCTACTTCCATCTTTCCATGGCCGTTTAAATGAAGATCCATATAAACACTTAGGAGATTTTCAAGATATATGTTCTACTTTGAAAATCCAAAATTTAACTGATGATGAATTAAAATTGCGGCTCTTTCCATTCTCTTTAAAAGATAAAGCTAAATATTGGCTTCAATCTTTGGAACCAAACACAATTAGAACATGGGAAGACTTACACACCGCATTTTTACAAAAGTTTTTTCCTATTATGCGTACAAATCAAATGAGAAAATCTATCACAAATTTTGTTATGCAAGATGGGGAAACACTTTACGACACGTGGGAAAAATTTAAAGAATTATTACGTTCGTGTCCAAATCATCAGGTCCCTAAGTGGCAGTTGGTACAGGTCTTTTACGAGGGACTTATTCCTCCGGTCCGTAATACTGTCGATGCCGTTTGTGCGGGTACTTTCCTGCACAAAAGCGCCGACGAGGCCTGGAAGATTTTTGAAACATTAAGCGAGAATTTGATGCATCAGGCTGTGTCGGTTCGTTTCGAGGGATATCATCTTCAACCTAAGCGAGAAGTGACAGTTGAGTCAAGTCAATCAATTCAAATACAAGAATTAAATAGAAAACTTGACCGACTTATGCAAATGAACAAAACGTCCAATCCACCCTCTTTAGAAGTATGTGCATTATGTTCTGAACCGTCCCATAATATCTTTGCATGTCCTTCTGCATCTCAATATTCGGAATTTGTGGAACAACACGTTAGTTCTATGCAACAATTCCCACAAAATAACTATAATCCTAGGTCGACTACTTTTCTTAATACGTACCGACCCCAATATCAACAAGGTCAATACCAACTACCTCCTCTACCTCCACGCAATAATGCATTTGAGGAGAAGGTGCTGGCCTCACTTGAAAATTTTGGGTCGGTGATTCAGTTAGTGCACTCTCACACTCAGTCTATCGCAAAGCTCGAGTCCCAAATGGGACAAGTAGTTACTACATTAAACCGTTTAGCTGAGAGTAAGTCGCCGAGTCAACCTACTCAGCAACCTAAGGGGCAATACACAGTGGGTAGTACGAGTGAGAGCGTGAACGCTGTTTCGACTAGGACGACTACTCGAGATGAGGAAGTTGTTGTAATTCCGGATGGGGGTGAGAAAAATGAAAATTTAAATTTGAATAAAGGAAAAAGTGAAGACGTGGATAGAGTTAGGAAAGAGAATGAACCGGTTCCAACCAACTATATTCCTAGAATGCCATATCCACCTAATATTGAGGAACCGTCTAATTTTACAAAGAAAAAGTCAAAAACTGAAGATATACTCGAGGTGTTTAAACAAGTTAAAATAAATATTCCATTCCTCGATGCTATAAAACAAATTCCCACTTACGCTAAATGTCTTAAGGACCTTTGTACGCAAAAGTGCAAAATACGCAGTCATACTCCTAAAAAGGTCTTCTTCACGGAAAAAGTAAGTTCAATTTTCCAACACGCTCCTCCGAAGTATAAGGATCTCGGTACGCCTATGATTTCATGTGTCATAGGTGACACTATCATTCATCGGGCTCTCCTTGACTTAGGTGCTAGTGTTAACCTCTTACCTTATCACGTTTATAAACAATTAGGACTAGGTGAACTTAAACCTACGGCCGCTACTATTCAATTAGCGGATCGTTCGGTTAAAGTAGCTAGGGGAGTCGTCGAAGACGTCTTAGTTAAAGTTGATCAATGTTTTTATCCTGTTGATTTTATGGTCCTTGACACCGAACCGGTGCTAGATACTAGAAAATACAGTCCTGAATTTCTTGGTCGTCCTTTCTTAGCTACGGCCAACGCACGTGTCAATTGTAGAACAGGGGTGATGAAAGTATCGTTCGGGAATATAAAATTAAAATTAAACGTGTTTAACGCTGTCGATCAACCTCCTAAAGACGACGATTACCTATGTGAGGCGGAAGGTGAGGTAAGACGGGATATTGAGCCTAACAATGCAATAAATGTGAGTAACGACAAAGATATAGCGGATGATGATGACTGGATGAATCCTAATACCTCGGACCCTAATGCTGAATCTACTCGGAAGGTAAGAAATCGATTTGAACATACTGACAAACCGTCAATCGAATTAATTCAAAGCGACGTGATTTCTGCTTACCATCGAGCTCTTCCTGACATCTTAAAGGGTTCACAGTCCGAGTTACGGCCTCCATGATTCTTGAGCTAGAATGGTCTAGCTGAAGACGTAAAAGTTAGCACTTCTTGGGAGGCAACCCAAGCTTGATTTCGTCTGTTTCTTTGATTTTTGGATGTTTTTGAGTCGTTTTGGTCAGTCTTAGAGTTTTTCTGGACAGGTTTGGGGGTCGGAATTAATTTATTTTAATACAACATACATAATTTTAGCTAAAAAATGGAAAAAACCCAAGTTTGCCCCTTAGTGGTTTTTCTGTGTTTTTCTTTATTTGAGCTCTCAGGTTCTCTTCGCGCCTGTTTTCGCGGGCGCGATTTGTTTTAAAAAAAAAAAAAAAACTTGGGATTCGCGCGCGCGATGGCCGCTCGCGCGACCCCCCATTTCTGCATTTTCTTCTTTTGTTTTTTTTATCTCCTCCCACACCTGTCACATAGTTTTTACTTGTCTGTTTTTGTTTCTTAGGTACTTTTAGATCGAGTCTTTGATTGTTTTCATAATTCTGGTTATGTTTTATTTCCGTTTATAGCTTATTTTCGTGTTGTCTTCATAGTTTTGTTTCTTTTTATAGTTTATTTAGTTTCGTTTCTCTTAGTTACAATTCTTTTAGCTGCTTTTATTATTCTTTTTGTTTGTTTTCTTTTATTTAGTATTAACAGGTACATTTGAACTTTATCACCATATTTTTATACATTTACCTGTTTGTCATTGCCGAGATTGAGGTACTATCGTTTCTTTCTTTACGTACTCTCCGTTCTTTCATTTTATTGTTTCATTGGGGACAATGAAAGGTTTAGGTTTGGGGGTATGCACTCACACATGCACATTATTTTATGCAAAATTTTCAAATTTTTCAATAAGTGTGTTTAAATAAACGATGTTACCAACGTTTTTGCAATCTCGATTCGATACTTCTTGTTACGTAACGTGATTTGTTATAGAATGGTAACAAGAGAAGATGTGATTAAACATTTGCTGAAGTTATGATGAACCGTTTTAAGTTATGTATTGTTTTAATCGTAGTTTCATATCATAGATTTGCACATAAACCTATGCACTGCACGTAGTCATTTGAATACATGTTTGATGTGAACTATAATATGATTCGGATTTCTAGATAACACAAGGTGGAGACTAGACCCAGTGAGCTTTTGAGCCTATCTTTTCTTTTTAGAGGGTTATAAATACATTTTGTGTTTGTCGAATTTCATTGAAATAGCGCATCTACTTGTTGTTTAGTCTCATTATTCTTGTTTTGGTTAATAGTCAAGTTAAAATATTTGTTACCATGCTAAATAATCTTCCGTTGTAAACTTTGAAGAACCATATCACCATAGGAGATGATTTTAGGCCCTCTTTGCTTACTGCCGACCGATAAATGATAAAATTTCCTTCGTTCGCCCTTTGAGCCATTAAAATGCCACTTCTTTCTTAAATTACCATTATCCTGTTTTTTGTTCCAATTTGGCCAACTTGGAGTTCACCCCTGAAAGATTGATCAACTTTTAGTGGTGTTAAGGCGATGTGTGATTGAGAAGAAAAAGAAGATAAGATGATGTTGGGGTGGTTGCCTTGGTATTCAATGAATATTTGTTTCAAAAGCAACGAGGAGGAAAAGAAAAAAAAAAAGGTTGAAAAGAAGAAAAATATATATATATATGAAAAAAGTATGAAAAGAAGAAGTTGGTAGAAGAGAGAATGAAAGAAATCGAACATGCCTTACAATGCCATTCTAAAACTACCTAACAAATCCTTTCCATCCTTTTTCATTGCCTGAGCCATATTACAACCTTTGAAAAGTCCTATTTGATCTTAGGAAACATGGTTTGGATATGTAAACGATGGGAGGGGATTAAAACATGGTAATGAGTAATTTTTCTTGATTGTTGGCATCCTATCCATGAGACTATTGTTCTTTCGTGTCATGCACTTGTTCGAGTCATATGTGAGCATTTCTCATATTGAAAACATATTTCCTTTACTCACATATTTTAGAAAAATTACACCTGTTTCTGAGTGTTTCATTTTAGAGTGTAATTGACATTGTGAGATTCATAGTCAAAGCATAGTTTGATGGTTATCTGAGTTATATTCCAAGTTCATGACATGCGCGTGTTCATTTGACTACCACATCACACACGTGCAATTTTATGAGAAACTCTATTGATTTATACGATTCATGTACTTGGGATTGTTTTTCATGATATAGGTGAACGTTTGATTCTGTTTCTTTATGTTCGTTATTCTATTTCGAATCAGTGTTTTATAATAAGGAGTATTGAATGTTATGTTTTTCTTTTTAATAAAGTTTTTAAATTGAGAAGTTAATAAAGATGGTTGTGGGTAACTTGTTGATGAGAACCCTCACGAGACTTCACTCGTCCGACTAGGGACACCTAGAGGTTTAAAAGGCTTGTTGCATAAGCTAAATGCAATCGTGGTCCATGCGAAAATGGAGTAGTATTTTATTAGTAGTTAGTTTTTATTTTAGTTTTGCTCGAGGACTAGCAAAATGTAGGTTTGGGGGTGTGATCGGGAGAGAACAAATCCTAATTATATGCCTTAACGAGAATCTGTTAGCTCCTTTTTATCCTGTTTTTGTATATTTTTACTTTGATTTCTAGTTTCTGACAGGTTTTGGAAGAAATCAACTAAACCAGGCTAAACAGGATGAAAAAGCACAAAGAAAGAAGCTGGAAAAGCTAAGTCGCGCGCGCGAAAACCCAGATATCGCTCGCGCGATCCGCTCGCGCGAGATCCCCAATATCGCTCGCGCGATCCGCGCGCGCAAAGTACCAAATGTCGCGCTCGCGCGACCCGCTCGCGCGATATGTGTAAAAAGCAAAGATGCGTATTTCAGTATACTGAAGACTCCTGTGCAAACGAAACTGCTGAATGACGTCCAGATTGTAAAATATATCAGTTTCAGTTCGTTTCGGGTTGGGAAAGCTTCCAAAGCTTGTGTAAACTCTATATATACTTAGTTGTTATAATTTTTAGAGGTTAGACATTATTATACACACAATATACAACCATACATACAGCCATTGAAGGGAGGGAAGCAAGGAGAAGAAGAAGAAGACCAAGGATCTCCATGGCCTCCTCCATCAACTACTTGCTATCCATCACTTCCATGGACGGCTAGATCATAGATCTAGGGTTTCAATGAAGCCCTAGTCGAGTAATAGGGAGTATTTTATGTTTTTATTTTAGTTTATTGTGTATGGATGACAGTCACATGTTCCGAGGATTTTTATAAATAAATCGTACTTCTATTGATTAAATCATTGCTTTCAAAGTTTATTCTTGTCTTAGATCTATTTTGACTGTGATGTGCTCAATGATCTATGCTTGCTGTGCTTGTTTAGATTATTTACATGTGATGGTGCTTTATTGATTTGTGCTATCAAGTATCCGAATAGTCCATGCCTAGGTTAGACGGATTAGATCACAACCCTAGTTTAGTGTGGGATAATTCGTGCTAACCGAAGATGGATTATGTTGGTGCTTGAACCATGATTATCTTCTTGTCGGAGGAATTGGGCTTGTAGCTTCAATTCCCCATTATCATCCAACGTAATAAGCTAAAGTAATTCATAAATATTCCTATTATGAAGCTAGTGGTGGATTTGCAATCCTAGGTTCCCTTAAACATTATTTAAAACAACTTTAATTGCCTTCATAGTTTAGATTTACTTTTATTGTTATTAGTTTAATTAAAATCAAATCAAATCCATTTTTCTTAATTAATTAGACTTAGGTTTAAAATTAAGAGCTGTAGTAATCAATCTCTATGGGTTCGACCTTTACTTCCACACTGCAAATCTTTTGAAAAGTAAAGAATACTTTTTATATCTTGATATTGACAACATCAAGTAGCTTTAGAACTTCCTTCTTAACTACTTCATGCATAATCGAATTAAGTCTTCTTTGCATTTCTCTTGAGGTTTTAGCATTATCTTCAAGATATATATTGTGAGTGCATATTGAACGGCTTATTCCTTTTAAATCTGCTATACTCCAACCAATGGCACTTTTATGCTTCTGAAGCATACTAATGAGTTTATTTTCTTGACTAAAGTCTAGAAGAGATGATATTATTACGGGATAAGTATTATTATTAAGGAAAGCATATTTAAGCTCTTTAGGGAGTTCTTTTAATTCCAACTGTGGAGTTTGTATATTAGATGGAAGTGTTAATGTAGTCTTTGGTGGTAAAGGTTCAAAATATGTGGTCCACATTGCTTCTTGAATTATTTCTTCTGTTGAATCTTCATTTAAACATACTTGACTCATAAGATGTTCGTGTAGATTATTACTGTCTAGCTTCTGAATAGAGTTATTAATAACAGATTCTACTGGATCAGTGTAACAAGTCAAGTTAAAATATTCTCGTGATAGAGATTTAATAGCATGAACTTCTTCAATATTCTCATCTTCTTCTTGATGTTGTGGATTAGAAAAACTTTAATATTTAAAGTCATATTTCCAAATACTACAGTCATCATACCACTGCGGATTCGAATAGTGGCATCAATGGTAGCCAAGAAGGGCCTTCTAAAAATGACTGGTATTTGCACATTAGCATCTAATACTGGTTCTGTATCAAGGATGACAAAATCTACTGAAAAAATAAATTTGTCAACTTTGACAAGAACATCTTCCAAAATTCCTCGCGGGTATTTTGTAGATCTATCAGCAAGTTATAATACCATGCGAGTAGGCTTTAGCTCACCTAATCCAAGTTCTTGATAAACAGAATAAGGAAGCAAGTTCACACTAGCTCCTAAGTCAAGGAGTGCGTGATTAATTTTGTGATTTCCAATAATACAGGATATTGTTGGCGTACCTGTGTCTTTAAATTTTGTTGGTAAATTATGTTGTACGATGGAATTAATTTCTTCAACGAAGTTAGCAGAATATGCATCATTTCGTACATTTTGCTTACGTTTGACAGTACATAAATCTTTTAAGAATTTTGCATAAGCAGGTACTTGATTAATTGCATCTAAGAGAGAAATATTAATATGCACTTGTTTAAATAATTCTAAATATTCCTGATTCTTATCATTTTGGTGTTTTCTTAAACGTTGTGGATAAGGAATTTGAGGAAAGTATTCAGGAGTTTCCTCTGTTTCTTTTTCCACTGGTAAATCAGATGTTTCATTTTCTTGAAAAATTTGTTGTTTTTCAAGGGTTTCAACTTCAACTTCATCAGTAATTTTATCTTCATTTATTTCTTCCTCGATTTCTATCATATTATCTTCCTTATTTGTATCCTCAATTTCTTCTAAAGAAGGTGAAATTTCTTGTCCAACAGCCTTACCACTTCTTAGTGCAGTTATAGCTTTTACTTGTTCATGTTGATTATTACCAGAAGTTGAGGGATCACCTTGTGGTTGTCCCCTTGGATTAGGTTGTGGTTGGGCAGGAAAAATGCCTTTTCCTTTATAATTGTGTTGATTATTAATCCTATCCACAGATGTTTGTAGTTTTCCCATGATTTGTATTAATTGTTGCATCATAGATTGTAAAGGCTCTTCTTGTACTTTTTTGTGAGGATGCATATAAATATTAGAATTTTGCTATGTATTAGGATATGTATTTTGTGTTTGTTGAAATTGAGGCGGAGGAGGTAAAGATTGATTATTTTGAGGAGGTTGGTGTTGAGTTTGAAATTGTAGAATACCCTCTTTTGTATACATATGTGTAATGTTTCAAAATTTATAATAAAGGGTAATGGGGTAATTTTGCCTTTCCTGTTGTGGACCCTTATTTTATTTGACTATATTCTTAATTCCAGAGCATGACTAAATTATTTTATTTTACCTTTCATGTGCTTTAAATTTATTTTCTATGCCTGTGGATGTGTTTATTTAATTTTAGGGTTACACTGTTGGGTCAGACTGTCCATTGGAACACCGAACATTTCATTTTTGGAGCATACAAGAGAGTGGGTCCTACCCCACTCCCCTATATGGCCGGCCAAACCCCTCCCCCCCCCCCCCCCCCCCCCCCTCATTCACGTTATTTTTTCTTCTCCTCCTTCTTTTCTTCTTCTTCTTCTCCTTTCAAGAGACAAAAACTTCCATAGAACTTCTTCTACTTTGGGTTTCTTTCTTCAAGATTGCTAAGGAAGGTCAAGTTCTTCATCCTCAAGCTCTCCTAACAATCCTAGGGCTTGACATCCTTCCATTGGTAAGTTTTCTACAAACCCCCAAATTCTAGGGTTTCATTAGTTTTCCAAATTTTGAGTTATTCATGGACTTCTCTTACTTTGTATAGCTTCCTTGGAGTATATAGAGTTTCTCTTTCATATCCTAAACATTTCTATGGGGGATTTCTAATATGGGTAAGTTTTCCCCAATCTCTAACAACCTAGGGTTTGTTAGTTTCATGATTTCTATCCTAACCTTGGGTTGTTCTTGATTAGTGGTGCATACTTGAAGCATCCTTCAAGATCTTAGCACAAGCATTGAAGTTATTTTGGATGTGCTTAGCTCTCTTGAGTTACCATTGATTTTTGGAAGCTAAGCTTTGAGGTAGATTTGCATTGTTGCTTTTCCATATGTTATGCTTGTCTAAGGTGATTTGTGTTCATTAACATGCTAAGAGAATGACTTAGACACATGCATTAGATTTTCCCCAAAGTTGTAATGTTAGGGTTATTAGCCTAAATGTGAATCATAGGCCTTGGTTGTATAAGTTGAAAATTTGGGGTGTTAAATGTAATTAGAATAATGTAGGAGAATAATATAGAGGCATGCATTACTTTCCCCCAAAGTTGTAAATTTATAGTTGTATGCTAAATTGTGACTTACATGCTTTGGTTGTACTATAGTTGATTATGTGATGCTAGACGTGCATAGGATGCTTCCTTTATGTGTAAAAGCATGCTGGGACGTTAGTATAGAAATCCTTGCTAGGAATGTTTAATTATGAAATTTAACTACATTCTTTGAGACTCTTGATATCATGTCTAATGGACTGAAATTATTGCTTAATTTATTGTACTGGATCATCCATAATGTCATTTTAAACATTACATGCATTGAGGCCTAATCGGCAAGCATTCATGTATCACGACATAAATGTTTTATTTGAAAAAGAGAGAAAAACCCCATGTGTGGGAATTTGATTTAAGAAATCCGGACATGGGTTGTGATGTGAGACAGGGAGAATGACCCTTAGAAACATTCAAACTCCAAACTATATTCGGGTAGCTCCCGGAAGTTGGTATGCTACACTCCATGCGTGGGTGGCTCATGGTCCGGTAACGAGAGAGATGTGCATTTATCACGCATAGCCTTGCGGCTTTAAACATTTCATTGTAGCCATGGTGACAATTCATTGCACCTCATTTCATTTTAGTCATGGATAGCATATAGACTTGTTACAATGTTGTCTACGAGCCGTCGTTCTCATAAAAATGACAAAACATTTTTCAGGTGGACTTGACAAGGGCAAAGAGCACTTATGGCTCGACACATAGAAGTTGATGCATATTGTTTCTCTTTGAAGATTCATGCTTAGATATGTACATGGATAGTTCCCATGTGAACTTTGAACTTTTGAGAAGTTTGTAATAGTTTTATGCTCTAAAAAGAGAATTATTGTATTAGTTTTACTACAAAACTTCTTGAGTTTAGACTTCTATATTTTGTTATTGGGAAGCCTTGTTGTAATTTTGATGGAACAAGTGTTAGCCCCTGCTTTCATGGTTATTTCTTCCAATTGTTAAACTCACTTTATGATGATGTATTTACTTTCCGAGGTCGTTGAACCTCCTTAAGTTTTTGTCTTTTTGAGTTACATGTCCATTGTTTGTTTTTTTCCCTTGTGTTTGAATCCTTGCCGGATTGGTCTGGGTGGTTGCTTTTATGAGAGTCCATTTGTTGTAGTTTATTTCGTTTCATAGTTGGGTCCTTGTCGGATCAAACATCTCTTTTAATTCCAACAAGATTTCAAACATTTAAACGTTCCAAATCTCTCCCATTCTCTTTCTCTCCTCTCCCCTCTTCGATCTCTTTCCATTTCACAAACATTCATTCGTTTTACTTATGTTGGAATTATGTATATATATATTTTTAAAATGTTTCCGAATGTGAAAGTACACGTGTGTGTGTGTGTGTGTGTGTGTGTTTAGAATACATTCCCTCTGTCTCTCTCCCTATCTTTCCCTATATCTCTCTCCCAATCTCCCTCTCCCCTTTTTCCTCTCTTTATCTCTTTTACTTCTCGTTTTTAATAAATTTCGAGTACATGAAGTTCCGCTTGCTCTAGACACGTGTTGTATGTTGTTTAGGACTTGTCTAGTCATGTATTAATGTTGAAACTCGAGGATTTAGCATCGTTGGGGACATTTCAAAATGCTGTCAAAAAGCTGTCAAAGTTGCTGTCAAATAAAAACTGCTGTTATTTTAATTTTCTGCCCAAATGGTGCAGAATTGGAAAACATGTCATTTGACAAAAGTTGTGCAGAATCGAATTTTACATAGACCCATGCGAACAGAATGTGAAAATTGCAAAGATATAGTTACTTACAAGGGTTTTAAAATTCAGTAACTATCAAAATTGACCCTTTTATCAAATTCATTGTAATTTTTCCTTCTCTCCTTGATCTAGTGCTTGCCCAGAAAGTCTTTTAATTAAATTTTCAAATGCTTTCATTTTGTTGGACTCGTTAAGTCAAATTCTCTAAGGTCCTCACCTTTGTCTGACTCGTTGACATGTAACCCCCTCTTGGCTTATTTGTTAGCGAGTCATCATAATAGGAATCCCCGTGGGATCCCAATGTCGCTTCCGCACCTGTGTATGAATTTTAATTCTTTTCTCTCTATCTTTTTCTCTTTCCTTGCGCTTCGGTTTTTGGGGCGTGACAGATTGGTATCAGAGCTAACCGGGTTCAAATACCTTGGTGCTATGGGTGTTTTCTTTTGGGTTTATCGCATTTCCGTTTGTGTTTACTCCGTGCCTACCCCTTATTGCATTCTTCGTTTAAGTTGCACATGTTGAGACATTGCGATGCTGTGTGGGTATGCGTATGTGTTTAGTGCCTTCGGGACTTACGTGCTTATATGTTAAAAGAGCTTACTTGTTTGATATGCTATTTATGCTAAGTGCTCACATGATAAATGTTTACATGTTCAAGTGCTATGTGTCTCCATCTATGAATCTTTTGCATTATGTCTTGGTGTGGATGTCTGATGGTATTTAATTATTGACCGTGAAAGGTTTAAAAGTATATATATGAGGGTTTCCTTGTTTGAATTATTCGCTCGACGTACTATGCCTGGTAAGGTTGGTGGTTAGGTATCGATCAGTGCTTCACACCGAGCCGTATGCTTAAGGCCCTCTGTTGTGTTTATAAAATTTAAGTTACTTGTTATTTCCGTTTACGTTGTTGAGATAGCATATTTAGGTGTTGCATGCCTACGTGATTATATGTTCACATGCTTGCATGCTCATGTGGTTTACATGCTTATAGTAGAATATATTAAGATCATCTATTGTATTATAGATGGAGAAATTTTATTTAAAAAAAAAACCCTCAGAGATATAAAGTTTTAAACTTTTTGGAAAACCAACATGGTGTATATGTTGCGAGTATATGAAGAGATGCTTTATATGCTTTTATAGTATATATTAATAGAGCGGTTATGTTGTTGATCACAAGTTGGTATGAGTAGCTTGTTGGGCTATGTTTTGTTAAGTTATATCTTCGGATCCTTGTGGTTATGCCTTAGCACATATTATTTCTTTCTTTTGAGATGCATACCATCGCGTAGCAACAGAGTTGTTTAACACTCGGTGCTATTTTTCTTTTGTACCTTGGGTACGTTTTCCTCATTTGTGGGTTCCACATCGTGTTCGAATAGTCCTCTCTTTTGTCAGACTATAGTATTCCCTTTCCGTGAGAGACTCTGTGATAAGTTGTTGTTGTATCTTGAAATTATCCTTTCAAGTAAATTGCACTCCTCTCTATGGCATGAGCTGTTTTGTAGGGTTGTAAGTACTAATTTTTTTTTTCAATGTTTGGTTACGTAATTGGTTGATTGATGTTGGAGTGGTTTTTTTCCCCCATTCTTCGGATGAACTGTGGTTCCTCTCTCTTCGTGAGGACTTTTACATTTAAATGTTTGTTAGACATTGCTTTTACTACCTCAAGTAGATTTATTCTTTGAGATGGGTTGTTGCTTATTGGGTCCCAATCCATTGTATTCATGTTAGACCTTGCAGTGAACTATTAGTTACCCTCCTATATGATTTATTGCATATAAGGAAATTCTGTCGTGTGAGTTATTGTAGGATCTTGACTTAAGCTTCTTGTTTTAAGTTTAGACTTGTATCGGTTCATTTTTTTATCGATCCTTTGCTTAGTGGGTGTCGTTTGTGAGTATTCTCCGCGACTCTGATATTTGTCTATTACGAGGCCATGTTATTGTTAATTGCAGAAGTTTTCCTTGTTTCATTGTGAAACTATACATCTTGCCAGTTAGTGAAATTTTTTTTCCCTAAGCTCTTTATCATATTTACATAATCTTGCTAAGTACGTTTCTGCTCGAGGTGGTAGAAATTCTTTTCTGTGGTTATAGTTATTGATATTTACAGATTCCTATTTGAACTTCGTTAACATTAGATGGTTAACACTTTGATGATTGTTTAGGAACACAAGTTATTTTAGTGTTTTCTCCTTGTGAGCAAGTTTGGCTCTTCATTTAGTAATACTTGTTCGAAGTAAATCTATTCCTTATTTGGTCCTAGTGACCTTTGGCCCTTTTAAGAGTATTGTTTTATGCTCGTTCCAAGCTTGTTTGGAAAAGCAGTTTTTCATGTGCTTTTGATTTCAAAATCTTTCGCTGAACGAGCACTCGTACTCGTACCTTGTCGCCTTGATATTTTCTTTTTGGGTGAGGCGTGATGACTTTCAGTTTCGTCTCCCATGGACTTCGAACTTGGGTATTTCATGGTGTTGTATTAAGATGTCCTTTCCCTTGGACTTCTTGACTATTAGGTTGATATTCTTCAGCGGTCTTGCCTTTTTGAGTTCATCAATTTTGATTGTATTGGACTCAAGTATGAAAAATTTTATAACTTCAAATCTTTCCCTGCATATTGAGGGATAGATTGATTTGGACGATTTAGTTACCAAGTTCTTCAAGTTGACGATTTTGTGAACTCGTCATCATTAGACTCCTTGGGAGTATGACCTTGTATCATGATTTGATTTCTTGTTATTGGTAGCCTTGGCTGTTGTTTACTAAGGCTAGATCCCAGTGTCGTTGTTCATGAAATAAAAGTTCTTATTTCATACTTGGAAACTTTCCATTATCCCTTAAAGGCAGAATTACTTATACATTGACTTACTATGATAGTGTCCATAGTAACTTTTGTTGGATTGGTGTAGTTGTTAGCAAGGTGGAATGATCTATTTCTATTTCACGACTTCGAAGTTTTATGAATCCTTCAAACCTGTGGGCAATGCCTATTGTTTCAAACGTTATTGTTCCGTAAATCCTATGACTAGTCCATAGGGATTCTTTTGCTAATTATCGAGTGGTGTTTATTCAATTATAGTGAGTTTCATTATTTGATCCCGTTGTGTTAACTCTTTCTCCATGGTTGTGACAAAGAGTGCTTCGTTGGACTCATTTTCTCTTGATTCCGTGTTAGTGCAAGAAAGGCACATGATTGTATATCGTTTCATACTAGTGTTCTTTTACTAGTACGTCGACAATTCTATGTTGGAGAGTTAGACCATTTTGGTTCTACATTTATTGTTGATGATCTTAACAGATCGAGTTTATCGTGGTTATGAGCTTTTGAGAGCTGATCGAACTCTTTCTCTTTGAATTCCTACCTTTCAATGGTTTGAATTTTGATGTCATTCATGACAAATTTGCTTTGAGCACTTGGTGCGATCTTGCTAGTTTTATCAGCAAGACTTGTTTTACTTCCCCGTCGTGGGATTACTGTGGCTTGTGTTTGTGTTAGATCGTTTTGATCTTTTGACTTTGTCCTTGCCTTATGCGAAGGAAAAGTCTTGGTGTTCACTTGATGTGCGATTGGTTGTGGTGGTTGAGGCAACTTCTGTATAGGTTTCCTCCTTATCGTGAGTTTTTGGGTGTGTTTTTTGAAGAACTTACTTTGGTTATTGCTTACTGGTGACGTGGTTTCACAATAGTTTTTGGCTTGAGGAATGATATCGAATATTGTTCCCTCTCTTCGAGTGATGTTTCAGTATCACGAAAGAGTTTCAGTTTTGGGATTTGATTCTTATATATCTCCATCCTTAAAGTAAATTGTTTAATCGTTTCGACTTTTGCATCAATTTCTTTGAGTTGTAACGAGTCGCGTAGGCCACAATTTTATTCATGATTCGGTCAAGGCGCATATCCTTTGATATCTTTGGATTTATTACGAGTAGCAATGGTTGTCGTAAACTTGTCTGGTTATATCAGTGCATTCACTTATTCGGTTTATCATCGCTTTGTTGATGATATCCTTGTCCTTGTTTGAAACATATGCATGTGCTGATGTTTCTTAATAGTTATGGCTTTGAACATTGTGGTCCTTTGCCTTGATGTTTCGAGAGCGAGATTTGGGTTTGTTGCTAGAGAGACCATTTTTGGTTTATCGCTAGGAGCTGGTTCTTTTCTAATTTAGTATTCCTCGGTTTTATTGGTTTACCACCAATATTTGTTTCGATAGACGCTTTTCAGGTCCATCTTTATTGTTCCTTTTAAGGATTGAAGTTTTCTGTTTATTCTTGTGGACGAGATGTAATGTCGATTCATTACAATCTTTTGTATTAGCATTCATTTGTTACTTTGTGAGATCTTTTCTTTGGCATTATTTAATTCAAACTTAGACCATTCCTTAGGAGTTGATCACATAGTTTAGTTCAGTTTCGAACTCTTGTAAAGGAATCAGGTTACCTAACTTTTGTGACAATTCATTTAACTTTTATTAGTCGATTCATTTCTTTGAGATCCTTGGATCTAGTTGATTGAAATTCAATCTCTTTGTAGAACTTACTTTGAGGCGAATTCGTTGGTTTTCTCGAGTCTTCAAAGTTTTGTTGAGACCCTTGCATTTGGTTATTCAAATGTTTTTCCCCGTGATGTTACTGAACAACAATGAGAATACTTTTCTTGATCCTTACTAGTATTGCATGAAGCTTAGTAAGGGTTCTTAGAACCTGATTCGATGTTCTATTGGAAATTGTCTTGTTCAGTCTTTGGACTTATTGTCCTTGGGTTCTGTCCATTTTGGATAACAACTTTTGGTGAGTTGATGCCTTGTACCCTAATGGCGCTTGGCAATTTTGTGCATTTGGTACATTCAATTTGGTTCCTAACATTTTGTGATTTATTCCTTACTCTCGTTAGTTAGTATTGGAAGGACATAGGAACGCCTTGTGAAAACAGTACGCTCGGTGCTATAACGTTGATTCTTCGGATCTTGAAATTGTTTCTTGCAGTGATGAAATTTTATTCCATGTCATTGGTTACCCTTCTTCTCGGGTTGGATTTTCAGTTGAGTTTTGGATTCTATCCATTCATTGTCGCTTGTGTTGTGTGTTACGTATTGGTCAGTTGTTTGACACCTTGGGGTGAGTTACAACTGCAGGTTGTATTCTTTTGATTATGTGGTCCTTTTGTGAGGATCATTTCGGTATTTGACAAATAGTGGTATGAAATTCATTTGTATTCTTGACTTAGTTCGTTCGACGACTAAGAAGATCAAGTTGTCATTGATGCTTAATATTTAGTCATGTCAGTTGATGTTGGAACCGTGTATGGTCCTTGAGATTGTTCTTTGTGAGCCTTGGTGACTCTTGGTGTCTATGTATTAGTATGGATTGTTACCTCTCCAGTTGTTTCCCTTTGAGGTACATTCGAATTCCAGGACGGAATTCTTTTAAGGGGGGTAGATTGTAATGTTTCAAAATTTATAATAAAGGGTAATGGGGTAATTTTGCCTTTCCTGTTGTGGACCCTTATTTTATTTGACTGTATTCTTAATTCCAGAGCATGACTAAATTATTTTATTCTACCTTTCATGTGCTTTAAAATTTATTTTCTGTGCCTGTGGATGTGTTTATTTAATTTTGGGGTTACACTGTTGGGTCAGGCTGTCCATTGGAACACCAAAAATTTCATTTTTGGATCATACAAGAGAGTGGGTCCCACCCCACTCCCCTATATGGCCGGCCAAACCCCTTCCCCCCCTGATCCACGTTATTTTTTTTTCTCCTCCTTCTTTTCTTCTTCTTCTTCTCCTTTCAAGAGACAAAAACTTCCATAGAACTTCTTCTACTTTGGGTTTCTTTCTTCAAGATTGCTAAGGAAGGTCAAGTTCTTCATCCTCAAGCTCTCCTAACAATCCTAGGGCTTGACATCCTTCCATTGGTAAGTTTTCTACAAACCCCCCAATTCTAGGGTTTAATTAGTTTTCCAAATTTTGAGTTATTCATGGACTTCTCTTACTTTGTATACCTTCCTTGGAGTATATAGAGTTTCTCTTTCATATCCTAACCATTTCTATGGGGGATTTCTAATATGGGTAAGTTTTCCCCAATCTTTAACAACCTAGGGTTTGTTAGCTTCATGATTTCTATCCTAACCTTGGGTTGTTCTTGATTAGTGGTGCATACTTGAAGCATCCTTCAAGATCCTAGCACAAGCATTGAAGTTATTTTGGATGTGCTTAGCTCTCTTGAGTTACCATTGATTTTTGGAAGCTAAGCTTTGAGGTAGATTTACATTGTTGCTTTTCCATATGTTATGCTTGTCTAAGGTGATTTGTGTTCATTAACATGCTAAGAGAATGACTTAGACACATGCATTAGATTTTTCCCAAAGTTGTAATGTTAGGGTTATTAGCCTAAATGTGAATCATAGGCCTTGGTTGTATAAGTTGAAAATTTGGGGTGTTAAATGTAATTAGAATAATGTAGAAGAATAATATGGACGCATGCATTACTTTCCCCCAATGTTGTAAATTTAGAGTTGTATGCTAAATTGTGACTTACATGCTTTGGTTGTACTATAGTTGATTATGTGATGCTAGACGTGCTTAGGATGCTCCCTTTATGTGTAAAAGCATGCTAGGACGTTATTATAGAAATCCTTGCTAGGAATGTTTAATTATGAAATTTATCTACATTCTTTGAGACTCTTGATATCATGTCTAATGTACTGAAATTATTGCTTAATTTATTGTACTGGATCATCCATAATGTCATTTTAAACATTACATGCATTGAGGCCTAATCGGCAAGCATTCATGTATCACGACATAAATGTTTTATTTGAAAAAGAGAGAAAAACCCATGTGTGGGAATTTGATTTAAGAAATCCGGACATGGGTTATGATGTGAGATAGGGAGAATGACCCTTAGAAACATTCAAACTCCAAACTATATTCGGGTAGCTCCCGGAAGTTGGTATGCTACACTCCATGCGTGGGTGGCTCATGGTCCGGTAACGAGAGAGATGTGCATTTATCACGCATAGCCTTGCGGCTTTAAACATTTCATTGTAGCCATGGTGGCAATTCATTGCACCTCATTTCATTTTAGTCATGGATAGCATATAGACTTGTTACAATGTTGTCTACGAGCCGTCGTTCTCATAAAAACGACAAAACATTTTTCAGGTGGACTTGACAAGGGCAAAGAGCACTTATGGCTCGACGCATAGAAGTTGATGCATATTGTTTCTCTTTGAAGATTCATGCTTAGATATGTACATGGATAGTTCCCATGTGAACTTTGGACTTTTGAGAAGTTTGTAGTAGTTTTATGCTCTAAAAAGAGAATTATTGTATTAGTTTTACTACAAAACTTCTTGAGTTTAGACTTCTATATTTTGTTATTGGGAAGCCTTGTTGTAATTTTGATGGAACAAGTGTTAGCCCTTACTTTCATGGTTATTTCTTCCAATTGTTAAACTCACTTTATGATGATGTATTTACTTTCCGAGGTCGTTGAACCTCCTTAAGTTTTTGTCTTTTTGAGTTACATGTCCATTGTTTGTTTTTTTCCCTTGTGTTTGAATCCTTGCCGGATTGGTCTGGGTGGTTGCTTTTATGAGAGTCCATTTGTTGTAGTTTATTTCGTTTAATAGTTGGGTCCTTGTCGGATCAAACATCTCTTTTAATTCCAACAAGATTTCAAACATTTAAACGTTCCAAATCTCTCCCATTCTCTTTCTCTCCTCTCCCCTCTTCGATCTCTTTCCATTTCTCAAACATTCATTCGTTTTACTTATGTTGGAATTATGTATATATATATTTTTAAAATGTTTCCGAATGTGAAAGTACACGTGTGTGTGTGTTTAGAATACATTCCCTCTGTCTCTCTCCCTATCTCTCCCTATATCTCTCTCCCAATCTCTCCCTTTCCCCTTTTTTCTCTCTTTATCTCTTTCACTTCTCGTTTTTAATAAATTTCGAGTACATGAAGTTCCGCTTGCTCTAAACACGTGTTATATGTTGTTTCGGACTTGTCTAGTCATGTATTAATGTTTAAACTCGAGGATTTAGCATCGTTGGGGACATTTCAAAATGCTGTCAAAAAGCTGTCAAAGTTGCTGTCAAATAAAAACTGCTGTTATTTTAATTTTCTGCCCAAATGGTGCAGAATTGGAAAACATGTCATTTGACAAAAGTTGTGCAGAATCGAATTTTACATAGATCCAAGCGAACAGAATGTGAAAATTGCAAAGATGTAGTTACTTACAAGGGTTTTAAAATTCAGCAACTATCAAAATTGACCCTTTTATCAAATTCATTGTAATTTTTCCTTCTCTCCTTGATCTAGTGCTTGCCCAGATTGTCTTTTAATTAAATTTTCAAATGCTTTCATTTTGTTGGACTCGTTAAGCCAAATTCTCTAAGGTCCTCACCTCTGTCTGACTCGTTGACATGTAACCCCCTCTTGGCTTATTTGTTAGCGAGTCATCATAATAGGAATTCCCGTGGGATCCCAATGTCGCTTCCGCATCTGTGTATGAATTTTAATTCTTGTCTCTCTATCTTTTTCTCTTTCCTTGCGCTTCGGTTTTTGGGGCGTGACAATATGATTTGGAGGATTTCTCTAGTTAGATTGGTATGAATTACCATAAGCGTTTTTTAGGACCCCTATAATTATTCACAGCGTTTATCTCTGCTGGAGCTGTTTCCTGACAATTTGAACTATTAGGACATTCATTCACAGAGTGTCCTAAAGTATGACAATTGTCACAAAGTTCTCTTTTCTTCTTAGTTAGATTATTTTTTTTTACTGTTATAGCTTCTACTTTACGTGCTAATTCTTCATATTTCAGTGTTAATTCATCTTCTGATTGTAATTGGTATAAACTTTTAGCTTTTTCCGTTCTACCAATTTCTTCTTTTTCCCATTGGGAAGCATTTTCGCTAAGCCAATCAAAATATGATTCAGCTTCGTCGGCAGTTTTACTCAAAAATTCTCCTTGACACATAGTTTCAACCAATTTCTTTGATTTTTGTTCTAATCCTTCATAAAAGAAATTAATTAGACGCCATTTTTCAAATCCATGATGTGGACAAGCTAGTAGGAGATCTTTAAAACGTTCCCAAACTTCAGGGAATGGTTCCTTTTCTTTTTGAGTAAAAAGTTTAATTTGACGCATCATGCTATTAGTTAAATTTTTTGGATAGATTTTTTTTAGAAATGCTTCATTCATATCATGCCATGAAGTTATAGATCCAGGACGGAGAGATAAAAGCCAAGCTTTAGCTTTATCTTTTAAAGAAAAAGGAAAAAGCTTAAGACGGATTATTTCAATAGGACAGCTTTGATCAGAGAACGTACTACAAACTTCTTCAAATTCACGAATATGAAGATAAGCACGTTCTGACCCCATTCCATGGAAAGTTGGTAAGAGTGGAATCATGCCATGTCTAAAGTGAAAATTTTCTGTATGTCTAGGTAGAGTGATGCAAGAAGGAGTGATGTTTCTTTTTTATGTAAATAAATCACGTAAAGGACGTTGTTCACGTTCTGGTAAAACAAATTGTGGTATATTTTCCCCCTGCTCACTATGAGCATCATCAACGATTCCTTCTGGTCCTACAATTTCTGCCATTATTCTAGGAAATTGTATACTAGATGAATTAGTAGAAATATTAGAATTATGTGGTACTTGATATAAAGCCTCAGTAGTATCTAAGGACATAAGAAGTAAGTGAAAACTAACTGATGATAATATTATTATGATTATTATTATTATTAACTAAGTAAAAATAATACTCTTTTTTTTAGAAGATGCACAAGTACATATCTATAAATATATATATTTATATATTTTTCACAAGGATATATTATATATAGTTTTTTTTTTCTTCTATGTTATCATTTTTTTTAAAAAGAAAACTAGAATATTTATAAAGTAGAATAGGCATATATATAGATATAGATATAGTTATGGTATGAAAAATAGTTTTAAACCTAACTTTTTTATTTATTTATTTTTTTATTAACCGTTCCCCGGCAACGGCGCCAAAAACTCGATGACATCCTATTGACGAGTTTTCTTATCACACCCAAGTGTAGGTGATCGTACAAGTAATAAAGTTCTGGAAGTCCAGGTCGAACCCACAGGGAACGGAATAAAATTTTATAAAGTTAGGCAGATAACTATTTTGTCACTAAAAAGAAAATAAAAGATGATGGATTTTTTGTGGGGTTTTACTAAACTACTAATTTTTATAGTTTTGTAATAAAAGTAATTAAAGCTATTTTTTCCTAATTAGTTTACGGTAAAGATTTTCACAGTGCAAAATAAATTGACTAAGATACTAGTAAGAAAATGAAGAAAAATAAATAAAAGCTAAATTTTTGTGAGATAAACTTTTAGATTTAATAATAGCGAAAGATGGAAATAATACAGATATTTAAGCAAAACTATTAAAAAACAGGAAATATTAATTAACTAGGGGGAAATGATTTAAAGGAATTGGGAATATGCAAACCAACACTAGATTCCACAACTTTTGTGCGTTTGAAAAGCGTTTGGCATTTAAGACTGCAGAGTCATTCTTTATTTAAAAATAAACTTTCACTAGTCAGGGTCATATCAAGTGTATCAGGTTTGATATGAAACGACGTCGTTTGATTTAAAGAAAAATAAAAAGGTTCGAACCGTGCCCCGCCGCGGACGTGGGTTATTCGACGTCCAGTCCCCACCACTCTGCCACTACACAATTGCCTATCCATTATTGGATAGAAATATATATAAACACATATTTGAAATATTAACTTTGTCATATGAGTTGTTTGAGTATGCTAGGTGTTTTTTATGACAAAAGGCATAGTTTGACAATCCACATAATTAGACTTTTTATTTTAAATATGTACTCTTTTGAGCCCAATATAGCCATAGTATATAAACATGTTAAATGGTCATAAACTATAGATACATAGATATTTTTGGCCATAAATGGAAAAATAACCCATCTAGATAAATTTACCCATTTAAGATTAGTGCACAGAAGCTGTAGTTTCTAAGTTTTTATTACATATCCCCAATTAAAGTTTTAGCCTACCATTTTGGAATTGAAACTGTCTTCCAAATAAAATTTAAAGATAAATTAAATAGGTGTAAACAGTGACTGCTCAATTAAAACTAAAGCTATAAAACCAAGGTAAAGGTGAAAACTAATATTATTATATTATTTTCTTTACTTAACATGAGCTGGGGTTGAATTTGTGGAATCTGCAAAATAGCAAAGTTTCGTACAACTAGGCTAATAAAATATACTCCCTCCGTCCCATAATAAGTGTCCACTTCTATTTTGCACATTGTTTAAGAAAGTTGTATTATTTTAGTTTTTTTGGTTCATTAAATGGTCACTTTCCAATTTTGCCCTTAGATGTGATAGGTGTTTGACTTTTTGCTTGTTTTGAGGCCACAAATAAATGCTACCTTGTCTTTATTATAAGGGTAGTTTTGGAAAGTAAGTAAAATCTATATGCCAATTTAGGAAAGTGGACACTTATTGTGGGACATCCAAAAAAGGAAATGTGGACACTTATTATGGGACGGAGGGAGTACATAAATGGAAATACTGAACCAAAAATAAAATACTAAACCTTTGACTTTGGATTCTTGTGGGGTCACAGTGGTTGAACTCCAAGAACACAAATACGGCCAAAGCAAATCCTAATCTACTTTTGGAGTGAGATATGAATATGGTGTGCTTGGGGCTTTGGTAGGTGATTACAACAACTACGTGACTAAGAAATATGATATTTACTTGCAAAATATGTCTTCTAGTGAATAATAATATTGCTATAAAAACTGAAAATTTGGAGTTTCTAACTATTTTAGGGGGCAACTATAAGTACTACTAGACTAGAAATATTAGATCTAATTTTAAATATGAAAATTTTACTACTACAAATTGACAAAGGTCATACAAGAAAACAAATATTTTAAATTTAAGAAATACAGTACACAAAGTTTTGCTACATATTTTTGAACATGAAATCATCAATTACATAAAAGTAAAATTTTACAACTACTAGAACTAGAAAAGGCAAAGAAAAATTAAAGTTTCCTATTTCTAGGGACAATATAAAGTGCTCACATAATAACCCCCCCTAAACTATTCTCTCCCTAACAGTGATTGTGAAGCTGTGCTTGTTGTGTGTTGCCTTTGGAGCTTCTGTCTTTCTCTCCATTTTATAGACGAAGTCTGAGAGACATTTCGTCATTCACTCCATCACTCTGCCCATTATTTTCTCTGCTTTGTTCATCTTTGTCGAGGCTTCCTGATAGTTGTTGAAATTGCGCTGCAAAATGAAAGAGAGAGAGAGAGACAGAGAGATAGACGAAAATCATGACTATCACTACCAAAATATTTTCTTTTTCAATGTTTTTGTCAGATTTTTTGTTTTGGTTTGCTTTTGTTTACTTTTTTTATTATTTTATTTTTTATCTTGTTTTGGATTCTTTGACCATTTACCAAACGTAGTAGGCATATGGAAAATACTTCAGTGTGGTTGCTACTTCTTTCATTTCCTTTATTTCACTTCATTTTCACCTAAACATATAAAATATGTAAAAACAACTAATTACACGCATTTGAGTGACATCACTGTTAAATTATATTAATTCAAATATGCATGTAAAACTAGGGATTTGGGAGATTAAATGAGCACTATGTCTATTATATTGGCACATGAATGTGCAATATTCAGTGTTTGTCAGGGGTCAAACCGAAATTTTTGTAAATATCGAAACTACTTTATGTGGATTTGAAAACTATATCTATACTTTTGTACAATCAGGAATTTAATTCCTACGTTAATATAACTTTCTGTATTTTTTTATTTCAACCGGATAATACCAGTTTATGTTTTAAAGCTGCGTAATACCGCATCTTGGGTGAGGAAGCACGTGAGCTCAACCTCCCCAAGAGATTTTCCTATTATTTGGGGGCTACCCAATTCACAGTATATGTATATGTATCAGTTTCTTCTCTCCCTCACAATTCACTCACTGCTTCTCTAAATCTCTCTCAAATTTCTCTCATTCTCTCTTGTTCTCAAGAAACATAAACACACACACACACATACATATAGATTATATATTATATACATACACTCAGTCATATATATACATAGTTGTATATCTAAATCAACAGATAACGGGAAGAAATTCTAGACGACGGAGTATTCGGCGGAAATTCTCGGCCTCTATTTTCTGTCCAATTACCCTTTGTGAGTATTATAAACTCACTCCCAACATATATGTACATATGTGTATTGCAGTATATATATATGTATATATGTATATACATGACATACATCATTGAAGTTTGAGAATTGGAGTTTTATAAATCTTAACCAAAATCAATTCTGTGAATTGAGAATGAAAGATCTTAGTCTCAATAAGATGTGGTTCGAATACTACGGCTTAATTCATCCGTATCACGACGTATCGTTGATTTAAAGTTTTGTCACCTCTCGGTTTTACGTGAAATCCAAGAGCTACGATTGAAATTAGTTAAAACCGATCACGTATACGTAATCCTTGTGAAAAAATGAAGAAATCCATATATTACATGTCTTGGTTGAAGCAGAATTCAGAAATGGGTCAAAAATAGGCTTTAAATTCATAACAGGGGAGAAATTGCCGATACCAATTGATTGGTATGATTACCAATCGATTGGCATGATTACCAATCAATTGGAATGTATATACCAATCGATTGGATTGGTATGTATACCAACCGATTGACATGTTTTAGCACTGACGACTTTTACTAAAACTGTCATAACTTCCTCTAGAAAACTCGAAAATGCGCACCGTTCAAAGCATTGGAAACTAGACTCAAAGACCTTTAATTTGATATGTAGTTCATCCAAAAAATTATAACTTATTTTTAAGGGCATTGCTTCAAAGTGGACCTGCTTGTGTTCTAGTAGCTGTAAAAGCGTATTAAAGTAGTTTTTGATGAATTTACTTGTTGTTTCATATATGACTTAATAATTTAGATCGTGGGTGCTAACTCAATGATTCTAAGTACATTGTACCTTGTTAATAAAGAAAAATAAAAAGACTTAATTTTCTCTTACATTTGTTTGGTGTTATAATTGCATGGACATTGACATGCATGATATGGTCGAGGTGGAGTCGACATGCATAGTATGTGAGAAAAGTGTGAAAAGAGTAAAAGGGATTGTGTATTAGTATGGGTTACCTCCATGGACACTCCCTAATACCCGAGTTTTGGATACTGATCGAGGTTATCTCTGGTATGCCGTGGTGGTATTATAATGACACTCCCTAGTACCCGAGTTCCGGATACTGATCAAGGTAATCTCTGGTATGCCGTGGTGCTACTATAGTGTGATGCTATGGGTTGAGGCAGTGAATATCATGAAGATGTGATTTTAGGGTACCTTTTTAATATAACGGTGACAAATTGGACACTCCCTGGCACCTGTGGTAGTGCTATAGTGTGACGCCTCCATGGACACTCCTTGGTACCCGAGTTCTGAATACTGATCGAGGTAATCTCTGGAATGCCGTGGTGGTACTATAGTGTGATACCGTGGATCAAGGCTGATTGGACATTCCCTGGTACCCGTTGTACTATAGTGTGGCTGCTCGAGTATTTTCAAGGTACTAAAACGAGGGAGTTTTGGACGAGGTGGCCATGTGTGTGGTCGAGAGAAAAGAGTCAGTAAGATGAGATATAACATTGTTCATGCACGGTCTCATATTTATTGTTTACTACATCCCCACGTGACTTATGTTGAAGTTGGAACCTTGAATTATTGCTTTTATAGTTTAAATTGTACCATTATTGATATGCTTATATATACATTGCAAGTACATATTTATTTTGCTCACCAGCTTGCATAAGCTGACGGCGTTGATACGTCCTGGACTCTATGTCCAGATTTTCCAGGTCAGGAGCAGCCAGAGTATTTTGACTATGCTACTTAGAGTCAGGAGACTTTCCAGGAGGGCTAATTATGTTCCTTATGTCTTTTTATTTTGGAGATGTAATAAACACTTTATTAGATATTTGTATTAGGGCGGTTTGTGCCATAAGACTTGAACTGATGTAATAGTTTAGTAAGTTTTAAATTTGGAGCTTATGTTTATTTAGTATCCTTCTCTTTAGAAATGCTTTTAAGTTATCTGTTGCAGGGACAATTGGTCATTCTCACTTGTCACGACCTATAAGTCCATAAAGGAAATTAAATGCTTTCCTGAATCATGCAACGTCGGGGTATGACACCACAATCGTAAAACTTGCCCCTCCTATCAGGTGTAACTAGCACTTGCACTGTTCATCCCTTGAGTTTTGTTCTGGAGGTTAGTTATGAAACATCGACCTGTGTGTGGTCAATTATAGAGTGGACACAATGGTATACTACTCGTCAACTTCCTGGGTCCATTGAAATTAGAACTAAAACCCCATGCAAACAGACTCTTGAAAGGTTCACCCTGATTCCAATCACTATCCTCACTACCTCATTTACCTTGTTGGTTCTGTCGCGATCTCTTCATTCCACTTTCTGCCACTAGTGCTGTTTGTTGCATAACTCCCACTGTTGAACGTTCATATGTCTGTACCCTCAGGCGGATATTCTCCCTTAGTCCTTCCTCGAATTTTCTTGCTCTATCCTCTTCCATCGATACTGATCATTTTCCAAATATCAGTATGGCATTGTACTTAGAAGTGTATTATGTCAAAGTCATGTCTCCCTGTTTAAGATAATCAAATTCTCTCTTCTTCGTGTTATGAGCAGCCATCGAAAAGAATCGGCGATTGAACTCCGCCCTGAATTCTTCCCAAGTTATCGGTGCCCCTTGGTCCAACACATTACCCACCAATTCTGGGCCTCACGCTTGAGCACGTCACTTGCATTCTCAATTTTCTGTACATCGTTAATTGGAATAGATCTAAAAATCCTTTCTATGTCCATTACCCAATGCTCCGCTAGCGTAGTGTCAAACGTCCCATGGAACTCCATTGGTTTCTTCCTTGAGAATTGTTCTAATACGGATTGTTCACCCCTATTCTCCAGTGCAGGTACTACAGCTATTGGTGCTTCCTCAAAAGGAGTTGTTGGAGTTAATCACTCCGCTATACTCTATACCAAGTTTTCGATGTTTGCCATCATCTCGACCAAATGGTCTATTCGTGCATGTGGCGATGTACTCGGTAATCACTCATGATTCTCAACCTGTCATTTGCAATGTATAAACACTATGCATGTATGACAATAAACAATTCATGTATATACAATAACATACTATATGCATCAAACATCTATACAATGTGTGAATGCATTCTAGAATATATGCCAAAATTACTCAGCACTCCACTCGTCGTCGAACGTTCCCAAAGTTTTGTTACCTATAGCTTTGATACCAACAAATGTCACGACCCATCCCGCTACGGGCAAAAATAGGACACGTGGCACGCCACCAAGGCTCACCCAATTCATTAAAAGATTATAGCAGCGAAAAAATGAACTTAAAACAACATTGAGTATTCAAGACATTTGGAAACAATACCCTCCAAGTTGTAAAATCCGTATAAAATTGAAAACGTAATTATATTTTGACATGAATGAATTTATATGAAAATGGGCCATAAGGTACCCTAAGAACCAATCACATTTAAATAATTTCTAGAAGGGGGAAAAAAAGAAAGCATGCAAGGGTCATTTCGACCGGTCGAACGACCCCCTTTGACCGGTCGAATGACTTCTTGGCAGAATCCCCTTTGACAGCAAAATTTTGCCTAGGAAGTCAGCCAACCTTCCACATTTCTAAACTTCTCAAACTCTCAAACCATAATACATCTACAAGAACAAACATAAATCTTGCTAAACATTAAAATGAAAACAGAAATGAAATAAGTTAGGACTTGTTTGGATCAATTCACAAAACTCTACTAATATTCTTCCAAAATCTGAATTTGACAAGTTAAGCATTCAAAACATGATCTCATGAGTTCAAATTCAATACAACCATAACCAAAGTAGTTCTTATTACCTACTACAACATTAAAGAACCATTCTTAAGGTTCCATGTCATATCTATACTACCCAACCTTCTCAAAATACGTTATTACATACTTAGAATGGAATAAAAAAATATATATACAAGAGAATGATTCCCGTCGTTCCCACGGCCTCACTCCTCACACTTCTTCATTTCTTTCTTCTTATTACCTGCAATGGAGTAAAGATCCACTGCTCAGCTATATGCTAAGTGTATATATGACAATTCATGCTTTAAAACATCAAAACATGTCAAATAGTCTGTAGGGAGAGGGACACGCATTCATCCAGTATATCGTCAAGTCTTAAATCTTAATCGCAAGGCCAATGGCTAGTCCAAACCATTGCATTCAACTGCTCTTGCTGGGCCGGTTTCCAAACCAAGCAAGTAGTCGTCGCTAGTATAACTCTCAAACATCAAGAGGCTTTCCCTGGTATGAATTTGTATCAAACTCCCCTTTGACTCACATAGACATCTAACATGCTCACGTAATCACATGCTTTTCATACATTTTTTCGTGCATAATTAACGGGCCTAATTAATACATAAATTTTGCCCGAATCCAAAATAACAAGCCGGATATTCTAAACATGTCATTTCCTATAATACATAGGGTTAGAATTCATACCTTGAGCTATGATCTCTAGATTTCAAAAGATGTACTATGAGACTGAATCGATGCCCAATATCCTATTATAAACGATTCCTACAAGTATTACATAATTTTCCCCAAATTCCTAGAATTGGGATTTTTATAAAACTAAGCCAAACAAGGCCTAAGAGGCATGAAAACAAAGCTCTTACCTCAAGGAGTTCAAATATGAAGTTTGGTGAAAAACTGACGAACGAACGGATGTCGATTTGCATCGTGAAGCTCTAAGAAATAAATCACCTCTCTTGAATTAGGTTTTAAGAAAAGTTGTAATGAAATATCTCATGTGTTTCTTTATATAGGCACGAGTCCCGGGAATTATGTTTAACTTCCTACGAGTTCTCAAAACTTCTAAGTATTCCCTGAAATGTCTTACACGTCTAATTCATTGCTTCACGAGTAAAAACTGTAAATTATAGAAGTTTTCGTCTAAGTTCCGTTTCTCGCCGTAATTATGTTCTGAAAACTAATTTCTTGAAATTTCTAAATAACCTACCTTTTATGCAATGTATCATATTGGTTATCTCTAATTCATTCTAATTGATCTTTATCAAGATCAAAATTACCATAAATTACCATAAATTACCAGATATGTCAAATAACATTTAATCAGGTAAATGTCATTTAAATCATTTCAAAGCTTCATGAATTCCCAACTTTCCGTGTCCTCACTTGACACCTTTCGTTGACCTCCAGTCAACTACTCATCTCAGTTATTAATCAACATTAATAATTTCAAAAATTCACTCATGTATTTAAAAAGAACATATATTTTTCTAGGACGAGTGTGACATCCTGAGATAGTATAAACATTTTCTTATAAGATTCAAATTGTAATGTATACTCAAAGAAAATGTTTTTGCTTTGTCAGGATCAATTTAGAACTTCATAGAAAATGTTTGTACTTTGTTAGGTTCAATTTGGATATTCAAAGAAAATATTTATACTTTGTCAGGATTTATTTGGACCTTCAAAGAAGATGTTTATACTTTGTTGGAATCACTTTCGGTCGACTGGATCCTAACAAAATACAAAAAATTTCCTCTAAAGGTACAAATATCTAGTGTGAAGGTCTAAAATAACTACTAACAAAGGTCAAATATACAAAAAAACAAACAGATGCTTTAAATGTCCAAATTAATCCGGACAAAGTACAAAAAAATTCTTTGAAGGTCCAAATTGATCTTGAGAAATTACAATCATTTTTTAAGAAGGTCCAAAATGATCCTTGAGAAAGTACAAATATTTTCTTAGAAGATCCAAATAGATCCTGAGATAATTCAAACAATTTCTTAGAAGATTCAAATTGTAATGTATACTCAAAAGAATGTTTGTACTTTGTCAGGATCAATTTAGACCTTCATAGAAAATGTTTGTACTTTGTTAGGTTCAATTTGGACATTCAAAAAAATATTTGTACTTTGTCAGGATTTATTTGGACCTTCAAAGAAGACGTTTGCACTTTGCTGGAATCACTATAGATGGGTTGGTCCGGTCGATAGTCTGCTCGATTGTTCGGTCGACTGAATCCTAACAAAGTACAAAAATTTCCTCTAAAAGTTCAAATATGTAATGTGAAGGTCCAAATTGACTACTAACAAAGTTCAAATATATGTTAACAAAAAACAAACAGATGCTATGAATGTCCAAATTAATCCTGACAAAGTACAAAAAAATTCTTTGAATGTCCAAATTGATCCTGAGAAATTACAAATATTTTCGTAGAAGGTCCAAATTGATCCTTGAGAAAGTACAAATGTTTTCTTAGAAGGTCCAAATAGATCCTGAGAAAGTACAAAATTTTCTTAGAAGATTCAAATCGATAATGTATACTCTATTTTATGACTTGTATTTCATAATGGATACTCTATTTTATGCTTTGTAATGGAAATGTACATATTGTTACAATATGTATAACATTTATTGCACAAGGTACAAACTCATCTTGTGAAGTTACAAACTCGTACTGTCAAAGTACAAATTATTAAATTATGTACAACAGTTGTTACATAATGTATAACAAAAAATAATAACTTACAAAAAAAATTTCAAAAAATTAAAGTACAACTTATTCTAAGAAGGTATAAAGTAACCCTTTGATAGTCCAAAAATTTGAGCAGCAAGTGGTGAACAATTTAGCTTGCATTTAATCCACTAATGCCCAGCCAGCCACCATGTGACATGTGTCAAGGTGGTATGATTGACATCAATCAAAACCACCTTTATTGACCACCAAATTTCCTTAATGTTTGTGGATGTATTCTACTTACTTACAAGACCATGAAATTCCAAGTGTACATTCTGATCCTTTTTGGTTGGTTAAGAAATGGGGAAAATGATGTTGACAGACTTTTATCCGTTTTAGGTGTTGTTTGTTATAAAACTAGTAATAAAACTAATAATAAATCAAGCACACAAACAAAGGGACACAGATATTTCAGGTGGTTCGGCAATTTGCCTACGTCCACTGCGGAGGGAGTTGTATTATTACCTGAGGGAATGGTATATCTCAGGCACTTGAACTATCAGCGTATTACAACACACTAATATTTTCCTCACTTTCTCTCTTTCTCTTCTCTGGATCTCTAACTTTCCTCTACGTATTTTCAATGTGTATGTTCTATTTGTCAAACTCAACAATTTATAAAGCTTAACCCCAACATCATCAATAAATATGCATGACAAAGCATGCTATAGGATTTGTAGCCTTTTTGACATTTTGCATGTCATCTACTATTTGTAATGCATGCTTGAAGTGGACATTCAATTACTTTCATAACACTCCCCCTTGGATGTCCATCTTTAAAATAATACTTCTTGTGAATCGATTGCTCCCCCTCATTTTAGCATGAGTTTAATTTCTTTATGAAAGTTCTTGGAGTCGGCGCATCCCAATGTTATACACTAGCTTCTTGAATGTTGAAGTTGGTAATGCCTTGGTGAATAAATCTGCAAGATTGTCAATGGAACGTATCTGCTGAACATTGATTTCACCTTCCTCTTGGAGCTCATGTGTATGGAAGAATTTTGGTGAAATGTGCTTAGTTCTATCACTTTTAATGAATCCCCCTCTGATTTGTGCCACACATGCAGCATTATCTTCATAGAGTGTTGTCGGGATATCTTTGATAGACGATAAGTCACATGATTTTCGAATATGCTGGATCATGGATCTCAACCAAACACATTCACGACTGGCCTCATGCAGTGCAATGATTTCAGAATGATTTAAAGAAGTGGCTGTCAATGTTTGCTTCACAGATCGCCATGAGATGGTAGTATTGCCACAAGTAAATACATAGCCTGTTTGAGATCGAGCCTTGTGTGGATCAGAGAGATAACCAGCATTGGCATATCCAACTAATGGTGATTTGGATCCTTTTGAATAAAATAATCCCAAATCAATTGTACCACGAAGATAGCGAAAAATGTGCTTGATACCATTCCAATGTCTTCGAGTTGGAGTTGAGCTAAATCTTGCAAGCAGGTTTACAAAAAAAGCGATATCTGGCCGTGTACAATTTGCCAAATACATGAGAGCACCAATAGCGCTTAGATATGGTACTTCAGGACCAAGTAGCTCTTCATTATCATCATGAGGACGATAGGGATCCTTCTTACATCAAGTGATCGGACTACCATCGGAGTACTCAATGGATGAGCATTATCCATGTAGAAACGTTTCAAAACTTTCTCTGTATATAAGGATTGATGTAAGAGAATTCCTTCGGGGAAATGCTCGAGTTGTAATCCGAGACAAAATTTTGTCTTTCCGAGATCTTTCATCTCAAATTCCCTTTTCAGATAATTAGTTGTTCTTGTGAGCTCTTCGGGAGTTCCAACAAGATTAAGATCATCAACATATACTGCAATGATTGCAAAACTGGATTTTGATCTCTTGATGAAGACGCATGGACATATAGCATTATTTATATATCCTTCTTTCAATAGATATTCGCTCAAGCGATTATACCACATGCGTCCGGATTGCTTTAATTCGTATAGAGATCTTTGCAATTTAATGGAGTACATATCTCATGGTTTTGACTTACATGCTTCAGGCATGTTGAATCCTTCGAGGATCTTCATGTATATATATATATATCACTATCCAGTGATCCATACAAATATGATGTAACCACGTCCAGTAAGCGTATATCAAGTCCTTCAGACATTGATAGGCTTATCAAAAATCGAAATGTAATTGCATCCATTACCGGGGAATATATTTCATCGTAATTGATGTCAGGTCTCTGTGAGAAACCTTATGCTACAAGTCTGGCCTTGTATCGCACAATCTCATTTTGCTCATTACGTTTCCGTACAAATACCCATTTGTACCCAACGGGATTTACATCTTCAGGTATAGGGACTACAGGCCCAAACACTTCCCATTTTTTTAATGAGTTTAACTCAGTTTGTATGGCCTCTTCCCACTTTGGCCAATCAATTCTATGTCGGCATTCTTCCACATTTTGTGGTTCAGGATCCTCATCCCTTTGGGTGATGTCTAGTGCTACTGTAAAGGCAAATATGTGATCAATGACCGTGTCATTACGATCCCACATATTTCCAGTGGACATATAGTTTATCGAGATCTCTTTATTGTCAAATACTTGTGCCTCTTTATGGGCTACTTGTTCCTCTCCAGGGGAACTCTATTGACCAACGTTGGATTTATCAAGTATTTCTATAGCGCTCTTTGAGATCTCTGTATGAGTTTCTACTTTGTTAATATGTCCTTTTATTTTCCTCTTCCAAGGAACCTTATCCTTTGCACCACTAGGTCTACCACGTTTCAGTCGTGCCGTAGACTCATTTACCGCTGCACTACCAGATTGTCCTCTTGGGACTTCAATTCTTGCTGGAGTGTTTACAGCCGGTATATGTGATTTTATCACTTTCTTTGCATCAATGAATGCATTAGGTAATTGATTTGCAACCTTTTGCAAATGAATGATCCTTTGAACTTCAAGTTCACATTGATTGGTACGAGGATCAAGATGAGACATTACCAATGTATTCCAAGAAATTTCATGCTGAGCTTCTGGCTTTAGCTTTTCTCCCCCTAATGGTGGGAATACGGTCTCATCAAAATGACAGTCTGCAAACCGTGCAGTAAAAAGATCACCAGTTAGGGGTTCAAGATATCTTATTATAGATGGTGAATCAAAACCAACGTAAACTCCAAGGCGTCTCTGAGAACCCATTTTTGTGCGTTGTGGGGGTGCAATAGGAACTTGTACAGCACAACCAAAAACTCGTAGATGGGAATCTATACTGAATTTGACAGATTTCGAGAGGATTTGTATCAGATTTTGACAGTGATGACTTTAGATAGACAAAAGATAGTGATGTTAACAGACATGGACTGACTCGTGTAAGACCGACCAAGACAATGCGTACAGACCGATATGAATGGTATATGCAAATGAGACAAGCACGCGGATGTAAGCCCTAATCTATATGATGCCCCTACTTCTAACATATAGCAGTTAAGTAAGTAAGGTCCTAACCATACAGAGTGTGCTAACCTTACTTTCTAGTATGATCACCAAGGGATAACGGGGGTTTCCAGGGTTTTATGAAGGCTTCTAGGAGAGACTGGGCATTTTTGGTTGATTTGGACAGAGTTTCTGGGAGAAACGGGTTGATATGGTTATATCTGGGTTATTTGGACAGAGTTTCTGGAAAAAAAACTGGTTAATATGGTTATATCTGGGATATCTGGACAGAGTTTCTGGAAAAAACTGGTTAATATGGTTATATCTGGGATATCTGGACAGAGTTTCTGAGAGAAACTGGTTAATATGGTTATATCTGGGATATCTGGACAGAGTTTTTGGGAGAAATTGGTTAACATGTGGTGATAGTGATCATACTGTCTAGTAGGTTTTCATACTCCTATGTCTTAGGACCGACAAACAAGGTTTGCGGTGTATATCTTTGTGAGCATGAAGTAGACATCCTTATCATGGTACCTAGACATGTCAACTCAATGTAATCACATGTGAGTGATTGCCTTGGGAATCATAAGAAAGAGGTTCTGTTCTATGCCACATAAGCGTCTACACCGCTCAGGCAATCCCATCAGGGCATACAGCAGTTATATCACATTGTCCTATCTGAAAAGATAAATGAACAGTCCTATGAAAGGTTCTATAGGAATCTATATGCAAAGGCTGGGTTTAGTCAAAGAGGGTCCGTTGACGAGAGTTCCAATATACCGTCAGGGAGACAGTACGGAGGTTTTTACTCTTTTTGATATACCTTAGAAGGTACAGTATCAACGGTGACTTGTGCCCTGGCACAGCAAGACCTGAACAATGTCAGTACTGCGTTTCAGACACAGTCGAAGGGGAAAAATGCAAAGTGCAATGCGGTGAAGCAGACACAGTAAAAAGATGATTTTAAGGATGCTTCTTATGAGTCAAACCTCTGTATTATTTTGTTTTAAAATAAAAATCCCCAGCAGAGTCGCCAGATTGTGGACACGTGGAATTCCGTCGTCCACTCCCGGGTTTTCTGTTTCCGGGGTTTTGGAATTGATTTTCCTTTGTTTTGAAATCGATTTGAAAGAAAACAAGAGGTTTGTTTTGAAGAAAAGAAGGTCTTTTGAAAACAGATACAGAGTCGTCACTTGGTCTTTAGGGAACCAAGAAAACCAATTTGACTCACCCAAACGGATAAAGGGCACCGGCCCTTCATAACCAAAGAACTTGGCTCGGGGTTTTGGTACGAGAGAGGAAGGAGCCTTTGTCACGACTAAAACACCCTCAACTCGCCCCGTCTTTCGACGGGCCTCAATTAGCATCCAAATAATCATCTTATACTATGTTTGGTTCGACAAATAATACTATGATAGTATATTACATCACATAAGAAAATTTGAAATGGAAGATCTAAAGATAAGATATCATTCATAAGATCTAAGCCAAATATCACACAATGCAAAGTGAAAGATCACACAAATAAACCTAGGAAAAATCGTCTAATCATGTATCAAATAATCAAGACTTCCTAATCTAAAGGGGGACATGAATTGTTATTGAAACAAATAAACAAAGAAATCAAAGTATGCTTAGCAAGCTAGTATGATGCATGTTAATCTTTGAGAAAAGAAGACCTCTCAATCCCCAGGATGGATGAGAAAGGATGATTAGATCGGGGGAAGCATGAACGTGTGATCAAGTTCATTCCTTATAATCTTCTTAGATTAGGAGCCATGAAGGCCCCAAATCTTGCATGGATGCAATGTATGTATCTAGAATGTGCCAAGGTTGTAGTGTGCTTTGTGTTCATGGATTCCTAGAATTACTTAAAAGTCTATAATGTGTATGAATGAATGAATGAAATCATCATGGGATATGTACAAATGTAGTATGAACTACTTCCTAAGACATGAGCTAATTTGGAGTTCATGTAAGCATCAAATCAAAGAATGAAAGTTAAAATGTGCTTGCTGTGAATAGTGGACAGAACAGTAACTGTATCTTTTGAAAATTGAAAAGAGGTGTTAGGAATGTTTTCAATGCATGATTTTTTATGGAGATATTTTTTATTGTGTCTAAAACACAACCAAAAAAGCCAATCATTAATAACTATTACAGATTGAGAGAAATCATATAAACAATGAAGGTTACTCAGAAATAGAGTTCGTACTGTCGACTGAAATGTCAAAAAATCTTGGAAAATGAAAACAAATGATATAGAGGCCCATATTATACAGAACGTTCCCTAAGACATTGAAGTTCAAGGGAAAAATAAGTTAGGACCACTCTTTTTGGAAACGTTTTCCGTAAAACAAGTTGAAAGTAGACCAAGCTGCTGTGACAGCAAAAATAGAATATCTGGAGAGAATGTTTGGGTCCAAATGGACAATTTTCAAGTATTTCCAAGTCAAACTAAAAATCATGGGTGTTCTCTAATGAGTTAGGAAGATTTTCCAAGTGGTCTTGTATCCATACATTGAGTATTGAGTTCTAGAGAAATCTTTGAACTCAGATCACTCACTATTTTGACTCACTGTTTTGAAGATTTTGGAAAAAACTTGAGTTTTCTTTCTTGAAATCAAAATGAGAGGGGTTTTGAAATAGAGGTTTTGAAAGTATATTTTCAACATCAAATAGAGATTATAACCTCTTGGAATATCAACATCAAACTCATCATCAAGAACCCCCAATATTATTGGAGAGATTCATTTTTATTTGAACATAACTTCAAGTATACCTTGGAGGTATTGAAGTTATAGTCATCATCTATCAAACATGTTTTTGAGGTCAAGAGCTACTATCCATAAGGATTCACTCACCTCAAACTTCATGTCATCATATAGATGATGATGAACTAGTAAGTAAATAAATAAAATAAAAAAGAAATGAGGTAAGAAGAGATAAACATTGTATATAAGCAAGCAAATGAACAAATCAATAGATGATATTCAATGGTGGAACCACAAGCATTCAACCTCTCATATGTGTGTACATGGGTGAGTACATCACTCTCTAACTCATAGGAAACTCAAAGAAGATGAAGAAGATGGATTGAAAGCTTGAAAATAAAAGTTTAGTTTTTAGAAAACTAAATAAAAAAACTCACATTTGGCTTGGATTTGAAGAAGAAGATCTTGATTTCTCTCTCTATTTCTTCCTAACTTTCTATATCTCTCTCTAATGGCTTCCAAGCTCCCCTCTAAATGGAAGTAAATGGGTCTCCTTTATAGGCCAACTTGAGGAGGTATTTTGGATTTTAAAGAGTCTCTAATTGGTCCAAAATCCCGGAATAATCAAAACTATGTCGTTTTATTTGTTGAAAATTTGAATTAAAACCCAAAAATTAACCAAAAATTACAAAAAAAATGAAAAATCACTCAGAGTGCCGCCGCGGCACTTGGCCACTGACGCCGTGGCAGTGGGCCAGTGCCGCCGCGGCAATCAACTCCCCCATTGACCAAAAATTGCATTTTGGCCCCCAGAACTCCCCGAATTCACGAAACGGCCCTATATCGTCCGAAATTCACAGAAAATTCATACGAAATCCAAATTGAGATTGTGATATACCGTTAGAAAGGTATTGAGGTCTACTTTCCATAAAAAATAGTTTAGATTTGGGTCACTTTGGAAAGTTTTGCGGTATTCGCGATAAAAATCGAATTGATCGCATTTTTCACCTTCAGAAATTCATAACAAATTCGTTTTAGATCCATAAATTATGTGCGATATACCGTTGGAAAGATATTGACCTCTAGTATTTGATAAAAATATTTCAATGTCGAAAAGAAGACTTTGATTTTTGGTCAAACTTGCAGTCAAATCAGTCAAACAGTGCACTTCCAGGAAATTCCGGGAAGTTCTGGGGGCCTCCAAAGACTGACGTTTCCGTCCGATTTTCTTTTAAAACATATTTTAAGACTTTTCACATGATCTAGAATGATCTTGAAACTTTTGGGTGAATTTGGATGATTTTGGTCAAACCAGTCAACGGAGACCTTCCGGGACTTCCGGGGGTCTCTGGGAGCTTACGATTTCAAATATTCATCTTTTACAATACCTTTTTTTTTGTTTGGAACAACATCGAATGATTTCTGAGATTCTAGGCCAATCTTGGAGAATTTTGGGCTTTTAGGGGCATTTTGGTCATTTTTGCAAATTCTTTGACTTCTTGAGAGTTAGAGGCAATCTCTGAAAATCCGATCTTTCTAATCATCGAGGTTTGACATGCTTGTGGCCTCCTAAATCTGTTAGCCGACAAAATGGGGTGTCTACAACTGCGGAGGGAGTTGTATCATTACCAGAGGGAATGGTATATCTCAGGCACTTGAACTATCAGCGTATTACAACACACTAATATTTTCCTCACTTTCTCTCTTTCTCTTCTCTGGATCTCTAACTTTCCTCTACGTATTTTCAATGTGTATGTTCTATTTGTCAAACTCAACATTTTATAGAGCTTAACCCCAACATCATCAATAAATGTGCATGACAAAGCATGCTATAGGATTTGTAGCCTTTTTGACATTTTGTGTCACACCCGTTCCAGAAATTTATGATTTTGAAAATGCATCATTTGAGATTTTTGAAATTATTAATGTTATTAATAATTTGAGTTGAGGTTGACTGTGGGTCAACGGTAAGGTGTCAGTGACGACACGGGAACATGGTAGTTCATATGGCATGAGCATGAGTGAATGGCATTTATATGATTTAAATGTTATTTGACTTATATGGTATTTTGTGAATAGTGAATTATACCTGTGTAGTATAATTTATGGTATTTTCGGTATTGTTTGTTAAAATTTTGAGAACTGTGGTGAGAACGTGAGTGATACGTTAATTAAAAAGGTAGGTTGGGTAGAGATTCCACAGAATATAGTTTTCGGACGTTATTTTTGGACCCAAACGAAACCTAGTCGAAAATTTTTGAAATTTATAATTTTCACTCGTAAAGTTATGAAATGGACGTGTGCGAAGTTTCATGGGTTAATTAGAAGTTTGAGGAACTCGTGGGGAGGTAAACGCAAATTCCGAAGAGTTTGCCTATAAATAGTGGTAGATGAGATTCATTCTCATCCAAACTTCCAAAAATATCTAGAGAGAAGGGAGATTGAGCCAATGGGCTTTGCGACGCCGATCGACGACCTTTCGTCCGTCAGATTTTCTCCAGATTTCATATTTGAACTCGTGGAGGTAAGAGCTACGTTTTGATCCTACTTAGGCCGTGTTTGGCCAATTTTTGTAAAAATCTTAATCCTAGACTTTTGGGGAAAATCAGGTAAAACTCGTAGGAATCGCGTATAATTTGAAATTCGACGATGAATTAGCCCCATAGATGATCCTTCAAAGTTTGAAGAGAATCGCACGAGGTATGAATTCTAGATCTATGAAATATATGGATTTTCATGTTTTGAACGTCAACTTTGATATTCTTGGATCCGGGCGAAATTTATGTATTAATTAGGCCCGTTAATTATGCATGTGAAATTATGTGAAAAGCACGTATAACTGTTTATGTGAGCATGTTATGTGTCTACTTGGGTCAAAGGGGAGTTTGGTGCAAATTCATTCGGGGTAAGCTCCTCGAACCTTGAGGATTGTGATTTGATTGTGATTGAAATGGAATTGGAATTGTGGTTGTGTCTGGATTGGAGGTGAGCCCAACCAGTACACGGTACCTGGTATGGAGGAAGGCCCAACCAGTGTACGAGATGCGTGGGAGAGGTGGGCCTCCTACGGCATTGACCAGATGAATGCGTATCACTCACCCTAGAGACTATTTCTATGTGTTTCAGATGCTTAAATCATGAACTGTCATATAAGCATACATTTAGAATTGTACGCTCAGCATATAGCTGAGCAGTGGAGATGTACTCCATTGCAGGTAAGAGGAAAGACAAGAAGAATCGTGAGGAGTGAGGCCGATGAACGCCGGGGAAATCACCTTTGTATATGTTTTTGTTTTAAATCCTAAAACTTGTGTAAGGATTGGGAATTGTAATAATACGTTTTAATAAATCTTTGGATTAGTTCCGTAGTATGGTAATTCTGTATTTGAACGCCTGTAGTTATGTTTTAAATGTTGTAATTCAGTTATGGTTGTAATTGTTGTTGGTATGGAGTGGCATGAGTTGTTAAATTTCATCACAGGGCTGCCCAGCAGGGGAACAGCCGACTGGACCTTGCATCATTCGACTGGATCACTGTGTTGAATTGGTTACTGCTTTGTTTCATCTGAGATTCAGTCGACTGGGTAGAGAAAACAGTCGACTGGATGGGGCCTCAGGCCATGACATTCTGCTGGATTAGGGTACCAGTCGACTGGACATTTTCAGTCGACTGATTATTTTAGGCACCAGTCGACTGGGTCCCCGACACAGTCGACTGGATGGGCTGTTATAATTTGAAACCTTTCTGTTTGAGATCACCAGTCGACCGGATCCTCGATCAGTCGACTGGACCTCTGTTTTCAAAAACTGTTTTCTTTTGATCGGATTCAATTGGCCAAAACTTTTTATAACTCTGATTCTATTGGATTTTTTTCAACTCAGAGGGTAATGTTTCCTAAAGTTTTAAAATACCCAGGGTTGTTTTAAAGTT
The DNA here is from genome assembly GCA_033977485.1 of Hydrangea macrophylla. NCBI lineage: Eukaryota > Viridiplantae > Streptophyta > Magnoliopsida > Cornales > Hydrangeaceae > Hydrangea > Hydrangea macrophylla. The sequence continues at coordinate 51,230,408 of CM066992.1, read as the reverse complement.
CTTTCCGCTGCGTATCGTTAGATGATGTTTGGATGAGCCTTGGTGGCATGCCACGTGTCCTATTTCCACGCGTAGTGGGATGGGTCGTGACATTTTGCATGTCATCTACTATTTGTAATGCATGCTTGAAGTGGACATTCAATTACTTTCATAGCATTGTTCACTTTTTTTTTTCCTTTATTTATTTATTTTTTCAGTTGATCCTTCTAGATTCATGTTAAATTTAGTCTATTAGATTGATTTACTTGATTCTAAGTTAAGTTCCAACCAATTTTTATGTCCCAGATTGCATTAATAACATGTCATTGGTTGGACTTGATGCCAATAGCTTTTTAAAGATGCTATTAATTGTAACAGTTGGTCATTTGATAAGAACTTTCAACGCGAGTAATAAACTTTTGGTGTATGTATAATATGTATTATATATAAGAACGATATGTTTCTCAAACTGCTTTAATAGTTAAACAACATCGTGATTCCAAATTTAAATTTCAAATACTTTACAATAATCCCACACGATGTGATTGGTGGTATTACATATCACCACATGTAGTACGTACAATTGAAATTTTTTTTGGGAAACAAACATGTCTTTGATCCGGAAGTTGTTCCTTGCTGAGATATTGGGAGTACTTTTTTCTCTTCTTATGGGACCTTATTTAATAAAAATTTGTTGTAGCAATAAAAACAATAACAATAATTTGTTTGGTTTGTAGTTGTTACTTTGGGTGGTGCTTTCCCTTCACAGGGTTTGATCTTCGGATTTAACAACTACTAGGATGTATGCTACAAAATAATATTATGAGGACAGAGGTTTATAAACCAAATTTATACCTTCTTAGTATGAACATTTTTGATATATGTGGTCAAATTGCCTAATCTCCAAAAGAATTTTAAACAGTTTTATGGCTTTCATGTTGCTAAAATTATTAGCGATAGTTTTTGTCCTAGTATTAGCTTTTATTGCTTTGACAGTATGGCTAACCTTAGTTAACTATACGAGGATATGTTTTGTAATGCATATAAGTATTAATTGACTCTTTGTAAGACAAAATTGAATATGTACTCTTCCAATAATGAATTAACTCTCTAAAGTAAATTATAGAGCTTCTCCAAAATCTTAATTATTCCAATTGTATAAAGCTTATATATCAGGTCTTTGTTACCACTTAAAAAGTATGACATTTCGGTGACCAATAAGACTGATCTTTATATTAAAAGAAGTTGGGACCTTCTGGATTTAACAAACAATTGTTTCGCTATTTGTTTTTGGCATCGATAATAACCCGTGCATAGCACGGGTTATCGACTAGTCCATATTTGATTTCCAAATACTTTTCTAGCTATACCACATACAGTATTGCCACAACACATGATACACTTATTAAAATATTTGAAACCAAACTTGAGACTTAAATTTGAAAAGCATTTGCATCACTCTAATTATGGACTACTCTAATTATGTACATAGAGTGGTTTGTATTTTATTTTTAGGCTGTTCATTCCAGTGCCCGAATAAAAAATAGAAATATAAGGTTTAGACCTTGACACCCCACTCTTTTAAAAACTGATTCATCCCCAAGTCTATGTACAATAATTAGTCCCTAATTATAATTATAAACTAGAGATCAGTCCTTTTCACCAAATTTGTGTCTTTTTTATGGACAAAATTGTCCTTGCCATTAAATATGTACCATCACCACATCAAGGCATGAATTTAGGGGTTTCAATTTGACCCCAAATAATTGATTATATCTCAGTCTCTCTCTCACGATCTATCTCTCACGATATGTCTCTCTCTCTCTCTCTCTCTCTCTCTCTCTATATATATATATATATCTATCTATCTTTATCTCACCCTCTCTCACTCTCTCACGATCTATAACTCTTCTCATAATTAAAAACTAAATGATGTTCTACTGATCTACTAATGATTCAATCTTTTGATCTCAGTATCCTTCTCTTCCAGTCTCTCTTGCAAGAAAAGCACCTACCTATATGCAACTGAATCGTAAAATGGCCAATAAACCAATTCGCTGTTTGGTCTGTAATCTACAAGTCAGTGACCTCCAACTAGAGAACGAAAAAGTGGCAATTGATGATAAAGAAACCTGGTGATGATGGTAATGGTGCAAACGAGATGCTGAAGAGACTCATATGTCTATATCTATATGTGTATGTATATCTATGTGTATTGTTGCTGCATTTTAGTGTTTTGATAGTTTGTGTATGAATTTTGGTCGTTAGTGTGAGAAATTTCTCACAAAGTGTGGAGTTTTACCTAAGAAGCACCGACACGGACACGTGATACGGATACGACACGACTCGAATACGTCGATACGCTATTTCTCAAAAAAGCATGATACGATACGTCGGGGACACGAATTTTTTAAATTTTTTAAATTTTTTAAAAAAATAAATTTTACCATGTTTAATCAAAACTGGCTTAAAAACACATAAATCACAAGATTCACAACCGCATTATGACATGATCAATAACAACAAAGCCAACTAATATAATTCAAAAACATCTTCATTAATAGGCTAATAGCATTCATCAACAAAGTTTTGAAGCACATTTGCTAACTAGTAGTAACTACTAATAATATATATTCTTGGCCCTAAAATATGTCAATCTACATCAAGCAAGTTTCAAAAGATATTTGTTAATCACTAGTATATGTCTATATGACCCAAAAAGTGTGTGATCATGAACCAAGTTCCAAAAGATATTTGCTATTTGCTAATTACTAATTACTAAATACTACATAGTCCCAAAAAAGATGTTCATCCACTCATTCTTCAATTGTCTCATCACCAAGTCCAACACCATCATTACCATCATCGGTAAATAGCATTGCCTCCAACTCCGATTCATCAAGGGAGAGTTGTGCAATCTCAAGCTCACCAACATCCTCAAATGAATCAAAGGAATCTCTGGCAATATCCTACAATTTGGTTTCTCCTCGCAAGTATTGTAGGGATCTTCTTGATAAAAGACAGAGATTACTATGAATGAAAACCAAGTCTTCCGTACATTTTGGTGTCATCTTATTCCTTCTGATTGAGTGCACAAAGGAGTATGTACTCCAATTCCGCTCAGAACATGATGAAGAAGAAGGGTACACAAGTAGCTTCAAAGCTAAGGTTTGAAGCAAAGGTGCACATGCACCATAAGTTACCCCCCAACTTTTAGGATCCATTTCATAGCAATTGTGAATGGAATCAACATCCACAAACTCTCTCGACATACTTGAGAAGTCAACATACTCCACAAACATCTTTCCTCGATCCTCCGAATTTGAAAAATATGTTTTCATGCACTTTAATCTCTCTCAAGCTACTTCCATGTATTTGTGTGGAGGAGCTCTATAAACCATTACTCGCTATAGTACCTTAAATAGAAGAAAAAATAATTAAAAGTAAGTCTACAACTAACTCTTTTGAATGATCTACTAACTCTTAGAATTTGTTAGAATTTGGAATTTATAAGTCACCTTGGATTTAGTGAATGAGCTAAGCAATGGATAGGAGTGTTGTTCTTGTTCCAACGACTCACAAGAATTTGATGCACCACTTCAAAAAAGGTGGATGACTCATCAAGTTGCTTTCCTTCATGCCTATGAATTGCAACTTTCACTTTTTCAATCATTGATTCCCACATGTCGTAAACCAAGTGAAGACAAGGCTTGTTCGTATCACAAGCCCTAAGCATATCATATACAGGTGATGTGAAGGAAAGTATGTAACCAATTTTGTCCTACCAAACGTCATCTAATACTTTCTCTTTCACCATTCTAGCTTTTATCGCATCATCTTCTCTATAGGAACTCCACCTTTCACTAATTACCATGGTTTAGAGAGTACCTTTTGTGAGCTTAAATCTCCTAAGCATGACAATAACTGAAGTAAAATGAGTAGTTGCAACCGAAAGCAACTTCAAAGGAACAAACTCGTTAAATATAGCCAATCTCATAGAGTGGTTCATGATAGAATTCTTGATGAACATCACTTCATCTTATATGTCTGTGATCCAACTACACAAATCATATAATACTCGACTATTTTTAAGAATCTTTGCCATACAAATATTTTGCAAGGCAAGATTGAGTGTGTGAACCACACATGGTGTCCAAACAATATTAGGATATAAACCTTCAATGAGAAGTTCCACACCCGCACAATTCTTGGCATTATCGGTGATCACTTGAATAATATTATTAAAACCAACCTCCTCAATCACTTCTTTCATCAAACCAAAAATAAAATGTTTATCTTTGGTTTCACTCGAACAATCCACTGCTTTAAGAAATATCGGCCCACTTTTCGTTACTGCCATAAAGTTAATCAAGGGCCTCCTTTGTGAATCACTCCATCCATCACTCACAATGCTTACACCTTTTTAGCTCCATGTGCTTTTGATAGGTTGTAACAATCTCTCAACATTTGCCTTTTCTTGTTGGAGTAAAGTTATCCTCAACAAGTTATACCCCAGTGGCAAATATCCCGAAAGAGGATTGTTTGCAGCAAATGAAATACAACTCACAATGTATGGGCTCCTTGCTAGATGAAATGGTAAGCCCGGGGCATAGAACATCCTAGCAACCTCCACGTGCATTTGGTCACGGGTCTTCAAGTTAAATGCCTTCCCAACAGCTGTATTACTTCCACTCTCACTATTAGTCTTTCTCCTTTTCAAATCATAACCTCCTTGCACAAAACTATTCAAACCACCCGATGCCACACTAGAAGTAGAAGGGGACAATAATACTTTCTTTGGTGCATTTCTTCGAGCTCTTTCATTGACTTGATCCTCTAATCTTTGCATGTCGATCATATCTTGCTTTTTCACATTTTTATAAGCGGCAATACCATACCCCGGCAATTTTAACAAATGAGCTCTAACCCTTGTGTATGAACTTATCTTATTCTCATGGCAAAAATTACATTGCCATGACATATTTACCCCTCCGGTAGTAGGCTTATCATATCTTGTAACATATTTCCAAATAGGTTTTTTGGTGTCTTCATCATTGCTTGGTGCAACATCATTACTAGAAGACATGTTCCCTAATCTGAGAAGGTAAAAATTGATAATTAGAATCTTAGGTAAATTTGCTTAAAAAAACATAATAGATAACAACTATAAACCTATCATACCACTGTTGGTTGTTAAAAAAAAGGGGAAAAAAAACCTAAATTGAAAAGCCCTAATAAAAGAAAAAAGAGAAGAAAAATAAATACCTGGGTAGTCGCTGTGACTCTGTGAAAGTCGACCATCTTGGAGTCGCCGAAAGGGTCTATAACACCTGTATGCATCTTATTGCATTTCATTACATTGTCATGCATGATAATGTGATGTGTTGTGCATTTTGGCATATGTGTGAGTGAGTTTTGACTCGCAAGTTGATTTGGGTGTCTATGTTAGAGAACCCTTTGAGACTGTGTTGAATGAGTGTTTGAATGTTATGAAGTCTCTCCGAGTATGAGAAGTTCATGTTGGAATACCTTAAATGTTTATATGAAAAAAATGTTTACCTGTGTATTTCACTATCTATATTATTTTCTAGTTTAGAATATATTTCTGTTGTTAATTTTAGTATCCTAGTGAGGACGAATTAACATGTTATAGAATTGGTAGGCTAATTAGCAATTTCATAAAATCATATAGAAATTTGCGTTTTAGCAACCAAACGAAACTTAGTCAAAAACTTGTATAATTTTTAGGTTTTACTCGTGAAGCTAAGAATTAGCTATGTAGAAAGTTTTGGAGACTGTTTAGGAGTTTTGAGAAAGTGTTGCCTATATATAGATATAGATGACTTTGATATTTTTATAAACTTTCTAACCTTAAATCAAGAAAGATGCCAAGGGAGATTTAGTTGCTTAGACCTTCACGGCGACAAACGACGGACTTCCGCCCGTTTATTTTTCTCCAGATTTCATATTCGAGCTCCTAGAGGTAAGAGCTACGTTTTGATATCCGTTAGGACTTATTTGGCTAAGTTTTCTGAAAACTCATTTTCTAGAATTTTTTATAAAAGTTGATAATTGGATTTTTGATCGATAGGAATCATAATAGACGGACTTCTGCACGATCTTTGTACTTGGGTTTTCTTTGGATCGAATTCTTAGAGCATTAATCGGAGGTGAGTGATTCGACTATGCGTTTTGGAATGATTTCTTGACATGTATTCATATTTTGTATGAAAAGCATGTGTTAGTTCATAGCTATATTGTGTAGCTCATATTGGGCGTCTATATCGATAAGTAAGCCCAATTGTATGGTGAAATGTTTTGAGTATGTTGAAAGCACAGTGACATGTGATTTGAGCATGTTTAGTTGTTATTTGGGTCAAAGGAGTGCGTGTATCAAGCCATCGTTGTTGAGTCATTATAGGCATAAGGTGGCACATTTGAAGAGAAGAAACATGGATCTTACCTTTTTGCGAGGACTTATTAGCAAGAAGTCGTGGATTTAGAAGTATGGAACGTACACGTGGGACTCCGAAGACTAGTATGAAATGCAGAGATGTGAATGCGATCATGTTTATCATTCATGTGCATTTGTTGTTTTATTCTCTAAGCGTTAGCTTAAACAAATCGAATATGTATGGTTATTCAAATAACCATTTTAGGTATAAATGCTGGCAAAGAATCGCATAATTGAGCACGTGGCTTTAGGAGTTCTTGTAGATGGCGACTTATTATGCCTATCTCATAGTTTTGAATTAGAAATGTCGTAATAAGGATTTTATGACCTTTTTGGCCATGTTTAATTTGGAATCATTGAACGAATTCGTAACATTGTAATAGTTAGTAATCCTTTGTAATTATGCATTGGTAATGTTATAATCTAGTTGGGACCGTTTTGATATGAATTTGGAGTGCGTGTTTAATCCCTGGTTGAATTCAGAAAGCTTTCAAACTTGGAAATCTGCTAAAGGTGTTGCTGCAATGAAACCAGTCGACTGGTTTATGAAAACAGTCAACTGGGTCCTTTATTAAGCAATTCACTGCATCAGTTTTGTGAAAAATAGTCAACTGGGTCCCCCCGACACCGTCGACTGGATGATGTTTTAGAATCAGATATTTTCTGCCTGGACTAGAGTTCAGTCGACCGGACCATTCAGTCGACTAGGGGTGGGCATTCGGGTAGTTCGGGTTCGAACCGAAAAGTTCGGTTCGGTTTGATCGGGTTCGGGTTGGCAACTATGGTACCGAAAACCGAACTGAATTAAACTTCGAAAATTCAGTTCGGTTTCCGAAATAAAGTTCGGGTCGGAATTTCGGGTTGAATGTGAGCCGAACTTTTATTTTATTTGTTAATTTATTTATTTAAATCTTGAACAGTACAAGTGTACAACTACAACCAGGCTGCCATTGCCACTATAAAATACAATTTTATTTTATTAAAATTATTTTTTTTCAATTTTATATGCATTGAATAGTGATTAAAAATGCACAAAAAATAATTACAAATTTATAATTGGACAAAAAAATTGCAATGATCTATTGACAAATACAACACAACCAAACAACCTGTCAAAATATCACCTCTAGTCCTCTATTGAGTCTATTCACTTGTATGTTGACATGCTGTAACCATAATAAAACATGAATAGCATAATAAAACATGAATAAAAATTATAAAACATGTCTATGACAGGCCTATGGGGTCAACAAAACCATCACCTGTAGGTTGTAACCAGACTAAAATAACCAACAAGACAACCACAAGCAACATAATAGCATAATACGATGATACCAAATAACCAAATACCAAACACACGTGAGTCGTGACACGAGTCACACGACCATGAGGTCAACTGTCATCAGATTCTATCACCACAAGTCCTGAAGTCCACAATAAACTATACAACAAAGTCTCAAATAAAAACATTAATACATAACACATTGTCCATGAACTAAGTAAATAAAATATAGTCTGAGAGTAGAAGTTCTCCCACTTCAAGTAGGCAAGTAGGCTATAGGCGACCACAATGCTCCCGAGTCACTACCTTTAAAGATCTACAACACTTGAGTCATTTGCAATTTTCAACAACTCTACAAATAAAAAAAAATTAGCAACACATTTAATTAGTACGTAATAAATATAAAGTGTTGTAAAAAATTGGCAAAAAAATTAACAACATATTTTATAACTTACCTTCCTCGACTTTGTCAAGATTGTCTAAATCCTCCTCAACACTAACTTGGCGAGATTTGGGACGCAACCAATCCTGAGCACATATAATGGCCTGTGCTATCTTCGGAGTCAAGGAGCTCCTAAATGCATCAAGAACACGCCCTCCGGTACTAAATGCAGACTCGGATGCCACTGTACTAATAGGAACTGCCAATACATCACGGGTCATCTGTGCAAGGATAGGAAAACGAGGCAAATTAACCTTCCACCACTTCAAGATGTCAAACCTATCATCATCGTCCTCGGTAGTCTCACCAAGATACCTATCCAATTCCGACTTAGCATCCACATTCCCACTTTCAAGCTTAAACTGGTTGTACTCTTTCTTCAATAAATCTCTCCTCCTATTATTAGGCTCCACATCCATTGTCACATTAGATTGTCTCGTTGATGGTCGAGAAGATGAAGATGTAGTGGTTTGGGGTGAGTTTATTCGTTCATACTCTTTAAACATATTAAATATTGCATCTTTTACCAACAAAAAAAGGTTGTGTCCCCCAACTTCACCGTACATTTTTTTAATGGCAAACTCTACAAACCCAAACTTGTGTCGGGGATCCAATACCATAGCAATAAAAATCAATAAGTTCATCTTTTCTGGATCTCCCCAATACTTGTCATACTTAGCTCTCATCTTTGTTGCCATAAAACTCATTTCAATATCATCACTAGATTGCATCTCTTTCAACAAAGTCAATACATCACTAATTTCACTGACAAATGAATTGGATGTGACATATAAAGAGCCAGAGATCCTCAATGTTAGGTGATAAAAGTGTTCCAAAAATCGAACTAAACGCCTTACATTAGCCCAATCTTCTTCATTTGGTACCCCTTTGCCCTCGTTAGCCGTTAGATCAGAGTTATAAGTTGAATCTTGCAAGCTATACCTCTCAAAAGCTCTCTCAAACTTCTCGGCAGTGTCTAACATTAAATATGTGGAGTTCCACCTAGTGGGAACATCAAGGCATAACAATTTTTTACTCTCAATCTCCTCAAACTCAACACACTCTTTGAATCTTCTTAATCGAGCCGGTGATTGCCTAACAAATCTCACAGCCCCACGAACTCGAGCAACAGAATCACCTACTTCTTTGATGCCATCTACAACTACAAGGTTTATAATGTGTGCTGCGCACCTCACATGAAGATGCTTGCGCCCTAACACATTTGTACCCCAAGTGTCAAACCTCTTCTTCAAGTATGCAATTGCCACATCGTTAGAACTAGCATTATCAACAGTAATGGCCAACACTTTATCAATACCCCATTCAAGTATGCATTTTTCAACTGCAATTCCAATATCCTCACCTCTATGACTTTTAATTGGACAAAAATTCAAAATCTTTTTTTGCAAAGTCCAATTATTATCAATAAAGTGTGCTGTGAGAACCATATAGTTGATTCTTTGCAAAGATGACCAGGTGTCTGTGGTAAGACAAACCCTCCTATTTGGTTCCTTAAACAAAAATTTCAATTTTGACTTCTCTTGTAAATAGAGATCATAACAATCTCTATTGATAGTTCTTCGTGATGGAAGACGGAAGTCAGGGGGTAATGCAATTGAGACAAATCGTTGAAACCCAGGACGCTCAACAAAACTAAATGGGAGCTCATCAGTAATTAACATCTCACCAAGAGCCTTCCTAGTAGCCTCACACTCAAATCTCCAAGTGCCCATTGTACACCCTGTGTCACTACCGCCTGATTGAAACCCAGCAAGTTTTGTTTGGCTAGAATCATGGTTGTATGGGTTTGACTTACAGACAACCAAGTGATTTTTCATTGAACCAGTCCCACATGTTTTTGGATCCGCCGCGTACGGTTTTTCACAATAGTTACACTTCGCTTTCTTATCATCGTTCTCATCAATGTACTTAGTAAAATGACTCCAAACCATTGATCTTGGCTTTATCGTTTTCCTTTTTTTTCCGGTAACGAATTTGCAGTGTCATTATCAATGTCAATATTTTCGATGTTCACGCTTTCATTCGACATAGAGCTGTTTTTAACAATTCAAGTCAATAGCTATTTTAATTTTTTAACATGTAAAGTGTAAACCATATTAACTATTCACTACTAAGCTATTACAGTCATTTCTTAATACTTACTATAGTCTATTAACTATTAACCATATTAACTATTAAGCTACTATTAAGGTATTAAACTATTCAGTTACTTTAATATTTTTTCAAATTCCTTTCCTAAGTTCTAAAATCACAAAGCATTCGCACATTAGTGAACTAGTGAAGCACAGTAGCAATTTAGCATGGTACCTTTAAAATTTACAAGTTACATCTATGATTTTGAAAAAAAAAATTATATAGGATTAAAAAATTGTAAGTTCTGAAATCACAATTCACAAAGTAATTCCAAATTTACTATTAATATATTATACAATTTATACTAAATTCCAAAGTCACAAAGTAAAATTAGTAAATCACAAAGTTAAACTGTTAAACCATTTACAAGTCTATGACTTGCTGATTGATGCTTTTCTTTTCTTTTGGGAATATGGTGTCTATGACTATGTCAATGTGATGAGAATCAGTAAAAGGGGTAGGTGGCTATTTTTGGACATGCAACTATGCAAGAATGTTATGAAGTTTTTGGAGACTTGGGTGGTTTGGGCTTGGATTAAGACTAAAGGAGGATCTCTTTTATATTTTGGGGTTAATTTAGAGGATCTCTTTTACAAGTCAAAAAGTAAATCACAAAGAAACCCTAATTCCGAAATTGTAGGTTTGATCAGACTCATCAGAGTAATATTCAAAGAATCAGATTTAGATAAAAACTAAGAAATGATGAGATGAGATGAGATCTAAAGATTTAGATAAAAACTAAGAAATTAATAATTACCTATATAGATGAAAGAGAGACTAAGAAAATCTGAGAGAGTATGTGTGTCGCTAAGGGAGTCGCCGGACCTGAGACTTGAGAGAGAGACAGAGAGAGAGACTGAGACTCTCTCTAAGGGAGTCGCCGGACCGCCGGATGAGGAGGTGAGGTGAGGAGGCAAGGTGAGGAGTGCGGATTGAAATTTGAGGGAGTGGGGAAGGCCGAAGGTGAGGAGTGTGGACTGAGGGAGTCACCGGACTGTCCGACTGAGGAGGTGAGGTGAGGTGAGGTGAGGAGTGAGGACTTGAGGGAGTGGGGAAGGCTGAAGCCCGAAGGTGAGGACTGAGGAGGTGAGGTCTGAGTAGGACTGTAGGAGGTGAGGTCCGTGAGGATGAGGAGTGATGCGGCGGGTGTGTGTGGTCAGTGGAGTGAAATGTCTTGGTTTAGGTCTAAACCTAAAACACAAAAATCCCAACATTTTATATTTTAAATAATTCGGTTTTTCGGGTCGGGTTCGGGTTGACAATTTAGTACCGAAAACCGAACTGTAGTGTAAACTTTGGTTCGGTTTCGAACTAAAATAAGTTCAGTTTGGTTTTAAACTGAACCAAAGAATTTAAAATTTCGGGTTCGGGTCAGTTTTTCGGGTTGGCCCGAACTATGCCCACCCCTACAGTCGACTGATACTTTTCCACCCTAGTCGACTGGATTCGGGGAGCAGTCGATTGGAAGGGCTGCAGAGTTTTTGGGCTCTCTGTATCTTGCATTTCCAGTCGACCGGACCTTAGATCAGTCGACTGGATTGCTGTTTTCAAAAAGGAGTGTTTCTTAAAGTGTTTTCAAATGGGTAAACCTTTCTTGGTCTGAAAACGTGATTTTTTACTATTGTTTATTCCACTGCGTATTCTTAAACTAAATATTTTGGGAATGTTAATGAATGGAGTTATCCTCGGTGGCGTGCCACGGGTTTCGGTTCCATTATTATGGGACCGGGCTATGACAGGGTCTCTGGAAGGGTCACGACTGTCGGAGGTGGCGTGAGAGTCGCCGAAAAGTACTAAGCACGACAATCTCTCTCTCTCTCTCTCTCTCTCTCTCTATGTGTGTGTGTGTGTGTGTTTTGACGAACAAAATGAGGAATTCTTTAGTTTTTATGTTTTTTTTCTTTTTTAGACCCTCATGTTTCTTTTATTATTGTTTACAACCCCCAAAATTTTAAAATTTTTTAAAATATATTGTTGTGTGTCCCACGCGTATCAAGGATGTATCAATTATAAAAATAACATCAAAATATATAGATTTAAAAAACAGAGTATTTGATACTTATCCCAAGCGTATCGGGTCGTATCGGTATCGGATACTCGAGTCGATACTAGTACGAACCTCAAATGAAGTGTCGATGCTTCATAGAGTTTTACTTTTGAGTTTTGAAGGCGAGAAATTTGTCACACCTGTTCCAAAATTTCCATAGTATATCATGCATATGTGGTTTTGTGAATTATCAATGTTATTTGATAATTGGATTGAGGTTGACTGTGAGTCAGCGGTAAGGTGTCAATAAGGACATGGGAATTTGGTAAGCGAGATTGCATTACATGAGTAAATGACATTTATGTGATTTCAAATGTTATTTGACTTTACCTGATTTTGTGAATAGTAAATTATACCTGTGTAGTATAATTACTGGTAATTCTGTCATCGTTGTATATCATTTTGAGAACTGTGGTGAGAATGTGAGTGTCACGTTATATAAAAGGTAGGTTGTGTAGAGCTTCCACAGAATTTAGTTTTTAAACATAATTTTGGACCCAAACGAGACTTAGTCAAAAACTTCTGAAATTTATAATTTTCACTCGTGCAGGCAAAAAATGGACATGCGCGATGTTTCATGAGTTAATTAGAAGTTTTGAGAACTCGCAAGGTGGTAAACGCAAATTTCGAGAAGTTTGTTTATAAATAGGTGGGGTTGAGAATTTCATTTGCCAAACTTTATAAAATATCATTGGAGAGGAGAGAAAAAAGGAGATTTAATTCCTCAAGCTTTGCGATGACGATCGGCGACCTTTCGTCCGTCAGATTTTCTCCAGATTCAAGATTTGAACTCATGGAGGTAAGATCTTCATTTTGATACCACTTGGGCCATGTTTGGCAAACTTTTGTAAAAATCTAATTTCTAAAAATCTGGGAAAAATAGGTATAAACTTGTACGAATCACCCCAAATCTGAGATCCGACGTTTAATTGGCCCTCTAGATAATCCTTCAAAGTTTAGAGGAAATTGCACGAGGTATGAAGTTCTAACTTGTGAAATATAGAGAATACATGTTTTATATTTCGACGACAAAATTGTGATTCGGGCAAAATTCATGTACTAATCCTAGGCCCGTTAATTATACATGCGCTTAAATGTAAAAAGCATGTCTAAATTTATGCGAGCACATAGTTGTCTATGTGGGTCAAAGGGAGGGGACTTATACAAATTCATGCCGGAGTAAGCTTCTCAATGTTTGAGAATTATAGTAGCGACGGCTACTGTGCATGGTTTAAGGTTTGGGCTTACCAGGGCACTTGGGGATGTAATGGTTGTAGGCTTGGACTAGCCATTGACATCGCGGTTTAAGGCTTAGACTTGCCGCTATCGGATGAAGGTGAATTTCTCTCCCTACAGACTATTGATATGATTTATGAAATTAAAGCATGTTTTCTCATATATTACATATGCTAGAACTTGTGCACTCAACATATAGCTAAGCAGTGGACATTTACTCCATTATAGGTAAGAAGAAAGAGAAGAAGAAGCGTGAGGAGCGAGGAATGCCGGAGAAAACACCACCTTGTTTATACTGTTGGGTTCTTTCTAAACTTGTAATAAGAACTTTAAATTCGTAACATGTTTAGTTTGGAATCTTGGGAAAGATTGTAGTATTGTAATCACTGGTAAACTTTTGTAGCTATGTTTTGACATTTATTGGTATACCCTGTGTATATCCTGTGGTTGCATTGGTTTAGAATCGGAGGACCTATGCTTGAATTCTGCAGAGTACTTACTATGCTGATGCTGATCAGTCGACTGGTGTCTAATACAGTTGACTGGATCGCTGGTTTGAACTGAACACTGCTTGTTATGTTTGGGGATCAGTCGACTGAGTTGAGAAAACAGTCTACTGGATCATGTCTAGAACACCACTTTCTGCTAGAATAGAGTACTAGTTTATCGAACAACTTCAGTCGACTGATAAATTTAGGCACCAGTCGAGTGGGTCCCCGACACAGTCGACTGGACCGGGCTATTGATCTTTTATGAATTTTTGCTTTTGATGGTCAGTCGACTGAGTCCCCGATTAGTCGACTGGACCTCTGTTTTTCAAAATGTATTCTTTTGGAGGTGTTTCCAATTAGGAAAAACTTTTCTTTCTAACTCTGATTTTAAAGGTTTTACTTTAATAGAACTGGATAAGCCTTGATGGCCTGCCACGTGTCCTATTTTTGCGCGTAGCAGGATGGGTCGTGACATTTATTGGTATCAGAGCTAAAGGTTACAAAACTTTGGGAATGTTCGACGACGAGTGGAGTGTTGAGTGAATTGTTACATGTTCTAGAGTTCATGCATACATAGTAGAGATGTTTGATGCATATGTATGTTATTTTACATACATGATATTATTCTTGTCATACATGTATAGTATTTATGCATCGAGATTAACAGGTTGAACAATCATGGGTGACCGAGAATTATCACTGCATACTCGACGTATGAATGAAATGGCAGAAATGACGGAGAATATAGGAGATATGATCCGGAACATAGCAGAACAATTACCTCCAATGCCTTCAATTGAAGTAGAACCAATAGCTGTGGTGCATGCACTTGAGAATAGAAGTATGAGATCAGTATCTAAACAATTTGCTCGAAAGAAACCAATGGATTCCATGGGACACCCGACCCAACGCTCACAGAATATTGGATAATGGACATGGAACGAATCTTTCGATCTATCCCGATGACCGATAGGTAAAAAATGGAAAACGCAAGTGATGTACTAACGGGTAAAGCCCAGAATTGGTGGGTAAATGTTCTATATCAAGGAACACCAATAACGTGGGAGGGATTCAAGGCAGAGTTTAATCGCCGGTTCTTTTCGTGAGCTGCCTACAATGCGAAAAAGCAAGAATTTGATAACCTCAAGCAAGGGGACATGACCGTAACTGAGTATACTTCCAAGTACAACGCTTTGTTGAGATTTAGAAAGGGTTCAATACCAGAGGAGGAAGATAGGGCAAGGAAATTTGAAGTGGGTCTAAGGGAAAATATTCGTTTGAGGGTAGAAACCTATGAGCATTCGACTGTGGCAGCAGTGCAACAAACAGCGCTTGTGGCAGAGAGTGGAATGGAAAGATCGAGGCAGGATTAGTACTGTAAATGGGGAAATAAGAATGGTGATAGGAACCAAGGTGGATCTTTCAAGAGGCTCTAGTTCTAGCTTCAGTGGTTTCAAGAGGACACCAAGTAACATACCATTGTGCTCACTTTGCAATCAACCACACTCAGGCTAATGTTTCATTACCAAAGCCCAGAATAGGAATCAAGGAGGGGGTAGTACAAATTCAACTCCTGACATGAGGGGCAATGTTATGATTATGGAGTGTTTGGACACCAAGCCAAGGATTGTCCGAGGAGGCATTCCCAGCAAGGAGTGAGTTCTATGGCTTCTAGTGAGTTGAAGCCTAGATAGTTTAACGATGGGAGACAAAGGACATAGCAACGTCAGAGGAGAGCATACCAGATGAACCCAAGAGACATGGCTGCTTCAGAGACAGTAGTCTCAGGTATGGTGCTTGTATGTTCGCACTTAGCACGCATATTTGTTGACTCAGGATCCACGCATTCATTTGTATTGCATGCCTTTGTTGAACATTTGAATGTTAAATCGGCACTGTTAGGATATGAATTATCTATTACTGTACCCCTTAGTAAATCAATAGTGACGTCTATGGTATACAAGAACTGTGCAATTCAATTAGGTGAGAAGTTGATGACTGTAGATCTTATACCAATCGCTGTGAGCCATTTTGATGTGATATTAGGAATGGATTGGTTAGCACTTAACCAAGCTACCATAGATTGTGAATGGAAAGAAGTTAATTTTTGATCACCGATACATGGAAGTTTTTGTTTCCAAGGGAGTGGGGTCATACCGCCACCGTATTTGATTTCTACTATCCGAGCAGGTAAGTTGTTGAGAAAGGTATGTCGAGGATTCCTATGTTCAGTGACTGATGTCTTAGCGAACGAATCAAGAGTAGAAGACATTCTGATAGTGTGAGAATATTCAAATGTATTTCCTGATGACTTGCCAGACGTTTTGATTGAGAGAGAGATTGAGTTCACCATTGAGGTTATGCCAGATGCAAGACCTATATCCAAAGCACCATATAGAATGGCACCCGTAGAATTGAAGGAGATGAAGATCCAATTACAAGAATTACTTGACAAAGGTTTCACTCGACGTAGTATATCACCGTGGGGAGCTCCAGTGTTGTTCGTAAAGAAGAAGGATGGTTCGATGAGAATGTGTATGGATTATCGAGAGCTATACAAGTTGAAAATCATGAACAAGTACCCATTACCGAGAATTGATGACTTATTTGATCAACTCCGTGGGGCTCAAGTATTTTTGAAGATAGATTGAAGATCGGGTTATCAACAGTTGAAAGTAAAAGCGAAAGGTGTATAGAAGGCAGCTTTCAGAACGCATTACAGACATTACGAGTTCTTAGTTATGCCATTTGGAGTTACCAATGCACCAACCGTGTTCATGGATCTTATGAATCGAGTATTTAAGGATTACTTGGATGACTTTGTGATTGTATTCATCGATGACATTCTTATCTACTCGCCAAGTGAGATAGAACACGAGAACTACTTGAGATTAATACTTCAGAGATTGTGAAAGAAGCAATTATTCGGGAAATTTAAGAAGTGTGAATTCAGGCTACCCAGCATTACTTTTCTTGGTCATGTGATTGACAAGAATGGAGTTTTAGTTGATCTTCACAAAGTAGAGGTAGTATCAAATTGGCAGAGACCGACTTCAGTGTCAAAAATTCAGAGTTTCTTAGGTCTAGCTAGATACTATCGTAGATTTATAGAGAATTTTTCAAAGATATCATTACCAATGACGAAGTTAATGAGAAAAGGTATTACTTTTGAATGGAGTCAAGAATGTGAAGACAGTTTTCAAGAGTTGAAGGCACGACTAACGAGAGCACCTATTCTGATAATACCATCCAAGACTGAAGGATTTGTGATTTATAGCGATGCGTCACATCAGGGTTTGGGATGTGTACTTATACAAGGGGGTAAAGTAATTACCTATGCTTCTAGATAGCTAAAAACACACGAGGTTAACTATCCGACTCACGACCTTGAATTGGCCCTAGTAATCTATGCTTTGAAGATTTGGTGACACTATCTGTATAGGGAGAAATGTGAGATCTTCACAGACCACAAGAGTTTGAATTACATCTTCACCCAACGGGACTTAAATATGAGAAAGAGAAGGTGGTTGGAACTGATGAAGGATTACGATCTTTTAATAGAGTATCATCCAGGAAAGGCTAATGTAGTAGCTGATGCATTAAGCTAGAAAACGCCGAGGAACGTAGCCAACGAGCTAACAAGTCAAAAAGAATTGATAAAAGACATAGAACATTTAGAATTGGATGTGATACCAGAGACTAGTGGTGGCTTAATGATAAAGATCATAGCACACCCAGATATTAATGATGAGATCAAGAGGGAACAATTTCACAATGTTTACCTATGCAAAATGAGAGACAAGATACCTTTGGGAAAATGACCTGGTTTTGTATTAAAACAAGGAATGCTGAAACTGGGAAATCAGTTGTGTGTAGCAAATGTGAAAGACTTGAAAGGGAGGATCCTAGAGGAAGCACATAATACTAGAAATTCAGTACACCCAGGAAGTAATAAAATGTATCAAAACTTGCGATAAAACTTTTGGTGGAAATGTATGAAGCAGGAAGTTGCTAAGTATGTTTCAGAGTGTTCAACATGTCAGCAAGTCAAAGCAGAAAGACAAGTACCCGCGGGGTTATTACAGCCACTGCCTGTGTTAGAGTGAAAATGGGATGAGATTATAATGGATTTTGTATCTGGATTTCCACGATTGCCTAGCAAGAATGACAAGATTTGGGTTATAGTTGATTGATTAACAAAGTTAGCTCATTTTCTACCAATTAAGACAACCAAACTGCCCAAGTTAGCAGAGTTGTATGTGAAATAGATTGTAAGACTACCTGGAGTTCTAGCAGTGATTGTATCGGACCACGATAGTAGTTTTACATCAAGGTTCTGGGGGAGTCTACAGAAGGCTATGGGTACGAAGTTGAGTTTCAGTACCACATTTTATCCTCAGACCAACGGACAGTCAAAATGGATGATTCAGACATTAGAAGATATGTTGAGACTTTGTGTTCTAGATTTCGGGAGTGATTGGGAGAAACACTTACCATTAATTGAGTTTGCTTATTACAACGGTTTTCAGTCAAGTATTAGAATGACACCATATGAAGCTTTGTATGGGCATAAGTGTCGATCACCGGTTTGTTGGACCAAAGTTGGAGAAAGAAAGTTACTAGGACCTGAGTTAATACAGGTGACTACTGAGAAGTTAAAGCTAATCCAAGAGTGACTCAAGATGACTCAGAGCCGATATAAGAGCTATGCAGACTCTAAGCGACGACCGCTAATATTTGAAGTGGGAGATTTTTTATACTTGGGAGTATCACCTTCGAAAGGCATTGTTCGATTCAGAAAGAGGGGGAAACTAAATTCGAGATTCGTAGAACCTTTCAAGATCCTAGAAAGGGTAGGTCCAGTAGCTTACCGATTGGCGTTGTCATCAGAGTTGGAACATGTGCACAATGTATTTCATGTGTTGATGTTGAGACGGTGTATGACAGATGCGAGTAAAATTATAGTACCAGAACCATTACAGATTCAAGAATACTAAACCTATATAGAACATCCAATAGGGATCTTGGATCGGAAAGAACAAGTACTGAGAACGAAGACGATCCCAATGGTGAAAGTGCTATGGCGTAGTCACACGGTCGAAGAGGCTACGTGGGAAAGTGAGGAAGAAATGAAGAATGAATATCCGCACCTGTTCGATGTATGAGGTAAAGTTTGGGGACAAACTTCCTTTTTGGAGGGGAGAGTTGTCACACCCGTTCCAAAATTTCCATAGTTTATCATGCATATGTGGTTTTGTGAATTATCAATGTTATTTGATAATTAGATTGAGGTTGACTGTGAGTCAGCGGTAAGGTGTCAATAAGGACATGGGAATTTGGTAAGCGAGATTGCATTACATGAGTAAATGACATTTATGTGATTTCAAATGTTATTTGACTTTACCTGATTTTATGAATAGTAAATTATACCTGTGTAGTATAATTTCTAGTAATTTTGTCATTGTTGTATATCATTTTGAGAACTGTGGTGAGAACATGAGTGTCACGTTATATAAAAGGTAGGTTGTGTAGAGCTTCCACAGAATTTAGTTTCCAAACGTAATTTTGGACCCAAACGAGACGTAGTCAAAAACTTCTTAAATTTATAATTTTCACTCGTAAAGGCATAAAATGGACGTGCACGACGTTTCATGAGTTAATTAGAAGTTTTGAGAACTCGCGGGGTGGCAAACGTGAATTCTGAGAAGTTTGTCTATAAATAGGTGGGGTTGAGAATTTCATTTGCCAAACTTTATAAAATATCGTTGGAGAGGAGAGAGAAAAGGAGATTTGATTCCTCGAGCTTTGTGACGACGATCGGTAACTTTTCGTCCGTCAGATTTTCTCCATATTCGAGATTTGAACTCGTGGAGGTAAGATCTTCATTTTGATACCACTTAGGCCATGTTTGGCAAACTTTTGTAAAAATCTAATTTCTAAAAATTTGGGAAAATAGGTATAAACTTGTAGGAATCACCCCAAATCTGAGATCCGACGTTTAACTATCCCTCTAGACGATCCTTCAAAGTTTGGAGGAAATCGCACGAGGTATAAAGTTCTAACTTGTGAAATATAGAGAATACATGTTTATATTTCGACGACGAAATTGTGATCCGAGCAAAATTTATGTGCTAAACCTAGGCCCGTTAATTATGCACGCGCTTAAATGTGAAAAGCATGTCTAAATTTATGCGAGCACGTTGAATTATCTATGTGGGTCAAAGGGGGGGGGGGGACTTCTACAAATTTATGCCGAAGTAAGCTTCTCGATGTTTGAAAATTGTAGTAGCAATGGCTACTGTGCATGGTTTAAGGCTTGGACTTGCCAGGGCACTTGGGGATGTAATGGTTGTAGGCTTGGACTAGCCATTGACATCGAGGTTTAAGGCTTGGACTTGCCGCTACCGGATGAAGGCGTATTTCTCTCCCTATAGACTATTGATATGATTTATGAGATTAAAGCATGTTTTGTCATATATTACTTATGCTAGAACTTGTGCACTCAGCATATAGCTGAGCAATGGAGATTTACTTCATTGTAGGTAAGAAGAAAGACAAGAAGAAGCGTGAGGAGTGAGGTCAAGGAACGCTTGGGAAAACACCACCTTGTTCATACTGTTGGGTTCTTTCTAAACTTGTAATAAGAACTTTAAATTCGTAACATGTTTAGTTTGGAATCTTGGGAGAGATTGTAGTATTGTAATCACTGGTAAACTTTTGTAGTTATGTTTTGACATTTATTGGTATATCTTGTGGTTACGTTGGTTTAGAATCGGAGGACCTAAGCTTGAATTCTGCAGAATACTTAGTGTGCTGATGTCGATCAGTCGACTGGTTTCTGATACAGTCGACTGGATCACTGTATTGAACTAAACACTACTTGTTATGTTTGGGGATCAGTCGACTGAGTTGAGAAAACAGTCGACTGGATCATGTCTAGAACACCACTTTCTGCTAGAATAGAGTACTAGTTTATCGAACAACTTCAGTCGACTGATAAATTTAGGCACCAGTCGACTGGATCCCCGACACAGTCGACTGGATTGGGCTGTTGATCTTTTAAGAATTTCTGCTTTTGATGGTCAGTCGACTGGGTCCCCGATCAGTCGAATGGACCTCTGTTCTTCAAAATGTATTCTTTTGGAGGTGTTTCCAATTAGGCAAAACTTTTCTTTCTAACTATGATTTTAAAGGTTTTACTTTAATGGAACTGGATAAGCCTTGATGGCGTGCCATGTGTCCTATTTATGCGCGTAGCGGGATGGGTCGTGACAAAATTTGTTTTTATTTGGTGAGAAAATTTTCATCAAATACGTATAAAAATATGAGAAATTTCTCACTAAAATAGATAAAATTTCTCTGTTAATTCTCACTTTACATATGTATATATGTATACAGATTCAATTTTTAAACACGATTCGACGGTGAGGCCCTCTCTTTATTAAAGAGAGAGCGCTCTCTCTGGAGAATTTTTGTGTATGTATATATCAATAGGGTAAAGTTTGGGACACACCCATTCACACAACTTTTGTGACACAACCCAAAAGATGTGTCTATCTCTCTCATGTGATGTCAGTGGGTTGTGTCCCAAAAGTTGTGCGAATGGGTGTGTCCCAAATAATACCCATATCAATATATCTATATAATAACCTACAAAAGATTTGATGGACAAAAAAATTGATCTAAGGGTCCTAAACTCATCTCCATCTGACAAATTGCATCATAGCCATCCACTAATTTAGGACACTTTCAGTCGTTGGATCAAATTCTTCGGTTTACAGAAAAGAAAAACACATCCAATACACTTTGGGTAATGATCACAGTCTCTCCATGTGCTTTCAAATCCCCTCTAAAAAGCAATGATCACACATCCTCCCTCTCTGTCTCCCACTCTCCCTCTCTTACACGCGTGACCACCCTCTCATTCTCTCTTTCTTGAGCAACCTCTCTCTCACAGACCCATACGCCACCACCCTCTCTCACGGTCCGATGCAAAGACCTTTCCCCTCCTTTCACCTCACCAGTCAACTCCCATCTAATCCTAGGTTAATTCAAATTTCATAAACTTCCTCCTCTATCTTGACCAACTCTCTATAGTTTTTATCTTCCCCTATTTCCTCTCTTACTCCATTAATCTGGTACTCTCTCTCTCTCTCTCACCCCACCATTTCAGTCGAATTATATTTTCATTTTTTTTTGTTTCATTTGCTATGCTTTGCTAATTTGATTCCTCTTCATTTTGACTCATTGACTTTGCAGATGGGTTGAAAGGTTTTGGAATTCCTCTTGATTTCAATCGGCAAGGTAAACAGTCCCTCTTTCTTTCTTTCTTTCTTTTTTTTTTGTTTCCTTTTCTATATACATAGATATATAAACCCTTTTTTAAAGAATGGCCTAAGGTGGTGGTTTTTTGCAACTGACTAAGCCTAACCAATTAAATCTTTTAAAGGCCTGACCATTTTTAAATTTTAAAAGACCTTTAACTCCAGTTTTCTTGAGTTTTATTTTTAAAGCCTTTGTAAAAAAAAAAAATCAAAAATCCCTTTTTTTGAGCTTCTTACATTTAACAAAAAAGACATTTTGAAAACATATTCTGTTTTAAATAAAACCTCTTTAATGCTACAGTTTTTTTTTTACTTCTATTTCTTTGGTCTTTTTGTTTTTTTAATTTTTTTTTATTCTTTACTTATTTTTCTTACTTCTAATTTTGTCTTACCTTAAATCACAAAAAGTATATATTTGGGTTAAACCATCTTTTACAGATTTTAAAAGACCTTTAGTCTTTTTTGTATTTTTACTATTAAAAAAAAGTATTTTTTAAAAAAATGGCTCTTTTTGAAAAACCAATTTTGATGGGAGGTACTTATTTGCAGTTTACTCTTTTAATGATATTTGTTGATGTTTCCTCTATATTTATTTACCCTTTTTAAAGAATGGCCTAAGGTGGTGGTTTTTTGCAACTGACTAAGCCTAAGGTGGTGGTTTTTTTGCAGCTGACTAACCCTTTTTTTTTAACTCCAGTTTTATTTCATTAAAATTGATTAACCCTTTTTTTTTTACTTACATTTCAGGTTTTGCAACTGCTTAAGCCTAAGGTTGTGATTTTTTTTTATTTTCGTGGTATAAACACTATCCCTCCTACCAATTAACTCTTTTAAAGGCCTGACCATTTTTTCAATTTTAAAAAACCCTAACTTCAGTTTTCTTGAGTTTAAATTTTAAACCCTTTGTAAAAAAAAATCAAAAATCCCTTTTTTCTGCCCCTTACATTAAAAAAAAAAAAAAAAAAAAAAACCTTTTGAAAACATATTATGTTTTAAATCAAACCTCTTTAATGCTGCAGTTTTTTTTTTTTTTTACTTCTATATCTTTGGTCTCTTTGTTTTCTTAATTTTTTACTTATTTGTCTTACTTCTAATTTTGTCTTACCTTAAATCCCAAAAAAGTATATTTTTGGGTTAAACCATCTTTTACAAATTTTAAAAGACCTTTAGTCTTTTGGGTTTTTACTATTAAAAAAAAGTATTTTTTAAAAAATGGCTCTTTTTGAAAAACCAATTTTGATGGGAGGTGCTTATTTGTTTACTCTTCATGATATTTGTTGATGTTTCCTCTATTAATAAAAATAAAAAAATTTAAAATAAACAAGCCAAATTCTGCAGTTTTTTATTATTATTTTTATTTTATTTTTAAATACAGTATTTTATTGATGCAGTTTTTTTTTTTCTTTTTTCCTTCTTTCTTTCAGGTTTTACTGCTCCAGTTGAGGTTGAGGCAAACTCTGTTGGAATTGTACGAAGCCTTTGATTTTCTTTCTGTAATATTTACTTACTTTATGTCTAACTTTTTTTCTTCCATTTTTTTTCAATGTGAAGTGTGTAAGCAAAGCATTTTGACAAGCATAGGTAATTTTGTGAATGCATGAGTAATTTTCAATTCATTATGTTTTTTAAGCTCATTTTGGCATTTTCAAGCACTTTCAGCTTTCTTTTTTTAGCATGTATTGGTTAGGTTCTCATTTGAGATTTTAACAATGTTTTTTGATTGGGTTAGTACTTGAGGTTTCATTATCATTGACTTTAAAAAAAAGTAATAGAAAGTGCGAAACATACAAACACAAATTATAAAATAAAATAAAAATAAGAAAAATTGAAAAACTCGAATACTCTAACAAAATTCATGTTGACTTTGTATTTTCATTATCATTGACTTAGGTGCTTAATTGGGGCATTGCAAAAACAATTGATCTAAATATTTTAACATTTTTTTTTTCATTTTCCCCTTTTTATAAAAAAAATTATACAAATTTTCAATAAATGTTCTCAATCCAAATGAGCAATTTCTACACTTATATTGTCAGGTACTTTGGAAATGAATAATTTAACTATCAACAGTCAGGTAAGAATATTCCTTACATTCAAATTACTCAGGGTCTGTTTGATTTTACAATGCTACAACATTGTACACTACTAAACTAGGGTCTGTGTTAATATTTTAAACTTTGTACAAATGGATGGAGACCTAGAAAAAATAGTACGTTTCTCATCTTGGCATTTTCAAACTTTTTCCAGCTTTCTTTATCTTTTTTTTTTTCATTTATCAACTAAAATACACACGTGGTGTATAAAATAGGTCCGATTCTTGAGAGAAAGGAATGTAGGTGTAGTTATTCGAGATGAGAGAACTTTCAACAGAGAAAATCTTTCTCAGGTAAATAATTAACTACATTAATACAGTCACGTATATGTGTTGAAACTTCAATCTTTGCAACATGTTTTAAAGGCACATGATAAAGCAAACTACTCTGCTAAAGGAAAGGAGAAAGCGACAAGCTCAAGTCATGGAAAGGGGAAAGAAAATGTAAGTCTTACCTATGAACTTAGGCTTTGATTTCGATGCGTCACTATATGTTGTACTGGTTTGGTAATTTTATCATTGCCTATTGCGGGTTTAATTGGTACACTAGGAACCTTTATGTAACATTGCATCAAAATCATCAATGTCCCAAGGGAAGCGACGAGAAAGGGAAAAATCTGAACAATCAGTCCAATCTCTGCACATTGATAATTTGACACGAATAGTTTAGCCTCGACAGTTTCCTGGTTTGAATCCAAGAGGTCGACGTCGTAATCGTGTACGTTTGGAAGAAAAGACATGCCAAAATGTGCCAAAGCGCTTAATGGTGTCACGCCCTTCTATGGTGCCACGAACACCAGATTCGAGTGATTTCTTCGTTCATTCCATGCCAACTCCACGAAATCTTTACACTAAACTATTGGCCATCCCAGCATCGACACCTTCCAATTTGCCTATCTTGCAATCCATGCCTTTCCCACCAAGTCATTACAATGAACTTTTAACACTCGATGCTGACCCACTCGCAATGACACAAACAGAATCACCTTTATATGGTGGGTTACCTTTACAAAATGTATCCTCCGCTTCACAAGTGAATAAGTGAATCAATATTCTTATTTAAACATGTTTAATTATTAACTCATTTTTTTCGTACTTTTATATGATAATTGTTGGCCAAATTCTATAAATCAATGTTATCACGAGGAACATAATACAGTTACTATTCAAGAAAACATAGATTCACCTTGCCACTCTCTCGGCAATATGGATATAGAATGTCCTGATTGTTCAGCCCTACATTGGATGGATGAGAAATTGACAAATCCATCTCTGCATCAACCCCGTTTTGGAACATGTTGTTACAAGGAAAAATTAGGCTACCCTTACTTGAAGCGCCTCCTCTACTTATTCAAGCTCTGTATGATGGGAATGACGCAAAGTCGAAATCATTTTAAAGTTATACTCGAGAGTACAATGCATGTAATGCATTTACAAGTCTTGGTGCTAAATAGATCAAAGAGTTCTCACTGGAAGGGGTCCTAGACCTTTCACCATTCATGGAGAATTACATCATAGAACGGGATCTCTGATCCCGTAACCTGGTTATGATGCATGTTACGCTCAATTATACATTTATGACCCTGACGCAGCTTTACAAGAACATTATCGTAGAAATCAGCACTTAAGAATGGATGTTCTTAAATCCATTATGGAAACTTTACAACATTTCAATCCAATCCCAGCAAAATACCATCAGGCTTATGAACTCCTAAATCAAAGAGAATTGGTAGGGGAAGCTTTGCCTGCATGTCTACATTACAAATCTGAAACTGATCGACGACTATATAACTTACCAATGGCAAATGAGATTGATGTTATACTACCAGGGAAGGTGAATGAGATTTGTGGTATGAGAGATATAATTTTGCATCTTAGTGGAACCAATGGGTTGATGCAAATTAATGAGCTTGGTTGGGAACCTGAGTTAAAATAGTGAGACGTTCTAAATAACCGCCCTTCGAAAGATCATCTTACTCAGTTACAGTACTACTATTATCGTATCTTTCAACGCCCAATGGAATACTCAACGATTCTTAGAGCTAGAAAGTTATTCCCAGAGTTTTTGGTTGATGCTTGGGTGGCGACTGAGCAAAATTGGTTGACATACTACAGGTTAAATTAAGGAAAAATTTGTTCTGAACTGTACAAAGATTTATCTAATATAATAGCTGAAAGTGATGGTTTAAGACCTGACCAAGTTGGTCGATGGATGATATTGCCTTCTTCATTCCGTGGAAGTCCAAGGCATATGTTTGAAATATTTCAGCATTCAATGGCTATCACTCGGCACAATCATCACCCAGATATTTTTCTAACAATGACTGCAAATCCTGGCTGGCTTTAAATTAAATCTGCTTGTTACAGCATCAAATACCCACAGACCGTCAAGATTTAATTGCATGCATTTTTGAGTTAAAAAGAAAGTGTTTAATGAATGAGATAGACAAAAATAGAGTGTTTGGCAGAAAGGTTGCACATGTTATACAATTGAATACAAAAAACGGGGGCTCCCACACATGCATGCTCTTATATTCCTTCATGGACCAGAAAACATTAAGACGTATGCTCAGGTTAATAATTTAGTGTGTGCGGAATTTCCAAATCCAAAAGAAGATCCATTTTGTTTTTTAAACAGTCATGAATTACATGGTACATGGACCGTGCGGCGCTCGAAATCCAGATGCTCCATGTATGGAGAATGGAAAGTACACAAAGAGATATCCCAAAGACTATGGGGAAACGACAACTATGGATCAGCATGGATACCCTATCTATTGTCGGCGCAATCAAGACCAGTTCTATGTTGTGCGAAAGCATAGCATTGATAATAGGGATGTCGTGCCGTATAATCCCTATGTTTCTAAAATGTTCAACTGTCATATTAATGTTGAAGTATGTGCCGGGATGAGATGTGTCAAGTATATTCACAAATACATTTAAAAAGGTCATGATCGCAGTACTGTGGTTTTGGGAGTTGTGGATGAGATCCAACAATATGTTGATGTGAAGTATATTGGACCAGTCAAAGCTGCTTGGCGATTGTTAGGTAATAGTATACATGAAGAGTTTCCACCAGTGGTTCGATTGGCTCTTAGAATGCATAAGGTGGTATTTGATCCTAATAAGTCAGTTGATATGATTGCATCTAGAGCTTCACGACAAGTTTCGACCCTGATTGGATTCTTTAACTATTGTGCAGCTAATCCGAGTGCCCGTGTGTACACTTATCAAGAATTCCCAAACTATTTTGTTTGGAATAGCACTATGTGTGTGTGGACACCCAGAAAAAGGGGGTATGCTATTGGTAGAATTTATTTTGCTAGCTAAATTCAGGTGAGAGATTCTATTTATGCTTACTACTGACATATGTGAGAGGGCCAACATCATATGAAGATTTGTGCACAGTAAACAATGTCACGCATCCTACATTTAAATTAGCATGTATTGCATTAGGGTTGTTGGAAGATGATGAGGAATGGATAAAGTGTCTTCAAGAAGCTACAGTTATGAACACTGGCCACCAACTCAGAAGATTGTTTAGTATCATTTTCACGGAATGCTCTCCGTTACATCCATATGAGTTGTGGAAACGATTCTCATTAGATATATGTGAGGATCTTCATCATAAGTTTCATACATTGCATGGAATTCCAAACCCAGATGTGGTTCTAATAGAGGATTATGGTATATATCTTCTCAATCAAATGCTTCAACAGTGCGAAAGAGTTTAGCTGATTACACGCCCATGCCGCAACCAAGTGGAAGTTGGAGCAGCACAGTCGGTAATAGACTATTGTATGAGCACAACAAACATCAACGCGATGCTTAATGTGAAGATGTGCGCAGTAAAATTGATAGGCTAAATGTCAAACAGCGTGCCATTTTTGATGTAATTACTTCTACAATCTTAGAAACTAGAGGTGCTACATTTGTTTATTAGCGGGGGTTCTGGAACAGGGAAGACTTTCACTTACAATACAATTGCATGGTACATTCGTAGCATTGGCCATACTGTTATTACAGTTGCATCATCGAGGGTTGCTTCGTTATTGTTAGTAGGGGGCAGAACTGCACACTCGACATTTTCCATTCCGTTGGATGTACATGACAATTCAGTATGCGGATTTAGCAAGCAGTCAATACAAGCAGAGTTGATCAGGGAAACCAAATTGATCATATGGGATGAAGTACCAATGCAACACAAAAATTGTGTAGAGGCAGTCGAGCGCATACTTCGAGACATTTGTTAAGTTAACAAGCCATTCAGGGGTATTAACTATTGTTCAAGGTGGAGATTTTCGACAATTTTTGCCAGGTTTGCCCAAAGGGGTGCATGAACAAATTTTGGGTGCTTCATTGAGACACTCTAGATTGTAGAACAATGTAAATGTTTTAACTTTGGATGACAACATGCACTTAAACAATGCAAACCCAAGCAATGCAAACTTTGCAACATTTTTTTATGGAGGTATCAATTCTTCAAACATTCCTTATTATAGAAATTCGATTGTAATTAAAATTATTATATAGTGTTTTTCGTTATTTGTATTTCATTCATTTATCCAGATAGGGAGTAAAACCAAGAAGTTGTAAAACTTCCTTCTACAATACATAAATGTTGACACCTTGAGGAGTTGTTATGCACAATTTATCCACGGCTGGGTTTGGAAGGGACGTCGACCCCTACTTATCTCACTGGTCGGACAATTTTGTCCGCACAAAATGAGGATGTCAATGTTATTACTAAAGCTGCGTTAAGTATATTCCCAGGAGAGACATGCACCTATCTAGTTACGGATAAGATGTCTGACGATGATGGAGGTGATCGTGCCATTATTAACTGATATCCTAATGAATATCTTAACTCATTAGACCCTCCTAGTTTGCCTCTGTTCAACCTATAATTAAAATTAGGTTGCCCTATCATGTTGTTAAGAAATATTGCACCAATGGATGGACTTTATAACGACACACAATTGATGGTTGTCAGAACCGCTTCACGTGTAATTGAAGTGAAAATTTTGACTGGTGATAAAGCTGGCAACTTAGCCTTTATTCCTAGAATATCCTTGGCTCCATCAATGTCTGAATTGCCTTTTAGCATGACAAGGCGTCAATTTCTAGTCCGATTGGCATTCGCAATGTCAATAATAAATCTCAAGGTCAAATGGTGAACCTTGTTGGAATTGATTTGCGCACTCCTGTATTTAGTCATGGGCAATTAATTACATGTTGCTTTATCCAGATGCACATGTAATACCCCGTATTTTTCTAATACATAATATTATATTTTAAAATATTATAAAGTATCAGTTTATTTTTGG
The DNA here is from genome assembly GCA_033977485.1 of Hydrangea macrophylla. Taxonomy (NCBI): domain Eukaryota; kingdom Viridiplantae; phylum Streptophyta; class Magnoliopsida; order Cornales; family Hydrangeaceae; genus Hydrangea; species Hydrangea macrophylla. The sequence continues at coordinate 51,200,580 of CM066992.1, read as the reverse complement.
GTAGTGTTTACAGGCCCTATATGTATTTAGTGATATAATTAACTTGAAAATTTAATACCCGGGTCATGTATACCCATTGGGCTAGTGTTTTAAGCACTTGGGAATGTGTTTCGGGCCCATATGAAGCCTTTTTGTGATACCTAAAACAAAAAAACGGGATTTATTATTTATTTTGGTGTTTTTAGTTTCTTAAACCTAATCTAACCCTAGCCACCTCTCTTTCTCCCTACTCACATACACACACTTAATCTACATCCAAGAAGAAGATGAAGGTGGAGAAAGAGAAGAAAAAGAAGAATGAAGATTGGAGCTTTCAAATACATTCATTATATACTATGTTTCAACTACTTTCTTTCTCTTGTTTTGGTGAGTAAATCATACCCATTGTTTTCTATCGTGTTTCAATATTTTCTATATTGTTTTACTTCTAATTCATAAGTTTTTGAAATTCTTAGTTGATAAATTGAATTAGGTTTAGAAGAACTCATGATCATGGTCCGGTTCAGTCTAGAATAGTAAAAATTAGATTTCTCTTTAATCCGACATTTTTAAGATCTGAAATTTTAAAGGTAGACTCCTATAATACCCATACAACAACCCTTAAAACAGTTTTTGATTTTATTTCACAAAGGGTAAATTGGTAATTTCACATTCTGTGATTTGAATATGGTAAAACCGACTCTTGATTTGGATTCTATGCGAAATTTCACACGAGATAGACTCTTGAATCACTTAAAAAGGTTAAGGAATGAGAGAGTTATGACCTTTCGAAGTTGGACATAGTAGGCTGTCCAAACAGTGCATTCTGCCCAGATTTTATTTCCGAAAATTTCATTTACACCCCTAAAACTTTAAACGGACGTATAGAGGTCTACCGACATCGGATTTGGTCGCGGTTTCGAGCATGGTACTTGTAATTCGGTTTATTATAGTCTGAAAATATTTATTTTACAGTTTTTGGAATTTTTATAAAATGCCTTTATTCTAGTATAATTACATAGTTGCCCCAAAACTTTTTAAAAAGACTATTTTGGACATTCTGAAATTTCGCTCAATCATTATAAATTATTTTATATTATTCTGTAAAATGTCATACTTTTATGATGATGATATTTATTTATTTTAATTATATCACCTTTAAAATGTTTGTTTATTCGTTATAGAAATGAGCATTAAATGCTTGAGGATTTTATAAATTCTAGAAAATTGATATAAATATATTACTGGTATGGACACACTGTTTTATAATTTATGAAATTATAAAATCTTATATTAGTATTTTAATTGCTATTTAGGATTGAACTTAAAGGAAAGTTTGATCATTTTAGAGATTACGTACATTGCTAAACCTTTGGTGAAATACAATATTATTCTTATGGAATTTTGTACCTCTTAAAGATTATTTCATGTGTGATTTCTTATATTTGGGCATAGTTATGGAATTACGGTTCTATTACTACTATTGTCAAAATAGTATTTTTATTTTAAAGATGCATAATTAATTATTGGTATTTTTGAAAAATACGTCGTCAGTGCCTAAAGTCTTAGAATAATGTTTAGAATAGTTTTCCTAAGTTTGCAGACATTTCTACACCGTCTAAAATATATCTTATTTCTAGACTCCCGTTGTTATAGAAAACCTCTGTTTTCAGATAGAAAACTGTGATAGTCTCCAGATTGAATCTCGTCAATGTTGTTAAACTTAGAATGATGTGAAGATCATCATATTGATTTTCGGACACACTTTTGCTGAAATTATGAAAATGCCATTGTAGAAGCATAAATTATTGTTTTGTCCCTACATTTAGAATATATGTTTAATTGCTATTCTATCATGATATGAATTGTAGAGATCGTGATATAACTTACATTTCGAGAAAAACTATTACATTGTGAAGCTTTCACGTGAGTAAAGCTTTTTCTTTGATTAGCGTGAATCATGGTGTCGCTCTCATAGGTTGAGAATGATAAATCTTCTGTTATTCTATACTGTTGTGAGAAAAAGCTTCACCCTTTTAAATATTAACTGTGGTGTTGATCCCATAGGTTGAGGATTATGAATCCTTTGGTATTTTATATGGAAATGTGAGTGAAATTTTATCTTGTTGATATAATTGTGGTATTACTCTCGTACATTGAGGAATATTATTCGTTTGGGATAATTATAATTGATTTATTACTTACTCTCCTATGGTGGAGAATTGTGAATTTGATATTGTAAGTGATTTACTTCATTGAATTAAAGAGATGGATACGTAAGTAAAAATACTTGTACACTATTGTGTTACTCTCTTATGGTGGAGACTTGCGATTGTCTTAATATAAGATATGTGAAATTTTCATTACTTGATTTACCCAAAGATGAGTTTGGAATTTGTTATGATAATTTAATATGAAATATTCATAGTTGTGATATTGTTTACGATGATAATGAACCTAAAGGAAAAATCCAAAGCCACCGCCACAACCCTTTTGTTTTTATTTGAATCCACTGCTTACAGAGAAACTAACCCTTATGTCTTGCGGCAAGTGGTACTCATGTCCAATCAGAGGTGCATGCCTTGAGGAATGGGTTTGGGTTGATGCCCTTTTTGTTTTGTTCACCGAATAGTGGTGTTTTATCCCGTCTCAATATGTGACGTTGGATCTTATGCGCATTTCAGCCGAATAGTGGCTTATTATTATTTTCTCATACGTCGTAGCTATTCGGGATTGGGGCACACTCGATACTCGATACGCCCGATTGGAGTAAGTGTCAAACCCGGAGAAGTGGCTAGGGTATGAGGGGGGCCTATGGGTATGTAGGTTTTGGCACGATGTGAGGTGCAATTGTGGTAGTAAGTGTGGATTTGGTACGAACTAAAAATTATATGTACTTTTACGGTGTAATGTTCTAACATGTTTTCTTGGAACAGGGTGGTAGGCCACATGCACACTTTTGCAGGGTAGCCTACTACAAAGTGATTTTTATATGCTTTGAAAGTCGTGAATAAGAAACTAACTGCCTGAGTCTCTTGTTGGAAGGGATGATGGAACTTATGTCTTATCACGATATTGTACAGTATTTTTGTTATTCATGGATATGATAATGGTTTGCTTATATGTTGATCGTGAATAAGAAACTAACTGCCGGAGTCTCTTGTTAGAAGAGGTGATGGAACTTATGTCTTGTCACGATATTTCATATTGTTGAATCTGTTGTTTGATATACGTGAATATGTTAAGACTATGATGATTTAATGTAAAGTGTCGTTATGGATATTTTCTTTGTTTGAGATTATTATGATTGAGGTCAGTTATTACATCTAAATGCTTCTTTGTAGATATACGAATAATCTGTCCCATATAGGCAGTAGTGTTTTATATTCTTCAAAAAAAATAATAAATGAATTAATAAAATTGAGGCATTTGACATCTTAAAGAGGAATTTCATTATGGACATTTTTCGTGTTTTATATTTTTCTAAAAAAAAAAAATGTCATTTAGAGCTTTAAATTGGACTTTGCAGTGAGGTGGTCGAGTGGACAAAATGTGCAATTTTTCCTTTTCGCATGTTTGGTCTTAGGAATGAGAATATATTTAATTCTTATGTCTTCTATTGTTTATAAATGATATAGTAGAGTTATTTTATGTTTTGGGTTGTTTGAGATAGAGTCGTAAGGAAGGACTTTTAGTCTGTTCATGGTTAGCATTTAAAACGTTATTTTGTATTAATTTCTTTGATTTCAGGAGGGTGGGTCCGCTAACATTTTTGTGCAGGTTAAACCTCCCCTACGTAAGGTAAGTAGAGTTGATATTTAGTAAGAGCATGAGAAACTAAACTGTCATCCCTTGGTTCAAATCTTGTGGGTGAAACTAAAGTCTTGTGTCTCATCCTGTTATTATTGTAGAAGTTCAGAACCTCTTTCTATTTGGAGAAAATTAAAAATAGTTATCGATCTCAGAAAATTATAAAGAGTTGTATGGACATGTAAAACTTAATTTCGAATAGTTGGCGTGTTTGAGTTTTTACTAAAAACGTAGTTAAGACTTGGTATTGGTCTATTTCAGCGGAGGTACTCACGTTTCGACATGACATATTATTTTGATTTCTTTTTGTTTGTTCATGGATTATTTCGGGGTCTCATGTTTTACTCATACCAGTTTATACTGACCCGGATGTCTCCATGCATCTCGGGTGCGTTCAATTTATGAACGTAGCCGGAGAATGTTTTCAGGTTATGATCGTTGTATCCAGTAGTGGCTTGGATCATGTTGGGATTAGCAAGCTTGGAGTTCTAGACCTTGGAGTTTTGTGAGGTTTTGTATCGTTGGGGTTTTTAGTGCTTGTGCCAATTGTTTTAAAAAAATTGAAATTTGAGAGTTAGTATCTTTTGTATTTCGATTTAAATTTATCCTAATTTCGGAGTTATGTCTATTTTAGTTTTAGATGGACTATTATTGTTTAAGCCGGTAGTTTATTTTATTTTGTTAGGTAGTGTTCTGATTTTGTGTTGTTAGAAAATCGGGGCGCTACAGCACATCTTTTGACCGTATAAGTGTTCTTCTTCCTGATGGTGCCTCTGATTCTACGACAAACATCGTTTATCCTGAGGTCCTAATATAGTGACTTGAATAGGTAAACATTAGTACATAATTTTTCTACTCCTATTAAAATTTTCCCTCATTCGACCCTCAACTAATAACTTTGTAGGATTGGTGGAAAAATGTAGCATGGAATTGGTAAGATGCAGCAAAGGAGTTTGAGTTAATAAATGTCCGTCCCAACAAGGTAATGCAATATGATGAAACTTTTGTAACTCCTTTTAAAGATTCACATTGAAATGCAACTAATACAATTATTTGTTACTTTTCAGATTTTTGTGCATTCACCGCGGTGGCCAAAATATTTTGAGATTGATACTTACACATTCTACAAGTTGATGAAGAAAATCACAATTTGCCAAAATGAATACTTTGTAAAGAGAGAACGAACTATGTAATTAGCTTTTTTTTTTTGGATTAGATCGAACTATGTAATCTTTTTTTTTTTGATCATAACAAATTATTTAATACAATTTTTAACTACACAATTTAAGATGTTATGACTCGTGCCCACGGGCACGGGCAATTACTAGTGCTCTTATAGTTCTTCATGGACTAGACAAAATTAAGACATGTGCTCAGGTTGATAATTTAGTGTGTGCGAAATTTCCAAATCCAAAAGAAGATCCATTTCTTTTTTAGACTGTCATGAATTGCATGGTACATGGACCGTGTGGCGCTCGAAATCCAGATGCTCCATGTATGGAGAATGGAAAGTGTACAAAGAGATATCCCAAAGACTATGGGGAAATGACAACTATGGATCAGCATGGATACCTATCATCGGCGCAATCAAGACTAGTTCTATGCTGTGCGAAAGCATAGCGTTGATAATAGGGAATTCGTGTCGTATAAACCCTATCTTTCTAGAATGTTCAACTGTCATATTAATGTTGAAGTATGTGCCGGGATGAGATGTGTCAAGTATATTCACAAATACATATACAAAAGTCATGATCGCAGTACTATGGTTTTGGGAGTTGTGGATGAGATTCAACAATATGTTGATGCGAGGTATATTGGATCAGTCGAAGCTACTTGGTGATTGTTAGGTAATAGTATACATGAAGAGTTTCCACCAGTGATTCGATTGGCTCTTCATTTACCTGGAATGCATGAGGTGGTATTTGATCCTAATGAGTCAGTTGATAGGATTGCATCTAGAGCTTCACGACAAGTTTCGACCCTGATTGGATTCTTTAACTATTGTGCAGCTAATCCGAGTGCCCGTGTGTACACTTATCAAGAATTCCCAAACTATTTTGTTTGGAATAGCACTACGTGTGTGTGGACACCCAGAAAAGGGGGTATGCTAGGGGAGATATCGGTCGGTTTTGATCGGTTTTATACAAGTATTATTAGCCGAACCGATATGTTCGGTTATAACAAATGTTGCACCGATTTCGGCCGATATGTTTGGTGTTATATAAACAACCGACCAATTGATTAAGCAGTCGGTACAGTTGGTTCTCGGTTTGGGCCGTTAGTTTGGCCCAAAATTGGGCCTGTTCCATCCTTGTGTCCATTTGCTTATGTTGGGCCTATTATTCTGGATTAGTTCAAGGTCATTTGGGCCTCTTATTTTACTTTCAATTGAGCTTGCTGTTACGTTCAATTGGCAATAAAAATTTGGTGGAAGTTCATTTGGGCGTTGTATTCAGTTCACCATAAACAATTACATGCTATAATAAAAGCAAAAAAAAAAAATTTACATGCTATAATAGCAGAAATCAGACACATGAATTCTGATAGGCTGATGGCAAAGAATAGAGTTTGTGATTGTGAACAAACTTTCAAGAAATAATCATAAACCCTTCTTTCAACAAACAACGAACGAGCAAAAAAGAAGATTCTACAAAACCGTGTGTGTGTATGTGTGTGTGTGTGAGAGAGAGAGAGAGAGAGAGAGAGAGAGAGAGATTGCTTCTACAAAACTGTGTGTGTGTATGTGTGTGCCGTGCGTGAGACCGTGAGTATGCATTTGTGTGACAGTGTAAGCGTGAGAGAGAGAGAGAGAGAGAGAGGGAGTGAGTGATGATCAGTTACATTTAGAGTTCAGATTGCTCAGACAACGCCAATGATCGAATGCAGATTCAGTCTCGCAAAGGATGCCTCTGATCGGATTTGTTGTGGTGGAAGCTTCAGGGTTTTCAGTAGGTGTGATATGTGGATTGTGGTGTGGAGTAGAACTGTAGAAGCTTTAGGGGTTCTAGTTTTTACTTTTTTGAGAACAGCAATGATAGATGCACAATAAAAATCCACAATCAATTGCACAACCTGCTTAAAATTGTTGGACTTCGTGCTGAAAAAGCTGTACACACAAAAAGACAAAAAAAGGGATGTACACTTTTTTCAGCACGAAGTCCAATAATTTTAAGCAGGTTGTACAATTGGTTGTGGGTTTTTGTTGTGCATCTATCATTACTATTTTGAGAAAACAAAATGTGGAAGACTGTAGTATGTATGTGATAATGTGACCTTGTGAGTGATTGAGTGAGACAAGTGTTCAGATTACTTTTTGGGTTAGGTAAGAAAATAGGTCATATATTTCTTGTAAGTTGTGCTACGCTGTGCATTAAGTTTAAAAGTAATGTTATCTTGGAACTTGGGTACCAAACCAACGGTCCAAAGGTTCATACTTCCATTACTAAATTTACACTTTTAAAGGAATGTTATGTATTCGGTCGGTACGGTCGGTAAATCGAAATTTGAATGGAAAACCGTGAGCCGAGCCGAGAATTTAATTTTCACACATCACATAACCGACCACCGACTGAAGCAATGGGAAACCGACCAAAACTCTATGTGACGGTCGGCTCCGGCCGGCCGGTTCGGTTATTCGGTTATTTTAATCACCCCTAGGGTATGCTATTGGTAGAATTTATTTTGCTAGCCCAAATTCAGGTGAGAGATTCTATTTACACTTACTATTGACACATGTGAGAGGGCCAACATTATATGAAGATTTGCGCACAGTAAATAATGTCACGCATCCTACATTTAGATCGGCATGTGTTACATTCGGGTTGTTGGAAGATGATGAAGAATGGATAAAGTGTCTTCAAGAAGCTACAGTTATGAACAATAGCCACCAACTCAGAAGATTGTTTAGTATCATTCTCACGGAATGCTCTCCGTTGCATCCATAGGAGTTGTGGAAACGATTCTCATTAGATATATGTGACGATCTTCATCATAAGATTCATACATTGCATGGAATTCGAAACCCATAGGTGGTTCTAATATAGGATTATGGTCTATATTTTCTCAATCAAATGCTTCAATAGTGCGGGAAGAGTTTGGTTGACTACCCGTCCATGTCGCAACCAAGTGGAAGTTGGAGCAGCACAGTCGATAATAAACTATTGTGTGAGCACAAAAAACTTCAACGCGATGCTCAATGTAAAGATGTGCGCCGTAAGATTGATAGGCTAAATGTCAAACACCGTGCCACTTTTGATGTAATCACTTCTACGGTCTTAGAAAATAGAGGTACTACATTTTTTATTAGCGGGGGTGTTGGAACAGGGAAGACTTTCACTTATAATACAATTGCATTGTACATTCGTAGCATTTGCCATACTGTTATTACAGTTGCGTCGTCGGGGGTTGCTTCGTTATTGTTAGTAGGGGGCAGAACTACACACTCGACATTTTCCATTCCGTTGGATGTGCATGACAATTCAGTATGCCGATTTAGCAAGCAGTCAATGCAAGCAGAGTTGATAAAGGAAACCAAGTTGATCATATGGGATGAGGTACCAATGCAACACAAAAATTGTGTGGTGGCAGTCGAGCGTACATTTTGAGACGTTTGTGATGTTAACAAGCCATTCGGGGGTATAACTGTTGTTCTAGGTGGAGATTTTCGACAAGTCTTGCCAGTTGTGGCCAAAGGGGTACGTGAACAAATTGTGGGTGCTTCTCTGAGACGCTCTAAGTTGTGGAACAATCTAAATGTTTTAACTTTGGACGACAACATGCACTTAAACAATGCAAACCTAAGCAATGCAAACTTTGCAACATTTTTTATGGAGGTATCAATTCTTCAAACATTCCTTATTATGGAAATTTGATTGTAATTAAAATTATTACACAGTGTTTTTCTTTATTTTATATTTTATTTATTTGTCCAGATAGGGAGTAAAACGCAAGAAGTTGTAAAACTTCCTTCTACAATACATAAGTGTCGACACCTTGAGGAGTTATTATGCACAATTTATCCATGGCTGGTTTGGAAGGGACGTCGACCCCTATTTATCTCACTGGTCGGACAATTTTGTCCACACGAAATGATGATGTCAATGTTATTAATAAAGCTGCGTTAAGTATATTCCTAAGAGAGACATGCACCTATCTAGTTGCGGATAAGATGTCTGACGATGATGGAGGTGATCGTGCCATTACTAACTGATATCCTAATGAATATCTTAACTCATTAGACCCTCCCAGTTTACCTCCGTTCAACCTACATTTAAAAGTAGGTTGCCCTATCATGTTGTTAAGAAATATTGCACCAACGGTGGACTTTGCAACGACACGCGATTGATGGTTATCAGAACTGCTTCGCGTATAATTGAAGTGCAAATTTTGACTGGTGATAAAGCTGGCAACTTAGCCTTTATTCCTAGAATATCCTTGGCTCCATCAACATCTAAATTGCCTTTTAGTATGACAAGGCGTCAATTTCCAGTCCTGTTGGCATTCGCAATGTCAATTAATAAATCTCAAGGTCAATAGGTGAACTTTGTTGGAATTGATTTGCGCACTCCTGTATTTAGTCATGGGCAATTAATTTATATGTTGCTTTATCCAGATGCACATCTTTTGACCGTATAAGTGTTCTTCTTCTTGATGGTGGCTCTGATTCTAAGACAAACATCATTTATCCTGAGGTCCTAATATAGTGACTTGAATAGGTAAACATCAATACATAATTTTGTTACTCCTATTAAAATTTTCCCTCATTTGACCCTCAAATAATAACTTTGTAGGATTGGTGGAAAAATGTAGCATGGAATTGGCAAGATGCAGCAAAGGAGTTTGAGTTAATAAATGCCCGTCCCAACAAGGTAATGCAATATGATGAAACTTTTGTAACTCCTTTTAAAGATTCACATTGAAATGCAACTAATACAATTATTTGTTACTTTTCAGATTTTTGTGCATTCACCGCAGTAGCCAAAATATATTGAGATTGATACTTACACGTTCTACAAATTGATGAAGAAAATTCATAATTTGCCAAAATGGAAACTTTGTAAAGAGAGAACGAACTATTTAATCTGTTTTTTTTTTTTTTTTTGGATTAGAGCGAACTATGTAATCTTTATTTTTTTTTTGGATCAGAACAAAATATTTAATACAATTTTTAACTGCACACTTTAAAATGTTATGACGGGCATGAGCAATTACTAGTCTACTACTATATAGAGGTGTCAATAGGGTCGGGTTGGCCCTGCCCGGCCTGCCTTTTTCAGGCCAAAAGTCCGGCCCGGCCCAAGCCGAAGCCCGGCCCGCTAGGCCTGGTCCTCTTCAACCGGTCCTGGGCGGACACTACCTATGATGTCCACGGCCCGGCCCGCTCTCTAGTCCGAAGCCCGGCCCGGCCTGCTAGCCCGCCGGCTCGACCCGAAAGCCCGACATTTTTACACTAAATATGCCTAAGCCTGGCCTGGTCCTAAGCCCGGCCCTAGTAGGCCTGGGCAACCGGTCCAGGGCGGACACCCCCCCTCCCCTCCCAAGCCCGGCCCGGTATTAGGTGAAGCCCGACCCAGCCCGGCCCAAAAGCCCTGTTGAGTCCGCTTTGACCGAGCCCGGCCCGGCCCGGCCCAATTGACACCTCTACTACTATAGTATAGAGAGGATTTTTGTTGCATTGGCCAATGGAATACTTGGATGATCTCAATGGGATACTTGAGTGAGCATTGGTGTATCATATTTTAGCTGAGCAAAAGTATTTTCCTATAGTATAAGAGCAGATCAGGTTTCTGCATGCCTACCTTTTGTGCTCTATGCTTCTCCTACATTCTTTCCATTAAGGCCAAAACGACGCCGTAGGGATACAATTGCGCACATTAGCCAACTCCCATGCGACGCAGACGGTGTCTACATGGACAACCGCCTTCTGAATCCGATGACCACCAGTGACGTAATTATAACACCCACAATTGTGTTATTGCATTTGCATTACATTGTCATGCATGATAATGTGATATGGCGTGTCTTATGACACATGTTTGAGTGAGTTTTGACTCACGAGTTGATTTGGGTGTCTGTATTAGAGAACCCTCTGAAACTGTGGTGATTGAGGATTTGTTGTTGTGACGTCTCTCCGAGTATGAGACGGTCACTATGGAACACTTTAAATGTTTATCTGAAAATAAATGTTTACCTGTGTATTTCAATATCTGTATTATTTTCTGTTTTAGAATTTATTTCTGTTGTTAGATTTAGTACCCTGGTGAGGACGAATGAACACGCTATTAATTTGGTAGGCTAATTAGCAACTTCGGAAACGTCATATAGAAATTCGCGTTTTAGCAACCAAACGAAACTTAGTCGAAAACTTTTATAATTTTGAGGTTTCACTCGTAAAGCTATGAATAAGCTGTATAGAAAGTTTCAGAGACTGATTAGGAGTTTGGAAAACTCGTGGGGAGGTAAACGTAATTCCCCGAGAATGTTGCCTATATATAGATAGAGATGAACTTAGATTTTTTTCATAAGTTAACCTAAAACTCAAGAAGGAGGCCAAGAGGAGGCTAGTGGGAGATTTAGTTGCTTAGAGCTTTGCGACGCCAAACGACGACCTTCCGTCAGTTTGTTTTCTCCCAGATTTCATATTCGAGCTCCTTGAGGTAAGAGCTTCGTTTTGATATATGTTAGGGCCTGTTTGGCTAAGTTTTCCAAAAAGTTATTTTCTAGAATTTTTCATAAAAGTTGATAAATGGAATTCTGATCCATAGGAATTGTACTAGACGGGCTTCTGCACGTTCTTTGTGCACGGGTTTTCTTCAGATTGTATTATAGGAGCGTTATTTGGAGGTGAGTGATTCAACTATGTTTTGGAATGATTTCTTGGCATGTATTCATGTTATGTTTGAATAGCATGTATTAATTCCTAGAGATATATATTGTGTAGTTCATATTGGGCATTTATATTGATAAGTAGGCTCAATAGCACGGTGATATGTTTTGATTACCGCGAGCATGGTGATATGTATTTGAGCATGTTAAGTTGCTTATTTGGGTCAGAAGGAGCACGTGGTCACCGTGCCATTTTGTGGAGCCGATATAGGCATTAAGGTCGCACGATTGAAGAAAAGAATCGTGGGTCTTACCCTTTCGCGTGGACTTATTGGCGAGGAGTCGCGGATTGGGAATATGGACGGGCACGTGAGTCTCCGGCGACTAGTATGAAATGTAGAGATGTGAATGCGAACATGTTTATCATTCATGTACATATGTTGATTTATTCACTAAGCTTTAGCTTAAACAAATCGAAATATGTGTGGTTATTCAAATAACCATTTCAGGTGTAAATGCTGGCAAGGAATCGCAGAAGTGAGCACGTGGGTTGGGAGTTCTTTTAGAAGGCAACTTGAATGTTAATCTTGTAGTTTTGGGATCCTAGAAATGTTGTAATAAGAATTTGGTTGTTTTAACCCATGTTTAATTTGGTATGTCAGAACAAATTTTAAAACGTTGTAATTATGTTTGGTAATGTTTTAATACAGCTAGGATTACTTTGGACTGAGTTTGAATTGAGTGGTTGATCTTTGGATGGAAGTTAAAAAGCTTTAAAACTTGTTTTCTGCAGTTTGGACTGCTGCCAGGGGAGCAGTCGACTGAGCAGTCGACTGAACCCCTGAGCCTGTTAGCTACTGCTTCTTTTTTTGAAAAAGCAGTTGACTGGACCCCTAGGCAGTCGACTGGACCCCTCAGCAGTCGACTGGACCTCCAATTTCAGTCGACTGGAATTTCTATTAAAAATCCCTGCCCTCCTCCGTCGACTGAGCAGTCGACTTAGAAGTCGACTGAACCTCTGGTTTTAAAATGTGTTTTGTTTTCCGCTGCGTGTGTTCTTCAAACCTAATTTTTGGGAACGTTAATGAATTGGTTTAGCCTCGGTGGCGTGCCACGGGCTCCGGTTCCGCTATTGTGGGACCGGGCTGTGACAGTAATCCACTTCAAACTTCAGGTAATTTATTTCTCTTCTGCATCTTTTCTAAATTATTTTTATCATATTGGGACTTTTTGAAATTACGTTTCTTAATAAGACAAACTGAATAATATATTGGACTGTATTCCATGATTATTGATTGGTTACTTATTATATTTAGCTTGTTCAATTCTGACTCTTATCATTTTAGTTATCAAAAAGAAAAGAAAAGAAAAGAAAAAGAAATATCTCAGTTATTTAGGAGGACTTCTATTATGAGGGTTAGGTATTTAAATAATTGAATATCTAGATTTGTTTTGAATGTTCATTTGATGTGAATACAGTTCCATGGGTTGCATTGTTGTAATTTATTTTGTGACATTCTTATGCATTTAAAAGGAAATGGAAAAACTTGATTAGTTTGCATTAAAAGTATAGAGCTGTAATTCAGACTATTTTGTGACATTCAATGTACGTCGAGAATATGGATTTCAAATCACTTTCAGTTGCAATTGGCTTTCTTTGTTTTTTTTACCAATATCTTCTCCTAATTATGGATGTTTATTTTAGCTGCTGTTAGTCCCAAACCATTGGCTACCTCTACAATCTTCTGACCTGAGTTACAGAAAGTACTAATGAGTCATTTGCCTCATGCTTTTGGGTTGGAATTAAAAGATTCTTATAATGTCAAATTCCTATCCATGGAGGTGTACTTTGTTCAGTGCTTTTCTTGGATAAGTCACTTGAATTTTAGCATTCGTTTGGGTGGAAATAGAACAAAAAAAACCTCGGTAAGGTTCTTTTGGCACATTTCATGTTGTTTTACCGTATGATTGGTCTATCTATGGTTCACAGAGACAAAATCGCACACTATCTTGATGTTTGACATTTTCTTGCAAATTCAAGGTTTGCTCACGGCTTAATGTTGTGTCACTGTTGTCATTTCCAAAACCTGCACCAATTCGATCATTCAAAGATATGGTAAATTTGAGTGCCTTAACAATGAGTTAATTCCAGTTATTATGTCACTAAGTCTCTCTCTATTACTTACCATCTTTTTTCCACTTTAATTCAGATTATGTTTCCTTGAGCTGAAACCGATTTTTGTTGATTATAATTCTTTTTGGTAAAAGGAAAAGTTAAATGCTTCCTTTGCTTGTTATGGTTACACACAATTATATATGTTTGCAATATATCCTTATTATTACTTCTTCAACAATCTTCCTCAAATACTTGTTTGGTTCAATGTTGGTGTCAAAATTTTGATCTCCCTTGCTGTCTTGTTAATTTTTTTGCAATCAATGAACGATTAAAAAGTGTCACTAATGCTATTAGCAAAATAGGGTATTTTCTTGAGAAGGGTAATGTCTATCTCCTCTGTACCTTTGTGCTTTTTTTTTTGGGTCCCCGTCTTAGCAACTTCTGAGAGGAATCTCCTCACCATAAAATCAGTCAAAAGATGCCCCTTGTATGGAGTTGGGAAAGCTAGAAAGATGTCTATGTTTGTTTATTGTATAAGATTAAGGTCGGCCAGTTAGCTGTTCACAGGTTGGGTGATTGCTCATAGTTTATTAGGGTTGCGAAGTGATGAGTTTTTGGCTTTCGCTTTTATCAGTTCAATTTTGAAAAGGAAACTATCACTTAGTGCTAGGTGATATTGACTTCAGCTGAAGCCATCACGCTCCTTTCTATTACATTTTTGTCCTAATTTCCTTAAACTGCTGATCTACATGTTAATCTTTTCTATTTTTCTTTTTTGGCTGAGAAGATCTACATGTTACTCAACACTTTGTACTTCCACTTTTCATTGAGAATGATTATGCTTCAAAAAGGAGAAGAAAAACCTTGTTATGAATGTTTAACATTTGTTACATTTCATTATTTTCTTTTCATAGAAATGGATGCTATACATGTCGTTGCGCGAGAAGGAGAAGATAATGACTTGATTAAATGTCTTCAGGGTGGTGTTGCAGTTAATGTAAGGGATTCGTTACTTGATGGTTGTCTGTCTTATGTCTATTGATTGTCATGTAATCTGTCATATTGTTGTTCAATGTTCATAAGCCTTGGAATATACAGTTTGGCAAATGCACCATTTGATAAGTTAAAAATGACTGATAGCTCATCATACCCCTCTCTCTCTCTCTCTCTCTCTCTCTCTCTCTCTCTCTCTCTCTCTCTCTCTCTCAAAGAGTTTTGGATTAATCCAGTGAGAAGTGACATAGAACTTGAATTGCTAATGGCTTGTTAGCTTCCTGATGATTAATACTTGCCTCGTGCGATCACATGTGTAGAGACACATTATCACAATCTTGTGTACAGAAATTTGTTAGCACAATCTCTTTTCAAAACTCTTTGGTTTTCAAGGGTTAAGAATTCTTGCTTTGTGTTTGTGGTTGACTTAATAAACTTTTTGATGCATGTGCATGAGCTTTATGGTTCTGCAAATTACACATGTTTACTTGGCACCAAAAAAAAAGTATGCTAAGAGTCAAATTTGAAATAAAATTTAGGAAACTATAGATGACCTTTTTGTAAAAAAGACACTACAACTACTTGCTTAGGAAATTATTCAGTATTTATTGAGGGTGCCAACTTTTAATAATGGTGGGGTCACTTCAACGCCATCCAGCGAAAATCTAGGGGGACTATTAACACGTGTTGTGAACGATATTTGGAGTACAAAATTTGACAAGTATAATATTACTTTTCAATATAGTGGGTTCACTTGATTTTTATTACTTTAACTTTTTAGGTAATTCCATAATCAAATATCCTGAGATCCAAATTAGAATAAATGTTTGGAAGCCATAGCTAAAACTAATCCTATACAATACAATCACCACATGTAACTTAAATTCAACTCGTGAATACACTAAGGCTTAGTTTGTCCCTCACATGGTTTTTTAAAAGTAGTTTATGAAATTTATTATTAAGTTGTTTGATAAATTTGTACAAGTGACACATTACTATTCAAAAAAAAAATCATAAAACTAAAAAGCAACCTTGAGCTTTTAAAAGCTCTTCCCAAAAAAATCCCAAATTCAATTTTTACAAAACTCATAAACTAGTTACCAAATGAATCAACATAAAATTGTGCTTTAAAACAGGAGAGGCACCAAAATAAGGCCAAACTAAGCCTAAATTATCTCAAAATTACATTGTATAGATACCTATTACTTCTATATTGGTGGCTTATATTACTATCTAAAAAAGTGATGTATTTAAATACTATTCTTACAGGCTATTTGCACGTGACACATCCACAATCCACGACAACACATTGCGTACCTAGCACGCAGATCCAATGCTAGTATATATATATAACAAATTTGGGATTTGAATTTCCAAACCCTGATTTATGAGGGTTTGGGTATTTATTAAATTTTCTCTTTTAATTCTCTCTCTCTCTCTATATATATATATATATATAACAAATCTGGATTTGGAATTTCAAAACCCTGATTAATGGGGGTGGAGTATTTATGTCCTTAAAATAGGTGAGGGAGTAATTTATAGATGGTGATTCTATCCGCATCACCTTGTTTACTCACTACACCCATCTTTCAATGAATATTTCATCTTCCAAACATATCCCCTAACACAATGACAAAAAAACACAAGTTATTAAAATAAACTTTAAAATACATACTATGATATGTACAAAAATATCAAGTCAAAGTCAAGCCTTGCCACCTCAGCAAAGAGAAGCTGAGTCATCTTAAAATTAGGCTGACTACTCAACCCTCCCAAGCAGTTGTGCAGAACCCCCGATGCGGTCCCAACTCGGGAATTCGTTCCAGACTGGCCCCACGTGGGCGCACTCCAAGAAGGTGTGACTTCTTCCCCAGTAAGCCTCCAGACAGTTTCCTATCCCAACTGAAGGACTAATGGAAAGAGTAAGTAGTTTCCTAAACCACTTCGGAAATTCTCCTTGAATTATGTAAACCAATTGTAATCAGATTGGGTTTCCTAATCTGATAATTTACCTTGAACGGGTGGCCTCTTGCACTAATAAAAGAGGTCCCTCACCCCCTGTAAAGGGGATCGCATTCTTAACCTAGAGAATAGTAAATTACATCACTATTACACATATACCCAGTCGGTTTCTAGTAGTGTCGCCCGTCTTGTTGGCTGACCAACAGCCGCCGGTGATCTATTAGTGAAGCGCACCGACACACACGTGGACGTAGGTCACCTCATTAAAAGGGCAAAACCACATACAAATTACCTGTGTTCATCCCTCTCCCTCTAAGTTATCCTTACCCGGATTTTGGCATCATCAGTTTGGCGCCGTCTGTGGGAGACGACTGCTTTCCCTGAAAACAAATCCTTGACTGATCAACATGCCTCAGAAGAAGGTATGAACACCACTGCTCCAACATGCCTCGAAAGAAGGGTAAGACGACCACAACTCCTGGAAGGCCAGCGGTAAACTCAGCAGTAGATCGAAGCACTTCTGGCTCGACAGGATAAGCCATCTCAAGTCGATGATCAGCCGGGGAAAAGCGTACCTGATCAGGAGCCGATCAAACCCCGAAGGCATGCCTACACTGAGTCATTGTCCCCGTCGGCAAGGGGATGGCTCGGGAATGACGAGCGTAGCCGGGCTCCCGAACGGACCCAACAACGCGCCCGAGTCCGCCCACGCCAGACAGGGGATGCATGAGACATCATCAATAGTAGGCGCGCTGCCAGAGGGGAAGAACAAAGGCAAACCGCCCTGGATTCGGTCAGAGATCGCCCATCCATTGGCCGTCGGGATCTCAGGCACACGATTACCCAAAGCCGGAGCCAGGTTTCATCCCCAAGGACCACGCACTTTGAGGAAGAAACCTCTTCATCTGACCCAGCACACCACGCGGATACGAAGAAGAGGACTGGTCAGAAGGATGTCAAGGCCCAGATTAAGGATCTGCTGAAGAAAATCGAGCAGCTAAGCCGCAAGTTGCGCCATGATCACACCAACATTGAGACCGAGTCCCCCTTTACCGTCCGGGTCACGGGGTTCCCTGTCCTGCGAAAATTCAAACCACCACGCATTAACGCCTACGACGGTTCGGGAAACCTGGTGGACCATATCCGATTTTATAAAGCCCAGATGGTGCTGGTCGTTACCGTTGACAAACTACGGTGTCTGGCCTTTCCAAGCACCCTCAAAGGGCCAGACATACAATGGTTCCATGCTCTTAAACCCCGGACGGTCGATGACTTCAAGACGTTGAGCAAACTCTTTATCAACCAGTTCGTGGGAATGCATGACCGATCGCAACAGGATACCTAGCTGTTGACCATTAAGCAGCGCAAAGGGGAATCCCTAAAAGAGTACGTTGACTGTTTCAATCAGCAGAGGCTTCAAATCCGCCACCTAGACGAAATGGTCGCTATTATGGCCTTCTACTCAGGAGTTCAACACACTAAAGTTGCTACATCGTTCTATCGAGACCGGCCGGTGACCTTGGTGGAACTCTCGGAGAAAGTCGGGAAGTACATCGACACAGAGGAATTCCTCAAGGCCAAGCACGCCAGCTTTGCAGGAGATGAGTCCCCAGGGTCTAAGCGCAAACGCAAGGGCTCCGAGAGGGGCCCGGGAAAGAAGCCAAAGCAGGATCAGCAGAGAGGTGGTCAGGATCATGCCCTAATCACCTTCACTCCACTTTCACGGACTATCCACAAGGTCATGGCCGCCGCGGAGATTCAGAGGGTGCTCCAACAACCAATAAAGCTGAGGAGCAAACCCGGAAAGAGAATTGGGACAAATTCTGCCGGTACCATAAAGACCATGGCCACGACATGGAGGACTGTTTAAAACTTAAGATTGCCATCGAGAAGCTGATCAAACAGGGTCACCTCGCCGAGTTTGTAGCGGCAGATAGGCAACCTCGGCAATATGCCCGAGTGCCCGAGCCGCCACAACCCCTAGGGCAAATCAACGTGATCTTCGGGGGGACAGGATTCACAGTCAGCCAGGAAGAGGCATGCCCGGGCATCCTAGTTGGATGTCTGGCATACCCAATCCACCAACTCCCTACCAATCGATGTGCTGACCTTCTCATCCAACGATGTAGAGGACCTGCACTGTCCTCACAATGATCCACTAGTGGTGATGCTCTCCATAGCGAATTATGTGGTTAAGAGGGTGTTAGTAGACATGGGCAGCTCCTCTGACATTCTGTTTGTTTCAGCGTTCGACCAGTTTGGACAATCAAGGGATCGGCTCCGTCCTATAGAGACTCCCCTGGTAGGTTTCAATAGATCAAGCACCCAACCGCTAAGGACAATCGAGCTCCCAGTTCTCATAGGGATTTACCCCCAATAGGTCACCGTACTAGCAAACTTTGTGGTAGTAGAGGCCCCATCGGCCTACAATGTCATCTTGGGGAGACCAACGCTAGATAAGGCTAGGGCAGTTGTGTCAACATATAGCCTGGTGGTCAAGTTTTCGACACCTAACGGTCCCGGGAGCTTACGAGGGAATTAGGGAACCGCCCAAAGCTGTTAAGTTAGCTCCCTATGCTGGGAAGCCATTATAGAAACATTGAGCATCCAAGAGATGGACCCAAGGGACAAAAGCAACAGAATGGGCCCCGCAAAAGAGCTAGAGCATGCAGCGCTGGACCCTGAGCTTCCCGGTCGGTTCGTAGCATCAGGGCCAACCTGCAACCAGATCTCAAGAAGGAGTTGATCCAGTTCCTGCAACAGAGTCAGGACGTCATCACTTAGAGCCATGAAGACATGCCTGGGATTGACCCCCGGGTTATACCCCATCGTCTCAACATCGACCCGGACTCTCGACCGATCAAGCAGAAGAGACGGGGCATGACTCCAGAGAGACAAGCAGCAGTGCGTGAAGAGATTGAAAAACTCCTGAAGGTAATTTCCATCAGAGAGGTCCACTATCCTGGCTGGATGGAGAATGTCGAGCTAGTCAAAAAAAGTATCGGGAAGTGGAGAATGTGTGTAGATTTCACCGATCAAAACAAGGCCTATCCCAAATATTGTTATCCACTGCCCAAGATAGACCTCCTTGTAGATTCAACGGCAGGCCATTCGCTCCTTTCATTTATGGACGCCTACTCCAGGTACAACCAGATCAGCATGTATCCCGGGGATGATGAAAATACCTCATTCATCACGGACCAAGGTACGTACTATTAAAAAGTGATGCCTTTCGGCCTCAAAAACGCCGGGGTGATGTATCAACGCCTGGTCAACCACATGTTCAAAGATCTGATCAGAAGTTCAATGGAAGTGTATGTTGATGACCTGTTAGTCAAAAGTTGAGACGAGTCTGACCATCTTGAGCACCTGGCCAGGGCCTTCAGCATCTTAAGGAAGTTCGGAATGAGGTTGAACCCGGCCAAGTGCACAGTTGGCATCTCATCCGGGAAGTTCCTAGGGCACCTAGTTAGCAAACGGGGAATTGAAGCAAACCCCGAGAAAATTCAAGCCATCATCAACATGCGGTCACCGAGGTCAACAAAAGAGGTTCAGAGTTTGGCTTGACGAGTAGCCGCATTGAACAGATTCGTCTCCCAAGCTACCGACCAGTGCCTGCCATTTTTCAAGATCCTTTGTAAGGCTTTTCAATGGTTAGAAAAGTACGAGGAGGCCTTCTAGGAACTCAAGAAGTACTTGGCGTCGCCCCCTCTGCTCTCAACGCCAGTACCGGAGGAGGAATTATTCTTATACTTGACGGTGTCACCTTCGGCGATAAGCTCGGCCCTTATCCGCGAAGAGCACGGGATACAGTTCCTGGTATATTATACCAGTCGGGCATTCCAAGGCATCGAAAGCACATATTCTCGTATCGAGAAGCTGGCTTTTGCCCTCATCACCTCTGCTCGGAGACTCCGTCCCTACTTCCAGGCCCATGTCATCGTGGTTCTTACAGATCAGCCACTTCGCCGAATCCTAAGCAGGTTCGAGACATTTGGGAGGCTCGTTAAATGGGCACTGGAGCTAGAAGAGTTTGAGGTCGTTTACCAACCCCGAACGTCTATCAAAGGACAAGCCGTGGCAAATTTCCTAGTCGAGTTTACATACCCAGAAGAGGCACTCGAAGAGCTCGACCCGCCAATCTTACCGCCCGGTCTACAGCTTGACATCCTGACCTAGGTACTATATATTGATGGATCATCCAATAAACAGGGAAGCGGGGCAGGGATCATCCTGACAATACCCGATGGGATCAAGTTAGAGTATGCCTTACGATTCGGGTTCAGGGCCTCTAACAATAAGGCCGAGCACTAAGCCCTACTGGTTGGATTATAGTTGGCTACATCAATGGGTGCACAACAAGTTCAGGGGTACAGTGACTCACAACTCATAGTCAATCAAGTCACCCAGGAGTATGAAGCTCGGGAAGACAACATGATAGCTTACTTCGCCCTTGTCCAAACAGTCTCAAAGAAACTCAGAGGCTTCTCCATCACTCAGATCCTAAAGGAAGAGAATATGAGAGCCGATCGGTTAGCCTGCCTTGCCTCATCCTCCAAGTCAGACTTGCCCAGGATAAGGATAGAATACTTACCCGAGCTAAGTGTGATCAACTCGGAGGGTATGGAGGTTGAACCGGTCGCTTCAAGTCCCAGCTGGATGGATCCGATCATAGCTTTCCTCACAACTGGTACTTTACCGGACGAGAAGGAAGAGGCATGTCGGGTAAAGTACTGGGCGGCGAGGTACCACCTTATTGATGGCGTACTCTACAAAAGGGGTTCTCAATCCCGTATCTCCGGTGCGTACATCCTACGCTGGTCCAAGTAATATTCCATGAAATCCATGAAGGTGTGTATGGAAGCCACATAGGAGGTTGGGCACTCTCCCGAAAAGCCCTGCTACAAGGCTATTATTGGCCGACAATGGCCCGGGACTCCCAAGAATATGTCAAACGATGCGACAAATGCCAAAGATACTCCCCCATCATCAACCGCCCGGGAGAGCCCCATACACCAATACTTATCCCCTGGCCGTTCGCTCAGTGGGGCATCAATATTGTTGGTCCCCTCCTGATGGGAAAAGGATAACTCAAGTTCGCTGTCATCGCCGTGGACTATTTTTCTAAGTGTGCAGAAGCCGAGCCTTTAGCGATACTCACCGAGAAGAAGATGGAAACCTTCATCGAGAGAAATATCCTCCGCCGGTTCGGCGTTCCCAAGGTCCAAGTCAGCGATAATGGGAGGCAGTTTGATACGCCAGTCTTTAGACAATTCTGCTCGGGATATGGGATATCCAATCATTACTCTTCACCCGAGCACCCTCAAGCCAACGGCCAAGCCGAGGTGACAAACCGGACTATTCTGAATTCAATCAAGATCAGGCTTGAAAACACCAAGGGGCTTTGGGCAGAGGAATTATCGACCCTTCTATGGGCCTACCGTACCACTCCCCGAGCGGCAACGGGCGAAACACCATTCTCACTTACCTACGGGGTTGAGGCAGTGGTCCCTATGGAGCTCAGGTTGCTTACCTACTGAGTGGAAAATTTCTGCAAGCAGGGCAATGATGGAGCCCTCAGAGGAGAGCTTGACTTGATAGAGGAAAAAAGAGATCGGGCATATCTGAAAATGGCAGCCTACAACCAGAGGGTATCCCGGTATTTCAATAGCAAGGTGAAGCACCACAGCTTTCAGGTAGGAGATCTCGTTCTTAAGGCGGTGAATCAGTTTACCAGAATCCCGAGCCACGGAAAGTTAGGGCCAAACTGGGAAGGACCATACAAGGTTACCCAAGTCACCCGGCCAGGTACATACTGGTTACAGATTCTGGATGGGAATGATCTATCTCACCCATAGAACGTGCAATACCTCTGCAAGTACTTTCAGTGACACTTGGATAAGGGCGAGTTAGCATTGGTTAGGAAATTTGTAGCTTTACTTGAGCATTTATTACGATTTTTCAAAAAAGAAATAAAGATTTTCTGATTTTACTAGAAGATGTGATCCCTACCAGTGTGCTGTGCATAAAAGACCTCGGCTCAACACCTGAGGCACAAAAGACCTCAGCTTGATACCCAAGGCAAAAGACCTCGGCTTGACACCCGAGGCAAAAGACCTCGATCTTAAATCCGAGGCACTGGTTGCGCTTAGGCCTCCAACCGACAATGGAGGAAAATCCCCCCAGGGAGCTGATGATAGCAAGCCTCAAAAGACCCTACAACCACCTATGTTCCAGGTCGGTTCCCTATGGTCAATCCCCTCACTAAACGCCCACCTTAGCAAAAGGTTGGGGGACAGGGGAATACTGGTGTTTAACTCCGGACCAAAATAGGCAATTACACCGAGAATTCAACAGGACACGGGGCTAGGTACGTGATGCCACCGTTAGACAACCCCGAGTACCTACAGTGTCCAGAAAAATAGCTCAGGAAATAACAGGTTCCAAAATCTTACATTATACCGAGCATGACCTATAATACAGGTCTCCAAAAAGACCAAGTGTTCTCTACCGGTCACAGTCCTAAACTTTTGCTAAGGCAGGGTTTCTATAGGACGTATAACCGGTCAGGCACAGGCAATCACAAACAGACAAGAACAAACAAAGTACAGCAATAAACAGAACCTTTTCATTAATTAGCAAAATAGTTTGTACATTGCCTGAGGGGCAGTTGTAGTAGCCTCCCAAAAAAAAAAGAACAACACAACAGATAAAGGGAATCATAAAAAGAAGAGAGGCTAGGCATCCACCACGACCACATCCTCAGTCTCACCAGCCTCTCCTCCTGGAGCAGTCTCCCTTCCTGGAGCGGTCTCCCCAACCGGGGCAAGGTTTTCAATGGGTTCGGTCCCAACGGCGGCGGCGTCCTCAGTAGCAGTGGGACCCACATCCCACTAATCTAAGTCAATCCCCTTATAGGATGAGATGTCCCACTCGGGGTGATACCGGGCCAGCTTCCGCTTTAAGTCCTCGTAGCCTTGGAAGAAGCCATCGTCAAAGGCCTCCTCCATTGACCCCGCCGCTGCCGCATCTGCCAGAGCCTTCACCTTGGCCTCAGCATCCGCTGCGATGACCTAGGCGGCCTCCAAATCTGCTAGGGAAGTTGCCAACTCCGCCTGCGCCACTCCAAGGCTTAGGGCCAAGCCCTTTGATCTTATCCTTCTTCACGGCCAGGGCGGTTTCCCTGGCCTCCGCAGCTGCCAAATCTTGTGACAGGGCATCCTCAGCGGCAGTGGCCCTCCCGACCAAAGAAGGCAGGGAGGACTCAGCATCGGCAGCCATGCAGCCGACCTGCAACGAACACAAACCAGTCGGTTAATAAGCAAATAAGATAATAAAAAATAAAAAATAATAATAAAAAAAAAGAGAGGTAATGATAAGTAAGGTCAGAAAAGCTTACAAAGTGAGAGAGGTTGTACAGCCATCTCTGAAAGGCATCGGGAGACATATTCGCGCACATTTCCACCTAGCCGGGGAGGAGAATTGGCCTGACCCTTTTCCCGGATCTCCACCGACTCCTCCAGGGGCATACCGGACGGTATATTCGCCCGGGGGGCAACCTCCTCCACCACCACCATAGGGGGAGTCGACGTCCCCCCGGGTGTCAGATGAGCCCGCGGCCCGTGCCTTAATTGCTAGAGTGGTCGATCACTGCCCGAGACCTCAGCGGTGGGTTTCTTCCAGCAACTTGGGTGGCAGCAGCTTCGGCGACAGTGGCCTGTCTGGCCCTCACCTGCTCAAGGTCTCTCCAGGGACCCATTTCTGCGAAGGAATAGGAGAACCATGCGGTCAAAAGCTAGCGGAAATAGCGAAAAAGGCATCATAAAAAAAATAATAATAATAATAATAAATAAAATAAAATGGTCCCGATCACTTACCAGGAATGATTGGAGGAATACCGGAGCTTCAACGGGCTCGTCCAGGCTATAAGTGGCGACGAAATCTCCCGTCCGGGTGAGTACATTCCAAATGTTTGTGGGTAGGCTGGCCAGGTGCCGGATCCGGTTCTGGCACACCTCAGGGATGTCCGGAGGATCAAGTGATCCTGCTGCAAAGCAAAACACGAAAATGGTTAGTTACAAGGTTATGATCAGAGGCAAGAAAAAGCGAAAGGAAAAACGCCGGGCGGATTTACCCCTCAGCTCCCCTGCCCAGGAGGTCCTCAACTGAATTCCAGGGGCCCGATCGCAGAGCCCGAGGGTGGACACTTGGAAGAACTTGTTCTTCCACCCCTTGTTGTTGCTCGGGTAGTTGACTATAATCTTTCTCCCCTGTCGAGCCGCTAGAGAAAAGAACCCGACTTCCCTGTGAACAGTGAATGGTCGATGGGTCCACAAGAATTCGTGAAAGAGTGAGCTCATACTCGAAGACTTGAGGCCAGAGAGAGATCGACCCCATCAGAAACCTCTACCCATTCGGGGCTAACTGTCCGGGGGCAATCCCGTGGTAAATCATAAGGTCTCGGGCGATGGGGTGGAGAGGAATGCGAAAACCAGCCATAAGGGTATCCTCATAGAAGGTGACAAAGCCCGACTGGTAGAGGTGGGCTCCGCCGGGTTTGACGGCCAAGGAGCATCTGCCAGGAATGACGTACCTATCCCTGATCCGGCCAAGGTCCTAGGCGCGCAATGTGGACGGAGTAGACTCATAGTCGAACACAACCCTGGGGTCAGGCTCTCCCGGCGTCTCGTCGCTTGGGCCGCGCAAAACAGATGCTACGGGGGCCTCCTGGTCTAACTCGTCATCCGACACTCAGATCGGGACCCTTAACTATGGTGGTCCAACGGTGTAGCGGACAGTTGGTCCAGGATCATATCCGGTGTCCCGGACCGCGATTGTTCATCCTCCGATCGAGAGGAAGAATCAAAGCTAGAATGGCACATCTCTGGTCTTCCTACAGTGGGATGGGGGAATAAGTGACGACCTTGATACGGGTCGGAAACTCCTAGTCTGAGGTACAGAGGGGGCAAAGTGACAAGCCTTAAGGACAAAGAGTAAAGGGTCCTTAGGGTGAGGTGACACTCGGCTAAGAATATCCCGGGATAACCCGCTCAATTCAACTGACCTGACGTACCACCTGATTAAAGGAAGAAGCAGAACCTAAGGAAGAAGAAATCCCACTCCCGCTCTAACCCTAGGGGATTCGCTCTCTCCAGCTTTACTCCAGAAATAAGAGATGGTGGAAAACAGTGAATTGAACTGAGAAGCAGAGACTTACAAAAAAGAGCGTAGAGAAAGGACTCGGGATGCTTGACCGGGGACTTTTGCTCTCAAAACCAATCGGTTGTATCTCTTGGCAGCAAGAAAGAATGAAATTGACAAGTGTTTCTTATATACACGACGTCAACGGCCCAGATCAAACCCGATCCAACGGTTGCGAAGCTTTCCCGCGTAAATTGCCTGACAGCTGTCACCTCGGGCACGTGGAGCGTCGCCTCAAAAGGCGCGCGCAATGAATGCGCGACGTGATGGTCCGGTTACCATACAACTAGTTAGTTATGTCAACACCGACTTTGTTGGATCCTGACCAGGTCAACCACTAGCTGACACGTGGCAGACATCGGCCTTAGGGCCTCAGAGCCACCGCTCGATCCGGACCCCGGCTGACCAGCATGACGGATCATCCCCCTAGTAGGATCCCGGCCTCCTTCCCAGACGGTTTTCCATATCAATACTAATTTTCAATCCTCATCCAATGAAGCATCGCATCAGCCTTGAAAATGGGGGGCAGCTGATATGTACAAAAATATCAAGTCAAAGTCAAACCTCGCCACCTCAGCAAGGAGAAGCCGAGTCATCTTAAAATTAGGCTGACTACTCAACCCTCCCGAGCAGTTGTGTAGAACCGCCCGGTGCGGTCCCCAGCTCGGGAATTCGTTCTAGACTGGCCCCACGTGGGCGCACTCTAAGAAGGTGTGACTACTTGCCCAGCAAGCCTCCAAACAGTTTCCTATCCCAGCTGAAGGACTAATGGAAAGAGCAAGTAGTTTCCTAAACCACTTAGGAAACTCTCCTTGAATCATGTAAACCAATTGTAATCAGATTGGGTTTCCTAATCTGATAATTTACCTTCTACGGGTGGCCTCTTGCACTAATAAAAGAGGTCCCTCACCCCCTGTAAAGGGGATCGCATTCTTAACCTAGAGAATAGCAAATTACATCACTATTTTGCATATACCTGGTCGGTTTCTGGTAGTGCCGCCCGTCTTGTTGGCTCACCAACAGCCGCCGGTGATCTGTTAGTGAAGCGCACCGACGCACACGTGGACGTAGGTCACCTCATTAAAGGGGCCGAACCACATACAAATTACCTGTGTTCATTCCTCTCCCTCTAAGTTATCCTTACCCGGATTTTGGCATCATCATACTCTTTACACCCACCTCTTATCAGTATCAAAATAATTAATAAAAAAAGCTTTATACATACCCACCAATATCAACAAAACCTAGATAGTATTTAAGTTAGTTTGAGTCATATATACTCATCATAGAGCATCATTCGAATACTTTGGAGGAAAATATAGACCAAGAGGTATGATTTTATTTTTTTTTTAAACATTTAATCGAACATTAACCATTGAAGAAATCAACAGTGTTCGGATCTTTAAAATAGAACAAATTATCAATGTTCCACCCAATACCACCAAACAAATTCTTAATATTTCACCAAGTACCCCCGAACAAATCTACATTGTTCGACCTAATCCCACAGAATATTTGAATATTGTTCCATCAATATCAATTGAACAAGTCTGAAATCTATGAAGAGGTTAGTGTACCGTGAGAATCACAAATATGGAGGAGTCTTCTTCAGTGAGAATCACACCACCATGGCTTCTTCAAAGTCGTGAGTCACTGCTGTAATTTTTTGGTGTAATTAGTTAGGGTTCAGTTGCAAATTACAAAGGGAAGATGATGATGAATATGTTAGGTGTAGAGAGTAAATGAAATGGGAGATAAAAGGAGAGTGTATAAAGTAGTTAAGGTTATCTTGGGAATAGGGGATGGGTGTAGAGTAGGGGTGAAAGGAAAACCGAGAAAACCGAACCGACCGACCGAACCGAGTGGTTTGGTTCGGTTTCGGTCGGTGTGACTAAGCCCTCGGTCGGTTTCAGTTTTGATTTTATGAAAAAGTCAGTTGTCGGTTCGGTTTCGGTTCTTCTTATAGCTAGACCAAAACCAACCGAACCGAACCGAAATATTTAACTATGTATATATGCAGAGTATTCCTTTGAAAATTGAATAGTGTGCTTTTTTGTGTTTTTTAATTATTGACAGTATTGACAGGCTGTTTGACAGGCTATGTTGACAGCTACTGCTGTATTGATATGTCTTGTAATGTATATTTTATTGTTTGCTTTAACATTAGTTTATTATTAGTTGATAAACTTGTCAAATGAATAAAGCACGTTAGTCCTTGTCTCCTTGGGAACCACACTTTTCATTGACTAAGAAGTTTTGAGAGCTGTGACTTTTAAAATTTTAATGTAAATGGTTTTGAATCTTTTCATTTCATTACACTAACCATAAAAGAATTCAATCTCTCTCAGTATATCACCCAAAATTAGAAGCCTAACCAAAAATGCCTCACACCTCAAACACTCACCACCACTATCCTCCAATCGGCACCTCCACTATCCTCCAAACGGCAGCGACTCTCTTTCTCTCTCTTCCTCAAGAACATTGTTTTCAAGATAGGAGAAAGGTGTGTTTGAAATCTAAACACCCTAGATTCAGTTTCTATGGTTTTTTGTAAGAAAAGTTTCTATTTTTTTAACTCTTGATTTTTTGAGATCTATCAAATATGATCTTGATTTTTTTGAAAATCTTGTTTTTAACTCTTGATTGTTTTAAATCTATCAAATGATTCAAATATGTCTTCAACTTTATCATCCTCTACCTTTTAACATTTTCAAGAAACACATTCAAAAACAAGTGTTTAGGATTCGACCGAACCGACCGAAACCGAACCGAACTAGTCTCGGTCGGTTTGGTTCGGTGTACTAGGTACTTCGGTCGGTTTCGGTTTTGGCTGTTCATAAAACCGATATATCGGTTCGGTGTGGTTTTAAGGGTGAAAACCGACCGAACCGAACCGATTTCACCCCTAGTGTAGAGAGTATGTTGTTTTAATTTTAATTGGAATAGTGGGTGTGAAGAGTAAGTGGGTGTGAATAGAAGTACCCTTTAGAGATTCAATTTTAAAATAAATTTATTTTTAAATAGGTAGAGCTTAGTGGACTAAAATCTAAGCTACCATGGGGCTATATTAAGGCTGAGTTTGGCCCCCTTTTTGAGGGGTGCTTTTGCTTTTTAAAAGCACAAGCTCATATTTTAGTGTTTGGCAATCAATTTATTGGACTTTTAAAAAGTTGAGCTTGTGCTTTTTTATGGGCTTTTAAAAGCTGTAAATAAGGTCCTTTTAAAAGCCCAAAGGAGCTTTTTTTTTTTACGGGAATCAAAATTCCCAATCGTGACCAATATACATCGACAGTCTCTCTTCTCTCTGCCCTAACTCTCCAGGCGACACACACACTCTCTCTCTCTCTCCGGCGACTCCCTCTCTCTCTCCGGCGACCCTCTCTCTCTCTCTCCGGCGCAAGTCGAAGTTTAAGGTACCCTGTCTCTCTGGCGCTACTCAGTTACTTGCTCTCAGACTGAAGACTCCACCAGATCTGATTTGTAGAACAAAGAGGTACCACAACTTTAACCCTAACACATTCATCTACATCTATATTTTTGATTTAGTGATTTGGGTTATTTTCTAAATTCTGTTAATCTGTAGATCCTATTTGTTTATGCTTACATATTTCTGATTCAGTGATATCGAATAGAGAATACCATGGCTTCATACTCTTATTTTACTTTCGTTGTGTGAATATAAGATTAACATGGTTTTCTACACATCTTATTGACCTGATGTATTTTACACACATCCGGCTGTTAATCCTATTTATTTTACAGAGTTTTCATTTTATATGGAAAAGCATCTCTGCATATTTCCCATAAATATGATGCCATCTTTTTCCAGACTTGTTAGCAGCCTGCAAGTGTAATATTGTCATTTGTTAGGCATGACTTTATTAACCTCAAGTTGATTTTTATAGTTTGGAACTAACTTTTGGTTTGAGAGTCTTCTCTGTCTCGGTTAGGGATCTTTTCATTAGGACTCATAATTATAAGCCTTGTCTCTTTCTGGGCTGCCCATTTTAAAACTTCAGAATGGCAAAATCAATTGGAACCTTTGATAAGATCATCTTTAATTAATTTAGATTAGCTTAAATCAATCAAGGAAGCGATGCAAAAAAATTAAATTTAATAGCAACTACAACCACGACTAATAAATGTATAATGCCTCAAAGGGTCTTTTTTTTCCTTAACCTTGCTAGCCCAACAATAGGATAGTAGTCTCAAAGAATTGGGATAAGCTTCCTTTTAACATAAAGTTTGGAATAAGCAAGTGTAATGATATATATATATATATATATGTTCCCAAATTTGGGATAATAAATAGCAATGCTCTTGGAATAAACATAAACATCTCAAAGATTATACTTTCATTCAAGTAATTTAGGTAATTGGCATATATTTAAGAGATACAGATTGTAAGGATCTTCACATGTCAGTGCACAGAATATGAGTGTGATTTGTTAATGGAAATTTTTGCTAGAATAGATATTGGAATCAGTCCTGATAATCACATTTTGCTGAGAAACCAAAAGTTTTGTTTCAAGATTCTGCTACAATTTTCAACTGATGTCCAAACAAGAAGCACACTGCTATTGATGAATGAAATTGGTTTTGTTTTTAACATGGTTCAACTGTAACTGCTAAGAAAAAAAAATAAGTAATAAATATTTGCTTTCGTTGAGAGTTGAACTCAAGACCTCCCGCTTACTAAACAGGTGCTCTAACCAACTGAGCTACAAAAGCACTTACTGGAAAAGCATCTCTGCATATTTCTCTTCATCATTCTGTTAATCCTGAAGTACATGCTTTCCAAAACTGAGGTCTTTAATGTCATGTTCACTTGATTCTTTGAAGGCATGCAAGCCATTTATTTTTCTGTCGTTTGTTTTGCTTAGACTTTCAATTCCTTCATCTGTTTCGTCCTCAACATGGTTTGGCAATTTGTATGATGTAAATGATGGGTGTCTTCCATTCACTTTATTTTTATGAAATAGAATTTTGAGAACAATGTTTCATTTTTAATGTCTGTCCTTTCATAGCATGTAAAGGTCTTCTAATTTATGAGAACTTTATCTCATAGTGTTTGTTTATTTTTATATTGTGGACAAAATTCCTCTATTTGAGATACTCCTTAAGTGACTATAACCCAAGTTCAAAAGCTCAATACTAGTTTAATGCAGCATCAAATAATTGGTACATATGTAAATGTTGTGTTGTTTAATTACCATCTCAAAAATTGGAGCAAATATTTGGTATCACTGTTATACCATGTAGAATTGTATCACCTCTCACAGATTGTAAATTTTTGTTGAGTTGGAGGAGGATTCTCCTGAAAATAGGGGGCCAAATGGATGTACACAAGCTTTCTATTGTAATCATATAATGTGATCGATGTATGTTATTGGAAACAATAAGTAGCGCTTAACTTGATTTATTGGTAAGTTCACTTTCGTCTTTGTTGAACTTCTTGTTGTTTATTATTCAACCCTTGTCGGGTTCATTGTTTATTATTCAACCCTTGCCGGGTTCGTTGTTTTTTAATTCAATCCTTGCTGGATTCTTGTGTTTTTATTCAATCCTTGCCGGATTTTTTGTTGTTTTAAACTATGTTTTGATTTAAATGGGTATCAAGGGGATAATGTGTTTATGTGAGCATAGGAAAGCTTGTGTAGTCTTATCGAGCTCAATTGATTATTATATAGGAAATTCTTGATAATTTTTTTTTATCATTGTCTAGATGGGTAAAAGCAAAAAACTTAGCATGTCAGAGGAGTCATATGATAAGGCATTTTGGGAAAAAGAACAAGTGGATAGCTTTTGTGCATTGTGTATCAAGTTCATTGATGGAGGACATCTAAAACATACTCATTTTTCTGAAGATGGTTGGGATTTATTAATGACGGAGTTCCCAAAAGTTACTGGAAAGCGTTATTCTAGGAAACAATTGAAAAATAAATGGGACAGTCTTAAAATAGATTGGAAGTTATGGAAGCAATTAAAGGGGAAGGACACTGGTCTTAGGTGGGATCCAGTCAAGAAAACTGTTGATGCATCTCATGCTTGGTGGGCAGAGAGATTGGTATTGACTATTGTAGAGCTTCTTATTATCTTTTGTAGGCTTATCCTAAAGCGTCAAAATTTTGAAAGAATGAAATTGATCCAGAGTTTGAGAGCACTCTAGATAGGATGTTTTTGAAAACTGTGGCAACTGGTGAGTTTTCTTGGGCACCGTCATGTGGTGAACTTCCTGGCGACGATTTGGATAAGGTAGCATCTGAAACAATTAGTCTAGAGAGTGACAGTGATTCATCTACTGGTGCTGGCGCTGGACCTAGTGCTAGTGCTAGTGCTAGTGCTAGTGTAGAGAGCACTCAAGCCAAGAAAAGGAAACATGTAAATCAATCAAAGCCAACCCAACCGAAGGGACGGAAAGTAGGAAGTGCACAAAAAATGACGTTGTGTCTTGAGCGACTTGTTGGAGCTGTAGAGAATAGGTGTAGAAGTGCTACATCAGTTAATAGTGATAATTCTGCACCTAATATTGCTACCGTAATTGCACAAATGGATGAGATGCCTGATTTGGACCCAATCGGAGAGCTTTATATGTTTGGTCTTGAACTCTTCAGAAATAAAGAGAACCGAGAGATATTTGCTGCATTGAAGACAAATCAAGTTAAGCTTGTATGGCTACAAAAGCAAAAGGAGGCACAAGACAAGAAATCACTAGATTAGACGAAAGTGGCTTGGAAATTAGTGATAATGTAATTAGGTACTTTGGAAAAGAAGTTAGCTTATGTTTTTGGAAAAGAAATTAGTTTTCTTTTTGTTTTGGATATGTAAAGACAAAGTTTTGGATCTTTTTTTGCTATGTTTAAGTTATCTAATTTGATTGTTGCTACTCTTGCTTATGAAATTGAATTCTTGTTTTTCATGCACATTCATTGTACTTGTATTTGTTACAGTTATGGATGGGGATAATAGAGAAAGTGATGATGAAATTTTGGAAGATGTGGCAATTGCGGCGGGTGCTTTTTGCACATATTACCAAAAATACATTCGTAAAGAGCCATGTATGACTTCCTCACATACTGGTAATTTGTGGCTTACAGAGATTTTGTAAGGAAATGATAGTCGATGTCGAAATATGTTTAGAATGGAGAAGGAAGTGTTTCATAGGTTAAGCTATGAGTTGAAAACTGTTTATGGATTAAAAGGTTCAAGAGATATGAGTGTTGAAGAAATGTTGTCAATGTTCTTGTATATTCTTGGAGGTGCAAATTCAAATAGAGATGTTAGAGAAAGATTTCAGCACTCAGGTGAGACAGTAAGTAGGTATTTTGGAAAAGTTTTAGATGCGGTATGTCGTTTGGCAATGTTCATAATACAACCGGAGGATCGTGAATTTAAGGAAATACCAAAGGAAGTTGTTGGAGATAGTAGGTACTATCCTTATTTCAAGGTAATATACTTTGGTGAATTTGTTATTTGAGAGTACGTTTAATAATTTTGTTTTATTTAACTTTGCACATAAAGAAGTTTTATATTGGCAGGATGCCATTGGTGCAATAGATGGCACTCACATTCCGGCAGTTGTTAAAGTAGAAGATCAAGTGCGATTTATTGGTAGAAAAGGAATTCCAACTCAAAATATAATGGCTGCGGTAAACTTTGATATGCAATTCATATTTGCACTAGCGGGTTGGGAAGGCACAGCTCATGACACACGCATATTTTTACATGCCATCCAAACTCCTGAATTAAACTTTCCAAAACCTCCAAAAGGTTAGGTTTACTATCTTTATTAATATAGTTTAATATTGAGAGTGTGCTTATATCTAATATGTTTTTTTTATCCATCGATTTAATTTAGGTAAATATTATTTGGTTGATTCAGGGTACCCACAAATGGAGGGGTTTTTACGACCCTATAAAGGTACATACCATTTGCCCGATTTTCGTCGTGTTGGCGGGCCATCTGGAACACATGAAGTATTCAACCATGCTCATTCTTCATTGAGGAGTATTATTGAGAGGACATTTGGAGTGTGGAAGAAGAGATGGAAGCTTTTAAAGAGTATGCCAAGTTTTAAGTATCAGAAGCAAATGAAGATAGTTGTTGCTTCTATGGCGTTACACAATTACATAAGGCGGTATGCGTCACGTGATAAAAAATTCAGCAAATACTCGGACCCCAATGCAGTCATTCAAGACGATGAAACTACAAATGAAGAAGAAGACTGTCTTGAAGCGGAAAGTGCTAGTGGCGTAACAAATATGGATAGGGTTCGGAATATGATTGCAGCTACTCTCATGTCCGATCGTTGATGTCTTTTATTGTGTGGGAGTATGTGTCTAACCTAGAACAACTTTAATACCAATTATTTTATTGTTTGGGTTGCAACTTCTTCTATTTAGTATATCTAGAAAGACAAGGTTGTAATATAGTTATGCTTTTCATGTCTTGTGGATTTGTGCTATGTATGTATGTGTCAAACAAGGCAATTTGATGTGAAAAGTTGTTTGTGTACATTGTGCATGTTATTTGATTCACTTACAGTAGTGTTATTTTGTCCTAATTCAGTGTTCAAAAACAATTTTAAAAATATAGCAATATATATCCTTGTTGAATTTTGAATGAATATATCAAGGTTTTCAAGAGTTGAACCACAAAAAGCAAAACAAAACACACACACACACACACACACTTCTATTTGGTAATTTTTTTCAACTGTTTTGAATATAGAGCATATTTGTTTCCAACTCTTTAACTTTGGTTAAATTTCAATTTAGAGCATAGTTGTCTTGTATCTTTTAGAGACCAAAAGCTAAAACTTAGGAAGGAAAAAAAAAAATTTTGGTTCTTTATAAGCTACACTAGGGGCGGTTTGGAACTGCATAACTGTGCGGTCCGGTTAAATTTCAATTGGCCCCAGTGCTACTTAATGTCTATTTTAGTCAATTAATACATTTTTGAAGCTTTTACAACTTTTTTACCAAACGCTCACTATGAGCTTTTGCTTTTCATCAGCAGCTTTTGTACATAGTTACCAAACACCTCATAGCTGCTTTTTATAAGGAGCTTTTTAAAAGCAGCTTTTCATAAGGAGCTTTTAAAAAGTCACAGGGGTGCCAAACTAGCACTAAATAGCAAACGGAAAACGTACCACCTGTCAGATTTGTTATCAGCATGAACGCAATAATATTAGCATAAATTCACATTACTTCGACGACTCAG
This sequence comes from Hydrangea macrophylla, assembly GCA_033977485.1. Taxonomy (NCBI): domain Eukaryota; kingdom Viridiplantae; phylum Streptophyta; class Magnoliopsida; order Cornales; family Hydrangeaceae; genus Hydrangea; species Hydrangea macrophylla. The sequence continues at coordinate 51,165,469 of CM066992.1, read as the reverse complement.
GTTCCCCATAACAACATTTTTGGATTATAAAAGGAAGCCAAAAAGAAATAATAGGGCATAACATCTAAGCAAATTGTCAAATCCATAAATACAAATAGTACCATCACACCTCTACTTGGTGGTTTGAATTTGAAACATCATCATTTTGAAAAGAAAAAAAACAATAAATACAAACGTATAAACATACAAGTCATACATAAATATCACACATTAAAAAGGGTGATTCAACATAATTAACCATAAGTATGCCTCCAGCCATGACCTCCCAAGGGCAGTGCCCCATCGTCGCAGCCGATAGTATCAGGGCTATAGCCCGTGTTCCATTTTGCCCGGCCGTGTGTGCCGTTGATCTTTGGACTCGGGCTTCTTGGGGCCTGATAGGCTGTAGTACCTCCACCAGAACTTGAAGAGTCATAACTTGGCCCAACCGCTGTTCCCCTCTTTCCCAATGGGTTCCACTGGGATACCAACGGGCTATGCTGTTTGAGCGAACCCTGGCTTCGGACCTTAGCCTTTGCGGATTGGGTTGGGGCCATGTAGCTTGGGACATTGTCCGAGCTGGATTGATGGCGTTGGCGGGCTGGGTAGTGAATTGATTCGATTTGGTCCCCGCTCAACCTGCCAGTGTTGATGTTTTCTGAGCCCAGTGGTGTAACCAAGTCCATTTCAACAGTCTTCTCTGACATTTCATCAGCGGCGGTGGTCAGGGTCGCATAGGAGCCATCTTGAGGTCCAAATTGCCGGACGTGGTATGGTTGTGAAGCCATCCAGCGCTCGAGCCAGTTCCAACCCCATTGTGGCTTTTCACCATCTTTGGTGTAGACCCCAACATCTTCACTGTTTGGATCGGAATGGACGAGCTCATGTTGCTGCTGCTGTGGTAATTTAAAGAAAACAAACTATGATTAAGTGACGTTCAATTGCATAGCATTCTTGGCAAGTAAAAAAAAATTACGATGTGGGAACCCCCTCCAAAGTCTGGAAAAAGTACCCAATCAAGCAAAGTAAACCTTGATATGGCAACCACTGACAAGTTACAACCACCAGGTAAAGACAGGGCATACACCAGTAGGGCTCGAACTTGGGAGGTTTAGTCATCCCAAGCAAGATCCATTTCAACTGGCCAGGCTACACTGATAGATTTGCAAGTATTATGGCACTAGCAAAAAATCAAGATACTTTTCTACCTTGAGGCGTGTCTAGGACATCGTATTTCAGGTGTTAATCCCCCACTTTGCTGCCGGGTTCAAAGCAATCACACCTCAGGATACAAAAACGTCACCGGTTTGCATGCAAAAGAGCGAGAAAATTCAGTTGGAAATGACTTCCAAGAGTGTTTATTCTGTGTATCTCCCTAATCAAGTCAAATAGTGCAAGTGCCAATTGCCATACATGTGCGCAACACTAGAAGAACATTACCCCAAGAGTCCCTCTCATTCATCCTTAAGAGTACTTGCCCATTTTAATTTTCTATCTACTACTCAATCAACATTTATATTCAGCATCAAGCCTAACAAACAAAGACAGTAACTCACCTGGTATGTATAAGCATAGGCAAGGGCTCTCTCCCTTTTCATCACAGCATCATGTCTTTTCAGGTTACTTTCCTTGATAGTCTCCTTGTTCTTATGCCTCCCATCCCAACCTTCACTTTCAACATTCTTCATTGGGCTCCTCAAATTCTGATCCACTTCCTCTGTCCTGAGTCTTTCTGTACCGTCCACCTTCTGATGAAGTTTCTCATGTGTTAATTGGAGTCTCCGTGCTCGCACTCTTCCCTGTACTCGTACCAATGCTTGCATGCACCGCATTGTCATCTGTGCTTGCTTGCGCACGTTATGGCCCCTCACCAGTGCTTGTAGCCTAACCAGCCCCTTCAATGCACGCAAAGCTCTTCGAGCCTTCAAAACGAGTAAACATTGTAGGCAGGGGCTAAAATTAGGAGAGGGTTATTTTGTGGCAAAAATGAAAAGCTAAGCACCACTTCAAATCACACTAAATAACTAGCTAGGCCCACACTGCAACCTTCTAGTTAGTAATTCAGCAGTGGAGGCCCACGGTGAATTGCAGCAGTGGAGGATGACTTCTCAACGAATTTGGTACAACTACTGGATCAAATTTATTTACTCATTTATTTTTTGATGATGTGGAAACCTTTTAAGGCTGGGGCCAATGGACCATAGCATACAGTGTTAATCCCCAAGATACTTCCCTGCATACTGGCAAACACCCGCAAACTACCGGGGACCTAATTCAGGATGCCTGGGTTTACTGTTTGTCCCACAAATTTAACTAGTAAAATTCCAAAATCTGAGCCTAGATATCTATCGCTTGAAACTTGAGCTAAATTATTGTTTTCTTTATTTTAAGAAATTTATATGCACAGTGCATATACACATATTAACAGAAGTGAATCGTATTATTCACAATTCACCACAATTTTTGATTCATAATTTTGGCAAACCGATTCACGATTTGACCTTAACAGTCCCACTAGCCTAGTTCCAATATTGGGCTATTTTGACTGGTTGGAATAATTAGGACAAATCAATTGCCTTAAATTAGATTACAAAGGGTTCAAGGATAAATACAAGTCTTAGTCTACTTTTATGCATGTACAGTGTGCTCAAATATATATCAAATAGTATAATGTGTTGTGACTTATGTGAGTAAGAAAGGGAGTATATAGTATTACAAGGTATCCTCGGTAATATGACTGTATGAGAGTTGCTGCTCTTTCTTCCTTAGAGGGGCGTCCATAACCGGCCAATCGAACAACTTTTGCCGCTGCTTGAGCTGCTGCAACTGCAGCTTCCGCGGCTGCAGCAGTCGCCACTGCCACTGCAATAGCATGATTTCTATCTTCAGCCGCCGGCGATGACCCATCGCTCTCCTCATTCGTGACATCCGGAGAACTTTCTGCCGGAAAATGTTCAAATGACACGACCTCCGGCGCTTCGTTTTGCCATTTCTCTACATTATCTTTCTGAAAATCATGCCATTAACAATTGGTAATAGCAAATTAGCAACAATCAACAGAAATGATTCATTTCACTTCAATTATACACAAAAACTTTATAAATTGTCATTAGATCAGATTAGTGTCGACTAAATCATAGCAAGAACTTTTGGGGTTGATTGGGATCTAACATAGTAAGCACATGGTGGTCAAAAATGGATGATGTGATAGCTTAGGTGGCATGATAAGTGTATTTCATGATCAGCCCTGTAACTGTTTGGTCATGTTGATGAGGGGACCATTTGCCCCAATTTGTTTTCATGGTCCTATTTAGTGAATGAATGGGTCATACTTTAATGTGAGCCAGTGATATTTCATCAATCACCGATGAATTGCTACAGACAGATCAACAGATGAATTGCAATGCTTCTACTAAATTTTGATGTGTCTAAGCTTTTGTATAAACCAAAATATGTTTTTGAAAGAACAGAACAGGGCAATCTCTGTCACATTCAAAAGGGTACTACAATTATTGTAAAGTAAATTATTTGTCATCATTGTAAATTTGAATGATCCATTAAAAAAGTTTGGGTGAATAATTTATTTCATTGAATGCGTTAGCCAGTACAGAATGCAATCCTATCTTGAGTATTTACCGCGCAAATTCACCACCGTGAATGTATTGTACTCTTTGTTCGTGCATATGTACCTTGCTTGTATTCAACAAATGCCAATAAAAATAAAAGAAAATCACGATGACAATTTGAAATTGTTTAGCAAATAATTGTGATACCATCAATTTTTGAACTATAAGTTTGGAATTTTTTTTTTTAGAGAGAGAACAAATCCGAACAATTATTAACAGATGTAAATTGATTGGAAATTGGTAATTCCATTCGCATATGGTTGTATATACATATAACGTATACATGTATATATATATATATACGCACGTACACACACACACACAAACGAACTGACCTTCTTCTCCGGCAAGTCCTTGGAAGAATGTTTGAATACTTTCTTCACTGTCGAAAACCAGCCGCTACCTTTCTTCCCCATTTCCTGTCAGAGTCAGGAAACAGTTATATATATATATATATTTATATATATATATATATATTGCACATTGGTTAAGCACATTGGGCGATGCAGTAGGGCTTAAAAAGCCAGGAAGCCGTGTATGGGTAAGTCTAGTGTGCTCATCCAGTGCGCTTACGCAGATATATACTGAAATACAGAGCATAGTCTAAGATATTATTGTTAGGTTTTTGATAATAAAAAAAAAACGGCAATCAAAGTGATACCATTCACTAATATGCATAAGAATAATTCCATATATATATATGATATGATATACACAAATATGAAATAAAATGTGAATAAAACCTGAGAGAAGATATATGTTAGTGTTTTGTCATGATCTGTTTCTTCTTCTTCTTCACGTTCATCGATCGCTTCAGAGTATGTATCATGGGAAACTGTAGAAAAGGAAGAGAGAGAGAGAGAGAGAGAGAGAGAGAGGGGGGGGCAAAGGAGTTGTGAGAGTAGTAACTGCACACCCGCGCATTCGCCGTTAGTATTTATCACTCTCACGGAAGGCTTCTAATAGACAGTTGGCCTTTCCCACCTGGATTTCTGACACGTATGCATTGCCTTCATACCATAGATTTTGATCAATTTTTTTGGGGTAAATTACATTAACACCCCCTGAGTTATGACTAATTTTTCAAATACCCCTGAACTAAAAGATGCAAGTTGCAACAAACCGATGCCCTCTAAGGGCAATGCTAGAGGCACTAACAAAATCCATTAACACTTACTAACACATTCTATCTCTCTCCTAGTGGCACTGTAGGGTTTTTGGATGGTTTGGAAAAAAAAAAAAAGACAGGATAGTATTAGAGGGCGAATAATATTTGGGGCACTACAAAATTCTACTAACACTGGCACTACCAAATTCTACTAACACTGTGTTAGTAGAATTTGGTAGTGCCCCAAATATTACTCGTCCTCTAATACTATCCTCTCTCTTTTTTTTCTTTTTTCTTTTTTTTTTTCTTTTTTTTTTTTTTTTTCAAACCATCCAAAAAATCAATATTTTTGTAGGATAAGTCTTTGGGCACAAATAAATCTCACAAATACAATTCACAAATACTACAATTTGTCTATCTCTCTTATATATGGACCCCACCAAAGATAGACACATATGTGGTGTTTGTGAGATTTGTTTATGCCCAAAGACTTAGGGTATGTTTGATAACCCTATTAAGTACTGAAAATTAAAATATTCAACACTCATTCTTTTTCAGTTCGTTTGATAACTTACCAGTTCATTGAAAAAGCAGCCAAAAAACTACTGAAAAGTTTAAGTGAAAATTTTCTAATGAAAATAATCACTGAATGCATTCTATTTCAGTAGTTGAAGCATTGTTTTTAGTATTACAAATTCAATCACTTAAAATTTTCAGTACTTAAAATTCAGCACTTAATTTTCAACACTTAATTTTCAATTTTATCAAACGCACCCTTACTCATTTTTGTATCATGTAAGTGTAACGGTGTAACTAACACATGATACAAAAGTGTTAATGACATGACAATTTTACCTCTTCTTTGAGCCGTTAAAAATTTTAGAATAAAATTACATAAAATTTTGTATATTACGAATGATAATTTCGTCCTAAAATCTCCAATAGCTCAAAGATGGGATAAAAAAAATATCATGTTATTAATATTTTTGTAGCATGTGTTAGTCACACGATACAAAACGTTACTCCCTCCGTCACATATTAAGAGTCTCTTTTGGGAATTCCAACTTATTAAGGGACAACCTTGATTTTGGTGAGTTTTTCAACTTTTCAATATTGACCTTTTTTAAATTCAAAATTATAGTGTCACATAAAATAAAATAAAATAAAATAAAAAAGAGAATTAAGAGTTGGATATGATAAAGGGCAAATTTGAAAAGTGTGTATTAAAGTACTTTGACTTTTTAAAGAGGACTCTTAAAATAGGACATCAAAAAATGACATTAAAGACTCTTAATATGAGACAAGGGAGTAGTTTTTTTTTGGATGGCATTTTAAAGGAAGGGGTGTTAGTGAAAATCAATGTTTTAGTTGTGGGAGTCAGTTTATTGAATTTTGCAATTTAGGGGTATTTGCAAAAGAGCTTTAGTTGAGGGGGTGTTACAGTTTTACTAAGGGTAAATTACATTGACCTCCCTAATAAGGTCAAATTATATGAACTTTTCTTGAGGTTTGGGGTTGAAAAACACTTTTCTCTCCATTAGATGATCAATTGATCGTAAATTTGATTGTTAAATTTTCTTATAATAACCAATTTATCCTTACTAAAGTCCTCTAAAATTTGTATATTAGTTTTTCTCTAGTATATATGAATATGGAAGAGTATTTCTTGAATGATAAATTTGCCTATTAATAATGTTTTGATTTCTTAAAATAATAAGTTATACTTAATATTTTGGGGTATCTATGTAATTTTGCATAGATCATTAACTTTGTTAAGATTCCATCTTTCATGAGGAGGTACCTGTAATTTTATCTTATCTCAAGAGATGTCAATATAATTTACCTTTTTTATTATGATATTATTATCCCAACTTTAATATTCCGTCAAGTGAAATAACTTATTAATTAACGCATGATTGTAATATTGAAACAATCTCTTTGACACATACAATAGAACTGTGTATAATTATTTTTTCGGATGACGAGGACAAATCATTCATCTTGTCCTCCGTGACTTCAGGATCTTCGCCAGTATTTTAGACAATTTACATATTACCATTTTATTGGGTAGAACACGGTCAAATTCCATACACGTGCACTGACCCATTACACACGTACTAGATAAATTAGGGAGGAATGAGCCAAGCTCTGAGTAAAGTTCGTCCAACTACTTGAGATTCGTCATTCCATTCCACTCACACTATGTCTCCTTGGAGTTTAGAACCTTGACCTCTCTTTGAAACACCAAGAGCTCTGGACAACCCCTGAATTTAGTGGTTTTCTTTTTTCGAAAGTAAATACTACTAAAAACACACAATCACTGGAGGTCATGGTCTACTGGTACTTGACTTATTTTAAGTACCGTTTCTAATTCCACAGCTAAAATGAATATGTCTGCTATCTATTGTATTTAACCTTTGACCAATCATTTTTACCTTTGTTGAATCATAACCTTGTTTAGTTAGTAGATGATAAGTAACAAGATTGAAGTCTGCCATGTTTTATAGTAGTTGATGAGTAACAAGATTGAAATCTGTAATGAACAAGTGCTTAAGATTATTGCAATGATCTCATCTAAACAAATAAAAATAAATAAAAAGCCGATTATGGCAATGATATATTTTCACATCATTTCAGAAGAAAACGTCACCAAATGTTTTGGTAGTCAATTATTTTTGTTATATATTTTGATTACTTTAAGTAAGACAGGTGATCATAGGCAAAATTTGCAATAATTAGAATTATATGATGGTAATATTATTTAAGACTATACTTATAATTTTTGTGAGTTCCTAATTTAAAAATTCGTCAACATGTTTCAGTTAATATGCATCACAAATCTTTATGTCCAATCTTGGGGGAAAAAATAAAGAGTTTTGGTTTCCTCCTACATGCAAAGTGAAAGGTCCCAAAGAGCTTTTTAACCAAACAAATCAGCTAAACTAAAAGACTAAAGCTATGTCTTTCAAACTTGAATTCAAAATTTGGTTTCCAAATTAGTTGTATCACATCCAGTGACATATAATACACTAATCACGTCACAACTAACTAAACGTTTGAGAACCAAATTTGTGAACCATCGCATTATTCAGACCGAAAGTAAAAGTACCAACTCCGGACGTACTTATAGTGGGGGCGAGTGGGGGTAGGCGCTCCCACTGAACTTTTGGGAAACAAAAAAAAAAAAAAAAAAGTTATATATGATAATTTAAAAAAAAATATTTGGGATTTAGTGGAGTATTTGTTAACTAGGGGGATTTTTAAAAAATTATAGAACATTAACATGACTTTTACCCCCACACATCCACAAAGCCCCCCCCCCCCCCCCCCAAAAGGAAAACATCTAGTACATATATAGACACGAACATATCACCAAACAATAATATGATTTTAGCCTTTGCCCAGGCTACCCTAACCTAGTCTACCCAAGATAGGGCACCTTTTCCCCAAAAAAAGAGCAGACGATGTCCCCTCATATATATCATATCAACAACGCTAGGCACACAATACATTCCACAATATATTGCACAACATGATTTTAAATGCATGTACCATGTGCTATGTAAGTGGTGCATAGAAAAGTGTAAAAAATTCAAATAACACAGGGCACAACACATTTAAAACCCTATTGTGGAATGTGTTATGTGCCTAACATTTTTGATATCATATATACCCACTTTCTATTTCTTTATGAATTTAAAAAAAAAAAAAAGAAAAAGAAACCCTCAAGTGAATACATCATGTATTTTTTTGTATCCTTATAACACTCGTAATTGTGTTTTTGCATTCTATTACATTGTCATGCATGATAATGTGATATGTTGTGCATTTTGGCACATGTGTGAGTGAGTTTTGACTCACGAGCCGATTTGGGTATTTGTATAAGAGAACCCATTGAGACGGTGTTGAATGAGTGTTTGCTGTTGTAAAGTATCTCTGAGTATGAGACGTTCATTGTGGAATACTTTAAATGTTTATCTAGAAATAAATGTTTACCTGTGTATTTCACTATCTGTATTATTTTCTGGTTTAGAATTTATTTCTGATGTTAATTTTAGTATCATGGTGAGGACGAATTAACATGCTACTAATTTGGTAGGCCAATTAGCAATTTCGTAAAATCATGTAGAATTGGAATTTTAGCAACCTAACGGAACTTAGGCAAAAACTTTTATAATTTATAGTTTTCACTCGTGAAGATATGATTTAGCTGTGCAGAAAGTTTCAGAGACTGATTAAAAGTTTTGAGAACTCGTGGGGAGATAAACACAATTCTCGAAAGTGTTGCCTATATATAGATAGAGATGACTTTTATATTTTTATAAAAGTTTAACCTAAAAGCTAGAGAAGGCCAAAAAGGGGATTTAGAGCTTAGAGCTTTCCAGCACAAATCGACGACCTTTTGTCCATTTGTTTTTCCCAGATTTCATATTTGAACACCTTGAGATAAGGGCGTCATTTTGATACCTATTAGGACTCGATTGAATAAGTTTTCCGAAAACTCTTTTTTTAGAATTTTCATAAAAAGTTGATAATTGGATTTTTGATCGATAAGAATCGTAGTAAACGAATATCAGCACGTTCTTTGTGCTCTGGTTTTCTTTGGAACGAGTTTTAAGAGCGTTATTCGGAGGTGAGTGATTCAACTATGTATTTTGGAATGATTTCTTGATATGTATTCATATTTTGTATGAAAGACATGTGTTAGTGTATAAAGATATATAGTGTAGTTCATACTGAGCGATTATATTGATAAGTTCGTCCATTAGCAAGGTGAAATGTTTTGATTATGTCGAAAGCACGGTAGTATGTGATTTGAGCATGTTTAGTTGTTATTTGGGTCAATGGAGTGTGTGTATCAAGCCATCGTTGTGGAGTTGTTATAGGTATAAGGTCGCACATTTGAAGAAAAGAAACGTAGGTCTACCTTTTCACGTGGACGTATTGGCGAGGAGTCACGGATTAGGAGTGCGAAACGTACACCTGGGACTCCGGAGACTATGAAATGTAGAGATGTGAATGCGAGCATGTTTATCATTCATTTGCATGGTTATTTTATTCACTAAGGGATAGCTTAAACAAATCGAATATGTGTGGTTATTTAAATAACCATTTCGAGTGTTAATGTTGGCGAGGAATCGCAAAAGTGAGCACGTGGGTTTGGGAGTTCACTTAGGAGGCGACTCATCACGTACACCTCGTAGTTTGGGTAATAGAATGTTGTACTTAAGATTTATGACTTTTATCTATGTCAAATTTGGAATCGTAGAACAAATTAGTGACATTGTAATTATGTTTTCGTAAGGTTATAACCCAGTTAGGATCGCTTTGATATGAGTTTGTAGCGTGTGTTTTGCCCCCGGATAATTTCATAAAAGCTTTTAAACTTGGAATTCCTACAGAATGTTCTGCTGCAGGAAAACTAGTCAACTGGATCAGGTCCAGTCGACTGCAACTCTTTGTCATTTAGACACTGCATCAATTATTGAAAAACAGTCGACTAGATGGTATTTCAGAAATCAGATCTTTATGCTCAGGCTGGAGTTCAGTCGACCGGACAATGGCAGTCCACTGTAAGTTTAACACCCCAGTAGACTGGACATGGGAGTCAGTCGACTAGGCTAGCTGCTGAGCTTTCCAGCTCTCTGTATCTTGCATTTCCAGTCGACCGGACCTTGGATCAATCGACTGGATTGCTAGTTTTAAAATGGTTTGTTTTCTTTTCCACTGCGTATTCTTAAACTTATTCTTTTGGGAACGTTAATAAATTAGAGTAACATCGGTGGTGTGTCACGGGTTTCGATTTCGCTATTATGGGACCGGACTGTAACAATCCTATATGAAACATGTCTGCTGGAAGTTATTAGCTTGTGATTTGCTTTGAATTGTCTTTTATTTTGATATTTGCGTGGTAGTATGTGTTAAATAAATAATTAAACATATAACACAAATTTTTGTGAAAGAATTATAAGAGAGATTAGTTTGTACAAAAAACTTCACAGAATAGAGTGCATTTTTGTTCACCCATTTAAGGGTTGGGTGAGCATAACCCAAGCACTCCATTGGCCAATGCAGCGGGTCTCACGATTAAATAACATTTTGTTTAATCGTGGATCCCACTACATTAACCAATGGAATACTTGAGTTATGCTCACCCAAAGTAAGCAAATGTGAACTCCACAGAATAATACGTAGTACTACTACTACAAAAAAAAAAAAAAAAAAATGTTACTTAGGAGCTTGTACTTCGCAGTATGTACACTCACTGTTTCTGCGCTAAAAATAATCTCAAACGAATAGGGAAAAAAAAAAAAAAAAAAAGCTGTGACATTATACCAAATGAACATCAGTCATTTTAACCAACAAATTCCATTTGTCCCGAAAAGTTTGATCTCGATTATCGGTTGTGGACCTTCTGGTGTATAATCATTATGATCAAATTGGTCAGTAGTCCTGTCAAACTTTTAAGGTACTGATACAAGATGAATTCATTAGCTGTGAAAATTATAAATCTCACCCACATTTTTATTTTTGCATATCCAACATCTAGCTAGATACAGTTGAGGGCATAAAAGTTAAAATAAAATGGGTGGTTTAGTTTAGGTAGATGCACTTTAATTTTGCTTGCATTTAAAGGGAATTTGAAGCAAATGAGTGTGAATGCATATACATATCAATTAGGAGAGAAGGGGGGACTTTTAGTTGGGGTTGTCCTCTAGGTAATGAGCACCTTTCATCATATTTATTTGTTTTACTCTCTTTTTCTTTTCTTTTCTTTTTTTTCTTCTTTTTTTTTCCTTTTAATTATTTTTATTTTACTTAGCGTAGGACATATTTATTTACTTTACTATCATTAATGGTCACAATATGAAATTAGAGCACGGGAAATTAATTGGGTGTGGCTTTGAACTACTAGTTGAGTCAATTGATGTGGTGGTTCATACCATAAAAATAAATAAAATAAATAAAGGTGTCAAATAAATACAAGAGTAAATCTTTGGGCACAAAGAAATCTCACTCGAGCAATGCTAGAGGCACTAACAAATTCTACTAACACTTACTAACACACTATATCTCTCTCCTAGTAGTACTGTGCGAAGAGTAATATTTGGGGCACTAACAACTTCCACTAACACTTACTAACACACTCTATCTCTCTCCTAGTGGTACTGTGGGATCCACAGTAACACACTATATCTCTCTCCTAGTGGTACTGTGCGAAGAGTAATATTTAGGGCACTAACAACTTCCACTAACACTTACTAACACACTCTATCTCTCTCCTAGTGGTACTGTGGGGTCCACAGTGGGTCCCGTAGTACCACTAGGAGAGAGATAGAGTGTGTTAGTAAGTGTTAGTAGAAGTTGTTAGTGCCCCTAGCATTGCCCATGTGCGAATCTCATAGTACTACTAGGAGAGAGATAGAGTGTGTTACTAAGTGTTAGTGGAAGTTGTTAGTGCCCCAAATATTACTCATCTCACAAATACAATCCACAAATAGCACAATATGTCTATCTATCTTCTGATGGGGTCCGCTAATAATGTGGGATTCACAGAAGAGAGAGATAAACACATTATAATATTTGTGAATTGTGTTTGTGAGATTTGTTTGTTTCCAAAAACTTAATTAGATCAACTTTGCAGCAAGAATATGTGTGGTATTTCTCGACCATTGTGGGTAGAGCTGATAGGATTAACTTTTAGGTCAGTTGACATCTTTTGTATTGTTCAGACTATACAATAATTTCTCCCAATGTACCACACTCTTGCACGAGTGTATATTAGGCTGTTGATGTCATTCTTTCATAATTTATACACAAAAGATGAAGACCAAATTATACTGATTTCTACTAAAATTGCATAGACTAATGTTCCACTTATGTGATATGAGATATTTTAAAAGGCTACCTTATTCTAAGATTTTGATAACTAGGTCTCCTAACATGTTACGTAGATGTTAAAAAAATTCAATGTTTTTTTTTTCTGTCATAACTATGAATAATATTGAACACTTGTTACGTAGATGTTAAATAAATTAAAAAAAAAAATTCTGTCACAACTACGAATAATATTGAACACTTGTTAAAATCTTATACAAAAGACTTCTTATATTATCTTATCTTATTATTATTAAGAAAATAAAAAAAATTAAAAATTAAAAATAAAAATTGTATGATGCTCCATTATTTATTGACCATAAAGAGTAACAAAACTAATAATATGGCGTTAGGGCATGTGTGGTTGCTTTTCAAATCATTGGACAATTCATGAACTTATATGGACAACCTTTAATTTGACTTCTTCTTTTATTTTTTTTTTTTATACTTATTTAGATCCGGACAAGATACACATGCACACACCCCAGCCTCCGACTGAAGAATATTAACTGAAGCAAGCAACTAGATTCTCTTATGGGGATTCAAACCCTCTCCGTCCTTACTAGAAAGAGAAAGACTATATCAATTGGGCTTACAGCTCGCTCTTGGCAACCTTTAATTCCACTTTGAACCTCAAATTATTTTAGTTTATCAAAGATTAGTTGTTCATTCCCCCTTCTAAGTTGTAACCAACAATGAGAATTTGCTTTAAGTATAAGTTCGCATGTATAAATAAATACATACACACATGGTAAATGTAAAGCAACATCATTGTGGTAGTCAGCCACCTAAAATGAGAGATCTCAACTAATTGTTATAATCATGAAACATAAACATCCCTTTACATCTTATTAAGGTTTGGTATGATATGTAGTACTCTTAAACTGGGGAAATAATATATTTATTCCCTCCCAATACTAATCATGCCCTTTTAGCTTTAGTTATTATACTAGGGAAACACCACCTACAATATATATATATATATATATATATATATATTAATCCCTCAATATGTACGTTGCTATATATAACTTTGAATATGGTATGTAACTATTTCGAAATATTTTCATTCCCAACCCTGACAATAATTTACAAAAATGGAACCTTATATTCCTTGCAACACTTAAGGATAGCTAATGTGTGCCCATATATGGTTAGAAAATTTCACAATGACAATAGGTAATAAAATTTGAGGAATGAAGAGCTAGCTTGGTTCTTTTTAAATAGTCAATGACTAGTTTTTTTTTTTCCGGCAAAAAGAAACTATTTAGTCTAGTTTTCAATTCCTATGATTTGAAAAACACTTGACTAGTGCACAAATTTATATATGGTATTTTTAAGCATGAGATATTACTTTTATGTAGAAGCAATAATAATTGTTAAGAAATATTAAGTATAACTATTCAATTGTGTTAATGAAATAGGTTTTTTTTTGTGTGTGTGTGTGCGCGCGCGTGTCGTTGTTAATGATATAGTTAGTGGTACCTTTTATCTTCTCATTTTCATCTAATTTTTTTAATTGTGTTAATGACATAAATAATGATGCATCTTATTTTCCTATCCTTTTGATCTCTTTTTTCAGTCGTGTTAACGACATAGTTAGTGAGATACATCTTATCTTCCTCTCCTTTTCATCTTCTTTGGCTTTCAAACTTTAAAAATTATTTGGGTATTTTTTTTATTATCTCATTTATTACTTTGAGGTCATTTTCATCTTCTTTTGAATTTAATCTATTTCTCACTGTTTATTTATTTATTTTTTATATATATGTATTCTCATGCTTTGCACGTGTTTAGAACTAGTATATTTAGGTTTTCACTAGTTCTTGAATTTCATGAGAAATTTTGTGAGAGAAAAGAAAAGTGGAGGAATTTTTAACGAACGGATAATCACTATACATATTTATGTCAAGTACTAATCATTCAAATCTTAGGGGAGCTCAATGCAATTGTAAGTTAATTTGATGCATAATGATATAGTTCCCAAATTTGATTTTCTAATTTGGTTTTAAAATAATTTCCTAATTGTTTCACATACAATAGTATATGATATACCGACTACTATCACAATACTGGTACAACTATTAAAGTATTTCAATACCAAGATTGAAATTCAAATTTAAAAACATACCATTACTCTAACTTGATATGGTCAAGTACTCACTTCTACTCGCGAGCCCATTGTGGACACACGGAATCGGTCGTCCACTCTTTTGGTTTGGTTTGAAATTAATTTGAAGAAATGAAAAAAAAGGTCTGTTGAAAACAGATACAGAGTCGCCACTTAGTCTTTAAGGAACCAAGAAACCTAATTTGACTCACCCAAATGGATAAAGGGCATCAACCTTTCATAACCAAAGAACTTGACTCGGGGTTTTGGTACGAGAGAGGAAGGAGCATTTGTCATGACTAAAACACCCTCAACTCGCCTCGTCTTTCGACGGGCCTCAATTAGCATCTAAATAATCATTTTTTATTATCTTTGATTCGACAATTAATAATATGATAGTATATTACATCACATAAGAAACTTGAAATGGAAGATCTAAAGATAAGATATCATTTATAAGATCTAAGCCAAATATCACACAATGCAAAAGTGAAAGATCACACAAACAAACCTAGGAAAAATCGTCTAATCACTTATCAAGTAATCAAGTTTTCCTAATCTAAAGGGGACATGAATTGTTCTTGAAACAAATAAAAAGAAAACGAAATATCCTTAGCAAGCTAGTATAATGCATGTTAATCTTTGAGAAAAAGGAGATCTCTCAATCCCCGGGACGGATGAGAAGGAAGATTAGATCGAGAGGGAGCATGAATGTGTGATCAAGTTCATCCTTATAATCTCCTTAGATTAGGAGTCACAAAAACTCCAAATCTTGCATGGATGTAATGCATGGTCTTAGAATGTGCAAAGGTTGTTGTGTGTTTGTGTACATAGGTTTTCTAAAGTGACTTAGAAGTCTAGAAGATGAATGAATGCATGGAAAAAATCATCATAGGATATGTACAAATATGGTATGGACCACTTCCTAGGATATGAATTAATTTTAAGTACATATAAGCATCAAATCAAGGGATGGAAGTAAAAGTATAATTACTGTTAATAGTGGACAGAACAATGACTTGATCTTGTGGAAATTGAAAAGTGAGTTTAAAAATGTTTTCAATGCATGATTTTTTTTTATGGAGATCATCTTTATTGTGTCTAGAACACATATCAAAAAGCCAATACTCAATAACTATTACAGATTGAGAGAAATCATATAAACAATATAGGTCACTCAGAAACAGAATTTGTACTGTCGACTGAAATGTCAAAAAATCTTAGAAAATGAAAACAAAACATCTAGAGTCTAATATTATACAAAACGTTCCCTATGACACTGAAGTTCAAGGAAAAAATAAGTTGGGACCACTTTTTTTCGAAAAGTTTTCTGTAAAACAAGTTGAAATTCAACCAAGCTGCTGTGACAGCAAAAACAGAATGTCTGGAAAGAATGTTTGGGTCCAAATGGACCCCTTTCAAGTGTTTCCAAGTCAAACCAAAAATCATGGGTGTTCTATAATGCGTTAAGAAGGCTTTTCAAGTAGTCTCATGTTAATACTTTGAGCATTGAGTCCTAGAGAAATCTTTGAACTCAGATTGTTCATTGTTTTGAAGGTTTTGGGAAGAACTATGGTTTTATTCTTTGAATCAAAATGAGGGGTTTTTAGAGGTTTTGAGAGCATACTTTCAGCACTTAAATGGAGATTATGACCACTTGAAATATCAATATTGAACTCATATTAAGAACACCCAATATTTCTTGCACAAACATAGTTTTGTTTTAGAACATGACTTCAAGAATACATATGAATGTATTGAAGATAAAATCATCATACATCAAACATGTCTTTGAGGTCAAGAGCTACTACCAAAAGGATTCACCCTCCTCAAACAACATGTCATCTAGATGATGATAAGTATGTAAGTAATCAAAGAAAAATAAAAAAGAAATAAGGTGAGAATAGTATGTAAACAATAAATAAGCAATCAATAGATGATAATCAATGTAATTTTTGGACTTGTAACTTGGTGTTTCACTCATAGGTACTAACATTTGGACATGGAAGTAGCTTCCTATCTCATGAATGATCAAAAATGGTGGTAGGAGAGGGTTTGAATGTGAAGTATAAGAGAGGTAATGGAAGAAAACAAGATTAAAACTCACTTTTTTTTTTTATGGAAAATCAGTGGGAGAAGCTCCCTTTCTCTCCTTTAAACCTATCCCTATCTCTCTTTCTCTCTATAACTTTCTCAAGCTTTGCACTTGGCCCCTCTAAAATGAAGAGTAAAGGGGGGTTTATATAGGCCAATTTAGGGTAGTTTTGGGATTTAGAAAGTGCTCCCATTGGTCCCAAATATATGTGAACATAAAACTACATTGTTTTGATCTTTAATTATTCAATTTGAACCCCCAAAATAAATTTCAAAAATGGGTTCTGCGGGGGTTGAGTGTCACCGTGGCACTGCTCCACACACGCCCATAAATTTGTATTTAGGCCCCCAGAGATTTCGGTATTCAACAAAAGGCCCTATTTCGTCCGAAATTCACAGAAAATGCGTACGAACTCCAAATTGAGCTTGTGATATACCGTTGAAAAGGTAATGGAGTCTACTTTCCATAAAAGAAATTATAGAGATGGGTCACTTTGAAAATTTTTGCATTATTCGCGATAAAAGTCGATTTGATCGCCTTTTTCACTTTTGAAAATTCATAATAAATTCATTTTAAATCCAGAAATTATGTCCGATATACCGTTGGAAAGCTATTGACCTTTAGTATCCATGAAAAATATTTAAAAATAATACAGAACTCTGGTTTCAAAGTCCATTTTTAGGTCAAATCGGTCAAACCTAAGATTTCCAGGAAGTTTTGGGAACCTCTGGGAGATCCCAAGAGCTGACGTTTTCATCCGATTTTCTTTTAAAACTTGTTTTAGTACTTTTCACATGATCTAGAATGATCTCGAAACTTTCGGTGAATTTGGATGATTTCGGTCAAATCCTGGTCAAACCTAGGTCAAACCAATCAACGGGGACTTTTGGGGAACTTCCTAAACTTCCGAGGGTCTCTGGGAGCTGACGATTTCATCTTATTTTACTTCATAATTCATTTTTAGTTTTTTTTATGAAGTAGCATGTATCCAGAACTTTTGGTCCAAATCTGGGAGTTTGGGGGTTTTAGGGGTATTTTGGTCATTCTGAGCATTTTGAGAGATAGAACCAACTTCCAGGAGTCCTCTTTTGAGTCTTTTTCGATCATTGTGAACCACCAAGCTATGGGTCTCCTAAATCTGATAGCCGAAAAAATGGGGTGTCTACACCCATGTAGTCAAAACAAAGGACACGTTTGGGAAAGTCTAAATAGGATCCTGAATAGGACCTGGTTTAGTCCAAATCCAATTTTTACCTGATTCTTATAAAAACTTAGTTTGGTGAGTGTCAATTCTTTATATAGGAGTCTGAGTCCAGTCTAATAAGTTTCTTAAAACAAGTTCTCCATTAAACCAACCTACAATTGGTTCTCACAAGAACGTGATAAAAAAAATAGAGTTGGACTAAACCCAGTGGCGGACCCACTATGGGGGCAAGCGGGGTCGGCCACCCCCACTCTATTTTTGGGAAAATTTATAATATATATGATAGTTTTAAAAAAAAAATAAGATAAGCTATTGTGAGAAGTTTCTCATATGAAAGTACCTTATGACCCTTATATTTTTATTTTTTTATTTTTTGGCTCAGTCCTTATGACCCTTTGATGAGAAAATAGCTTTAAAAACATCTTGAGATTCTCAGGAATCCAATGATTGCTTTCTCATTCAAGAGTCTTAAGGTGCTTTCTTATATAAGAAGTTTCACACAATAGCTTTACCCTAACAAATATATATTCAGGGTTTTTCGAACTATTTGTTCATTATTGAGCTTTTTATGAAAGGGTAATGTTTTTTTTTTTTTTTTTATCACCAAACACCAACGGCTTTTATTCAGAAACTAATCAAATGAGAAACATCAAAATCCACAAAACATTGGATGTTGGAGGGTACGAAATCTTTATTAAGGGGGGAGTGATGTAGCAACCTGTAATTCCCTAATAATAAATTAAATGCCATTATTATTTTATTAGTGTATATTATCTTTAGTTATGTTGTTATTTAATAAATAAATAATATTTGTGTGATCATTTATGAAGCAATGCCTTTGACTTTACAACTCTTAGTAATTTATTAATACTTAAGACTGTACCCCTAAGTTACCCTATGATTTGGGATAAAATCTATTAATAAAATATAATATCGCATCGCCTGTATTTTTGTCCCTAATAATTTATTTGGGACATTTTATTTAACTAACTGGCCAAATCAAACTAACCAGAATGAACCAGTCTACGTAACTAACCAAACTGACTGATTGACAGATGTCAACCAGCCGCGTAAACTTACAGTTGCTAATTGAGTCCATCATTGCCTTCACATGGCTGAGCTTTGACAGAGCTATGTGCTTATATTTTAAGCCAAGCATTCCAACTACTAGGGGTGCTCAACATTGACCTGTAACCCGAATCACCTGACCGAACCGACCTCCTGAGACCAAAAAATCGGTATTCAAAACATGTTGGGTGAGTTACGGGTCAGGGGTCCTAAAGTTTCTCGAGTTCTGTTCGGTCTTCGGATTCAGGTTCTCATAACCCGACCCAAGAAACAATTAAAAACATATATATATATAAGGAGTATATAATATCTCTATTTTGAAACCCTTCACAGTTCACTCCTTCTCCTTCAGTCTTTCACTCTAATCTCTACACTCTCTACCAGCGGCACCGACTACCCGCCACCCCCCCCCCCCCCCAGGTCGTTGCCACAGACCACTAGTGTCACGACCCATCCCACTACGCGTGGAAATAGGACACGTGGCACGCCACCAAGGCTCATCCAAACATCATCTAATAATACGCAGCGGAAAGACTTCTATAAAACAACCCTGGTAGTTTAAAACTTAGGAAACGTTCCCCTCTGCGTTTGTAAAGTACATTGAAATTTGAGTTATAAAAAGTTTTGGCCATTGAGAACACATTCAAAAGAAATAGTTTTGAAAACAGAGGTTCAGTCGACTGCCCCGTCGACTGCACTAGGGTCCAGTCGACTGCTCCGTCGACTGAGTTAATCAGAACTAAAATTAACATTTCTCATCAGGGGTTCAGTCGACTGATCAGGGAACCCAGTCGACTGCATTGGTTACTATTTGGATCAGTAGCCAAAATTCTACAGTGTTCAGTCGACTGCCCAAGGGGTTCAGTCGACTGCTTCTCTGATATTCACTTACAGTATCCCAAATACACGAGATCCAGTCGACTGATCAGGGGGTTCAGTCGACTGCTCCCCTGCTAACAGCCCTGTATTGAAATATAACAACTCATGCTTCTCCACACCAACCACAAACACAACCATAACTGATTTTTAACATTCAAAACATAACTACAGACATTCAATTACACGATTACAGTACTGCAGGACTAATCTATGGTTCTATTACAACATATTACAATACTCAAATCCTTACACGAATTTAGGATTTAAACACAAAAACATATACAAAGGCGATTCCCCGGCGTTCATCGGCCTCACTCCGCACACTTCTTCTTGTCTTTCTTTTTACCTGCAATGGAGTACATCTCCACTGCTCAGCTATATGCTGAGCGTACAATTCTAAATGTATGCTTATATGACAATTCATGGTTTAAGCATCTAAAACACATAGAAATAGTCTCTAGGGTGAGTGGTACGCATTCATCCGGTAGCGGCAAGTCCAAGCCTTAAACCGCGATGTCAATGGCAAGTCCAAGCCTACAACCATTACATCCCACAAGTGCCATGGCAAGTCCAAGCCTACAACCATGCACAGTAGCCATCGCTACCAAAATTCTCAAACATCGAGAAGCTTACCCCGGCATGAATTTGCACCAAACTCCCCTTTGACCCAAGTAGACACATAACATGCTCACATAAACAGTTATACGTGCTTTTATCATAATTTCACGTGCATAATTAACGGGCCTAACTAACACATGAATTTCGCCCGGATCCAAGAATATCAAAAGTGATGTCTAAAACATGAAAATCCATATATTTCATAGATCTAGAATTCATACCTCGTGCGAATCTCTCCAAACTTTGAAGGATTGACTAGGAGGCTAAATAATCGTCGGATTTCGAATTTGGTACGATTCCTATAAGTTTTACCTGATTTTTCCCAAAAGTCCAAAATTAAGATTTTAACAAAACTTGGCCAAACATGACCTAAGTGGTATCAAAACGTAGGTCTTACCTCCACGAGTTCAAATCTGAAATCTGGAGAAAATCTGACAGACGGAAGGTTGTCAAACGGCGTCGCAAAGTCCGAAGAACCAATCTCCTTTCTCTCTCCTCTCTCTCTAGATATTTTAATTTGGATGAGAATGAAATCTCATTCTCATATATATATAGGCAAATGTTTTGAAAATTACGCTTACCTCCCCACGAGTTTCTCAAACTTCTAATTACCTCTCGAAACTTCGCACGCGTCCATTTTATGCCTTTACGAGTGAAAACTATAAATTTCAAAAGTTTCCGACTAAGTTTCGTTTGGATCCAAAATACGTCCGAAAACTATATTCTGTGAAATCTCTACACAACCTACCTTTTAATTAACGTATCACTCACGTTCTCACCACAGTTCTCAAATCAATATATAACAATATCAAAGATTACTACAATTTACCAAACACAGGTAAAATTTACTATTCACAAAATACCATATAAAGTCAAATAACATTTAAGTCATATAAATGTCATTTAATCATGCCAATGCAACAGGTGTTACCAATTCCTCGTGTCCCCACTAGACACCCCACCGTTGACTCACAGTCAACCTCAATCCACCATTATCAATTAACATTGATAACCTCTCAATTTACAATTATGCATGATAAAACTATAAATTTTTGGAACGGGTGTGACAACTCTCCCCTCCAAAAAGGAAGTTTGTCCCCAAACTTTACCTCATGCGTCGAACAAGTACGGATACTCATTCCTCATGTCCTCCTCACTTTCCCACGTAGCCTCTTCCACCGTGTGACTACGCCATAATACTTTTACCATTGGAATCGTCTTAGTTCTTAAGACTTGTTCTTTTCGATCTAGAATCTCGACCGGTTGTTCCACATAAGTCAAGTCCCCCTGAATTTGCAGCGGTTCAGGTACAATGATCTTACTCGCATCCGTCATACACTTTCTTAACATCGATACATGGAATACATTGTGTACATGTTCCAACTCTGACGACAAGGCCAAACGATAAGCTACTGGACCAACCCTCTCTAGGATCTCAAAAGGTCCTATGAATCTCGGATTGAGCTTTCCCCTCTTCCCAAATCGTACAATGCCTTTCGAAGGCGATACTCGCAAATATACGAAATCTCCTACTTCAAATGTCATCGGTCGTCGCTTAGAGTCCGCATAACTCTTATATCGGCTCTGAGCTACTTTGAGTCGCTCTTGAATCAACTTCACTTTCTCAGTAGTCACCTGTATTAACTCAGGTCCTAACAACTTCCTTTCTCCAACCTCGGTCCAACAAACCGGTGATCGACACTTACGGCCATACAGAGCTTCATACGGTGCCATCCCGATACTTGACTGAAATCCGTTGTTGTACGCAAATTCAATTAATGGCAAGTGGTGCTCCCAATCACTCCCAAAGTCTAATACACACAATCTCAACATATCTTCCAAGGTCTGAATCATGCGCTCTGACTGTCCATCGGTCTGAGGATGAAATGCAGTACTGAAACTCAATTTTGTACCTATAGCTTCTTGCAAACTTCCCCAAAACCTTGACGTAAAACTACTATCACGATCGGATACAATCACAGCTGGAACTCCATGTAGTCTTACAATCTCTTTCACATACAATTCCGCTAACTTGGACGGTTTAGTCGTCTTGATCGGTAGAAAATGAGCTGACTTTGTTAATCGGTCAACTATAACCCAAATCTTATCATTCTTATTACATGATCGTGGAAATCCTGAAACAAAGTCCATCGTAATCTCGTCCCATTTCCATTCCGACACTGGCAAAGGTTGTAGTAACCCCGCGGGTACTTGTCTCTCTGCCTTGACCTGTTGACATGCCGAACATTCGGATACAAACTTGGCGACTTCACGCTTCATACCCTTCCACCAAAAGTTTTCTCTCAAGTTTCGGTACATCTTATTACTTCCCGGGTGCACTGAATATCTAGTACTGTGAGCTTCTTCCAAAAGTCGTTCTTTCAGGTCTTTCACATTCGGTACACATAACCGATTTCCCAGTTTCAACGTTCCTTGTTCTAATACAAAACCAGGTCGTTTCCCCAAAGGTATCTCATCTCTCATTTTACACAAGTAAACATCATGAAACTGTTCCCTCTTGATTTCATTTATAATATCTGGGTGTGCTACAATCGCCATCATTAAGCCATCGTTGGTCCCTGAAATCACATCCAATTCTAAGCGTTCCATTTCTTTTACCAATTCTTTTCGTTGCGTTAGCTCGTCGGCTAAATTCCTCGGCGTCTTCCGGCTTAATGCGTCGGCCACTACATTCGCCTTCCCCGGATGGTACTCAATCGAAAGATCGTAATCCTTCATCAACTCCAACCATCTTCGTTGTCTCATGTTCAAATCCCGTTGGGTAAAAATATATTTCAAACTCTTGTGGTCCGTGAATATCTCACACTTTTCCCCGTATAAGTAGTGTCTCCAAATCTTCAAAGCATGAATTACTGCGGCTAATTCAAGATCATGGGTCGGATAATTAATCTCATGTGTCTTCAACTGTCTAGAAGCATAAGCAATCACTTTACCACCTTGCATCAATACGCATCCCAACCCTTTGTGTGAAGCATCACTATAGATCACAAATCCTTCAGTTCCAGAGGGTATTGTCAGAATAGGTGCTCTCGTCAGTCGTGACTTCAATTCTTGAAAACTGTCCTCGCATTCCTGACTCCATTCAAATGTAACTCCCTTCCTCATCAATCTTGTCATAGGCAATGAAATCTTCGAGAAATGCTCAATAAAACGGCGGTAATATCCCGCTAATCCCAAGAAACTTCGAATTTCAGATACGGAAGTCGGTCTTTGCCAATTTAATACAGCTTCTATTTTGTGAGGATCAACTGATACTCCATTCTTGTCAATCACGTGACCAAGAAAAGTAATGCTAGGTAACCAAAATTCACATTTCTTGAATTTCCCAAACAATTGTTTTTCCCGCAGTCTCTGAAGTATCAATCTCAAATGATTCTCGTGTGTTACCTCACTTGGCGAATAAACAAGGATATCGTCGATGAACACTATCACAAAATCATCCAAATAGTCCTTAAAGACTCGGTTCATAAGATCCATGAACGCAGCTGGTGCATTAGTAACCCCAAATGGCATAACTAAGAACTCATAGTGTCCATAACGCGTTCTGAAAGCTGTTTTCTCAACATCTTCGGCCTTCACTTTCAACTGATGATAACCCGATCTTAGGTCTATCTTGGAGAATACTTGTGCCCCACGAAGTTGATCAAATAAGTCATCAATTCTCGGCAGTGGATACTTGTTCTTAATCGTCAACTTGTTTAGTTCTCGATAATCTACACACATACGCATCGAACCATCTTTCTTTTTAACAAACAACACTGGAGCTCCCCACGGCGAAATACTTGGTCGAATGAAACCTTTATCAAGTAACTCTTGTAGTTGAACTTTCAGTTCCTTCAATTCTACTGGTGCCATTCTATACGGTGCTTTGGATACTGGTCTTGCGTCCGGCTTTACTTCAATGGTGAATTCAATTTCCCTCTCAATCAGGACGTCTGGTAAGTCATCTGGAAATACGTCTGGATACTCCCGTACTACTGGAATGTCTTCTACTCTTGATTCGGTCGCTGAGACATCAGTCACTGAACATAGAAATCCATGACATCCCTTTTTCAATAACTTTCCCGCTCGGATAGCTGAAATCAAATATGGCGGCGGTGTAACCCCACTTCCTTGAAAACAAAAGTTCCCATGTACTGGTGATCGAAAATTAACTTCTTTCCGTTCACAATCTATCGTAGCTTGGTTAAGAGCTAACCAATCCATCCCTAGAATCACATCGAAATGGTTCACCACAATCGGTATAAGGTCTACGGTCATCAACTTTCCACCTAATTTGATATCACAGTTCTTATATACAGTAGATGTCATTATTGCTTTACTAAGTGGCACAGCAATAGACAAATCATATCCTAACGGTGCCGATTTAACATTCAAATTTTCAACAAAAGCATGTGATACAAACGAATGCGTAGATCCCGAGTCAACAAGTATGCGTGCTAAGTGCGAACATACAAGCACTATACCTGAGACCACTGTATCAGTAGCAGCCACGTCTCCAGGGTTCATCTGGAATGATCTTCCCTGACGTTGCTCTGTCCTTTGTCCTCCGTCATTAGATTGTTTAGGCTTCGAACCGCTAGAAGCCATAGAACTAGCTCCTTGTTGAGAATACCTCCTTGGGCAATCCTTGGCTTGGTGCCCAAATACTCCACAATCATAACACTTGCCTCTCATGTCGGGTGTTGAATTTGTACTACCCCCGCCTTGGTTCCTATTCTGGGGTTTGGTCATGAAACATCGACCTGAGTGCGGTCTGTTGCAAAGCGAACACAATGGTATGTTACTTGGCGTTCTCTTGAAATCACTAAAACTAGAACCAGAGCCTCTTTGAAACGGCCTCTTAAAAGATCCACCCTGGCTTCGGTCACCACCTTCATGACTTCGCTTTCCTTGGTGATTTTGTCTCGATCTCTCTATTCCACTTTCGGCTACTAGTGCCGTCTGCTGTACTGCTGCAACAGTCGAGTGTTCGTAAGTTTCTACCCTCAACCGGATATTTTCCCTTAAGCCTTCTTCAAATTTCCTTGCCCTTTCTTCCTCTCCTGGCACAGAACCTTTACCAAATCTCAACAACGCATTATACTTGGAAGTATACTCTGTCACAGTCAGGTCTCCCTGCTTCAAGTTATCAAATTCTCTCTTCTTTGCGTTGTAGGCGGCTCGCGGAAAGAACCGGCGATTAAATTCCGCCTTGAACCCTTCCCAAGTAATCGGTGCCCCTTGATCTAGTACATTTACCCACCAGTTCTGGGCTTCACCCTTCAGCACATCACTGGCATTCTCAATCTTCTCCTTATTGGTCATCGGAATCGATCGAAAAATTCTCTCCATATCCATGATCCAATGTTCTGCGAGCGTTGGGTCGGGCGTCCCATGAAATTCCATCGGTTTCTTCCGGGCAAACTGTTCTGATATTGACCTCATACCCCTATTTTCAGGAGCATGTACTACAACTATCGGTTCTGGCTCCAATGGAGGTGTTGGGGGTAATCTGTCCGCTATATTTCGTATCATCTCTCCCATGTTCCCCATCATCTCTGCCATTTCATTCATTCGACGAGTATGTGGCGATAATTCTCGTTCTTCGTCACTCATGATTACAATCCTGTAGTTCTCAATGCATAAACACTATGCATGTACAACAATAACAATAGTATGTATGTAAAACAACATCCATATGCATCAAACATCTCTAAGATGCATGAATGCAATTGAAAACATGTGGCAATTCACTCAACACTCCACTCGTCGTCGAACGTTCCCAAAGTTTTGTTACCTCTAGCTCTGATACCAATAAATGTCACGACCCATCCCACTACGCGTGGAAATAGGACACGTGGCACGCCACCAAGGCTCATCCAAACATCATCTAATAATACGCAGCGGAAAGACTTCTATAAAACAACCCTGGTAGTTTAAAACTTAGGAAACGTTCCCCTCTGCGTTTGTAAAGTACATTGAAATTTGAGTTATAAAAAGTTTTGGCCATTGAGAACACATTCAAAAGAAATAGTTTTGAAAACAGAGGTTCAGTCGACTGCCCCGTCGACTGCACTAGGGTCCAGTCGACTGCTCCGTCGACTGAGTTAATCAGAACTAAAATTAACATTTCTCATCAGGGGTTCAGTCGACTGATCAGGGAACCCAGTCGACTGCATTGGTTACTATTTGGATCAGTAGCCAAAATTCTACAGTGTTCAGTCGACTGCCCAAGGGGTTCAGTCGACTGCTTCTCTGATATTCACTTACAGTATCCCAAATACACGAGATCCAGTCGACTGATCAGGGGGTTCAGTCGACTGCTCCCCTGCTAACAGCCCTGTATTGAAATATAACAACTCATGCTTCTCCACACCAACCACAAACACAACCATAACTGATTTTTAACATTCAAAACATAACTACAGACATTCAATTACACGATTACAGTACTGCAGGACTAATCTATGGTTCTATTACAACATATTACAATACTCAAATCCTTACACGAATTTAGGATTTAAACACAAAAACATATACAAAGGCGATTCCCCGGCGTTCATCGGCCTCACTCCGCACACTTCTTCTTGTCTTTCTTTTTACCTGCAATGGAGTACATCTCCACTGCTCAGCTATATGCTGAGCGTACAATTCTAAATGTATGCTTATATGACAATTCATGGTTTAAGCATCTAAAACACATAGAAATAGTCTCTAGGGTGAGTGGTACGCATTCATCCGGTAGCGGCAAGTCCAAGCCTTAAACCGCGATGTCAATGGCAAGTCCAAGCCTACAACCATTACATCCCACAAGTGCCATGGCAAGTCCAAGCCTACAACCATGCACAGTAGCCATCGCTACCAAAATTCTCAAACATCGAGAAGCTTACCCCGGCATGAATTTGCACCAAACTCCCCTTTGACCCAAGTAGACACATAACATGCTCACATAAACAGTTATACGTGCTTTTATCATAATTTCACGTGCATAATTAACGGGCCTAACTAACACATGAATTTCGCCCGGATCCAAGAATATCAAAAGTGATGTCTAAAACATGAAAATCCATATATTTCATAGATCTAGAATTCATACCTCGTGCGAATCTCTCCAAACTTTGAAGGATTGACTAGGAGGCTAAATAATCGTCGGATTTCGAATTTGGTACGATTCCTATAAGTTTTACCTGATTTTTCCCAAAAGTCCAAAATTAAGATTTTAACAAAACTTGGCCAAACATGACCTAAGTGGTATCAAAACGTAGGTCTTACCTCCACGAGTTCAAATCTGAAATCTGGAGAAAATCTGACAGACGGAAGGTTGTCAAACGGCGTCGCAAAGTCCGAAGAACCAATCTCCTTTCTCTCTCCTCTCTCTCTAGATATTTTAATTTGGATGAGAATGAAATCTCATTCTCATATATATATAGGCAAATGTTTTGAAAATTACGCTTACCTCCCCACGAGTTTCTCAAACTTCTAATTACCTCTCGAAACTTCGCACGCGTCCATTTTATGCCTTTACGAGTGAAAACTATAAATTTCAAAAGTTTCCGACTAAGTTTCGTTTGGATCCAAAATACGTCCGAAAACTATATTCTGTGAAATCTCTACACAACCTACCTTTTAATTAACGTATCACTCACGTTCTCACCACAGTTCTCAAATCAATATATAACAATATCAAAGATTACTACAATTTACCAAACACAGGTAAAATTTACTATTCACAAAATACCATATAAAGTCAAATAACATTTAAGTCATATAAATGTCATTTAATCATGCCAATGCAACAGGTGTTACCAATTCCTCGTGTCCCCACTAGACACCCCACCGTTGACTCACAGTCAACCTCAATCCACCATTATCAATTAACATTGATAACCTCTCAATTTACAATTATGCATGATAAAACTATAAATTTTTGGAACGGGTGTGACAACTCTCCCCTCCAAAAAGGAAGTTTGTCCCCAAACTTTACCTCATGCGTCGAACAAGTACGGATACTCATTCCTCATGTCCTCCTCACTTTCCCACGTAGCCTCTTCCACCGTGTGACTACGCCATAATACTTTTACCATTGGAATCGTCTTAGTTCTTAAGACTTGTTCTTTTCGATCTAGAATCTCGACCGGTTGTTCCACATAAGTCAAGTCCCCCTGAATTTGCAGCGGTTCAGGTACAATGATCTTACTCGCATCCGTCATACACTTTCTTAACATCGATACATGGAATACATTGTGTACATGTTCCAACTCTGACGACAAGGCCAAACGATAAGCTACTGGACCAACCCTCTCTAGGATCTCAAAAGGTCCTATGAATCTCGGATTGAGCTTTCCCCTCTTCCCAAATCGTACAATGCCTTTCGAAGGCGATACTCGCAAATATACGAAATCTCCTACTTCAAATGTCATCGGTCGTCGCTTAGAGTCCGCATAACTCTTATATCGGCTCTGAGCTACTTTGAGTCGCTCTTGAATCAACTTCACTTTCTCAGTAGTCACCTGTATTAACTCAGGTCCTAACAACTTCCTTTCTCCAACCTCGGTCCAACAAACCGGTGATCGACACTTACGGCCATACAGAGCTTCATACGGTGCCATCCCGATACTTGACTGAAATCCGTTGTTGTACGCAAATTCAATTAATGGCAAGTGGTGCTCCCAATCACTCCCAAAGTCTAATACACACAATCTCAACATATCTTCCAAGGTCTGAATCATGCGCTCTGACTGTCCATCGGTCTGAGGATGAAATGCAGTACTGAAACTCAATTTTGTACCTATAGCTTCTTGCAAACTTCCCCAAAACCTTGACGTAAAACTACTATCACGATCGGATACAATCACAGCTGGAACTCCATGTAGTCTTACAATCTCTTTCACATACAATTCCGCTAACTTGGACGGTTTAGTCGTCTTGATCGGTAGAAAATGAGCTGACTTTGTTAATCGGTCAACTATAACCCAAATCTTATCATTCTTATTACATGATCGTGGAAATCCTGAAACAAAGTCCATCGTAATCTCGTCCCATTTCCATTCCGACACTGGCAAAGGTTGTAGTAACCCCGCGGGTACTTGTCTCTCTGCCTTGACCTGTTGACATGCCGAACATTCGGATACAAACTTGGCGACTTCACGCTTCATACCCTTCCACCAAAAGTTTTCTCTCAAGTTTCGGTACATCTTATTACTTCCCGGGTGCACTGAATATCTAGTACTGTGAGCTTCTTCCAAAAGTCGTTCTTTCAGGTCTTTCACATTCGGTACACATAACCGATTTCCCAGTTTCAACGTTCCTTGTTCTAATACAAAACCAGGTCGTTTCCCCAAAGGTATCTCATCTCTCATTTTACACAAGTAAACATCATGAAACTGTTCCCTCTTGATTTCATTTATAATATCTGGGTGTGCTACAATCGCCATCATTAAGCCATCGTTGGTCCCTGAAATCACATCCAATTCTAAGCGTTCCATTTCTTTTACCAATTCTTTTCGTTGCGTTAGCTCGTCGGCTAAATTCCTCGGCGTCTTCCGGCTTAATGCGTCGGCCACTACATTCGCCTTCCCCGGATGGTACTCAATCGAAAGATCGTAATCCTTCATCAACTCCAACCATCTTCGTTGTCTCATGTTCAAATCCCGTTGGGTAAAAATATATTTCAAACTCTTGTGGTCCGTGAATATCTCACACTTTTCCCCGTATAAGTAGTGTCTCCAAATCTTCAAAGCATGAATTACTGCGGCTAATTCAAGATCATGGGTCGGATAATTAATCTCATGTGTCTTCAACTGTCTAGAAGCATAAGCAATCACTTTACCACCTTGCATCAATACGCATCCCAACCCTTTGTGTGAAGCATCACTATAGATCACAAATCCTTCAGTTCCAGAGGGTATTGTCAGAATAGGTGCTCTCGTCAGTCGTGACTTCAATTCTTGAAAACTGTCCTCGCATTCCTGACTCCATTCAAATGTAACTCCCTTCCTCATCAATCTTGTCATAGGCAATGAAATCTTCGAGAAATGCTCAATAAAACGGCGGTAATATCCCGCTAATCCCAAGAAACTTCGAATTTCAGATACGGAAGTCGGTCTTTGCCAATTTAATACAGCTTCTATTTTGTGAGGATCAACTGATACTCCATTCTTGTCAATCACGTGACCAAGAAAAGTAATGCTAGGTAACCAAAATTCACATTTCTTGAATTTCCCAAACAATTGTTTTTCCCGCAGTCTCTGAAGTATCAATCTCAAATGATTCTCGTGTGTTACCTCACTTGGCGAATAAACAAGGATATCGTCGATGAACACTATCACAAAATCATCCAAATAGTCCTTAAAGACTCGGTTCATAAGATCCATGAACGCAGCTGGTGCATTAGTAACCCCAAATGGCATAACTAAGAACTCATAGTGTCCATAACGCGTTCTGAAAGCTGTTTTCTCAACATCTTCGGCCTTCACTTTCAACTGATGATAACCCGATCTTAGGTCTATCTTGGAGAATACTTGTGCCCCACGAAGTTGATCAAATAAGTCATCAATTCTCGGCAGTGGATACTTGTTCTTAATCGTCAACTTGTTTAGTTCTCGATAATCTACACACATACGCATCGAACCATCTTTCTTTTTAACAAACAACACTGGAGCTCCCCACGGCGAAATACTTGGTCGAATGAAACCTTTATCAAGTAACTCTTGTAGTTGAACTTTCAGTTCCTTCAATTCTACTGGTGCCATTCTATACGGTGCTTTGGATACTGGTCTTGCGTCCGGCTTTACTTCAATGGTGAATTCAATTTCCCTCTCAATCAGGACGTCTGGTAAGTCATCTGGAAATACGTCTGGATACTCCCGTACTACTGGAATGTCTTCTACTCTTGATTCGGTCGCTGAGACATCAGTCACTGAACATAGAAATCCATGACATCCCTTTTTCAATAACTTTCCCGCTCGGATAGCTGAAATCAAATATGGCGGCGGTGTAACCCCACTTCCTTGAAAACAAAAGTTCCCATGTACTGGTGATCGAAAATTAACTTCTTTCCGTTCACAATCTATCGTAGCTTGGTTAAGAGCTAACCAATCCATCCCTAGAATCACATCGAAATGGTTCACCACAATCGGTATAAGGTCTACGGTCATCAACTTTCCACCTAATTTGATATCACAGTTCTTATATACAGTAGATGTCATTATTGCTTTACTAAGTGGCACAGCAATAGACAAATCATATCCTAACGGTGCCGATTTAACATTCAAATTTTCAACAAAAGCATGTGATACAAACGAATGCGTAGATCCCGAGTCAACAAGTATGCGTGCTAAGTGCGAACATACAAGCACTATACCTGAGACCACTGTATCAGTAGCAGCCACGTCTCCAGGGTTCATCTGGAATGATCTTCCCTGACGTTGCTCTGTCCTTTGTCCTCCGTCATTAGATTGTTTAGGCTTCGAACCGCTAGAAGCCATAGAACTAGCTCCTTGTTGAGAATACCTCCTTGGGCAATCCTTGGCTTGGTGCCCAAATACTCCACAATCATAACACTTGCCTCTCATGTCGGGTGTTGAATTTGTACTACCCCCGCCTTGGTTCCTATTCTGGGGTTTGGTCATAAAACATCGACCTGAGTGCGGTCTGTTGCAAAGCGAACACAATGGTATGTTACTTGGCGTTCTCTTGAAATCACTAAAACTAGAACCAGAGCCTCTTTGAAACGGCCTCTTAAAAGATCCACCCTGGCTTCGGTCACCACCTTCATGACTTCGCTTTCCTTGGTGATTTTGTCTCGATCTCTCTATTCCACTTTCGGCTACTAGTGCCGTCTGCTGTACTGCTGCAACAGTCGAGTGTTCGTAAGTTTCTACCCTCAACCGGATATTTTCCCTTAAGCCTTCTTCAAATTTCCTTGCCCTTTCTTCCTCTCCTGGCACAGAACCTTTACCAAATCTCAACAACGCATTATAC
Source organism: Hydrangea macrophylla (assembly GCA_033977485.1). Taxonomy (NCBI): domain Eukaryota; kingdom Viridiplantae; phylum Streptophyta; class Magnoliopsida; order Cornales; family Hydrangeaceae; genus Hydrangea; species Hydrangea macrophylla. Next base: position 51,132,919 of record CM066992.1, on the reverse strand, counting down.
TTGGAAGTATACTCTGTCACAGTCAGGTCTCCCTGCTTCAAGTTATCAAATTCTCTCTTCTTTGCGTTGTAGGCGGCTCGCGGAAAGAACCGGCGATTAAATTCCGCCTTGAACCCTTCCCAAGTAATCGGTGCCCCTTGATCTAGTACATTTACCCACCAGTTCTGGGCTTCACCCTTCAGCACATCACTGGCATTCTCAATCTTCTCCTTATTGGTCATCGGAATCGATCGAAAAATTCTCTCCATATCCATGATCCAATGTTCTGCGAGCGTTGGGTCGGGCGTCCCATGAAATTCCATCGGTTTCTTCCGGGCAAACTGTTCTGATATTGACCTCATACCCCTATTTTCAGGAGCATGTACTACAACTATCGGTTCTGGCTCCAATGGAGGTGTTGGGGGTAATCTGTCCGCTATATTTCGTATCATCTCTCCCATGTTCCCCATCATCTCTGCCATTTCATTCATTCGACGAGTATGTGGCGATAATTCTCGTTCTTCGTCACTCATGATTACAATCCTGTAGTTCTCAATGCATAAACACTATGCATGTACAACAATAACAATAGTATGTATGTAAAACAACATCCATATGCATCAAACATCTCTAAGATGCATGAATGCAATTGAAAACATGTGGCAATTCACTCAACACTCCACTCGTCGTCGAACGTTCCCAAAGTTTTGTTACCTCTAGCTCTGATACCAATAAATGTCACGACCCATCCCACTACGCGTGGAAATAGGACACGTGGCACGCCACCAAGGCTCATCCAAACATCATCTAATAATACGCAGCGGAAAGACTTTTATAAAACAACCCTGGTAGTTTAAAACTTAGGAAACGTTCCCCTCTGCGTTTGTAAAGTACATTGAAATTTGAGTTATAAAAAGTTTTGGCCATTGAGAACACATTCAAAAGAAATAGTTTTGAAAACAGAGGTTCAGTCGACTGCCCCGTCGACTGCACTAGGGTCCAGTCGACTGCTCCGTCGACTGAGTTAATCAGAACTAAAATTAACATTTCTCATCAGGGGTTCAGTCGACTGATCAGGGAACCCAGTCGACTGCATTGGTTACTATTTGGATCAGTAGCCAAAATTCTACAGTGTTCAGTCGACTGCCCAAGGGGTTCAGTCGACTGCTTCTCTGATATTCACTTACAGTATCCCAAATACACGAGATCCAGTCGACTGATCAGGGGGTTCAGTCGACTGCTCCCCTGCTAACAGCCCTGTATTGAAATATAACAACTCATGCTTCTCCACACCAACCACAAACACAACCATAACTGATTTTTAACATTCAAAACATAACTACAGACATTCAATTACACGATTACAGTACTGCAGGACTAATCTATGGTTCTATTACAACATATTACAATACTCAAATCCTTACACGAATTTAGGATTTAAACACAAAAACATATACAAAGGCGATTCCCCGGCGTTCATCGGCCTCACTCCGCACACTTCTTCTTGTCTTTCTTTTTACCTGCAATGGAGTACATCTCCACTGCTCAGCTATATGCTGAGCGTACAATTCTAAATGTATGCTTATATGACAATTCATGGTTTAAGCATCTAAAACACATAGAAATAGTCTCTAGGGTGAGTGGTACGCATTCATCCGGTAGCGGCAAGTCCAAGCCTTAAACCGCGATGTCAATGGCAAGTCCAAGCCTACAACCATTACATCCCACAAGTGCCATGGCAAGTCCAAGCCTACAACCATGCACAGTAGCCATCGCTACCAAAATTCTCAAACATCGAGAAGCTTACCCCGGCATGAATTTGCACCAAACTCCCCTTTGACCCAAGTAGACACATAACATGCTCACATAAACAGTTATACGTGCTTTTATCATAATTTCACGTGCATAATTAACGGGCCTAACTAACACATGAATTTCGCCCGGATCCAAGAATATCAAAAGTGATGTCTAAAACATGAAAATCCATATATTTCATAGATCTAGAATTCATACCTCGTGCGAATCTCTCCAAACTTTGAAGGATTGACTAGGAGGCTAAATAATCGTCGGATTTCGAATTTGGTACGATTCCTATAAGTTTTACCTGATTTTTCCCAAAAGTCCAAAATTAAGATTTTAACAAAACTTGGCCAAACATGACCTAAGTGGTATCAAAACGTAGGTCTTACCTCCACGAGTTCAAATCTGAAATCTGGAGAAAATCTGACAGACGGAAGGTTGTCAAACGGCGTCGCAAAGTCCGAAGAACCAATCTCCTTTCTCTCTCCTCTCTCTCTAGATATTTTAATTTGGATGAGAATGAAATCTCATTCTCATATATATATAGGCAAATGTTTTGAAAATTACGCTTACCTCCCCACGAGTTTCTCAAACTTCTAATTACCTCTCGAAACTTCGCACGCGTCCATTTTATGCCTTTACGAGTGAAAACTATAAATTTCAAAAGTTTCCGACTAAGTTTCGTTTGGATCCAAAATACGTCCGAAAACTATATTCTGTGAAATCTCTACACAACCTACCTTTTAATTAACGTATCACTCACGTTCTCACCACAGTTCTCAAATCAATATATAACAATATCAAAGATTACTACAATTTACCAAACACAGGTAAAATTTACTATTCACAAAATACCATATAAAGTCAAATAACATTTAAGTCATATAAATGTCATTTAATCATGCCAATGCAACAGGTGTTACCAATTCCTCGTGTCCCCACTAGACACCCCACCGTTGACTCACAGTCAACCTCAATCCACCATTATCAATTAACATTGATAACCTCTCAATTTACAATTATGCATGATAAAACTATAAATTTTTGGAACGGGTGTGACAACTAGTCACCACCACCTACCTCTTTCCCCTCCCCGTCGTCGAACGTCCAGCAGCGGTGCACTTCTTTAGATTTGAGAAAGGTAGGCATCCATGATCCATGGACCATATTTGATGTTTAGATTTTTTTCTCTTAATTTCTTGCTTCCATATCTTCAAATCTTTGGAGAGGACTCATTTTATGAACTGAATTTTGTAGATTTGAGGTGTAACATTCCAGTCTTTCCTGATCTGCATTTCTCTGCAATTTTATTACACTAACTACTCTACTCAGTCTATTTTCTGAGTTAGTTTGTATTTTATTCTCAACAAACATCTATCATATTCCTGGGCTGATTTTATTTATATGAACTGATTTTTCTGATTTGATCTTCCACTCGGGTTTCACCCGAATCTACCCAAACCCGAGGGGTCAGTTTCACCCGACTAGGTGAGTGGATGATGGGGGAATGGGGGCAACACCCATAGCAAGCATTACTCACAGACTAAGAAAAAAATCTCTCTCTCTCTCTCTCCCTCTCTCTCTCTCTCTCTCACACACACACACACACACACACACAGAAATTCATTCAAAGAACTTTCAAAGCCCTCTCTCACTATTGATCACCCTCTCAATCTCAAATCACTCTCTCCCTCACTCTCAATCACACACAAGCACATTTTTATTTCTGGAAATTGAAAGAGAAGAAAGAAATACATAAGGAATAGTATCACAGTAAGAGGAAGTCCATAGCTTTTTATCAAAGAGTAATGCTATGCTTCCCAAATTTCTATCACAAAAGGACTTCCCAAATGATGTGGTAGTGGAGCCAGGTAAACAACTTCCAATTAAAATTCAACTAGTCCCACTGTATTAGACCTGGCTCCACTGCCACATCATTTGAGAAGTTTGGAATAAAAATTTGGGAAGTTTGAAATAGAAATTTGAAAAGCATATCAGTACTCTTTATGAAATTGTAAAACTTTAACAAAAGAACAAAAATTACTCCCATTTAAGTATCTCCAACCATGCTCTCTTGTTTTGTTCATGTCTTGTGCTTGTCCCTTCTCTTGTCTGGCATCCCTTTAGGTTCAAGATGATGGATGTTGGTCAGGCTAGTCTTGAAATAGTAGATTGGCTTTTTGGTCTTCAATGCGATTTGATTGGTGGCTTTGGAGCTCTTTTCTACAACTGTGTTAATGTTCATGATACATCTTTTACGATGGAAGTCCTTCAAGCAACTTTGGTGAAGCTTCTTCACTTGCTTGGGCTTGGCTTTGTGCCATCTTCTTTCTTTGGGTGGTCTGTATCATCTATAAGGTTGAAGTTGCCCTGGGTTCTGGATCTATCTATATGGTGGCCTTATTGGCGCAGTGGTGGATTTCTCGTGCAACTAGCGGAGTGTTTTCTATGGTCGCTCATGCTTCCCTATCTATTGTACTTTTGGTTGTTACATTTTTCATTTTCTTTGTTGTTGTCTGTGTAGTTTTCTCTGTAATTTTTGGTTTATTTTAATGAATTTTGTTTGAGCCAAAAAAAGATGCTCTCTATTTTAGCTTTAGCCATTTTAGAAAGCCAAGCCTTATTTTTCGGACTCCAATGGGCTCTCCAAATGATTCTCCAAAATGGAGAATAACAAGTGAGGAGAGAAATCATGCTTGGGGAGCTCTCCAAATTAAAATAATAAAAAGTAACATAATTGGGATCCGTTTGAGGAGAGAGACTACATTGGAATTACCAACTTTAATCCAAAAATTAGTACTATAAATTCAAAATTTTCTATTGTTGAGAGCATGGTAGGAGCAAGAAGCTTAAAAGTGACTAGCTATAATAGCTTTATAGCTATTTTAACAAAAAAAAAAATAGAGAAATTTCAGAGCACTGTTGGAGATGTTCCTACACAATTAACTTTCCAACTAGCTTACACTTGGTTAAATTTTTTTTTTTTTTTTTTTTTTAACTTGAACACAATTAACCCTCTTAACATTTTATTTGGACATTTTGTTGTACTGAAAATATTAGATATTGATATGTAACATATTTAATTTTGTCAATTTTTTTAGATGCAGATTTTGTCATTTATAATACTTGGAAAAAATTTATCTCTATTAGTTGTCAACTTCGCCCCAGTGGATAAAATCTCTGGATCCGCCACTGACTGAACAAGATCCTATTTTGGATCCAAAAACTCAAATGCTTTACATTTTTTCATACTAATTACAACTATGGGCCATGAAGTCATGGCTGGCCCAAAAGGGTGGCAAAAGGGGCAATCGTCCTGGGTCACCAAAGTTCACAAAATTTTGAGGGCCTCTATAAAATTTTCATAATTATATTTTTACTTTGAGATTTTTAGTATTTTTACATTTAGGCCTCCCCAAGGCCCAATTTAGTGTCATCAACTATATATATTGAGATATATATATATATATATATAACACTCAAAAGCAAAGGTTTTAGAATTTTGAAAATTACACTTTTAGTGTAAGAATTTTTTTAGTTTTAGAAATAGAATTTTGAAAGATACCATACAATGTTTAAGTTTCACAAATCGACTCATATTATAAGTAGACCCTAAAAAATCGCCAATTATGTATTAGCAAACCCTAAAAAAAATTGCCAATTATGTATAAGTAGATCCTAAAAAAATCACCTTAGAGACGCTACCCCTGAACCCCTTATAAGGACCTCCCTTTTAATAATTCGTTTCGGGCCTCCAAATACTCGGACCAACTTTGCATGAAGTCATGAACATTTACATTTTTTTTTATCTTTCCTCTCTGATGATGCCGAAAACTGGTAAGAAAGATTTAAGCAGAAAGTAAAGTAAAAAGAGGTTTGTATGTGGTTCGGTCCCGTTAACAAGGTGACCTACGTCCACGGTTGCGTCTGTGCGCTTCTCACTAGCAGATCACCGGCGGGCCTGGTGAGCCAACAAAGATGAGTGGCACTACCAGTAATACCGGCCGGGTATATGCGTGTAGGTGGTGAATTCTCTAGCGAGTGATTATATGCTTAGAGAAGTAACTTTTCGGATCCCCCTAGAGAGGGTAAATGGGCTCTTTTATAGATGCAAGAGTCCACCCTTACATGGTAAGTTAATAAGATTAGGAAGCCTAATCTGATCACAATAGATTTTCACGATATTAGGAGAGTTTCCTGAATGGTTTAGGAAACCGTTGATTCTTTCCTGATAGAGTCCTGGCTGCATAAGGAGACTGTTGGGGAAACAAAAATCGGAGCCGCGCCTCCTGGGGAGTCGCTATGCCTCATACCCGAGCTGCTGGACACCCCGGACGGTAACAACTGGAGACCTCGGGAGTGTGGGCTCTATGCTCCCATTCCGGACTATCCGGATCATTAACTGCTAACGTGGCGGTTGGGCTTTGACAGGATATTTCTGGACGTATCAGCTGCCCCCCATTTTCAAAGTTGATGTGACGTCTCGGCGGATGAAGTTTGAAAATTAAGACCGTCTCCGACATACCGCTCGGGATTAGACCGGGAATTTCGCTCAGACTGGGACCGATCGAAGTGGTCCGCCGGGGTACCGACCGGACGGTGACAATGAGGGACCCCGGGGCCCCAGATGCCACGTGCCCCCTGGGTACTGGTCCGGTTAAGATCCAACGACGCCAATGCAGAAGTAACCGAATCGTTCGTGTGGCAACTGAACCATCACGTCGCACATTCAATGCTCACATTTTTCGAGGCGACGCCCCATGTGCCCGAAGTGACAGTTTTGGCGGGAGGGCATATGAGCCGTTCGATCCATCCTGATCTCCGCCGTTCATGATGCCTATATAAGGGGCACCTGTTCAGTCCATTTCTTACTGCAGATTAACAACCGAATTTACCGAGCGGTTCTCGAGAGCAAAGCGTTCCCGAGCTTTCTTCCTTTGCTTCTATTGCCTACACCTTCTTTTCCGATGGCTTCCCATGTTGATCTGAATTCCGACGACGGACTCAGAACCTTCCGAGAAGACTGCAAAATTCCGGACGACGTCGGAGTTCGCCCCTACATCGAAGGGGAGGAGGTAGCCTCCCCTTTCGTCCTCATCAGCAGCTATCTGTTGCTAGTTGTGGGGCTACGCTTCCCTCTCCCGGCCTCCTTCTGTGACCTGCTGCAAGGGTTGCGTATTTCGCCTTCCAAGTGCCGCCCAAATATTGCCCGCCTTCTCTGGGGGGTATCAGTACTGAACCAGCGACTGGGGTTGCTCCTCCGTTCAGTCGACGTCGTCAGGTGTTATGTCATGGGCATCGACCACGGGGGCCCTTACCTACGCCCCGGGGCCGAGGGAAAAAACCTTGTCCAGGGTCTGGACTTCCCGAACAAGAAGTGGCGCCAATATCCTTGGGTCGTGGTGTTCGGCAACTGGATAGTGGACCCCTCTCTCTGCCCCCCTGCGACCTTTAGCCCAGAACTCTGCAAGGGATCTTTTGCCGCCTTCCGCAGCATTGCCCCTACTGTTGCTGACACGGAGGCGATCGACCGAGCTATCGAAGCCGGCCTCACGTTCTCAAATTTGATCGGGGGTCCTGCTGGCGAGGTTGGCAGTGGAGCTCCATCTGCGGCCCCCGCCACTGCTGCCTCTGGGTCTCGCCGCTACACTCGATCCATGGCTACCGGTCCGCATGCTACAGGCAGGGCCGGCCAACCCAAGGGGCCACTTTCTCTGTCGACCAGCAGTGATTCTGCCTCGTCCGGGGATGCAAGCCCGCCACCAGGCCCGTCCAGGAAGGGAAAGGAGAAGGCAGTCGGGGAAGGATCTCCACCTCAACAAAAGAAAAGTCGAATGGAATATCCGGCCGGCCTTCACGTGCCCAGCTCTTGGACCGGCCTCTCCCTTGGTAACCTAGAGGGTCGTCTTCAGGAGGTGGAGAAGCAGACCGCTCACCTGTAGACGGACTCTACCATGCAGGAGGTGGATATTCACACCCTCGAGCTCACTGTAAAGGAGCTGGTGGCGAGGATAGCGGCTCTGGAAGAGGAAGTCAAGGCACTAAAGGGCAAAGGAACTTGAAGGCTTCTCTTCCTTTTTTTTTTCTTTACCGGGAAGGCTACTATAATTGCCCCCGATCCCTGTATAGTTTACTTTTTGTAGCAATGAAAAGGTCCTTGAGGCCAACTTTTTCTCTCACTCTGTTCTTCTAACTGTTTATTACTTCTGCACTACACCGGGCAGCCAATACCCGACCTGGCCTTGGCCCTCTGTCCATTACCAACTGGCCTTTTAGGAACTTTGTTTGGCATTATCAGCAACTGGCTTTCCATGTTTGGGACGGACTAGATGTTTCATTGGGTAGGGTTTCATCGCTCTAGAAACCGTTCGGATAACTCTCGGGGATCCTGCTCGGGATTGGATCCATACTGAACATCACCTGGCAAAAAACCCGGTCAGTGCAAGAAGAGGCCCGGGCGGCCCGAAGACGGCCAGGACCAATAGCTGCCACGTGCCAACCGGTTAGTGGCCAGGTCAGGAACCAACGATGGCGGTATGGCTGTAACCGAATCGTCAGCGTGCTAACCGAGCTGTCGTGTCACGCATTTAATGCGCGTGCCTTTTGAGGCGATGCTTCACGTGCCCGAAGTGACAGTTTAGGCGGGAAATCTCCTGGACCGCTGGATCTGTCCTGATCTTGGCCGTTCACAGCTCTTATATAAGGAATACTTGCCTCATCTCTAGGATCCCTTCTGCTTAGACAAGTGTCCCCGAGCGACGAAGAGAAGCCCGAGCAAGATTCACGAACCCCTTCTACGCTTTAAATTTTATAAGTTTCCTCCCTTCCTGAACTTCTATCTGTTGCTTTCTTCTCTCTTCTCCCCATCCTTTTTCATTTTGGAGTGAGGCTGGAGAGAACGAGTCCTGTGAGGTTCGAGCTGGAGTGGGATTTCTTCCTCCTCAGATTCTGTGCGTTTTTTAAGTCGGGCGGAACTTTAATTCAGTTGAACCAAGCGGGCGTTCCTTGGGCTATTTTGGGAGAGTGTTACCTGGTGCTAAGGAGTATCTATTCGTTGCCGTTCAGGTTAGTGAGTCTGCCCCCCTGTATACCAGACTTGGGGTTTCCGACCCATACTTAGGTCGCAGTTTGTGTCCATACCTTGCCGTTGGAGTATCAGAGATGGAACACTCCGATTTCAATTCTGCGTCAAGGTCAGAGAGTGAACGATATTAGTCAGGATCCCTCGGTACCAATCTGAATCGGCTTCCTGCGTCCCTGATCGATCACCAGAGCGAGGGCAGGATTCCCACTCACCTGTCCGACAGCGAGTCTACCCAGGAGGCCCCTGTTGCCTCCGTCTCGAGGGGTTCGGGTGACGAGTCGCCCAAGGGGACTGATCCCGTAGTGTTCGCTTGTGAGTCCACCTTCTCTATATTACGTTCCCAAGACCTTCTCCGGATCAAGGAGAGATATTCTCTTCCTGATGGTTGTACCCTAGCCGTAAACCCCGGTGGCGCGCACCTCTACCAGCCAGGGTTCGTCACCTTGTTCGAGGACGCTATGATGGCGGGCCTCCGACTACCCCTTCATCCTATCGCCCGGGATGTCCTGATCTATCTCGATATCGCTCCCGGGCAGCTGGCTCCCAATGGGTGGAGATTCTTAATGGGGTGCATATCGTTGTGGCCTCAGGTGTTTGGGTACGAGCTTACCCTCCATGAGTTTCTGTGGGCCCACCGACCATTCTCTGTGCACCGGGAAGTGGGGTTTTTCTCGTTTTCTGCCCGTCCGGGTAGGAAAATTATGGACAAGTGCCCCAGCAACAACAAAGGGTGGAAGGGCAAATTCTTCTAGGTGTCTACCCTTCGCCTCTGCGACAGGGCTCCGGTGACCCAGCTGAGGACATCCTGGGCTGGGGAGTGTAGACACCCCATTTTGTCGGCTATCAGATTTAGGAGACCCATAGCTTGGTGGTTCACAATGATCGAAAAAGGACTCAAAAGGACTCCTGAAAGTTGGTTCTATTTCTCAAAATGCTCAGAATGACCAAAATGCCCTTGAAAGCCATAAAACTCCCAGATTTGGCCCCAAAGTTCTGGAAACATGCTACGTCATAAAAAAAGTATTCAAATGAGTTTTAAAAGAAAAATCGGATGAAATCGTCAGCTCCCAGAGACCCCCGGAAGCCCCGGAAGTTCCCGAAAAGTCCCCGTTGACCGGTTTGACCAAGGTTTGACCAGGGTTTGACCAAGTTTGACCAAGTTTGACCAAAGTCGTCTGAATTCACCAGAATCATTTTTAAATCATGAAAAAGTGTTAAAACAAGTTCCGAAAGAAAATCGAGCGAAAACATCAGCTCCCGGGAACTCCCGGAGGTTTCCAGAACTTCCCGGGAATCCCAGGTTTGACCAGTTTGACCAGAATTTGACTTTGGAACCGGGGTGCCGAAACAATTTTCAAATATTTTTCATGGATACTAGAGGTCAATAGCTTTCCGACGGTATATCGCACATAATTTCTGGATTTAAAACGAATTTATTATAAATTTCCAAAGGCGAAAAAGGCGATCAAATTGGCTTTTATCGCAAATACCGCAAAACTTTTCAAAGTGACTTATCCCCGAACTATTTTTTTATGTAAAGTAGACTCCAATACTTTTCCAACGGTATATCACAACCGCAGTTTGGAGTTCATATACATTTTCTGTGAATTTCGGACGAAATAGGGCCTTTTCGCGAATACCGGAACCTCAGGGGGCCTAAACAGCATTATCTGGACGAAGGGAGGAGCAGTGCCGCCGCGGCACTGGCCCAGTGCCGCCGCGGCACTCCTCTCCAGAACAGTGTATTTTTGTAATTTATTTTGGGGGTCCAATTTGATATATTAGAAATCAAAACGACGTAGTTTTGGTTCCCAGCTTATTTTGGACCAATGGGAGACCATTTCAAACTTTTTAAAACTCCATTTACCACCCCTCCTTTGCCTATAAAAGAAGCCATTTACTTCCATTTAGGGAGAGACATGGAAGCTTAGAGAAAGCTTAGGAAGAAACTCTAGGGAAATATAGAGAGAGAAAGAGAAGAAGTAGTCTTCTTCTTCCATTTTTTCCAATCAAAGTGAGTTCTAATCTTGTTTTCCTCCACCATTTTTCTATATACTTCATCATCAATATACCCAATCACCATTCTTGAGCATTCTTGAGTTAGGAAGCTACTTCCATGTCCAAATGTCAAAATCTATGAGTGAAACACCAAGCTACAAGTCCAAAATCATATTGATTATCATCTATTGATTGTTATTTACTTGCTTGTTCATATTATGTTCATCTCTTCTTAATCTCATTTCTTTTTATTTTCTTTATTTACTTACTAGTTCATCATCATCTAAGTGATGACATGAAGTTTGGGGTGAGTGAATCCTTATGGATAGTAGCTCTTGACCTCAAAAACATGTTTGATAGATGATGATCATAACCTCAATACTTCCAAGATGTTCTTGAAATGTATTGAAGTTATGTCCAAAATAAAAATGAATCTCTCCAATAATATTGGGAGTTCTTTGATAATTCAAGGTTGGATGAGGTTCTAAGTGGTCACATGGTCATTTCAAGAGTTTAAGTTCATGCTTTGAACATCTATTTCAAAACCCCCAATCAAGAACTCAAACTCTATTTCAAACCCAAATCCATTTTCTTCAAGAATGATCCAAAACAGTGAGCTGTTCAGATTCAAAGATTTGTTTTGAATTAAATACTTGAGTTATAATGATCAAACCATTTGGAAAATCTTCCTAAGACATCATAGTTTGTCCCCAATTTTTCCCATCAATTATAGAAGTGTGAAAGTATTTGTTTTGGATGTGAGAAGTTCATATTCATAATCTGCCTCTGTTCTCACAGAATGTTCACCCAAATTCTTGCACTTATTCTGGATATTTTCGTCACTGTACATATATCTTTTCTATTTTTTTAATAAACCTTGGGTGTCTTAGGAAACTTTTGGTATATAATGGGTCATCATTAACCTTTTCTTTGATTTATGAAAAATCATACAAAATCAGTCAACAGTGCAGCTTTTGTTTCTGAGTCATGTGTACATTCTGATTTATTTCTTTTAATTTGTGATAGCTATTGATGTTTGGATTTTTGGGTTATTTTCTAGACACAATAAGGACGATCTCTGATTTTTCTCACATTTTTCTAGGCACGTTTGACCTCCCATTATAATGTTACAAAGTAATGCATACAGTCTGTCCACTATTCACAGCATTTCACTTTTTGGCTTTCACACTTTGATGCAACACTCTCTTGTATCTAGATGAACCCATATCCCATGCACATGTTCTTTACCACTTTTAGCATGCTATGTCATGTCATGTATCATCTATCCTCTCATGTATCATACTCCCATAGACTCTTGAGTTTGGTTTCCAAATAAAACCATGTTTTGCAAATACTTGGGAAGTTCTTGAAATAAGTTAGGAATTAATATTCCAAGTGGTTAGAATATTCATCCAAGTTCTGGAAGTATACTTTCAAAACCCCCATTTCAAAACCCCCCTCTTAAACCCCTCATTTTGATTCCAAGAAATAAACCTTGGTTTTCTCAAAACCCTCAAAACAGTGAGTCATTTAACTTCAAGGAATTATTTTGAGTTCAATACTCAATGTATGAATGTAAGACCACTTGGAAAGTCTTCCTAACTCATTAGAGAACACCCATGATTTTTGGTTTGACTTGGAAATACTTGAAAATGGTCCATTTGGATCCAAACATTTTCTGTAGACATTCTGTTTTTGATGTCACAGCAACTAGTTCCACCTTCAACTTGTTTTCCAGAAAAACTTTTCCAAAAGGGGTGGTCCTAACTCATTTTTCCTTAAACTTCAATGTCTTAGGGAACTTTCTGTATAAAATGGGCCTCTAGATCATTCGGTTTCATTTTCTAAGATTTTTCAACATTTCAGTCGACGGTACGGACTCTGTTTCTGAGTGATCTTCATTGTTTATATGATTTCTCTCAATCTGTGATAGCTATCTAAGATTGGCCTTTTGGGTTGTGTTCTAGACACAATAAGGAAGATCTCCATAAAAAATCATGCATTGAAAACACTCTTAACCCCTCTTTTCAATTTCCAAAAGATCATGCTACTGTTCTGTCCACTATTCACAGCAAGCACATTTCAACTTTCATCCTTTGATTTGATGCTTGTATGCATTCCAAATTAGTTCATATCTTAGGAAGTAGTTCATACTACATTTGTACATATCCCATGATTATTTCATTCATTCATTCATACACATTTTAGACTTCTAAGTCATTCTAGAAATCCATGTACACAAAACACACTACAACCTTTGCACATTTTAGATACATACATTGCATTCATGCAAGATTTGGGGTTTTTGTAACTCTTAATCTAAGAAGATTATAAAGAATGATCACGATCATACGTTCATGCTTCCCCTTTGATCTAATCATCCTTTCTCATCCGTCCCGGGGATTGAGAGATCTTCTTTTCTCAAAGAATAACATGCATCATACTAGCTTGTTAAGCATATTTTGATTTCTTTGTTTATTTGTTTCAAGAACAATTCATGTCCCCTTTAGATTAGGAAAACTTGATTAATTGATATATGATTAGACGATTTTTCCTAGGTTTATTTGTGTGATCTTTCACTTCGCATTGTGTGATATTTGGCTTAGATCTTATGAATGATATCTTATCTTTAGATCTTTCATTTTAAGTTTCTTATGTGATGTAATATACTATCGTAGTATTATTTGTCGAACCATACATAGTATAAGATGATTATTTGGATGCTAATTGAGGCCCGTCGAAAGACGGGGTGAGTTGAGGGTGTTTTAGTCGCGACAAAGGCTCCTTCCTCTCTCGTACCAAAACCCCGAACCAAGTTCTTTGGTTATGAAGGGCCGGTGCCCTTATCCGCTTGGGTGAGTCAAAATTAGGTTTCTTGGTTCCTTAAAGACCAAGTGGCGACTCTGTATCTGTTTTCAACAGACCATTTTCTTTTCTTTGATCCAAGTCAAATTCCTTTTCAAAACAATCTCAAACAAGAGAAGTGGTCCAGTTCCGGTGTCCACAGGGAGTTAAGGGGTAAGACCGCCCATCCGACTTTGTCCGTTCTTTTGGTTTTAGGAACGCGGGGGCTTACTAATTGATTTCATTCCTTTGTTCACAACAGGCTCAACAGAACCACCCAAAATCCCTGAGTTGTGCCAGGCCAGGATCTGGGGCCTAGCAGAGTTACCCACCAGTGTTTGGAACGTATTATCCCGAACAGGGAATTTCGTCGAGACCTATTCCCCCGAGGAGCCCGTTCCATCCCCCAGCTTTTCACCCATCATCCCCGGTGAGTTCCCAGGTTGCCTTACGTGTTAGCCCTGTACTTGTCCTTGTCGCTTCTTACACTTCTGACCGTGCGATCTTGTTTTTTGCAGAAATGGCCCCCAAGCGCAATCTGGAGCAGCTGAGGGAGAGACAGGCTGCTGCCGCCACCGCTGCTGCTGCTCGGATGGCGGTCGTCCAGGGGAAGAGGCTAGCCACCGAGGCCCTGAGCGGTGAGCGCCCGCTCAGAAGCATTCGCCACGGGACGGTCAACCGTCCGGACCCTGTGGGGACATCGGCTCCCCAAATGTTGGCTGTTGAGGAGCCCGCACTCCGGGATGATATTCCATCCGGTCTGCCCATGGGCGGGCCCAGTGAGGTCCGAGAGAGGCTAAAGTCTGTCCCTATCCCAAGCCAGGTGGAAGCATGCGCCGGGCTATCTCCCCAGGACTTCCAAGGGTGGCTATATAGTCTCTCCCATCTGGTAAGTGTTCTGTCTCCCTTTAAATATTGACACACTCCGTTTTTATTTGCCTAACCGATCTTCGCCCTCTCGTCGCAGGTTGGCTGTATGGCCGCGGGGTCCGAGTCCCTCCTGTCATCCCTGGCCGGGAGGGTCGGCGTTGCTGAAGCCGCCCTCTCGAAGGAGCGGGAAGAATTGCAGGTAGCAAAAGCCGCCTTGGCCACCGAGACGAGCAAGACGAAGTCACTGACCTTGAGTTTGGGTACGGCTCAGGCGGATCTGGCGGCTGCTCTGGCTGATTTGGAGATTTCCCGGGCCCTCACAGCGGCAGCTGAGTCCCGGGCGAAGACGGCGGCGGCCGAGACGCCTGCTGCAGGGGCCCTGGAAGGTGCGTTTGACGATGGCTTCTTCCAAGGTTATGACGACCTGAAGCGGCGGGTAGCCCGGGATCACCCCGAATGGGTCCTTTCGGCCTATGAGGGGATTGACTCGGATTACTGGGATGTCGGTGAAGATCCTATAGCCGGTGAAGCTCCTGTGGTTGGTGAAGATCCTGCGGCCATTGCTGAGGCCGCTGAGCTCGTCCCGGATGGAGGCTTGGGGACCGGAGGACTTGCCGCACCAAGGGAGCAGACTAGGGAAACCGAGGACGTGGTCAATATGGAAGACTGAATCCCCGGTCCTGCCCTGTTCTTTTTTTTATTTCGTTGTTTGTAGTTTCTTTTCTATTTTAGGGAGGCTACTACAACTGCCCCCCAGGCTTTGTACACTTTCTTCAATTAATGAAAAGGCCCTTGAGGTCAGTCTTCACTTCCATTAACTTTGTTGTTGTTTTTTTTTTTGTACTATGCCTTAACACTTGCTAGTATCCGTAGGGTTTTGGCCGACCTAACACATGCCTTAGCAAATGCTTTAGGACCGTAACCAACAGAATGCCTAGTCTTATTAACCTTTCTAAAAGGTAAGAAAAGGTAATCGCCCAGAGCGCTGTAAGAACTAGCCCTTCCTAGCATATGGGATCGTCCGGTGTATTATAGGAGTACCCTGTATTACCGTTCGGGTTGTCCCAGCGTATCATAGGCGTATCCTGTTTTACGACCCGTGATATATCTCTGTTCACTGTAAGCGCTTAGGAAGATCTCCCAAGCTCTTGTAGTGACCGGTGTGATTCCCTGTTTTGGCCTAATGTTTCCCTGCCCCCCAAGCATTTTGCTAAGGCTCTACGAGAACCGGTGACCGTAGGGAACCGACCTAGGACATGGGTGGTCGCAGGGGCATTTGAAGCTCGTCATTGTCGGCCACCTAGGGGTTTGGCCCCATTATCGGCTGGGCCTAAGCGAAGCTTGAAGTAATTTCCTGTTTAGGTCGACAATCCCCTTGCCCTAGGCATCCTGTTAAGGCGAGGGCGTGTTGGGGAGTGGCCATAGGAAACCGACCTGGAACATGGGTGGTTGCAGGGTCCTTTTGCGCCTGGGTTCGGAGCCCGAGGTCTTTTCTGCCTTGGGGTTAGGCCCAAGGTCTTTTTGTGCCTCGGGGTTAGGCCCGAGGTCTTTTGTGCCTCGGGGTTAGGCCCGAGGTCTTTTATGCCTCGGGGTTAGGCCCGAGGTCTTTTATGCATTACACGGTGTACTGACAGGAGTAAATTTTCGAAGTAGAACCATGTAACTTTATTTAAAAAATAATAAATTATGCCGATTGTCCAATCGGAGCTACAAGAAAGAATTTTGCCTATAATACTAAACTCCCGTGGTCCGATGCTACTGATAGTACTTGCGGAGGTGTTGCACATTCCAAGGATGGGTGAGATCATGCCCGTCCATGCTCTGTAACCAGTAGGTTCCTGGTCGGTTAACCCGAGTCACTTTATACGGGCCTTCCCAGTTTGCTCCCAATTTGCCGTGGCTTGGGATTCGGGTTGACTGGTTCACCGCCTTGAGGACGAGGTCCCCAACTTGAAAGCTACGGTGCTTCACCTTGCTATTGTAATACCGCGAGACTCTTTGCTTGTAAGCGGCTACCTTCATATAGGCCTGGTCTCTTTTTTCTTCCACCAGGTCCAACTCCGTCCTGAGGGCGTCCCCGTTGTTCGGATCGCTGAAGTTGGCTACCCGGTATATTGGCAGCCCGAGCTCTGTGGGGACCACTGCCTCAAAACTGTAGGTTAAGGAGAATGAGGTCTCACACGTAGCCGCTCGGGGTGTAGTGCGGTAGGCCCAGAGAAGGGTTGGTAGCTCTTCCGCCCACATGCCTTTTGCGCCTTCAAGCCTTGTCTTGATTGACTGCAAGATTGTACGGTTTGTTACCTCGGCTTGACCATTAGCTTGCGGGTGCTCGGGGGAGGAGTAGTGATTTAATATCCTGTAGCCCGAGCAGAACTGTCTGAAGACGGGTGTGTCGAATTGTCGGCCATTATCACTGATCAGGACTCGTGGAATACCGAACCTGCTGAGGATATTTCTTTCCACGCAGCTTTCCGTTTTCCGCTCGGTTATCGTTGCCAAGGGCTCGGTCTCCGCCCATTTGGTGAAGTAGTCAACAGCTATCACGGCAAATCTAACTTGCCCTTTCCCTGTCGGTAAGGGACCAACAATGTCAATTCCCCACTAGGCAAATGGCCAGGGACTATGGACCGGTGTTTGGAGTTCTCCCGGTTGGTTGATCATGGGAGAATACCGCTGGCACTTGTCACACCTTCAAACATACTCCTGCGAATCTCGAGCCATGGTTGGCCAATAGTAACCCTGTAGTAGGGCCTTTCTGGAAAGCGCTCGACCTCCGATGTGGTTCCCACACACACCTTCATGGATTTCAAACAGTATTGCTTGCACTTGCGCAGGATGAACGCAACGAAGGTACGGGATAGTGAATCCCCTTTTATAGAGAATGCTGTCAAGGAGGTGATATCGCGCTACCCGGTACTTGACCCGACGTGCCTCATCCTTGTCATCTGGTAGCCTTCCTATCGTTAAGAATGTCACGAGCGGGTCCATCCAACTAGGTCCCAGAATGACCGGGTCGACCTCCATGCCCTCTGAGTTAATCACACTCGGCTCGGGTAGGAACTGTATCCTTATCCCGGGCAAGTCTGACTCAGAGGACGAGGCGAGGCGAGCAAGCCGGTCCGCTCTGGTATTCTCTTCTCTAGGTATCTGGGTGATGGAGAACCCTCGGAGCTTCTTGGAAGCCGCTTGGACAAGGGCCAAGTAGGCTACCATGTTGTCTTCCCGTGCTTCATATTCTTGATTTACTTGGTTGACCACAAGCTGGGAATCACTGTAGCCCTGGACCTGCTGCGCACTCATCGAGATGGCTAACTGTAACCCGACCAAGAGGGCTTCGTATTCGGCCTCGTTGTTGGAAGCACGAAACCCGAACCTTAGAGCATAATCGAGCTGTATACCGTCGGGGGTAGTCAAGATAATTCCAGCTCCACTACCTTGCTGATTGGAGGAACCATCCACGTGCAGTACCCAGGTCGGGATATCGGAGTTTAATCCGGGCGGTAAGGCCGGAGGCTCGGACTCTTCGACTGGGTCTTCAGGGTATATATGTAAACTCAACCAAAAAGTTCGCTACAGCTTGCCCCTTGATTGCTGTCCGGGGTCGGTAGATTACTTCAAACTCTTCCAACTCCAAGGCCCACTTGACGAGCCTCCCTGACGTGTCTGGCCGACTGAGAATTCTACGGAGAGGCTAATCGGTCAGGACTACAATGGCATGGGCCTGGAAGTACGGGCGGAGCCTCCGGGCAGAGGTGATGAGGGCGAAGGCCAGTTTCTCGATGCGGGAGTATCTGCTTCCTGCGCACTGCAATGCCCGGTTGGTATAGCACACTGGGGACTGTATCCCATGCTCTTCTCGAATAAGTGCCGAGCTAACCGCCGATGGTGACACTGCTAGGTATAGAAATAATTCTTCCCCGGGTATGGGTGTCGAGAGCAGAGGGGGGGACGCCAGGTACATCTTGAGCTCCTGGAATGCCTCCTCGCACTCTTCTGACCACTGAAATGCTTTGCGGAGGATCTTAAAGAATGGAAAGCACCGGTCGGTAGCTCGGGATACGAATCTGTTCAGGGCGGCCACCCGTCCGGCTAAGCTTTGAACTTCCTTAGTTGATTTGGGTGACCGCATGTTGATGATAGCTTTGATCTTCTCGGGGTTTGCTTTGATTCCCCGTCTGCTGACTAGATGGCCAAGGAACTTCCCGGACGAGACGCCGAAGGTGCATTTGGCCGGGTTCAACCTCATCTTGAACTTTCTCAAAATGCTGAAGGCCCCGACCAGATGCTCAAGGTGATCGGACTCGCCCCGGCTCTTGACCAGAAGATCGTCCACGTACACTTCCATAGATTTTCCGATGAGGTCTTTGAACATGTAGTTGACCAGGCGTTGGTAGGTAGCCCCGGCATTCTTGAGGCTGAATGGCATGACTTTGTAACAATACGTGCCCTGGTCGGTGATGAACGCTGTCTTCTCTTCATCCCCGGGGTACATGCTGATCTGATTGTACCCCGAGTAAGCGTCCATGAATGAGAGGAGTGAGTGGCCTGCTGTTGAGTCGACAAGGAGGTCTATCCTAGGCAGCGGGTAGCAGTCCTTGGGGCAGGCCTTGTTGAGGTCGGTGAAGTCTACGCACATTCTCCACTTCCCGTTGCTTTTCTTGACCAGGACAACATTAGCCAACCAATCGAGATAGTGAACCTCCCGGATAGAGTTCGCCTTTAGGAGCTTCTCGACCTCCTCACTCACTGCTTTTTGTCTCTCGGGGGCCATGCCCCTTCGCTTCTGCTTCACTGGGCGGCAATCCGGGCTGACGTTGAGACGATGAGACATTACCCGGGGATCAATCCCGGGCATGTCCTCATGATCCAAGCAAAAACATCTTGATTTCGCCTCAGGAACTGGGTCAACTTCACCTTCAAGGGGGGTTCCAGTAGAGCACCTATGCTGACAGCGCGGTCTGGATGTTCAGGATCCAGTACAGCTCATTCCGGTTCTTCCATCGGCCCTATTACGTCGCTCTGGTCCCGGGGGTCCATTTCTTGGACGTTTAACGTTTCGGTGATTGCCCCCCAGCGCAACGAGCTAACATAACAACTCTGAGCTGTGGCCTGGTCTCCTCGCAAACATCCAGGTCCCTGGGGAGTTGGGAATTTCACGGTTAAGCTGTACGTGGAGACAACCGCCCGGGCCCTGTTGAGGGTCGGCCTTCTGAGGATGACGTTGTAGGCCGACGGGGCCTCCACTATCACAAAATTAATCAGCACGAAAACCTGCTGGGGGTAGGTCTCCATGAGAACTGGGAGCTCAATTGTTCCGAGCGGTTGTGTACTAGAGCCGTTGAATCCGACAAGGGGAGTAGCGACCGGCCGGAGCCGATCCCTTGAGACCCCGAGCTGGTCAAACGCCGATGTGAACTTAATGTCTGACGAGCTGCCGGTATCTATCAACACCTTCTGGACCATATAATTGGCTATAGAAAGCGTTACCACTAACGGGTCATCATGAGGGCAATGGATCCCCTGCAGGTCGTCGGACGTGAATGTGAGAACATCGGCTGGGGAGGAGCCGGTGGATTGGACTTGCCCGACCTCCGTTCGGGTGGCTCGGGCATGCCTCTTCCGCGCTGACTATGAATCACCTCCGCCTGATGTTCCTCCGGAAATCACATGGATGTGGCCGAGTGGCAGTGGCGGTGGCTGATTAGAAGCCCGGGTGTCCTGTCGAGGCCGTCCTTCTGTGACAAACTCGGCGAGGTGTCCCTGCTCAATCAGCTTCTCTATCGCTATCTTCAATTTGAAGCAATCCTCTGTTTCATGGCCATGATCTCTGTGGTAGCGGCAAAACTTGTCCCGGTTCCTTTTGTCGGGCGGGGTTCTAAGTTTAGCCGGCTGTGGAAGCAGCCTCTACGCCTCAGCGGCGGCCATGACCTCATGGATCGGGCGGGAAAGAGGCGTGAGAGTAGTCTGGGGCTGACCCCTTGCATCTCTCTGATCCTGCTTCGGCTTCTTTCCCGAACTCTTCTCGAACCCTTCGCGCTTGCATTTGGCCTTGGGGGATTCGTCCTCCGCTTGGCCAGCGCGCTTCGCCTTTAGGAACTCCTCGGTATCTATGTATTTCCCGACCCTCTCTGAGAGTTCCACCAGGGTGGCCGGTTAATCACGATGGAACGACGTGGCGACTTTGGTGTGCTGAACTACTGAACAGAAGGCCATGATGGCAGCCGTTTCGTTAAGGTTGCGGATCAGGAGCCTTTCCTGATTGAAACGGTCCACATATTCCCTCAAGGATTCTCCTTTACGTTGTTTGACGGTCAACAGCTGGGTGTCCGGCTGTGACCGGTCGAGCATCCCGACAAACTGACTAATGAAGAGTTTGCCGAGGGCTTAGAAGCTGTCAACCGTCCGGGGCTTCAATGCATGGAACCACTGTACAGCCGACCCCTTTAGGGTACTGGGAAAGGCCAGGCACAGCAACTCGTCTATCGTGGTGACCAATGCCATCTGCGCCTTGTAGGTGTGGATGTGGTCTACCGGACTCCCCGTGTCATCGTATGAGCTGAGATGCGGGGGTTTGAACTTTCGCGGAATAGGAAACTGGGTCACCCGAGCGGTATAGGGAGACTCTGTCTCCGTATCAGTGAGGTCATGACCGGACTTGCGGTTTAGCCTCTCGATCTGCTGTTGCAGTTCCTCGACCTGGGCTTTGACGTCACTCCGTCCTGCTCTCCTATCTGCGTCTAAACGGTAGGTGGGGTCAGACGATGAGGCCTCCTCCTCAAAGTGTGTCGACCTCGGAGATAGTACCCGGCTGTGGGTTCGGGTAAGCCTGTGCCTAAGGTCCCCCCGGCTTAGGACGAGAGGGTCGTTGATCGATTCCCGGATTTTCCATCCAGACACTTCCTCCTTTGCGGCACGCCACCGATCAATGATGATTCTGGCGTCCTCCACTCGGCGCACTCGGCGAGGAATGTACCGAGGTACTCTTTGCGAGCGCTTAGTGGCTTGACTGCGCTCTCCGTCCGCGGGACGTTCCCGTTCTGGTGGGGACACCGGAGCTGATCGGCCTTGTCTGAGCACCCGAGCCGGCTTACTGACAGGAACGCTTTTCTCAGGTCGATTCTCTGACGCGGGGCGCTTCTCATGTTGGGCCATAAGCGCGTCTATCTGTTATTGCGTTCGACACTGGCCCTCCAGGAGCTGCTCCAGTGCCACCGTGACTTGTTCGGTGGTCATGGAGGTGCCCCGCGGTTCGATCTGCAAGTTTTCATGACCGGTTGAGTCGGCGATTTTCTTACCCTTCTTTGGCGGCATATTGATTAGTCAAAGATTTTTATTGATGAGAAGACTGTGTCTTTCCCACAGACGGCGCCAAATTGATGATGCTGAAAACTGGTAAGAAAGATTTAAGCAGAAAGTAAAGTAAAAAGAGGTTTGTATGTGGTTCGGTCCCGTTAACAAGGTGACCTACGTCCACGGTTGCGTCTGTGCGCTTCTCACTAGCAGATCACCGGCGGGCCTGGTGAGCCAACAAAGATGGGCGGCACTACCAGTAATACCGACTGGGTATATGCATGTAGGTGGTGAATTCTCTAGCGAGTGATTATATGCTTAGAGAAGTGACTTTTCAGATCCCCCTAGAGAGGGTAAGTGGGCTCTTTTATAGATGCAAGAGTCCACCCTTAAATGGTAAGTTAATAAGATTAGGAAGCCTAATCTGATCACAATAGATTTGCACGACATTAGGAGAGTTTCCTGAATGGTTTAGGAAACCGTTGATTCTTTCCTGATAGAGTCCTGGCTGCATAAGGAGACTGTTGGGGAAACACAATCGGAGCCGCGCCTCCCGGGGAGTCGCTACGCCTCATACCCGAGCTGCTGGACACCCCGGACGGTAACAACTGGAGACCTCGGGAGTGTGGGCTCTATGCTCCCATTCCGGACTATCCGGATCATTAACTGCTGACGTGGCGGTTGGGCTTTAATAGGATATTTCTGGACGTATCACTCTCTTTACCAAGCCTTCAACCCGGTAACCTAGAAGTTTGGAATATTCATCCAACAAACCATCCAGGCTTAGGGTAGCTGATATGAACATTTACATTTACATTTTGAGAGCTATAGATGAATTTTCAGGGGGGAAAAAAAAAAAAGAAAAAAGAGAGCTATAGATGTATATATATATATATATAAGGGTGAAAAAAAATCAGTAGAACTGTAGAAGTTTGAAGTGCAAAAAGGGTCAGGCTCCACCATTTGGGTTGTTCCAAGTTGGGCCTATTCCCAATCTGTTAACACTTGTCTCAATTAATTGTTGTGAGTTGATCAAATTATGTTAGGAAAGAAAATGGGCCCAACTAGCTCCGTGAGTGTGAAAAAAAACTGAAAGTGTATATAGAGACGGTTAATTGGATGGAGAGAACTGAGAAGGATGAGAGAGGTGATAAAGATGAGGTTAACCTTCTCTTTTGTGAATGACAATATAGGACGTTAAGATTTGAATTTTAGAGGGAAAAAAAGTATGGAGTACTAGTTTTGATGTAAATATATAAGTGAAAAAATTAATTTAACAATTAGTATACAATATGAATCCAAACAAACATTTTATTGAAGAGTTAATTAGTATAAAATCATATCTAGTGTATTTTTGTTGTAATAGATTCACCCCTAAAAATATTGTAGCCATAAGTCCACAAATAAAACATGGACTAAAATGTCTTATCATGTATTATATATATATATATAGAGAGAGAGAGAGAGAGAGAGAGAGAGAGAGATTTATTATTTATTATATTACCATATTTAATTACTGCAAATCAAATCCAATTAAAACATATTCTTGAACTAATCCCACAAATTCAAAAACAAAACTCTATCTCTCTCTAGCTTTCTCTCTCTAAAAAAATGTCCAGCAGAGGCAAGGGCAGCGCAAATCGTCACTGGAAGGTTCTCCGAGGCAACATCCGACATCGTCATCCCTCTCAACATCGATGCAATCAAACACCTCTTCTTCTTCTTCCTCCACGTTGTCGCCGAAATTCTCTTCTTCATTATCATCGACAATGGCGGCTGGTTTAACAGTGACAGACTCGAGGAATTTGGACTGTGATTCAATGTCACCAGTGTCGAAAATCAAACTCAAGCCTCTAGGTGAAGATGGAATATTCCAGCAACGATTGGCCAGTTGGTTGTCGGAGTTGTCGAGATATACCAAGAATGGACTGGAAGTTTCTTCTTGAAGAAACTCATAATTTTCTTTTCTTTTTTTCTTTCGAAGTATGAATTGTAAAAAAAAGTTGTATATATAAATGGATGGATTTTAGGGTTATTGTTAGAGTTATTATTAGTGTAAAATTTGTCATTCGTTTTTTTGTTTATACTAATTACATTGTTGTGTAGGTTGTATCAATCGCTCGGATCACATCCAAATCTCAAGTTTAAAGGTGTTTGAAGATGGACACTGTTAAATTTCACACTGTTGAAATTTTATACTAATGTTCTTGGTTCAAAAAATTGTTGTGTGAAATTGTATACTAGTGTGAAATTTAACACTCATGTTCTTGGTTCAAAGCTGTGTTGCGAATTGTATACTATGTGAAGTAAAATTGTGATATCAATGAAGTATTACAATCAGATGTAAAATGAATGTACACTGTTAAATTTCATAGAATGACGAGTTTCACTTTGTGATGAATTGAGAGATGGATGAACACAGATTGGTTAATATATTCAATTCTGAAATTGTCGCTGGCGCGGACGCAACTAAGGCAAATGAATTAGTTGTATAATTCACATTGTAAATCACACAGTATGAAAAAGTTGAGTGTGAAATTTCATACTGTAAAACACAGTACAAAATTTCGCACTGTGTGGACTGTTATCTCATTCGAATGGATTATAGACTATTATAGAATGGAGTGTATTAGTGATGCTCAATATAAATGAAACAGATTTGTAAATTGAAATCCTAAAAATATTGGGATATTATTCTATATATATTATATGCAATATCAATAGAGATTGGGTAAGATTTGTAAAGATTTGAAAACTGATGTCATAATTAAATATATATGAAATATATGTACATATATACATACAGTTCTATATATAGAGATTAGTGGTAGAAAAGTTATCCAATTATTCCATAATGTGATATTTTGGACTAATTCCTAAATACAATCATAATTATAGGACCTATTGTTATGAAGTTCCAATTAGTGGACATATTCTAAAAAACATTAGTAGAATGAGACTTTTCACCAAATTTTTCTTTATTTTATTACAATTTAAAAGTGGAGACTGATGGATTCAAACCTTCTCGTAAAGCGTTGGTGTCGACCAAATCAAATATAATCTCAGCTCTTGATCAAACATTAGTTACGTGTGAAACTATAAATTTTACAAACTCATGACTCATTGTAGGTTGTAAATGTTGATAAGACACTTATATAAGATGGCATATTAGCAAGGAAAATAAGTACAAATTTTTTTATTTACTGCATTGAAATGGGGAAGTTTCGAACATAAAACTTGAATACACAGGAGGAAACACTAATCCTTGTATAAGTTCAATTTTTTTAAAATTTCTAGTATGGCATTTTGCTTTGCCTTAATTTGGGAAAACACTCAAACCAATGGTTACTCGTCATGCTCCAATAAATACATCATTAAGTGCTCCAACAAAATTTATGTGTATATGGAAATGAAATTATGGCTAGTTTAATTGTCTAGCTATAATTTATTACCAGTTAATACATACCAAATATGCTGTTATGAAAACCATATTTTTTTTTTCTTCAAAGGTCCAATCAAAGCATTAACTCATACTCCCCTAAAGTTGTTTTTGAACAATATTTTCAAGGGTAAATATCACCTAAACCTCCTGAGGTTTGAAGCGCGTATTACCTAGACTCTTTTCGTCAATTCACCATTAAAAAAGTGACAGACTGACATAAATAAATGCAAAAAATACCTCTGAAAGTTTGGTTCTTGTGTCATTTTAGTCCCTGTAATTCCAATTGGGTAAATTTGGCCCTGAAGTCTTAAAATGAAGCAATTTGATCCAAATATTCAATTCTGTAAGAAAAAATGACAGAATTTACTCGCATACTATGCATTGTCACACTTTTTAAGTGCAAAAACGAAACACTACCAACCTCCCAACCCACTAACTAGCGTAATTGTGCATAATAGTGGATCATTCTGCCAATTTTTCTCACAGAATAGGACATTTGGATCAAATTGCTTCAATTTAAAACTGTAAGGATCAAATTGACTCAATTTAAACCATAGGGACTAAAATGGCATAATGACCAAACTTTTAGGGGTATGTTTTGTATATATTTATGTCAGTTTATCACCTTTTTAACAGTGAATTGACAGAAGTGGTCTAGGTAAAACGCGCTTCAAACTTCAAGGGGTGTAAGTGATATTACTGAAACGTGAGATCTAAATGTGATTAGAGTAAACTCAGAGAGTCTAATTAATATTTTTTTTTCTATTTTCAAGTATTGGAAATATGTCAGACTGACAGTACACTCATATACCTTTGTAATTTTCAGCAAAATATATATATATATATATATATATATACCTTTGTAATTTTTTCAATAAATAATCGACCAAGTGGTTACTATTATTTCCACACATAAATAGTGCCCGTTTGGAATGGTTGTGCCTTTTGAATATATGAAGAAGCTAATGTATAAGGCTAATCACAACTCACAAGGGCGCCCTGAGAATTAACTTATATATGCACTTTATGAATCATGTTTGTGCTTCTGTCAAACATGTTTCATCCAAAACGTATTTTTGAGCTCTAAAATATTTCTTAAAATGTATCAAAACAAAATAATAGAGATGTTTTGAACCCAAAGCACTTGGTGAGTCCAATTGCGTGAGTCCAAATATATGTTTGAAAAGTAATTCCCAAAGTGTATTCTTTTACAAAAATGCTAGTTGCACAATGAAATGTACAACGAATTACACAAGCATGCAGTATAAGGTTGGACTTTATACTGAAAAGCTTGTACATACCTTTATGTGTGTACAGACTTTTCAGCACAAAGTTCAACCTTGTACTGCACGTTTGTGCAATTAATTATGCAATTCATTGTGCACCTAACATTGCTCCTTATTTGAGTTGGTATATGGAGGTTTCGTATATTTACCATAGAGCAGGTATATGGAGGTTTCATATATTTACCATAACTCTTGGCAACTCAAGAATTAAGGACTAAAATTAGAACAAGTCACTTTATTGTCACACAATGTGCTTGAGCTGTGAGAGAACTTGAATACCGTCTTGAGCGTCTTCCTTTTCTACACAACAAAATTTAATCCTTTTTCTTTTCAGTTGTGGCAATATTATTATTATTATTATTATTATTATTATTATTATTATTATTGATTTTCAAATAATATCACTAGTGGAATTAATTTGTTAAATTTAGATTTTTTAATCTTTATGTAGTTGAGTTTGATTGGTATTTAGTTTTTGTTTTTTTGTTCTCTTAAATTAAAGCTAAAATGGTACTCATTATATATTGGGTTAAATACATTTTACCCATGTGGTTAGGTTCATTTTCACTTCAGTCCTTTGTGATTTAAAAATTGACACCCTCCTATGATTTTGGACTAAAGTGACACTATTAAAATTTCTATCAAAAGAGCCCCCATATGGGGGTTTAATCGTTATAATTAATCCCACAGTTAATTTCAAAATTAGCACACAAAAGGGGCTAAGTGTTAAAAGTTAGCTCTAAATAAGTGGGTTAAATTACAACATTATCTCCTAATATGGGGTTAACACTATAATTAACCTCACAAAGGGGGTAAATTGCTAATATTTTTGGCCAAATTTAGAGTTTTTCATTAGTTCTAAGCCAGTTTCATTGCACAACCCACAGGGGACTAATTGTCTACTTTTAAACCACAAGAGAATAAAAATGTATTTAACCCTTCTATATTTGAGTCTGAGTGGTACTCATTCTAAAGATATAAGATCACCATCCTCACACAGAGCAAGAAAGAAAACAAAAAAACACCATTCTCACAAGAGTCTTTCTTTATACACCATACCTACCACACGAAAATAAAACAAATTTTTAAAAAAATTACCATGACTTGATTACCATCCAATAACTCCATTTGTTATTACCAAATGACACTCTAAGAGTTAACACCAACTAACACTTTGTTCTTCAAATGACAATCAAAAAGAGTTCTTACTACATATTAGCAAAGTAGTAAAAAATGCCACCATCTATTCTCACCTAGCTAATTATGGTAACATACTTATGGATGCATTGAAAAATTATCCAATACCTTCTATTGTGATTCACAGTACTTCTACTTGGTTTTAGCAAATAATAATGATATGTTTTCATAATTTGGTCTCAATTGCTTTAACAGTATAAAGTGGCACTAGTACTTGATAGTACCATATATCAGTGAAAGAGATACAACTGCTAAAGTATTCAAGAATCAAATTTGTGATTTGAATATGAGAAGTTTAGCATTACTAGCTAGCTAGCATATTAAGAATACTAGGCATTGCCCGTGGCTAAAGCCACTACCAAACAATTCAAACTGTCATGCCCCGACATAGCATAATTCTGGAAAGCATTTAATTTCCTTTATGAACTCGTAGGTCGTGATAAGTGAGAGTGACTAATTGTTCGTGCATTAAATAACTTAACAGCATTTCTAAAGAGAAGGTTACTAATAGACATAAAGTTTCAAAATTAAAACTTACTAAACTATTACATCAGTCGATATCTTAGGCACAAACTGCCTTGTTCAAATCTATCATAAGTCTATTTCAACTCCAAAAAAAAACATGAGAAATATAAAACAACCCTCCTGAAAATCTCCTGCCTCTAACTAGCATAGTCGAAAAATACTCTGGTTGATCCTGACCTAGAAAAGCTGGACATAGAGTCTAGGACGCATCAACGCCATCAGCTTATGCAAACTGGTGAGCAAAATAAACATATACTCGTAATGTATATATAAGCATGTAAAACAGCGGTGAAATTTAAACTTTAAAAGCAGTAAATTCAAGGTTCCAACTTCAACATAACTCATTGGGGGGGGGGGGGGATGTAGTAAGCAATAAATATGAGACCGTGCATGAATAATGTTTCATCTCATCTTACCGACCCTTTTCTCTCGACAAATCGATTAAACCATCCCATTACCTCAGATACCAGGAATAATATCCGCTCAGTACTTAGGTCGCACAACACATCGTCACCTTGGATACTAGGAATATTATCTTATCGATATCCAAATCGCACACCATACCATCGCTTCGGATACCAGGAATAATATCTTCTCAGTATCCGGAACTTGCTCCTTAAATATCAAGAATAATATCCGATCGATGTCTGAGTCGTACAGAACACTGTCGCCTCCAATACTAGGAATAATATCCGCTCAATATTGGAGTCATACACCACGCTATCGTCTCAGATACCAGGAATAATATCCGCTCGATATCTGGGTCGATCACTATACTGTCGCTTCCAATACCAGGAATAATATCCGCTCGATATTAGAGTCGTACAAAACATTGCCGCCTTTACACTTTTCACGCCTTTCACACACATGCATGTCGACTCAACCTCGACCCTATCATGTATGTCAATACTCAAAAATCATAACATCAGTTATTAATCACAATTTCGAATATATGTACGAATGTAAATCTCAGTCCTAATTATTCTTATTAATCCAATTCTTAAACGCAATCCCTTGAAACGGTATATCTTTCAAAACAATTCCTTAAAAACTTCCAAAACCTTTTCCAAACAGTCCCTGATACAAAATGGACAGACTGCCAAAAATGCCCTGTCGCGCGTGCGATCAGGCCTTTTCTGCGAAATCTGTAGAAATCTCCTTTCTACCCAAAACTGCTCATGTCGCGCGAGGGAGCCTCGCGCGACCGGGTCGCGCACATGAGTTGAAGCAGAAGCTTCATCTTCTTCGTTTTTCCCTTGTTTTCAATTTTTAAAACTGATATATACCCATTTTTATATTCTGTTTAAATCAAGGCATGTAATATATAGATTTCTTCAGTTTTTCGCATAGATTAAGAATACGCGATCAGATTAACGGATATGGATTATATCACTTGATGTTTGCGATTAAAGTAAGAGTGACAAAATTTTAAATCAATAATACGTCGCGATACAGATGAATTAAGCCGTAGTAGTCGAACCGCAGCTTATTAGGACTAATATCTTCCATTCCCAATTCACGAAATTAATTTTGGTTAACTTTCACAAAACTCCATTTCAAAGCTTCAATGGTGTATCTATATATACACATATATACATCCAAATATACAAAAATATACATATATTTATATATATATATGCGTTGGGAGTGAGTTTGAATTACTCATAGAGGGATTTGAACTATAAATTCGGTATCGAGAATTCCGCCGAATAATCTGTCGTCTAAGAAATTCTTCCCGTTCTTGAACTATGTATATGTATCTATGTATGTGTGTATCTTGTAGAAGTATATATATACTGTATGTGTGTGTATGCGTGTGTGTGTGTGTGTTGATCTTGAGAGAGATTAAGAGAGAGTTGAGAGAAATTTAAGAGAGATTGAGAAACTGTGAGAGACGAGAGTTAAACACAAATATATATACTGTGAAATTATTTGGGCTCCAAGCAACAAGTGGGTTTCGCCCGGTGCTCCCATACCCCAAACGCGGTAAAAGACGCAGTTTAAAATAAAAACTGGTATAATCCAGTTGAAATAAAAATACAGAAAGTTATATTAGCATAGGAAATAAATTCTGGTTTATACAAAAATATAGATATCGTTTTCAAAACCATAGAAAGAATTTTCTATATTTATGGACATTACGGTTTAACCCCAAATAAATATTATAAATAGAAATTAAAATGAAATATGCATTTATTAAGGAAAATAAAATTACAGGGTATTACACAAACCATACATGCTTTCGGCCATTAGTCAACTACATGTGCATGTAACACTTCAAATTACTATGAATTGTGCGTACAACGCAAATAGAACATCTCACAATAGTGTATTAATTAATACGGAAAAAAGTGAATACTGCGCCAATAAATAACTTCACGTGCTTATTGGCAAGTAAACAACTTTACGTACTTTCGGCACTTAATACAACAAAAAAAAGAATATCAAAATCCATCAAAATTCTACAATATCACAAAATGATGAAAGTGTAGCATACCAAATATAAAAATGACAATAAGATTCATGTCCGGTTACAATATAAAGAATATAATAAGAAAAATTATGATTTTCACTTATTGCATGATTTTTTGCGTTCTTTACGAGTTCAACTATGCAAATGCACGGGATATTGAAAAAACATAAAAACAATGAAGATTCTAATGATAATTGATCGGAGATATTACTAACAGTTTGAAAAAAAAAATGTTGCAAAATGACATGAATGTGAGAAAAGTTAATTGCATCAAGTTATTGTGCGTCATTTTTTCTCAATTCTTCTATTTGCCTGCAATTAGAACAATAGTTAAAGTTAGAAACATACATAACAAAGTAGACATAATTTTTTTTAGCTACATGCATTTATTGTGATTCACAGTACTTCAACTTGGTTTTAGCAAATAATAATGATGATGCCAAAATTTGGTTAAGGTAATTAAAGTAATTTTAGGAGAGAGAGAGTGTAGACACCCCGATTTTGACCAAATGTCAAATCTAGGGATTGGTTACCTCTCAAAGACCGATGATGACAATGGCCGGTTACATTCGAAGATTTTCCAGGAAATTCAAAATCTTCAATTGATTCTTCAAGACAAATTTCAAAATTAAAAATAGAAAATATAAAAAGGAGAAAGAAGAGAGAGAGTTTGGGTATTCGGGAGAAACCCGAACAATGAAGAACGTGTGAGAAACCCAGTCTGGGAACCAGTTTTTAAGAGGATAAAATAAAAAATAAAGAAGAGTTCTTTTGAAAGAGATAGGAGGACAAAATAAATAAATAAAACATCTTGGAAAAGGAGAAAATACAAAAAGAGAGTAGTATATTTAGATATATACCATGCACATATGTGATACCATGCACATGGGGGATCTTAATGCAAATATATATATACATGGAATAAAAAATTTTGGTTTACACCAACATACCTTTTGAAAATTAAAAGTAGGGCAAAATTCAGTTAGCCCCGGCACCCGGAAAACCCGGCGGCACTCACTGAGTGCCTCCTGGCATTCAGCGAATGCCGCCCGGCACTCAGCGAGTGCCGCCCGGCATTCAGCGAGTGCCGCCGGATGCCGTCATTTGCCGCTGGCTGTAACAGACTGCTTTTCTCACATGTTCTAGAAGAAATCTTTGCACATGGGTCTCCACCCGAATTTACCCATCTATCCCTGGATTAATGGCCTATATAAACAAACTTTCATCTTCATTTTTAGAGATACTTGAATATACTTGAATCAACACACACATATACACTTGAAATTAGAGAGAAATACAAGAATCATATAGAGAGAATTGAGAAGAAAAGAGAAGCTTTCTTGAAGAACTTGAAGAATTTTAAGAAGAATTTGAAGATTTTGGAAGAGCTTCACAAAGAAGTTGAAGAATCCCTTGAGGTTTTAGAGGTAACCTCTCAATCACTTGATAGAATTAGGCCATTCAATCACAAGTTCATAGTTCTAGGAACTTTACACATTTTCAAAACCTCTCTTCTTACCTCATTTCATCACACACCACTTAGAACTTGTGATTGAATCTCATAATATTTCATTGATTTGGATCTAATTGATGCCTTGGGTTTAAAATAAATTCAATTTTGAAGAGTTTGTGTTCTTATTTTCTCTAAACAAACTTTGATTTCTTATTTCTACCATTTCTTGTAAGGCTCATGAGATTTTACATATCCTAGTGAGCCTCTTTGAGTCTTGATTCTTTAGTTTCCTATGATCTTATGATCCATATGGAGATTAAAATGAATCATAGTCATAATCTACACATAATTGGTGAGATTCAAGTCTTAATCCATGACTTGAACCTCTTCATTAAGAAATCTTATGGAATCCTTACTACATTCCAATGAGGTTTTGAGTAGATGTTAATTATATTTAGACTCCAATGACCATCAAATGGTAGGAGAAATAAGTTGAATTCAAGCTTGGGTCCATAGGCTTGAATTCTTTATTTGAGGATTTTGTGAAGTTCATTTCAATACTTCATTAAGATCCATAAGTGTGAGATGTCTTAAAAACTCCAATGACCATTAAGTGGTAGGAGTAGTGACTTGAATCTAAACTTTTATCCATGGATTCAAGTTTATTGTTCTTTGGATCTTGTGAAATCTATGCTATACTTTATTAAAATCTATGAGCATATATATGCCTTTTAGTCTTCAATGACCATCAAATGGTAGAAGAAGTAGCTTGGTTTGAGCCCCAACTTCATGTTTTTAATAGTTGAGGTCAACCAACAAAGTTGAACTAGTAAAAAGAAAACAGTGAGTTTACAAACTGTTTTCGATCAAAGATTTTTAGTTCAAGATCTAACCGTTGAAACTAAGTGAAACCAACGGGAAAATGTCAATAACACATTGTTTTACCACTGTGATTTTTGTTTTATAAAGATTTTGTGATTAGAAGGGTTTGATCATGGTTTTTTGTGAGCTAAATACAATCTGTCCAGATTTTTAGAATACTTTCAGAATAGTAAGCCCTTTTTGAAATTAATAAATCAGAACCCTAATAAAGTTTTTGGGGTCTCAAATAATTTTTTATAGGTACCTTAATGTGTTAGGAAGGTACCCTAAAAAGATCTAAGTGTTTCTCATTTTTTTACTATTTTTAGAAAATCATACAAGATCTCTGGACAGAGAGTTGCAAAATCCTGAGTGAGGTCTAGTATTTTCCATATTCCCGGAGATCTAACCGTTGAAACCTTGATTTTCTTTTTGGGTTAGAAACTAGACTCACAGAGGCATAACATATCCAAAAATCATTAAGATCCAACTGTTGAATTATTTTATTCCTATTTTTGAATGCATGGTCTGCTCTCTGTAAATCACAAAAAAACTGCTACTGTTTTTGTCTAATCTTATTTATTTTAACTCAAATGGTCTCCTAATGTCTTGAGACCCAAACCATGTTTTGAATAATGATAATTTAGATTAAATCCAGAGGCTTAGTGATCCAAATTAGTGAATAAATTCATGTCTCATCTTTGTCCATAATCATGCATTCATTCATACATGTTAATATTCATAAGTAGGACTCATCTTTGGTCTAAAATGTATCTAATTGAACATGACTTAGGATTTACTTATTTATGATATTATATCTTGTCTAAGGCATGTGTACTAACATTTGTTTTGTAGCGCATTTGAGGTACAATTCCTCAACTCTTCTCTAGTTTAATTCATTTCTTTGATTTTTGAATTGATTTTCGATTCCATGTGCGACACCTTAGCCTAGGTTTTGCCTTATGTGTATATATGCGTTAGAGACCTTCCTTAAGTTTATTTTTGCATGCATTGCACGTTTAATATTCGCGGCCGGATCCCGGGTATGTTTTCTAGTTCTCTATTGCATATCATGATGTTTGCTAGTTGAATTATGTGACTTATGAATGATATTTTGTCGTTAGCAATTTTACACCCTTTTGACATGCTTTTGTGATGAATATGTATATATGTATTAGTTGAGGGCATGCTTAGATTAATAATATGATTAAAAAGGATATTGAGTAGAGG
The DNA here is from genome assembly GCA_033977485.1 of Hydrangea macrophylla. Taxonomy (NCBI): domain Eukaryota; kingdom Viridiplantae; phylum Streptophyta; class Magnoliopsida; order Cornales; family Hydrangeaceae; genus Hydrangea; species Hydrangea macrophylla. The sequence continues at coordinate 51,098,587 of CM066992.1, read as the reverse complement.
CCTATCGTGAGATAGGATGAAAGGGGGTGTTTTAGTCCGCCGGGCTCCTTCCCCTTTCATTCCATAATCCCCGGACCTAGTTTATCTTTGGTTTCGCAAAAGATCAGTTGCTTTTAAAAATGGTTTCTTAATTTTCCTTTTAAAAATTAAGTGGCGACTCTTTGAATTTGAAATTTGAAAAATGTTTTAAAAGCTGTGGGTAAAAAAAGAATAAACCTGCGATATCCACAGAGAGAAAGTGAGAGACTGGTTTTTTTGTATGTGGTTCGGACCTGTAAATGAAGGAACCTATGCCCACGTGTGTGTCTGAGCACATTCACCATACTGTAAAAAGCCGGGCACCTGTGGTGAACCAACAATGGTTTGGAGGTACCGTAGGTCGGTTGGGCGTGTTGATGACTGCTATAGGGGTGCTATGTAGACTGAAAAGGTGATGATCCCTTTCTATGGGGGTGATGGGTCTCTGTTATAGATGCAAGAGACCCACTACTACATGGATAAGGAAATATAATCCAATTAGGATTGATTGGCATTAATTATAGGGGTTTCCTAATTGAATTAGGAAACAAAGTGCTCTTTCTATTAGTCTTCTAACTTGATTAAGAAACAGTCTGGAATATTCTGGAGCATGCCTCGCGGCCTGGCTTGATTGCGCCTGTATGGACCGTGCTTGCGCGGTCTTCCCGACCTTTTAGTCGGGTCGTGGATGAACCGCTCGGGAGGCCTCAGGTATACCAAACCGCTCGAGCTGATCCTTATCCGAGGAACTGTGCATGATTTGACTAGGACAAGGTTCGGCTGCTGAGTTGAACCGCTCAGCTATAGGATAGGGCCAATTTTGGGCGTGTTAGCTGCCCCCCATTTCCAAGGTTAGCCGAATGCCATATCAGGGCAAGTTTGAAAATTTGTTTGATGCCGCTTGCCACTGTCTGAGTGCTCGGGGAAGCTGCTTCGGAGCTTCTGAGTCTTGTGAATTCTCAGGAGCTGGTTAAGAGTTGAGACTTAGCCTAACTCAAAATTTTGGAGTGCTCGGGAATTGACCAAGAGTTTAGATTTAGCTGAATTCAGAGTCTTTTGCTTGAGTTAACTCCCAGGATGGTTATCTTCTACCCGTAAACCTTCGTCAAGGTTGTGGGCAAAAGAATTTGACCATGTTGGAAAAGCCGACGTAAAGTGTCTTGCTTTAGGGTCCTTTTATGTTAACTCCCCAGGATGGTTATCTTCCGCCCAGCCAGCCTTCGTCAAGACTATTGGGAGAAGAGTTTGACCATGTTGGTGGAGCCGACCTAAAGCGTGTTGCTTTAGGGTCTTTTTTGCTCCTCTATTGTGGACCAATCTAAGAGGAGTTCCTCTATCGTCGGTTTGGACCTAAGTGGAGTTATTGCCTCTGAGTATTGTAGGCACCCGGGTTGTCTAAGAGTTTGACTTAGTTAACCCCTAGGCTTGTAAATACCCAGTGTGATTGCCTATTTAGTTCATTGTGCCCTCCTGCCCCCCAAGCTTTCGCTAAGACGGGGGTCTATAGAGACTATGACAGTAGGTAACTGACCTGGAACATGGGTGGTTGTAGGGTCTTTTGAAGCTTTCCATCATCAGTTACCTAGGGGGATTTGCCCCCATCGTAGGTTATGGACCTAAGCGAAGCCGGTGCCCCGGGTGTGACCCCGAGGTCTTTCCCGTCAAGTGTTAGCCTGAGGTCTTTTATACCTGGGGTGTGGTCCCGAGGTCTTTTATGACTCGGGTGTCATCCCGAGGTCTTTTGCCAACTGCGTAACAGTAGTCTTTGGTTACCTCAGGGTTGAGCCCGAGGTCTTTTGATGTGCCTCGGGTGTGGCCCGAGGTCTTTGTAAGGGCTCTCTGACAGTTTGTAGATCCTCATGCGATGATCGGGCAAATACCACTATAGTCGGGCTCATCTAAACTAATGAAGACAAGAGGTCGGGTCGGATCACCGGGCTCCTGATTATTTTGAGCTGGAGGCAAGGTCGGGATCACTGGATCCTGACTGCTGCAAACTGGAGGTCGGGTCAGGATTGCCGGATTCAGACCGATGCAAACTGGAGGTCAGGTCGGGACTGTCGGACTCAGACCGCTGTGAACTGGAGGTCGGGTCGGGGCTGCCGGACCTGGACTGTTGTGAACTGGAGGTCAGGTCGGGGCTGCCGGACTTGGACCGTTGTGAACTGAAGGTCCGGTCGGGGCTGTCGGACCCGGACCGCTGTGAACTGAAAGAACTGCCAGAACCATCGGCTTCTCTACATTGTTCTTCCTGGTCTGTTCTCGCTTCCACTTACTTCTGGAAGGCTCATAGCTTTCTTGCCCGGGGTCTTTGGTCTTTAGATTCTCTTCAGTGTCAATTTATTTTCCAACCCTCTCTGCGAGTTCAACTAAGGTTGCCGGTCGGTTTCTGTGAAATGACATGGTGCACTTGTTGTGTTGAACTCCCAAGTAGAAGGCTGTAATTGCGACGGTTTCATCAAGATCATAGATCCCGAGCTTTTCCCGGTTAAATCTGTCGGTAAATTCCTTGAGGGTCTCATTATCCCTTTGTCTGACTATGAGTAGCTGCATGTCAGGCTTTGGCCGTTCATGCATACCGATGAATTGGTTGATGAACTGCTTGCTGAGTTGCTTGAAACTACGGACTGATCGGGGTTTCAAGGAGTGAAACCATTGAGCAGCCGGGCCTTCCCGGAGATCTAACCGTTGAAACCTTGATTTTCTTTTTGGGTTAGAAACTAGACTCACAGAGGCATAACATATCCAAAAATCATTAAGATCCAACTGTTGAATTATTTTATTCCTATTTTTGAATGCATGGTCTGCTCTCTGTAAATCACAAAAAACTGCTACTGTTTTTGTCTAATCTTATTTATTTTAACTCAAATGGTCTCCTAATGTCTTGAGACCCAAACCATGTTTTGAATAATGATAATTTAGATTAAATCCAGAGGCTTAGTGATCCAAATTAGTGAATAAATTCATGTCTCATCTTTGTCCATAATCATGCATTCATTCATACATGTTAATATTCATAAGTAGGACTCATCTTTGGTCTAAAATGTATCTAATTGAACATGACTTAGGATTTACTTATTTATGATATTATATCTTGTCTAAGGCATGTGTACTAACATTTGTTTTGTAGCGCATTTGAGGTACAATTCCTCAACTCTTCTCTAGTTTAATTCATTTCTTTGATTTTTGAATTGATTTTCGATTCCATGTGCGACACCTTAGCCTAGGTTTTGCCTTATGTGTATATATGCGTTAGAGACCTTCCTTAAGTTTATTTTTGCATGCATTGCACGTTTAATATTCGCGGCCGGATCCCGGGTATGTTTTCTAGTTCTCTATTGCATATCATGATGTTTGCTAGTTGAATTATGTGACTTATGAATGATATTTTGTCGTTAGCAATTTTACACCCTTTTGACATGCTTTTGTGATGAATATGTATATATGTATTAGTTGAGGGCATGCTTAGATTAATAATTTGATTAAAAAGGATGTTGAGTAGAGGCCTATCGTGAGATAGGATGAAAGGGGGTGTTTTAGTCCGCCGGGCTCCTTCCCCTTTCATTCCATAATCCCCGGACCCAGTTTATCTTTGGTTTCACAAAAGATCAGTTGCTTTTAAAAATGGTTTCTTAATTTTCCTTTTAAAAATTAAGTGGCGACTCTTTGAATTTGAAATTTGAAAAATGTTTTAAAAGTTGTGGGTAAAAAAAGAATAAACCTGCGATATCCACAATCTGGCGACTCTGCTGGGGATCGAACCCAGAATCTCTGGTTTCGCAGACCAGAATTTCTGATTTTGGGTTCACTCGAGGATTAGACTTGAAAGCATCCTTTTAATCGAGTTAATTAATTTTTGTATGCCTGTTGCATTGCACTTGCATGTCTCGCCAGTCGATTGCACGGAACTATGACCTTGGAGGCTCGGGGTAACCCGGTCGGTCGAGTCATCATGGGACTGTGTGATCACCCTTGATCTCGTACCATGTTTTGGTATATGAAGCATCCTATCGGGTGTGTGTCAAGGGTCCCTTATTTGACCAAAACCCGGCCTTTGCATGGTAGCTTCCATAGAACCTTTCGATCTTAAGAAATTTCTTGATTAGGATTATGTGCTAGGGAGTTTTGTATGCCCGTAAGGGATTATTTGAGATGATGACGATGCTTGCTTGATGGAATATGTGTAACCTCTTAATCACTTTTGAGCAATCCCTTCTCATGTCCCACGACATTTGGGAACATGCTAGATCTTGAGTATGTGATTACATCTCTTACATCTCACTAGCTAAGCATCATTGACCTTGTATGCATCCGAATTCATGAAGAGTACGACAACAATCCAATCATGTGATCCTCCTACCCAAAGAATTTTAAACAAGCCTTTGGAAGCAAATAGATTTTTGCTATCTTTATTCCATGGTATTCAATCGCTCTTTCAAAAAACCTTGGAGTTCACTCTTTTATTAAAATTTCAAGTCAACCATCTTTTAAGGAAGAACCCAAAATTCTTAGAACCCAAAATTCTTAAAAGATTTAAAAAAAAATTTTACCAGCTAAAGAAACGCTTTTTAAAGCAAAAGTTTTTACCCAATCACCTTTTGGTTAGGAATATAATCCAAAATGTTGAAAATTGTATTTGAAAAAAAATCTCCGTAATAAAAAAAAAATCATTTTTTTCAAATGAATTTCAAAGCAAAGTTTCAACCCAATCATCTTTTGTTGAGGAATGTTGCTGCCTTCAAAGGAAGGCTTCCTAAGAATTTGAAAGATCTCATCATCTTAAGAATTCCCTTTCAAATGAACTTCGAAAATTTTGAATACCCGACCTTTGAAAGGATAGAAAGGATCACAATGAGAGGTGAAATTGGCGCACTTGAAATGGATAAGGATTTTATGTGCTTATGTGCTTATGTGTTAGGATTAGAATTTTCTTTTATTTGGCATATAGAGTAGGCACACACACACTTGCATTTCATCCGTGTGCCATGTGTGCGGTGCATGCATTTAGTCGAATCATCAAAGCATGAACATCTTGTCATTGCATGCACGTGTAGCATACGAACTCACAACATCTTCCTTCCGATTAAGATCAAAGTCCCTAAAAAAAAAAATAATAATAAAAAATAAAATAAAAAAATTCCTTACTATTCAATTCTGCATGCGGACCTTTTTTCCTATTTGTTTTTTTAGAAAGAGTGGAACAACCAGAGCCCCTAGTAAGGACACTTCTAATCTTCTTGGGTTTATCTCTCTTACTTAGAGGAGATCATGGACCATCATGTCGAGATAGACCCACCAATGGCCTACAGAGCTTTGGAGGAGAAAGTAAGCAAACTGCAAGTCGTTGTTGAGCAACAAGATTCTAGGGTGAAGCAATTAGAGGGACTCGTGCTTGAGTTCATTCAATTGCTGAAAGATCAGATGGCCAACGATGAGGTGAAAATGGATCAATTGGAAAAGAGAATAATGGATCGCCTAGGGAAGCAACAATGCCCATGTCCAAACCCACCCATGCATCAATGCCCATATCCAAATCTAACCATGCACCCAAGCCCAACCAACCACCAGAGCTCATATTTGGTCAATCACCAAATCCCGCAGTCATACTTGACCAATCTGCAAGGCCCATATCCAATCCCAAGCTCATATCCAAGCCTGACCCCATCCAGCCAAAAAGCTAATCCAAGCCAACATCCCAACTCAAGAAATCCTAGCCTAACCGCATATCCAAACCTAAAAGCCAGCTCAAGCTCAAAGTTGAATCCAAAATCAAGCCAGACCCGCAAGCGAAGAATTTTCACCAACCTTGGCATGCCATTATCCATGGCCCTTGGTCACCTCATCAAGAGTGGTCACCTCAATCTCCTGAACCCAAGGCCACCATTAAATCCCTTACCCCGCAAATATGACCCATCATTATACTGCGCCTACCACCAGACCCCTGGTCACATGACCAATTATTGCATAAAACTCCGCCATGATATCCAAGATCTCATTGAGCAGAAAATTATCACTCCTTCGCTGAACCCACTGAGTAACATTTGGCATGACTTGCAATCCTTTCAATCCCAGCCATCACTAAGCTCTCTCAAGAGATTTGTCGCCTCCATAAGTGCGCAACAACCAGCTAGCCCTAACCCAATCAACAAAATCAGAAAAGGCATTGACAATATTGGGTGTGAGTCAGAGGAGGGCTATTTTGCTAAAGAGTGGGCCATAGACATGGAGGATGATCCCACACATATGCTAATGGGAAGTGTCAAGCCCGAAGGTTTAAATGATGCTAGTGAGGTGATAGTATTTGGAAATACTACTGCTGAAGCGAATGTGGATGCTTTTGGAAATCTAATAATTTGAAAGTCATCTGTGACACTCCAGTTGAGACCAAGTCGAGTCCAGTCGAGTCTAGTCCAGTTTGTAGTCAAGTCATGTCCAAGTTAGAATCAAATGTCAAGTCTAGTCGAGTCTTCTAGTCAATCTGCTATCGAGTTTTAAGTCTTTGTCAAGTTTATCGAGTCAAGTCATGTACTCTTCTTTTATACTAATTGAATAAAATATCATTTTGCTTAAATCAATGTGCCTAGTTGTGAATAAATGGATCGTTAAACCAAGAACAAAAAAAAAAAAAAAAAACAAAAACAAAAAACAAAAACAAAAAAATCACTTTTAAATCATCGTATCGAAAAGGATCTCTAAGTGATCAAAGCAAATTTTGTGCCAAGACCAAGGAGGAGTAGATAATTGATTAGCTTTACTTTAAGAATTTAAGGATTCTCTTGCTCAATCTTGAAAAGATGAACTTGAAACTTGAAGTTTGCTACCATCCCCTTCTCTTGAATACCAAGCCTAAAAGATGAGTCCAACTAGTCCAAAGCCATAACTTGATCCTTGATGGTAGTCGAATATATTAAATGAACTTCTTCTTCCAAAAAAAAAAAAAGAGAAGAGAAAGAAAAAGGAGCTCGCTAGGATGAAAACCCGAATGGGCACCTAGGCAAAATTTAGAGCACAAAAAAAGGGAGAAAATAAAAAAGAGAAAAGAGAAAGAAGAAGATGAAGGAGCTCGCTAGGATGAAAACCCGAAAGGGCGCCTAGGCAAAAGTTAGAGCAAAAATAAGATGTGTGTTGATTTCAAAATCCAAATCCTAGCCAGTCAAAATCATGAAGAGAATATGAGATAGTGAGGTAGAGAAAAGAAAGGAAAGAGAAAAAAAAGAGAATAAATAAGATTGAGAATTCTTGAGCCCTTCAAAGTATATCATTGGTACATGAAGACTTTGTGTTGTTCTCAACAAAGAAAAGAAATTGGAAATGAAAAGAGAGATTTAAAAGTATCAATTAACATCAAAATTTTGTGAGAGGCTCAATGGCTAAGTGGGCCTAAAACAATACAAAGGTATCTTTGAGAAAAATAAAGAGTAATTTGGAGGGCTGATATTGCTTTGTGAGTATAATAGAGTATGATTAAAACACGATGTATTCTGAGAGTTGTAAAGATTGATTGGCTAGTGATAAGGCGAAAAGAATCAACCGCCACAAAACAAAAAAAAAAGGAAAAGAAAAAAAAAAAGAAGGAAGAAAAGAGGAAAAGAAAGAAAAAAAAATGCATAAAAGGGAGAGATGTAGTTCATGATCCTGTTCAAAGGCTACCACAAGCAACCCATTTCAGAAAGAGCATCCATTGGACCCATATGGAAACATGGCTCGAAAAGCCCACAAATTCTTGAAGCCTTATTTTTTCAAGACCTCCAGAGTTGATGAACTACGTTTTTGACCTGATTCCCACTTGGGGATACGTAGGCAGCCTACTCGGTTCGGTCATCACCCTCGCCATCTCGTGGCATCTTTCTTTCAGGCCTTAGCCAAACTACTTTGGACCTGATTCCCGTTCAGGGATAAGTAGGCGAACCTTCCAAGGTTCTCGGTCCATAACTATCCCTAAACCATGAGCATCACCCTTTGTGCCTTTGGTTTCCTTTCTTCAGACTAGGGGGAAAACTTGCGTAAGTTTGCCCGAAGCCACATATATATCGCCAAACCAGGGGCAAACTTCGTTTGCTGGACACCTCATTTAATCCCAAAAGCAATGCCTCCGAGTCCTACTCAAACTAGGGGCAAACTTCGTTTGCCAAAATCCCTCTATGTCAGAGCAAAGTTCTCGAGTAATCAAGTTTGTTTTGAATGGATTGAAATAGATTGTCTTTTATTCTCTAAGCTAAAGCACTAATCTGAAGCACACTCTGGATAGGCAAAGAATCAGCTAACTCAAAAAGAGAACCTTCAAAGTTTAGATTTGTCGGAAAAGTACTAACATTGTAAGATGATGAATAAATGAAAGGTAAGATGATACATTGTTCACGATGAAAGCACACTAATTCATAATAATACAGAGTTTGATTCTGTCGCTTGTGTAATCCCTTTGTCAAGATTGTCCCCCTTTGATGAGTCAATAATGGTCTCAATTGTGTGGGTTTAAGATAATGAATAAAGATTTGAAGAGTCTCCATGAGTCTCCCAAGAGCAATGCAAGCAGGATTCTTAAAACACTATCATGACATGATGCTAAAGTGGAAATATGAAGGGTCCAAGACTAGGGGCATAGATGGCTTCCCCCTTTTAAAAAAAAAAATAATAATAATAAAATAAAAATCATCATTTTACTTATTTCAAGGGTCCGCAGATGCAGGAAAGCATTTTCTCCAAAGCCCACTTTCGTGGCAATTATCTTCGAAAGCCCATTCATACGGCACCCTCTCATCCAAAACCCACTTTTGTGGTGACCACCATTATAAGCCCACTTTTGTGGCGACCTCATCATAAGCCCATTCATATGGCACCCTCTCATCAAAAGCCCACTTTCGTGATGACCACCATTATAAGCCCACTTTTGTGGCGACCCCATCATAAGCCCATTCACATGGCACTCTTTCATCGAAAGCCTACTTTCAGGACAACTCTCGTTATAAGCCCATTTATGCGGCAGCTTCATTCATGAAAACCCACTCCGGTGGCACTCTTTTATCCAAACCAACGCTCATGACAAGTCCATACACATAAGCCCACTTCGTGGCAAACATGCCTCATAAGCCCACTTTCGTGGCAAATCCACACTCGTGACAAGCTCATTCAAACGAGCTCATTTCAGTGCTAAAAGCTCCTCGTCAGTCTAGCATCATCATTATCATCATCATCATCATCATCATTAATCAATCAAGTACTTGAGCCTTATTCGGCTCCTTTGATTCTTTGAGTCTTCATGACTTCGATTTTGCAAAAGTTCATAATTCTTCAAGTCTGCGTGACTTCGTGTTGTAAAGTATGAATTTTTGAGTCCGCATGACTCCGTCTTTGTAAATATATGAAATTTTGAGTCTGCATGAATTTTCGAGTCCACGTGACTCTGTTTTGTAAAATATGAATTTTTGAGTCTGCATGACTCCGTTTATGTAAAATATGAATTTTTGAGTCTGCATGACTCCGTTTATGTAAAATATGAAATTTTGAGTCCGCATGACTCCGTTTGTGTAAAATATGAATTTTTGAGTCCGTGTGACTTCGTTTGAATAAAGAAATGAAATTTCGAGTCCGCATGACTCTGTCTTTGTGAATATATGAAATTTTGAGCCTGCATGACTCCGTTTATGTAAAATATGAATTTTCGAGTCCTCGTGACTCCGTTTGTGTAAAATATGAATTTGTTGAGTCCGTGTGACTTCATTTGAATAAATAAATGATATTTCGAGTCCGCATGACTCCGTCTTTGTGAATATATGAAATTTTGAGCCTGCATGACTCCGTTTATGTAAAATTTCGAGTCTGCATGACTCCGTTTATGTAAAATATGAATTTTCGAGTCCGCGTGACTTCGTTTGTGTAAAATATGAATTTGTTGAGTCCGTGTGATTTCGTTTGAATAACAAAATGAAATTTTGAGTCCGCGTGACACCGACTTTGTGAAATATGAAATTTTGAGTCTGATTGACTCCAATTTTGTGAAACGGAAATTCTTTGAGTCTAATTGACTTTTGAATTGGTGAAATAGAAACTATTTAAGTCTGATTGAATTCCAATTTTAGAATATGGAACTGAAATGAATCTGATTGACTCCGGATTTTGAAAAATTGAATTGAATTGAGCCTATTTGACTCCCGATTCTGAAAGTTGAATTGAATTGAATTGAATCTGACTAACTTCTGATTTAGAATTTGAATAAAACTGAGTTTGACTAACTCTGATGAACTGAATTGAAATAAAGTGAGTCTAATTGGACTCCCGATTCTGGGAATTGAAATAAATTGAGTTTGATTTAACTCCTGATTTTGAAAATTGGAATTTTTATTTAAGTCAAGATTGACTCTAATTAAGAAAATTTGAAATGTTATAAATTAACCCTCGATTTTGAAATAGGAAATTCTTTGAGTCCGTGTGACTCTATTTGTATAAAAAGTGAATTCGTTGAGTCCATGTGACTCCATTCGTATAAATATATATATATATATATATATACATTTGTTGAATCTGTATGACTCCATTTGTATGAAATGTGAGTTTGATTGAGTTTGTATGATTCTATTTGTATAAGAAGTGAATTTTTGTTGAGTTCGTGTGACTCCGTGAATTTCGTGGAGTCCGAGTGACTCTGTTGTCGTAAAATGCAAATTTTGAGTCCAAATGACTCCGTGGTTGTAAAATGCGAGTTTTCGAGTCCTAGTAACTCCGTTGTTGTGGAAATACGGGTCCATGGATCCGAATGACTCTTTTGTTTTAAAATGTGAATTTATTGACTCCTTGTGTAAGAAAATTGAATTTTTGGATCCACGTGACCCCCTTGAATTTGTGAGTCTACTTAACTCTGAACTTTATTGGAATTGAATTCTTTGAGTCTAACCGACTCCGAACTTTTGAAAGTTTGAGCTAAAATGGATCTAACTATCACCAGATTTTAACGTTAAATTAAGTTGAATCTGATTAGCTCCCGATTGCGGAAATTAAAATCATTAAGTCCATCCGATTCCCGATTCATGAAAGTCTAACTTAGCACCCGAGCTTAGAAATTGAATTGAATTGAGTCTGATTGACTCCTAATTCTAGAAAATTCATTTGAGTCTGATTTGACTCCAGATTTTAGATTTTTTTGAAACAAATTGAGTCTGTTTTTTTTTTTTTAAAAAAAAAATTCTTTGAGTCTGATCGACTCCCAATTTTAGATTTGAGTCTGATTGACTCTCGGTGTTGTGAAATAGAATCCGATTCGAGTGCAATTGACTCCTGTTCTAGAAATTTGAAATTATTTTGAGTCTGTTTGACTTCGATTTTGAAATTAGAAATTCTTTTGAGTATGATTGACTCATGATTTGGAATTAGAAATTCTTTTGAGTATGATTGACTCATGTTTTTGGAAATTAGGAATTCTTTTCTGATTGGCTCATGTTTTTGGAAATTAGAAATTCTTTTGAGTCTGAATGGCTCATGTTTTTGGTTCTTTTGAGTCTGGTAGACTCCCAATCTTGTGAAATAGAAATTCTTTGAGTTCGATTGACTCCCAATTTTGTAAAAATTCTTTTGTGAAATAGAAATTTCTTTGAGTCCGATTGACTCCTGATTTTGTCCGATTTTGCGAAATAAGAAATTGAATCAAGTCTGATTGACTCATGATTTAGGATTTGAATTTGAATTTGAATTTGTTTTGAGTCTGATTGACTCCAGGTTTTGTGAAATTGAATTTGTTTCGAATTCAACTGACTCCTGATTTTAGAATTCGGATAGAATTGAGTCTGACTGACTCCCGATTTTGGGAATTGAATTGAATTGAGTCTAATTGACTCCTGGTTTTGTGGAATTGAATTTGTTTCGAATCCAATCGACTTCTATTTTTTAGAAATTTGAAATTCCTTGAGTCAGATTGACTCCCAATTTTAGAACTGAGTCTGATTGACTCCCGATTTTGTGAAACTGAATTTGCTTCGAGTCCAATTGACTCCTGTTTTTAGAAATTTGAAATTCTTTAAGTATGATTGATTTCTGATTTTAGAAAATTGAATTTATTTGAATCTAATTGACTAAATGATTTTAGAAGGTGAATTTATTTGAAATGAGTTTGATTGACTCCTGATAAGTGGAAGTTGAATTCGAAATTGAGTCAAAGTGACTCTTGATTGGGCAAATTTTTTTATTTTGAGTCTGATTGACTCCTGATTTTAAAAGAATGAATTGAATTGAGTTTAGTTGATTTTAAGAAACTAAGTTGAATTGAGTCTGATTGACTCTTGATTTTAAAAGAATGAATTGAATTGAGTTTGGTTGATTTTAAGAATCTAACTTGAATTGAGTCTGATTGACTCTTGATTGTAGGAAAATTGAATAAATTGGAGTCTGATTGACCCCGGACTCTTGAAAATTGATTTGATTAGGAGTTTGATTTACTCCGGATTTTGAGAATTAGAGTAAATTGGAGTCTGATTGACTCTGGGCTTTTGAAAATTGATTTGATTAAGAGTCTAATTGACTCCTGATTTTGGAAAATTGAATAAATGGGAGTTTGGTTGAATCTAAGCTGATTTGAGTCTGATTGACTCCTGGTCTTAGAAGAATGAATTGACTCGAGTCCGAAAGGCTCCAATTTTGAGAAGATGAGTTGATTTCGAGTTTGAATTGTTGGGTTTGTGCCCTCAAACCATTACTTTCTGTATGAGACATTGACATTTTAATATATGGATATCAGCTTTACATTTTATTGTGTATGTTCTTTTCATGAGATGATTGTTTATCCTTAAGTATTATAGTAAGTAATTCGTGTGTGTATGAGATGCACACAAGTGAGATACGAATTACTATTCTTTAATACTTAGAATGTGTCACAGTGGATAATGAGACTGGATACCTCATCAAGTCTACACTGTAGCATAATTAACTACCATTGGATGGAGTGATTAATCTCAATCACTAGAGTGTAGCTCTTAGTTGATATGCTAGTGCTTATAGTGCATTGACGGACCTGAGTTTCCTATTGACGCTTAAGACTGTCAAACAGTCAATAGGAACTCATAACTTGTATAAGGTACGTGTTCTCAATCTTGAGACGATTATGAACACAGACTGTGGATATGACTGCTTTGATTTACCAATCAGTGAGGTCTATAAAAGATCAACACCTGGGTATCTTGGGTATGTCATGTTCATAGGGTTGTGAACATGCATTGTCAAGATAGAATCTACCCTCTGTTTCAGAGTAAGCATTCCCTTGAGAATGTCACCAAGTCGATTACTGAGTACTGCAGTCTTGTTGATAAGAGTTATCAACATGTTTGGTAATCATGAGAGGTGAATGGGACTCAAGGAATACAAGAAGTAATCATGATTCAGGTTGACAGTAACAGTTATCCGATTACCTGAATATGATTACGAATGCTGACGGTAGAGGGACATTAGTACACCATACAAGTCTAGTTATCGCTTCGGATATGTTCTTTTGCGTTGGAGTTCAGTTATCGTTTTATAGTGGAGTAAATTTTAACTGACCAGTTAGTTAGTTTGCTGATCAAAGAGTTTGGTCATGGTAATTAACAAACTGGTCTGAGCCAACAATAAAGAGCCTAGGAGGTCCCACTCTTAGCTCCGCCAGGATGTTTGGAAAGATGCTTGAGGATGATGTCCAGACAGGTTCGATCGATCGAAGATGTCTCGATCGATTGAAGTCTGAAGGTTCGATCGATCGAAGATGGTTCGATCGATCGAATGTTCGATCGATCGAAGGCACTTCGATCGCTCGAAGTCTAGGTCAGTTCTGGGAATCTATAAATAGGGCAGCTGCGTTCTGGAAAAGGTTGTTCATCGTTTTGAACGTCAGAAGCTGCAGAAACTGTTTTGGAGTCCCAAAACCTTCTCTATCCTCTCCATTAGGGTTCCCACCAACCCTAGTCTTTCTGGCAGGCATCCGCAGGAGTCATAAGGGTGAAGATCATCTAGTGGAGGCTGCTGGAAGTTGAAGATCAGAATTGGGTTCAAGACACTAAGGTATAACTCGTGTCCCCTCTTGTGCGTATCTGTAGAATTGACGAGTAGTAGATCCAGGCATGCCAATAAAGTTTCATAACTTGATTTTTCCGCTGCGCGTTTAAACTTTCCATTTAAACCTGTTTTTCCAACAATTGGTATCAGAGCCACGCTCGTTTGGATCTATAGATGCGTTTTTTGGAACACTATTTTGATTTGTATGTTGATTTTAGAACTGTTTTTGAAACTGCATCGTCACAGATCTGTTTCTGCAGTGTTATCGCAGCAGTATACAAATCTGTGATTGCATTGGATGCAAGATGGGTTCGATCGATCGAAGTAGTCTCGATCGATCGAACTCTCTGTACTCGAGCGATCGAACAGGTTTCGATCGATCGAAACCTTCTGGTGTTCGAGCGATCGAATAGAGTTCGATCGATCGAGACAGACTCTTTGTCAGGATCTTTGTTTCACAGTATTAAAGAGTTTTGAAATTAAAAACTTTAATTTTAAAATATTCTGTAAAATTTTCAAATCATTATGTGAAACAGAATGTTCAAGCGATTGAACAATGTTCAATCGATCGAAGGTTCGAGCGATCGAACGGGGTTCGATCGATCGAACTATGACAGAGAAGTTAGATGTTGTTTTGAGTTCTAATTCAGTATGTAAAGAGTTTATATACTGTGTGAATCAATTAAGGGTTCCAATAGTTATATTTTGTTATATATATGCGTGGATGTGTGTTCAACTAACCTTTTGCAGCAAAAGATTAGTCGCTATCTCCCATGGCGCCAAGAGCATTTAATTTTGTGTTTGAATGTTTTAGATTGGTGTGTTATTTTAAGTTTGGTTTGGTTTTAAGGCATATGTAAAGGGCGCTGCGACTTCAATCCTACGAAAAGGAAAGTCGCACCGGTTTCCCTAGCCTTTTATTTTGTTGTTGCTATTTCTATTTCTAGATAAATTGTAAGCTTCAAAAGAGGCATAGGTTCAATGTAATAGAATTAGAATATCCATGAAGATGGAGCTGGAGGCGATCAAACCAAAAGCAGGTTCTATGGAGATAGAGCCATGGGAGATAGAGGCATCGTTTGGATGTCTTTTATTTCATTTTAGTTTTTTGTTTTATGTGCTTTGTTTGTGATTGGCGTACAATACATTGTTACATGCACGCAAAACAAGTTTTCTAAAATAAAATTCAAAAACCGTTTTCAACACATTAGTAAACATTAGATGTTTATGGGAAGTGTGTAGAAACAGATTTTCTCAAAAAGCAAAATCCTTTTTTACTAAATCTAGTGGGAGAGGGTCTTATTAATTACACCCACGATCTTCCATTAACGGTTCACTGTAAGATGAGTGATGCATTCTGTGTCACCTCGCCAGGGGTGATCATTCCATACGGAGGATGCATTACTCATTGGTTACTAGATGTGAACTTCTTTTGATAAGGATCAATCAGACGTGTTAGAGGGTGACCACCATACGGAGGCGCTACTTGAGACGGTTGTGATTGGATCCTAGTTAATGGTACACACTAGCTAAGCTATGGATAAGGGATCCCACACGGGGCATTATTCAGAAACTTAGAGATCAAATAGGTTCGGAAGTCATAACTTGTTTTGCAAGAGTTGCATAGCGGATAAGTTATGATAAATTGAAAGATCGAACATTGACCACCACACGGAGGCTTTATTCTTTCGTTTCGATATTCCGGCGACTTAGTTTTAAAATAAGAGTTTTAAAAGGATTCTTTTATTTCAAACTGTCAAATTCTGATATCCATATTTATTTTGTTTTGATTTTTTCAGTAAATCATAATGTCTGGATCTGCATTTAGTCCACTTGCCACCATACTCACTCAAAACAAGTTAACTGGAAACAACTACACTGAATGGAAACGTAATCTTGACATCGTGTTAACTGCGGAGGATCACATATATGTCCTCACCACCCCATGCCCCGAAGAACCCGCTGCAAATGCTTCGGCTGCTGCTAGACGCGAGTTCGATAAATGGAAAAAGTCGAATGGGATGGCTCGTTGTTACATATTGGCTTCTATGGCTAATGTGTTACAACACCAATACCAGTCGAACAGTTCCGCCAGTGACATTATCGAATCCCTGAAAAAGATGTTTGGGGAGCATGGCAGGCCTGCCAGACAGGTAGCTATGCAGAAGATAATGAGTGCTAAGATGTCGGAAGGGACTCCAGTCAAAGAACATGTTTTGAAAATGATTGGTTATTTAAACGAGCTGGAGACCCTAGGTGCCAACATCGATGCACAGACCCAAGTTGATATGATCCTCAATACACTGTCGCCATCATTCGCTCAATTTAAACTGAATTATAATATGAATAAAATGGATTTTTCAATGAGCGAATTGATAAGCTCTTTATTGGCAGCGGAAGGGGTGATCAAACCTGGGGGCAGCGTTTTAAACGTTGAGAAAAGCGCTTCCTCTTCCCGATCTATGCCGAGAGGAAAGAAAGGGAAGAAGAAGGCTAGCACTGGTGGTTCAAGTGTTGGACCAGTCCCTAAGATTGCAAAATCTAAGGGAAAAGGTAAGGGCAAAGGGAAGGTGGGTGGCCAAGGCAAAGGAAAGTGTTTCCAATGCGGTGAGAAGGGCCACTGGAAGAGGAACTGTCCAGAATTCTTAGCTACAAGAGTTCAAGGTATGATTGAATCACATGTGATTGAAGTAAGTTTTATAACGGATACTTCAAACACTTGGTGCATTGATTCTGGTGCGACTAACCATATCTGTAATTCATTGCAGGGGTTCAGATCAACCAGGAAGTGCAGTGATGGGGAAATCGTACTTACTCTAGGTTCTAGCGCAACCGTTTTTGCGGTTGCTATAGGAGTCGTAGTTTTAGAATTTCTAGACAATAAAGTTTTGATTTTATCAGATGTACTTTACGTCCCTTCAATGAGACGTAATTTAATTTCAGTTTCTAATTTATCGAATAATGGTTATTCTTTTCATTTTGGAACTGAAGTTGTGATTAAAAGAAATAGTTCTTTTATATGTTCTGGTGTTAAATCAAATGGTTTATATGTGATTACTCCCAATATTTCTAAAGATTCTTGTATGGAACTTAATAACTCAGTGGTAACTGTACCATCTAAAAGAAAGAGACCTTCCACTAATCCAACAAAGCTTTGGCATATGAGGCTTGGTCATATCAATCTAAATAGGATTGGCAGACTAGTCAAAGAAGGGGTCTTAGGCGATTTGGTTTTCGAACCAATAGAAGTCTGCGAGTCTTGTTTAGAGGGTAAGATGACCAAAAGGCCCTTTCCTGCAAAGGGCAATAGAACCAATGCATTGTTGGAATTAGTTCATACTGATGTGTGTGGACCAATAAATATTAGAGCAAGGGGTGGTTATGAGTATTTCATAACATTTACTGATGACCACTCTAGGTATGGATATGTGTACCTAATGCAGCACAAGTCTGAAGCCTTTGAAAAGTTCAAAGAGTTTAGGGCTGAAGTGGAGAAGCAATTGGGCACACATATCAAGGCCATTCGATCTGATCGAGGTGGCGAGTACCTCTCTAATGAATTTATTGATCACCTCGTACAGAATGGGATTCTGTCACAGTTGACTGCACCTGGCACGCCTCAGCAAAATGGTGTAGCGGAGAGAAGGAATCGGACTCTTTTAGACATGACTAGGTCAATGATGAGTTATTCTGAGTTACCTTTATTTCTTTGGGGTTATGCTTTGGAAACCGCTGCTTACATACTAAATCTAGTACCAAGCAAATCTGTTCCCAGGACACCACGAGAGATGTGGATTGGGCGCAAGCCTTCTTTGCAACATCTCCGGATATGGGGATGTCCGGCACATGTGCTAAAAGGAAAGATGAGCAAGTTGGATTCTAGATCGGAAGTATGTTACTTCGTGGGGTATCCAAAGGGTACTTATGGATGGTATTTTTATGATCCAAGAGAACAGAAGGTGTTCGTCAGTACGAATGCTATTTTCTTGGAGGATGATTATATCATGAACCATAAACCTAAGGGAAGGATAGATCTTAGAGAGATAGAAGGAGAGCCCTCAGTCCAACCCGTAGTTAATAACGATGTAAATCAGGAAAACACCACTTCTTCACCTATTTCCGCACCAGTACCTCGTCGTAGTGGGAGGATTATCAGCCAGCCTGATAGATACATGTTCTTAGGAGAAGTTTTTGAAGCTGTCTCCATAGAATCTGAATCTGATCCTACCACATACGAAGAGGCAATGGCTGATGTTGATTCAGCTCATTGGGTTAAAGCTATGAAGGCTGAATTGGAATCTATGGATTCTAATCAGGTCTGGGATCTTGTAGAACTTCCAGCCAATATTAAACCCATTGGCTGTAAGTGGGTCTACAAGAGAAAAAGAGGATCTGATGGAAAGGTTGAGACCTTTAAGGCAAGACTTGTTGCGAAAGGTTATACTCAGAGGGAGGGCATTGACTATGAGGAAACCTTCTCGCCGGTGGCCATGCTCAAGTCCATCAGAATACTCTTATCCGTTGCTGCATGCCTAGATTTTGAGATCTGGCAGATGGACGTCAAGACTGCATTCTTGAATGGCAATCTTGAGGAGGACATCTATATGCAACAACCAGAAGGGTTCATAGCTGGTCGGAAAGGTAACTTGGTATGCAAGTTGCAAAAGTCCATTTATGGGCTTAAGCAGGCATCCAGAAGTTGGAACATACGATTTGACCAAGCGGTCAAATCGTTTGGTTTCATACAGAATCTGGATGAACCTTGTGTATACAAGAAGAGTGAAGGGAAAGTGGTGGCTTTTCTTGTGCTTTACGTTGACGACATTCTACTCATTGGAAATGATGTAGCGGCATTGTCAACGGTCAAGGTTTGGCTAGCTAGTACTTTCGATATGAAGGATCTAGGAGAGGCGAGCTATATTCTTGGGATAAAGCTCTTTCGGGATCGCAAGCGAAAGATAATGGGATTATCTCAAGCTGGTTATATCGATAAGGTGCTAACTAGGTTTTCAATGGATAATTCGAAGAAAGGTTTGTTACCTTTCAGGCATGGTTTAGCGTTCTCCAAGGACCAGTGTCCAAAGACACAGGAGGAGAGGAATCGCATGACAGGAGTTCCCTATGCTTCTGCAGTGGGAAGTCTCATGTATGCGATGTTATGCACTAGACCAGATATCTGCTTTGCCGTTGGCATGGTTAGCAGATATCAGTCGAATCCGGGTCCAGAGCACTGGACAGCCGTTAAGCACATTATTAAGTACTTGAGAAGAACTAAAGATTACATGCTTATGTACGGTGGTAGTGAGTTAATTCCAGTGGGATACACTGACTCGGACTTTATGTCAGATAAAGATTCGAGGAAGTCGACGTCCGGTCATCTCTTTACCTTGGGAGGTGGTGCTGTCAGTTGGAGGAGCATTAAGCAGAAATGCATTGCAGACTCAACTACAGAAGCTGAGTATGTGGCTGCTTGTGAAGCCGCAAAGGAAGCTGTTTGGCTCAAGAAGTTCCTTATGGAACTCGAGGTGGTACCAGCGTCGCTGTCGCCTATTACGCTTTATTGTGATAATAGTGGGGCAGTGGCTCAGTCCAAGGAGCCAAGGAACCACGGAAAGGGAAAGCACGTAGAGCGGAAATATCATCTTATCCGAGATATTGTTCAACGTGGAGATGTGACTGTCACCAAGATTGCCACAGCTGACAATCTTGCTGATCCGTTTACAAAGGCCTTGCCACAGAAGGTCTTTGATCGTCATCTAGATAGTCTAGGTCTTAGATGTAGTTCTGAATGGTTATGAGTGCAAGTGGGAGTTTGTTGGGTTTGTGCCCTCAAACCATTACTTTCTGTATGAGACATTGACATTTTAATATATGGATATCAGCTTTACATTTTATTGTGTATGTTCTTTTCATGAGATGATTGTTTATCCTTAAGTATTATAGTAAGTAATTCGTGTGTGTATGAGATGCACACAAGTGAGATACGAATTACTATTCTTTAATACTTAGAATGTGTCACAGTGGATGATGAGACTGGATACCTCATCAAGTCTACACTGTAGCATAATTAACTACCATTGGATGGAGTGATTAATCTCAATCACTAGAGTGTAGCTCTTAGTTGATATGCTAGTGCTTATAGTGCATTGACGGACCTGAGTTTCCTATTGACGCTTAAGACTGTCAAACAGTCAATAGGAACTCATAACTTGTATAAGGTACGTGTTCTCAATCTTGAGACGATTATGAACACAGACTGTGGATATGACTGCTTTGATTTACCAATCAGTGAGGTCTATAAAAGATCAACACCTGGGTATCTTGGGTATGTCATGTTCATAGGGTTGTGAACATGCATTGTCAAGATAGAATCTACCCTCTGTTTCAGAGTAAGCATTCCCTTGAGAATGTCACCAAGTCGATTACTGAGTACTGCAGTCTTGTTGATAAGAGTTATCAACATGTTTGGTAATCATGAGAGGTGAATGGGACTCAAGGAATACAAGAAGTAATCATGATTCAGGTTGACAGTAACAGTTATCCGATTACCTGAATATGATTACGAATGCTGACGGTAGAGGGACATTAGTACACCATACAAGTCTAGTTATCGCTTCGGATATGTTCTTTTGCGTTGGAGTTCAGTTATCGTTTTATAGTGGAGTAAACTTTAACTGACCAGTTAGTTAGTTTGCTGATCAAAGAGTTTGGTCATGGTAATTAACAAACTGGTCTGAGCCAACAATAAAGAGCCTAGGAGGTCCCACTCTTAGCTCCGCCAGGATGTTTGGAAAGATGCTTGAGGATGATGTCCAGACAGGTTCGATCGATCGAAGATGTCTCGATCGATTGAAGTCTGAAGGTTCGATCGATCGAAGATGGTTCGATCGATCGAATGTTCGATCGATCGAAGGCACTTCGATCGCTCGAAGTCTAGGTCGGTTCTGGGAATCTATAAATAGGGCAGCTGCGTTCTGGAAAAGGTTGTTCGTCGTTTTGAACGTCAGAAGCTGCAGAAACTGTTTTGGAGTCCCAAAACCTTCTCTATCCTCTCCATTAGGGTTCCCACCAACCCTAGTCTTTCTGGCAGGCATCCGCAGGAGTCATAAGGGTGAAGATCATCTAGTGGAGGCTGCTGGAAGTTGAAGATCAGAATTGGGTTCAAGACACTAAGGTATAACTCGTGTCCCCTCTTGTGCGTATCTGTAGAATTGACGAGTAGTAGATCCAGGCATGCCAATAAAGTTTCATAACTTGATTTTTCCGCTGCGCGTTTAAACTTTCCATTTAAACCTGTTTTTCCAACATGAATGACTCCGAATTGTTGGAAATATTTAATTTGAGCCTAATCAGCTCCAAATTTTGAAAGTCGATATGGTTTGAGCCTGATTGGCTCCAATTCTTTGGAAAAAAAAATGATGTGTTCGAGCCTGATTGGCTCCGATCCTTTTAAAAAGGAGTATTTGGTATGAGCCTAATCAGCTCCAAATTTTGAAGAGTCGATACGGTTTGAGCTTGCTTTGGCTCCAACTCTTTGAAAAGATGAATTGATTCGAGTATGAATGACTCCGATTTTGAAAAATATGAATTGACTTGAGTCTGATTGACTCCTGATTTTAGAAGAATGAATTGATTTGAGAAGTTAAGCTAATCTGATTATGATGGACCATCAAGTTCCAGAAATGAAATGGATACGCATTTGAGTGCTTCCAGATTTAGGAAATTTTGAAAATAAACCTTGAAAAAGAGAGTAACTCCAAAAGGAGAAAATAAGAGTTGAGTTTGACTTTGCATAGAAGAATGATACATTGGCATCTTTGATGATTTTGGGAGATTTTGAGCATAGAGCTGCTCAATCTTTCTGCGTGCTACCTGATTCGGCTTAGCCAATCAGATGATTTTGGGAGATTTTGAGCATAGAGCTGCTCAATCTTTCTGCGTGCTACCTGATTCGGCTTAGCCAATCAGATGATTTTGGGAGATTTTGAGCATAGAGCTGCTCAATCTTTCTGCGTGCTACCTGATTCGGCTTAGCCAATCAGATGATTTTGTGAGATTTTGAGCATAGAGCTGCTCAATCTTTCTGCGTGCTACCTGATTCGGCTTAGCCAATCAGATGATTTTGGGAGATTTTGAGCATAGAGCTGCTCAATCTTTCTGCGTGCTACCTGATTTGGCTTAGCCGATCAGATGATTTTGGGAGATTTTGAGCATAGAGCTGCTCAATCTCTCTGCGTGCTACCTGATTCGGCTTAGCCGATCAGATGATTTTGGGAGATTTTGAGCATAGAGCTGCTCAATCTTTCTGCGTGCTACCTGATTTGGCTTAGCCGATCAGATGATTTTGGGAGATTTTGAGCATAGAGCTGCTCAATCTTTCTGCGTGCTACCTGATTCGGCTTAGCCGATCAGATGACTTTGGGAGATTTTGAGCATAGAGCTGCTCAATCTTTCTGCGTGCTACCTGATTCGGCTTAGCCAATCAGATGATTTTGGCAGATTTTGAGCATAGAGCTGCTCAATCTTTCTGCGTGCTACCTGATTTGGCTTAGCCGATCAGATAATTTTGGGAGATTTTGAGCATAGAGCTGCTCAATCTCTCTGCGTGCTACCTGATTCGGCTTAGCCGATCAGATGACTTTGGGAGATTTTGAGCATAGAGCTGGTCAATCTTTCTGCGTGCTACCTGATTCGGCATTACGTCGATCAGATGATTTTGATTGATTTTGGGCATAGAGCTGCTCAATCTTTCAGCGTGCTACCTGATTCGGCATTATGTCGATCAGATGATTTTGAGCATAGAGCTGCTCAATCTCTCCGTGTGCTACCTGATTCGACTATGGAGCGTAAGGCGTGAAGCATCTCAGTCAATCAGACGATTCTCAAAACACATATTGAAATGTGTATACATCAATCATGATGTTCCTAGAGTAGGACGGTATCATAATAGGATAATTCAACGTATAGGGTGCATTTCTGATAATAGGAAAAGTAACGTGACTCGGATCATCACGTTTGGGAGCATAAGATATAAAATTGCATGAGCATGTGCATCACGATAAGATAAGAGCATTCATCTGTGTGACTACCTGCGTTTGTGTATCATTGTCCCTTACCCGAACTACGTCCTGGTCTGATTCCCATTGGGATACGTAGGCAGCTCACGTTTGAGCACGACCAGCATTTGGCTATCTGCGCGCCTGATTTTTGCAACGCACTTTTTGTTTTTACCTAGATTCGACTGTTTGGTCAAAGGCTTGTCTTTCACACAGGCTTTGACATTCACTTGTGATACGCGTTGCTTCACAAGCTCTGTCAAAGAGGGGCAAACTGTAGACACCCTGATTTTGACCAAATGTCAAATCTAGGGATTGGTTACCTCTCAAAGACCGATGATGACAATGGCCGGTTACATTCGAAGATTTTCCAGGAAATTCAAAATCTTCAATTGATTCTTCAAGACAAATTTCAAAATTAAAAATAGAAAATATAAAAAGGAGAAAGAAGAGAGAGAGTTTGGGTATTCGGGAGAAACCCGAACAATGAAGAACGTGTGAGAAACCCAGTCTGGGAACCAGTTTTTAAGAGGATAAAATAAAAAATAAAGAAGAGTTCTTTTGAAAGAGATAGGAGGACAAAATAAATAAAACATCTTGGAAAAGGAGAAAATACAAAAAGAGAGTAGTATATTTAGATATATACCATGCACATATGTGATACCATGCACATGGGGGATCTTAATGCAAATATATATATACATGGAATAAAAAATTTTGGTTTACACCAACATACCTTTTGAAAATTAAAAGTACGGCAAAATTCAGTTAGCCCCGGCACCCGGAAAACCCGGCGGCACTCACTGAGTGCCTCCTGGCATTCAGCGAATGCCGCCCGGCACTCAGCGAGTGCCACCTGGCATTCAGCGAGTGCCGCCCGGCAATCAGTGAGTGCCGCCG
Source organism: Hydrangea macrophylla (assembly GCA_033977485.1). Classification (NCBI taxonomy): domain Eukaryota; kingdom Viridiplantae; phylum Streptophyta; class Magnoliopsida; order Cornales; family Hydrangeaceae; genus Hydrangea; species Hydrangea macrophylla. The sequence goes on along the minus strand of CM066992.1, from coordinate 51,074,606 downwards.
GATGCCGTCGTTTGCCGCTGGCTGTAACAGACTGCTTTTCTCACATGTTCTAGAAGAAATCTTTGCACATGGGTCTCCACCCGAATTTACCCATCTATCCCTGGATTAATGGCCTATATAAACAAACTTTCATCTTCATTTTTAGAGATACTTGAATATACTTGAATCAACACACACATATACACTTGAAATTAGAGAGAAATACAAGAATCATATAGAGAGAATTGAGAAGAAAAGAGAAGCTTTCTTGAAGAACTTGAAGAATTTTAAGAAGAATTTGAAGATTTTGGAAGAGCTTCACAAAGAAGTTGAAGAATCCCTTGAGGTTTTAGAGGTAACCTCTCAATCACTTGATAGAATTAGGCCATTCAATCACAAGTTCATAGTTCTAGGAACTTTACACATTTTCAAAACCTCTCTTCTTACCTCATTTCATCACACACCACTTAGAACTTGTGATTGAATCTCATAATATTTCATTGATTTGGATCTAATTGATGCCTTGGGTTTAAAATAAATTCAATTTTGAAGAGTTTGTGTTCTTATTTTCTCTAAACAAACTTTGATTTCTTATTTCTGCCATTTCTTGTAAGGCTCATGAGATTTTACATATCCTAGTGAGCCTCTTTGAGTCTTGATTCTTTAGTTTCCTATGATCTTATGATCCATATGGAGATTAAAATGAATCATAGTCATAATCTACACATAATTGGTGAGATTCAAGTCTTAATCCATGACTTGAACCTCTTCATTAAGAAATCTTATGGAATCCTTACTACATTCCAATGAGGTTTTGAGTAGATGTTAATTATATTTAGACTCCAATGACCATCAAATGGTAGGAGTGATAAGTTGAATTCAAGCTTGGGTCCATAGGCTTGAATTCTTTATTTGAGGATTTTGTGAAGTTCATTTCAATACTTCATTAAGATCCATAAGTGTGAGATGTCTTAAAAACTCCAATGACCATTAAGTGGTAGGAGTAGTGACTTGAATCTAAACTTTTATCCATGGATTCAAGTTTATTGTTCTTTGGATCTTGTGAAATCTATGCTATACTTTATTAAAATCTATGAGCATATATATGCCTTTTAGTCTTCAATGACCATCAAATGGTAGAAGAAGTAGCTTGGTTTGAGCCCCAACTTCATGTTTTTAATAGTTGAGGTCAACCAACAAAGTTGAACTAGTAAAAAGAAAACAGTGAGTTTACAAACTGTTTCCGATCAAAGATTTTTAGTTCAAGATCTAACCGTTGAAACTAAGTGAAACCAACGGGAAAATGTCAATAACACATTGTTTTACCACTGTGATTTTTGTTTTATAAAGATTTTGTGATTAGAAGGGTTTGATCATGGTTTTTTGTGAGCTAAATACAATCTGTCCAGATTTTTAGAATACTTTCAGAATAGTAAGCCCTTTTTGAAATTAATAAATCAGAACCCTAATAAAGTTTTTGGGGTCTCAAATAATTTTTTATAGGTACCTTAATGTGTTAGGAAGGTACCCTAAAAATATCTAAGTGTTTCTCATTTTTTTACTATTTTTAGAAAATCATACAAGATCTCTGGACAGAGAGTTGCAAAATCCTGAGTGAGGTCTAGTATTTTCCATATTCCCGGAGATCTAACCGTTGAAACCTTGATTTTCTTTTTGGGTTAGAAACTAGACTCACAGAGGCATAACATATCCAAAAATCATTAAGATCCAACTGTTGAATTATTTTATTCCTATTTTTGAATGCATGGTCTGCTCTCTGTAAATCACAAAAAAACTGCTACTGTTTTTGTCTAATCTTATTTATTTTAACTCAAATGGTCTCCTAATGTCTTGAGACCCAAACCATGTTTTGAATAATGATAATTTAGATTAAATCCAGAGGCTTAGTGATCCAAATTAGTGAATAAATTCATGTCTCATCTTTGTCCATAATCATGCATTCATTCATACATGTTAATATTCATAAGTAGGACTCATCTTTGGTCTAAAATGTATCTAATTGAACATGACTTAGGATTTACTTATTTATGATATTATATCTTGTCTAAGGCATGTGTACTAACATTTGTTTTGTAGCGCATTTGAGGTACAATTCCTCAACTCTTCTCTAGTTTAATTCATTTCTTTGATTTTTGAATTGATTTTCGATTCCATGTGCGACACCTTAGCCTAGGTTTTGCCTTATGTGTATATATGCGTTAGAGACCTTCCTTAAGTTTATTTTTGCATGCATTGCACGTTTAATATTCGCGGCCGGATCCCGGGTATGTTTTCTAGTTCTCTATTGCATATCATGATGTTTGCTAGTTGAATTATGTGACTTATGAATGATATTTTGTCGTTAGCAATTTTACACCCTTTTGACATGCTTTTGTGATGAATATGTATATATGTATTAGTTGAGGGCATGCTTAGATTAATAATTTGATTAAAAAGGATGTTGAGTAGAGGCCTATCGTGAGATAGGATGAAAGGGGGTGTTTTAGTCCGCCGGGCTCCTTCCCCTTTCATTCCATAATCCCCGGACCCAGTTTATCTTTGGTTTCGCAAAAGATCAGTTGCTTTTAAAAATGGTTTCTTAATTTTCCTTTTAAAAATTAAGTGGCGACTCTTTGAATTTGAAATTTGAAAAATGTTTTAAAAGCTGTGGGTAAAAAAAGAATAAACCTGCGATATCCACAGAGAGAAAGTGAGAGACTGGTTTTTTTGTATGTGGTTCGGACCTGTAATTGAAGGAACCTATGCCCACGTGTGTGTCTGAGCACATTCACCATACTGTAAAAAGTCGGGGACCTGTGGTGAACCAACAATGGTTTGGAGGTACCGTAGGTCGGTTGGGCGTGTTGATGACTGCTATAGGGGTGCTATGTAGACTGAAAAGGTGATGATCCCTTTCTATGGGGGTGATGGGTCTCTGTTATAGATGCAAGAGACCCACTACTACATGGATAAGGAAATATAATCCAATTAGGATTGATTGGCATTAATTATAGGGGTTTCCTAATTGAATTAGGAAACAAAGTGCTCTTTCTATTAGTCTTCTAACTTGATTAAGAAACAGTCTGGAATATTCTGGAGCATGCCTCGCGGCCTGGCTTGATTGCGCCTGTATGGACCGTGCTTGCGCGGTCTTCCCGACCTTTTAGTCGGGTCGTGGATGAACCGCTCGGGAGGCCTCAGGTATACCAAACCGCTCGAGCTGATCCTTATCCGAGGAACTGTGCATGATTTGACTAGGACAAGGTTCGGCTGCTGAGTTGAACCGCTCAACTATAGGATAGGGCCAATTTTGGGCGTGTTAGCTGCCCCCCATTTCCAAGGTTAGCCGAATGCCATATCAGGGCAAGTTTGAAAATTTGTTTGATGCCGCTTGCCACTGTCTGAGTGCTCGGGGAAGCTGCTTCGGAGCTTCTGAGTCTTGTGAATTCTCAGGAGCTGGTTAAGAGTTGAGACTTAGCCTAACTCAAAATTTTGGAGTGCTCGGGAATTGACCAAGAGTTTAGATTTAGCTGAATTCAGAGTCTTTTGCTTGAGTTAACTCCCAGGATGGTTATCTTCTACCCGTAAACCTTCGTCAAGGTTGTGGGCAAAAGAATTTGACCATGTTGGAAAAGCCGACGTAAAGTGTCTTGCTTTAGGGTCCTTTTATGTTAACTCCCCAGGATGGTTATCTTCCGCTCAGCCAGCCTTCGTCAAGACTATTGGGAGAAGAGTTTGACCATGTTGATGGAGCCGACCTAAAGCGTGTTGCTTTAGGGTCTTTTTTGCTCCTCTATTGTGGACCAATCTAAGAGGAGTTCCTCTATCGTCGGTTTGGACCTAAGTGGAGTTATTGCCTCTGAGTACTGTAGGCACCCGGGTTGTCTAAGAGTTTGACTTAGTTAACCCCTAGGCTTGTAAATACCCGGTGTGATTGCCTATTTAGTTCATTGTGCCCTCCTGCCCCCCAAGCTTTCGCTAAGACGGGGGTCTGTAGAGACTATGACAGTAGGTAACTGACCTGGAACATGGGTGGTTGTAGGGTCTTTTGAAGCTTTCCATCATCAGTTACCTAGGGGGATTTGCCCCCATCGTAGGTTATGGACCTAAGCGAAGCCGGTGCCCCGGGTGTGACCCCGAGGTCTTTCCCGTCAAGTGTTAGCCTGAGGTCTTTTATGCCTGGGGTGTGGTCCCGAGGTCTTTTATGCCTCGGGTGTCATCCCGAGGTCTTTTGCCAACTGCGTAACAGTAGTCTTTGGTTACCTCAGGGTTGAGCCCGAGGTCTTTTGATGTGCCTCGGGTGTGGCCCGAGGTCTTTGTAAGGGCTCTCTGACAGTTTGTAGAGCCTCATGCGATGATCGGGCAAATACCACTATAGTCGGGCTCATCTAAACTAATGAAGACAAGAGGTCGGGTCGGATCACCGGGCTCCTGATTATTTTGAGCTGGAGGCAAGGTCGGGATCACTGGATCCTGACTGCTGCAAACTGGAGGTCGGGTCAGGATTGCCGGATTCAGACCGATGCAAACTGGAGGTCAGGTCGGGACTGTCGGACTCAGACCGCTGTGAACTGGAGGTCGGGTCGGGGCTGCCGGACCTGGACTGTTGTGAACTGGAGGTCAGGTCGGGGCTGCCGGACTTGGACCGTTGTGAACTGAAGGTCCGGTCGGGGCTGTCGGACCCGGACCGCTGTGAACTGAAAGAACTGCCAGAACCATCGGCTTCTCTACATTGTTCTTCCTGGTCTGTTCTCGCTTCCACTTACTTCTGGAAGGCTCATAGCTTTCTTGCCCGGGGTCTTTGGTCTTTAGATTCTCTTCAGTGTCAATTTATTTTCCAACCCTCTCTGCGAGTTCAACTAAGGTTGCCGGTCGGTTTCTGTGAAACGACATGGTGCACTTGTTTTGTTGAACTCCCAAGTAGAAGGCTGTAATTGCGACGGTTTCATCAAGATCATAGATCCCGAGCTTTTCCCGGTTAAATCTGTCGGTAAATTCCTTGAGGGTCTCATTATCCCTTTGTCTGACTATGAGTAGCTGCATGTCAGGCTTTGGCTGTTCATGCATACCGATGAATTGGTTGATGAACTGCTTGTTGAGTTGCTTGAAACTACGGACTGATCGGGGTTTCAAGGAGTGAAACCATTGAGCAGCCGGGCCTTCCAAAGTGCTGGGGAAGGCCAGGCAATGTAGTTCACCAGAGTTGGTGGCTAGGGCCATCTGAGCCTTGTAGATCCGGTCGTGGTCGACCAGGCTTCCCGAGCCGTTATAAGAATCTAGGCGAGGTTGTTTAAATTTGCGCGGGATGGCGAACCTCGTGATCTGATTGGAGAATGGTGACTTTGTCTCGGTATTGGCGTGATTCTGAGTAGGGTTTTGGCCCAACTTTTTGGCCACTCCATCAATCTATTTTTGTAAGTCCTTGATACGGGCCACCACTTCTTCCCAACTAGTATCCAGGGGGTTAGTGGAGGAGGCTTCCTTCTCATGGCAGTATGTTGTCCCCTGGGATCGGGCTCGGCTATGACTCCGGTTGATCGTGTGCCCAAGATCAACTCGGCTCTTGACCGAGTGATCCTGGACCAATTCTCGAGCCATATGCTTCTGCCTCTCCTCTCGGGCAGCACACCTTCCGTTGATGTCTCTGGCATCCTCAATGCGGGACAGGTTTACTCGGGCACGTTGTCTGGTCAAGATCAGTTCCCGACCATATGCAATGTTCTCGGGCTATTTTCCGGGCACTGAAGGATTGTTTTATTGGGCCAACAGGGCTTCGATTTGCTGTCAGGTGCTGGATCTTCAAGAGCTATGTGAGGGTTGATGTGATCTGCTCCGGTGTCAGGACCGTCGGGGCCGGCGGGATAGCCCGGCCAGCCCGCTGCGCAGTCTTCTTACCCTTCTTTGGAGGCATGACTGTCAGCTGAGAGATTTGTGTTTTGAGAAATCTGTCATTTCCCATAGACAGCGCCAAGCTGATGATGCCAAAATTTGGCTAAGGTAATTAAAGCAATTTAAGGAGAGAGAGAGAGAGAGAGATAGAGAGAGAGAGTGAAAGACTGGTTTTTTTGTGTGTGGTTTGGCCCTGTTAATGAAGGAACCTACGTCCACGTGTGTCTCTGAGCACATTCACTATACTATAAAAAGCCGGGGACCTGTGGTGAACCAACAATGGTTTGGAGCTACCTAGGTCGGCCGAGCGTGTTGATGAATGTTATAGGGGTGCTATGCAGACTGAAAAGATGATGATCCCTTTCCATGGGGGTGAGGGGTCTCTTTTATAGATGCAAGAGACCCACTACTACATGGATAAGGAAATATAATCCAATTAGGATTGATTGGCATTAATTGTGGGGGTTTCCTAATTGGATTAGGAAACAAAGTGCTCTTTCCATTAGTCTTCTAACTTGATTAGGAAACAGTCTGGAATATTCCGGAGCGTGCCTTGCGGCCTGGCTTGACTGCGCCTGTATGGATCGTGCTTGCGCGGTCTTCCTGACTTGTTGGTCGGGTCGTGGATGAACCGCTCAGGAGGCCTCGGGTAGACCAAACCGCTCGGGCTGATGCTTATCCGAGGAACTGTGCATGATTTGACCGAGACACGGACTGGCTGCTGAGTTGAACAGCGGCCATAGGATAGGGCCAATTTTGGGCGTGTCAAATAATGATATGTTTTTATAATTTGGTCTCAAATGCATTAACAGTATAAAGTGGCACTAGTGCTTGATGGTACCATATATCGGTGAAAGAGATACAACTGCTAAAGTATTCAAGTATCAAATTTGTGATTTGAATATGAGAAGTTTAGCATTACTTGCTAGCTAGCATATTAAGAATATATAATTCTATGCTTCTCAAATTTGGTTCTCGAATTGCTTTGTCAGTTGTGCCATATAGTATTGCAGTGATTGATGGTACCACATGCCTCTATATGTGATACAACTGACACAGTATTTGAGAACCAAATTTAGAATTCAATTTCAGAAAAATCATTATTCCACATTAAGTAATACTATGTTTTCCAAATGTGGTACCCAACATATGTTACTATGGTACCACCGTACCAGTTTACATCCTCAAATGAAATTCTAGTAAGCCCACCACAAGTAATGTCACGCTTTCTAAAATTTGTACCTCAAATGTGGTTCTCAAGACAAGTTACAGTGGAACCATCTTCAATAATGGTGAAACCACTTCAACCTTCTCCAAACGAAAATCTAATACGCCAACTGCCACATGTGTTCGAGCCACATTTAGCATACAATTTAAAGAATACTCTCTTTGTCCCATTTTATGTGTCCAATTTTGAGAGTTTAACATTTTAAGAAAACATAATAATTGTCAATCACATGACATATAATTTAGTTCCAAAATACCTTTATTTTGTTATTTTATTTATTTTTTATTTTTTATTTTTGGAAAATTTCAAAATCAACAAAGGTAATTTTGAAAAGTAGTAAAAAGTTTATAATAGAATATTATGTGTACACAATAATATTATGTGTACACAATAATTTTGATGGAACGAGTATAGGGAAAAATATTTAATACACCGTTGTATAAATGACAATATGACATGGTATCACTAACTAATAACATCACTTAATTAATCCACATGCCCCCTATTTTTAGAGGAATCATTTCTCCACATCATCACAATTTCAAAATATATGAGTGGATAGATGAAAACATGATATCCTCATTTCATTAAATATTTACTCAGGCCTCATTTGTTTGCCGGATAGGATAAAATGGTATTGTATTAAAGTGTAGTTAGTTATCCTGGGATAACTAACCATGGAATAAAACAGTGTAGTATTGTTTTTATACTACTGGGGATAAAATTCAAATAGTCCAATACTGTGTTTGGATGATCGAGGTATAAACCTGGATAAATCTAAAACTTTCCAAAAATACCCTTTAATGAAAAAAATAACCAAATTGCCAAAATACCTTCAAATCAAATATTTTCTATAACATCAACTACAAAAATTTATCCGAAAGTATTAAAGCACCATAGAACCAATTCCAAACATAAACAAACTTTAATAAAATACAATCAACATTAATGAATTACAACAAATAAGTTTATCAAAGTACAACAAATGTCAATAAATTACAACTATCAAGTTTAATAAAATACAACTATTAAAAAAAACTCTCATAGAACAAGTATCAACGAGCTTGTCTTCTGTTTTTCGTTTTCCAATTCTCTCTCCCATGTTAAATGCTTCAACGGTAACCATCACCAAGCTCAATGGGTAGTTATCTCCATGAATATTCTGCAACTCAAGTCATGAACAATACTTCAATTTCACTTGAAAAGGGGGAAAAAATATGATCTGTGTTGAACAAAAGAACCACAATTGATATGTGTTGAACAAAAGAACCACAATTTCCACGAAAAATCTAGTTTTGATTGTCACTATTTTCCAGTGAAAAATGGTCACTTTCCATCAAAAATAACTTTTTGGTTGTTTGATTGCATCTATTTTCCATGGAAAATTAACATTTTCCGCTGAAAACTTGCCTTTTTTCAAGCAATTAACCTATGAATCACAAACGGACAGTTTGAAAATGATACAAATTCAAGCATTGAGACAACTACTCATATCAATAGTCAATTTCACAAACAATTGTTTCAATGTACTAACAATCAAAGTCTCATCAACGCAAAATTAAAGTTCCATATTAAAAAAAAAAAAGTACACATCAAAGGAGGCCACTGTAGATATTGAAACAATGGAAGAGGTCCCTGCATTTATGATATACCTCAAAGGAGGTCAATGTAATTTACCGTAATATAAATAAGGACACTTTAATAGAGCTTACCTGGTACTGAATGCTTATTTAGAGTGATGGAAGCCAAATCAAGAAATTTTCCTACCCGAGTCCCCCATCATTACCCTGTCAACAAAGGAATGGTCGTAAACTCCGAATAAACTCAGTAAACAAAATAAGGCTTTACAAAATCTTATAAAATGCTATAAAAACAAACAAGCAAGCAGTTACATCTAGACTTCTTTAAATTTTTTGAAGAGAAGCCCGAAAATATACTTCAGCCTTCCATTGTGGATGTCATTCTAAAATTGACTGGCTTCAAGATGAGATCTATATCGATTATTTTAATCAATTTTAAGATTTCAACAAAGCCTAATCTGTATTTTATTTATGGCTGGTAAGTGAATCCTAATCTCTATTGAGCATGCTTCAAGCAAAGTGTGAGTCCTCCAATTGTGTGGTTATGAGGACCTCCCTATAAAGAGCACATAATACATTTTACATTCCTTTCAAAAAGACCTTCGAAACTATAAGGGCAACTCCAACCCAAAGTCTTCAAAGCTATCTTCATTTGGGCATGGTCTTCACCTTAGATGTTTATTAAAATAGTATAAAGATAATTAACTATAAGTTAAGAGTCACAATAAAAATGAAAGGGCATAAATGGGCTTGAATAAAATGATGTAATTCGAAGAATTGGGACACAAATATTTTTTAAGATCTTCAAATTTGAAGATGTGAAATGAGGACCAAAAGTTGGGTTAGGATTGCTCTAAAAAAGCTAATAAATATTAGAATGAAGCAAAATTCTTAAAGGCCCTCAGACCCAACAAATGTTAGTCTTGGTATTGCACACTGAGCACCGAATGAACTTGATTACACCTTGGCATAATGAAAAATTCTAAACTAGTCAGATCTCAACATATAAGACAAGAGTACTAAAGTTGAATCAAGAAGGGTGGGGTAAGTTCTATCGACTAGTAAATTACATGATGTGCTGAGAATTCCATGGATCAGCAAAGCTGTGACCATACAAATAGTGCTGCTTTATTCCGAGGCTATCACTAATTTCAAGTTAAAAGTGCACATTGACACAAGTATATAAAGATCATTTGAGGCCTCAACTATGTTCTTAAATCTCTAGGTTGCTTACACAAATTACAGATTTGTGTACAAGCGTACAACCTAACAATCCCACTATCTTTCCCCAAATAATGATAACAATATAATACAACTTATACTCTGCATCCCAGAATTGTACCTATGCTAGGATGGGTACGTCCAAGTAGGGGTGGCAATTCGGGTTCTCGTGTCATAATCGTGTCATTAATCGGGTTGTGTGCTTTGGGTTTAATTTTTAGTTTCGAGTGATATTCATCTATAATACAAACTATTTAAAATTAATCGTATCATATCGTGTCGTGTTCGGGTTGTCTCTGTAAAACGGGTTGTCGTGTCAAAAATTGCCACCCCTACGTCCAAGATCCCCCATGAACAAACTCCTTAATTAATAAACTCCTAATATATATTAATCCTTAATAAACAACTTTAGAAGAGTCATTCGCTTTTTTAAGAAATAATGCCATTTTGCATTAAAAAACAAAAAAAAAAAAAAACAAAAACAAAAAACAAAATAGAGAAGAAAAAATTGTAGATCTAGAAAAATTTGTACATGAAACGTGAAAACAAACAAGGGAGGAGATGGGGTTACAGTGAATATTATAGATCTAGATCTAGAAATAGTACTAGGAACGTGAAAATCATAGATTGTGAAACCCTAGTTTCAGGAATATGCAGATTTAGCATAGTTTTATGAAGGAAAACACAAACCTTTGTAGATCTAACATTTTGATCAAGTTTGCAGCAATAGAGACTTCAAAAATCGAAAAAGGAAGAAGAAGGAAACGTACATCAATGGCCGGAGTCGCCTAGTGAGAGAGAAAGACCAGCGATATAGTCACTGGCATCGTCGAAGTGGCCTGCTCCTGCATCGCCGAAGTGAAGACTTGTTTCTTCGAATCGCCTCGTCTTCTGATGCTCTCGGTATATGATGAGAAATAATGAATCTCTAAATGAAATCCAAAGAAGAGGGGTATATATGGCAGGTATAGCTTGGTCTTTTTATCCCAAAATCCCACTAAACAACTATCCCTATGTTGTTAGTACTACCCTCCCCCAGGTATAATTTTAGGGAAAATTAGACTTCAATCCTTAGTTAAAGTGCCAAAAAGTTTAAAGTGGTCGTGTTTTTTTAGCAATTTGGCCCAAAGTCCTTGTCAATGACTCAATCATTGTCAGCAATTTTGCTGAAAAAGCTCCACGTGCGTGTGGCCAAGCAGCAGCCCAAACATCCCAGCCACTCACACCGTGTGAGTGGCTGTACTATATCATTCCTCATTTCAAAAAATATTTCAAAACTTTAACCCTTTATAACTTTTGATCTACTACTCCATTTTTTACAATTTTTTACCGCTGGAATCGTGTCGACGAGAGCTACAAAACTAGTATAATTGTTGATATGTTTTGAGCATTTTTTTTTTCAATTTAAAAAAAATTTTGGAAAAAAATAGAGTTTTGTGAAATTTCACAAAAGTAGTTTTATGAAATTTCACAAAACAATTTTCACAAGAAAAGTTTTGTGAAATTTGAAGAAATTTTGAAAAGACAAAAAAGTTTTTTGAAATTTCACAAAAAAAAAAAGTTTTGTGAAATTTGAAGAAATTAAAAAAAAAAAATTTATGAAATTTGACATTTCACAAAATAACTGTCAAAATTGTTGAAAATAATTTTGTGAAATTTTCAATTACACAAGGCATGTAAGATTTTGATTTTTTTTTTGCTCAAAACATATCAACAATGGTACTAGTTTTGTAGCTCTCGTCGACACGATTCCAATGGTATAAAATTTGAAAAAAAAATGGAGTTGTATGTCAAAAGTTATGAAGACTTAAAGTTGCAAAATATTTTTGGATTTAGAATATCATACCGTACATTTCTCATACGGTCATACCGTATGAGCGGCTGCAAAAGCATGGCGCATAAAAAGTTGGGCGAGAGTGGAGAAAATGTGGGAAATGTTTGGGTGCATGTCAGTTGTGTCCTTTTGTCAAAGATCATAGACTTTTGATTAAATGAAGATATTGAATGCACTTTTTATTAAATTTTTAGTTGACAAGATGTATATCTCAAACTGTCCCATAATTTTATCCTCAAATTTAACACTACACAATACCTTGAGTTAAATAATGCTGTAAACATCCAAACAAACACGGTACAAGAGGCTAGATTGGACTAAAATAGTCCAATCTTGATAACTTATCCGCCAAACAAACATGCCCTTAGAGTATAGGAGTAGGATCTCCGGCAGCACTTTAGGCAGTACTCATATGCATGTCGTAGGATATAAAAAAAAAAAAAACATTGTGGTTACAACACCAGCATAGAGTACCTAAAGTTCTGGGGTAATTCTTTGGTGACAACTTTTATACAACTTTCATACAACCTCCTAAAAGATGTGTCTATCTCTCTCCTGTGTCACTGTGTGGTTTAGTGATATCACAGGAGAGAGATAGACACATATTTTTAAAAAATTATATAAAAATTGTATGAAAATTGTCACCAAAAAATTACTCAAAGTTCTGTAACAAAATGCTGCGGAAGATCCACAGGCGGTTGTATAACAGTACTCTAAAACTCCACTACCTTGGCAACCACGTTTGGAAGCTTATCATTACTTCTCTATTGTCTTCTACTACTTGTTTACGTTCGTGGGCCACCCTGGCTCCAATTGCAGATTGGGCCGCAATTATGGGTGGTCCCCACAATTGCCACAATTGGGAATCGTCCGTAGTACTCTGCTCAACCTGGACTGGTCTAAATGTTTTTCCAAGAAAGTCGCAGTTCATTTCTAGAGAGCACAGGGTGCGTAAAACGCACATCACACCTCAGCATTTGCATTACAGCTATGGGCTTTCAATGCCGTAGTACTTTCTTCACACATGGCGCAAAACTGGCGGTGGTGTGAAGTGCGCACTCCGTGCATGTTAGCCAGTTGTCAATGTGCCCTTTCTCTAAACTTTCCATTTCTAGGGCTATTTGGGACTAACGTGAGAAATTATTCGGTGAGCCTAATATACCATGTCAATATAATAATATAACGTGATTTTTCAATTTTAATCACATATATTCTCTATTTTTAGGGAATCATGTCATTTAGTTATTAAAATAATAATAAAAAAATACCTACCACATGTCAAACATTGGATATTGGGCACATGAACCCTTTTTTCCTCCTATTCTATGGCGTACCAAATATTGGATATGACAACTTATATCCTATCCGACCCCCTTATCCGGCCTGCCAAACATTGCCCTAGTGTTAATGGATACATGACCCCTATTTATTGGAGAAGTCACTCTACATATCATACTGACAGTGACGGGCTCATTGTTTAACTTCTAGACTAACGCGTAACCGTGCGCATAGGAAAACCTCTACAAAGGCGCCTGCGTGTCAAAAGTGTAGACAAACCAGTGCGCACTGCGCACTACGCTCATGACAGCCACCCTGGCACATTTTCTGCTCATGCTCTGAGTCATGCACCAGCAAAACGTTTTGAATCTCATTTGCTTGCTTTCACTTCTCACTCCTTCATAACCCTCTCTCTCTCTCTTTGAATCTCATTTGCTTGCTTTCACTTCTCACTCCTTCATAACCCTCTCTCTCTCTCTCTCTCTCTCTCTCTCTCTCTCTAGCAGTCTGCATAATCCCATCCTATTTGGGAACCGAAGTCCCTGAAAATCTCTGCTATACGGTAAGAAAAATTCATCTTTCAAAACATATATATATATATATATATGTACATAAACACAGACATATACGCATTCTTCAAACGATATATGTGTGTGTATATATATATGCTTGTTTTCATTTTGTTCTTTTGGTTTGTTATAGATGGAATCGAAACCTCTCGCTCTCCAATGGAGGCCTAACAAGAGGCCCAATGAGTCCGAAAGCAGTGACAGAGCGGACAAGAGACTCGCCGTCGTATGTGTCAATATCGCCGACGACGATGGCGTCGGCAAAATCTACAAGTTTCGAGTCCTTTTGCCGAACGGCACGACATTGGGACTCAAAATTCGAGACCCTGACGAAGAAATGCCCATAGAAGAGTTCACTGAAAACGTCAGAGTAGAGTACTTCAGGACGATGAAACAATCGGAATCCCAGACGCAGAAGAGACGAATTTTCTGGAAGAGTAAAGAACTATATTTTGTTGATGCTTTTGATAGGAAAATTGCAAAGAAAATTGATTTTAGAAAGTTTGCTCCCTCTCAGTATCACCTTCTGAGGCTTCATGTGAGTCTCTGTTTCATTCACTTTTTGTTAAATGGGTACCTTATTATTATTATTTTTTTTCTTTTTTTCTTTTTTGGTATCTGTGAAATTAAATGGGTTAACGTGTTTGGTTTTGATTATGATGGAATAGGATGGGTCAGGTGAAGTGGACACTTATGAGGTTGGTAGGAGTAGTATTTTTGAATTGGCTGTAGAAAACATTTGTATGAGTGATTCTATGTTTGTGTTGTTTTTTTATTGTTAAATTTGATGTTTAATGTTTTTTTCGGTTTGCAGAATATGTGGGATTTGACACCTCATACGGACTTGTTAATGGAGCTACCCGAAGAATATACATTTGAAACTGCCCTTGCGGACTTGATTGTGAGTTTAAGATGCACTTGTGTATTTGAATGTAATAATTGTATGTATAATTGTATAAACCATCTTTATCTTTACTTAAAAAGATGATGATCTTGAATGGTTTCAGGTAGGGAGATTGGTCATTTAAAAAATAATGCTTGGAATTGTGAATTTTGCCATTCCAAAAAAACATAGAAATTGCAACATCAGAAGAAATGTGGCGAAATCTCCTATTTTTATTTGAATGGATACATTCATGGCGACGTATTTTATTTAAAATTCTGTTTGGATTATGAATGACACTATTCAAATTCAAGAGACTACCAAACATGCTGTTAGTATCTGCGTTAGTTATCTGCTTCTTATTTTCCAGGATAATTCATTGCAAGCTGTGTGGTCTAATGGTGTAAATGAGAGGAAGTTAATTAGGTATGACGTTGCTTTGATTTTCCTTTGATAAATTGACCGTCACAAATCTCAATGCAGTTTTACTTCATTAAATGTTTCTTTTCCATTTTGTGTTCAACAATCATTTTAGAAAGCTCATAATGGGAAAGCAAAACTCAAAAGGCTCAGTTTAAAAAAGATTCACTCAACATGCACATAGAAAGTTTTATGTATAATTCATGATTAGTATGGACCATGATACTTATCATACTGATTATATAGAATATTTCTCTACCAATTTTAAAACTGCATAGATTCTCGTGAATTCTATGGCACATACAGAATAATTTCATTTGATGTAATATTTGACAGATAATTTCATTAACCTCTTCTTATTTAGTCATTGGATTTCCACTGTCAATTTTCTGGGCTGTGTGTGTTTGTGTGGGTGTGTGTTTTCTTCCTTCTCTTTTCTTGGTGGGCTAGAGCCTAGATCCTCCATGGTGCAAATTTGTGCAAGCGATCACGCATTGGCCCAAAAATTTCCCTAGACTTAATTTGGACACCCTTCCAATGGGTTTAAGCTGCCTGATGGGACAAGTGGACCTTGTAATAAAACTCCAAAGGTTGCCTCTTATATAATTGTTGTAGTATAGTTACTTAGTTTTCATTGAGATATGAAATTATAGTTTGGAACATTCTTTTTCATTGCTGCCTAAGAACTGAAGCAGAGTTTGTTCTGCGAGCAAATTAATGAGGAAAACTATTTGTTCTTTGATAAGTCAAAAAAAAAAAAAAGGGATTGAAGAGGGGAAATGAATTCAAATTAAAGATAAGGATTGTCAAGACACTTTAGATTGGACTGCGACATAACCTTGACTGTTGAGTTCTGCACGTCTGTCTGAGTATTTTAATCTGCGCTCGGCAACTTTATAGCCGTTGACTAGTATTTTCTGTTGTTTAACTTATTAATAGATTTGTGGTTTTTCATGTCTGCATTATGCTTCAGTTTTTCGGGTATGTTAATCAATTCAGTCATCATTTAGATTAGATACTACTGCTAGCCTTGAAGGAATGTTATGTTTCCCTGACCACTTTAAGATGATTGATTCACTTATTTGCAGTGTGGAAATTGTAGAGGATAAGATTTCAATTTTCGACACAGGCCCTGGAATGGATGGTAGCAATGAGAATTCTATAGTGAAGTGGTATGATGTAGCATTCTTATTTTTGACTTTCTTGAAGCTTAAAATAATTCTAGTTATCTTAATATCATCTGTTTTTTTTATTTTTGTTTTGTATATGGAAGTGCTTAGTTGTCCTTGGTGCCTAGAGGCTGCTACCAATGTGTATTTTGTATATTGCCCTTCATGAATTGCAGAAAAAGAGTAAAGATTGGGACACACCTACCGACACAACTTTTGAGACACAATCCAAAAGATGTGTCTATATCTCTCCTGTGATGTCATTGGACCCCACAGTGACACAGGATAGAGATAGACACATCTCTTGGGTTGTGTCCCAAAAGTTGTGTGTGTGGGTGTGTCTCAAGTATTACCCGCAGAAAAATGTGGTAACTATACATATTAATGTTTGATTTTACAAAATCATTGACAAATTCTTTTGTTTTTGACATTTCTGTATTTTATTAGTATTTGATCACACATCTAATCTAGTATTGTTCAATCCAATTAAAAGGTTTTCTTTGAATTTTACGTTTACTATGGTACTTCTTGTTGCCTTGTTTCTTATTCTTCATTCTCATTGTGCCTGTTAACGGAAAGATGGGTGCCTCTCTTCATAGGTCATCTAGAGGACAAGCAATAGGGGGCAAACCTCCATACTTGACGGTACTATTTTTTCTTACTGTTCATGAATGCATGCGTAAATCGTACCAAATTATACAAGTATCTTTTGTTAAAAAGTTGTGGATACAGCACATTATCTCTTTACTTTTCCATGAGATATCTAAATGTTAAGTTTGCCATTGATATTGTAAATCCGTTCAGTCTCTTATTTTTCTTTGAACAGTGTGGAGTGTGGGGATTAGTTGAGTGTCTGGAAAATTCTGTCAAATGAGGCAGCAAGTAATTGACTAATCACAATCGGAAAGGATTTGTGATAGCCAGTAACTTAACTATCACTATCACTATCTTTACTAACTGTATACATAGTATAACTTGAATGCTGGTCGTTGGTTGAGTTGCTTCTAGTCTTTGGCCTTTTGGAATTATGGGCATTGGTTGCCGAGATTTTGTATTGGATGGGCATTTGTAGATTGAGCTAAAGTGGAAGCCCTTTGTTACACTAGCCTTAAGCTAATGGCAGACATAAGGAAGCATTAGTCCATGCCTAGAA
The DNA here is from genome assembly GCA_033977485.1 of Hydrangea macrophylla. Classification (NCBI taxonomy): domain Eukaryota; kingdom Viridiplantae; phylum Streptophyta; class Magnoliopsida; order Cornales; family Hydrangeaceae; genus Hydrangea; species Hydrangea macrophylla. The sequence continues at coordinate 51,057,403 of CM066992.1, read as the reverse complement.
AGAAGTTAGGGATCACTTTGGGGAAATTTTTAGGCATGTTAAATTTTCAATATGCTACTTTGTACTCTTGTTTTTCGCCCAACAATCAGGATCTGAAATTGATCCGAACCCATAAACAATATATCCGCTGGCTGGATGAGCAATATTCTCTGGATAGGAATAGTGCAATGCTATGTCAATATAATCAGCAAGTGTGCTAAAGTAGAGGCTGATGGTTTAGATTAAAGATGAGAATGTAGTTGCAATTTGATATTAAGTGGGTTATGCTTTAGGCCCTGTTTTCTTTGAAGATTACTCTTCCTTCATGTGTGGAACCTACAGCTTTTTTACTAACAAAATCTCAATTTCCATTTGGGAAAAGAATATATTTTATGCTTATAGATTTTCTTCTTCTCCTTTTTTTTTTTTTTTTTTAATTTTTAATTTTTTTATTTATTTACAAAGTTTGAATATATATCTTTCTTTTGGGCAAGTATTTTGGGTATGTTGGTTTTTTTTCTTTAATGATCTTTCATCCTGTGTTGCATATGCGCAAGAAAAGTCTAAAGAGATGTATTGGGTAACTGCAGCCTTTCTTTGGAATGTTTGGATATGGAGGACCTATAGCATCTATGCATTTAGGAAGGTACGGGCTTTGTTATCAAAATCGTACAATTTGCAATACGAATCCTACGATTCAATACGATTCACCATGAAAATGATACGAATCAATGCACGATTCGCGATTCTTACGATTCACTTGTCTCCCAGGCACAAAATTGATATTTTTTTTCCATTAAAAAAAAAATTTGTTTTCTAACCCTCTTTTAAACCACTTAGGTATGTTTATACATGCCTAGAAAAAAGGATATGTTTATACTGTATACAAGCCTAGAATATAAAAGAATATGTTTAGGTTTTTTTAAATTTGTTACGGAATCTTACGATTCACAATTTGCGAATCCCAATTCAATTCACATGTATCATTTCGATTCACGATACGAATCCGGATTTGACAACCATGGGTACGTAACGGGTTTTATGAATGCATGGTATCATTTTTCTTTCTAAATTATGTTCCTGAAAAGTATATTCTTAGATTCAACATCATTTCTTAACCATTTTAATACTTGTATGTAGGCATGCTATGGTTTCTTCTAAGACCAAAGAATCGAAGAAGGTGTATACTTTGCACCTTGAGAGAGAGGCGCTGCTAAATAGTTCTGGTTCAGAACAGAGATGGAGGGTAGTCAAGTTACATTATTTATTCACTTATTACATTGCTTTTGTTGCTTTTTCTTTCACTGCTTCGTCTAGACCTCCCTGCCATTCTTATCGTTTTGTTTTAGACTGATGGTGGAATCAGGCAACCCATGGAAGATGAAATCCAGAAATCACCTCATGGTACCTTCACCAAGGTAATGTATTGCGCAAATTTACTTTGTGTTTGATGTTTTCCCACTATTTTGGTATATTTTATCGGTTAAATAAGTATGTTTACGTTGTCGCGTTTTACTTTAACAGTTTTGAATTTGGAATTTTTCCCCGTGCAAATTTGGTATGAGACTACCTGATTTTAATTTGGAATAGGAAATGCCAAGAATATGGTCTAATTGTTAATGGTGTTGATGTATTGGACTATGTCATTGTTTTGTACTGGAGTAATCTTAGGTAGATCATGCAGAGTTATCATGATGCGGATTAAGTCTGTTTGTACATTAAAATACAGATTTAGGTGTGCGAAGCATTTCCCTTTTTTCCCGAACTTTAACTTGAGGCTTAAGAAGATTCCCTGAGATGCATTTCATACTTAAATTACGTGAAGCTAATGCCACAGTCTGAGGTCATTAAGTAGAACTTTATACTGTATCAATGAACTTTTTTCTTCTCTATACGATATGAAACATACACCTCTGACCTCTTGTGAAAAATAACCAATTAAGAATTTATTAATTAGAGATAGTTGCTGAGGTAGTCTGAACTGTGACTGTTAGACAAAAACCATAAGTTAATAGAAAGTAACGAGTCTATATGGATAATAAGTAGCTTTGGAAGTGTGAAATGAAAGACAGGAAGCATGATACAAAATGGACAAAGAGGAATTAGGATTGCAATAAAATTGGTCCTTGACTTTAGGAAGTACAACTGGATAATTTGGTATTCTAAAGTGCTATTTTTGGAACATTTGGAAGCTTTATGAATCTCTGATTTAAAGCATTCTTCATTTGAACTGCATTTCTTATAAACCTAAATCGTCAAAGCTTAGAATGAACTAGTTCGGTTCCCGCCTAATAGTTCTCACAATTCACTTTTGTTTGAGTCAGATCTTCCATCAAGTTATATGGTATGATCTAATTGTGTTTGGTCTAGAACAACTTATTATTTATTTTATTTATTTTTAATGTCTGCGTATATTTTCCTACACAAGCTTAAGACAGAAAATGCGATTTTTTGACTCTTTAGCATATTAGCTACTGAGGCTTATCGACTTATATGCTACCCCATGATTTAGATGTAGTAGCAAACCTGGCACCTTGATTTGACCTGTAAGCTAGCTAACTAGAGAATTCCACTCCCCTTGAAAGCTTTGCTTTCAGTCTTCTATCTGTTGCCTTGTTTCACAAATTTAACTTCAATTTGTAGTTAATTTTCTTATTTCTAATATACAGCCCCATTCTTTTTCATGGGCTTGTTGAAAATGACATGTAGTCTCAGTTAAGTTACAAGTGAGGAGTATCTGTTTTACAGTGTATGCAGTAGCCTTGGTTTCACATTGTTGCAAAATTTTCTATCGACAGGTTGAAATTTTTGAGCCTAAAATGAAAAGCTTGGACATATTGCAACTCCAATGCAAACTGAAGGACATCTATTTTCCCTATATTCAGGTTTGCTTGCAGCAAATACTAAATCTCATGCTTACTTGTCTTCAACTATAAATGTGTATGTATGTATGCACTGATAATCGCATATAGCTTGACAATACAAGGTAAAGCATGAAATAGAGTCGTTCTGTTGAAAACACTATGACGACTGGGATGAGGGATATTGTCCTTGGTTAGAGGCGTTTCTTTTCCATGACTATTTATAGTTTTGGTAGGTCGATTTAGAGAAGGAAAAGGAAAACTGTTTACTCCGTATTTTCCTTAATGTTTTCCACCACACTTAAACGGGAACGCAAGAAAATTGCCAAGGAAGTGATTCACAAAGGTCAAAATTTTATACAGTATTTTTTTTCGCCATATCTTCTTTTCCTTTCAATTTTTGTTTTCCTTTGTATGTTCTTTTCTTTTCCCTCACTAAATTCATGAACCAAACAGAGCCTTAGTGTCCTTTTGCTACTTATATTCTGGGGTTGAAATGCTCATGCTGAACATCATTTATGACTTCAATAAAGAGCGGTCTAAACAGTACCTTCATTTCACTTACTAGCTGTAACTTGACACTCAAAGGGCAGTGTAACTGGACCTCAGTCTAAGAGAGTTGGAGGCACTTTTAGTGCAGTATGTGTTGGAAAATATGGAAGAAAATATAGATAAATCCAGAACATATTCCAGGGAGAGAAATTTTATTCAACTGGCTTGATTGTTTTACAAGAACTTCAACCCTTTATATAGGGTGAGATAAGAGAAATAAGATCAAATCTCTAGATTACAATCATATCTTAAAAGGTAAGATTACAATAAGATTTCATCCCTAATTAATTCAAATCTTTCCATAAAATCTATATTCTCTCTCGGGAATATTCTGGAATTCTCTGTCATAAAATCTTCACCAAATCATGACTTGGTCCAGCAAATCTTCATTCTTCCATATCTTCCAACACTCCCCCTCAAGTTGGCATACAGAAATTTGTTGAAGTGTACAACTTGCACACGAATATGGAAGACAATCGTATGCCGAACTATCCTCTCTAAAACTCCACCTTGTAGACTATTGTAGCGGCCCCTCTTAGGTAGTCTCTCGTCCATGTGGGACCCCTTCTTGGGTGGTCCACGTGCGGCTCCCCTTAGGTGGTCTCGTCATACAAACATGCAAAGCTCCAAGATCACATAGAGAAAGGTGAGATGTGCCCACAGAATAATCCATCGCGTGACACTTAATAGTGCCCCTCAAGTTGAAGGGGGGCACACCAATCCGTGCGATGTAGCGGGTCCCTCTTCGGGTGGTCACGTTGTCCGTGTGATATAGCGGGCCCCCTCCTCGGAGATTCCGTCACCCGGTCCTGTCTCCTTATATTTTCTGGGATTTCTCTCTTTGAAATATCTTTTGGATTTATCCATAGTTACTTCCATATTTTCCTATAGTATGCACATTTTGTTTTGATGTGAAAACTTTTGCCAAATACTGAAAAATTCAGATTTTCCAAATATTGTGGACATATTTCTTTAACTTTCTGACCTAAATTTTTTACTTGGAGAATAAAGTTTACTCTCTCTATTTTTGTTTTTTTAAACATTTAAATTAATCATTAAAAGTGCCTAAAAAAGGAGATGGGATGTCCATACCTAAAAGGTTAATAAATAAGTAGATCTCTATGCAGATAGATGTCATGACATCATGTTCACAATTCATGCTATATCTCCACTAAATGGAGCTCACTGAAATTAGTGTAAAACTAAAACCTAACAGTTTGTGGTTTTATCTACTTCCAAGTGTTTTGATATACATATTTGCATTTTGTTATCCATCTCCCTTATCATTGAGTTCATTTCTTTCTTTTATTTGTTGCCTCTCACCGTGTGTGAGGGAGTTTCAAGTTTGAGAGGTGTTTAAACTTGACATACATATTTGTACCCATACTGTAACAACCTAAGCTTTTGGAGCAACTGGTGGTTCAACACTATTGACTAACCATTATAGTGGCATTGTATTTTGTTTGATGTTTCTTCTTACAATTTCAATTGACTACTAGAAATGTATTTGTCTACTCTGCATTTGTATAACAACTGCTTATTTAAGATGTCCTACGTTTGTGATGTGTTATTCCCTTGCGCAGTGTGATGAAGTGTCCAATACAGGCAAAACCATCACACCAATTGAGTTTCAGGTGTAATATGCGTTGACTTCATATTTTTGTGCTGCCTTAGTTCAATTCTCTAGTGGATTATCATAAATGTGTCTTCTCACGTTATTGGTTATAGTAGCACCCTGCAATGATACATTCTCTAGGTATACTGACTAGTGAATTGTATCAAGCTTTATATAAACTTTATGTCGTTGGCCATTGCTTTTTGTCACACCCAAGCGAAATAAGAATTTGCAATGTTTGTAACTGTTTGGTTCTTAATGTTGGCTTTTTATTATTGTGTGTAGTTTAGACTCTTGCAAGCGCCATATTGTAATCCTTCAGTATGTTTATTACATAAACTGTGAAGTTCGTAGGGTTTAGGTTAGATACATAGTACACAGATTCATCGTATGTTCTTACGTCACTCTCTTCTCCAAACCCTAATTACCAAGGGATATTGTGTGATTGTTGAAACCTTTGAGACTAGAAGAAAAATTTTTAGGGAACAATTATTAAAGCAACCATGCTTTGTGGTTTAGAATGTTTTGAATTGGACAAGTAAGAAATAACATGTTAATAAACGAGTGTCTCAGAAATGCAAATTTTGAAATAGACTGTGGGAAAACAAGTAGTCTAGAATTAGAAATCAACCCATTAGTAAGATTGCAGAAAGGAATACCAATCTCAGCACCAGGTTGGTGTTGAGTATTCGTGTTATTATTTTATTATTGGGTGTTTTGTATAGTTGGATATTATTAGGAGGACTACTTTGTAATATTTTATTTTTTCTATTCTCATACAGTTTGAATAAAATCATAGAGAATAACGATAGTTCTCTCTAAGTTTGGTGGAAATATTATTCAACATGGTATCAGAGCCACCCTAATTAGGGTTCTCACCACCACTCCCAGTGCCACCTTCACCATCACCTGCGCCTCATTACCCTAGCCCTATAAGGGAGCGCCGCACCACCCTAGCCCCACACAGGCTGCGCCGCACAGCCCTGGCCATCCCACTGCTTCGTCGAGCCATCTGAGGGTCCTCCAGCCCTTCGCCAGCCACCATAGCATCACCATACCATAGTCGCACCACACCACAACCCTCCAGCCCCTCGCCGACACCCAAGCCCTCCTCCAGCAGCCTTTAAACCTTCAGATCATCTTTTTCCTACCCTAACAGCCCTGGCTTGATTTTTCTATCCCATTGTCTCTCTATAATATTCAGTTTTAACCATTATTTACCCACAAAATTATTCACTTGCTGGGCTGATTGAAACTTCTAGATCTTGACTTTGGGTCTATAATCGGACCAATTACCTGTCCATAGATTGGATATTTGACGACTAGGTTTACCTTCTTAGCTGTGTGTGCTTATTCAGACCAAGAGTTATTCTCAATATGTCGAAAGAAGATTTGGAGGTCGGAAAGTCCTCAACAACTACTGGGGTTGTGAGTTCTCCTATTGGTAATGAGAGGCATTCCCTCATCACCGAGAACCCAGGTTCAAAAATCACCACGGTCTTATTCAATGGTGAAAACTATATCTCTTGGTCTCAGTCTGTCACTTTTTGGCTCAGGAGTAGAGCAAAGTTTGGCTATGTTGATGGCACGTTCAAGGCACCTAGTCGTGAGGATCCCACTTACGCCAAGTGGGAGACCGATAATTATTTGGTGATGGGTTGGCTTGTTCATTATATGGAGCCTACGATTGCCGAGTTCTTTCTAGAGATGGAAACTGCACAAGATATCTGGGATACTAGCTCAGACGTATGCTCGAAAAGGTAACGTTGCTCAAGTTTATTAACTACGAAGAAGTATTGAGACTGAAATTCAGGGGGAGCGTACTACACTTCAATATTATACCTCACTTTCCACAATGTGGAAACATCTCGATCATTTGAAGAATTACCGTCCAGTTTGTCCTACTGATGCAGCTAGCTTTAAAGATTATATTGAGAGAGAAAATTTTCAAATTTTTAGCTGGTCTCAACTTAGAGTTTGACCAGGTGAGGAGTCGGGTTCTTGGGATGGAACCGTTACCCAATCTTCAGGAAGCGTTTGCTTACGTTCAGAATGAGGAGAGTCGCCGATCAGCTATGCTTCCCTCCACCACTAGTTGATTTCCTCCAATCAGAGAGGGGGTAAGGGTTCGTATCCTCCAAAGAACCAAAATGATGAGACTGTGGAAGACAAGAGTAAGCAATTATGTGATTATTGCAATAGGCCTTATCATACTCGTCAGACATGTTGGAAGCTTCATGGCTGTCCTCCCATGGCGAAAGGAAGGGGGGGGGGGGGGGACGAGTTGGTGGTCGAAATGGTGGCAGGTGAAATGGACCTCGGGCTCATTTGTCCACTGGACCTGATCCTAGTTATCCAGAGGAGTCCCTGTCACCTTCGCCTACTACTGGGAGTATTAGCAGTTCTGATTCGGAGACACTGAGGCGTATTATAGCACAAATGGATACTCCTACGAGCTCTTCGACCTCTTTTGCCCAAGCAGGTAATTTTGTTAATTTTACTAGTGCCTTACATTCTCATTCTCAACAACCGTGGATTATTGACTCCGGGGCTTCTGATCATATGACTGGTCTGTCCTCTGTTTTTTCCACTTATCCCTGTTCAGGTAAAGATAAAGTAAGAACCGCAGATGGTAATTTTTCTTCTATTTCTGGTAAAGGTGTCATGCATGCCTCTAACTTGCCTTTATCTTCGGTTCTTCATGTTCCTAATTTCTCAACAAATCTTCTTTCAATTAGTAAAATCACTCGCGATCTTAATTGTTGTGCAACTTTTTTCCCATCCCACTGTGTTTTCCAAGACCTCTCCACAAAGAAGAAGATTGACAGTGGTAGGGAATCTAATGGACTCTATTATCTGATGCCTGATGAAGCTGAGAGTGGAAGTTTGCCCAAGAGTGCTCATCATTCATTGAGGGAGACTCTTCCTAGATAGGCTTGGCTGTGGCACCAGAGACTAGGACATCCACCTTTTTCACTTCTTAGTCGCTTATTTCCTTCTTTATTAAACAATAAGATTGCTTATGATGTTTTTTGCGAGGCATGTGAACTTGGCAAACTCCATCGTGCCACTTTTAAGTTGAGTTTTAATAAAAGTTCTAGTCCTTTTCAAATTATTCATACTGATGTGTGGGGTCTATCTCCTATTTCTGCTTTGCATGGTTGCAAGTGGTTTGTTACTTTCATTGACGATTTTTCTCGTACTACTTGGGTGTATTTGATGAAAGACAAAAATGAGGTGTTCTCTATCTTTAAAACCTTTCACAAAATGATTTGCACTCAATTTAGTACTACAATCAAAATTGTTCGTTCTGACAAAGGAGGAGAATATATTTATGGTGGTCTCCAAGCCTATTTTTTGGAGCATGGCATGATACACCAAACTTCATGCACTAATACTCCTCAACAGAACGGAGTTGCAGAGCGAAAGAATCGCCATTTGTTGGACACTGCTAGGTCAATGCTTTTTTCAATGCAGGTTCCAAAGTCGTATTGGGGGGAGGCAGTTTTAACGACTACCTACCTCATCAACAGACTACCCACTCGTGTGCTGAATAAGAAATCCCCTATCCAAATTCTCCTTAATCCGTCCTCCATGTTTGTTATTCCTCCTAAAGTGTTTGGGTGTGTCTGTTTTGTTCACAACCATTCTCCGTCCCGAAAAAAGTTAGATCCCCGTGCTTTTAAGTGTGTCTTCCTTGGTTATTCCCCTACTCAAAAAGGGTACAAGTGTTATAACCCTCCTACTCGTAAGTGGTATGTCTCTATGGATGTCACATTCCATGAGACCCACTCCTATTTTTCGTCTTCACAGTCTCTACAGCCACCTCTTCAGGGGGAGAGAGAGTGTGAGGAAGAGATGCCGATTGATATCATATGTCACGAGAAGGAGGAGGGAGTTAAAAATGAGAAAGTAGCAAAAGTAAGAGAGAATGAGGGAGAAGGGAGAGACAGTGAGGGAGAAAACAAAGAGGAAAATGAGGGAGAAAAGGGAGAAAAAGTACAGCTGAAATACCAGAAAAAGGGTGGAAAGAGAAGGAGTTGCTAACTTATTCAAAGAACAAGGAGAGGAAGCGGTTTGGGGCATCAGATAAGGAGGTTATTCCTTTCTCTCCACTACAACGGTACAACCAACTTCTTCTAGTGATGATGGTCCAGGTATTTCAAATTCTCCAACTCATGTTCCTGATTCTAGTGATGATTTAGACATTCCTATTGCTCATAGGAAGGGCACTAGGGCATGTACTAAACATCCTCTTGCTAATTTTGTTTCATACTCTCGTTTGTCTCCATCCTATAGAGCTTTTGTGTCCAAACTTTCTTCTGTCTCTACTCCTAGCAATGTCCAGGAAGCTATGTCTGACCCTACATGGAAGTCTGCCATGGTTGAAGAGATGAAAGCCCTCTCGAAAAATGGCACTTGGGAACTAGCAGAACTACCTCGAGGGAAGAAGACGGTAGGGTGCAAGTGGGTATTTACTGTGAAACATAAGGCTGATGGGACAATTGAGAGGTATAAAGCCAGATTGGTAGCTAAGGGATTTACTCAGACTTATGGGGTGGATTACCAAGAGACATTTGCTCCGGTGGCCAAGATGAATTCTATCAGAATTTTGCTCTCCCTTACAGCAAATTTGAAGTGGCCATTACATCAGTTTGATGTAAAGAATGCATTCCTACATGGTGACTTAGAAGAAGAGGTTTACATGGATGTACCTCCAGGCTTTGAAGATACCAAGACAAGAGGAAAAGTGTGCCGTCTCAGGAAGTTGTTGTACAAACTCAAGCAATCACCTAGAGCATGGTTCGATCGTTTTTCACAGGCAATGCTCAGGTATGGGTTTAGACAAAGCCAAGGTGACCAAACTCTCTTCTCTAAGCATTCTTCAGAAGGTAAAGTCACTGCTTTGATCGTTTATGTCGATGACATTGTTCTCACTGGGGATAATATGGAAGAAATGGGGAAGCTAAAAAGTTACCTAGCTAAGGAATTTGAGATTAAGGATTTGGGGAATTTAAAGTATTTCTTGGGAGTAGAGGTAGCAAGATCTAGTGATGGAATTTTTATATCACAGAGACAGTATGTGTTGGATTTGCTACAAGAAACAGATATGCTTGGTAGTAAAGCAGCTGATACACCCATGGATCCTAATAAAAAATTTGGGGATGATTCAAGTGGCGAACCAGTTGATAAGGGAAGATATCAGAGAATGGTTGGTAAATTGATTTATTTGTCTCACACCAGGCCGGATATTGCCTTTGTAGTGAGTGTGGTAAGTCAATTTATGCATTCTCCTAGACAGATTCATCTTGATGCTGTCTTTCGTATTGTGAGGTACCTTAATTCAGCTCCAGGGAAAGGTTTGTTCTTTGGTAAGCATGGGCACACTCAGGTTGAAGCCTTTACAGATTCAGATTGGGCAGGGTCAATGACAGATAGAAGGTCAACCACGGGTTATTGTTCCTTTGTTGGGGGGAACCTGGTTACGTGGAGAAGCAAAAAGCAACCCGTAGTGGCTCGATCTAGTGCTGAAGCAGAGTTTAGAGATATGGCACAAGGAGTGTGTGAGTTATTATGGATTCAGATTATCCTAACTGATTTGGGTTTTAAGCCTGAAGACTCGATGAAGTTGTACTGTGACAACAAAGCTGCTATTGATATTGCTCACAATCAATTTCAGCATGACAGGACCAAACATGTGGAAATTGATCGTCATTTCATCAAGGAGAAGTTGTGTAGTGGGAATATCTGCACTCCCTTTGTGAAATCCGGAGAACAATTAGCTGACGTTTTCACTAAGAGTCCTCCTAGTCGAGCTTTTCATTTTATTCTCAGCAAGCTGGGCATGAGGGATATCTTCGCACCAGCTTGAGGGGGAGTGTTGAGTATTTCGTGTTATTATTTTATTATTGGGTGTTTTGAATAGTTGGATATTATTAGGAGGACTACTTTGTAATATTTTATTTTCTCTATTCTCATACAGTTTGAATAAAATCATAGAGAGTAACGATAGTTCTCTCTTAGTTTGGTGGAAATATTATTCAACAGTAGGATGAGTGATGGGGTTCACATTGAGGATAAGGGCATGGGAAGGGAAGCAAAGTTGACATGGGTGGAGGAGGTAAGGATTGTATGATAGAGAATAAATAAGAGGTAGTAAGTAATTTGAGTTACAAAACAATTTTGGCAGAGCAAAATGGGAAAATAACATTCATGTAGCCAATCCAAAATGGTTTGGGATAGCACTTTGTTGAGTTGGGGTTAAGTTTGTGTTTTATTTTTGATACGCACTAAAATGGTTGACCAATGGAAATAGAGCGTGGTGACCACATCAAAGAGCGTGATCGAAGCTGACGTCCAACCAAAGCTTGTTCCTCTATCCCCGACCGAGCCGACCGGTACGATAGGTCACGTGGACCTCGACCTACGGATCGTGAGGCATAGCCCATTACGGGCAAGGCTCACCCAAGCCCAAGGACACCATCCGGAACTATCCAGACAGTTTCCTACTCCAGCTAGAGACTAATGGAACTTATAAACAATTTCCTAATCACGTAGGGAACTCACTTGATTTATGTAAATCAACATCGGATTGTATTGCCTTATCTATGTAATTCCCCTGTATGAGTAGCCATCTTGCATGTATAAAAGAGACCTCTCACCCTCTTGTAGGGGGGACAGTTCAATCTGCAACACACATCTAGCATCCTTACTCGACTTGCCCGGCTAACCTCTGGGAGTTCCAGTCTCTTGTTCGTTAACCATGGGTCACCGACTGATTTTGTCTTTTGACTGTTTCAAGTAATAAATATAACTACATTTTCTTTATATAAACTCCTCTCATTGCTTCTGTATATGCAAATTTTCAGCCAAATATCCTATTATTCTTTTCTTGTAGTTAGTTATGCATATACTGAATTTAAATATATATTCTGTTTTCTCTTCACCTTTGTGGGATGTGGAAATGGTCTTTTTATTCTAACTGGGCTTTTTTAAATTCTATAAACATTTAAATGCCTTGTCACATGTAAATTTTGAGGAAGTTTGAGAAAAACTATTTTGCTTTCAAGGTCAATGGCAATGATTTGGCTGAGATAGAAGGTGGGGAGGTTGCTATCACAAACTTGAATTCCTGCAATGGACCTGATTTTGTTCTAGAACTTCATTTTCGCTTAAATCAAGACCTTGTTGCTACAAGTAGCCCAGGTTAGCAGTATGAGCATATTCTCTATCATCAGAAGAATGATAAGATTGTCTTTTTGTTTTTGGGTACTCTTGATTGATGGGATAAGCAATCATGCATTTGATTGAACTAATTTCTCTTACTTTTTAATATTTAATTTATTCATGTTGATTGTTGCATTGGCTTGATGGAATGCAAGCTTTTAGTTACTTTTGTACTACCTAAAACTTCAATCTCCCCAGGAGCAAGAGCATCTGGAGACGCAAATGCACGTCTGAAATGTGTTTACTTCCCGGTTGTTGAGGTATGTTTGGCTTGTATTTCTGAAAGGCCCTGTGAACTTTGAAACCGTTCCTTGTAGTGGAGCGATGTGTTCGTATATGATTATGTAATTGATTATTTCTGGCGGTAATTATAGGGTAAAGAGAGAATTGAAAGAATATTGGATAAGTTAGAAACAGAAGGATGTGGAGTCACAGAGAAATTTGAATCCTTCAGTCGTGTATCAATTCGGCGATTGGGTCGTCTTCTTCCGGATGCTCGCTGGGTCAGTTATTCGAATTGCGTTTTGCGTATTGTAGAATGTTAAGTTATGAAAATAATGATTCAGCTCCTCTTTTTTTTTTTTAAAACACTGTATGAAAGCTGTTACAATCTGTGGCATTTTTTTATAAATCAATTTTTGTTTTTTTCTTTTTCTTTTTCTTCTTTTTAGTGGAAATATCTCAACTTTAATTACCTAGAATCTTATCTGTAGTGTTATGAATTATTTTACTCTTTGCACTAAAATCACTCAAGTTGCTAATCCCTGAATTGGTACGCACTGTCAAGCTAAACTCTGAAATGGAAAATAAGGGACGATTCAAACCCAAAACAAGACCATTTAGAAGGGAGGTATATGATATGTACCCATCAGCCTCTAGTCTTGTATTCTATTAACTTGATTAGGTTTTGCAAGTGAACTCAACTTCATTGTTTGGAAAATTTCCGTTAGACGACGATGTGTTATACTTTTGTTGTAAATCATGATTCTGTTGTTGGTCTAGATGAAACAATTTTTTAGTCCAATTATGTTATCTGAGGGCAAAAGACTTCTTTAATTTACTTTAGAAAGTTGGACTAAACTGCATAATGCAAGTGTTATATTTGTATTTGACACTTGATTACGTTTCACTTGCTGTGTTTTTTATGCATTCTGTTTCTGCCTATCTTCATAGTCGTTGAGTGAGTCCCTTTCATTTGTTAGGAAGGTGAGTAATTTTGACAACTTATGCAATCCGTATTCTTTAATGCAGTCAGGGCTTCCTTTTATGGAGCCTAGACAAAGGATGGGAGAAAGGGCTAGACTGTTGAAGAGATGTTGCCTTAGAGTCAAATGCTTTATTGGTAATGAAATAACTATAGTTGTTTACACAATACCTCCATTCATGTCTATCGTGAATACATATTAGTTTTTTGTGCATCGTCAGTATGCTTCAGCAGATGTTTTTGTGTGCAGAGACTGATGCTGGCTTCAATCCAACACCTTCTAAGGTATAGATTATTTTGGCCACTAAACACGCTTGCAGTTTGCATGTGTTTACGTGCTCCTTTAAGTTCTCAAGATACATACACATAGATACACATATCACACATGCTTGCATGTAGCAATTAGCGTATGCCTTACATTACCAACTGCTGTAGATGTCAATTTAATTTATGTTTTGTTTTTTCATTCTGTCTCCTTTTGCTTTAATGATGATGACCGGACCAACTACTCTTTTAGACTGATCTGGCACACCACCACCCTTATACAACTGCTTTAAGGAACTTTGGTAACGTACCCAAGGAGAAAGAGAAAGGTAATGTTTCTTACATTTTAATCTGGGTTGTGCTGGTTTTGAGATGTCTTTCTAGCTTAACCGTGAAATAAATTTGAAAATGTACCTGTAGAGGTAAATATTGAAATTTATAGAGATGGCAAGCCATTGAGTCTTTTGCAACTGGAGAGGAAGTATCAGGAGTGGATTGATCAGATGCATGGTCGTCATGATGAGGAAACTGTTTGTGGCGAGGATGAGCCTGTTATTGTAGTCGTGTCTCCCTCGAACAAGAAGAGTCTCGGCATTTCTTTGGAGGGTAAGATTCTGTGATGTATCAGATTCTTATAATACTTAGCTTTTTATGTTTGAGTGATTATTTTGTTTTAATGAAAACTCTAATATCTGAACATTTTGTTCAAAAATGCCAAAGGGTCTGTTTGGGAATGCTTAAAATGGGATTTGGCTTAATCATAGTCACTTTCTATCTGATTTTCATAAGAACCAAGGTTGTAATGGTTTGCCTAAGAATTAGTTTTCAGAAATATATTAAACTTTGCCGACGACTTGTACCACATAGTATTGCAGTGATTGATGGTACCACATGCCTCTGTATGTGATACAACTGACAAATTATTTGAGAGCCAAATTTAGAATTCAATTTCAAAAAATTCATTATTCCACAGTAAGTAATACTATGTTTCCCAAATGTGGTACCCAACATATGTTACTATGGTACCACCGTACCAGTTTACATCCTCAAATGAAATTCCAGTAAGCCCACCACAAGTAATGTCACACTTTCTAAAATTTGTACCTCAAATGTGGTTCTCAAGACAAGTTACAGGGGAACCATCTTCAATAATGGTGAAACCACTTCAACCTTCTCCAAATGAAAATCTAATACGCCAACTGCCACATGTGTTCGAGCCACATTAAGCATACAATTTAAGGAATACTCTCCTTGTCCCATTTTATGTGTCCAATTTTGAGAGTTTAACATTTTAAGAAAACATAATAATTGTCAATCACATGACATATAATTTAGTTCCAAAATACCTTTACTTTATTATTTTATTCATTTTTTATTTTTGGGTAATTTCAAAATCAGCAGAGGTAATTTTGAAAAGTAGTAAAAAGTTTATAATAGAATATTATGTGTACACAATAATTTTGATGGAAAGAGTATAGGGAAAAATATTTAATACACCGTTGTATAAATGACATGATATCACTAACTAATAACATCACTTAATTAATCCACATGCCTCCTATTTCTAGGGGAATCATTTCTCCACATCATATTACATTTTCAAAATATATGAGAGGATAGATGATAACATGATATCCTCGTTTCATTAAATATTTACTCAGGCCTCGTTTGTTTGCCGGATAGGATAAAAGGGTATTGTATTAAAGTGTAGTTAGTTAGTTATCCTGGAATAACTAACCATGGGATAAAATAGTGTAGTATTATTTTTATACTATGTTTGGTGCGTATAAGATAATACTGGGGATGAAATTCAAATAGTCCAATATTGTGTTTGGATGATCGAGGTATAAACCTGGATAAATCTAAAACTTTTCAAAAATACCCTTCAGTGAAAAAATAACCAAATTGCCAAAATACCTTCAAATCAAGTATTTTCTATAACATCAACTACAAAAATTTATCCGAAAGTATTAAAGCACCATAGAACCAATTCCAAACATAAACAAACTTTAATAAAATACAATCAACATTAATGAATTACAACAAATAAGTTTATCAAAGTACAACAAATGTCAATAAATTACAACTATCAAGTTTAATAAAATGTAACTATTAAAAAAACTCTCATAGAACAATTATCAACGAGCTTGTCTTCTGTTTTCCGTTTTCCAATTCTCTCTCCCATGTTAAATGCTTCAACGGTAACCATCACCAAGCTCAATGGGTAGTTATCTCTATGAATATTCTGCAACTCAAGTTATGAACAATACTTCAATTTCACTAGAAAAGGGGGAAACAAATATGATCTGTGTTGAACAAAAGAATCACAATTGACGTGTGTTGAACAAAAGAACCACAATTTCCACGAAAAATCTAGTTTTGATTGTCACTATTTTCCAGTGAAAAATGGCCACTTTCCATCAAAAATAACTTTTTGGTTGTTTGATTGCATCTATTTTCCATGGAAAATTAAAATTTTCCGTTGAAAACTTGCCTATTTTCAAGCAATTAACTTATGAATCACAAACAAACAGTTTGAAAATGATACAAATTCAAGCATTGAGACAACTACTCATATCAATAGTCAATTTCACAAACGAATGTTTCAATGTACTAAAAATCAAAGTCTCATCAACGCAAAATTAAAGTTCCATATTAAAAAAAATGTACACATCAAATGAGGTCATTGTAGATATTGAAACAATGGAAGAGGTCCCTGCATTTATGATATACCTCAAAGGAGGTCAATGTAATTTACCGTAATATAAATAAGGACACTTTAACAGAACTTACCAGGTACTGAATTCTTATTTAGAGTGATGGAAGCCAAATCAAGAAATTTTCCTACCCGAGCCCCCCATCATTACCCTGTCAACAAAGGAATGGTCGTAGACTCAGAATAAACTCAGTAAACAAAATAAGGCTTCACAAAATCTTATAAAATGTTATAAAAACAAACAAGCAAGCAGTTACACCAAGACTTCTTTAAATTTTTTGAAGAGATGCCCAAAAATACACTTCACCCTTCCATTGTGGATGTCATTCTAAAATTGACTGGCTTCAAGATGAGATCTATATCGATTATTTTAATCAATTTTAAGATTTCAACAAAGCCTAATCTCTATTATATTTATGGTTGGTTAGTGAATCCTAATCTCTATTGAGCATGCTTCAAGCAAACTGTGAGTCCCCCAATTGTGTGGTTATGAGGACCTCCCTATAAAGAGCACATAATACATTTTACATTCCTTTCAAAAAGACCTTCGAAACTATAAGGGCAACTCCAACCCAAAGTCTTCAAAGCTATCTTCATTTGGGCATGGTCTTCAACTTAGATGTTTATTAAAATAGTATAAAGATAATTAACTATAAGTTAAGAGTCACAATAAAAATGAAAGGGCATAAATGGGCTTGAATAAAATGATGTAATTCGAAGAATTGGGACACAAATATTTTTTAAGATCTTCAAATTTGAAGATGTGAAATGAGGACCAAAAGTTGGGTTAGAATTGCTCTAAAAAAGCTAATAAATATTAGAATGAAGCAAAATTCTTAAAGACCCACAGACCCAACAAATGTTAGTCTTGGTATTGCACACTAAGCACCGAATGAACTTGATTACACCTTGGCATAATGAAAAATTCTAAACTAGTCAGATCTCAACATATAAGACAAGAGTACTAAAGTTGAATCAGGAAGGGTGGGGTTAGTTCTATCGACTATTAAATTACATGATGTGCTGAGAATTCCATGGATCAGCAAAGCTGTGACCATACAAACAGAGCTGCTTTATTCTGAGGCTATCACTAATTTCAAGTTTAAAGTGCACATCAACACAAGTCTATAAAGATCATTTGAGGCCTCAACTATGTTCTTAAATCTCTAGGTTGCTTACACAAATTACAGATTTGTGTATAAGCGTACAACCTAACAATCCCACTATCTTTCCCCAAATAATGATAACAATATAAATACAGCTTATACTCTGCATCTCAGAATTGTACCAATGCTAGGATGGGTACGTCTAAGATCCCCCATGAACAAACTCCTTAATTAATAAACTCCTAACATATATTAATCCTTAATAAACAACTTTAGAACGGTCATTCGCTTTTCTAAGAAATAATGACATATTGCTTTAAAAAACAAAAACAAAAAAACAAAATAGAGAAAAAAAATTTGTAGATCTAGAAAAATTCGTACATGAAACGTGAAAACAAACAAGGGAGAAGATGGGGTTACAGTGAATATTATAGATCTAGATCTAGAAATAGTACTAGGAACATGAAAATCATAGATTATGAAACCATAGTTTCAGGAATGTGCAGATCTAGCATAGTTTTATGAAGGAAAACACAAACCTTTGTAGATCTAACATTTTGATCAAGTTTGCAGCTATAGACTTCAAAAATCGAAAAAGGAAGAAGAAGGAAACGTACATCAATGGCCGTAGTCGCCTGGTGAGAGAGAAAGACTAGCGATATAGTCACTAGCATCGTCGAAGTGGCCTGCTCCTGCATCGCCGAAGTGAAGACTTGTTTCTTCGAATCGCCTCGTCTTCTGATGCTCTCGGTATATGATGAGAAATAATGAGTCTCTGAATGAAATCCAAAGAAGAGGGATATATATGGCAGGGATAGCTTGGTCTTTTTATCCTATAATCCCACTAAACAACTATCCCCGTGTTTTTAGTACTACCCTCCCCTAGGTATAATTTTATCCTTCTTAGAAGGCATTAAATTTAACCACACTACACAATACCTTGAGTTAAATAATACTGTAAATACCCAAACAAATATGGTTTAAGACTAGATTGGACTAAAATAGTCCAATCCTGATAATTTATCCGCCAAACAAACATGCCCTCAGAGTATAGGAGGAGGATCTCCTGCAGCACTTTTGGCAGTACTCATGTGCATGTCGTAGGACCACAAAATATATATATATATATATATATTGTGGTTACAGCACCCGCATAGAGTACTACCTAAAGTTCTGTAACACAATGCTGCCGAGGATCCACAGGCGGTTGTATAACAGTACTCTTAGGGCTAGTTTGTTTGGCGGATAAATGAGAGGGATTGGACTATTTTAGTCCAATCCTGCATTATACTGTGTTTGTTTGGGCTTTTACAGTATTATTTAACTCAAGGTAATATGTGTGGTGGTTAAATTTAATGCCCCATAAGAGGGATAAATTTTTACCTGGGGAGGGGTAGTATTAAAACCACTGTTTAGTGGGATTGTGTGTTAAAAGACCAAACTACCCATGACATATATATACCCTCTTCTTTTTCATTTCAATCAGAAGTTCATTTTTCTTCTAACCCAGTGAGAGCATCAATAGGCGATGTAGGGGCGATTCGATTGATCTGCAGTCCTCACGCCAGCAACGCAGCGGTAGGCCACTCCGGCGTAAATATGACCTCCCTTTGAAGAGAGAGAGAGAGAGAGAGAGAGAGAGAGAGAGAGAGAGAGAGAGAGAGATGACCAGATCAAACAGAGAGCGAGGGGACCAGATCGAGATCGAAGAGAGAGAGACACAGAAAAGACCCAGATCGAAAATGAAGAGAGAAGATCGAAGATGATTTTGAAGAGAGAAGACGAAGACGAAGACGATCTTGGAAAGACCCAGATCGAAGGTTCTGCTTGTGTGTATCAGATTGTTTTGAAAAACATGTTCTTCCAGATCTACATGTGTGTATTTTGTATTGTTTGATTTTTTTTTTCTTTTGTCAAACCCTCATGGAGATCTACACATGTTTAGTTTTGATGATTTTTTTTAATATTTTTTTTTGTATCAGATTGGTCAAAAACTATAATGACCCGAAAATTAGAACGTCTTTTAAAAAAAAAAAAAAAAAAAATTTTTTTTTTTCGTCAAAGAAAAACACCAATTTTTGAGAATTTACAGTATAATGTTTACCTGTGTGTGTGAGGGAGCATGAGCTCAACCACATAGGATAATCTCCAAATTGTGCAGTGCGTGCGTATGCCGTGTGTGTGTGTAGTGGTGTATTATAAATATATATATATATGTGTAGTGGTGTATTATAAATATATATATGTGTAGTGGTATATTATAAATATATATATATATATATATGTATAGTGGTGTATTATATATTTATATATATGTATAGTGGGTATAATATATATATATATATATCATATGAGTGTTAGTATATATATAGACAGATTGGGAGAGAGTGAGAGTAAGTCATTGAGGAGAAGAAGAAAACAGAGAAGAGGGAGAAAGAGCCGGACTGATTAAAGAAAAGGTATGGTCTCTCCACCTCCTCTGTGTTTCTATAAACTCCACACACACACAGAGCCCAATCAAACACAGCCTTAAGCCCCACCATGATTGACCTCCCCTTAGAGCTTCCATGGAAACTTGAAAATCAATCTCCACCAAACTTCATAAAACTTATACCAAACTGACCATTAAGGTCCCAATAGACTCCCCCATGATCAGCTTTGGGAGAGCCATTGCCTATAGTCATGAATTTGAGATTTGTTCCTTAGACCCACTTTCGGTTTTATCCAAAATTCGTGCATAATACTTAGAATGAAGACACCATACTTAGTTAGTTGGATCGGGCTCGTCGAGACGATTAATTTTCATATAAGACTTGCATATTTTCGTTGAGGAACGAAAGAGTTATGGACATTTAAATAATTATGTATAAATATGTATATATAACGTATATATATATATATAGTCGCTGGAAATTCTTCACGAAGAAGAAGATGAGTATTATGAGATTTACTAGTGTGTAAATTATTAGTTCATTTGTACGGTACATATAGCTAATAATTAGTTTATTATTATTTTATTAATTATGTTCTAGTTATGTTTAATTAGTTTTAATTCTAGTTTAGCTTATTTTATATTATAAAATATTAAGTAATACTGTTTTAGTATATTATTAATTATGCTAAGTATTAATTAATTTTATGTGGTATCTATTAAATAATTGTTTAATGTTTAATAAATAGTTAGTTTACATGTGTAATTGTTTTAAGAATAGTTTAAAGATAGATTATGTTATTTTAAAAATTTAGAAATATTATTTAGTAATATTTCTTATATTATGAAATTATAGTATAATATTTATACATTATACTTCTTATTTATTTAGTTAAATAAATAATTAGAGTTAGTTTAAAATTATAATTATTAGGTAATAAATACCTGTGACTGTTTTCGAAATCTAGAAGATTTAGTGGTCGATCCTTAGACCTAATGCCATTGTTTTATGAATTACTTATTTATAAAATCTAAACTTTAGTATTTATATATATTATAGTTATTATTTATTTGGGCTTCAATAAATAATAAATATTGGTATCCACTTAGATTTAAATAGATATTTAATATCTAATGGCCATGTAAAAACTCGGGAAAATTATATTTATCGTTTTAAAAGTATTTAAGTCATGTTTATAATTTGGAGTATTAAATTATAAAACTACGTTCTGAGTATTTTTAGTAATTATCAATGAGCCATTTATGTAACGTCTTAATTAATTTAAATACCAAACGAGTCCCGAAAATAAGGAGAAATATTACTAGCTCATTTTAATGTCTAGTAGTTAATAAAAATATTTATGAGGACCAAATGTCTTCCTAAAATAGACTTTATAGTTAGAGTGTCCCTAAGTCCATTATTAAACGATTAGAACTTCTGAAATTCATAGAAAATAAACCGTAGTTCGGAAAAATACGCGGTCAATTCCCAGAGTCTTAGAATAATGCCTAGACTTATCCCCTTAAGTTTGGTGACCTTTTGACACGGTAAAAAATACAGCTTACCTTTAGGGCTCAAACTGGTATAGAAAACACAGCCGTTTATGCGACGGACTCCGATTTGAGTCTAGTCAATGGCGTTAGACTCAGAATAGTATAAGGATATCGATAGTGAAGTTTTAATACAATGTTATCAAAATTATCAAAATACCCCTAGGAAACTTTAATTACTGTTTTACCCCTACACTTGCACCTTGTGCTTATATGTTTAGCTCTTTTACCCCTGTTGATGTAGGAACTATTCATCATCAAATCCCTAAGTTATCAAGGTGAGTGTTCGTATCCTGTATTTAATTCAACTCTATATGTGAGTGATTCATATTCCTATTGCTGATTCTACTCCTCTCGAGTGAATCTGATTCTACCTTCGATTGTTAATATTATGTAATTGTTATTATTCGATTGGGAACATTGTCGTTTGGTTCCACTGAAACAGGTTTATACTCATTGTATGTCATAACCCAGACTTTCTATGTTATCATACAATACATATATTATCCATGTACCTTGTTGTTCAGATATTATATGTCATTCGATAAATTATTCAATGTCAATTACCACCACAACAAATTATAAAGTATAGCCTATGTATGCGATGTAATGAAGCCCAAGTGGCTGGTCCTTGAGACCGATGAAATGAGCCCGACTGCAGGGTTGCCCTTGATCATTGTGCGATGTTAAGTAATAATGCATGTGTGCGTCAGTGGGTTGTTGATAATTTGACATTCATATCAAATAGTTCAATTCAATATCATTGACTTCTCATTTATTTCGTATTTCATATCGATAATGTTGATTCTCTTTTACTTCGTATTCATTGTATAAATGTCATTGCAATTGTTATATCCTTCTTTCAAGAATGAACAATTCCTTTTGAGATCTTTTAAACAGGTTATGTTCATTCACTGAGTCTTACGCTCACACTCTCCAAATTGTTTTAAAAACCCTTTCAGATGACAAGGACATGCCCTATGCTGATCCAAATGAGGAACAAGAGATAGCTATAGAAGGAGAGGACCCTCTTCTAGATGCCCTTGAAGGATCCCTATTTTAGAAAGTCCCCTTATTGTATTTTAAGTATTCCTAGAATAAATTCCTTGCTAGTACTGTATTTGAAGGCGTTGTAAGCCTAGAACTCTGTCTGTAAACCTATTAAGTATAGTTTGGAGGTTCGACTAACCTCAATTAAATATATTAAATAAATATTTGCATGCTCTCGCTAGACTCTGTACAGGTTAAAACTGACCCACAAGGTCAGTCACGCACTCAAAATCCACGGATGAATTTTGGGGTTGTGACAAAAACATTGTATTGTTCTGTTTTGATAATTTTTTTTGGTATCAGTTTTTGTTTTTCTTTATAGCAAAACATGTTCTTCTTCTAGATCTATATACATGTTTGTACTTTGTATTGTTTGATTTTGTTTTGTGTCAGATTTGTCAAAAATATTGTATTGTTCTTTAGTTTTGATCCTTATGGAGCAAAAATAGATCCAAACGTGGATCAGATATACATTGGTGGAACATGTTTTGCAAAACAATTTTTTTGAACAGTACAATGCTTTGATTGACAAAGCATTCCAAAATACATCCAAATGTGGAGATCTATACATGTTTTGCAAAATTGTTTTGATTGACAAAACTTTTTTTTTTTGTTTGTCAAAAACATTGTATCAGATATATGATTGTGGAACACAGATCCATACGTGGATCATATTAAAAAAAAAATAATAATAATAATAAAAAAGCATTTTTTTTTTCTTCACTTAAATGATATTTTGGTAAAGTTGTAGATTAGTCCAGTCTTATACCATAACCATCCAAATACAGTATTGGACTATTTTAATTTTATACCTAGTATAATCTAACAAAACCAAACACAGTATAAAAATAATACTACACTGTTTTATCTTGTGATTATTTATCCCAGGATAACTAACTACAGTTTCATACAATACACCTTTATCCTATCCGGCAAACAAACGCGGCCTTAACTCCACTACCTTGGCAACCACGTTCTGAAGCTCATCATTTAGGAGTACTTGTCTATTGTCTACTACTACTTGTTTACGTTCGTGGGCCCCACATAATCCCATTGCAGATTGGGCCACAATTAAGGGTGGTCCCCACAATTGCCACAATTGGGAATCGTCCGTAGTACTCTGCTCAACCTGGACTGGTCTAAATGTTTTTCCAAGAAAGCCGCAGTTCATTTCTAGAGAGCACAGGGTGCGTAAAACGCACATCACACCTCAGCATTTGCATTACATCTACGGGCCTTCAATGCCGTAGTACTTTCTTCACACATGGCGCAAAACTGGCGGTGGTGTGAAGTGCGCACTCCGTGCATGTTAGCGCAGTTGTCAATGTGCCCTTCTCTAAACTTTCCATTTCTAGGGCTATCTGGGACTAACGTGAGAAATTATTCGGTCAGCCAGTTATGCCATGTCAGCATAATAATATAATGTGATCTCTTAATTTTAATCACACATATATTCTTTATTTTTAGGGTATTATGTCATATACTCCCTATGGTTACGCTTTTTATCAAATACCCTCCTGTACTTTAAATTTTATCACTAATACCCCCTGTAATTTGGACTAAAATGAAACAGTTACTTTTTCCGTTAAAGTTAACAGAAAATTGATAAAAGTACAAAATTACCCCTATTACATGCTAATAATAACACTCTTATATGCTTAAATGTCTATTTAGGCATAAGTGGTACATTATTATATTATTTTGATATTACATTTGTTGTTAAATACCATTATGTGGTCACTTAGGGGTACCTTTGTGAGAGCGAATTTGACACACACACAAAAACAAAATTTTAGGGATAAATTTTTTTTTAGATCTTAGTATATCACTACACTGGATTTCACTGTGTGTGTGGTCAAGAGTAGATTAAAAAAAAAAATAACATATTACCAAGATTGTGTGTCTAAGAGTAGATTAAAAAAAAATATCGCTAAGACTGTGTGTGTGTGTGTCCAAGGGTAGATCAAAAATTAAATAAATTTGCTCTCATGAATGTACCTCAAAGTGACTACAGAATGCTCTCTAACAACAAATATAATATCAAAAATAATATAATAGTATACCACATATGCTAAATAAACATTTAAGCATATAAAGATGTTCTTATTAGCATGTAATAGGGGTAATTTCGTATTTTTACCCATTTTCTATTAACTTTAACGGAAAAAGTGACTATTTCACTTTAGTCCAGACCACAGGGGTATTAGTGATAAAATTTAAAATATAGGGGAGTAACTGATAAAAGGCCTAACCACAGGGGGTGTTTCTATAATTAACTCTTAAAATAATAATTAAAAAATACTTACCACATGTCAAACATTGGATATCGGACACATGACCCTTTTTTTCTGCTATTCGATGGCATACCAAACATTGAATATGACAACTTATATTCTATCCAACCACCATATTCGGCCTGCCAAACATTGCCCTAGTGTTAATGGGTACATGACCCCTTTTTATTGTGGAAGTCACTCTACATCATCATACTGACGTGTTATGACGAGCTCACTGAATAACTTCTAGACTAAGGGTCCGTTTGACAAAACTGAAAATTAAGTACTGAAAATTAAGTGCTGAATTTTAAGTACTGAAAATTTTAAGTGATTGAGCTTGCAATGCTGAAAACAGTATTTCAAGTACTGGAATAGAATGCATTCAGTGATTATTTTCTAAAAAAAAAAATTTCACTTAAAGTTTTCAATGATTTTTTGTTTGCTTTTGCAATTAAGTGGTACATTATCAAACGAACTGAAATAAAATAAATTTTCAGCACTTAATTAGATTATCAAACACCCTTGACGCTTAACTGTGCGCATAGGAAAACCTCTACAAAGGCGCCTGCGTGTCAAAAGTGTAGACAAACCAGTGCGCACTGCGCACTACGCTCATGACAGCCACCCCGGCACGTTTTCTGCTCATGCTCTGAGTCATGCACCAGCAAAACGTTTTGAATCTCATTTGCTTGCTTTCACTTCTCACTCCTTCATAACCCTCTCTCTCTCTCTTTGAATCTCATTTGCTTGCTTTCACTTCTCACTCCTTCATAACCCTCTCTCTCTCTCTCTCTCTCTCTCTCTCTCTCTCTCTAGCAGTCTGCATAATCCCATCCTATTTGGGAACCGAAGTCCCTGAAAATCTCTGCTATACGGTAAGAAAAATTCATCTTTCAAAACATATATATATATATATATATATATATGTACATAAACACAGACATATACGCATTCTTCAAACGATATATGTGTGTGTATATATATATGCTTGTTTTCATTTTGTTCTTTTGGTTTGTTATAGATGGAATCGAAACCTCTCGCTCTCCAATGGAGGCCTAACAAGAGGCCCAATGAGTCCGAAAGCAGTGACAGAGCGGACAAGAGACTCGCCGTCGTATGTGTCAATATCGCCGACGACGATGGCGTCGGCAAAATCTACAAGTTTCGAGTCCTTTTGCCGAACGGCACGACATTGGGACTCAAAATTCGAGACCCTGACGAAGAAATGCCCATAGAAGAGTTCACTGAAAACGTCAGAGTAGAGTACTTCAGGACGATGAAACAATCGGAATCCCAGACGCAGAAGAGACGAATTTTCTGGAAGAGTAAAGAACTATATTTTGTTGATGCTTTTGATAGGAAAATTGCAAAGAAAATTGATTTTAGAAAGTTTGCTCCCTCTCAGTATCACCTTCTGAGGCTTCATGTGAGTCTCTGTTTCATTCACTTTTTGTTAAATGGGTACCTTATTATTATTATTTTTTTCTTTTTTTCTTTTTTGGTATCTGTGAAATTAAATGGGTTAACGTGTTTGGTTTTGATTATGATGGAATAGGATGGGTCAGGTGAAGTGGACACTTATGAGGTTGGTAGGAGTAGTATTTTTGAATTGGCTGTAGAAAACATTTGTATGAGTGATTCTATGTTTGTGTTGTTTTTTTATTGTTAAATTTGATGTTTAATGTTTTTTTCGGTTTGCAGAATATGTGGGATTTGACACCTCATACGGACTTGTTAATGGAGCTACCCGAAGAATATACATTTGAAACTGCCCTTGCGGACTTGATTGTGAGTTTAAGATGCACTTGTGTATTTGAATGTAATAATTGTATGTATAATTGTATAAACCATCTTTATCTTTACTTAAAAAGATGATGATCTTGAATGGTTTCAGGTAGGGAGATTGGTCATTTAAAAAATAATGCTTGGAATTGTGAATTTTGCCATTCCAAAAAAACATAGAAATTGCAACATCAGAAGAAATGTGGCGAAATCTCCTATTTTTATTTGAATGGATACATTCATGGCGACGTATTTTATTTAAAATTCTGTTTGGATTATGAATGACACTATTCAAATTCAAGTGACTACCAAACATGCTGTTAGTATCTGCGATAGTTATCTGCTTCTTATTTTCCAGGATAATTCATTGCAAGCAGTGTGGTCTAATGGTGTAAATGAGAGGAAGTTAATTAGGTATGACGTTGCTTTGATTTTCCTTTGATAAATTGACCGTCACAAATCTCGATGCAGTTTTACTTCATTAAATGTTTCTTTTCCATTTTGTGTTCAACAATCATTTTAGAAAGCTCATAATGGGAAAGCAAAACTCAAAAGGCTCAGTTTAAAAAAGATTCACTCAACATGCACATAGAAAGTTTTATGTATAATTCATGATTAGTATGGACCATGATACTTATCATACTGATTATATAGAATATTTCTCTACCAATTTTAAAACTGCATAGATTCTCGTGAATTCTATGGCACATACAGAATAATTTCATTTGATGTAATATTTGACTGATAATTTCATTAACCTCTTCTTCTTTAGTCATTGGATTTCCACTGTCAATTTTCTGGGCTGTGTGTGTTTGTGTGGGTGTGTGTTTTCTTCCTTCTCTTTTCTTGGTGGGCTAGAGCCTAGATCCTCCATGGTGCAAATTTGTGCAAGCTATCACGCATTGGCTCAAAAATTTCCCTAGACTTAATTTGGACACCCTTCCAATGGGTTTAAGCTGCCTGATGGGACAAGTGGACCTTGTAATAAAACTCCAAAGGTTGCCTCTTATATAATTGTTGTAGTATAGTTTCTTAGTTTTCATTGAGATATAAAATTATAGTTTGGAACATTCTTTTTTATTGCTCCCTAAGAACTGATATACCAGCAGAGTTTGTTCTGCGAGCAAATTAATGAGGAAAACTATTTGTTCTTTGATAAGTCAAAAAAAAAGGATTGAAAAGGGGAAATGAATTCAAATTAAAGATAAGGATTGTCAAGACACTTTAGATTGGACTGCGACATAACCTTGACTGTTGAGTTCTGCACGTCTGCCTGAGTATTTTAATCTGCGCTCGGCAACTTTATAGCCGTTGACTAGTATTTTATGTTGTTTAACTTATTAATAGATTTGTGGTTTTTCATGTCTGCGTTATGCTTCAGTTTTTCGGGTATGTTAATCAATTCAGTCATCATTTAGATTAGATACTACTGCTAGCCTTGAAGGAATGTCATGTTTCCCTGACCACTCTAAGATGATTGATTCACTTATTTGCAGTGTGGAAATTGTAGAGGATAAGATTTCAATTTTCGACACAGGCCCTGGAATGGATGGTAGCAATGAGAATTCTATAGTGAAGTGGTATGATGTAGCATTCTTATTTTTGACTTTCTTGAAGCTTAAAATAATTCTAGTTATCTTAATATCATCTGTTTTTTTTTTTTTATTTATTTATATGGAAGTGCTTAGTTATCCTTGATGCCTAGAGGCTGCTACCAATGTGTATTTTATATTATTGCCCTTCATGAATTGCAGAAAAAGAGTAAAGATTGGGACACACCTACCTACACAACTTTTGAGACACAACCCAAAAGATGTGTCTATATCTCTCCTGTGATGTCACTGGACCCCACAGTGACACAGGATAGAGATAGACACATCTCTTGGGTTGTGTCCCAAAAGTTGTTTGTGTGGGTGTGTCTCAAGTATTACCCGCAGAAAAATGTGGTAACTAAACATAATGTTTGATTTTACAAAATCATTGACATAAATTCTTTTGTTTTTGACTTTTTCTGTATTTTATTAGTATTTGATCACACATCTAATCTAGTATTGTTCAATCCAATTAAAAGGTTTTCTTTGAATTTTACGTTTACTATGGTACTTGTTGGCTTGTTTCTTATTCTTCATTGTGCCTGTTAGGGGAAAGATGGGTGCCTCTCTTCATAGGTCATCTAGAGGACAAGCAATAGGGGGCAAACCTCCATACTTGACGGTACTATTTTTTCTTACTGTTAGAGGACAAGCAATAGGGGGCAAACCTTTATGAATGCATGTGTAAATCGTACCAAATTATACAAGCATCTTTTGTTAAAAAGTTGTGCATACAGCACATTATCTCTTTACTTTTCCATGAGATATCTAAATGTTAAGTTTGCCATTGATATTGTAAATCCATTCAGTCTCTTATTTTTCTTTGAACAGTGTGGAGTGTGGGGATTAGTTGAGTGTCTGGAAAACTCTGTCAAATGAGGCAGCAAGTAATTGACCGATCACAATCGGAAAGGATTTGTGATAGCCAGTAACTTAACTATCACTATCACTATCTTTACTAATTGTATACATAGTATAACTTGAATGCTGGTCGTTGGTTGAGTTGCTTCTAGTCTTTGGCCTTTTGAAATTATGGGCATTGGTTGACGAGATTTTGTATTCAATGGGCATTTATAGATTGAGCTCAAGTGGAAGCCCTTTGTTACACTAGCCTTAAGCTAATGGCAGACATAAGGAAACATTAGTCCATGCCTAGAACGAAGTTAGGGATCACTTTGGGGAAATTTTTAGGCATGTTAAAATTTTCAGTATGCTACTTTGTACTCTTGTTTTTCGCCCAACAATCAGGATCTGAAACTGATCCGAACCCATAAACAATATATCCTCTGGCTGGATGAGCAATATTCTCTGGATAGGAATAGTGGAATGCTATGTCAATATCAATCAGCAAGTGTGCTAAAGTAGAGGCTGATGGTTTAGCTTAAAGATGAGAATGTAGTTGCAATTTGATATTAAGTGGGTTATGTTTTAGGCCTTGTTTTCTTTGAAGATTACTCTTCCTTCATGTGTGGAACCTACAACTTTTTTACTAACAAAATCTCAATTTCCATTTGGGAAAAGAATATATTTTATGCTTATAGATTTTCTTCTTCTCCTTTTTTTTTTTTTAATTTTTAATTTTTTATTTATTTACCAAGTTTGAATATATATCTTTCTTTTGGGCAAGTATTTTGGGTATGTTGGTTTTTTTCTTTAATGATCTTTCATCCTGTGTTGCATATGCGCAAGAAAAGTCTAAAGAGATGTATTGGGTAACTGCAGCCTTTCTTTGGAATGTTTGGATATGGAGGAACTATAGCATCTATGCATTTAGGAAGGTACGGGCTTTATCAAAATCGTACAATTTGCAATACGAATCCTACGATTCAATACGATTCACCATGAAAATGATACGAATCAATGCACGATTCGCGATTCTTACGATTCACTTGTCTCCCAGACACAAAATTGATATTTTTTTTCCATTAAAAAAAAATTTTGTTTTCTAACCCTCTTTTAAACCACTTAGGTATGTTTATACAAGTCTAGAAAAAAGGATATGTTTACACTGTATACAAGCCTAGAAAATAAAAGGATATGTTTAGGTTTTTTTAAATTTGTTACGGAATCTTACGATTCACGATTCGCGAATCCCTGTTCGATTCTCATGTATCATTTCGATTCACGATACGAATCCGGATTTGACAACCATGGGTACGTAACGGGTTTTATGAATGCATGGTATCATTTTTCTTTCTAAATTATGTTCCTGAAAAGTATATTCTTAGATTCAACATCATTTCTTAACCATTTTAATACCTGTATGTAGGCATGCTATGGTTTCTTCTAAGACCAAAGAATCGAAGAAGGTGTATACTTTGCACCTTGAGAGAGAGGCGTTGCTAAATAGTTCTGGTTCAGAACAGAGATGGAGGGTAATCAAGTTACATTATTTATTCACTTATTACATTGCTTTTATTGCTTTTTCTTTCACGGCTTCGTCTAGACCTCCCTGCCATTCTTATCGTTTTGTTTTAGACTGACGGTGGAATGAGGCAACCCATGGAAGATGAAATCCAGAAATCACCTCATGGTACCTTCACCAAGGTAATGTATTGGGCAAATTTACTCTGTGTTTGATGTTTTCCCACTATTTTGGTATATTTTATCGGTTAAATAAGTATGTTTACGTTGTCGCATTTTACTTTAACAGTTTTGAATTCGGAATTGTTCCCCGTGCAAATTTGGTATGAGACTACCTGATTTTAATTTGGAATAGGAAATGCCAAGAAAATGGTCTAATTGTTAATGGTGTTGATGTATTGGACTATGTCATTGTTTTGTACTGGAGTAATCTTAGGTAGATCATGCAGAGTTATCATGATGCGGATTAAGTCTGTTTGTACATTAAAATACAGATCTAGGTGTGTGAAGCATTTCCCTTTTTTCCCGAACTTTGACTTGAGGCTTAAGAAGATTCCCTGAGATGCATTTACTGCTTAAATTACGTGAAGCTAATGCCACAGTCTGAGGCCATTAAGTAGAACTTTATACTGTATCAATGAACTTTTTTCTTCTCTATACGATATGAAACATACACCTCTGACCTCTTGTGAAAAATAACCAATTAAGAAATTTATTAATTAGAGATAGTTGCTGAGGTAGTCTGAACTGTGACTGTTAGACAAAAACCATAAGTTAATAGAAAGTAATGAGTCTATTTGGATAATAAGTAGCTTTGGAAGTGTCGAATGAAAAACAGGAAGCATGATACAAAATGGACAGAGGAATTAGGATTGCAATAAAATTGGTCCTTGACTTTAGGAAGTACAACTGGATAATTTGGTATTCTAAAGTGCTATTTTTGGAACATTTGGAAGCTTTATGAATCTCTAATTTAAAGCATTTTTCATTTGAACTGCATTTCTTATAAACCTAAGTCGTCAAAGCTTAGAATGAACTAGTTCGGTTCCCGCCTAATAGTTCTCACAATTCACTTTTGTTTGAGTCAGATCTTCCATCAAGTTATATGCTATGATCTAATTGTGTTTGGTCTAGAACAACTTTTTATTTATTTTATTTATTTTTAATGTCTCCGTGGATTTTCCTTCACAAGCTTAAGTCAGAAAATGTGATTTTTTGACTCTTTAGCATATTAGCTACTGAGGCTTATCGACTTATATATGCTACCCCATGATTTAGATGTAGTAGCAAACCTGGCACCTTGATTTGGCCTGTAAGCTAGCTAACTAGAGAATTCCACTCCCCTTGAAAGCTTTGCTTTCTTCTTTGTCAGTCTTCTGTGTTGCCTTGTTTCACAAATTTAACTTCAATTTGTAGTTAATTTTCTTATTTCTAATATATAGCCCCATTCTTTTTCATGGGCTTGTTGAAAATGACATGTAGTCTCAGTTAAGTTACAAGTGAGGAGTATCTGTTTTACAGTGTATGCAGTAGCTTTGGTTTCACTTTCACATTGTTGCAAAATTTTCTATCGACAGGTTGAAATTTTTGAGCCTAAAATGAAAAGCTTGGACATATTGCAACTCCAATGCAAACTGAAGGACATCTATTTTCCCTATATTCAGGTTTGCTTGCAGCAAATACTAAATCCTCATTCTTACTTGTCTTCAACTATAAATGTGTATGTATGTATGCACTGATAATCGCATATAGCTTGACAATACAAGGTAAAGCATGAAATAGAGTCGTTCTGTTGAAAACACTATGACGACTGGGATGAGGGATATTGTCCTTGGTTAGAGGCGTTTCTTTTCCATGACTATTTATAGTTTTGGTAGGTCGATTTAGAGAAGGAAAAGGAAAACTGTTTACTCGGTATTTTCCTTAATGTTTTCCACCATACTTAAATGGGAACGCAAGAAAATTGCCAAGGAAGTGATTCACAAAGGTCAAAATTTTATACAGTATTTTTTGTTCGCCATATCTTCTTTTCCTTCCGATTTTTGTTTTCCTTAGTATGTTCTTTTATTTTCCCTCACTAAATTCATGAACCAAACAGAGCCTTAGTGTCCTTTTGCTACTTATATTCTGGGGTTGAAATGCTCATGCTGAACATCATTTATGACTTCAATAAAGAGCGGTCTAAACAGTACCTTCATTTCACTTACTAGCTGTAACTTGACACTCAAAGGGCAGTGTAACTGGACCTGAGTCTAAGAGGGTTGGAGGCACTTTTAGTGCAGTATGTGTTGGAAAATATGGAAGAAAATATATATAAATCCAGAAGATATTCCAGGGAGAGAAATTTTATTCAACTGGCTTGATTATTTTACAAGAATTTCATCCCTTTATATAGGGTGAGATAAGAGAAAAAAGATCAAATCTCTAGATTACAATCATATCTTAAAAGGTAAGATTACAGTAAGATTTCATCCCTAATTAATTCAAATCTTCCCATAAAATCTATATTCTCTCTCGGGAATATTCTGGAATTCTCTGCCATAAAATCTTCACCAAATCATGACTTGGTCCAGCAAATCTTCATTCTTCCATATCTTCCAACACTCCCCCTCAAGTTGGCATACGGAAACTTGTTGAAGTGTACAACTTGCACACGAATGTGGAAGACAATCGTATGCCGAACTATCCTCTCTAAAACTCCACCTTGTAGACTGTTGTAGCGGCCCCTCTTAGGTAGTCTCTCGTCCATGTGGGACCCCTTCTTGGGTGGTCCACGTGCGGCTCCTCTTCGGTGGTCTCGTCATACAAACATGCAAAGCTCCAAGATCACATGGAGAATGGTGAGATGTGCCCACAGAATAATCCATCGCGTGACACTTAATAGAGCCCCTCAAGTTGAAGGGGGGCACACCAATCCGTGTGATGTAGCAGGTCCCTCTTCGGGTGGTCTCGTTGTCCCTGTGATATAGCGGGCCCCCTCCTCGGAGGTTCAAACACCCGGTCCTGTCTCCTTATATTTTCTGGGATTTTTTCTCTTTGAAATATCTTTTGGATTTATCCATAGTTACTTCCATATTTTCCTATAGTATGCACATTTTGTTTTGATGTCAAAACTTTTGCCAAATACTGAAAAATTCAGTACCTCCAAATATTGTGGACATATTTCTTTAACTTTCTGACCTAAATTTATACTTGGAGAATAAAGTTTACTCTCTCTATTTTTGTTTTTAAAACATTTAAATTAAATATTAAAAGTGCCTAAAAAAGGAGATGGGATGTCCATACCTAAAATGTTAATAAATAAGTAGATCTCTATGCTGATAGATGTCATGACATCATGTTCACAATTCATGCTATATCTCCACTAAATGGAGCTCACTGAAATTAGTGTAAAATAAAACCTAACAGTTTGTGGTTTTATCTACTTCCAAGTGTTTTGATATACATATTTGCATTTTGTTATCCATCTCCCTTATCATGGAGTTCATTTCATTCTTTTATTTGTTGCCTCTCCCCGTGTGAGAGGGAGTTTCAAGTTAGAGAGGTGTTGTTTAAACTTGACATACTTTTTTGAACCCATACTGTAACAACCTAAGCTTTTGGAGCAACTGGTGGCTCAACACTATTGACTAACCATTATAGTGGCATTGTATTTTGTTTGATGTTTCTTCTTACAATTTCAATTGACTACTAGAAATGTATTTATCTACTCTGCATTTGTATAACAATTGCTTATTTAAGATGTCCTACGTTTGTTATGTGTTATTCCCTTGCGCAGTGTGATGAAGTGTCCAATACAGGCAAAACCATCACGCCAATTGAGTTTCAGGTGTAATATGCGTTGACTTCATACTTTTATGCTGCCTTAGTTCAATTCTCTAGTGGATTGTC
The DNA here is from genome assembly GCA_033977485.1 of Hydrangea macrophylla. Taxonomy (NCBI): domain Eukaryota; kingdom Viridiplantae; phylum Streptophyta; class Magnoliopsida; order Cornales; family Hydrangeaceae; genus Hydrangea; species Hydrangea macrophylla. Next base: position 51,022,942 of record CM066992.1, on the reverse strand, counting down.
ATAAATGTGCCTTCTCACGTTATTGCTTATAGCAATGATACATTCTCTAGGTATACTGACTACTGAATTGTATCGAGCTTTATACAAACTTTATGTCGTTGGCCTTTGCTTTTTGTCGCACCCAAGCGAAATAAGAATTTGCAGTGTTTGTAATTGTTTGAGTTCTTAATGTTGGGTTTTTATTATTGTGTGTAGTTTAGACTCTTGCAAGCGCCATATTGTAATCCTTCAGTATGTTTATTACATAAACTGTGAAGTTCGTAGGGTTTAGGTTAGATACATAGTACACAGATTCATCGTATGTTCTTACGTCACTCTCTTCTCCAAACCCTAATTACCAAGGGATATTGTGTGATTGTTGATACCTTTGAGACCGGAAGAAAAATTTTTAGGGAACAATTATTAAAGCAACCATGCTTTATGGTTTAGAATGTTTTGAGTTGGACAAGTAAGAATAACATGTTAAAAAACGAGTGTCTCAGAAATGCAAATTTTGAAATAGACTGTGGGAAAACAAGTAGTATAGAATTAGAAATCAACCCATTAGGAAGATTGCAGAAAGGAATACCAATCTCAGCACCAGGTTGGTGTTGAGTATTTCGTGTTATTATTTTATTATTGGGTGTTTTGTATAGTTGGATATTATTAGGAGGACTACTTTGTAATATTTTATTTTTTCTATTCTCATACAGTTTGAATAAAATCATAGAGAGTAACGATAGTTCTCTCTAAGTTTGGTGGAAATATTATTCAACATGGTATTAGAGCCACCCTAATTAGGGTACTCACCACCACACACCACCACATCACCACCAATCACCACCACTCCCAGTGCCGCCTTCACCATCACCTGTGCCTCATTACCCTAGCCCTACAAGGGAGCGCCGCGCCACCCTAGTCCCACACAGGCTGCGCAGCACAACCCTGGCCATCCCACTGCTTCGCCGAGCCATCTGAGGGTCCTCCAGCCCTTCGCCAGCCACCATAGCATCACCATACCATAGCCGCACCACACCACACCACACCACAACCCTCCAGCCCCTCGCCGACACCCAAGCCCTCCTCAAGCAGCCTTTAAACCTTCAGATCATCTTTTTTCCTACCCTAAATGCCCTGGCTTGATTTTTGTATCCCATTGTCTCTATAATATTCAGTTTTAATCATTATTTACCCACAAAATTATTCACTTGCTGGGCTGATTGAAAGTTCCAGATCTTGAGTTTGGGTCTATAATCGGACCAATGACCTGTCCATAGATAGGATATTTGACGACTAGGTTTACCTTCTTAGTTGTGTGTGCTTATTCAGACCAAGTGTTATTCTCAATATGTCGAAAGAAGATTTGGAGGTCGGAAAGTCCTCAACAACTACTGGGGTTGTGAGTTCTCCTATAGGTAATGAGAGGCATTCCCTCATCACCGAGAACCCAGGTTCAAAAATCACCACGGTCTTATTCAATGGCGAAAACTATGTCTCTTGGTCTCAGTCTGCCACTTTTTGGCTCAAGAGTAGAGCAAAGTTTGGCTATGTTGATGGCACGTTCAAGGCACCTAGTCGTGAGGATCCCACTTACGCCAAGTGGGAGACCGATAATTATCTGGTGATGGGTTGGCTTGTTCATTCTATGGAGCCTACGATTGCCGAGTTCTTTCTGGAGATGGAAACTGCACAAGATATCTGGGATACTCTAGCTCAGACGTATGCTCGAAAAGGTAACGTTGCTCAAGTTTATGAATTACGAAGAAAGTATTGAGGCTGAAGTTCAGGGGGAGAGTACTACACTTCAATATTATAACTCACTTTCCACAATGTGGAAACGTCTCGATCATTTGAAGAATTACCGTCCAGTTTATCCTACTGATGCAGCTAGCTTTAAGGATTATGTTGAGAGTGAGAGAATTTTCAAATTTTTAGCTGGTCTCAACTCAGAGTTTGACCAGGTGAGGAGTCGGGTTCTTGGGATGGAATCGTTACCCAATCTTCGGGAAGCGTTTGCTTACGTTCAGAATGAGGAGAGTCGCCGATCAGCTATGCTTCCCTCCACCACTAGTTGATTTCCTCCAATCAGAGAGGGGGTAAGGGTTCGTATCCTCTAAAGAACCAAAATGATGAGACTGTGGAAGACAAGAGTAATGTCACGACCCATCCCGCTACGGGCGGAAATAGGACACGTGGCACGCCACCGAGGCTCATCCAATTCATTCTATAACTCTAGCAGCTGAAAAGAAACTTAAAGAAACTCTTTAAAACAAAGTTTATTTTGGAAGAAAAACATAACATTGAACTATGAGTCCGTAAAATTCGTATCAATTTGAAAAGTTAATAATATTTCAAATTAACTATAAAAGTGTTATTAGGGACCCCAAATGTACCTTAAAAGCAAAATAGAACAGTTCAATATTTTCCGAAAAAGTACTTCCTTTGTAAAAACACTATTCACGGGCAGCCCACTTTTGCCTATTTTTACTTTTTTGAAAACGTCGCAATTATCAGCCGACCGCAATTGATTGGGACACAAGGCTTGGGTTGGTTTGGTTTGGTTTGGAAAACGTCGCAATTACGACAAAACTCAATATACAAATTCCCAATCGTTCTGAAACTTTACCAAAGGTATATAAACATATTAGACTGCATGTCTAAGCTTGAAAACATTAACGGAACTCGTTTGGATCAAATCTCTTAAGTGCTACAACAAATTCATAAAACATGAAATTCAACGTGTTAAACATCAAAACGCGAACTCAAGAGTTCCAAGTCACTTCCAACCAACTTAAAAAGGTTTTCAAAAGAATATTACATCAACTCAATAATAATCCAGAGCTTCTATGATTTGGTTACAAAAATTTGTACCCCAATTCCTCCAAATGATCCCAACGGCCTCATCCCTTGCATTCCATCTTTCCTTTCTTCATACCTGCAATGGAGTAAATCTCCATTGCTCAGCTATATGCCGAGTGTACATTTCTACATGTATGGTTATATGACAATTCATGGTTTAAAACATCTAAAACACATAGAAATAGTCTCTAGGGTAAGTGGTACGCATTCATTCGGTAAATGTAACCGATGCCGTGGAAGGCACACTTCTCCCGCGCATCACGTACACTGGTTTGGCCTTCCTCCATACCAGGTACCGTGTCCTGGTTTGGCCTTCCTCCATACCAGTCGCAACCACAATCAATATTACAATCCTCAAGGTTTGAGGAGCTTACCCCCGGATGAAATTGCACCAAACTCCCCTTTGACCCAAGTAAACACATAACATGCTCACATAAACAGTTATACATGCTTTTATCGTAATTTCACATGCATAATTAACGGGCCTAATTAATACATGAATTTCGCCCGGATCCAAAATATCAAAGTCGATATTCAAAACATGAAATTTTCATATATTTCATAGATCTGGAATTCGTACCTCGTGCGATCTCTTCGAAACTTTGAAGGATCAACTAGAGGCCCAAATAATCGTCAGATCTCAGATTAGGAGTGATTCCTACAAGTATTTACATGTTTTTCCCAAATTTCCATAAATTAGATTTTCGGAAAAACTTAGCCAAACAAGGCCTAAGTGGTATCAAAATGTAGCTCTTACCTCGAGGAGCTCGAATATGAAATTTGGTCCAAAGCTGACAGACGAACGGTCGCCGTTTGTCGTCGGTAAGATCGTAGGATCAAATCTCCTTTCTCTCTCCTTTCTCTAGATATTTTGTAAGTTTGGATGATAATGAAATCTCATCCACTACTATATATAGGCACGACTCTCGGGAATTACATTTAATTCCCCACAAGTTCTCAAAACTTCTAATTAATTCCTGAAACGTCGCACACGTCCATTTTATGACTTCACGAGTTAAAACTAAAATTTATAAAAGTTTTCGACTAAATTCCGTTTGGGTCTAAAAATATGCTCTGAAACTAATTTCGTGGAATCTCTAAACCACCTACCTTTTATAAAACGTAACACTCACGTTCTCACCACAGTATTCCAAATGATATATAAAAATATCAAAACTACTAGAAATTTACTCTACACAGGTAAATTTACTATTCACAATTTACCAGATAAGTCAAATAACATTTAAATCGTATAAATGTCATTTAAACACACCAATGCCTCAATGGATATCGAATTACCGTGTCCTCACTTGACACCCTCCGTTGACTACAGTCAACCAATTCCACAATTACCAAATAATATTGATAATTCTCAAAAACTGATTTTGCATTTTTAAAACATTTAAGATTTTCCGGGACGGGTGTGACAAGTAAGCAGTTCTGTGATTACTGCAATAGGCCTTATCATACTCGTCAGAGATGCTGGAAGCTTCATAGCCGTCCTCCCATGGCGAAAGGAAGGGGGGGTGGACGAGTTGGTGGTCGAAATGGTGGCAGGGGAAATGGACCTCGGGCTCATTTGTCCACTGGACCTGATCCTAGTTATCTAGAGGAGCCCTGTCACCTTTGCCTACTACTGGGAGTATTAGCAGTTCTGATTTGGAGACACTGAGGCGTATTATGGCACAGTTGGATACTCCTACGAGCTCTTCGACCTCTTTTGCCCAAGCAGGTAATTTTGCTAATTTTACTAGTGCCTTACATTCTCATTCTCAACAACCATGGATTATTGACTCCGGGGCTTCTGATCATATGACTGGTCTGTCCTCTGTTTTTTCCACTTATACTCCCTGTTCAGGTAAAGATAAAGTAAGAACCGCAGATGGTAATTTTTCTTCTATTTCTGGTAAAGGTGTCATTCATGCCTCTAACTTGCCTTTATCTTCGGTTTTTCATGTTCCTAATTTCTTAACCAATCTTCTTTCAATTAGTAAAATCACTCGTGATCTTAATTGTTGTGTAACTTTTTTCCCATTCCACTGTGTTGTTCAGGACCTCTCCACAAAGAAGAAGATTGGCAGTGGTAGGGAATCTAATGGACTTTATTATCTGATGCCTGATGAAGCTGAGAGTGGAAGTTTGCCCAGGAGTGCTCATCATTCATTGAGGGAGACTCTTCCTAGAGAGGCTTGGCTGTGGCACCAGATACTAGGACATCCACCTTTTTCACTTCTTAGTCACTTATTTCCTTCTTTATTAAACAATAAGATTGCTTCTGATGTTTTTTGTGAGGCATGTGAACTTGGCAAACACCATCGTGCCACTTTTAAGTTGAGTTTGAATTAAAGTTCTAGTCCTTTTCAAATTGTTCATACTGATGTGTGGGGTCCATCTCCTATTTCTGCTTTGCATGGTTGCAAGTGGTTTGTTACTTTCATTGACGATTTTTCTCGTACTACTTGGGTGTATTTGATGAAAGACAAAAATGAGGTGTTCTCTATCTTTAAAACCGTTCACAAAATGATTTGCACTCAATTTAGTACTACAATCAAAATTGTTCGTTCTGACAAAGGAGGAGAATATATTTATGATGGTCTCCAAGCCTATTTTTTGGAGCATGGCATGATACACCAAACTTCTTGCACTAACACTCCTCAACAGAACGGAGTTGCAGAGCGGAAGAATCGCCATTTGTTGGACACTGCTAGGTCAATTTTTTCAATGCAGGTTCCAAAGTCGTATTGGGGGGAGGCAGTTTTAACGGCTACCTACCTCATCAACAGACTACCCACTCGTGTATTGAATAAGAAATCCCCTATCCAAATTCTCCTTAATCCGTCCTCCATGTTTGTTATTCCTCCTAAAGTGTTTGGGTGTGTCTGTTTTGTTCACGACCATTCTCCGTCCCGAAAAAAGTTGGATCCCCGTGCCCTTAAGTGTCTCTTCCTTGGTTATTCCCCTACTAAAAAAGGGTACAAGTGTTAACTCCTACTCGTAAGTGGTATGTCTCTATGGATGTCACATTCCATGAGACCCACTTCTATTTTTCGTCTTCACAGTCTCTACAGCCACCTCTTCAGGAGGAGAGAGTGTGTGAGGAAGAGATGCCGATTGATATCATATGTCACGAGAAGGAGGAGGGAATTAAAAATGAGAAAGTAGCAAAAGTAAGAGGGAATAAGGGAGAAGGGAGAGATAGTGAGGGAGAAAACAAAGAGGAAAATGAGGGAAACAAGGGAGAAAAAAGTACCAGCTGAAATACCTGAAAAAGGGGGGAAAGAGAAGGAGTTGCTAACTTATTCAAAGAACAAGGAGAGGAAGCGGTTTGGGGCATCAGATAAGGAGGTTGTTCCTTTCTCTCCACTACAGCCAACTTCTTCTGGTGATGATGGTCCAGGTATTTCAAATTCTCCAACTCATGTTCCTGATTCTAGTGATGATTTAGACATTCCTATTGCTCATAGGAAGGGCACTAGGGCATGTACTAAACATCCTCTTGCTAATTTTGTTTCATACTCGTTTGTCTCCATCCTATAGAGCTTTTGTGTCCAAACTTTCTTCTGTCTCTACTCCTAACAATGTCCAGGAAGCTATGTCTGACCCTAAATGGAAGTCTATCATGGTTGAAGAGATGAAAGCCCTCTCAAAAAATGACACTTGGGAACTAGCAGAACTACCTCGAGGGAAGAAGACGGTAGGGTGCAAGTGGGTATTTACTGTGAAACATAAGGCTGATTGGACAATTGAGAGGTATAAAGCTAGATTGGTGGCTAAGGGATTTACTCAGATTTATGGGGTGGATTACCAAGAGACATTTGCTCCGGCGGCCAAGATGAATTCTATCAGAATTTTGCTCTCCCTTGCGGCAAATTTGGAGTGGCTATTACATCAGTTTGATGTAAAGAACGCATTCCTACATGGTGACTTAGAAGAAGAGGTTTACATGGATGTACCTCCAGACTTTGAAGATACCAAGACAAGAGGAAAAGTGTGCCGTCTCAGGAAGTCATTGTACGGACTCAAGCAATCACCTAGAGCATGGTTCGATCGTTTTTCACAGGCAATGCTCAGGTATGTGTTTAGACAAAGCCAAGGTGACCATACTCTCTTCTCTAAGCATTCTTCAGAAGGTAAAGTCACTGCTTTGATCGTTTATGTCGATGACATTGTTCTCACTGGGGATGATATGGAAGAAATGGGGAAGCTAAAAAGTTACCTAGCTAAGGAATTTGAGATTAAGGATTTGGGGAATTTAAAGTATTTCTTGGGAATAGAGGTAGCAAGATCTAGTGATGGAATTTTTATATCACAGAGACAGTATGTGTTGGATTTGCTACAAGAAACAGGTATGCTTGGTAGTAAAGCAGCTGATACACCCATAGATCCTAATCAAAACCTTGGGGATGATCCAAGTGGCGAACCAGTTGATAAGGGAAGATATCAGAGAATGGTTGGTAAATTGATTTATTTGTCTCACACCAGGCCGGATATTGCCTTTGCAGTGAGTGTGGTAAGTCAATTTATACATTCTCCTAGACAGATTCATCTTGATGCTGTCTTTCGTATTGTGAGGTACCTCAAGTCAGCTCCAGGCAAAGGTTTGTTCTTTGGTAAGCATGGGCACACTCAGGTTGAAGCCTTTACAGATGCAGATTGGGCAGGGTCAGTGACACATAGAAGGTCAACCACGGGTTATTGTTCCTTTGTTGGGGGAAACCTGGTTACGTGGAGAAGCAAAAAGCAACCCGTAGTGGCTCAATCTAGTGCTGAAGCAGAGTTTAGAGCTATAGCACAAGGAGAGTGTGAGTTATTATGGATTCAGATTATCCCAACTGATTTGAGTTTTAAGCCTGAAGACTCGATGAAGTTGTACTGTGACAACAAAGCTGCTATTGATATTGCTCACAATTCTGTTCAGCATGACAGGACCAAACATGTGGAAATTGATCGTCATTTCATCAAGGAGAAGTTGTGTAGTTGGAATATCTGCACTCCCTTTGTGAAATCCAGAGAACAGTTAGCTGACGTTTTCACTAAGAGTCTTCCTAGTCGAGCTTTTCATTTTATTCTCAGCAAACTAGGCATAAAGGATATCTTCGCACCAGCTTGAGGGGGAGTGTTGAGTATTTCGTGTTATTATTTTATTATTGGGTGTTTTGTATAGTTGGATATTATTAGGAGGACTACTTCGTAATATTTTATTTTCTCTATTCTCATACAGTTTGAATAAAATTATAGAGAGTAATGATAGTTCTCTCTAAGTTGGTGGAAATATTATTCGACAGCAGGAAGAGTGATGGGGTTCACATTGGGGATAAGGGCAGAAGGAAAGCAAAGTTGACATGGGTGGAGGAGGTAAGGAATGTATGATAGAGAATAAGAGGTAGTAAGCAATTTTAGTTACAAAACAATTTTAGGCAGAGCAAAATGGGAAAATAACATTCATGTAGCCAATCCAAAATGGTTTGGGATAGCACTTTGTTGAGTTGGGGTTAAGTTTGTGTTTTATTTTTGATACGCACTAAAATGGTTGACCAATGGAAGTAGAGCGTGGTGACCACATCAAAGAGCGCGAGCTCGAAGCCGACGTCCAACCAAAGCTCGTTCCTCTGTCCCCGACCGAGCCGACCGGTGCGATAGGTCACATGGACCCCGACCTACGAATCGTGAGGCATAGCCCATTACGGGAAAGGCTCACCCAAGCCCAAGGACACCATCCAGAACTATCCAGATAGTTTCCTACTCCAGCTAGAAGACTAATGGAATGTATAAACAATTTCCTAATCACATAGGGAACTCACGTGATCTATGTAAATCAACATCGGATTGTATTGCCTTATCTATGTAATTCCCCTGTATGATTAGCCATCTTGCATTTATAAAAGAGACCTCTCACCCCTTGTAGGGGGGACAGTTCAATCTGCACAGCACATATCTAGCATCCTTACTCGACTTGCCCGGCTATCCTCTGGGAGTTCCAGTCTCTTGTTCGTTCACCATGGGTTACTGACTGCTTTACAGTATAGTAGAAGTGCTCAGACACCCGTGGACGTAGGTCTCTTGATTAACAGGGCCGAACCACATACAAATCTCTCTTCTCCTTTTTCCTCATATTTTATCACGTCATCCAAGGTCATCTTTCCTCTTGCACCAAAAATAGGCATCATCAGTTTGGTGCCGTCTGTGGGAACTGACAATTTTCCATAAACAAATATCTTTACTGGTCACCATGCTTCCTCGTAAGAATAAGAAGACTGTTCAGCAAACCGACCAGACGGATCCACTGGCCCGGCACTGGCAGCAACCGATCTGTCCCCAGAACAAATCACTGCAACTCTCACGCAACTCTTAGAGGGCCAGCGTCAAACCCAACAGTAGATCGAAGCCTGTTGACCCAACAAAACCATCCCCCACAGGCCTGGTCGCAACCCGGGAACACTAACTGTGGTCGAGATCCGATTCGGACTCGATAACGCGCCCGGGTCTATCCGAGCCGTGTTGTAGACGCTCGAGATATCATTAACGATAGGCGTGCTGCCAGGGGAGAGAGACAATAGCGCAAGACTCGAGAATCGGCCCAGGATCACTCGGTCAGGAATTGAGATGATCTTAGGCACACGATCAACCAGAGTTATAGCCGAGCTTTGTCTGAGAAGACAGCGCACCATGAGCAGGAAGCCTTTTCTACCGACCCGACCTATCGAACGGATACCGGTCGGGTAGGCGTTGAGGCTCACACCAAGGATTTAGAGAAACAAATTAGCGGTTGGCCAAGAAGCTGAGCCAGGACTCTATTCAAGATCAAGTCAACACTGAGAAGAGTCGCCTTTCTCCAACCAGATCACGAGGTTTGACATCCCTTGGCTCGAGGTCGCAGTATCGGAGTTCGTTGTGATGACTCGGGGTCGCGATATCGGCCTGGTATCCGGCGATAAGCAACGAAATGCTAGATTTAAGGTTCAAAAAAATATGAAAACAAAACCAAACCAAACCAAGCCTTGTGTCCTGATCAATTGGGGTCGGCTGTATGAGTCATTTTTCTCCATTCTGCACGATCAAGAGCTATATGCTCATTTAAATTATATATATTAATATCTTGTTGCACTACATATTCCCAAGTCAGTCTAGGTCTGCCTCTCCCTCTAACCATTCCAGGCACTACGATCTTATCACTCTTTCGCACAGGTGCATCTACAGGTCTTCGTTGCACAAGGCCGAACCATCTAAAGTCTATTCTCCCTCAACTTATCCTCAATATGTGTCACTCCTACAGTCTCTCGGATGTACACATTTCTAATTCTATCTTTCCTAGTCTTACCACACATCCATCTTAGCATCCTCATCTCCGCTACACTCACTTTGCTAATGTGTTGTTTCTTAGTTGCCTAACACTCTGTCCCATAGAGCATAGCTGGCCTAATAGCTGTCCTATAAAATTTTCCTTTCAATTTTGCTGGTATTCTCCGGTCACATAATACTCCAGAAGCACTCCTCCACTTAAGCCAGCCCACTTTAATTCTATGGGTCACGACCAATCTCTCCGTCTCTACTGATCGTTGAACCTAGATAGCGAAAGTGTTCCCTCTTTGGGATCTCCTGATCTTCGATCTTCACTGCTTCGTTGTCTCTGCTTCCACTGTTGCTAAAAGTACATTCCATGTATTCTGTTTTCGTCCTATTTATCTTTAGCCCCTTAGTCTCCAGTGCTTCTCTCCAAGCTTCTAGTTTAGTGTTGAGTCCCCTTTTAGTCTCATCAACCAAGACAATATCATCTGCGAACAACATACACCATGGGACCTCATCTTGAATGTGTCTAGTCAATTCATCCATAATTAGGGCGAACAAATAAGGGCTGAAGGCTGACCCCTGGTGCAGGCCTATGGTAATTGGGAATTCGCTTGTTTCTCCGGCTGGTGAGCTAATTGTAGTAGCCGCTTCATCATACAGATCCTTCACCACGTCAATATAACCCTTGGTCACTCCTTTCTTCTCTAGCACCCACCAAATTAAATCTCTAGGCACTATCATAAGCTTTCTCTAAATCAATAAAAACCATATGTAGATCTTTTTTCTTCTCTCTATACTTTTCCGTTAGTCTTCTAAGTAAATAAATTGCTTCCATAGTTGATCTCCCATACATGAATCCAAACTGATTTTCTGACACTGATGTGTCGCCTCTTAAGCGATAACCAAAAATTCTAAAATAATAGGAATAGCTAAATTGTCATAATACCCAATGTACCAATTATAAATTCACAAATTATTCAACTCACACGCTACCGATCTACTGTTTGAACATTTTTTTATTACACATACACATTTTAAACAAATAAGTAAACATTTTAAACATTTTTTTTTTATTACACACACACATTTTAAACAAATAAATAAACATTTTATTTTTATTTTTATAAACAAACATTTTGAACAAATAAGTAAACATTTTTTTTTTTATAAACAAACACTTTTTTAATAAATAAGTAAACATTTTAAACAAATGAGTAAACAATTTTTTAATAAATAATTAAACACTTTAAATATTTTTTATTTTGCATGTTTCTTGCACAATTGGTGACTTTGTCAACACATGGGGGTTATTTTGAAACATGTTTTAATACTTTTGGGGTGAAAGTCTTAATAAACTAAAGTATGAGATAAGTTGGGGTTTATTTTGAAATGTCAGAAAATTATTATGGGTAAAAGCTTTAAATGCACAAAACTACAGGATTTTAAAATAAAAACTAATCTAAAGAGAAAAGATCAGATGGGTCATTCGCAGATCACAGAGAGAGAGAGAGAGAGAGAGAGAGAGAGAGAGAGAGAGAGAACAGACAGAGAACAAGGAGAAGAAGGAGAAGAAGAAGAAGAGGAAGAGATGTAGACTTACACACACACAGACTCACATCGACACACATACACACACACTGACATTCATACAGCGATACATAGTTCTAGTGCTTTAAATCTGGAAAGATGGGGCTCAAAGGAGAGAGAAAACCCTCGACGATGCATGCAAGATTCAGATGTGGACCATCTGGTACCTTTCTTCCCTTTTCTAAGAATTTTTTTGACTCATCTCGGTATGGCCGAGTTGACACGTATCAGACCACACTGAAACCGAGTTGACTGCCGATACGACTTGGTATCGGCCGATACTTCGAACCATGTCCCTTGCAAATTTAAACAACCTCATCTAGATTCTTATAACTGCTCGGGAAGCCCGGTCGACCATGTCCGGACCTACAAGGCCCAGATAGTCTTTGCCACCAATACCGATGAGCTGTATTGCCTAGCCTTTCCCAACACTCTGAAAGGCCCAGCCGCATAATGGTTCCACTCCCTGAATCCCGATCGATCAATGATTTCAAGGAGCTCAGCAAGAAGTTCATCAGCCAGTTCACAGGCATGCTCGACCGACCACAACCCGACACTCATCTTTTCACTGTCAGGCAACGGAAGGGAGAGTCTATGAAGGATTTCATTGACCGGTTCAACCAACAGAAACTCCAAGTTTATGACCTGAACGAAACAGTCGCCATCACAGCCTTCTGCTCGGGAGTTTAGAACGTTAAGGTCGTCGCGTCGTTTCACAGAAAACAACTGGCAACGTTGGTTGAACTCTTTAAGAGTGTTGGGAGGTACATAGACACTGAGGAGTTTTAAAGTCTAAAAGCTTCGGCTTCGCGGATGCCGAGTCTACCAAAGCCAAGCGGAAGCACGAAGGCTCTGAGAAGGGCCCAGGGAAGAAACAAAGACAAAGTGAGCAAAAGGGCGGTCGGGATCAGGACCCGATGGCCTTCACCCCGCTTTCCCGGCCTATTCAAGAAGTGATGGCCGCCGCCGAAGCCCAGAACTTACTCAAGAAACTGACAAAGTTGAAGAGCTCGCGTGAGAAACGGAACCGGGATAAGTATTGCCGATACCACAAGGACCACGGTCATGATTAGGAGGATTCCTTCAACTAAAAATCGCCATCGAAAACCTCATTGAGAAGGGCCATCATGCCGAGTTTGTTGCCAACGGCAGATAGTCGCGACAAGATGTCCGACCTCCCGAGCAGCAGCAGTAGCAGCAGCCCCTTGGTAACATCAACATGATCTCCGGAGGAACATCGGGTGGAGGAGACTCACAGTCAGCTAGAAAGAGGTATGCTCGGGCATCCCGATCGGATGTCACGTGCATCCAGCCCATTAGCCATCCGCTAACTGACACCCTCACGTTCTCGTCCAGTGATATCTAGGGCATACACTACCCTCACGATGTTCCCTTGGTGGTAACGCTCACGATCGCTAATTATGTGGTTAAATGAGTGTTGGTGGACACCGAAAGATCCACGGACATACTTTTCGCCTTGGCATTCGACCAACTCGGACTCTCTAGAGATAGACACCGACCAGTGGCAACCCCTCTGGTTGGGTTATGGGTCCAGTATACAGCCGCTCGGCATGATCGAGCTACTAGTGCTAAAGGGAGTCATCCATAGCAGATTTCCGAACTAGTCAGCTTTGTGGTTATAGAAGCCACCTTTGCGTACAATGTCATTCTCGGGAGGCCAACCCTTAATCGGGCCAAGGCAGTTTTGTCGACCTACAGCCTGGTTATCAAATTCCCAACCCTACAAGGAGCAGGGACTCTGAGAGGAGATCAAGCCACCGCTCGGAGCTGCTATGTCAACTCCCTACGCAAAGGCGCTGTACCGGAGACCCTGAATATTGAAGAGATGGGCCCGAGGGAGGAAAAAGACAGGGTAAGCTTGGTCGAGGAGCTCACCCAAATAATTCTAGATCCCCAGAATCCCTACCAAGTTGTCGGTGTCGGGTCCTTTCTGGTGACTGAGCTCTGAGAAAAGTTAATTCAATTGTTGAAGCAAATTCAGAACATCTTCGCGTAGAGTCATAAAGATATGCCCGGAATCGACCCCCAGGTCATGTCCCACAGACTCAATGTTGACCCAAGCTTCCGCCTGGTTAAACAATAGCGGAGGGGAATGGCCCTGCAGAGACGAGAAGCAGTTCATGAAGAGGTTGGGAAACTCCTCGGAGCCCAATCAATCCGGGGAGTACAAAATCCCGACTGGTTGGCAAATGTTGTCTTAGTGAAAAAGTAATGGCAAGTGGAGGCTTTGTGTAGACTTCACCGACTTGAATAAAGCTTGTCCCAAGGATTGTTACCCGCTGCCACGAATAGACCTCCTAGCAGGCCATTCGCTCCTTTCATTCATGAACGCTTACTCAGGGTGCAACCAAATCCGCATGTATCCTGGTGATGAGGAGAAGACCTCCTTCATTACCGACCAAGGAACTTACTGCTATCGGGTAATGCCCTTCGGCCTCAAAAACGCGGGAGCAACTTACTAGCGCTTGGTCAATCGCATGTTTAGGGATCTAATCGGGAAAAGTATGGAGGTATATGTTGATGACCTCCTGGTCAAGAGTCGGGGTGAGACTGACCATCTTGAGCACTTGGCCGGAGCCTTCAGCATCCTTGGAAAATTCCATATGAAATTGAACCCAGTAAAGTGCGCATTCGGGGTCTCTTCTGGCAAGTTCTTGGGGCACCTAGTCAGCAGAAGGGGAATTAAGGCCAACTCGGAGAAAATCTAGGCTATTTAGCAACATGCGGTCACCAAGATCGACTAAGGAAGTTCAAAGTTTAGCAGGACGGGTAGCCGTGTTAAATAGATTCATGTCCAGGGCAACCAATCAGGGCTTACCATTTTTCAAATTTCTTCGCAAGGCCTTCGAGTAGTCGGAAGAGAGTGAGAAGGCATTTCAGGAACTCAAGAAGCACCTGGCCTCACCTCCTCTACTCTCAATGCCCATTCCGAAGGAGGAATTGTTGTTGTACTTGGTAGTATCACTCGTGGCAGTAAGCTCGGCGTTGGTCAGAAAAGAACATGGGATACGTATCCAGTGTACTACACCAGCCGGGCACTCCAAGGTGCGGAAAGCCGATATTCATGTATAGAAAAGCTGCCCTTCGCTCTCGTCACCTCAGCTCGGCGACTTCGCCCATATTTCCAAGCTCATACCATAGTCGTCCTCACGGATCAGCCCCTGCGCAGGATCCTGTGCCGACCTGAGACGTACGGGAGACTCATGAAGTGGGGCGCTGGAGTTGTAGGAGTTTGAAGTAATTTACAGGCCTCAAACAGCAATTAAAGGACAGGCAGTAGTGGATTTCCTTGTCGAGTTTACTTACCCAGAGGACCCGAACGAGGAGTTCGACCTACCTGACCTACCACCCAACTTACGGCCCGAGATCCCTACCTGGGTGCTTTATGTGGACGGGTCCTCTTACAAACAGGGCAGTGGGGCAGGAATTATCCTAACCACGCCTGAGGGAATTCAGCTCGAGTACGCCCTCAGATTTGGGTTGCAAGCCTCCAACAACAAAGCAGAATATGAAGCCCTACTAGTCGGGCTACAATTAACAATCTTAATGGGTGCTCAGAAGGGAAAGTGCACATCGACTCTCAGCTGGTTGTCAACTAAGTCTTGCAACAGTACGAGGCCAGAGAGGACATCATGGTGGCCTACCTGACCCTAGTAAGGAAGGTTACTAGTGGCCTTAAAAGGTTTGTCCATCACCCAAATTCCAAGGGAAGAAAACACTCGAGTTGATTGGTTAGCACGCCTAGCGTCATCTTCAGAGTCTGACCTCCATGGAATAAGAGTAGAATACCTGCCCGAGCCCAGCGTGTCCAGCCCAGAAAGTATGGAGGTCGATCCGGTCGACATGAATCCCAATTGGATGGGCCCCATTGTAAAGTTCTTCACGAGCGGGGACCTCCCGACCGAGAAGGCGGAGGCTAGGCGGGTTAAATACTGGGCGGCAAGGTACCACCTCTGTCACGCCCCGGAGTAGCCAAAAATAGGGAAAATTTAAAATTTCCTTTCTGGACCCATAGGGAATGACGAGTTACATTAACTGATTGCCATTTCTACATTCTACACATGGTTAACAGAGTAAGCGGAAGCATAAAACATCTATTGGTATTCTTCAATAGAACTCAAATGTCTGGGATCTGGTTATTACATCATGAGTCTAAATGAAAGATCTATAAAGGCAGTCTAGGGTGATCTATATACAATACATATCTAAAGCATTACCTCAGATAGAAGACAATAAAGCAAGTTAAGTAATTCTAAATAAGACTATATCGAAGTCCTTCGCTTCAACTTGTACATCTGCCGCGTCCCTTTGGGTAGACCTCGTCTTGATAGTCGTCACCTGTGAAATCTAGACGTGATATGTCCAGGGCAGGAAGGAGAGCCGTTAGCTTTTGAAGCTAAGTGAGTTGACCTAACCGATCACTCCTAATACCAACAATAATATACAAGTACAACAAATATCTCGAACTTGAATATTTGATAAGCATTCTCTCAATATGTATGATTTATGACATGATAATATGAATGAGATACGACACGATGCACCATCGATATATTCGACTTTACTCGACCACAGACACCACAACTGACTCATGTGACTTGTTACATTGCCAGTGTAACGCCGTTAGCTCAGAGTAGAATGATTACGTTGCTATCGTCGCCTAGCAGGGCCCTATAGCAGTTTTTGGTTTTAAAAAGAAAGAGTGTAATCATTGGACTCTTAGGTTCTCGTGACCTTGCCGGGAGAATAGAATAGTTACAGCGCTATCGTCGCCTAGCAGGGCCCTATAGCATTTGAAAGGTAACTATTGTATTCTGATGGATACTTTGCTATCGTCGCCTAGCAGGGCCCTATAGCGTATCATCATCAATTCATACATAACTTCAATGATTTC
The DNA here is from genome assembly GCA_033977485.1 of Hydrangea macrophylla. Lineage (NCBI taxonomy): Eukaryota > Viridiplantae > Streptophyta > Magnoliopsida > Cornales > Hydrangeaceae > Hydrangea > Hydrangea macrophylla. The sequence continues at coordinate 51,006,315 of CM066992.1, read as the reverse complement.
AATGGAAACTCTGGCTATCGTCGCCTAGCAGGGCCCTATAGCAGTTTCATTGTTGTTCCCATTTACATGACTGTACCACTCGGACCACTACGGTCCACACAATGTGTATAACAATATGACTGGGTTAGTCCCCGTGACTAACCATGCAGATGCCAACATTGACATCATGACTCAACCATGTTCATATGAATGTTCACGTGACTGTATAAACGGGAAATCATGATAAACAAGAATATCAACGAATATTAATTAAGCATGGAGTATAGTTGACTAACATGCGTTCATCATATAAGTAGGAATCTCAACATTTACATAAATCGTACTTATCAGCTTCGTCCACGCAGGACGTACTGGTATACATATAATCCACAAGAATAATTCTATAATATACCAAGTGAGTTAGGACGACTCACCTCGATGCGGGTGCGTAAAAGCAAGCGTAATGGTGGTCCCTACAAAGTATAAGAATTTATCGAACGGCGGTTAATAAGAGTACTAGAATTAAGGGCATAATGGTAATTGTGCCGGGTGGGTTCCTAAACCTCAACATGATGATCTAGACATCATTCTGAGTCCAACGCCATCGACTAGACTCAAATCGGAGTCCGTCGCATAAAAGGCTGGATTTTCTATACCAGTTTGGGCCCTAAAGATAAGCTGTATTTTTTACCGTGTCAAAAGGTCACCAAACTCTAAGGGGATGTTCTAGGCATTATCCTAAGACTCTGAGAACTGACCGCGTATTTTTCTGAGCTACGGTTTATTTATTATGAATTTCTGAAGTTTAAAACGTCTAACAATAAACTGCGGGGTCCCATAATTATAAAATATGATTTAGGGAGATATTTGACCCTCATAAATATTTTTATTAAATACTAGTCTTTAAATTAGGCTAGTAGTATTTTTCTCATAATTTTCGGAGTCCATTTGGTATTTTAAATAATTAAAGTATAACCAAATGGACACTTTATAAGTAATTAATAATTATAAAAATATTCAAGCTAGGGTTTTGTAAATAATAATTTACAATATAGAGGTACTAGACCTTAGGAAAATTTAATATAATTTTCCTATACTTGAAAAGGGGGTCATTAGGTATTTATTACCTAATTATTTTAATTTAAAACATTTACTTATTATTTATTTAATCAAATAAATAATAAGTACATCATATAGTAATAATAATTCATAATTTCATAATATAAGAATATTATCAAAACTAATATTACAATTTATTAAAATGTAAATTTATAGTGTTATTGAAATCCTTATTAGATTTTTAAAACCATTTATAATTATTTATATTTATTTATTAATACCAAATATATTATAATTAATATATTTATATACTAATCTAAATCAATAAATACTAATCCTTATTAAAACAGTCTATTAACACACTTAATTATAATTAACAGAATAATTAATAATATAAAACAGTTTAATAAACCTTAATTAAGGTTAACAGAATAATTAAGACATTAATAAATCTGAACACAAATTTTAAATCTACTAATCTAGATTAACAGCTTAATAAAGTGTAAATTATGGCTAATCCGGATCATTAGTGCGCTAAGCTCGATTAACAGAATACTTAATTATTAAAACAGGTTAATATAATTCTAATCAGGATTAACATAATAATTAATAATTTAATATAACTAATTGACAACTAACCAAGATCCGTGGGTTAGACCCGATCCAATTTGAACCCATGGATCACCCATTAACACACTTGACCTGATCCAACTTAAATAGTCCGACCCGCTACCTCATTAATTAATTTAACCCGAACCCATAACCATTTAGCCTTTCAAACTAACCCATACCCACGACCCAAGACCCGACCCAATCGGGTAAACGATATAACCCGAAGACCCACGGGTCTTGTCTTCTCCGGCGAGCCTACGTCGCCGCCGGCGGGCCCGATTTCGCCGGAAATCTTCTCCAGCTCATATCTCTCTCTCTACTGTACGAAAATCGATGAGACCAACGCCAAATCGACCGGTTGGAGGCCCTCTACAACATACTAGGAGCTGGAATGGTGGTGGATCCGTTTTAGGGTCCCACTATGCGATTATTCTTTTCGGTTTAAAAGGGAATAATCCCATGCATGGTGGTCCAAACGTGGGTCTTTACAAAAGCTGCTTATAGGGGGTCTTCTTGGGACCTAGAGGGTCTGTTTGGTATGGTTTTTAAGAGGTGTGGTTGGGTTTCGCTATTTGAGCTCCGATGAGGAGCTTTTAATGGCTCCCCAGGCTTGTTTTGAGCCTTAGGCTCTGTTTGAGCATGCATGGGGGTCCAGGGAGGGTGTGTGTGTGTGTAGGATCAAGCATGGGGGTTGAGGTTTACCTGAGGAGCCTCGGTTCTTCTTCTTCTTCCTATCTCCGGCGACTCTCTCTCTAACTCTTGGTTGAGTTCCCTCTCTCTCTCTCTCTCTGGCTCTCAACTCTCATGCACACATACAGATATATACACAGATGGTAGAATCTGTTTGATGTCAATAGAAAGGATGGAGGAGACATTCGATTTAGATGGTGTATTGGGGAAAGAAATGGAGCCGGCGGTTTAGGGGGTTTGTATGGGTGTCCGGCGGGTTTGTGTGGGTGTGATTGGATAGAGGAGGTATCCGGGGGATAATAGGGAGTGGGTAGTACATAAGTTAGTTTAGGTAAGATTCTATGTGTACTAAAGTTTCCTTAAATGTGTGTGTTGCCGTCGCTAAGAATTACGTGCATTACGGTCTAATCCTCGGACAGATTTTACGGATTTGCGTGCCAGACAGTCCGGGTTTGAAATATACAGTCTAAGTAATTAATAAAAGCGCGTACGTATAAGTTCGGGTTTCCAGGATTAAGCTTAAAATACTGGGATTAATACGAAGAAAATGAGGGGACTAGTTTTATTAATACGGAAATTTGCGGGTATTACAACCTCTCTGGTGGTGTACTATACAAGAGAGGATTTGCCATTCCCTACCACCGATGCATCCATCCTACTCAAGTTGGGGGGATCTTACACGAGATTCACGAAGGAGTGCGCGAAAGTCACGTTGGAGGACGGACCCTATCCCAAAGAGACCTGTTGCAAGGTTATTTTTGGCCTACAATGGCTTGGGACTCATAGGACTATGTGAGGCGGTGCGACAAGTGCCAGAGATATGCAAGTAGGCTTAAACAACCGGCAGCAGAACAAACCCCAATCCTCAGCCCTTGGCCGTCGCTCAGTAGGGTATCGACATAGTCGGATCACTCCCTATGATGAAGGGTCGGGTTAAGTTCGTTGTTATTGCAGTTGACTACTTCACTAAGTGGGGGTGGGCCGAGCCATTGGCAACTGTCGCGCCCGCCCCGCAAAATGGGGGGCGGGCGTGACAACTGGCGACTCTGCTGGGGATTGGGAGTATTGGGTAGACGAGGGACAGTGTAGTCAAGAAGTGTGTAATCGCATAATCTCGAACTTTAATCGAAAATGTAATAAAGTGAGGGTATAGTTGAGCTCTTAGAGCTGCCTACGTATCTCCCGTCGGGAGAATCAGACCGTGTGTAGTTCGCACAAACCTGGGTAGCTAAGATATGGTGAGAGATGGTGTAGTCGAGAAGTGCGTAGCTGCGTAATCTCAAACTTTAACCAAGAATGTAGTAAAGTAAGGGTATGGTCGAGCTTTTCTAGGTGCCTACGTATCTCCTGTTAGAGAATCAGACCGTGCGTAGTTCGTACGAACCTGGGTAGCTGAGAGATGGTGAGAGACGGTGTTGTGGAGAAGTGCGTAGCCGCGTAATCTCGAATCTTTAACCAAGAATGTAGTAAAGTGAGGTATGGTCGAGCCTTTATAGGTGCCTACGTATCTCCTGTCGGAGAATCAGACCGTGCATAGTTTGCGAATGATGAAGAGGATGCTATGCTAGGATAGTGAAGAGCAAAATGCCACGTCGGGGCGTGATTGCAGTGGATACAAAAGAGCGAAATGCCACGTAGGGCGTAATCGCTGTGAGATAGGAGTGCAAAATGCCACGTGGGGGCGTGATTGCTGTGGATATGAGAGAGCGAAATGCCACGTGGGGCGTGATCGCAGTGAGATAAGAGCGCAAAACACCGCATTGAGGCGTGATTGCTGTGAAGTTATAGAGTGACAAAATGCGATTCGCGTGATTGCCTTGAATATGAGGGACGAGAATAGCAAAGTTCGATACGAGCGATTGCCGTGGAGATAAGGTCCAACAGAATGTGATACACGTGACTGCTAGGAGTATGAGAGAGCAAAATGCCACGTGAGGCGTGATTGCTGTGAGATTTGTGAGCAAAATGCCACGTGGGGCGTGATTACTGTGAAGAGTGATAAAATTAGCGAAATGCGGTATGCGTGATCGCCGTGGAAAGGTGAGGATAGCAAAATGCGATGCTCGTGATTGCTATATAGTGTGGGAGGGTAAGAGAAATACATGATGCTTGATGTTTGAGGGACTTATACCTGATGGTAGGTGATATGAACAGGATGCCACTTGACGAACTCACTCTCTTGATTCTGATGATAGATAATGTGAATAGGACGCCTCTTGACGGACTTACTCCTGATTCCGGTGATAGATAACGTGAATAGGACGCCACTTAACGGACGCACTCCTGATTCCTGTGATTGATGGTGTGAATAGGATGCCACTTGGGGCATTATATACCTAACGTTTGTGATGGAATAGGACGCCGTTAGAAGGACTCACTCCTGATTTTGATGATGGATTCTGATGACGAGTGAATAGGATGCCGCTTGAGGGTCTTATACCTGATTCTAGGAATGAATAGTAGACAGGATACCGATGGGGGTCTCATACCTGATCCTGATTCGAGTGTAAATGATTAGTCCTGAGCGAGGGATAGATTTCTTGACAATCTACCAAGGAGAAGACTGATCTGATATATGGATTTGAGCAGATGGATAAGTGTGAAGTTGTCGAATCTGAGCAAAGGTTGATATCGTGGCTCGGTTAGTGGCGAGCTTTTTGGGTCATTCGAGAGTAGTGTCGGAACCAGTTATCCCTGCTATAGAAAGTATGCACTGTCTGCTATGCTGTAAAAAGATATTGATGGATTTTGAAAGTCATATCATGCTAAGTATACGTATTTACAAGAGTGTGATCTATGTAGCACGGATACGGATACGCGACACAGATACGACACGACACGGAGACGGCGAAACGGCAAATCTAAAAAATATAGGATACGGAGACGGCTAGGATACGTCGAATAAAAGAATTATTTTTTAAAATATAATTTATTTTAAATTAAAAAAAGGGTCAAACATCAATATTACAAGTTAAATCCCCTCAAAAAAATTATTAAAAAACATGACACAATTCAAACATATTATATTATATTATATATATATCACCGTCTATCCATATTTATTTACATATATATATAATATAATATATTTAAATATATAAAGAAGACAAGAATCTTAATCAGTTCAAGTGCTGATGAGCTGGAGCCTGCCTCTTCAATTTTTGAAGAGACACTAGAAAGGAAGAAGACAAGAAAGGCACTGGGGAAGCTTTTATATGCCTATCTACATCTACATATAATATATAATAATAAATTAATAGTAAAACTGTAATAAAAAGAAAGAAGCAACAACAAAGCAGCGATGTAAGAAGGAGAAGGAGAAGAAGAAGTAACGAACCAGTAGAACAAAGCAGCCAAGCCTTCTCCTCTGCAGATAATCAACTGACGGTCGTCGAAGAAGTCACGAAGTCCTCTCACCTCAACGAAGGAGATGAAGTCCTCTAGCTGTCATCACGAAGCTGTCGCCCTCAAGAAACCCTATCTTCTCCCTCGCAAAGCTGTCGTCGAAACCCCACGAAGCTCTTGTGTTGGTCTCTCTGTGTTTTGGGCTTGGATTGCTAAAGGGTTAGGGTTGTTTATAACTTATTTTCTTAAGTATTTCTTTTTAAATACTCAGAAAAATGACTTTTTTTTAGAAAGACCACCTGGCCGTATCCTTTAAGAGTGTCTTAGAAGTGTCCGCGCGTATCCATGGAGTGTCCATGCCGTGTCCAATATTCAGATTTAATTTAATTAATTCAGACACGGATTATGCCGTGTCCCGTATGTATCCCGCCGTGTCCCACGCGTGTCCGTGTCCGACGAGTGTCAGAAACGCAAACGGCACCTAAAATGGAGTGTCCATGCTACATAGAGTATGATGCATGAATCTATCATCTGTGAAAGAATGCTCATGAGTTAGTGGATATTAACCGTCTTGTCGCTTGTTGAGTACTAGAAGACAAGGTATTTGACTGTGTAGGCTCAGTGCCCCAGTGATCGTCTTTCAGAAGGACCCAGTTTTTCAGTATTTGAGTTCTCTCGAGCTCTCCTTCTCTCTGAAACCATTTTTACCTTCGGCGCCCTCACGGGTTTTCACTGAATCCGGTTATGTGATCATTGTGCTTCAGTGTATCTTGTGACTTTGAAAGTATGTGGCACGCCCGTCGTTTGGAATGATGCAAGTATGTGATCTTGTGAACCCAACAAGGCTTGTATCCATCAAAGTGGACTTTATTGGGTTGTAATGAAGGCCAGGGTCTTGGGATGAGAAATAAATGGATCGCATGAAGGCTCAAAGCTTATTTTGAAAAGTCGGTTGAGAATCCTGAGATCACCTTATGCCCTGCGTCTTTCCTTCTTTTGATTTTGCTCCCTTTTTTTTTTTTTTTTTTTTCTTGTTTGTTTATTTTTCCTTTCGTATTCGTCCCAATCTAGTGTGGGGTACGTTATTGCCGAGTAAAATATGTCCTGGGGAGAATTGTCCCAGTTTGAAGCATATATTCGAGTCAGATCGTATCTTTTGTGGATTTGCTCCAGCTTTGCATTGAGCTTTCTATTTGTTTGTCTTTCTCTTTCTTTTTCCTTTTGGCATTACCCCGGTATAGGGGGCGATCCTCAGGGGTTTAAGTTTGAAAATAAATTATCGCATGACTGAAGTGGGCTAACGAGGGAAAGTAGTATATAGATAGCTGAAATGATTGCCTCTAATCATTTTGACACAAGTCGAGTCGGGTTCAAAGATCACATATATGCATCATTGAAGTTAGAGATCCTGGGAACGCGTATTTACTTTCCTGACTAGGATTGAGGGGCCCCATATGGGCCGACAGTGAACGTGATGACCTCTTTTGCCGAGATGTGGGAGGGACAAAGACTGCCCCAGTCGGTGTACGTCATGATCCTGAGAATGGACCGAGGCGTTCTTGTTCTTGAATGCCGGTTGGCTGCCTGCTCCGTCCTTGTGTACTCAAATGACATCAAGCGGTTGTGAATATGCATTGAGTGCGCCTTTTGTCACCCGATTCTTGGTGAGACATGAGTATCATCATAGGATGAAATGGCCGATTTGTGGACTTGAGTCGTTTCTCGGCATGACCTTGTGTTGATCGTATTTTCAGGTAGAATCGAACATAGCTTTGTTACGTCCGAAAGTCTCGTACGATGTATACGTTGTATACAACAAGTTACACGATAGTCATATCCAGCGAATCATGAGATTTAAAGAATGAGAGCAAGATGATAGTTATTGAATGATGTAAAGAATGAGTTTTGTTTTTTTTTTTTTTCATTTAAAAGTATGTACTTATGCAAAGCAGACAAATCATACATTTAATAGAATGGAGAAACTGCCCCTGTGTGGCATATGACGAGGAGTAATGTTTTAGGATAGTGGGCTGAGTATTGGGTCTCTTACGAGAGTCGTCTTGGACATGACCAAAGGCTTGGGAATGTTTATGGGTAGAAACAGGTCTATTGGTTCAACGGCTTGAGGGTTCGAACAATCGCAAATGCGCTGGTACTGCTCGGATTTAATCTCCTTGGATTTTATCATTCGACCCTGCTCAGGTTTGACGCTTCACATGTTTGGATTCGGAATTTAGAGTTGTTTGGATTGGTTGTTCATTCGGACTTTCTCAATCCGTGGAGAAGTTGGTAATGCCGAGAGTAGGCTGAGCGTACCTGTAGTGGAGGTCAGAAGAAGTAGAGGTAGACGTAAAGTAAGTAAGTCACTGCAAAGAACAGAAACCAGGATTCTTCTCCCAGTGACTCGTTAGAGATGGGAGAGTACTGCCCCAGTGTGATGGTGTGATGTATGTTCCCAAGGTATGAGACGAATCTAGATAGCCTTTCAGCGTCACAAATGTCTTTGAAAAGTGGATTTGTCCTTGGGGAATTATATTTTTGCTTTGAAAGGTGAGAACGAGTTTAGAAAAAATTTGGCAGCCTTCCGGCGCCGGTATGAAGTTTTGGAAAAGTGTATCTATCCTTGTTAAAATGTAAGGAGAGGATAAGTGAGAATAGGCAGCCCTTCGGCGCCGTTATGAAGTTTTGAAAAAGTGTATCAATCCTTGTTAAAATGTAAGGATAGGACGAGTAAGAATGTGCAGCCTTTCGGCGTCGTTTTGAGTTTGAAAAGTTTTTCCGCCCCCTGGTTTGTAAAAAGTCCAGGGGGAAGACAGAAAAGGATCCAGTAGCTCGTCGGCTCCGTTTATTGTTTTTGAAAAGTTTTTCCGTCCCCAGTTTATATAAGGGGAGGATAGAAAAGAATTGGGCAGCCTATCGGTGCCGTATTATGTTTTTTGAAAAGTTTTGAATGTACGTGCATAATGTGACTATGTGGAGGGGTTCACGTCTAATGCAATCTTAATTTAGGCCCGGTTCCCGAACCTTCAAACCTCCAGTGCCGTGGCACCTTCTCAGGTTGGTGGTTCGAGCGGAGGAACTTTCGGTGCTGGTACCGATGGTACTACCGCAACGGCCATACCACTTATTGATCCTCCTATCTAATCTTAAAGGGTTTCAGTTTCAGAACCGGGTTATGTCATGCTTGATGCAAGTGTGTAGTGTGTAGAGCGGTAAAGTACGTCATTGGCCTTGTAGTTTCAGTATGGCATTGGCCTTGCAGTTTCTTTTGAGTCGCAAGTAACTGTACAAACAAGTTTATAACCTAAAAAATAATTATAGAAGTTTAGAGTAGTTAGTAAAAGAAATGCCCCTTTAGAATATGAAAACCACCAAAGTGATGGCATGAGTCCTCTTAAATGGGGGGCGGTCCCTTCATGGGATTGCGACTGCAACCATAACAGAAAAGATAATGGAAGGATTCGTGGAAAGGAATATCCTCAGTAGGTTCGGCATCCCCTGGGTATCGATCAATGACAACGAACGACAGTTTGACACGCCTATATTCAGGCAGTTCTGCTCTAGCTATGGAATTTCAAATCACTATTCATCTCTCGAGCACCCCCAAGCCAATGGAAAGGCCGAAGTGACTAACCGCACTGTACTACAGTCCATCAAGACTAGACTTGAAAAAGCAAAAGGACTGTGGGCAGAGGAATTGCCGAGCCTCCTATGGGCCTATCGGACTACGCCCCGAACCACTACAGGTGAGACCCCATTCTCGCTCACTTATGGCTGTGAGGAGGTTGTCTAAATCGCGCTTGAACTACTGACCTACCGAGTGACACTATAACAACCTAGGCAATGAAGAAGCCCTTAGAGGAGAACTCGACCAAGTAGAAGAAAAGAGGGATCAGGCATATCTCAGAATGGCAGCCTACAAGCAAAGAGTCTTACAGTACTACAACAAGAGAGTGAAGCATCACAGTTTCCAAGTGGGAGACCTGGTCCTCAAAGTAGTGAACCAATCCAAAAAAAACCCGAGTCATGGAAAGCTAGGGCCAAACTGGGAGGTACCCTATAAGGTTACACATATCAACCGGCCGGCTACCTACTGGTTGCAGACAATGGAAGGTCAGGACCTATCGCACCCCTGGAATGTGGAGCACCTACGGAAGTACTACCAATAGATCAAGTTAGGAGCTCTCACAGTAGTTCTTTTTAAGTTGTAATTTCCCGAGCAACTCTTTTCGAGCCCTCATAGTAGTTTCACTGATCAATAAAAGATTATTCTTGAAAGCGATATTCCATAAAATATTCCACAAAAAAAAAAAAAAAAAAAAACACCTCGATTTACCCCGAGGCACCAAAAAAGACCACTATCACGCAGATGGCACAGGACCTCGACAAACGTCGGGGCACTAACTCCCCCTTAGGTCCATAACACCTGCCTTACCAAAAGCTTGGGGGGCAAGAGGGGACAATGGACTAACAGGAAGTCATACTGAACATTCACAGGCCTTGGGGTTAACTAAGTATAAATCCTTAGACAACTCAAGCGCCCACAGCACTCAGAGTTCATACCAGGTTGTTACAGAGCTCAGTATTGACCAGGTATAAACCCTTGAGTTAATACTGAGCATCTACTATCTCGAGTGGGTATTTATAGGACCTACGAAGTGCCCAATTACAGATACTGAGGCAATCCCGAATTCCTACAAGTACCTCGACTGGAGACCTCAGGCTTGAAAATTGCACAAGCACTAGTTACTTAGGCAATCTCGAACCCTATAAGTCCAGGGAAGACCGAGTATTCCCTACTGGTTACAGTCTTAAGCCTTTTGCTAAAATAGGGGCATCACGAGGCTAAACAACTGACCAGTCACGGGCAATTACAAACAAACACAAGCAGTGAAAATACGAGTATGAACAGTTGCTGCAAAAGTGACCTCAAAGGGCCTTTTCATTACTGGTTCAAATCAAACAAGTACAATTCCTTGGGGTAATTATAGTAGCCACCCAAAAAAAATAGTAATAAAATAAACAATAAAAAATAATAATAATACAAGTACAAACAGGTTGGGAGAAGGCTCGGGCTGGTACCTCAGCCCTGAAGGTCGTCCACATCCCAGAAGTCGGACTCCGCTCTTGAGAAAGTTGTGAGGTCCTACTCGGGATGGATCCTCTTCAGGTTCGTGTACCCCTGGAAGAAACCGCCCTCAAACTCCTCCTCTGCTGTTTTCTCCTCCTCGGCCCGAGCGGCTGCAGCATCAGCCATAGCTTTCTTCTCTGTCTCCGTGGCCAAGCTCAGGCAGTGCCGATCTCTCCGCAGAAAGAGCGGCCTCAGCAGCAGTCGCCCTTTCGGCCAGCTCAAGCAGGTGACTCGGCCCCTGTCGCCAGACAACCAGCCTGGAAAAAGGGACAGTCAGCCATCATAAATAGAGGGAAAGGTGGAGAAGAATGAAAAGAATGCAATGGACCAAAAGGCTGGTAAAATGAAGACTTACAAATAAAAGTGGGCAGAAGAAAGCTCGGGAAGCTGGACCGGACACTTTTTCTTTAAACTGCTCAGTATTTTCTCTCTCGGGACAACAGGAAAATGAAATTGCCTAAGGATCCCTTATATGGGTAGCATAAACGGCCCAGATGATCTCAGATCCAATGCCCAGGAATTTTCCCGCTCAAGGATCGACGACTGGCGTCCTCAGGTAGTTAGGTGTTGCTCCGAAAAACGTGCACATTAGTTGCGTAACGTGACAGATGGGTTCGATCACGACAGTCTGGTCACTCTTGCACCGGCCTAGTTGGATTTTGACCAAACCAACCCTTTCCTGACACGTGGCAAGTCACACCCCGAGCTCCCGAGTTACTAGCCCGGGATAATCATCCGAATTACTAAGGCGATCGGTCCAACCCTGAGCACTAGGCCCTAGTTGTACAAATTTCCAAGCCTCATTTGATGAAGCACCAATTTAGCCCTGGAAATGGGTGGCAGCTGATACGAACTAAAATGGTTGACCAGTGGAAGCAGAGCGTGGTGACCACATCAAAGAGCGCGAGCTTGAAGCCGGCGTCCAACAAAGCTGGTTCCTCTGTCCCCGACCGAGCCGACCGGCACGATAGGTCACGTGGACCCCGACCTACAGTTCGGGGATGTCGCTGAGGCACAGCCCATTACGCGCAAGGCTCATCCAATCCTAAGGACACGATCTGAACTATCCAGGCAGTTTCCTACTCTAGCTAGAAGACTAATGGAATGTATAAACAATTTCCTAATCACATTAGGGAAGTCACGTGATTTATGTAAATCAAATCCTATCAGATTGTATTGCCTTATCTATGTAATTCCCCTGTATGAGTAGGCCTCTTGCATGTATAAAAGAGACCTCTCACCCCCTTGTAGGGGGGACAGTTCAATCTGCACAGCACACATCTAGCATCCTTATTCGACTTGCCCGGCTAACCTCTGGTAGTTCCAGTCTCTTGTTGGTTCACCAAGGGTCACCGGCTGCTTTACAATATAGTAGAAGTGCTCAGACACACCCTTGGACGTAGGTCTCTTGATTAACACCGCCGAACCACATACAAATCTCTCTTTTCCTTTTTCCTCATTTTATATCACGTCATCCGACGTCATCTTTTCTCTTGCACCAAAATTAGGCATCATCAATTTTGATAATGGGGTATGGGTTTGCACTTGTTATAAATTCTTGGTCCTAATTGTTATCCAGTTGTCCTGGTCAGTGGTTAGTTAATCAGGCGATTTTTGTTTTTAATTATTGATGTACTTTATAAAAGACAAGTTCAAATAACATCATCCATTTCAATTATACACGTGAATTGCTAGAATTATAATAAAGCTGGCAAGCTTTACAGACCAAAGCAAGTGTGTGATTAAGCGTGGCACGTCATGGTTCAGCTACGCTGATGTGTGCGTTCATACGAATTTTTTTCTGGTTTCAAGTTGCTTGGTTTGTTTTACTGTTCGAAAGCTGAGGATATATGCATTCTATCCGTTTATCCTCATTGTCTTCCCATGTTTCTCTCTTCTTTGAGCTTATCCTTGCTATTCGACTTCATACTTCGTTTCTTCAATTCCTTGTTTAATTTTCATGTCTATAGGCTTTTGTACTGTGCAAAATGATTTTGTCTTTTGACTGTTTCAAGTAATAAATATAACTACATTTTCTTTATATAAACTCCTCTCATTGCTTCTGTATATGCAAATTTTCAGCCAAATATCCTATTATTCTTTTCTTGTAGTTAGTTATGCATATACTGAATTTAAATATATATTCTGTTTTCTCTTCACCTTTGTGGAATGTGGAAATGGTCTTTTTATTCTAACTGGGCCTTTTTAAATTCTATAAACATTTAAATGCCTTGTCATATGTAAATTTTGAGGAAGTTTGAGAAAAACTATTTTGCTTTCAAGGTCAATAGCAATGATTTGGCTGAGATAGAAGGTGGGGAGGTTGCTATCACAAACTTGAATTCCTGCAATGGACCTGATTTTGTTCTAGAACTTCATTTTCGCTTAAATCAAGACCTTGTTGCTACAAGTAGCCCAGGTTAGCAGTATGAGCATATTCTCTATCATCAGAAGAATGATAAGATTGTCTTTTTGTTTTTGGGTACTCTTGATTGATGGGATAAGCAATCATGCATTTGATTGAACTAATTTCTCTTACTTTTTAATATTTAATTTATTCATGTTGATTGTTGCATTGGCTTGATGGAATGCAAGCTTTTAGTTACTTTTGTACTACCTAAAACTTCAATCTCCCCAGGAGCAAGAGCATCTGGAGACGCAAATGCACGTCTGAAATGTGTTTACTTCCCGGTTGTTGAGGTATGTTTGGCTTGTATTTCTGAAAGGCCCTGTGAACTTTGAAACCGTTCCTTCTAGTGGAGCGATGTGTTCGTATATGATTATGTAATTGATTATTTCTGGCGGTAATTATAGGGTAAAGAGAGAATTGAAAGAATATTGGATAAGTTAGAAACAGAAGGATGTGGAGTCACAGAGAAATTTGAATCCTTCAGTCGTGTATCAATTCGGCGATTGGGTCGTCTACTTCCGGATGCTCGCTGGGTCAGTTATTCGAATTGCGTTTTGCGTATTGTAGAATGTTAGGTTGTGAAAATAATGATTCAGCTCTTTTTTTTTTTTTTTTAAAACACTGTATGAAAGCTGTTACAATCTGTGTGGCATTTGTTTTGAAATCACTTTTCGTTTTTTTTCTTTTTTCTTTTTCTTTTTAGTGGAAATACCTCAACTTTAATTACCTAGAATCTTATCTGTAGTGTTATGAATTTTTTACTCTTTGCACTAAAATCACTCAAGTTGCTTATCCCTGAACTGGTACGCACTGTCAAGCTAAACTCTGAAATGGAAAATAAGGGACGATTCAAACCCAAAACAAGACCATTTAGAAGGGAGGTATATGATATGTACCCATCAGCCTCTAGTCTTGTATTCTATTAACTTGATTAGGTTTTGCAAGTGAACTCAACTTCATTGTTTGGAAATTTCCGTTAGACGGCGATGTGTTATACTTTTGTTGTAAATCATGATTCTGTTGTTCGTCTAGATGAAACAAATTTTTAGTCCAATTATGTTATCTGAGGGCAAAAGACTTCTTTAATTTACTTTAGAAAGGTGGACTAAACTGCATATGCAAGTGTTATACTTGTATTTGACACTTGATTACGTTTCAATTGCTGTGTGTTTTATGCATTCTGTTTCTGCCTATCTTCATAGTCGTTGAGTGAGTCCCTTTCATTTGTTAGGAAGGTGAGTAATTTTGACAACTTATGCAATCCGTATTCTTTAATGCAGTCAGGGCTTCCTTTTATGGAGCCTAGACAAAGGGTGGGAGAAAGGGCTAGACTGTTGAAGAGATGTTGCCTTAGAGTCAAATGCTTTATTGGTAATGAAATAACTATAGTTGTTTACACAATACCTCCATTCATGTCTATCGTGAATACATATTAGTTTTTTGTGCATCGTCAGTATGCTTCAGCAGATGTTTTTGTGTGCAGAGACTGATGCTGGCTTCAATCCAACACCCTCTAAGGTATAGATTATTTTGGCCTCTAAACACGCTTGCAGTTTGCATGTGTTTACGTGCTCCTTTAAGTTCTCAAGATACATGCACATAGATACACATATCACACATGCTTGCATGTAGCAATTAGCGTATGCCTTACATTACCAACTGCTGTAGATGTCAATTTAATTTATGTTTTGTTTATTCATTCTGTCTCCTTTTGCTTTAATGATGATGACCGGACCAACTACTCTTTTAGACTGATCTGGCACACCACCACCCTTATACAACTGCTTTAAGGAACTTTGGTAATGTACCCAAGGAGAAAGAGAAAGGTAATGTTTCTTACATTTTAATCTGGGTTGTGCTGGTTTTGAGATGTCTTTCTAGCTTAACCGTGAAATAAATTTGAAAATGTACCTGTAGAGGTAAATATTGAAATTTATAGAGATGGCAAGCCATTGAGTCTTTTGCAACTGGAGAGGAAGTATCAGGAGTGGATTGATCAGATGCATGGTCGTTATGATGAGGAAACTGTTTATGGCGAGGATGAGCCTGTTATTGTAGTCGTGTCTCCCTCGAACAAGAAGAGTCTTGGCATTTCTTTGGAGGGTAAGATTCTGTGATGTATCAGATTCTTATAATATTTAGCTTTCTATGTTTGAGTGATTATTTTGTTTTAATGAAAACTCTAATATCTGAACATTTTGTTCAAAAATGCCAAAGGGTCTGTTTGGGAATGCTTAAAATGGGATTTGGCTTAATCCTAGTCACTTTCTATCTGATTTTCATAAGAACCAAGGTTGTAATGGTTTGCCTAAGAATCAGTTTTCAGAGATATATTAAACTTTGCCGACGACTTATGTGCAAGAAATGGACATTCACCAAACACTTTAATTTATAGTAGAGAATCACTTATTAACCAAAGTTCTTTGCCTTCCCAAATAGCTAGGCCTGTCTCTACTCTCTAGTCTGCCCCTCCCAACATCCCACATAAGCGGTACCCTTAGGGGTGGACACGAGCCAAGCCGAGCTTGCTCGCGAGCTTTTTCACATGCTCGCTAGCTTGCTCACAAGCTCAAATGAGCCGAGTTTACAAGTGCTCGCGAGCTTTTTCGCGCGCCCTTTAAAACTATATAGTTTGATGATAAATCAGTCATTTATCAAGCCTATTTACGAGGTTTGTCATATTTTCTCTAAAATTATATAGTTTTATAATATATATACACACATAAGTCACTATACAAGCTCTTTATCAAACCTATTAACGAGCTTTTTTACAAGCTTGCTCGCGAGCCTTAATTGATTGTATTCAGGAGCTCAAATGAGCGAGCCGAGCCTAGCCTTTATCGAGCTGAGCTTCGAGCCCTTGTTGAGCGGATCTGTTCGTGTCCGCCCCTAGGTACCCTCACTGGTTAATGGCCCTTTTGATGAATACTTATGACTGTTATATTACTACGCTTTTATCTTGCAGTTGTGAGGGTTCATAAAGTTATTCGGAGGAAAGGAATATCATGGAAGTCAGGACAGAATGTCAAAGTTCTCAAGGGAGCATGCACGGGATGCCACAATAAAAATGTGTATGCTACAATAGAATATTTTCTGGTTGAAGGATTTTCAGGGGATTCTGGTGGTAAGTAATCTATTCAATATTGCATACATTGGATTTGGTTGTTCCTCAGATGTTATTTATTTCTCTTCAGCTCTGATGCAGGACACTTAAAAAAATTGTGAATATAGATAGATTTGATGGATGTGATGAACGGTTAAGAGAAATAAGAAAAAGTATGGGAATCCACCAAGAATAACTTTTGGAATCCACCAAGACCTTAGGCTCTCAAAAGCAGCTACTCAATTTTTATTCATCATAAACTCTCCGGCCCTTTTTTTTTACATAGGTATGACATCTAATTTATAGGAATAAGATAAGATACCTAACTAAGCAAACTTCCTAAAATCAAAAACTTCCAAAAAGATAAAATTTCCTTAAGGATAATTTATGCTGAATCAAAACTACTTAAAAGATAATATTCTTTGAAGATCTTTATTGCTAGATAATATTCTAAAGAGAGATTTCTTAAAGCTAAATAAATTACATTGTCCTCCCGGATCAAATACAATTATTATGAAAATCTCCTTTTGATCCCTATCAACCTTCCGTGTCTGCGAAGAACTCGACTCTGGCGAGTTAGACAGTTAAGCTCGGAAGAATTAGGAACAATCACATGATGGTGGAGTTTCTGCAAATGGACAAAGGTTAGCTCCAAGTCTGTGGAAGGCACTACTTGGGTTGGAACTCTTGCGAGTGAAGTTAGGGGAGGAAACACGTACTGCATATGAAAATTAGGGTTACTAACCACACTTAGTGACAAGTCTAACAAATTTGCTTTTAGCCATTTGGATGGACACAAAACAACTTTGTGTGACAAAAAATGTAGAGCTATCATCCAATACTATCTTGTATGGTTGTGGGTGCGGAGAAATTGGAAGATTGAGTCTTTTAATGGCGGATTGAGAAATAACGTTCATGGGAAGTGTCTCATCAATAACAACTTTACAACCAATATCCGAGCATTGGACGGCTGAAAGGTACTAGTGACTTGAGTGGGACAAAAAATGAGATAGGTCTACATGTTTATTTAAGGCGGACCTTTATTTGCAATATTAAATGACTCGCCAAAATAGACGTACTACACAGCATTTCAAAGGAATGCGTCACGTGTGGCAATTTTGGACGAAGACTGAGCCAATGCTTGAAATCTGATTGTAAAATCTCTGAGTGTGCACACTGGCAAAATAATAAAGAAATTCCAACTCTTTCTTTAATTCAAATCCATCTCTTTACCACCACCACCACCACCCTTCCCGAGTGGAAAATTTGAACGAAGCACTGAGCCAATGCTTGAAATTTGATTGAGAAATCTCCGGGTACCCGCACGTTAAAATTTCCAACTCTTTCTTTCTTTCCCTTTTTTTTTTTTTTTAAATTCAGCTCCATCTCTCTGTCTCCTTTCTCCCCCCTTATCTCGTTATATATAATAAAAAAAATACAATAAAATGAAACATAATATGACAAAATAAACCAAAAGATAATGAATTATAATATAATAAAATAAATCGACAGAAAAACTGTGGGCTGGAATCGAGGTCAGAAGTGAGCTGCTGGCTGGTTTGGTAATTTGGAGAAAGGGCTGTTTTGGTTGGGCTAAAAATAAGTGGGTTGTGGACTGGTTAATGGGTATAGATACGGATATGGGTTTTTCTTTTGATTCAGGCTATTAGTTAGGTCATGGGTGTATAAGTGGCTAAGTGAGCTGGATTCATAGTAAATAAAACGAAGGGCTGGGCTGGTTTGTTAAAATGGGCTTTGTTTCCTTCAGAAAGAATGGACTGGGCTGTTGGGTTTGTTGGGTGGTTGAACTGGGTAACTATTGTAAAAAGAACTCGGGCTTGTGCTAATATAATAGGGAATGGGCTGGGTTAAGAGAAAAAATGGGCTGGGCCTTTATATTTTACGAAAGAGAAGGTTTTTTTTGGGCCCTTAAAAGAGATGGTTTGGGTCTCTTTTCCACATCGGTGGAATGCTTCGATGAACAGAGGCAACTCATCTCAGCTCGCACATGAGAGAGTTTGGCTGAAGGCCAGAGAATAGCCGTGATGGGGTTGCGATGCAATGGCTAGGGTTCTTGTGGGTGCAACAACTCAATTTTTATTCATCATAAACTTTTTTTTTTTTTTTTTTAAACATAGCTATGGTACATGAACAAGATACATAACTAATCAACAATTTCCCTAAAATAAAAAACTTCTCAAAGATAAAATTTCCTAAGAATAAATATTTTTCTAATTCAAAATTGCTTAAAGATAATGTTATTTAAAGATCTTTATTCCTAATAAATATATAGATAATATTCTAAAGTAATAAATTATGCTACTCTCCCGCATTAAAAATACAATTATTATGAAACTCTCTTTTTAATCCCCATCAATGATCTCAGTTCTAGTGTCACTTTATGTCCTTTTGTGGCCATCGGGAAAGTTTTCACCTCATATGCCTTACCTGTTATTATATCTTGTCAAGAATTCTACTACAATTTGTCCTTGGAAATTTGTTTAAACTAGCCTAGTGTGTTTCTTTTTTCAGTTGGGGAAGCTAGACTTATTTGTAGGTATGTCAAACTTTTTTCTTGCTTTGTTTCTCCATTTATTTCTTTTTAGGGTATATTACATTTCGTACTCTTGTAGTTTGGCTGTCATGTCATTTTAGTCTTTGCAGTTTCAAGTTTGTCAATTTGGTACTTAAAATTTCAGTTTAGGTTCAATGTAATCCATTCATCAATTTTTTTTTTACAATTTTTGACAGTTTTAAGTTCAATATAGTCTGTAAAGTGTAATTTCTCAGAGTAAATTTACTATTATGCCCCTAACAATACCTCAATTTGCATCGCATGACCAATTTCTGTCAAAAATTGTATGAAATTTTTACATATGGACTATATTGAACCTAAACTGAAACTATAAGGACAAAATTGATAAAATTGAAACTATAGGGGCTAAAATGACATTACACCCAAACTACAGGGGTATAGAATGTAATTTACCCTTTCTTTTTATGTTTTAAATTTTATTCATTCTTTAGAAGTTTTCTTATATTTTCTGTAACTGTATTGGTATGAGAAGGCAACTAGGTGTCCCTGAGAATAATGGTTGCATCCTTGCAAAGGATAATGACAATCTCAGGATAGATATCCGCGACTCTATGTGCTTGCCCATAAGCGTGATTGATTCTGGGAAGGTTAGCCCATTTAGTCTCATGTTGCCCTATATCTTGAATGATATACCACTCGGATTTTTTCTTTCTTATATTAGTCTATGTATGTTAGTGTCTAGCTATTGAAACTTCCGTGTGGACTTACCAACTTCATAAGCACGAGCAGAAAGCTCCATCCACAATTGACATACTGACTGCAAAACACTGTGAACAGTTGGAGGTTGAATGGGTTAGTCTATCCTTGCCTTTCTCAGTCATCTATTTTGAAACGTCGAGGCTGTAGTATCTCCCCCCGCCTTTACATTGCTGAGAAGATGAATAAAGGCGTGCTCGGAATGACATTTTCAGAATGGATTCGGCTAATTATAATTGCATTGTCATCTACTCGCCTTCATTTTCGACGTATTTTAAAGATACATTTTTCATGTTTTCGAAAACCAAGTCTAGCTTGCTTCCGCTTTTAAGTAGGACGTGTTGTTTTGCACATGAGGACATGAGTTGGGGATTGTCGGAACCCCATGCTCCTTAGATTCTGCTGCAAATAACTCTCCACTGTCCATCTTTATCCATAACTCTTTTTTTTTTTTTCTTCTCTCTTTCTAAAGTACTTCAATATTTATACATGTACCACAAAAGAACAAAAGTTACTTCCATTCCAAATGCAGCACAGTGAAATATATTTCCATTGTCTCAGCAAGCAGGTGGAACACTATTTTTGCCATCTTTCCTTTTTAAGTCAGCCACTGTAATAACAATGTATTTTAATGACCTAAGTTTCTTATTCAGGCCTTACCTACTGATGCTACTACGGTTTATGCCGGACATGTTCCTCCCAAGAAAATTGTTGCAGTTGTTCGCCCTGCCTCTTTTAATTCTGCAAGTGCATCTAAAATCTTGGATCAAAAGTACATCGTGAAGGATAGTTTAGAGATGGCTATAGAAGTCAAGTTGAGATCGGAAGATAAGAATCCCCAAGCTGTTGACCACATATATTCTGGACGTGTAACACCTTCATCTCTTAAAGGGATTCATGGTTTTTACATATTTACACTGGGAAGCAAGTGTCGTAACATATTTCAAAAAGCTGGTGTTTACATATTTTCATTCTCTCTTGTAAGTATGATGCTAAAATCGTCTTTCTAAATATAGCATACTGGATGTTGTACTTTGAAACCATTTCTGACTGCATTTCACTGTGATGGGAATTCTGTTTGGTAGAGAGGGTCAAAGATTTCTGAAAAAAGAGTACAGGTTATGGTTAAAGCATCGTCTGAGGTTGGGAGTTGGGGACTTTTGAGTGAGGAGCAGAGTGAGAAACACAGTGTGAGGTAAGGCACCTATTACTTTTGAGCTCCTGATGTCTTGAACTTTGTTGCTTATGCACCCTGTGACGTCAGCCTAGCTCGTCTGGATGATCTACTATGTATTTGTTGTTCAAACATTTCTAGTTATTTTTGAGGACCTTTTTTGTTTCCTCGTCGTTTTTTTTGGGTGTTAAAATTTTTTTCTTCTCATTTTGGTAATATTAAATAATCGAGGCCATCTTGAGTAACTTGTTTGGATAATGTGTGGTTCTTAGTGACACATCACATGCGATGCTATATGTATTGAGAGGAAACCACGGACATTAGATACATGCATGATGTTATGACATAGCCATAATTTGACTAACTTTTTGCGGTTAAAAAAAGAAGAAAAAGTCTTTGTATCCAGTTAACTGCTAAGTCTCTCCTTGGGGTTGTCTCATTTCCTGCCCTTATTTTATTTTCTATCATAACCTTTCCTGTGTACTTTCATTAAAGAACTATCAAGTAAAACCTAAAGGTAAGACTCTCTTTCTTACTTAGCTTGGTGAAGTTTGCAAACACCTTGCGCTAGCAACATAACTACAATGTCTAGAGATAATCTAATTTAGCGTAACGTGCTCTAATTGTGGCATTGGAGATAAAATGAGAGATAATAACTGGATTTGTTAGCTCTTTTTCATTAAGACCAATAATTGGACTGGCGAGGAACAATGTCATGGTCCACATTAATGATAATTTTGGGGGATGTTAGAGGACACGTGAATGCGTAATATGCTTTTTAATGCAATGTGAAATAATATAACCAAATGTTTAGAAAGAATATCAAAGATGTTCTTGCCGGTAGAGAGGCCGAAGGCCCATTAGGTAGAGAAACTTGGTGGTGGAATGGGAATGAGGAAGTCGAAGTCATAATAAAAGGCATAAAAGCAATAACGGAGTGTGTTAAATTTTAGAGTATATGAAGAAAGGTTCGCTAGATACTATAATCTAAGTGACTGACATAAAAATGTCTGAAGTATTGGTGTGCAATGATCTTCATTCTAAGTCAGATGGGATATCTATGCAGCTGAAATTGTTGAACTTTGCTAAGTCAAGGGAGAAGGATAAGTAGATAATTTAAAAGTTGTTGAATATGATGAATTGTGTTTTTGGTAAAACTTAGGTTTCTAACAATAGTTAGAACCTTTTATATTAACCATAAAAGAGAAGAGTACAAATATTACAAATAGGTCCTTAGACTTATAACATAATAACAAAACATAAATACAAACTAACTCTAACGCTCCCCCTCAAGCTGGTACAAAAATATCTCTCATTCCCAGCTTGTCCAGGATAGTATGAAACGGACAACTCCCCACGGCTTTAGTAAGAACATCAGCAACTTGATCGCAAGACTTCACAAAGGGAACACAAATAGTACCACTAATAATATTTTCTTTGATGAAGTGACGATCAATCTCTACGTGCTTTGTTCTATCATGTTGAACAGGGTTATGAGCTATACTGATGGCTGCTTTGTTGTCACAGTATAGTTTCATAGAATCTGTCAGATCGATCTTCAAGTCCTTCAGTAAAGACTTGATCCATAATAACTCACAAATACCTTGGGTCATAGCCTTAAATTCAGCTTCTGCACTAGACCTAGCCACAACATTCTGCTTCTTACTCCTCCAAGTAACAAGATTACCTCCTACGAACATGCAGTACCCTGAAGTGGACCTCCTATTTGTAATAGAACCAGCCCAATCTGCATCAGTGTATGCTTCCACCTTTAGGTGGATATGTCTCGCAAAGTGTATGCCTTTTCTAGGAGCAGACTTTAAATACCGCAGAATCCGGAAAACGGCCTCTTGATGTGACTCTCGTGGAGAATGCATGAACTGACTAACAACACTAACTGCAAAAGCAATATCTGGACGAGTATTAGACAGATAAATGAGTTTACCAACAAGTCTCTGATAACTTCCTTTGTCCACTAATTCCCCACTACTGTCATCGCCGAGTTTCTGATTAAGTTTCTGATTTTGTTCCATAGGGGTATCGCATGCTTTGCTGCCAAGCATCCCTGTTTCCTTCAACAAGTTAAGAACATACTTCTTTTGGGAAATAAAAATTCCATATTTGGACCAAGCAAGTTCGATTCCAAGAAAGAACTTCAAGGCACCCAAGTCTTTAATCTCAAACTCAGTGGCTAACTGCTTCTTCAACCTTTCCATTTCTTCCAAGTCATCTCCTGTCAGCACAATATCATCAACGTAGACAATAAGAACAGTAGTCTTACCCTGCGATGAGTTTTTGATGAACAATGTGTAATCCGCATGACTCTGTATGTATCCAAACCGAAGCATAGCCTGTGTGAATCTCTCAAACCAGGCTCTAGGGGACTGTTTGAGGCCATACAGTGATTTTCTAAGTCTGCAAACTTTCCCATCTATCTTGGAGTCCTCGAACCCTGAAGGAATATCCATGTAGACCTCTTCTTTTAAATCACCATGTAAGAAGGCATTCTTCACATCAAACTGGTGAAGAGGGCAATCTTGGTTGGCTGCTAAGGAAAGAAGGATTCTAATTGAGTTTATCTTTGCGACAGGAGCAAAGGTCTCCTCATAATCCACCTCATAGGTCTGAGTGAACCCTTTTATCACCAACCGAGCTTTATACCTCTCAATAGAACCATCAGCCCGATGCTTCACAGTGTACACCCACTTGCACCCCACAGTCCTCTTTCCTTTAGGTAGCGTGGTCAACTCCCAAGTACCAGTCTTTCGAAGAGCTTTCATCTCCTCGATTATGGAATGTTTCCACTTGGGATCAGCAAGAGCTTCCTGTACATGGTTAGGAACACTAACAGAGGAAATTTTTGAAAGGAAGGCTTTATATGAAGGAGAGAGATGAGAATAAGACACAAAGTTAGATATAGGATGTTGAGTACAGGATCGAGCACCTTTTCGAACAGCAATAGGAACATCTAACTCATCTAAGTAAAAAGAGGGTATATCAGAGGAATTATCTGAATCTTCATCACTTAGAGAGGCAGGCAGTGGTAGTGGAGGAGCAGGAGTAGTACTAACTTCTGGAGTCTCTTCGATTTTTCTTTTACTCCATGTTCCCCTAGAATAAACTCTCCACTCATTCTCCCCTCGCCCCTCAATTTCCTCTTCTTCTTCAGGCTCCCTCTCACTTTTCTCACTTTCTCTCTCTGGTTCAACTCTCTCTACTTCGGTCTCTTTTGGCTCAACACTCTCTACCTCAATCATCGTAGGTAAAGGCAAAATCGGTATCTCTTCACATCTTGTCTCCCCCTGAAGAGGTACCGGAGAATCGAGGAAGTAAGACTGGGACTCACAAAATGTGACATCCATAGTGACGAATCACTTTCTAGACGGCGGATGATAGCACTTGTAGCCCTTTTGAGTTGGGGAGTAACCAACGAACACACACTTAATGGCACGGGGGTCTAATTTTCCACGGGTTGGGCTGTGGTTGTGAACAAAGCAAACACAACCAAAGACACGAGAAGGAATGGATGGTGATGAGTGAGAAAGAACCTTTAGGGTGTTCTCTTATCCAACACACGAGTAGGGAGTCGGTTGATAAGGTAAGCTGCGGTTAACACCGCCTCACTCCAATAGGAGCGAGGAGCTTGAACCTGGAAGAGTAAAGACCAGGCAACATCAAGAAGGTGATGATTCTTACGCTCAGCCACTCTATTTTGTTGTGGAGTGTTAGTGCAAGAGTTTGGTGGATAATCCCATGGGAATCGAAATACTTCCCTAGACCCGAATCAATATACTCACCCTCATTATCAGACCTTAAGACTTTCACTACCGCCCCGAACTAAGTACTTATCATTTTGTGAAAATTTTGAAAATTTGAGAAGACTTCTCGTTTTTCCTTCATCATATACAACCACGTAGTTCGTGAGTAATCATCGATAAAAGATACAAACCACCTGTGACCCTTCAAGGATATAGTGCGGGAAGGACTCCAAACATCAGAATGAATTAATGCAAAAGGAACCGAACTTTTAATATTACTAGGAGCATAAGAAGCTCGAAAAAGTTTCCCAAGTTCACAAGCATCACAAAAAAAATTTGAGTTTGAGCTACCTGCATTATCAAAAAGAGAAGGGAACACATGTTTAAGTAAAGACAAGGAGGGATGGCCTAATCTCCTATGCCACAACACTAAATCTTCCGCTTTATTTTTCAAAACAACGGTATTAGTAGCAAGCTTTTCTCCCTCATCCAAATTCGTCTCTCCCTCTTCCAGGATATAGAGTCCCTGTGTCTCTCTACCACTACCAATCACCCTCTTAGTGATAAGATCCTGAAAGACACAGTGAGAGGGAAAAAAGGTTACAGAACAATTTAAATCCCGAGTAATACGACTCAAGGATAAAAGATTATGAGAGAAACTAGGGACATGTAAAACAGAGGTCAGAGATAAGGAAGGAGTGACACGAATAAGACCTTTCCCCGAGACGGAGGAAAAGGTACCATCGGCAATTCTAACTTTGTCTTAACCTAAACAGGGCTTATAATCACAAAAGAAATCAGAAGAGCGAGACATATGGTCAGAAGCACCTGAATCAATGATCCAATGAGAAGATGAAAGTGAAAGAAAGGCTCTTGCAGGAGTGACAATGTTACCTGATTGTGCAAAAGAGGATAAGGTACTAGCGGCTGCCGATGAAGTACATCGATTCATCAAATTCTTGAGAGTGTCAAGCTCGGCAAGAGATAACTGACCCTGATCAGAAGTAGGTGCAGTATCGCCACTCGGTGGAGTCTCAGTATCAGCAGTAGTATGATGAGCACGAGTATCACCTCCTTGGCCGCCCGAACGACCTCCACGACCGCCCCTACGACCACCACCACGACCACCCCGAGCACCAGGGGGACGACCATGAAGGCTCCAACAATTGGCTCGAGTGTGATGGGGCCGATGACAATTATCGCAAATCACGATAGGCCGGTGTGAAGGAGTAGACTATGGGGTCCCCTCTCTAGGCGGGAAAGAAATAAGTGCAGAGCGCTCAGTGGAAGCAGATGGAAGCATAACAGAACGACGACTCTCTTCGTTCTGAACATAAGCAAAGGCCTCCTGGAGAGGAGGAATGGTATCCATCCCAAGAACCCGACTACGAACATCATCATAATTGTAATGAAGCCCCTGAAGAAACATAAAGACCCGTTGCCTTTCCAAAAATTTCCGGTACTCCTCTGCATCAGTGGTACAGACTGGCTGGAAAGAGTGCAGGTGATCAAGACGATCCCAACTAGTAGCACGTGAGGTGTAGTATTGGGTGACGGTCATATCACCCTGCTCCGAACGGTCAATGGAGCGGAGTAGCTCAAACTTCTGAGTATAGTTCCCCTGTCTAGAAAATGTGGAGGCAACGGTGTCCCAAATAGCTCTAGCGGTCTTCATACGATAAAAACTTTCACCAATCTCAGAGACCATAGAATTGATGAGCCAAGACATGATAATGGAGTTTTCAATCTCCCACTTATCATATCCCTGATTAGTAGTAGAAGGGACTGTAACACGCCCATCCAGATGTCCCATCTTCCCACGCGCCTTTAGATAAAGTTCTACCGCCTATGACCATTTCAAGTAATTTTGGCCATTGAACGGGACGGTAGTAATTTTGAGGTTGGGATCTAAGGGAGAAGCCACGGTTTGAACGGTGGTAGTAGCCGTTGGTTTGACGAGGTCAGACATAATTTCGTGTCCCGAAAGGAAAACCCACAAAGTATGAAGGAAGACGAAGGAGATTATGAGGAAAAATCTTTACAAAACAAATCAAGGGTCCATAGAAGGACCTAAGAACAAGGAACCAAAGAAGTCACCAAAATAGCACTTAAGCAATGTTGCTGGGAATGAATTTGCTCTATTAGGTGTGTAGAAGGGGTAAAGATATGTGGATAATCAGGCCAGGGTGATCGGTTGAGTATCTATGGTGATTAGGGAGCTTCGGCTAGGTCAGGGTGATGGTTGGGAGGTGTGGCGCAAGGTCAGGGTGATGGTTGGGGTTCGGCGCAAGGTCAGGGTGATGGCTGGGGCTCGGCGAGGGCCAAGGTGGTGCTAGGAAGGGGCGGCGCGACGCAGCCTATGGTGGTGGGGAGGGTGGACGCGCAGCTTGTAGTGGTGGTTTAGGGTTAGGGTTTGTGTAATGGTGGCTTTGATACCATGATGAATTTTATTTTTGGTAAAACTTAGGTTTCTAACAATAGTTAGAACCTTTTATATTAACCATAAAAGAGAAGAGTACAAATATTACAAATAGGTCCTTAGACTTATAACATAATAACAAAACATAATTACA
This sequence comes from Hydrangea macrophylla, assembly GCA_033977485.1. NCBI lineage: Eukaryota > Viridiplantae > Streptophyta > Magnoliopsida > Cornales > Hydrangeaceae > Hydrangea > Hydrangea macrophylla. The sequence goes on along the minus strand of CM066992.1, from coordinate 50,979,189 downwards.
AACCAACTCTAACAGAATAAAGATCATATGGGTAGTTTTGGTTTAAAAGATGTAATAACCACAGAGATTATAGATTATCAATTTTCATTTCCTTGGTACTTGTGTGGTAATGTGAAAATATTTTTTGAAAATAATCAGGAAGGCTATTGGGTGAATGGTTTTGATGTGAATTTTCAAATTTGAAGCTCATGCTCTCTCACTCTCGGCCTGAGTCTCCCTCCCATTCAGCTCCAACTCCATGTATTGGTCACTTAGATTGTAACAAGGCTTTTATGTGTTCAATTTAAGAATGAGTTTTTTAGAGTTATTACTAAAGGTATAATTCTTAAATGAATTTTCAATGAATTTATAGTGAAAAAAATTATTGGACATCCCAAGAAGGAAAGACAAACAAACAGATTGGAACAAATTTGTTATGTTAATTAAGCATAGTTTTTCTTTAGCTTCAATGTTTTAACTTGGGAAATAAAACCAAGTTTCTGAAATGAACATTTTGTGCAACAACTACCCATACAAATTATTGTATCTACAATGGGAAAGAGACAGAGAGTGGTAAAATTCTCCCCATGAATTTTGAATTTATATATTTAATGAATTAGTGTAATAATGCTCCAAAATATATATTTTTTCTTATACTAGAGATGTAACTTTTAATGCTGCATTTGACTTATTTATCTAATATTTATTGTGGAAGACAATTTTCTTGCGTGGAGGAGTTTTGGAAGTGTGGATTGGGTAGTTAAGGTGCCAAAATTGTTCACCACGAAATAGTTATTCTTGTTTGTGGGAGAGGATTTTCGAGATAATATATCAAGTGAAAGACGAGTCATTCTAAGAACAAGAGAGGAGTGGACAAGTGTGTTGCAAGAAATCATAGTGTATATCTCAAGCAACTATAATAATACAAGGTTGAGAATCCACTGTCTGCAAGAGGTACTGTTAGAACTTATTATTTAGTGTACTGCTTTATTTTATTTTTTTCCTTATAAGGGTATTTGTGTAATTGTCATTCTAGACTAATATATAATATACAGGAGGCTCATTAGTCTCCTAAGTTCTTCCCTAATTATTTTCTACATGGTATCATAGCCACCCTAAAGTAGGGTTACAACCACCATAATCACCACCACCTGCGCCACATCCATCTCCTCCATCGCCACCAACAAACCCAGCCTTAGGGGGTGCGCCAACACCTCTCTATAGCCTCCTAGCCCTAGTCTAACCCTAGGCACCTCCCCTACCCTATGCCGCACCACCTACCACCCTCCAGCCACTAGCTGAAGGTCACCCATGACTTTTTGATGCCTGCTTAGCCTTCTACCTTCTCCTTCCATCCAGCCGACAGTCCCAACACCGCCTTCGGTTTTGGTTAACTTCTCAGCAGTTCTTTGGTCCTTTCATGGGCCATTAATCAGATAAGCAGTTTTTTGGTGGATCCTTTATGGTAATTTGATTTTTTCTATTTCGTGGGTGCTACTATTCTGTTGATTTTTCTGATTTCCCTAGTGAGGTGATTGTTGTGGGTATCTTATTTCTTTGAGATTATTCACGATGTTTGACGACCCTGAGAAATCCACCGTGACCTCTCTTTTTAATGGCCATAATTATGTGGCATGATCTGGGTCTATGGTTATGTACCTGAAGGGCTGAGGAAAGATGGGTTACATCAATGGAAAGATTAAAGCACTTTCCACCGAGGATGCCACCTATAACAAGTGGGAGATGGAGAACTCCACTGTTATGACTTGACTCTGTCATTCTATGAAGCCTGAGATAGCTGAAGGTTTCTTGGATATGGAGACTACCCAGGATATTTGGGAGACCATGGACAATACTTATTCTCGCAAGTAGAACTCAGCACAGATTTTTGAGTTACGGCGATTGATTGGTAGATCCGAACAGGGTGAGTTGAGTGTTCTTCAGTACTACACTTCTCTCTCCAGCAATTGGAAACGATTCGATCACTTGTTAGACTTCAAGCCTGCTTGTCCTGTTGATTCTGTGGCCTATAATAAGCTTGTTACTGTAGAAAGGATTTTAAGTTCCTCGAGGGACTCCACTCTGATTTGGATCCAGTTCGCAGTCAAGTTTTGGGAATGGAACCTCTCCCTTCTCTTCAGAAGGCCTTTGCCTATGTCCAGAACGAGGAAAGTCGTCAATCTGCTATGCTTCCGCCTGTTTGTATAGAGCGATCTGCTCTTATTTCGGCTTCTCAGAGGGATGGGAACCGTAGGCGTGACAAAAGAAGTGGATCCGCTTCTGAAGATAAGTCTAAACAGTTCTGTGACTATTGTAATACCAAATATCACACCAGTGCCACAAGCTATAAACTATATAGTTATCCACCTGGAGGTCAAGGGGGTCATTTTGGTCAGTCTAGGGGTCGTGGAGGACGGTTTAATGGCCGTAATTCCCATGCTCATCACTCTTCCACTATGGATCCTTCAGCCCCAGAGCTAGTTGATCAATCCCTATCTACTATTGCCCCAGCTATGTTCACTGCCTCTGAGGTAGAGGAGGCTCTCAGGAACCTAATGGCTCGCCGCACTTCCTCTGTCACTGCCTCTGCATCTACAGGTGTCTCTACTTCTTTTGCCTAATCAGGTACATTCGTTATCTCAACAAGAGCACTCTTGTCTCACTCTTCTTCTCCCTGGATTATTGATTCTAGTGCTTCTGAGCACATATCTAGATGTTCTGATATTTTTTTTGATTATACACCGTGTTCAGGAAGAGATAAAGTTCGTATTGCAAATGGTACTTTTACCTCTATCTCTGGGAAGAGTATTGTTCGTGTGACTCCAACCTTACCTCTTTCCTCTATCTTACATGTCCCAAAATTTTCTCATAATCTATTATCTATTAGTCGTCTTACATAGGGTCTCAACTGCAGTGTAACCTGTTTTCCTTCTCATTGTGTCTTTTAGAATCTCTCCACGGAGAAGACGATTGGCAGTGGTAGAGAAGAGAGTGAACTTTATGTTTTGGATGTTGGAGGACCTATAGTTCATCACACAGTTGTGTTTGGAAATAAAGCTGAAGACATTCATCTTTGGTATAAGCATTTAGGACATCCATCTTTTCATTTACTGATGCATTTGTTTCCTTCCTTGAGTCTTAAATAAAAATGTTTCTGATTTCCTTTGTGACGCATATGACCTTGGTAAACATCACAAAGCTTCTTTTGCTCCAAGAGTCCAAGTATTAATAAAAGTTTAGTTTCGTTTGCTTTAGTTCATTCTGATGTATGGGGTCCTTCTCGTGTTTTATCTTTAAAAGGTCATAGATGGTGTGTCATTTTTGTTAATGATTATTCCCATACAACTTGGCTTTATATGATGAAAGAAACAAGAGAAGTGTTTTTCATCTTTAAAGCATTTCATAAAATGGTGTGTATACAATTTGGAACGAATCTAAAAATTCTAAGATTTGACCAAGGGGGTGAGTACATAGACTCGGGTTTGGCTGATTACTTTTGTTCCCATGGGATCATTCATCAAACATCTTGCACCGACACCCCTCAATGAGGGGGTGACGGAACGTAAGAATCGTCATTTGCTTGATATTTTGCTCGCTCCTTGATTTTCGGTTGATGCACCTAAATCCTACTGGGGTGAAGCGGTGTTAACTGCGACTTATCTCATTAAACGTCTCGGCATCCATTGAAGTCCTGTCCGATACATCTCTGCTCTCTATTACTCCTCGTGTCTGTTTTGTCCACAATCATTCTCCTTTTCAGGGGAAACTAGACCCCCGGTCTATTAAATGTGGTTTATTCTCCTACCCAGGAAGGTTACCGTTGCTACCATCCTCCCTCTAGAAAATGGTTTGTCTCCATGGATGTTACTTTCCATAAGTCTCAGTCTGACTTCCAGTCTTCATCTAATTCGGAGTCACCTCTTCAGGGGGAGCCGTGGTATGAGGAAGAAGTGACTCTCCTTGTCCCTGTCCCCGTTGTGGAAAGGAGAAGAAGTAATGAGGGAGAAAATGAGGGATAGAATGAAGTTGAAAATGAGAGGAGAGCAAGTAATGTGGGATAGGATGAAGTTGAAAATGAGTGGAAAAATGAAGGTAATCTTACTCCAACAAGAAAAGGGAAGGAGTTGCTAGTTTATTTAAAAGGGACATGGAATAAATCCAGACATAAAGAAACCGCTCCTTCTACTCTTCCATTGACATCTTCTTCTCATGTTGAAGACCAAGGTAATCCTGATTCTGTGCTTGATATTTCTGATAAGTCTTATACACCTGTGCCTATTGCAGTACGTAAGAGTGTTAGGGCGTGTACCCAATATCCTATTTCCAATTTTGTGTCTTTTTCTCACTTGTCTCCTTCCTATAAAGCTTTTCTTTCAAAAATTGCTTTTGTGTCTGTTCCTAACAATGTTTAGGATGCTCTTGCTGATCCCAAATGGAAACTTGCAATGATCGAAGAGATGAAAGCTCTTCGTAAGAATGATACTTGGGAAGTGATGAGTTTACCTATGGGCAAAATGACCGTGGGATGCAAGTGGGTGTATGCTGTAAAGCATAGAGCTGATGGTTCTATTGAGAGGTACAAAGCCAGACTTGTTGCTAAAGGCTTCACACAGACATATGAGATTGATTATCCGGAAACCTTTGCTCCGGTTGCCAAGATGAATTCTGTAAGGATTCTACTGCCCTTGGCAGCCAACTTTGGATGGCCTCTTCACCAGTTTGATGTGAAGAATGCCTTTCTTCATGGTGATCTTGATGAAGAAGTGTACATAGATATTCCTCCTGGTTTTGAGGACACTAAGACAGGAGGGAAGGTGTGCCGACTCAAAAAGTTAATATATAGCCTGAAACAATATCCACGGGTTTGGTTTGAGAGATTTACACAGGCAATGCTCAGGTATGGTTTCAAACAGAGTCAAGCTGATCACATATTATTCATCAAACATTCATCACAAGGTAAGACTACTGCCTTGATTGTGTACGTGGACGATATTGTTCTAACTGGAGATGATCTGAAAGAGATGAAAAAGTTAAAAAGAGTTTTTGTCTAGTGAGTTTGAAATTAAAGATCTAGGAGCTGATAGGGAACAAAAGGGCAATTTTGTGATTTACATATTTGACCCAGGAGGCAACTGTATTTAGTTATTTTATTTATTTCCATATAGTAGGAATCTTTATTTAAGGAATAATATATATTTGGAGATTTTATCTTTAGGAAATTACATCTCTAGGAAATCTCATCATATTTTTCAAATTAGGAGATTTTAATTTTGCTATATCTTTTAGGGAGTTTCCATAAATTAGGAGATTTTTATTTAGCTATAAATAAGGTGGTGCAGAATTGTATTCAACAGCTTATGATTATGAATAAAAAATATTGAGTTCTTTCTTTAAGAACTTTCAAGGTATTGGTGGACTCCAATAGATCTTGGTGGATTCCAAGAGTTCTTCTTTTTTTCTTGGTGGACTCCAAGAATCTATCTTTTTCTTCTTGTTCTTTAATTATTCATCAATCTTACATCCATATTCATATTTAATTCGAGTGTAAACCAAACCAGACCAAACCAGACCAAGCCTTGTGTCCCAATCAATTGGGGTCGGCTATATGAATCTTTTTTCTCCATTCTGCACGATCAAGAGCTATATGCTCATTTAAATTATATATATTCATATCTTGTTGCACTACATATTCCCAAGTCAGTCTAGGTCTACCTCTCCCTCTAACCACTCCAGGCACTACGATCTTATCACTCTTTCGCACAGGTGCATCTACAGGTCTTCGTTGCACATGGCCGAACCATCTAAGGCTATTCTCCCTCAACTTGTCCTCAATATGTGTCACTCCTACAGTCTCTCGGATGTACTCATTTCTAATTCTATCTTTCCTAGTCTTACCACACATCCATCTTAGCATCCTCATCTCCGCTACACTCACTTTGCTAATGTGTTGTTTCTTAGTTACCCAACACTCTGTCCCGTAGAGCATAGCTGGCCTAATAGCTGTCCTATAAAATTTTCCTTTCAATTTTGCTGGTATTCTCCGATCACATAATACTGCAGAAGCACTCCTCCACTTAAGCCAGCCCACTTTAATTCTATGGGTCACGTCATCACCAATCTCTCCGTCTCTACTGATCATTGAACCTAGATAGCGTAAGTGTTCCCTCTTTGGGATCTCATGATCTTCGATCTTCACTGCTTCGTTGTCTCTACTTCCACTGTTGCTAAAAGTACATTCCATGTATTCTGTTTTCGTCCTACTTATCTTTAGCCCCTTAGTCTCCAGTGCTTCTCTCCAAGCTTCTAGTTTAGTGTTGAGTCCCCTTTTAGTCTCATCAACCAAGACAATATCATCTGCGAACAACATACACCATGGGACCTCATCTTGAATGTGTCTAGTCAATTCATCCATAATTAGGGCGAACAAATAAGGGCTCAAGGCCGACCCCTGGTGCAGGCCTACGGTAATTGGGAATTCACTTGTTTCTCCGGCTGGTGATCTAATTGTAGTAACCGCTTCATCATACATATCCTTCACCACGTCAATATAACCCTTAGTCACTCCTTTCTTCTCTAGCACCCACCAAATTAAATCTCTAGGCACCCTATCATAAGCTTTCTCTAAATCAATAAAAACCATATGTAGATCTTTTTTCTTCTCTCTATACTTTTCCATTAGTCTTCTAAGTAAATAAATTGCTTCCATAGTTGATCTCCCAGGCATAAATCCAAACTGATTTTCTGACACTGAAGTTGCGCCTCTTAAGCGATGCTCCATCACTCTCTCCCATAGCTTCATAGTATGGCTCATCAACTTAATACCTCTATAGTTGTTGCATTGTTGTACATCTCCTTTACTCTTATATATAGGCACTAGGATGCTCTTCCTCCAGTCATCAGGCATTTTTCTAGTCATTAAAATCCTATTAAAAACTTTTGTAAGCCAAGACGCCCCCACATCTCCCAAGCATTTCCAAACCTCAATGGGGATCCCATCTGGTCCTAAGGCCTTGTTGGGTTTCATCTTCTTCAAAGCAAAATCCACCTCAAACTTCCTTATTCTCCGATAGAATCTGTATTCTCTAGTTTCATCGTAACTTCCAGTTTCTTCTTCCATTGTGTTATCCATATGTTTTTCATTCAGTAACTTCTCAAAATAGCTCTTCCACCTCTCCTTAATCTCTTCGTCGTTCACTAATACCCTAGAGTCATCGCTTTTTATATACTTAACCTGATTAATGTCTCTTGTTTTCCTTTCTCTCGACTTAGCAAGCTTATAAATACATTTTTCTCCCTCTCTAGTGTCTAGTTTGGTGTAGAAGGCGTCATAGGCTTCCATTTTAGCAACTCTGACTGTCCTTTTAACCTCCTTATTTGCACATTTATAGCTTTTGAAGTGTTCCTCACTTCTATCATTTTGCCACTTCTTAAAGCAATCCTTTTTGGTTTTTACTGCAGCTTGTACCTTTTCATTCCACCACCAAGTATCTTTAGAAGCCAACCCTCTTCCCTTCGACTCTCCGAGGACCTCCTTCGATATTCTCGTGATGCACCTTGCCATTCTATCCCACATAGTATTGCTTCCATCTTCCAAATTCCAAGGTGCTTCTGCATACATTCTCTCTTGGAATATTGCTAGTTTCTCGCCTTTAAGGTTCCACCACCTAGTTCGTGGGTTTATAGAGTCTTTTCTAGTATGACATTGTCCTTTTATATGGATATCTAAAATAGTAAGTCTATGTTGAGATGTTAAACACTCTCCTGGGATGACCTTACAGTCTTTACATGCTAAGCGGTCTGCCTTTCTCATTAGGAACAAATCGATCTGGCTTCTATTAGATCCACTCTTAAAGGTTATCAAGTGTTCTTCCCTCTTTTTAAAAAATGTGTTTGCTACTACAAGATCATATGCTACTGCGAAATCTAAAATACTCACCCCTGCCTCGTTCTGATCTCCAAAACCATACCCCCCATGCACCCTCTCATATCCAGTTCTATCTTTGCCTACATGGCCATTAAAATCTCCACCTACAATTATCTTCTCTCCTCCCAGTATTTCTTGCATTAAAGCGTCCAACTCATCCCAGAATTGTCTTTTAGTGTGATCATCCAATCCTACTTGGGGCGCGTATGCACTAATCACATTAATTATATCCACTCCAACTACCAGTTTGATAAGCAATATTCTGTCTCCTTTCCTCGTGACTGTTACAACTTTATCCTTGAGGTTCTTGTCAACCACGATTCCGACACCATTTCTATGCCTATCTTTCCCTGTATAGAATATCTTATACCCGGTCTTTTCTACCTCCTTAGCTTTCTCTCCAACCCACTTTGTTTCTTGTAAACATACTACATTAACCTTCCTTCTAATCATAGTGTCTACTAGTTCCATAGCTTTACCTGTTAAGGTTCCTATATTCCAAGTTGCTAACCTAAGCCTATAGTTCTGGACTAACTTCTTTACCCGCGGTGGCCCAGAAGAGCGCGGGAACCCTTGCTTATTTAACACCGCACCCGGGCGTCGATGCGGCGCCCCTTGCACATTTTTCGAAACACCCGAAGGCAGGCGCAACACGTCGCTTAAAGGGAACGCCCTAGCATTTACACGAGTATTCATATTTGGATTCATATCATAAGGATCCGACGGTTTTTTTTACGTGCTGGCTGTCGAGCTACCTAACGCACTAACCCTCCTCTTTTATCCGGGCCGAGCAAAGAGCAAAGAGTGATTGCAACAACCGAACCCTAAAATCTACTGTTTTCATCACATTTCAGTCCATCATGCACAAGTAGCCCCTGAATCACTTTCACTACCACCATCCTAAACAAACAGTCTCTTACAACCAGCTACTGTATCATCCCCTTCCATGACCAGCAAACCCACCCAAGCCCACTGTTCATGGTCCTCAATTCTTACCATCATAACCCCTAAACCCATATCCCTCCACCAAACAGTTCGCATAACCAAGCCATAGCCTTTCTCCTTCGCGAACCAGGCTGAGACCAACCAAACCCATATCAGATCTAAACCCACAGGTCGCGATCTAGCCTCAGTCCTCGAACCCCAAATCGCGAGCCACTGCTCAAACAGCCGCTAAAACCCTAGCCGGCCAACCCCACTTTTTCGAACCAGCCCTTCGCAGCCACCATTGCAGCCCTACATCACCACTACCAGCTTCGCCCCTGCTTCTCGAAACATAAGCAGGCCTTCGCCCCTCGAACCAACCACCATAGCCGCTGACAACCAACCCTTCCCACTCCGCAGTGGCCAATAATCCCAACCCCTACCGTGTGAAGCTGCTACCTTTGTTATTTCCCTTCTAGGGTTTTGAGCACTAATTCTCTATAAAGAAATAAGCTTCTGTTTTAGCCCACTTGTTTTATTTATAACAGTCTAGCCCACCTTTTATGATTAGAAACCCAATAGCCAGAAGCCCCATCTGTATTCAAAACCACCCACTTTTGTTTACTAGGCAAGCTCAAACCTGCAGCCCATTTGTTCACCAACAAACTTAACACCCAATAGCCCAGCCCATTCCCTGTTTAAATAAACCCCACCCTTTCTTACAAACCAAACCCAAACACGTAAGCCCAAGTCCACTATTAAAACCACCCAGCAGCCCAAACCTAAGCCCTCTTTCTACACCAGCCCAATCCGTTGATCTCCAGCCCTTTTCGTGTTTTAATTTGTTTGAAAAAAAAAACAGCAGAATATTCAAAAAAAAAAAAAAAAGAGAGGAAAGAGTTGGAAAACTTTATTCCCTTGACAGTGTGATACTTGGAGATTTCACAATCAAGGTTCGAAGCTATTGGAGGTTACACCTTACAACAGTGGCTCAGTGGTTCGTCCAAAATTTTCACTCGCGAGGTACACACATTCCTTTGAAGTTTTGATTAGTACCTATATATTGACGAGTCATTTAATATTGCAAATAAAGGTCTTCTAGAATCGTCATAAGCATGTCTAGCTATTATTTTTTGCTAGACATGACCATCTTAGAGTGGAAGCATATACCGATGCTGATTGGGTTGGTTCTGTGACTGACAAAAGGTCCACATCAAGCTATTATACATTTTTGGGTGGCAACTTGTCACTTGGAGGAGTAAGAAGCATAATGTGGTAGCTAGATCTAGTGCAGAGGCTGAGTTCAGAGCTATGGCTCAAGGAGTTTGTGACCTCTTGTCGATTAGGTTACTGTTAGCTGACTTGAAACTTGATCGTCGTGAATCTATGAGGCTATATTGTGATAACAACTTTGCAATTAGCATTGCCCACAATCCAGTGCGCAGCATGATTGGACTAAACACGTGGAGATTGACAGATACTTTATCAAGGAGAAGATTAATAGCGTTGTGATTTGTATTCCATTTGTGAAGACATGGGAACACCTTGCAGACATTCTCACAAAGGGAGTTGGAAGTAGACAGTTTCATTTTACTCTTAGCAAGCTGGATTTAAGAGATATTTTTGTACCAGCTTGAGGGGGAGTGTTAGAACTTATTATTTAGTTACTGCTTTAGTTAATATTTTTTTTAATAAGGGTATTTGTGTAATTGTCATTCTAGACTAATATATAATATACAGGAGGCTCATTAGTATCCTAAGTTCTTCCCTAATTATTTTTTATAGGTACTCCTATTGATAGTAGTCGGTGCAAGTGATCAGTTCCATGGCAAATGTGATGAAGGACATGAGCTCACAAAGAGTTGCAAATGATCATGTACTGACACCAATTATCCAAGAATACTCTAGAAATATCTCTTTTTATCAAAAGAACCTAAGTGTTTCATGGCACTAACGGTCTAAGCAATCCAAATCTAGCTGAACCATTAACTTATCCACCTAACAAAATAACCATAAGGATTCTTTAAGACGATCAAGGCGTGGCATGAAATCAACACTATGATCAAGCATCAAGCTAAAATATCTTTATGGGCTTGCCACAGCTCAGGCTTGTCAGTCAGTGGTGGATTGGCCCTTAAACCAGAAGCAAACTATGAGATATAGAGATAAGAGGGGAGGTGAGTTTTACTTTACTAGGGAGGTTCTAGTTAGCTCTACTACCTTGAGAAGCTTGTCTTAGATTTCCCTTAGAAAGTACATGGTTTATGCCAAATAGCAGGAACTATCGTAACAATATGAACCTCAGGCGCACTTCGAGACATTCGTGGCACTAGGAAAAGATTGTGGATCCCCAAAATGGCATTCAAAAATAATAATAATAATAATAATAATAATAATAATAATAATAATAATAATAATAATAATAATAATAATAATAAAAGAACAAATGAAACCAAAAACACTGTTGTTGATAATCCATTTGATGAACCTACCAGAATAGGGTATCCTCTTTTGGCAATACCATTGACTTCTTTGTGGATGGTTTGTGGAATGAGTTAATGTGTATCCTCTTGGCACTATATATGTCCAAACTTCTCCTAATTGGATGATACAATATTACCATCAAATGGGGTATGATGCTCGTGAATGTTGTTGCATGAAAAGTAAGAGTTTGGTTTAGTTATATATAATTTGTATAAGGAAACCAAATTATGACTTTTAGTACCACAGTATGCACAAGCATAATACCGCAATTGTGCCATGGCCTTTACAAATTAAATGCTCTCCCTCTATTACTGACTTCTCAACATAATTGCAATATACCCGGTGATGATCAATACATGTCATACATCATTCGGCTGAAAACCTTCCACTAGAACTGTCTCCCTATTTTAAAAGGTTTTCTTAGGTTGTCAAAATATTCTGATTCCAAAGTTATAGAGTAGCTTCGTCAATAAATGATCAACGAGCATATAAATATTCAACAGAATCTTTGTTTCAATAATTTTATTTTACTTGCATAATGATGTCACAGCCATCACCACTCCATCACAATCACCTATAACATGATTCCAGTCGACAGGCTGTAATAATGGCATTAAATTGACTTTGCTTGCTACTACATTAAGAATCTCAATGGTACTTCAAGTCAATAAGGATGATGAATCAACCACAATTTGTATATGGCCTGGTCAACTTATCTATTCAGAATTACCCCACTAATCTTCCAAAGTAGAATAAACAAGTGTTTTTTTAACATAAAAGGCATATTCAAATTGTATTATGGATACACATGTTACAACGTATATTTTGTTGGCATGTTCTACTAGGATATAACCTTCTACTTTCCTATTTAGTGAGAGTTCCTTTCTAATAATATACTAATTGTGGACAGGGTTGGTTCGTGTTTTCCACCTTTATCTATTGCATGTTATGATAGATACAAAAACCGCATTCCATTTCCATCTGTTCCAAGAGTGATGGCCAAGATTGGTTCTGATTGTGATGTTCTTGGCCGTGTAGAACAACTTAAGGTGGATCTTTTGTCCGCCAAAATGATTCTAAAAATCAAGGTATGATTAAGGTGGATCTTATTCTCTATACCTGTGCTTTTATGTATTAGTGCCTTTACTTGAGTTTTATATGTGTTGAAGGATATACTTATTGAAAGCAATGAGTTGGACAAGATTCGCCCAAGTTATCGGACCACTTTATTGATATCTCCACGACATGAATCATTTTCTGTTGCCATTCCATGTGAAGGTATTCTTAGTTCGCTTATTAACGTTCTATGTGTTGTCTTTGTCTTTGCATAGGAATCTAGAGGAGACAAATTTTATTTTACTTGTGCTTCCCTTGTTCATGTGTTTTTTTTTTTCTCATCTAGATTCTTGATTTCTTTTGTATCAGTTAGCCCCGGATCTTTACACCAAGTCAAAGTCCAAGGGCCAAATTTGGAGAAGCAATTACTTCCTCGGCAGATTATCAAGGAGCTTGTATTAGAGGTATCACTCAAGGCTATATAACCCTAAAAGATGGGGCATAGTAAACATGGAAATTGTATCTCCTTGTTCATTTGAGTCTTAGTTTGAAGTTTGTGTCATATATAGAGGAGCTCTGTTGGCCTCTTTAATCGATAGCAGTATACTATTCGTTGTAACTGATATTTTTCAGGGGAATTCTTTGCCAAATTCAACAGATGTTTTTTGAAGTATTTCGTTTGCAGAGTAGGAGAGATATATGGGAAAAAGTTGATATGTCCTTGAGTACATAAATATGCATAAATGTACAACTTGTTCAAACTGCAGAGAATATGGGTTTCTTTTTAACCCACTGAAGGTTTTAATGAGGTTTTCCCACTTATAATGAGGTTTTTCCACTTCACTAGAAAAATTCCATGCTTGTAGAGGTAGGAAAAGAAGAGGGAAAGGAAAACTAGTTCTCTTGTGTTTTGCCTTGTTTTTTCCTTCATGCTTAAATAACATTCGAAATTAAACCTTTCCAAAATATAACTCTAAATATGATGAAAGGAAGGGAAATGACTTGCAACATTCAAAATATTTAATTTATTTATCAATTTATTCTCTTTTGTTTTCCTATTTTCCTCTTTGTTTTCCTTGTTAATCAAAGGAAAATGTTTTCATCTATGTTTTCCTTTCTTTCCCCTTACTAAATCTAAGAACCAAACAAAGCCTAAGAGAATTTTCAAGATTTTAAGTGAAATTCCACTTGAACATACGATTAGAGGAGGTGAAGTAGACGTCAAGTTTCCATCAATCCCAGGAGCAAAAATGACAAAAGACACCTAAAAAAAAACAGAAATATTGTCGAGATGAGCCACCATCAACCATATAAGCTTCGAGTCAAGTGATGCTCCCTGGTTACTGGTTAGTCCCGGTGATATCGCTGCTTTGGGATAATGTGGTTAATATTATGCTCTTCTTGTCTCTTTGGATCTTGTAATAGTCATCTAGAATGACATGGGTGGTCTGTGGTCATCATACTTTTGGCTATGTCAATGGGTTTTGATGAAACAGAGGTGGGTAGGGTTTATCATAAGGAGAGACGTGTTAACCACCGTCTACTTTAAAAGCTTAAGTTGTTAGAGAATAGGCCCAACAACGTATATCAAGCTTCAACACCCTCCCTCACGTGCGACATGGAGAGCCAACAAACCAAACTCCATCCTAATGGAGACAATTTGCAAAGTGCAAATACGCACACCAAAGCGGGACGAGAGTCGAACCCGAGACCTCCCACAAATAAGGATATGATACCATATTAACAACCATCTACTCTAAAAGCTTAAGTTGTTAGGGAGGGTGTAAATTAAGTATTTATATTCTCAACAAGATGGATGATGATCTTGAACGGATTCGATGATGGTGAAATCTGCAAACCACAATGCGGAATGAGAGAATTGCGATGATGAGATGGCTAGGGTTTGTGTTTAGGAGAGATGGAGCAGATGATGAAAAGATTTGGTGATGGTGTGGGTTTATATTAAATAGGGGTAAATTTGTCACATACTAAAGTTGTTTAATGGATCAATGAAATTATTGTAAGTTCTTACTAATGTTCACATTTAGGGAACCTTTTAACCAAATTACAAAAAAGTTGGTCTTTTATACTTGTGCAAGCGGTAGCGCGGGGACTTTGTGGCTAAATTTCTCCTTTATTTGTCATGCTGATAGTAAGTGGTGGTACTGCTCACTATTCTCTCTTCCTATGGTTAAAGTTGCTGTACTAGAAAGATTTTTAATTTTGGCTGCTCTTGCTAAACCTGTATTGCCATTTGTCAACAATAATTTTCAGATGTTTGATGCATATGGTAACCATGTCAGAGGAGGTGCTGACGTTCAATTGGATTTGGATGGACTTTGTTTCCAAGATCAAATGGGTTCTGTTTGTAAGGTAGGTGCATTTCTACAATTTCTGATTAAATCACATTTCTAACATTTTTAAAGTTGTTTCGTGGCAATTTTTATTGATATCTTGAGGGTGCCGCTTATATGATTGAAACAACGAAAATTCTAGGAAACCAGACATGTCTTGACAACACTGTTCGTTAATGTTCTGAATTACTATTGTTCCATGATGCAGTTTGAATTTCCTTTTGATTTTTAACTGTTCTGATTGTTTATAACATATTTTTTCCTATGTAGGTAGATCAAGACGGGCGCATTGACCTGAGTGGCCTATTGAGAGTCAATGGGGGTTATGGGAAAAATGGTATGCACATTCTTCTTTTAATGTCTCCTTAAGATAATAAATTTTGTGAATTTCTTAGAAGACTTTGGCTTGAAACTGATATGATCTTGTACAGCAATTAGCAGCATAGTAAATATCTGGTTTAATATATTGACCAAGAGATAAATCATAGGAGAACCTCTGACATGGCTTTTTAACGTGAGTGGAGTATGAATTAAGCTTTCGACCCTTGGTAATTGTTGAAGCTTAATATGCATTGTTGGGCCCATTCTCTAACAGCTTAAGCTTTTGGAGTAGTTGGTAACTTAACATGGTATCAAAGCCTTGTTTGTGGGAGGTCCTGGGTTTGACTCTCTATCCCCGCTTTGTTGTGCATATTGCACTTTGTTATTTGTCTCCACTATGATGGAGTTTGGTTTGTGTGCTCTCCACGTACAAGTCAGGGTTGAATGTGAAAGAGGGTGTTGAAGCTTGATATACATTGTTGGGCCCATTCTCTAACAGCTTAAGCTTTTGGAGTAGTTTGTAACTTAACAGTAATAACTTATAATACTTGTGGTATCTAATGATTAAATCTGTTTAGATTAAATCTTTTTAATCCGATAGTTCTGATCTAATGTTAAACATGTGGTCTTTTCGAGTTAGTTTTTTGTTTTCAGAATATTTTAAAAAGAAAAGGTTAACTAAGACAAAATTGTTGAGAATATGTCTTTTATTTATGTCTTTCAATTTGTTCTTGTTCTAGGGGCCCTTATGTAATTATTTACTTCTTCTTCTTTATATATATATGGGGTCTAACATTGTTAATCCCAAGTTTCACCAAAATATTGTGTTCAACATGGTATCAGAGCCAAGGGTTCACCACCACCACCACCAACCCTAACCACCATCTCAGCCCCTCCCAGCCACCATCGCCGCCTCTTCCTCACTCCACTAGCCTCACCGCAGCCCCTCCTCACTCCACCAGCCTCGCCGCAGCTCCTCCTCACCCCACCAGCCTCGCCCCAGCCTCCCTTCTCCTCCCTGCCTGCGCCGCAACTCCTATGCTCCCAGCCTCCCATAAACCCTAGCCGCAAGTCCCCTTGACACCACAATACGTTCTAGCCATTCTAACCTAGTTTTTCACCTTTTTTTGGATACAATCTTAACTGTTGGTTTGAATTAACTCAGTTTTTCCTTTTTTCTTTTCAAACTTATTTCCTATTTTTTCTTTCGAGTGCCCTTATAGAGCCTTGAATTGATCTATTTGACCTGTGAGTACCCTTCTCCTTCGTCTTCCTTCTTCTTGTTGTGTGGGTTTTCCATTCGGGACACAGAATCATGACCGGCCTTCAGACCGTGGCTTCTCCCTTGGATCCCAATCTCAAAATTACTACTGTCCCTTTCAATGGCCAAAACTACTTGAAATGGTCACAGGCGGTGGAACTTTATCTGAAGGCACGTGGGAAGATGGGACATCTTGATGAGCGTATTACAGCCCCTTCTACTACTGATCCCCAAAACTACTTGAAATGGTCACAGGCGGTGGAACTTTATCTGAAGGCACGTGGGAAGATAGGACATTTTGATGGGCGTATTACAGCCCCTTCTACTACTGATCCGGGATACGATAAGTGGGAGATTGAGAACTTCATTATCATGTCTTGGCTCATCAATTCTATCGTCCCTGAGATCGGGGAGAGCTTTTAGGATGAATACCGCTATGGATATTTGGGACACAGTTGCCTCTACTTTTTCTGCGAGTGCCTCGTCGTTTTTTGCTCAATCAGGTAACTTAATCCCACCAGCAAGAGCATTTCTTTCTCACTCCTCATTTCCTTGGAAGTTAAAATTGCCGATGGTACGTTCTCCTCTGTCTCAAGGAAAGGTCTCATTCGTGTTACCCCCTTTTTACCCTTGACTTCAGAATTACATGTTCCAAGTTTTTCTCGTAATCTCTTATCCTTGAGTCGTATTACTCGTGATTTGAACTGTAGTGTAACCTTTTTTCTGTCTCATTGTGTCTTTCAAGATCTTATCACAAGGAAGACGATTGGTAGTGGTAGAGAGGAGCAGGGCTTTACATTCTGGATGAAGGGGATAAGCTGGCTAATAATACAGTTGTTTTGAAAAATAAAACTGGAGACTTAAAACTTTGGCATAGGAGACCAGGACATCCATCTTTTGCTTTACTTAGACATATGTTTCCATCTTTTGCCTCAAACAGAATTTTTTTCAACTTTTCGTGTGATGCTTGTGAACTTGGAAAACATCATAGAGCTTCTTTTGCTCCTAGTAATAATAAAAGTTCCATTCCTTTTACATTAATTCACACAGATGTTTGGGGCCAGTCTCGTACTGTTTCTTTAAATGGTCAAAGATGGTTTGTTTCCTTTATTGATGATTACTCTTGTACAATATGGTTATATATGATGAAAGAAAAATGGGAAGTGTTCTCTATTTTTCAAAATTTCCATAAAATGGTGTCTACCCAATTTGGGGCTGTGGTGAAAGTTTTACGATCTGATAATGGGGGTGAGTTTATTGACTCTGGAGTCTGGACTGGGTGCATTTTTTTTCATCTCAGGGGATTATTCATCAGACTTCTTGCACTGACACTCCACAACAAAACGGAGTTGCAAAACGCAAGAATCGTCATCTGTTAGATGTTGCCCGGTCTTTACTCTTCCAAGTTCAAGCTAGTCATTCTTATTGGGGTGAAGCAGTTCTGACAGCTACCTATCTCATTAATCGTCTCCTTACTCGAGTGTTGAATAAGAAAACACCACTTGAAATTCTTTCTCATCCTTCCATCTCATCTTCCATTCCTCCTCGTGTCTTTGGTTGCGTATGCTTTGTTCATAACCATTCTCCCACTCGTGAAAAATTGGACCCTCGCTCTATTAAGTGTGTGTTTGTTGGCTACTCACCAACTCAGAAGGGTTATAAGTGTTTTCATCCTCCGTCTAGGAAATGGTATGTCTCTATGGATGTTACTTTTCACGAGTCACAGTCCTACTTCCTTGACTCTCAGATATCTCTTCAAGGGAGAAATTTCATGAAGAGATACCTGTGTTACCTTCGATGATTGAGGTGGAGGTAGAGAGAGTTGGGGAGAGGGAGACTAGAAAAGAGAGAGTTGAGGAGAAGGAGCCTGGAAAAGAGAGAGGGAGAGTTGAAAAGGAGAATGAGTGGTTGGTCTATTCCAGGGGGACATGGAGTAAACAGAAAATCGGAGAGACTCCAGAGGCTATTGCTCATCCACTCCCACTGCCATTCTCTCCGAGTGATGAAGATTCAGGTAATTCCTCTGATACACCCTCTCTTGAACCTGATGATTTAGATGTCCCTATTGCTGTCCATAAGGGTGTTAGGTCTTGTACTCAACATCCAATATCAAATTTTGTGTCTTATTCACGCTTATCTCCCTCCTATAGAGCCTTTTTTTGAAAAATTTCCTCTGTTTGTGTACCTAACCATGTCCAGGATGCTCTTGCTGATCCCAAGTGGAAACATGCTATGGTTGAAGAGATGAAAGCTCTTCATAAGAGTGGCACTTGGGAGTTGACAACGTTACCGAAAGGAAAAAATACTGTAGGGTGCAAGTGGGTGTATACCGTGAAACACAAGGCTGATGGATCTATTGAGTGGTTTAAAGCTCGATTAGTAGCAAAGGGCTTCACTCAGACTTACGGTGTGGATTACGAGGAAACCTTTGCACCTGTTGCAAAAATGAATTCCATCCGGATTCTTCTCTCTCTAGCAGCTAACCTGCAGTGGCCTCTTCACCAGTTTGATGTAAAGAATGTTGAGAAATATTTCCACCAAAGATTAGAGAGACAAAGTGTCCCTCTCTTGTTTTATTAATCAGATTAAGAAGAGAAAAACTAAAATTACAAGAGTGCCCTGTTAATATAAACTAAATACAACTCTGCTCATAACATAAAAAGTAATAACATCTAACACTCCCCCTCAAGCTGGTGCAAAGATATTTCTCATGCCCAGCTTGCTAAGGATGAAGTGAAATGATCTACTTGCGAGACCCTTAGTGAGAATGTCGGGCAACTGTTCCCCAGACTTCATAAATGGAGTACAGATCTGCCCACTATTTAGCTTTTCTTTGATAAAGTGACGGTCAATCTCTACATGCTTAGTCCTGTTATGCTGGACAGGATTGTGAGCAATATTAATGGCTACCTTACTATCATAGTATACATTGAATCTTCTGGACTTAAACCAAGATCAGACAAGATAATCTGAATCCATAATAGCTCACACACCCCTTGCGCCATAGATCTAAACTCTGCTTCGGCACTAGATCTAGCCACTACAGGCTGTTTCTTGCTCCGCCAGGTTACTAAATTCCCTCCAATAAAGGAACAATACCCCGTTGTCGACCTCCTATCAATCACGGATCCTGCCCACTCCGCATCAGTAAAGACTTCAGCTCGAGTGTGACCATGCTTACCAAAGAATAGACCTTTCCCTGGTGCTGACTTGAGATACCTCATAATTCGAAAGACGGCATCAAGATGGGTTTGCCTTAGAGAGTGCATAAATGAACTTACCACACTCACAACAAAGGCAATGTCTAGTCTAGTGTGAGATAAATAAATCAGCTTACCAACCATTCTATGATATCTCCCTTTTTCTACAGGTTCTCCACTTCTATCATCACTAAGTTTCTGATTTGGATCTTTCGGAGTATCAACTGCCTTGCTTCCAAGCATCCCTGTTTCCTTTAGTAAGTCCAGTGCATACTGTCTCTGGGAAATAAAAATCCCATCTTTGGATCTAGCCACTTCAATACCCAAGAAATATTTCAAGCTTCCCAAATCTTTGATTTCAAATTCCTTAGCCAGGTAGGTCTTCACCTTCCCCATTTCTTATAGATTATTCCCAGTGAGTACAATATCATCGACATAAAGGCTGTTACCTTGCCACTAGGAGAGTGCTTTGTAAATAGTGTATGATCACATTGGCTTTGTTTGAATCCGTATTTTACCATAGCTTGGGAAAAACGATCAAACCAAGCTCTAGGTGATTGTTTAAGCCCATACAATGATTTTCGCAGACGGCAGACTTTACCTTCCATTTTGGTATCCTCAAAACCTGGAGGAACATCCATGGAGACCTCCTCCTCCAAGTCCCCATGCAAGAAGGCGTTCTTTACATCAAACTGGTGCAAAGGCCAGTCTAAATTTGCTGCGAGGGACAATAGTATTCTTACAGAGTTTATCTTAGCCACTGGAGCAAACGTCTCTTGATAGTCCACTCCATACGTTTGAGTAAATCCTTTAGCAACCAGCCTTGCTTTATATCTGTCAATGGTTCCATCAGCTTTTTATTTCACTGTGAACACCCACTTGCAGCCTACTGTCTACTTCCCTCGAGGTAATTCCACTAATTCCCAAGTACCATTTTTGGAGAGAGCTCTCATCTCTTCAACCATGGCAGATTTCCATTTGGAATCGGATAATGCCTCCTGGACACAATTAGGAACAGAAACAGAGGAAAGACTAGAAACAAAGGCTTTATAAGACGGAGACAACCACCGAGCGTAAGATACAAAATCGGAAAGAGGATACGGGTGTTTAGTACGTGTCCTAGTACCTTTCGAAGTGCAATAGGAATGTCTAAATCATTACTAGGATCAGGAACTAGGGATGAAGGAATACCTGGATCACCACCACTTGAAGAGATTGGTTGAAGCGGAGGAAAAGAACCAGCTTCTAAATCTGCTGCCCCAAACCTCCTTCGCTCCTTGTGTCTCGAGTATGTCAACAACTCTTTCCCTCTCCCTTCAAGTGGGACTTCTCCTTCTCCTTTATTTCCTTCCTCCCTTTCTCTCAGCTCATCTCCCTTTCCCTCATTTCCCTCATTATTCTCTCTCAATATGTCCTCCTGGTTTGCTACCTTGCTCTCTCCTAATACGTCATCTCCTTCTCTATTTCCCCTTGCTACTATATCTTCCTCATCTACTGTGCCAATGGTAAACGGTACAATAGCAGCAAGCATCTCTTCTACACACCGCCAGTTCTCCCCCTGAAGAGGTGGCTGGGAAAACTAGGGAACCAAAAAATAAGAGGAAGTTTCATGGAAGGTGACATCCGTGGAGACAAACCACTTACGGGAAGGAGGATGGTAACACTTATACGCCTTTTGAGTCAGAGAGTAACTAACAAAGACACACTTGAGAGCACAGGGATCCAATTTTTTTCCGTGAAGGAGAATGTTTGTGAACAAAAACAAACACAACCGAACACACGAGGAGGAATAGGAAATAGGGAAGAGGGACGAAGAAGAACTTCAACTGGAGATTTTTTTCCAAGGACACGAGTGGGTAAACGGCTAATAAGATAGGCTGCAGTTAACTCCGCCTCACCCCAATAACTTTTTGGAACGTGGGTAGAAAACATCATGGACTGAGCAGCCTCTAACAAATGGCGATTCTTCCGCTCGGCAACTTCATTCTGTTGTGGAGTATTAGTGCAGGAAGTTTGGTGGATCATGCCATGTTCAGTAAAGAAATCCTTAAGGCCCCCATAAATATATTCCCCTCCTTTATCTGAACGGACAACTTTAACAACGGTACTAAATTAAGTGCATACCAGTTTGTGAAAAGTTTTGAAAATAGAATACACATCACTTTTCTCTTTCATCAAATACACCAAGTAGTACGAGAGAAATCATCAATAAATGTAACAAACCATTTATACCCATTTAAGGAAGTGATATGCGAAGGACCCCATACATCAGTATGAATCAATTGAAAAGGAACAGAACTTTTATTTAAACTTAAATTAAACGTGGCACGATGATGCTTGCCAAGTTCACAACCTTCACAAAGAGTGTCAGAAATATTCTGATTATTTAATAAAGAAGGAAACAAAAAACGAAGAAGATGAAAAGAAGGATGTCCTAGTGTCTGATGCCACAGCCACGCCTCTCGGGGTAGAATCGTCCGCATTGAATGATTAGCAATCCTAGGCACACTACTGGCAGCTTCATTAGGCAGCAGAAAATAGAGTCCATCCTTTTCCCTATCACTGCCAATCATCTTCTTTGTGGAGAGATCCTGAAAAACACAGTGAGTGGGAAAAAAAGTCACACAACAGTTGAGATCACGAGTACTGCGGTTAATAGAGAGAAGGTTTGTAGAAAAATTGGGAACATGAAGAACCGAAGACAACGACAGTGAGTTAGAAACATGAATGACACCTTTACCAGATATAGGAGGACTACCATTAGCAGTTCTAACTTTATCTCTACCTAAGGATGGAACATATGTAGAAAAAAAGGAGAATAACTAGTCATATGATCGGAGGCCCCGGAGTCGATGATCCATGGTTGGTGAGATTATTAGTAAAATTAGCAACATTACCTGCGAGAGCAAAAGAAGTAGACGGTGTCGTAGATGTGTCAAATTGTGCCATGATACGCCGCAAAGTCTCTAGATCGGCACTACTAATACTTCCAGTCGCGGGTGAGGGAGATGAGGATGGAGATGGTAACTCCTCAGAAGAATAAGAATCGGAACCAGTGGATAAATGGGTGCGAGGGCCACCTCCTCGCCCACCAGTACGACCGCCACCCCGCCCTCTAGTCGAGGGTGGACGACCGTGAAGCTTCCAGCAAGTGTCACGGACATGACCCGGTTTGTTACAGTGATCACACCACTTATCTCTGGCCCCAGTCCCATCTGAAGAACTATCCTTTCGAAAATTCGGCACGAAACTTTTACCCCCTCGCTGACCAGATGAGGCAAGGGCAGAGCGGTCGGTAGAAGGACTAGGGAGCATAGCTGAACGACGACTTTATTCATTTTGAACATAAGCAAAGGCCTCGTGGAGGGAGGGTAGAGGCTCTAACCCCAGAACATGGCTACACACAGGATCAAACTCAGAATTAAGCCCAGCGAGAAACTTGAAGATTCGTTCACTTTCAATGTATTCTTTGAAGCTAGTAGCATTGGTAGAACAAACCGGGCGATAATTTTTCAAATGATCAAGACGGGTCCACATTGTGCTGAAACATGTATAATATTGAAGAACTGAATGGTCACCTTGAACCTCAGCTTCGATCCGCTGTCTTAGCTCATAAACTTCTGCCACATTTCCTTTCCTGGCATATGTCTGGGCAAGAGTATCCCAGATATCAAGTGCAGTCTCCATTTCCAAGAAAAAGGCTGCAATACTAGGCTCCATTGAATGAACAAGCCAACTCATAACCAAAAAGTTCTCCACCTCCCATTTCTCGTAGGCGGAATCATCACGACTAGGTGCCTTAAGTGTGCCATCAACATAACCAAACTTGGCCCGACTGCGGAGCCAGAAGGTGGCGGATTGGGACCACGACCTATAGTTTTCGCCATTAAATAACTCTGTAGTAATCTTCGACCCAGGATTCTCAGCAATGAGGGAATGCTTCTCAGTACCCATAGGAGAATTACCAACACCAGATTTCTCGCCGGTGACACCGTCTTTAGACATCATGAGGGATCAAGAAACTCATAAAGGATTCACACGAGGCAAAACAAAGCACTCCTAGTCGTCAAAGACACCGAAAAGGTGTACTAGCCACTCTATGGACTATGCATGGGTCCAAAACACGGACCTAACAAGTAAAGGGGAAGAACACGAATAGAGATCAGATCACAGACTGAAAATTGACCCATAAAACTATAGTTCAGAGAGAAAAAGAAGGAAGGGAAGTAAGGAAGGGAAGCCCCAGGCCACTTTGGTGACTTGATGACCAAAAAGAAGGATCAGCTGGGTCTAGGCTGCCTCAGGAGGTTGTAGCGCAGCCCAGAAGCCAAGGTGAAGGGTCGGCTAGGGCTCATGGTGGTGGGCGAAGGCTGGGTAGTGAGGAAAGAAGGCTGCGCAGGTGGTGGTGATGAATGGCTGATGGCGGTGTAGGTGGTGGTGGTGGAAATTAGGGTTCCCCTACTTAGGGTTGCTCTGATACATGTTGAGAAATATTTCCACCAAAGATTAGAGAGACAAAGTGTCCCTCTCTTGTTTTATTAATCAGATTAAGAAGAGAAAAAATAAAATTACAAGAGTGCCCTATTAATATAAACTAAATACAACTCTACTCATAACATAAAAAAGTAATAACATCCAACAAAGAATGCCTTTTTTGCATGGAGATTTGGAGGAGGAGGACTATATGGATGTTCCTCCAGGTTTTGAAGACTCCAAAACAGAAGGAAAAGTGTCTAGATAGAGGAAGTCCCTATAGGAGCTTAAGCAGTCTCCTAGAGCCTGGTTTGAAAGATTTACCCAGGCATTGCTTCGAAATGGCTTCAAGCAGAGTCATGATGATCACACACTGTTCATCAAACATTCATCACTGGGTAAGACTACTGCTCTCATTGTCTATGTTGATGACATTGTGCTCACAGGAGACGATCTGGAAGAAATGGAGCGGTTGAAAGGGTACTTGGCTAGTGAATTTGAGATAAAGGACTTGGGAGCGTTGAAATATTTTCTTGGGATTGAACTTGCTAGATCCAAACATGGGATATTCATTTCCCAAAGAAAATATGTTCTTGATCTGTTGAAGGAAATTGGTATGCTTGGGAGCAAAGTGTGTGATACTCCAATAGAAGCTCAGTGATGACACCAGTGGAGATGTGATTGATACGGGGAGATATCAACGGTTAGTGGGTGAGCTCATATATCTGTCTTATACCCGTCCTGATATCGCTTTCGCTGTGAGTGTTGTCAGTCAGTTCATGCACTCTCCTCGGGAGTCTCACCTCAATGCTCTTTTTCGAATCCTTCGATATTTAAAGTCTTCTCCAAGGGCGGGCCTGTTTTTTTACGAAAAAAGATCATTTTAGAGTAGAAGCCTATACTGATGCAGACTGGGCTGGCTCTATTACTGATGGGAGGTCTACATCTAGTTATTGTACCTTTGTGGGAGGTAATCTGGTTACTTTGCGTAGCAAAAAACAGAATGTAGTGGCCAGGTCAAGTGCAGAAGCTGAGTTTAGAGCAATGGCTCAAGGGATCTGTGAGCTTTTGTGGATTAAGTCCTTGTTGAAAGATTTGAAGATTGAGTTGAAGGATTCCATGAAACTTTATTGTGATAATAAGTCTGCTATTAGCATTGCTCATAATCTAGTTCAACACGATAGAACCAAACATGTTGAAATTGACAGGCATTTCATTAAGGAAAATCTTGTTGTATTTCAGGAAAAGCATAGAGAGCCAAAACTGTTCTCCCAATTTTATTAATCAAGTATATAAAATAAGTAATTACAATATGGGCCCTAAAATATAAAACAATATGACTAAGCCTCATATAATAAAAAACACCTCTCAACACTCCCCCTCAAGCTGGTGCGAAGATATCCCTCATGCCCAGCTTGCTAAGGATGAAATGAAACGACCGTCCAACTAAACTCTTTGTCAGAACATCTGCTAACTGCTCCCCTGACCTCACAAACGGAGTACAAATGCTTCCATTGTTCAGCTTTTCCTTGATAAAATGTCTATCTATTTCAACATGCTTAGTTCTGTCATGTTGAACTGGATTATGTGCAATATCAATAGCAGCTTTGTTATCACAGTACAATTTCATTGAGTCCTTTAGCCCAAATCCAAGGTCTGACAACACAATCTGAATCCACATCAACTCGCAAACTCCTTGTGCCATGGCTCTAAACTCTGCCTCTGCGCTAGATCTAGCCACTACTGACTGTTTTTTACTCCTCCAAGTCACCAAGTTACCACCAACAAAGGTACAATAACCTGTGGTTGACCTCCTGTCAGTGATGGACCCTGCCCAATCTGCATCAGTATAAGCCTCCACTAACGTATGACCATGTTTAGCAAAGTATAGCCCTTTTCCCGGTGCTGACTTTAAGTACTTCACGATTCGAAACACAGCTTCAAGATGAGGTTGTTTAGGATCATGCATAAATTGGCTAACCACACTAACTGCAAAAGCGATGTCAGGCCTAGTATGTGCCAAATAAATCAGTTTACCTACTAACCTCTGGTATCTTCCCTTATCAACAGGTTCTCCACTGGGGTCATCTCCAAGCTTCAGATTAGGATCCATTGGGGTATCCACTGCTTTACTCCCAAGCATGCCAGTCGCTTGGAGAAGATCCAAAACATATTTTCGTTGTGATATAAATATTCCTTCCTTGGATCCTGCCACTTTGATTCCCAAGAAGTACTTTAAATCACCTAAATCTTTAATTTCAAACTCTTTAGCTAGATATGATTTTAGACACTTCATCTCCTCCAAATCATTCCCTGTTAGGACAATATCATCTACATAGACGATCAAAGCAGTCACCTTTCCCTGTGAGGAGTGCTTAATAAATAGAGTATGATCGCCTTGGCTCTGTCTAAAACCATACCGGATCATAGCTTGAGAAAACCTGTAGAACCAAGCTCTAGGAGATTGCTTTAAACCGTACAAAGATTTCTTGAGACGACACACCTTCCCTCTGGTCTTGTCATCCTCAAACCCGAGTGGAATATCCATGTAGACTTCTTCTTCCAAGTCCCCATGTAAGAATGCATTTTTTACATCAAACTGATATAATGGCCACTCTAGGTTTGCAGCTAGAGACAATAAAATCCGAATGGAGTTCATCTTTGCAACCGGAGCAAACGTTTCCTGATAGTCCACTCCATACGTCTGAGTAAAGCCTTTAGCTACCAACCTGGCTTTATATCTATCAATTGTACCATCTGCTTTATGTTTCACAGTGAACACCCACTTGCATCCTACTGCCTTTTTCCCATGAGGTAACTCTGCTAATTCCCAAGTACCATTTTTCCGAAGTGCTTTCATCTCTTCAGTCATGGCAGACTTCCATTTAGGATCAGACAGGGCTTCCTGAACATTGTTAGGAACAGAAACAGAATCGAGATTGGACACAAAGGCCCTATGAGAAGGGGACAAGCGAGTGTAGGAAACAAATTTTGAAAGAGGGTGTTTAGTACATTCCCTTGTGCCCTTGCGAAGAGCAAAGGGAATTTCTAACTCATTATTAGAAGAAGACACAGGAGTATTATGAGTAGGAGTAGAAGGACTAGACATACCTGGACCATCATCCTCTGAGGAAGGCAACTGGAGTGGAATTGGAGAGATGACCTGATCTTCTGTTACCCCAAAAATTCTTCTACTCTTGTTTTTGGAGTACGTTTGCAGTTCTTTTCTCCTCTCTTCCTCATGTTCCTCGCCCCTTCCTTCCTCTCTCTCATCTCCAATTTTTTCTTCCTCACTCTCACCCTTTTTTCCACCCTCATCTTTATTTTTTCCTTTTCTTTATTTTTTTCTTCCCTCACACCTTCCCCATCTTCCCCTAAAATAAAGGACTTCTCTTCACTAAATGACTTCTCTTCACTAGGTTGTCTCTCCCCCTGAAGAGATGGCTGGGAAGACGAGAAATAGGACAATGACTCATCAAATGTGACATCCATAGACACGAACCATTTATGTGAGGGAGGATGATAACACTTATACCCTTTTTGCGTGGGAGAATACCCTACAAAGACACACTTCAGTGCACGGGGATCCAATTTGCGTCTAGGCTGAGAGTGATTGTGAACAAAGCAAACACACCCAAAAACTTTAGGAGGAATAGGAAAAATGGTGGAAGGATTAACGAGAAGTTCTATGGGAGCTTTCTTCCCAAGAACACGGGTAGGAAGACGATTGATGAGGTAGGCAGCAGTTAAGACTGCCTCCCCCCAATAAGATTTTGGAATCTGCATAGAAAACAACATAGATCTAGCAGTTTCCAACAAGTGACGATTTTTTCGCTCTGCCACTCCATTCTGTTGTGGAGTATTTGTGCACGAGGTTTGGTGGATCATGCCATGTTCAGAAAAGTAGTGAGTAAGGCCACCATAAATATTTTCTCCCCCTTTGTCAGAACGAATAATCTTAACAACTGTACTAAATTGGGTACATATCATCTTGTGGAATGTTTTAAAGATAGAAAAAACTTCACTCTTTTCTTTCATTAAGTAGACCCAAGTTGTGCGAGTGTAGTCATCAATAAAAGTAACAAACCATTTATACCCATTCAAAGTAAGAATATGAGAAGGACCCCAAACATCTGTGTGAATAAGAGCAAAAGGAGTAGTGCTTTTATTGAAACTAGAATTAAATGTAGCACGGTGATGTTTTCCAAGTTCACATGCCTCACAGGATATCTCGGAAATATATTTATTAGAAACTAAAGATGGGAATAAAAAACGAAGTAAGTAGAAAGAAGGATGTCCTAATCTCTGGTGCCACAGCTACATCTCTCGGGGAAGAGTCTCTCTCTTTGTTGTATGAGCAACTTGAGTGTTCCCTCCATTTGATACTCCACCGGGCAACAAGAAATACAGGCCATTCTCCGCTCTACCACTGCCAATCTCCTTCTTCGTGGAGAGGTCCTAAAATATACAAATGAGACGGAAAGAAAGTCACACTACAATTTAAATCACAAGTAATTCGACCAATTGAAAGAAGATTAGTCGAAAAATTAGGTACATGAAGAACAGAGGATAAAGCAAAAGAATTTGAAATATTGATAACACCTTTACCAGAAATCGAAGAAAAAGTGCCATCGGCAGTTTTAACTTTATCCTTTCCTGAACAAGGAGTATAAGTAGAAAAAACACTGGAAAGACCAGTCATATGATCGGAAGCTCCGGAGTCAATGATCCATGGCTGTCGAGAATCTACACTATGAGCAAAGGAAGTAGAGGCACTAGTGGGATTGTCCAGCTGGGCCATAATGCTCCTCAAAGTCTCATTGTCAGTGCTACTAATGCTGCCTGGCACTGATGAAGGCGTAGTAGCAGGTAACTCCTCGTGATAAGCAGAATCGGACCCAGTAGTCAAGTGAGCACGTGGGCCACTCCCTCGGCCTCCACGATCACCACTACGGCCCCCACCTCGTCCCTTAGACATGGGTGGACGACCGTGGAGCCTCCAACATGTCTCTCTAGTGTGTCTAGAACGGTTGCAGTAATCACACCAAAGCTTATCTTTCTCATCACTGATCTCATTTCCAGAATCTTTCCGCGGAGTAGTAGACTTGCCAACTCTCTGGCTAGAGGAAATAAGGGCTGACCTGTCGGTGGATGCTGGAGGAAGCATGACAGAACGGCAACTTTCCTCGTTCTGAAAATAAGAAACGCTTCCCTAAGCGATGGCAATGGTTCCATTCCAAGTATCCTGCTTCGCACTGGGTCAAACTCAATATTAAGGCCAGCAAGAAATTTAAAAATTCTCTCACTTTCGATATATGTTTTAAAGCTAGCAGCATCGATCGGGCACACAGGTTGATGAGTTATAAGATGGTCCACTCTCTTCTAAAGAGAACCTAGTGTGGTAAAATATTGTAAGGTGGAGCGATCGCCCTGTACCTCAGCTTCAATCGTGCGTCGCAACTCATAAACCTGGGCAACATTTCCCTTCCGAGAATACGTCTCAGCAAGAGTGTCCCAGATATCTTGTGCTGTGTCCATACCAAAAAAACCTTCAGCAATTTCAGGCTCCATAGAATGAGTCAGCCAACTCATGACCAGAAAGTTATCCACTTCCCACTTGCTATAAGTAGGATCTTCAAGACTAGGTGCCTTGAGTACGCCATTCACATATCCAATCTTCAATCTACTTTTAAGCCAGAACGTAGCTGACTGTGACCAAGATAAATAGTTCTCACCATTCAATAACACAGTGGTGATCTTGGATCCAGGGTTCTCGGTAATGGGTAACCTCTCATTACCTACAGGAGAACTGTTACTACCGGGAGTCTTCTGGGCTAATTCTTCCTTCGACATATTGAGAAGAGATCTGAAACCGAAGTGATGATGGAATCAAGGCTCGCCTAGTAACCACAAGCACTAGTCTGGTTCATTTGTCCTATTTATGGACAAATCATTCTTTGTCCGAACTCGGACCGGAGAAAAAAAAGGATTGCAAGAACTTGTGATCAGCCCAGCAGTAAAGAGACTGAATAGACTGACCTAGAATTGAAAACTAGGGTTGAAAGGGGGTGTTTAGATGCTGGTTTCAATCCAGGATGTAGGTGAGGGTTGCGGCTAGTTCAAGGAGGACCCAGAGTGGTAGCCGCAGCCCTAGGGATGGCAATGGGGTGGGTTTTCCGGGTTCCCCGCCCCGCCCCGCCCCTAATAGGTAGGGTATGGGGGGGGGGGCTTAATAGGGTTAGGGGCGGGTATGGGGGAGGTTTTCAAAACCCGGGTCGGGGTAGGGTCAAAAAACCCGCCCCCGCCCCGAATATACTTGTATTTATATTTTTACCCCTCAATAGTTATGTGTATTACCATTTAAAAAAAAAAACTGCACTATTAGGGAACTAATTAGGTAAGTTAAAAAAAAACTGCACTATTAGAAAAAAAAATGCATTAAAAAAATTGCTTTTTCAATTTGTGTACCAAAAAAAAAAAAAAACATAATCGGGGCGGGGCGTGGGCGGGGGGAGGGTTTACTGAAGCGGGACGAGGGCGGGGTATGGGGGCCCCGTCCCATACCCGCCCCGTTGCCATCCCTACGCAGCCCACAGGGAGGTCGCCGCAGGTCCTGGAAGGGAGAGAGAGGTGCGGCGAAGGGTTTGGTGGGTGTGTGTGGTCCGGCGAGGGTATGGGTGTGTGGGTTTGGTCCGGCGAAGGTGTGGGTGGTGGTGGGTGGTCCGGCGAAGGTGTGGGTGGTGGTAGATGGTTAGATCGCAGCCCCTAGGGTTTGGGGATGCTCTGATACCATGTTGTATTTCAGGAAAAGCATAGAGAGCCAAAACTGCTCTCCTAATTTTATTAATCAAGTATATAAAATAAGTAATTACAATATGGGCCCTAAAATATAAAACAATATGACTAAGCCTCATATAATAAAAAACATCTCTCAACAAATCTTACAGGGGATACCATCTGTACTCTTTTTGTGAAAACGGGTGATCAACTTGCCGATATTCTTACCAAGGGAATAGGAAGTAGTGTTAGTTAAAAGAGTTTAGTTTTATTTTATTATTGTACGAGGGCTGTAATGTAATTATTATTTCTCTCCTTCACTTAATAATATATATGGGGTGCGACTAATTGTCAACCCTAGGTTTGGCATAATCTCATTGTTAACATGGTATCAGAGCCAAAACACCAACCCTAACCTCCACCACCACCTGCGCCGAAGCCTCCACACACCACCACCACACTGCCGCAGCCCCATACTCTCACCAGAGGCCAGCCGCAGCCCTAATCCACCTTCCCAGCCCTTGTCGTAGCCCCCCCCCCGGACCTTTCCACCTAGCCGCAGCCCCTAACAGCCCACCCTTGCCCAGCCGCAGCCCCTACCAGCCTACCATTGCCCAGCTGCAGCCCATAACAGCTAACCCTTGACTAGCCGCAGCCCCCATGCTGTTGTAAACCCTAAGCCGACAACCATTACCCATATTTCTTACTTTTTTGCTGTTCTGATTGAAGTTTATTCTCCACCGGTTGCTTTCTAGTCCATTTATGGACTGTTATTAGATGATTGACACGACGGCATCCTCTATGGTATTCTGATTTCTTTCTGTGTGCTACTCATTCATTGGTCCATGTTCCTCTTCTCATACAGTCTTTGTTGTGGGTATCGTTTTTTTGTGTTGATTCATGATGACGGATGGAGATAAATCCAACGTGAATACACAATTGCTTAAGGATGAACGTGTGATTGTTACATCCACCGATAGCTCGAACGTCAAGCTCGCTACATCCCTTTTCAATGGCCAGAACTACGTAGCATGGTCCGGATCTGTGATTATGTCCCTAGAGGGAAGAGGGAAGATGGGGTATATCAATGGGAAAATTCAAGCACCTAACATCGAGGATGCCTAATATGACATGTGGGAGATGGAAAATTCCATTGTCATGACTTGGCTTTGCTACTCTATGATTCTGGAGATTGCCGAGGGCTTCTTGGACATGGCGACTACCCAAGATATTTGGGAGACCATGGTCTAAACTTATTCGCGTAAGGGTAATTCAGTGCAGATTTTTGAATTACAGAGGTCGATTGGTAGATCTGAGCAGGGGGAGAAGAGTGTTTTTCAATACTTCACATCTCTATCCACCAGTTGGAAACGTTTGGACCACCTGTTGGACTTCAAGCCAGTTTGTCCTGCTGATTCAGTGGCCTATCATAAACTTATCACTGAGGAAAGAATTTTTAAGTTCCTAGAGGGACTTCACCCTGATTTAGATCCAGTTTGCAGTCGGGTTCTGGGAATGGAGCCACTACCTTCTCTTCAAGAGGCTTTTGCCTATGTACAGAACCAGGAAAGTCGACATTCTGCTATGCTTCCATCTGTTTCTACAGAACAATCTGCTCTCACTTCAGTTCCTCATAAGGATGGAAATCGTGGTCGTGACACCTCTACTGAGTCTGGTACTTCAGATAAATCTAAGCAGTTTTGTGACTATTGTAATACCAAATTTCACACCAGGGAGACATGCTATAAGCTTCATGGATATCCCCAGGGGGGTCGCGGGGGTCGTTCTGGCTTGTCTAGGGGTCGTGGAGGACGGTTTAATGGCCTAAATGCACATGCTCATCATACTTCAACGGTTGATCTTACAGCTCCAGTCCCAATTGATCCATCTCTTCCTGCTGCTTCACCGCCTATGTTCAATGCTCTGAGGTGGACGAGGCTCTCCGGAACCTGATGACCCGTCGTACTTCTGCTGCCTCTGCTTCTACTTCTGCATCTACAGGTGCCTCCTCTTCATTTGCACAGACAGGTAACTTGGTCACTTCTGCCAGAGCATGTTTATCACATTTGTCTTTCCCTTGGATTATTGACTCAGGAGCCTCGGACCACATGTCTAGCTCTTCTAATTTGTTTTCTATATACACTCCTCATTCAGGTCAAGACAAAGTTCGTATTGTAGAAGGCACTTTTTCTTCCGTTACAGGGAATGGTGTCATTCATGCCACTCCCTCATTGCCTCTGTCATCAGTTCTACATGTTCCTAGTTTTACTTCTAATCTGTTATATATTAGTCGTATAACTCATGATTTGAACTGCAGTGTAACTTTTTTCCCTTCTCACTGTATTTTTCAGGACCTTACCACAAGGAGGACGATTGGCAGTGGTAGAGTGGAGAATGATCTTTACCTTCTGGATGGAGGGAGTAAAGGAGCTCATCATACTACTAGTTCTGAGAATAAGTCGGATGACATTTGGTTATTACATAAGAGATTAGGACATCCTTCCTTCCATTTACTTAAACATATGTTCCCTTCTTTAGTTAATAAACATGTTTCTGAGTTTTATTGTGAATCTTGTGAACTTGGGAAACATCATCAGACATCTTTTGCTCCGACTTTCAATAAAAGTTTAGTTCCTTTTTCTTTAATTCATTCTGATGTATGGGGTCCCTCTCATATTAATTATTTAAAAGGTCATCATTGGTTTGTGAGTTTTATTGATGACTATTCACGCACTACATGGCTTTATCTTGTGAAGGAAAAGCGTGAAGTGTTTTCTATCTTCAAATCCTTCTATCAGATGGTTTTAACTCAGTTTGGTACTTGAATAAAATTTTACGTTCTGATCAAGGGGGTGAATATATTGATTCAGGTCTAGGTGAATTTTTTACATCCAAGGGTACTTTACATCAAACTTCTTGCACTGATACTCCACAACAGAATGGGGTAGCGGAACGCAAGAATCGTCATTTGCTTAATGTTGCTCGCTCTTTGATGTTCACAGCTAATGCCCCTAAGCCATATTGGGGTGAAGCTGTCTTAACTGCAGCTTATTTGATTAATAGATTTCCTACCCAGGTCCTCAATAAAAAAGCACCCACTGATATTCTGATTCATCTTTCTTCCAGTTTTTCTATTCCTCCTCGGGTCTTTGGTTGTATGTGTTTTGTCCATAATAGCTCTCCTTCTTAGGGGAAGCTCGATCCTAGAGCCATTAAATGTGTATTTCTTGGGTACTCTCCTACTCAAAAGGGGTACAAGTGTTATAATCCTGATACTAGAAAGTGGTATGTGTCTATGGATGTCACTTTCCTTGAATCTATATCCTTCTTCACATCTTCCAGAGTACCTCTTCGGGGGAGAAGGAATATGACAATGTCGTACCTGAAATTTCTAGTGAGGAGAAAGTTAATGATGAACCCATATTGTTAGGAGTGGAAGAAGAGGAAGAGGAACCAATAAACCCCCAGACAGAATGAGGTAATGAAGGTGCAGCAAAACATGTCACTCCGAAGGAAAAAAAATTGTTAGTGTACTCTAAAGGCACATGGAGTAAGAACAAGGGTAAGGAGGTAGAGGCCAGTACTTCTATTCCTCCACTTCCATCTTCTCCAACTGGTGACGTCTCTGATATTTCCCCAGGTAACACTGAAATTCATTTTCCCTAGAGTCTGATGATCTCGATGTTCCTATTGCTGTTAGAAAGGGTGTTAGATCTTGTACTCAACACCCCATATCTAACTTTGTGTCTTATCTCATTTGTGTCCTAATTATCGTTCCTTTCTTTCGAATATTGCCTCCGTTTCAGTTCCTAATCATGTCTAGGATGCTCTCGGAGATCCCAAGTGGAAACATTCCATGGATGAAGAGATGAATGCTCTCCATGAAAGTGGCACCTGGGAGTTGACTAAGTTACCTATGGGCAAGAGAACAGTGGGGTGCAAGTGGGTGTATGCAGTAAAGCATAGAGTTGATGGTTCCATTGAAAGGTTTCATCTCTTGTTGCCAAGGGTTTCACTCAGACATTTAGAGTTGATTATCAGGAGACCTTTGCTCTAGTTGCGAAGATGAACTCTATCAGAGTCCTTTTATCTCTTGCAGCCAACTGTGATTGGCCTCTTCATCAATTCGGTGTGAAGAATGCATTCTTACATAGTAATTTGGAGGAAGAAGTGTACATGGATATTCCCCCTGGATATGCAAACTCAGAGACAGAAGGTAAAGTATGTAGGCTCAAGAAGTCGTCGTATGGCTTAAAGCAGTCACCAAGAGCCTGGTTTGAGAAATTTACACATGCTATGTGTAGATATGGGTTCAAACTAAGTCAAGCCGATCATACGTTATTTATCAAACACTCCTTGTATGGTAAGACTACTGCACTTATTGTGTATGTGGATGACATTATCCTTACAGGTGATGACGTGGAGGAAATGCAGCGATTAAAAGAGTACATGGCAAAAGAGTTAGAAATAAAAGATCTGGGAGAGCTAAAGTATTTTCTGGGGATTGAAGTGGCCAGGTCTAAGCATATAGAATATTCATCTTTCAATGAAAGTATGCACTGGATCTCTTGAGTGAAACTGGGATGCTTGGAAGTAGAGCATGTGATACACCTGTTTAACCAAATCAGAAATTGAGTGATGATAAAAGTGGGAAGATGGTAGACAAGGCGAGATATCAACGATTGGTAGGAAAACTTATCTATCTCATACCCGTCCTGATATTTCATTTGCTGTAGATGTGGTTAGTCAGTTTATGCACGCACCTTATAAGAGACACTTAGATGCGGTTAACAGGATATTGAGATACCTTAAGTTAGCTCCTGGCAAAGGTTTGTTTTTTGGGAGGCATGACCATTTCAGAATAGAAGCATACACTGATGCGGATTGGTCCGGTTCTGTGACAGACAGAAGATCTACTTCTGGGTACTGTACTTTCGTCGGAGGTAACCTTGTTACGTGGAGAAGTAAGAAGCAAAGTGTTGTGGCTCGGTCTAGTGTAGAGGCCGAATTTAGAGCAATGGCTCAAGGTGTGTGTGAACTCCTGTGGTTAAAATTGCTATTGAATTTCGACTTGAAGGTGGAAACTAGTGATTCAATGAAGTTGTACTGTGATAGTAAATCAGCTATTAGTATCACACACAATCTGGTCTAGCATGATAGAACGAAACATATTGAGATCGACAGACACTTCATTAAAGAGAATCTTGATAATGGAACAATTTCCACTCCTTTTGTGAAGAGTTGTAATCAACTTGCCGATGTTCTTACTAAAGGAGTTGGAGTTAAACTGTTTCATGATATGCTTGGCAAGTTGGGATTGAGAGATATCTTCTCACCAGCTTGAGTGGGAGTGTTAGTTAAAAGAGTTTAGTTTTATTTTATTATTGTTTGAGGGCTTTAATGTAATTATTATTTCTCCCCTTCACTTAATAATATATATGGGGTGTGTCTAATTGTCAACCCTAAGTTTGGCATAATCTCATTGTTAACAAGTTGATCATTTCATTCTATCGTAGACAAGTTGAATATGCGAGATATATTTGTATCAGCTTGAGGGGGAGTGTTGAGAATAATATGTCTTTTATTTATGTCTTTTAATTTGTTCTTGTTCTAGGGGCCCTTATTTAATTACTTACTTCTTCTTCTTTATATATATATGGGGTCTAACATTGTTAGCCCCAAGTTTCACCAAAATATTGTGTTCAACAAAAACTGTTACCGTTTGGTTTTGGGAATAACTAGTTGCTAAACAGCTACTTCATTTAAGACAATGGCATCTATATTGCAACTTTTCTCCTTTCACTTGACATGCAAGGTGACATGCAATGACCTGTAGCTCGGCATTAGTCTATTTGCGATTACTTTCTAAAATATCTGCCGAAGATGCTCTTTATTCGTTTCCTAGTATTTTCAGTTTATATTATGTTTTACTAGTAAATTATAACAACCCTTTTCCGTCCAGTATCCCTTTGTGTTTTATCGAATCAGAGTGTAGTTTTCAAGAAAGAATACCAAACGGAAATAAGGAAGCTAAGAGTTGCATGTAAGGTTTGTAACTTTTTCCTTTGTTTGTTCTGCTTTTTTTTCAGGCTCTGTTTGGTTTATGTATCTGGCGAAGGAAAAGATAAGGAAATGGAAAGTGAGAAGGAAAATTGTTGTCCAATGTTTTCCCTAGTGCTTTACGCCACTCTTAAATAAATCTTTCTTCAAAATATAGTGGAAACTCAAGAAAAGTGAGAGGGAAGTGACTTACAAACGACAAAAAATTTAATTTATTTTTCACCGTATTCTCTTTTGCTCCCTATTTTCCTCACTGTTTTACTTATTAACCAAACAAAGATTTAAGTGTTTTCCTCAATGTTCCCTTCTTTTTCATCTCACTAAATCCATGAAGCAAACTGAGCCTTAATAACTTAGCTGCGTGAACTTCTTAAAGCTATATCTCTTCAATTCTGTTCATAATCAGGTACCAGAGTTTTGTGCAGCTGGCTCAAAACTTGAAAATGTAGTCTTTGAAGTCATTGATTCTAAGGGTGACCTGGATG
This sequence comes from Hydrangea macrophylla, assembly GCA_033977485.1. Taxonomy (NCBI): domain Eukaryota; kingdom Viridiplantae; phylum Streptophyta; class Magnoliopsida; order Cornales; family Hydrangeaceae; genus Hydrangea; species Hydrangea macrophylla. The sequence goes on along the minus strand of CM066992.1, from coordinate 50,941,891 downwards.
TAACTATCCACGATGAAGAGAAATATGGCCTAGCTCAGACGCTCACTATAAAGTCAGACTCCTTGGATACCGATGATTCTGTGCGATACAGTTTCCAACATGGGCGGTGTGTCGTGCGTGCTATTACCCTCCCGGATAGAGAAGGGATATTTTCCTTGGTAGCTGCTCACTCGCGTTACCCTGAACTCCATACTAGTCTTCAGGTTGTATCAAATTTTAAGTAATTTTTTCTTGTGATGATGAGTTATATATTTATAGTTGTGCATATGTATAGGTACGTGTTGAGCAAGCTCAAAAAGCAGATCATGGTGGTGTCCAAACTCCATATTCCGATGGAAAAGTCTTGCTTCTTCAGGACCCATGTGTGCTTATGACTCCAAAACTGGAGCATAATGATGTGCACCACCAATTTTCAGATGGAAACATTCTCTTTCAGGACCCATCTACTCCTGAGCAAGTTGGTAACTTGGCCGAGTCCATAATAAATAAACAGCAGGTACATTCCAATTCATACATATGTTGTTATGAGTTACAAACATTGGCTTGCATGAATGACTACAATTCTTTGACTTTATAAGCAGAAGATTCGATTAATTTGTGTGGGACACCCCTGTCCTAAAATGGTTTCACAATATACACAGCTACCAACCAACTCAGAAGAGCATATATATTTTTATTTCAATAATTTATTTGTAAGTAACTAGCTTAAGTTGTGCATACCAATGGTAATAACTCTTGTTTGAGTTTGAGTCTCCTTGAGAGTTTTAACCTTCATCCTCAGTAACAGTAAATATCTACAAAATCTTATCCCTCTTTTGATAATATGGTTCTAAATTTTTTTTGCTTATGAAACTTTATCATGTCTTCAAAGAGCCACTTTCTCCAATTGCAATCCCTTGGCAGAATCTGTTTTCTAGGTTTCTAACATGCTTGTCACTGCAGGAGCATGAGAAGGTCACTTTCAGCATGGCTCGGTGTATTGGACATCATGAGGAGACTCTGAAAAAGCTATATGATCGGCAGACTGCAATTGAGCAAGAAATGGCTCTACTGCAAGGTTTTTTTTCCAAATGTCTTATTAATCCCCTCGTTTCAATGTTTAGAAAGCAACCATATATCGGTTTCTCCCCTGTGAGGGGTATGATACATATATACTTAATACAGTTGCTCAAAGTGAAGTGGTAATCCAATATGAACTCATCTCACAGGTTCTATGGAAACGGGTTTGTTTCACAATTCGGGCTACTCTCTTGAGAAAGGGATAATGATGGAACGGATTGAAAGCAAGGGAAACTCTGCAGCTGCAGTGGTCTGCAGACTCTTCAAAGAACTTCACCAAGAGCAGCAAAATAAGCTTACACGAAACGTACTTGGCGTGGTTGCACTTCTTGGAACTGTTCAAACCAATGAACTTAGCAGGTTGTTTCCTGTTCCAATTTTGATTTTGACATGTATGCACGTATTTAGCACGAATATTGCCCGGAACACATTTGATCTGTTAGCACGGAACACATTTGACCTGTGTGTACGTGTTTAGCATGGATATGGCACGGCACGATGACACAGCAATTCCTAAACATGTAGGACATGAACATGACTAGGACACAGCGAACAAAATAATTATATTTTCTAGTATACCAAATACGTGGCGTGTCCGGTCCCATTTCCTAAATTTTCAACTGTATCCATGCTTCTCCAATTTTTTTTATATTCAGATGTTTAACTCAAATTTTTGTAGAACACTTTCAAAGTAACCACCGTGCCATGCCCACTCCCCTATCCGGCTGTATCAAGTGCGTGTCCAATTAAAAAAAAGAAAAAGAAATTTAAGATGCATTTGTTCGCATGTCCGACACTGACAACACCCAAATTGAAGGGCTCTGCTACACAAGTCTGCAATTAAAGGTTCAGAATAAATGAGGATTTGAATTTCCTATAATTGTCTCTGTGCAGGATATTGTCCGAGTATCTTGGTGAGGATCAATTGCTTGCAGTTGTATGCACAAACTATGCAGCTGCAGATGCCCTTGAAAGGTATGAACAAAATGGAAAGGTGGATTTTGCACATGCTCTTCATGCAGCAGCAACTGGACTGGGAGTATCCATAAGTGGTCGTTATCTTGTTATTTGCGTTGAGGATATAAGGTACAACAAAGGCTTCTTAGTTGTGTTCTGAAATATCGGCAGTGAATGTTAACTGAATTTTCTTCCGTATGATTGTTATTTTATCAGACAGAGACTGAACATTTTGGTTCAGTTCGGCTTATGGTTCAAAGACTCACTATCTCTCACTTTCTTGGGAAGCACTGAGATGACTAGGTCACAGCATTGCGGTGCTCCGGCGAGACGTAACAAATGTCCACAAATGAGTTTAGAAAAGTTGAGAAATAAAAATCTTTAAAAAATGAGTGATAAGTACTACAAAATTTGTCAATCTAATAAACAAAATAAACCATCAGCTACATGTAAGATTGTCTTAAATCTTCAATACTGGACGAGTCTAGACTCTAGGGCGGGATAATATTATGATAATGTTTTAAAATTCTAAAATTTTTAAAAACAACCCAAAAGTGATTATTTATTTGTGTAATAAGCTAGATAGACACAATCTAATCAATTTCTTGTACCTATCATAATTTCCCGACAACATCATGATCCAAATGAGACGATGTTCTCTCTCTCTATGTTTAGCGCATTGCAGTCTCCTTTCGGTGATCAACAATACTTGGGCAAGATGTCCCGGTTGCGGACGATACTTTGAACCACGGTTCAGCCTATAATACTGAGAACTACTAAAAAGAAAGGCTATGCATTCAAGGGGGTGGTTATAGTTATATATGAATCAAACTATGCAAGTTGTTTGGCAGGCCATATACAGGGGAGGTGAGAAGTGATCCCCAGAGGAAGCTTGCCTTGCCAGATCCTACCCGACCAAATGGAGGGACTCCCACAGGTTATTTGGGGTATGCTGTTAATATGATTGACTTGGATGTACAACATCTGTGCACAAGGACGGCTGCAGGTCATGGTCTTCGAGAGACTTTATTCTACTGTCTTTTTGGTGAGCTTCAAGTTTATGAAACTAGGGACGACATGAATAAGGCAAAAGCCTATGCTAAACATGGTGCAGTTTCTCTGGATGGCGGGATTTTCCGAGGAAATGGAGTCATTTCTCTTGGATACTGGTACGAATATTATGTGTAGAGCCCGTTTGGGTTTGCTTTTGAAGTAATCACTTTCTTTTGGGGGGGAATAAGATGTTTTTAAGAAGTAAGTCGAGTAACAAATTGGAGCTTTTCTTCTTCTTTTTGAGGGAAAATTTGGAGCTTTTTTAGAAAAGCTGTTTTTTGTCTTTAAAATGGAACTGTATTTTTCAAAAAGCTGTGAAAAAACTACTCCAACTGGTCACAGCTTTTTAAAAAATCACTACAAGTGATTGTTGGCCCTGGAAAAGCAATCCCAAACGGGCTCTTAGATTTTCTGGCATTCCTCTTGAAAACTGTACCTTTTGATTGTAATATTGGCTTTATGTTAATATTTTCTCTTCAGGGAACCACATATTCATTTTTCAATTGGCTCACAAGGGAGTCGAAAGCATTTCTCCCCACAAACCATGCAAATATTGGAGCAAATTCGAGAAAAGAAGTCAGAACTAAGAGAGACACAATGTGAAATAGAGAAAGAGAGAAAGAATTACAAGACGACGTTGAAAAAGTTCAAGAAGAGAAAAGAAAAGTATACGAAGTTCCTGGCAGAAAAAACCCCTTTGTTGAAACGTTTGGATTATAGCCCTGACGTGATCAGCTTCAAGGACTCCCCTGCTGAACCAGCTGCTTCTTGATTGTTCTGTAAAGGGTTGCGAAGAAAATCTCCAGAAAGAAATCATTTTTGTATTAGTTATAGCATATTTTTCTGCACAGTTAAATATTGTATATGGTTGCTGTTACCAAAAGGGCAAGCACAAAGACAAGAATGATCATTCATAGGATGATTTTTTGCTTCTTGCACTTAACACAGAAGGGAAGCCCCTCAATTTAGATCACAGAAAAATCACAGTTCATTATCCAACAAAAACATTATATTTTGTTTTGTACAGTGGTTTGCAGAAAATGGTAATGCAAGTAGTAGATAAAAGTGTATAATTGCTGTTTTGTATTAAACGTAAGGATTACAGTGAAAGCTTCTTTGTGTATATGGAGATGGTTTTATTATTTTTGACTCGATGAACTGATGCAGGTGACACTGTTGTTTACCTTCAACGCAATACAGCTTTGGTTACTCTTTTTCTTTTCTTTTTTTGGTGGGTAAAAACAGTTACTGGTTAGTAGACGACAGCCTTTTAGGCTTTTATTGGTTTTTTTCTGTTAGAGTTGAACTAGTATGCTGTATAACTAACCTACCTTTGTTTGTGATTTTCATTTCAGGAGTTCGCACCTATGAAAGGATAGGAACAATCATGTTTTTAACAATCAGTTAACTCCTTTGTTTCCATAAAGAAAATTGTGGCTTATGCTAGAGATGTTTGTATTGCTTTTAAAAGTAACTCTAGCATCCCGAAAAATGAGACTCTGCTCAGGTTTAGAAGAAGGCTGCGAAGTGGAATGATTTGATGTGTTAATGAGTAACAACAAAGGGCACCAGTTGAGAGCGATCTTCGAAGATTGCAGTACTCTCGTAAAACTATGCAATGAAAAGATCGTGCACACAAAAGAGAGAAGGAAACAAATGTAATGATATGGCCAAATGGACATGTTGGTTGTTTTGATTGCTCCTCCTTGGTGGGAGAATGACTTTGCCTTTACTGTATTTGTTAGAATACTCTCCCATCCCACATCGCCGAGATGTGGGATGATCTCCCTTACTCTTGGCTTACAAACAAGCCCCCCTTTGACCCATACACCATTCAATACACCCATCTATATTGTATTGTCTCATTTCTCTCTCTCCTTTATATATTCTATCATGGTATCAGAGCCACTATTTTAGTGGTCTTGAATCCTAGGCCTTTATAGAGTAAAGTATGCTATGTGGTTGTCATTATTAGTGGACCCTCTACATCAGAAATACTTTTAGTGATAGCCTCTTCATAGTGGCCAACCCTAGCGAGCGGCACACCAACTGACAACTTCTATCTCCCGACGATATGGGTTTTAAGTTGAGTTACCCCAGCTTGGCCCAATTGTGCTGAAATTGCGCCCAGTTCACACCAGACTTGCGATTGCAGTCCAAAAAAATGTTACCAAATGGCCCCACGTTTGGCTTTTAGCCCCCAAAAGCTATTTAAACGCATTCAAAACGCTGGGCCAAACACCCTCATTGTCACACTCATCTTGGAAAATACTTTCATTTTAAAATGCATATTTGATTTCTGGAAATTTAGTGTTGATTTATAATTGTGGATAAAGTTGACCGTGGGTCAACGGTGGGTCTCAATCGAGGACACAGGAATGTGGAAATTCATGAGGCATTGATATTATTAAATGACATTTATGTAATTTAAATGTTATTTGACTTTATCTGGTATATGTGAATAGTAAATATACATGTGTAGTGCAATTTCTGATAGTTTTGATCTTGTTTAAGATCATTTTGGAAGATTTAATGATAACCAATTCGATACGTTGCATAAAAGGTAGGTTATCTAAAAATTTCACAGAAATAATTTTCGAAACATGATTACGGACCCAAACGAAATTTAGACGAAAACTTGTATAATTTGTAGTTTCACTCGTGAATCAATAACTTAAATGTGTAAGACGTTACAGGGAATAAATAGAAGTTCAGAAAACTCACAGGGAGGTAAACACAGTTTTCGGGACTTGTGCCTATATATAGAAATGAGGTGGAGATATTTCATAAATATCTCCAAACCAATTTGGAAGCTAAGGAGCTAAAGGGAGATTTTGGTAGGGGTGGCAATCGTGTCGTGTTGGGTCATAATCGTGTCGTGTCATAATCGTGTCGTGTCATAATTGTGCCGTGTCAATAATCGTGTCATTTTTAAACGTGTCAAAAACCTCAACCCATACCCGTTTGATGCAATTCACGTGTCACCCATTTAACCCACCAACCCGCTTACTGAACAAGCCATTTTCTCGTAACCTTTTTTTTTCCTTGTATAACATGACATATTTAATAGATTGACTTCATGTAATAAAAAACCAAACATAGAGGGAAAAAAATGAAGAGGCACAATTCCATGAACACAAGTCTTCCCACCTAATTAGGGGTGGCCATGGTTCGGGTGAGTCGGGTTTGACCCCCACCCGATCATCCATCCGAACCCCATCGGGTTATGAGTTTTGAATCCGTCATCCATCCATTTAGTCGGGTGAAACCGATCCGTCGGTTTCGAGTTGGTTCGGGTTGGTTTCGGGTGAAACTCGACAAAAAGAATATATCCTACTTTCATCAATTTTACACCCTGATAACACTGAGTTTATTGTACCCAACTGCAAAGCATGGCCCTGTTATTCACCATTTCACCTTCTTGCAAACTTTTTAGGAAGACATTCAATTTAACTTACTAATAAATAAAAATTCTACATAAACTTAACAAGCAAAGAAAAATGAAAAACAATTATACAATCCACCATCAAATTAATACAACATACAAAAAACAGAATTGAAAATGACTTCCATAGTTCCACCACATATATTGTATTTTCTAAGTTTTCAACATGTGGTCGGGTCGGGTCGGGTGATGTCGGGTTTGGATTATAAAAACCGACAACCAAACCATAAGCAATCGAGTGTGGCTTGGGAAAACCATGACTCATCCGACCATCCGCCAAAACCACTCAAATGCCTTCGAGTCGGTCGGGTTGGTCGGGTCTTGGGTTGGGATGGCCAGCCCTACACCTAATGTACTAACTACCAACAAGTCAACGACAGTAAATGATCAATTGTTCCAAATTTAAACTAATTCAGTACAATATAACAATATCTAACTATTATAAAGGTAGGAGTGTAATACTCTTAACTCCACTTTTCCCTCCAAAAAAAATAAAATAATAAAATAAATAAATATTACTTGCTTTTAAAAAAAATGTATTTAAAAAAAAGTATATTTCCAAAAATACCCTCTATAATCGTGTTAAACGGGTTGACCCAATTAAAACATGACCCAACCCGTTTATTAATCGTGTTAAACGGGTCGACCCGTTTATGACCCATACCCGTATAAGCTAAACCCAAACCCGTTTAATTCGTGTCAGATTCGTGTCGTGTTGCCGTGTCGTGTCGAAAATTGCCACCCCTAGATTTTGGGGTTTTGATCTTCCCGATGCCAATCGACGACATTCCGTCTGATTGTTTTCAACCAAATTTCATATTCGGACTCGTTGAGGTAAGAGCTACGTTTTGATACCTTTTAGGCCTCGTTTGGTTAAGTTTTTATGAAAACCTTAATATTGAGTTTTCTTGAAAAACTTGTAAAAACTCATAGATTTCGCTTGTAATTGGAAATCTAGCTTGATATCGGCGCCCTTACGCGTCTCTTGAAATTTTAGGACCATAGCCTAATGTATGAATTTCTAACATATATTATATAGAAAATTTCCATGTTTTGATTATTAAAAGGCGAAATTGTGATCCGGGCGAAATTCTTGTGTTAGTATTAGGTCCGTTAATTATGCACGTGAATAATTGTGAAAAGCGTCTAATTGTTACGTGAGCATGCTAGATGACTATGTGGGTCAAAGGGGGGAATTATACAATTTCATCCCGGGTAAGCTTCTCGATGTTTGAGAATTTAGTAGCGACGGTTATTGTGCTTGGTTTAAGGCTTGGAATTGCCAGGACACTTGGGATGCAACAACTGTAGGCATGGACTAGCCGTGAACATCGCAGTTTAAGGCTTGGACTTGCCGCTACCGGATGAATGCGTATTTTCTCCCTAGAGACTACTTGATATGATTCGTGATATTGAAGCATGATTTGCATGCATATATTAGAAATTGTGCACTCAACATATAACTGAGCAGTGGAGCCTTACTCCATTGCAAGTGATAAGAAGAAAGGGATGAAGAAGGGAGAAGAGTGGGGCCGATGGGGATGTCGGGGATGCCGGGGATCACCTCTTGTATATGTTTTTGTTTTACCTTTCAACGTTGTAATAATGACTTTCCGAGTAGTCAAAACTAGGTTGCTTAACTTGGAATCTTGGGATGGTTTAGAAATACTGTAATATGTAACAAAATTTATTTTGGTTATGTTTGAACGAATCTGAACTCATGAGTTCATGTTTTGAATGCTTAACATGTTAAATTCGTGTTTTGAATGAAAGTTGGTAGTACTGTTGGTGAGTGGAGCCAAATAAGCCTTAGCTTGTTTCATTATCATTTCTTTTCAAGGATTAGAAAGAATGATATATGTTTTCAAAATCTTGTATATATAGTTTGAAAGGTTTGAAATAAGGTCGGCATGATGAGAAGTATTGTAATGAGTGAAGGTTGAATGGATCCTTAGCAAAATTATGCTGCTATTCTGCTAAAGGGAACGGGGCAATTCGACCAGTCAAAATTCATGCTGCATGACTCACTTTTCTACCCCTTCCAAAAAAAATTTAAATATTTAATTGGTTCTTAGGGTCCCTTTTAACATAAAATCATTCGTTTCAAAATTTAATTAACTTTTTAAATTTATACGAAATTTACAACTTCTAGTGTATCTTTTCCAAAGGAGTTGAATACTCATTGTCGTTTTAAGCTTCTTTTCCGCTGCTATATTATTTTAAATGAATTGGATGAGCCTTGACGGCGTGTCACGTGTTCTATTTTCACGCGTAGTGGGATGAGTCGTGACACTCATTGTCCTATTGATGAGACAAAAGCAGGACTCAATACTAAACTTGAAACTTGGAGAGAAGCATGGGAGACAAAATGGTTAAAGATAAGTAAGACGAAAACATGATGCATGGAATGTAGTATTAGTAATAGTACAAGTAGAGATAGCGAAGAAGTGAAGATAAAAAAATCAGGACATCCCAAAGCGGGAACACTTTTGCTATCTAGGTTCGATGATCAGTAAAGATGGAGAGATTGATGATGATGTGACCCATAGGATTAAAGCAGGTTGGCTTAAGTCAATGAGTGCTTTCTGACGTATTATGTGTCACGACCCATCCCGCTATGCACGGGAATAGGACACGTGGCATGCCACCAAGGCTTATCCAGTTCCATTAAAGTAAAATAGTAGTGGAAAGCATAAGTCCAATCCATTAAAATCAGAGTTATAAAAAGTTTCGTCCAATTGAAACATTTCCAAAAGAATCCTTTTTGAATAACAGAGGTCTAGTCGACTGTGACGGTTCCTAGTTGACTGAAGATCTAATGCAGAAGGTATTAAAGTCCAATGTCCTTGTCTAGTCGACTGTGTCGGGGACTCAGTCGACTGGGGCCTCAATAACTCAGTCGACTGACACTTGTCCGATCGACTGAATCCATTCATGTAGAATGTCATGTTTTCGTGCAGAAACCAGTGGATTGGTTTCCATCTGAAAACTGAAGAGACATTTCTGTATAACAGGAGTCCAGTCGACTGTGTCAGGTACCTAGTCGAATGATCTCTCCCAAATCTGTACAATTCTGCAGCAATTCCAACCAAGGTTCTCCAAACAATTACCAACATAAACACAAATATATTCCCACGATTCAAAACATAATTACGAGAGTTCTACCGCGGTTACAATACTACAAATCCTCCCCCAGATTCAGTTACAACATATTATGAAATTAAAGTTCTTATTACATTATTGGAAGGAGACAAAATCATAAATAAGTGTGTTCCCAATCGTCATCTCAGCCTCAATCTTCACGCTTCTGTTTTCCTTTTTTCTTTCCACCTGCAATGAAGGAAGTCTCCACTGCTCAGCTATATGCTGAGTGTACAATTCTAAATAAATGCATATGGTCAATTCCTGCTTTAAATATCTAAATCACATAATTTAGTCTCTGGAGAGAGAGATACGCATTCATCCTGTATATCGGCAAGTGTTAAATCTTAAACCGCGATGCCAATGGCTAGCCAAGGATCACTCAACCATTACATCCATCTGATCTGGTTGGGCCAATTCCCACACCGAGCAAGTAGTCGTCTGTAATGACTCACCTCCCCGTCTAGCAACAATATTGTCCGCTTTGGGTCTAAACACAAAGAACTTCCCAGGGGGTCACCCATCCCTGGTACTGCTCTGGCAGCAGCACGCTTAACTGTGAAGTTCTTTCGTGTTTAGCTCCCTCACGGTTTTAAAAGGCCTTGTTGCATATAGAGGGGCGATTAATCTTTATAAACTAGTCCAGGAACTTTACCCCAGGCGATGTGGGACAAGCCCCCACACTCAACCTCACCTCATCCATCTTGGTCATCCTGCCTCAGGAGTATTGGCTCTTGGTCGTCACATCATCACTACTGTAACTCTCAAACACCGAAAGGCATACCCCGGCATAAAATTATACCAAACTCCCCTTTGACCCACATAGACATTTAGCATACTCACATAACCATATCACCATGCTATTCTATATGTACTCGCTAAAATTAACCGGCCTAAGTTAACACATAAGTTTTGCCTGGATCACAATTCATACATGATATTCAAAACATCCAAAATTGTCTATATTACAAAAGTTTAAAATTCATATCTTAAGCGATAGACCAAATAAATGTCGAATCTTTGATCTCACACAATTCCTACAAGTATTTACATGTTTTTCCCAAATTTCTAAAATTAGCTTTTCGGAAATAATTTGCCAAACAAGGCCTAAGAGGTATCAAAATGAAGCTCTTACCTCGAGGAGTTCAAATCTAGAATTTGGTCGAAAACTGACGGATGAATGGGCGCCGTTTGTTGTTAGGAAGGTCGTGGCAACTAAATTTCCTTTCTCTTTTCTCTCTCTAGATATTTTTGAGCTTAGATAAATATGAAAAATCTCATCTACCACTATTTATAAGCACGACTCCCGGGAATTACATTTAACTCCCCACGAGTTCCCAAAACTTCTAATTAATTCCTAAAACGTCGCCACGTCCATTTTATAACTTCACGAGTGAAAACTAAAATTTGTAAAAGTTTTCGCCTAGGTTTTGTTTGGGTCCGTAATTTACGTCCGCAAACTAAATTCCGTGGAATCTCTAGATAACCTACCTTTTATGCAACATGTCACCCATGTTCTCACCACAATATTCAAATTGATCTAAACCTAGGTCAAAACTACCAGAAGTTATAATACACATGTATAATTACTATTCATAAAAATCAGGTAAAGTCGAATAACATTTAAAATCATATAAATGTCATTTCCTCGTGCCAATGCATCATGAATTCCTATTACCGTGTCTTCGATTGACACCTCACCATTGACCTCTAGTTAACCTCATACACCATTATCAAATGGTATTGATAATTCACAAAATTTCATTCATACATTTTAAAACCATGATTTTTTTTCTGGGACGGGTGTGACATTATGTGACCAAAGAATACCGGCAAAGTTTAAAGGAAAATTTTACAAGACAACTATTAGGCCAGCTATGCTCTACATGACAGAATATTGGGAAACTAAGAAACAACACATTAGCAAAAATGAGTGTAACTGAGATGATGATGTTAAGATGGATGTGTGGTAAGACTAGGAAAGATAGAATTAGAAATGAGTACATTCAAGAAACTGTAGGAGTGTCACATATTGAGGGTAAGCTGAGGGAGAATAGACTTAGATTGTTTGGCCATATGCAAGGAAGACCTATAGACGTACATGTGCGAAAGAGTGATAGGATCAAGTGCATGGAGTGGTTAGGGTGAGGGGCAGACCTAGACTGACTTGGGAGTATATAGTGCAACATGATATGAATATATATATATATATATATATATAATTTAAATGAGCATATAGCTCTTGACCGTATAAAATGGAGAAAAATGATTCATATAACCGACCCTAGGATGGACATGAGCAGAGCAGCTCAATAAGGGCTCGATGCTCAGCTCGATAAAGGCTAGGCTAGGCTCGGCTCGCTTATTTGAGCTCGTGAACACGATCGATTAAGGGTCGCGAGCAAGCTCTTGAAAAAATTCGTTAATATGTTTGATAAAGAGCTTGTATAGTGACTTATATATATTATAAAAATCTATAATTTTAGAAAAAATATGACAAACCTCGTCACTAGGCTTGATAAAGGACTAATTTATCATTAAACTGTATAGTTTTAAAGGGCGCGTGAAAAATCTCATTAAAAAGCTCGCGATCACTTGGAAGCTCGGCTAATTTGAGCTTGTGAGCAAACTCGCAAGCTCATGAAAAAACTCATGAGCAGGCTCGGTTCGGCTCTAGTCCACCCCTAGCCGACCCCAATTGATTGAGATTCATGGCTTGGTTTGGCTTAGTTTGGTTATTATGGTTTTTTTCCCCTTTCTTTATTTTGTTTATTAGTAGTGTTTTCTAATCCTTATTTAGACCCTTACTATTTTGAACCCTATCATTTAAACACTCCTTCGTGTTATTTCTTTTGTTTTGGGGTTTTATAGGGTTTTCTTTTACCTTTTTGTCCTTTTTTCCCTTTTTTATTAGTAGGTTTTTTTTATCATATTTTTTTTCCCGTAAGTTTGGTTAATTATGAATTGTACAAAGTACAAGCGATCAGACCTCACGATATTACAATAAGCTCAAAAGCATGCAAATAAAGAAAGAAGCCAAACTTGAGAAAAATAGGAAAAACCCAAAAACAACTCTAACAAAACTAGCTATCAAAGCCAAGAGGCTAAACAAAGCCCAACACAAATAAACAATAAACACAGGGCAAAACAACTACAAAGAAAATCAATCAGTGGGTCAATCTCGAAGTCGACCCTTATGATGACTTCCTCTAAAGTTCTTCTTTGCTTCCCTCTTTTTTTTTTTTTTTTTTTGTCTAGACGCATGCAAAACACTGAAAGTCCATAGCCTAATGATCTGCATTAGGACCATCATCAAAATCAACCTCCGCCCCGTCGTGTGAGCATGAAGTAGTCTCCCTATCTTCAATAATGTTCACAGTAGAGGTATGATTAAAGGAGCTATGGAAAATCATTCCTAGCAGAGAGGGAGAAGCTTTAACCCCCCTAGGTAGCTGATCATACTCTTTTTCAATTGGGGTAACAGCTAAAAACATGTTGCTCAAGGTTTTGGATTCACCCAGATCCTTGGGACTGTCAGATGTCTCATTGACAATCTTTTTCCCTTATCCTTTCTTTCTAACTTTCCACACTTTGATCTCTGAGTGTTTGTTATAGCTGCTATTATGATGACTTCCTTTGGAGTTTTTCTTTGCTTATCTCTTTTTTGTGTCTAGATGACATAGAAAACATTGATAAGTCCATAGCCTCATGATCTGCATCAGGACCATCATTAAAATCAACCTCTGCCCCATCATGTGAGTATGAAGTAGTCTCCCTATCTTCAGCGATGTTTACAGTAGAGGTGTGCTTAGAGGAGCTAGTTCCCTGGACAATCATTCCTAGCAGAGGGAGAAGCTTCAACCCCCATAGGTAGCTGATCAAACTCTTCTTCAACTGGGGTAAGAGTGAAAAGATGTTGCTCAAGGTTTTGGAATCACCCACATCCTTGGGATTGTCAAAGGTCTCATAGACAATCTTTTTCCCCTTATCCTTTCTTTCTACAACTTTTATCACTCCACTCTCTGAGTGTTTGCTGTAGCTGCTATTACAAACTGTGTCTCTATGGTAGTATGGTTTGGGCCTCTAGAGCTTAAGAACAGACTTCGCATTTTCGAGTTTGGAGCAATCATGACCAAAACAGACACACTTAGAGCATCTCAAACGAGTCAATTGGTATTCCACAGAGATATTCGACAAGGCAGTCTTTCATCTTTCATCTTCAAATTTCAGAGCAAATATTGTGAAGAGGTCTTGCTCACCGCCGCTAACCTCGACATATACTATAGCAAAGGAGATTCGTCGATGGCTAGTAGTCATTTTATCTACACGTAAGGGCTTTCCAATAAAACTTGCAATAAAACCAATGCCTTAGGGATTCCATAATTCCAAAGGAATACCATAGATTCTTTTTGTAACACCCGTACCTGGAAAAAGGATTTTATATTCATTTAGTATGCATTAATTGTCATAATTAGTGTATAAAATGGGTTAAGGGGAGACTTTGGACACGCCCGTGAAAAGTGTTCAGAGAAGGACACCGTTGAAAAAGTCCCCAGTGAGGAAGGATAGATTTGGAAGTGGAACCTAGTGAAGGGCCTGGATAAAATAGATTTGCATTTTGTATGTTAAATGCATTTATATGATTAAATGGATACTTGTTTAGGACGCCTTTAAATTATACTGCTATATGTGTTAGCATTTGGTATTAGTTTGGATACCCAAATAAGGGTATAACTGATAAGATTCATAATTAGTAGGTACGACAGTAACTTCACAAAAGATTTGAGACCCATGTTGGGACCCATACGGGACTTAGACAAACACCCATATAGATAATTGGGTAGTTAATGGAATGTTTGGAGGATTTCATAATAAGAACTTAAGAGTTTTGGGGGTTGAAAGAAGAACAAAACTTTGTGACAACTCAATGCATGTATATGCATAGGTGTCCTAAGAGTGAGAGAATTCTAAAAAATTTATAAAAATTTGGAAAAAGAGAGAGAGCTCGAAGAGAGAGAAGAGAACACGAGACACCGACGCCGTTTATTCTCCATACCGTCGGTGTTCGCCTAATTCGTGAACTGAAGCCGTATTCGGACTCGTGGAGTGAGACAATCGTTTCTATACCTTTAATTCATGTTTTAATTGTCATAATTTTGGTAGCTCATTTTAATCGGTGACATGCAGTTGCTGAATTCATGTAGGATTTACTCTTAAGAGAGAATAGAACTAGGATTTGGTGAAATTCTGCATATCTTGACCTAATTTGGGTATATTCTGAGTAAGGTGAGTTTTTTAATCAAAAATTTTGATTGTGTCTAAAAGTGTTTAATGCTTTAATGATGCTTAGAGATGATAAACCATGATTAGAGGCTATGATAATGTTAATTTTGAGATTTTCATGTCAATTATGTGAATTTGTCATGTGTTATGTGCTTATGTGTTTATGTGGTAATCAATGAGCACGGGGGAAATGATTCATTGTTGGGAGTAATAAGGGAGGAGAAGAGGAAGAATTCGATAAATACGAAAGTCCAAGGAATAGAAGTGATCACGAGACCAAGGGAGGTCTTCGGGTCTGAATGAATCATTGAATCGATGACTCGGCGATTACAAATATGAGATATGTGTTTATTTTTTGCATTGCACATGTTAAGCATAAAATCATATTTAGTTTGCTCACTAAGCGTAGTGCTTAAGAAAATCATTTTTCTTTTCTGTTGTGGTAAATAACAACCACCGCAGGTTCGGAGCATTACCTGGAGAGAAAATGACGTGCATTGGGGGAGATGGGAGAGATTTGGGATTTGTTTATATGTTCTTCTCCTAAACTTGTAAAATGTTGTAAAAAGTAGTTCCTATAATGGTGGGTCAGTACTTTGGTTGTAATCAAGGGATCTAGTTCCTTCAACTTGTCATTTTGTAGTTTGGAGTTGAATTTTGGAAAAACTATGTAAATTTCTATGTTAATTAGTATTGGAGTTCCTTTAAGAATTATATGTATTTCCTTAAGTGTCAACTATGAATTGTTTATATTGTATGTTTGGATTACTTCGACAAGTCTGGATACTTGAATTGCAAGTTTTGGAGAAATTCCTTTGTGTAAACAAATGTTATGTGAGTTTGAGATCCTTGTCGAATAGTTTTATGTAAATGCTTGCCTTGGTTAAGTAAAGACTTGAGTTCAAGTGCTTAACTTGATTCAAGGGGGTTTGAGTTCATGATTTAGATGCTTGGTAATGCTTAAGAAATGGTTAGAAATGTATTTTGAATGTTTTCTTGAAGTCCCAAGAGATTTGGTGTTGTTTAGGTATGTTTTGGATATGTTTTAGTAGGATTTCTAGCAGTAGATCTGTTTTGCAGAACCTGTATCGATCCGGGTTAAAGGGCGGATCGATCCAAACTTCTTAAGGGACATTCTGCGAGAAAAATAGCTAGATGGATCGATCCGGCGCAAAGGGCGGATCGATCCGCTCACAAGTTTTCTTGCCGTCCACTTTTACGGAAACATGCATATCTCTTTCTAGAAAACTCAGATTTGTGCACCAATTTTTATGTTGGAACCAGGACTCAAAGGCCTATTTTTTGGTATAAAATTTTACTATCTTTCCTAAATGACCATTTTTTTCTTGGGGCTGTTTTGTCATAGCAAGTTCTTTTGTACTGGTTCAAATCATGTTTTCTTAATAATTAATATGGATTCTTGCTTATTAGTGTATTTTGGGTGCGTGTAGTCTTGTTACACGTGTCCTAACCCGCATGAGGCGGGTTGGGGTGTGATAATTTTTGGTATCAAAGCAATATGCTAGAACCTTTGGGACAAGAGACGTATGCGACACGTAGCTACATGATCATGCATACACGTTTACTTAGCATGCTTTTAATGTTATTAGCATGCAATGTGTTTCTTA
This sequence comes from Hydrangea macrophylla, assembly GCA_033977485.1. Taxonomy (NCBI): domain Eukaryota; kingdom Viridiplantae; phylum Streptophyta; class Magnoliopsida; order Cornales; family Hydrangeaceae; genus Hydrangea; species Hydrangea macrophylla. The sequence goes on along the minus strand of CM066992.1, from coordinate 50,925,325 downwards.
AAAGTAATGTGTGTGTGTGTGTATTATAATGTAGGTGCCAGATAAAAATGTCTGGATATGAGAACCCAAATCGTATGGAACGAGTTGAAAGGGCTATTGAAGGGTTAGTCTAAATGGCCGAGACACGGGTGGTTGAGGAAAGACCAGTACAAGTGAATCCAAATCTGAGGGAGGAACTTGTTACCATCTTAAAATTTCATAAGCAAAAGTCGACTATATTCCGTGGGGAAGCTGACCCAATGAAAGCAAACTTTTGAATTTTTGATATGGAGAAAATCTTCAGGGTGTTATCGTGTACAGAGGAACATAAAGTTTTAATTGCCGCTGATACGTTAAAAGATGAGGCACAGTATTGGTGGCGTACAAAGTTGGGACTTGGTCAACTGACTACTTGGGATCATTTCTTGAGATTTTCAACGAACAATACTTTCTGGAGTCTTTCAATGATCAGAAAGCTTAAGAATTCATGGAGTTAGTGCAAGGGGGAAAGTCAGTTCGCGAATATTCGGCATAGGACACAAGCTTGGGAAGGTTTGTTGGGATATGATAACAACAAAAAAAGTGAAGGCAAGAAAGTTTGTGGCAAGGCTTCGAAGTGACATCCAGGGACAAGTGACTGCGTTTCGACCGGAGACTTTTGCTAAGGCACTGAATATTGCCTCCATAGCTGAGAGGGATCTCAAGTACACTCCGAACTTGCCACCACCATCAAGTCAACAAAGCAAAAGGGCTGGGTCGAGTTAGTTCAGTGGTCAAGGAAGTGCCAAGAGGTAGGGTTCAAGTGGTTCAACATCTAGTACCGGCAGTGGTTCTGGTGGGAACAAACTGAGGTGTCAGATTTGTCAGAAGTTCCATTGGGGATGATGCAATCAACTCCCAAATTTGGTCACTTGTAACATATGTTGACAACTAGGACACATTGCCAGGAATTGTCCAATCAGGGTATAGATATGAGAGGTCGATGTTTTACTTGTAAGGAGTTGGGGCACCAAGCTAAAGACTGTCCAACCAAGTGCCAAGGAGCTTCAGGTTTCGGTTCTTCTGTAGTTAGTGCTATTACACCTAGGACTACTCAACAACCTCCGAGGAGGGAGTAGCGGGAGGCAAGATCATATCAGCTCAGACCGGGAGAGACCACTTCTGCCGACACCGTTGTCTCAGATATGGTTTCCATTTGCTCACACCTAGAAAATGTACTCATAGATTCAGGATCCACGTACTCATTTGTGTCACACCACTTTGCTAAGCAACAAGATAAACCATTAGAGTTTTTGGATTATGATATATCTATTGCAATACTATTGGGGACTCCGTTGGTTAGTTCGGGTGTGTTTAGAAAATGTGAGATTAACGTGAATAGTAAAGAATTAACCGTTGATTTGGTACCATTGGTAATCCAACATTTTGATGTTATATTGGGTATGGATTGGTTAGCAGCTAATCACGCGAATATTGATTGTAACCATAAAAGGGAGTGTTTTGTATTCCAAATCAAGAAGTGTTTTATTTACAAGGCAAGGGTATTGTAGCACCGCCATATATTGTGTTAGCTATTGAAGCATGTCAATTGTTAAAGAAGGGTTGTCGTGGGTTCTTATGTAGTATACTTGATACTAGAGGTCCTAATTTAAAACTGGAAGATATCCCAGTAGTTAGAGAATTTCCAGATGTATTTCCAGAAGAGTTGCCTAGTGTGTTAATTGAATGAGAGATTGAGTTTGGTATTGATATTATACCGAGAACGCAACCTATTTCACAAGCACCATATCAATGGCATCGGTTGAGTTAAAGGAGTTAAAGATTCAGTTGCAAGAGCTGCTAGACTAAGGTTTCATTCGGCCTAGTGTGTCTCCATGGGGTGCACCGGTATTATTTGTGAAGAAGAAGGATGGTACAATGCGGATGTGCATTGATTACCGGGAAATCAATAAAGTAACAATCAAGAACAAGTACCCGTTGCCGCGTATCGACGATCTATTTGATCAGCTTCAAGGGGCACAGGTATTCTCAAAAATAGATTTGAGATCGGAATACCATCAACTGAAAGTTAAAGTAGAGGATGTAGAAAAGACAGCCTTTAGGACCCGATACGGACACTATGAATTTCTAGTGATGCCGTTTGGCGTTACTAATGCACCTACCGCCTTCATGGATTTACTGAATCGGGTGTTTAAATCATATTTTGATGAGTTTGTGATAGTCTTTATTGATGATATTCTCACTATTCCAAGAGCCCGGAAGAGCATGAGCGACATTTGAGATTAGTCTTATAACGACTTCGAGAGAAACAGTTGTTTGGGAAATTAAAGAAAAGTGAGTTTTGGTTGACAAGTGTCACATTCTTAGGGCATGTGATCTCTAAATAGGGTATTTTCGTGAACCCACAAAAGATCGAAGCCGTTATGAATTGGTCAAAACCAACAAATATGTCAGAGATTCGAAGTTTCTTGGGGTTAGCTGGATATTATAGGAGGTTTGTCAAAGACTTTTCTAAATTGCAACTCCGATGACACGGTTGATGAGAAAAGATGTACCGTTCGAATGGAACAAGGAATGTGACGAATGTTTCTTGGAATTGAAGAAGACGTTGACAGCGGCACCGATACTTGCAATTCCGATAAGCACCAAAAATTTTAGAATTTAGAGTGATGCTTCTCACCAAGACTTGGGATGTGTTCTGACATAAGATGACAAGGTGAAAGCCTATGCTTCGCGACAGTTGAGACCTCACGAAAAGAACTATCCAACTCATGATCTGAAGTTAGCGGTAGTGATCTTCGCTTTGAAGATTTGGAGGCATTATTTGTACAGGGAGACGTGTGAAATTTTTACCGACCACAAAAGTTTGAAGTACTTGTTCACTCAAAGAGACTTGAACATGAGACAAAGGAGGTGGTTGGAACTCATGAAAGATTATGATTTAAAAATTCAGTATCACCCTAAGAAAGCGAATGTAGTTGCCGATGCCTTGAGCCAGAAGTCGTCGAAAAACTTAGCTTATACCTTAACAGCACAGGAAAAGCTAGTGAAAGAATTTGAACATTTGGAACTTGAAGTCATTCCTAGAATTGAATGTGGTTTAATGGCTGCGATTGTGGCACAACCAAGTTTTATTGGTGAAATCAAGACTAATCAGTTTCTAGATCTGGATTTCAAGAAAATTGTGGACGAATTACCTGAGGGTAGAAGGCCAGAGTTTAGCTTCCAAGTAGGGATGGCAATCCACCCGTTTAGATAGGGTCTCTGCCCCGCTCCGCCCCTAATAGGGCGGGTTTGGGAGGCCATAAAATGTTGTAGGGACGGGTATGGGATGGTATGGGTGAACCACCACGGGTTCGGGGTAGGGGTGGGATCAGATGGCGAAAACCCGATTACCCTAATTATGTAATATGTGTGTTGAATCTCTTTGTCCCACATCGAGATAATATGCATAAGGGATGAGACGTTTGGCTTATAAAAAGACTAAAAGTCTATACATGTTTAGTGCATTAAGAGATGTGCCTTTGGGGAGTTGATTTATTTATAATATAAATCTCTGACACTTAAAAGCTTTAGGTTGTCATCCCTGAAAGCTTAAAAAATATTAGAAGGCACAGTTTTGGGATATCCTGTAGTACCTGTAAAATCCGTACTGCCTTGTTAATGTAATTTCCTAAATTTATAAGTGTTGACCCTATATGTTAATATTCGTGTCGCTTAATATTTTATTACTATAGAATATATCTTACATTCACTGTCGCGTAATTTTATAACTATAGGTTATAATTATAGTCTTTATCATTTAGTATTATAGATTATAATATACATATATATATTTTCGTTATCGCTTAATTGTAGAATTTTATAAACCCGACCCCGTATATTAATATTACGCGTTTTAATATTCAATTATTATTATTTAGATATTATAACCATAGATTATATTCTATTGAGTCCCGATAGTCCCGAGACTATAGTCGTGATTATTAGTGTAATCGACGTTTTTATTTTAGAACCCGAACAGTCATATTAGACCCGAACTATGTTCGTAAACCCGGACTGATTTACACGCGGACTTGTAGAACTAGTATTACCTAGACAGTACGGCACATGACTCGAGGCAACTTCGCATCCCACGATTTTGGAAATCTTTGTGATACAACCTATACTAGCTTAAGTACCACCTAACCACCTTACAACCATTGGGTAAACTCCCTACCCAAACACCCCCCTCTTGAACTCGTGGACTACCCCATGCCCCCCAAATCTTACCCCCAGATTCCACATCCCACTACCACACTCATCGCGCTCACTGCCCCCTCATTAAACCTTACAACTTCCAACGCCAAACACAAGTGCATGCACACACACACGGTTTGTGTTTATATTTATTGTGTATATTACTTATATGCTATGTGTATGTATATATTATATACACTATGAAAGTGTGTGAGTGTCATATTTTATTATACATATATATGTGGTTAGACTGAGCGAGAGAGAGAGAGAGAGAGAGAGAGAGAGAGAGAGAGGAAGAGAAACCCCAATCAGACCCACGGATTCCCACCAACTTTTCCTCCAAACCGTCGGCTCCTCTTTTCTCCCTCCCTAGACACCATCTAAATCAATGTCACATACATCAATTTTAGCAGATTCTCAAATATGCATATATATATATATATGTGTATGTATACCATGCCTTGTGTATATACATGGGCCTTTAGAGAGAGAGAGAGAGAGCCACCGAGAGTTTGAGAGGGAGAAATACAACACACACACACACTCACAACTTCCCCTCTTTATCACCCTCTTCCACTGTCACACACACCCGGACACACACTCACCCAGTGGGAGGAAGGAGAGGATGAAATAAAGGGCAAACCGAAGAAGAGGAAGAAGAAGAAGAGAAGAGGAGAGAGAGAGAGAAAGACGCAGGAGGAGAAAGAGACATTGAAGCCGAAATCGAGACTGAGACCACACCGAAAAGAAGGTAATGCTCTCACGCCCCTCTGTAATTTCTATACACTCATAGACGTACACACACCACCACACGCAGCCCCGAACAGACCGAGCCCCCCCCCCCCCCCCCCCCCCCCCCCCCGCCATGGCCGGACCACCATTGATGCTCGTACGAGCTCGGGTTTTTCGACCGTCACCAAAACCCGTACAATCAATGCCCAAATGACCCTAACGACCCCCTTAAGACCCTCGATGAACGGCTCGAAGCTTAGGTCGCGTTTGGTCGTCTACGATCCGATTATCCTTTTTAGGACGAAACTATTTTTGTCCCCGTACGCGCATACCGTTAAGAGTTAGGCTTCAAGACCTATATCGTCGGATCGGGCTCGTTGAAGCACTCGATTTCAACATATAGTTTACGTATTTTGATTGAGAAATGAATGAGTTATGGGTGTTTGAATATTTGTATACAAATATGTATATATAAACGTATCATGTATATATATATATATCATGAGCAGATTGTGAATGAAGAAGATGAACGGGGCACGAGATTTTTTATGGTGTTTTTAATTGGTTCGTATGTACGGTACAAATTAGGCTTAGTTTGGCCTCCACGTGGTGCTTCCCCTTTTTTAAAGTACAATTTAATGTAAATTCATTTGGTAACTAGTTTATGAGCTTTGCAAAAATTGAACTTAAGGCTTTTTTGGAGGGAGCTTTTAAAAGCTTTAGAATGGAGCTTTTAAAAGCCCAATGTTGCTTTTTGGTTTCATGATGTCTTTTTGAAGAGTAGTGTGTCACTTGTATAAAATTATCAAACAACTTAGTAATAAATTCTATAAGCTCCTTTTAAAAAGCCACATGGGGGCCAAACTAAGCCTTAGTCATTGTTTATGTTTATAAATTCTATTAAAATAGGTTTAATATCTAATAAATATGTTTAATTTCTGAAAGTGCTATTAAATAATATTTCCTTGTTCCAAAAATTATTTTAGCAAATTATATCATATATTCATTATTTATTTTGTTTTATATAAATAATATATATTACATCTCCTTGTGTGTTAAATTAATATTAATCCAATTTAATTGGTAAATTAGTATATGTTATATTTGAAATATCCACTTGTTATTTGGTTAATTATTTTAGTAAATAATTAACTGATCTTAACATTTCTTGATTATTAGTTATCTCATAATTAATAAGTAAGGTCTTTTATTAATACATAAACTAAGTTTATGTATTTATTTATTGATTAATTATGTAAATTAATATTTTTTATATACTAATTAAAGAATACTTAACTTATTTATTTATTTGTATTTAATATATATTTAGTATTCGATAAATACTAAATAAGTTTTACTCCTTTTAAAATAGATAATAAATATCTATTAAAGTGTTTTAAATTCTAAAAATTAGGAATACGTTCCTAATATTATTTTACCATGTTTTATAATTATCAAATTATAAAACTATACTTTATTACTTTTAGTAATTATCAAAGAGTAACTTAATTAATGTTTTTATCAAACGAGTCCCCAAAATTATGAGAAAAATATCACTAGTCTATTTTAAGGTCTAGTTGTCCTTCTAAATTATATTTTATAATTATGGGACTCCGAAGACTATAAATATATAAATATGACTTTAATAATTCGCAGTAAATAAACTATAGCTCAGAAAAATGCGCTGCCAGTTTCTAGAGTCTTAGAATAATGCCTAGAAATATTCCCTTGAATTTGGAGACCTTTCGACGCGATCAAAAATACAGCTTACCTGTAGGGCCTACACTGGTATAGAAAACCCAGCCTTTTATGTAACAGACTCTGATTTGAGACTAGTCAATGGCATTGGACTTAGAATGACACGTAGATCACTATCTTGAGGTTTATATCCTCATTTGGTAAAATTACCATTATGCTCTTATCATTTACACATACGCTTCATCACCGTTATTCAATTATACGTTGTAGGACTGTGACTTATCCGCTATTCGGAGAGTCATAAGCTTGGCAAGACATTCAGGTGAGTGTTTCTAACCTCACTCTCAATATACATAATGACTGTTAGAGAATTTGTATGTTATATAAATATAAGTTGTATTTATGATTGTGATACTATAACTGTACATTGATGTACTTTTATGTATATGCAGACTATATTATGGAATTGATTGATATGAGACAAGCATGTTAGATATTACTATGATATATTGATAAGAAGTAAAAGAAAAAGAACTATATGTGATAGTCATGATGAATAATCAATTATAGAATATTAGTTTGTACGTTTTATACATCAATATTGATTATATGAGCACGTTATTGTTATTGCTTTGATGACCATATCTAAATGTGCAAACGAGAATAAAGAGCATGTTAAAGAGTTTTATCTATGTCTTGCCTAATGTAATTTTGTTATCAAGAATCATATAACTGAATGTCACATCACGGTGTCAGTACACGCAGCCATTGTCAGTGACTCTGGCTAAGTGAGGTCGTGAGTTGAAGTAATTGGGAGTCTTGGGAAGTGTGAGTTGATATAATTGAGATTATTGTATTATGAGTCAGGAGTTGTTATGATTTGGAAACCTTACGAGATGATAAAGATACGTGATGATGGGACAGTATGATTGAGATATTGAATATTGTGATTGTAATAGTAAGAGAACGGTTAGAGCTGCTATTGTGCCAGTCGTCCGTGTAATTGCCGGAAATGGCACATGCGTTTGGGTTTAACGTCATACTGCTTAGTAGTTAGCACTCTAATGTATTAGTCATCCGAGTGGGTTGCCGGAGATAGTACACACATTGTATGGGTTGCCGTCGTGCTGTATATCATGCGCTAGTCAGTTACTAATGTACCGTCCTTTGCGGTGCGATTGCCGTGATAGTACACATGGTGTGTGGGCTTGCCCTTGCCGTTTCGCAGTTAGTATTCTGACGTGCAACTCGTTGGGGGGTGATTCCCCAGTGAGGGTATAGACGATCGACCCAATTCCGCCATCGTGCTATTTGGATTATGAGACCGTAAGGCGACGATGTTACCATGAGGGCATAAGGCGACGATGTTACTATGAGGCCATAAGGCGACGATGTTAAGTATGAAATGAGTATTATAGTGCGTAGTGAAAGCGTAGTTTGTATTGTGAAAGTAAGTTCAGAATAAGTTATCGATGTGGGATTTATAACCCGATGTTATTGAGTTGCATTGGTTATGGGATTTTATATTCCAGAGTTTGGGTTTGGGTTCATTGAGTACGCATTTACATGCATGGGCATAATGGAAATGAGAAATTGATTAGTACGAATATGTTGTTATGATCACCAGAACTAGACAAACATGTTATGAATTATATTGATCCTGTTATTTGGTGAATGGTAGATGTTTATTAATTGCATCATATGTTAATTGATACCTTTGCTATGTCTGTGTGAGCGATGTCAATCGATAATGGACTAACCGCATCCTAAGATGCAAAGTAATAACCTGAGATGAGTAGTTAGTGTATGTATATTGGTAGTGAATATAGTTATGAACGCCCACTCAGCTTTGTTGCAAAGCTGACGGCATGTTACGCCTGGACAATCCAATGTCCAGATTTCCTTGCAGGTTGGTCAGAGGACAATTCAGTCTTGAGAATAAGATGCTAAGGAACTCTGGAAGTGTAGAGCTAGACTGAAGATCAAAGATAGCCGCCAACATCTTGTAATTATAATAGTCTGTTGTATTAGTACCGGGACCTATGATTTGTAATTGTTTAAATTATTTAGATTGAAGTTTAAGTTACAATTAGCTTTCTCCCCTTTATTTTCATGTTGTTTATAGCGTTAGAGGACAGGACGACTTTCAATCAAGTCATTCCCTATGGATCCAAAAAGGAAAATTTAAAATTTTCCTATTTTTGGCTACTCCAGGGCGTGACATATCCCAAGCCTTACACGTGGTGCCATGATAACCAAATTGAAGAAATCTGTATTTTCTTATTATTCAAGGTAAATATACAAAGTATATATACAACTATGAAAGGAAACAAAAAAGGAAATAAAATACTGAAAAGGAAATAACGGATAAGAACAAATCAATCTATTCCTAAACTGATGCGATCCATAAATTACGGGAATTATAATCCTAATATTCCAACACTCCCCCTCAAGCTGGAGCGAAGGTATTCACGAGCCCCAGCTTGACTATAGATGACTTCAATAGAGAGGGCCCAACAGACTTCGTAAATATATCAGCAGTCTGATCTGAAGAGGGAACAAAATGCGGAGAGATAATACCAGAGCGAACTTTCTCTCGAATAAAATGGATATCAACCTCAACATGCTTGGTACACTCGTGCAGAACAGAGTCAGACGCAAGCATTATAGCAGACTTATTATCGCAAAACAATGTAGAGGGTTCAGTCACTGGAAACCCCAATTCTTGTAAAATAGAACGAAGCCACAGAAGCTCACATGTACCTTGTGCCATAGCACGATATTCAGCTTCTGCTGACGATCTTGAAATGACTGCTTGCTTCTTGCTTTTCCAAGAGATAAGATGTTTGCCATAAAACGTACAAAAACCTGAAGTTGAACGCCTATCACTCTTGGACCCAGCATAGTCAGCATCTGTATAACATGTGACTCCAGATTGTGTTCCTACAGCAAAGAAGAGACCCAGTCCTGGGCAAGTTTTCAGGTAATGAAGAATATGATGGACATCATCCATATAAGAAGTACGCGGAGCATGCATAAACTGGCTAACAACGCTTACAGCAAAAGCGAGGTCAGGTCTAGTATTGGTCAAATAAATTAGACGACCAACAAGACGCTGATACGAAGACAGATCAGATAACAATTCTCCTGACTCAGATGATATTTTAGTATTTGGATCCATAGGTGCAGAAGCAGGACGACAACCCATCATGCCTGTGTCATTAAGAAGACCCAAGATATATTTCCTCTGGTTCATTGAGACCCCATGACGAGATCGAGCAATCTCAATACCAAGAAAATACCGGAGAGGACCCAAGTCTTTAACATCAAATTCTATTCCAAGTTTCTCTTTTACCCTTTTAATTCCGGCAGTATCATTACCAGTAATGATGATGTCATCAACATAAACAGATAGAATAATACATCGACCATCCGGACATCGTCGAACAAAAAAGGTGTGATCAGAATGACACCTCATGAAGCCAATAGAGAGAATAACAGCACAAAAGCGACTGAACCATGCCCGAGGGGATTGTTTCAATCCATAAAGTGATTTGCGAAGCTCACAGACTTTTCCAGAATACTCCCCCTCAGCCCAAAAACCCGGAGGTGGATCCATGTAAATGACTTCCTGCAGATCCCCATTCAGAAATGCATTTTTTATGTCAAGTTGATGAAGAGGCCACGACTGAGAAGCAGCCAAAGAAACAATAAGGCGAACAATATTAAGCTTGGCCATGGGAGCAAAAGTGGCACTGAAGTCTTTTCCCAGAATCTGAGTGAAGCCTTTAGCAACCAGGCGAGCTTTATAACGGTCAATAGAGCCATCTGGAAGGTACTTAATAGTAAAAACCCATTTACAACCAACGGTCTTTTCCCCAGGTGGAAGAGAAACAAGATCCCAAGTATGGTTATGCTGGAGAGCTTCCATCTCTGCTTGCATGGCGTGGACCCAATGCGGATTTTGGAGAGCCTCAGATACAGACCGAGGGATGGAAACTGAATCAACCTGACCAAGAAAAGCTTGATAGGGCTGTAAAAGGGCGGAATAAGAGATATACTGTGAAGTAGGATGATGAGTAGAGCAAGCATGACCATACCTATTTACCGGGCGAGAAATCCGAGTAGAACGTCTTACCGGTACAGAAGGAGTAGGACCTGGATCCGAAGAAGCAGTTGGTGTTGGAGCAAGAGCATGAGTCCGCGGACGCTGGGAGTAAAGAAATTTTGGCGAAGATGTTATTACAGGTGGTAGAGTTGCCTCAGAAGGAGAGGAATCAAAGACAGCAACAGGACGAGGTAACTCATCGGGTACAGTGGAAGGCTCCGGAGGAGCAGGGGCAGAGTATTTATTTGGACCTGCAAAGTAAGGAATATCTTCCAAAAAAGTAACATCCATAGAATTATAGAAACGACGACCAACGGGATCATAGCACCTATATCCTTTAGAGAGAGAAGAGTAACCAAGGAAAACACAACGTATAGCTTTATCATCAAGCTTAGTACGAAGAGGGCTGCGGTTTTGAACAAAACAAGTGCAGCCAAAAACACGAGGTAAAACATGAAAGAGTGTACAATTTGGCTGAAGAACATGGAGAGGTGCTTGCCCATCTAAAACACGACTTGGGGTACGGTTAATAAGATATATAGCAGTTAGAACAGCTAAGTGCCACAAATATTTAGGTACCTCCATACCACGAAGAAGACACCGAACAACAGACATAATGTGACGATTTTTACGTTCTGCCACACCATTCTGTTCTGGGGTATAAGTATAAGTGAGTTGTTGGAGGATACCTTTTTTATTAAGTTCAGAACAGAAGTCATTAGAAACATATTCACGTCCATTATCAGATCGAAGAGCGCGAACAACAGTGTGATACTGAGTTTTAACCATTTGTAAAAATTGAATGAATAATGGACAAACTTCAGACTTCTTTTTAAGTAGATAAACCCATGTGCATCGTGAATAATCATCAATAAACGTAACATAATACCGATACCCATATAAAGCAGTAACAGGGAAAGGTCCCCAAACATCTGAATGTATAATATCAAAAGCACATGGAGCACGAGACAGACGAGGAATATAAGATGAACGAGTATGCTTAGAGAGTTCACACACCTCACATTGAAATTTATGAGTCTTACAGGCTTTTATTAATGCTGGAAAGAGTAAACAAAGATATTGAAAATTAGCATGTCCTAAATGGGCATGCCACAATGCTATAGTTTTATTCGAAAAAGAACTAGAACTAGAACTAGAACTAGGTAAAACAGAAGCCTGTAAACTAGAAGACACAGGTGATGGAGGAGGTTCCCCAAAGAAGTAGAGTCCGTCATGCTCATGGCCCGTACCAAAAATCTTCTTCGAAGTCAGGTCCTGCAAGAGACAACGGTCAGGTAAGAAAATGACAGCACAATTATAACTCTTTGCAAGGCGACTAACAGATAAAAGATTAAATGATAACTGAGGGACATGAAGAACAGAAGACAGAGTAAGATTGGGAGACAAACAAACATCACCCTTACTCTGGACACGAGTGGTAGAACCATCGGCAATACTCACAGTTTAGTTAACAGGTGTAGGAGGAGACGAAAAAAAGGATAACTCACCAGTCATGTGATCATTGGCTCCGGAGTCCAAAACCCACCTTGGAGTTCCTGTCTTAACATGTAAAGCAGTTGAAGTACCTGTAGCAATGGCAGCTGTGGAAGAAGAAGAGCCTGACTGATGCTGCTGAAGTAGAGAGCCAAGCTGACTCTGAATCTGTCCGAGATGAGATTGAAGCATACTTTGATTCTGATGAAACTGGCTAAGATCAGGAGTAATGGGTTCAGGGCCGGTTTCAGCAAGAGCAGCGAAGCGGGTTGGACCGGGGTTGCGTCCTCGGGCTGCATATTGTTTCTTCAACTTGGGATGAAGTTGGAAACAGCGATCTTTGGTATGGCCAACAGCATTACAATGCTTACAGACTGGAGGCTTCCGACCACTGGGACGAGGGCTAGTGTGAGCAACAAAGGCCATCTGATCAGGAATAGCAGGAGATTCGGAAACTGGGACAATCGAAGTCTGAATTAATTATCGACGACGCTCATCCCCATCAACAATAGCAAAGGCCTCGTAGAGAGAGGGCATAGGAGACGTGTTCAAAATCTGAGTACGAAGAGATTCAAACTCAGATTTCAAACCCATCAAAAACTGGTAAGTATGCAGACGGTCGAGGCGCTGGACAATAACAGTAGCAGCTTCAGCAGGAATATCACCCAGTGGCTCGTACTGAGCCAACTCTTCCCACCGAGACTGAAGATAACCAAAGTAATTAGAGACACTCAGCCGGAGAGAATCTTGAGATGACTGAGAAACTTCGCGATGAAGTTGATAAATCCGGGACTCATTACGCTTATGAGCATACATTTGGGTCAAAGCATTCCACAGGCCATGAACAGAAGAGTGATACATGAACATATGATAAATACGAGGCTCCATTAAATTGAACAACCAACCCAGGATAGTACAGTTGTCTATATTCCACTGATCAAAGGTGGAATCGGTAGGAGCAGGCTTAGGTGAAGTTCCAAGAAGCCAACTGGACTTGCCCTTGGCACCAAGGAAAAGGCGAATGGAATGAGACCAAGCGGCAAAATTTTGCCCATCCATGAGAACCGTGGTAACCCTTTACGCAGGGGAATGCGGAGTCAGAGACATAGAGAGATCTGAACGCACATATGAACCTGTAGGAGTCTGATCAATACCCTTATCCTTTCCAGTATCGGTCATTGTAGTAAACTCAAGGTACCCAATAAACGATCAACAAGGCGCAAAAGATAACCAGCGGATGTAAAAAGGCTGCTGAAAAGAGAATCTGCAGCAATAAGAGGCTACCAGATCATCACAGGTAGCCCAAGAGAAGAGAGAGAGAGAGCACGAAAGGTGCTCTAAACCATAACAAGGCCCGTGAACAGGGCAAGACGCAGCCTAGGACTGCGCAAGGGTGAGCCTAGGCTAACCAAATAGAGAAGCCGAGAGTCTGGAGAGATTGCCGAGAGTGGAGAGGGGCTGGGTGGGGCCGGCGAAGGTGAGAGAGGTGAATAGGGGTGGCGGCGCAAGCTGGTGGTGGTGGTGTAGTTGCGGCGCAAGCTGGTGGTGGTGGTTTGGTGGTGCGGCTGACAGAGGTACTTAGGGTTAGTTTCTTTTTGGCTCTAATACCAAGAAGAAATCTGTATTTTCTTATTATTCAAGGTAAATATACAAAGTATATATACAACTATGAAAGGAAACAAAAAAGGAAATAAAATACTGAAAAGGAAATAACGGATAAGAACAAATCAATCTATTCCTAAACTGATGCGATCCATAAATTACGGGAATTATAATCCTAATATTCCAACACAAATATTGGTAGTAAGTTCAAAAGTTCTGATACTAATATTTTACTTTTATTCTGTCTATTGTCTTTTTCTATATTTTAACTTCAAAAACTTTTCTCGTCAGGGATGGGTTTAGCTGTTAATGTCGGGGTTGGGGATGGGATGAGTGGTAAGTCGGGGTGGGACGGGGTCGGGATAGGGTCTGTCTTGGTCGGGGCGGGGTCGGGGTCGGGGAATGGTCACCCCCATACCATACCCGCCCCATTGCCATCCCTACTTCCAAGATGGTGTTTTGAGATACATAAACTGTTTATGTGCGCCTAAGGTTGGAGATTTAAGTGCCTAAGGTTGAAGATTTAAGAGATAGAGTTATGGAAGAAGCTTACAACACTAAATATTCAGTACATCCACGTAATACCAACATGTACCGAGACTTGCGAGAAATTTATTGGTGGAGTGTTATGAAGCGAGAAGTCGCAGAATTTGTTTCTAAATGTATGACTTGCCAAAAGGTAAAAATAGAACATCAACGACCCGAAGGAGAACTACACCCTCTAGAGATACCGGGGTGGAAGTGGGAACATATCACAATGGATTTTGTTTCAGGATTTTCAAAGTCTCAAAAGTCGAATGATAGATTGACCGGTTGACTAAGTCAGCCCATTTCCTACCTATCAAGACCAGAGATCCATCAAAACTTGCTGAGATTTATATTAGAGAAACTGTTAGACTTCATGGGGCATTGGTTTCGATAGTGTCAGACCGTGACACTCGATTCGTGTCGAGATTTTGGGAGAGTTTACAGAGGGCTATGGGGACAACTTTCCATTTTAGCACTGATTTTCATCCCCAGACCAATGGTCAATCCGAGAGGGTGATTCAGATTTTGGAAGACATATTGCATGTGTTATGGACTTCTAGGCCAATTGGGAGACTCATTTACCGTTAATAGAGTTTTCCTACAACAATAGTTTCCAAACCAGCATTGGTATGGCGCCTTATGAGGCATTGTACGGAAGAAAGTGTAGATCGCCTGTTTGTTGGACAAAAGTTGGTGAAAAACAGCTTTTGGGGGCAGAGATAGTACAAATTACTACTAACAAGATTAGATTGATTCAACAACGATTGCAAACAGCTCAGAGTCATTATAAAAGTTATGTAGATACGGGTAGAAGACCGTTGGAGTTCAAGGTAGGTGATTATGTGTTTCTGAAGGTATCGCCTTCGAAAGGCATAGCACATTTTGGTAAGCGAGGTAAGCTCAGTCCGAGATATGTTGGACCGTATTTGATTTTTATCGCTTAGAATTGCCACAAGAGTTGGCGAATGTTCATAATGTGTTCCACATATCAATGCTTTGACATTATGTATCGGATTCAAGACATGTCATCATTCCAGAGCCGTTAGAGATTCGAGAGGATATGAATTATGTGGAGTATCCGGTGCAAATCCTTGATAGAAAGGATCAAGTGTTGAGAACTAAGGTGATTCCCTTGGTGATGGTTCAATGGCATAGGCATTCAGTCAAAGAAGCTACTTGGGAACGGGAGGACGAAATCCGAGCCAAATACCTGCATCTCTTTGATACTTGAGGTAAGAGTAAGTTTGGGGACCAAACTTCCTTTTAGGGAGGGAGAAATGTAACACCCGTACCTGGAAAAAAGGATTTAATATTCATTTAGTATGCATCAATTGTCATAATTAATGTATTAAATGGGTTAAGGGGAGGCTTTGGACTCGCCCGTGAAAAGTGTTCAGAGAAGGACACCGTTGAAAAAGTCCCCAATGAGGAGGGAAAGGTTTGGAAGTGAAACCCAATGAAGGGCCTGGATAAAATAAATTTGCATTTTATATGTTAAATGCATTTATATGATTAAATGGATACTTGTTTAAAGATGCCTTTAAATTATACTGCTCTATGTGTTAGCATTTGGTGTTAGTTAGGATACCCAAATAAGGGTATAACTGACAAGATTCATAATTAGTAGGTACGATAGTAACTTCACAACATATTTAGGACCCATGTTGGGACCCATACGGGACTTAGACAAACACCCATTTAGATAATTGGGTAGTTAATGGAATGTTTGGAGGATTTCATAATAAGAACTTAAGAGTTTGGGGGGTGTCAATGAAAGAAGAACAAAACTTTGTGACAACTCAATGCATGTGTATGCATAGGTGTCCTAAGAGTGAGAGAGTTCTCAAAAATTTATACAAATTTGGAAAAAGAGAGAGAGCTCGGAGAAAGAGAAGAGAACACGAGAAGCCGATGCCACTTATTCGCCGTACAGTCGCCGCCGTTCGTCCAATTTGCGAACCGAAGCCGTATTCGGACTCGTGGAGATGAGACGATCGTTTCTATACCTTTAATTTATATTTTAATCATCGTAATTTTGGTAGCTCACTTTAATCGGTGACACGCAGTTGCCGAATTCATGTAGGATTTACTCCGGAGAGAGAATAGAACTAGGATTTGGTGAAATTCTGTATATCTTGGCATAATTTGGGTATAATCTGAGTAAGATGAGTTTTCTAATCAAAATTTGAATGTGCCTAAATGTGTTTAATACTTTAATGATGCATAGAGATGATAAACCATGATTAGAGGCTATGATAATGTTAATTTTGAGATTTCCATGTCAATTATGTGAATTTGCCATGTTTATATGGTAATCAATGAGCACCAGGGAAAGAATTCATTGTTGGGAGTACTAAGCAAGGAGAAGAGGAAGAATTCGATAAATACAAAAGTCCAAGGAATAGAAGTGATCACGGGACCAAGGGAGGTCTTCGGGTGTAATACCCTGTATTTTGGTATATTAATAAGACCTGGTATTTCATTTCTATACTCGTATAAACTTTCTCTTCCTTTTGGTGAATTTTGATACCAATCGATTGATAAGTTTTCCCAATCGATTGACACTTTTCAGATACCAATCGATTGATAAGTATTCCCAATCGATTGCCATTTTACCGACTAAAATTGACTACGTGTCAACATTCCAATCGATTGTCATTCATCCCAATCGATTGACATTGTTCCCAATCGATTGACTACAAATATCTGTTTCCAATCGATTGACTGGTGTCCCAATCGATTGACATAAGCTGAGAAATATTTTCTTCTTTCCTTCAGCTTTAAAAGTGTGGCACTCTTAACCCCTATATATACTCGTTCATTTGTGGCCTTGGGTCACTTTGGCAGCTTGAGAGAGAGAGGCACACCTCTTGTGAGATATATACATACATATATCTATCTATATATCTATATCTATACACATACACACACACACTGCCTTGGCAGCTGGAAGAAGACGAAGGGAAGGACAAGAAGAAGAAAGGAAGAAGAAGGAGAGACAGAGAGAGAGCTGGGCAGAAAGAGAAGAGCAAGAAGGAGAGAAAGAAGCTTTTGGAAGTTTTAAAAGCCCACACCCATCCAAACGCACCCTAAGTGAGTCCTAACTCACTTGGTCACTTTATTTGATGTATTTACAAGTTGTTATGACCTTTAGATGTGATAAAAGTATGATTTCTACTTTTAAATATGCTGTTTTTACAATCTGCTGGAGAAGACGTAGTATCAATCGATTGACATAATCTCAATCGATTGACATCAGTCGTTTCTCAATCGATTGGATAGGATTCCAATCGATTGACATCTCAATCGATTGCCATGTTTCTCAATCGATTGGTATAACTTTTTGTCCCAATCGATTGAACCTCTGTTCCAATCGATTGGCATGATCAGAACATGGTTTCCTTTGCCTGTTATTATATAAAGGTTTAGTTGTTCGATTTCTGATTCGGAATTTCCATTATGCGACTATGGGGTAGACAGGAGTAATGTGACACCAAAGATTTATGGATAATAAATAAAAAGTAATATGAAGACGTGGGTGACGTGCTGTTCTGATATAATTTGATATCCGTTTTCTTTTAATCCGAGTAGTCAGGCCACATTGGGAATTGTCATGTGTCGATGTTAGAATGGAACGTAAGTAGGTTTGGTAAGTTCTGGGAATGGTACGTGGATGGACGATTGGTCATGATATGCTCTGAAAAGCGGTGAACCGGATACATGGTTCTTAAAAGCAGTGAGCTGGACCAAATAGTCCTAAGATAGACTGGATGATCTATGAGATGCTCTTAAAAGCGGTGAACAGGACCATTGTTCTTAAAAGCGGTGAGCTGGGATCACTAGTAGATGACGTTAAGTCGTGGCAATAGATTGATATGCTTTGTTTGAAACGTTATATCCCTGAAATGCGGTGAACAAGATCATTGTTCTTAAAAGCTGGGGACAGACTGACGTGGAGTCCATGACATGCGGTGAGCTGGATATATTGCTCTTAAAAGCGATGGACAGAATAAGGGTGTATCCCTGGAGTTAAACGATTGAGTCTGTTCATGACATCTGAGTATGTTGAGTTCGGTATTTGAGTAAGAAGACGATAAGGGTCGGTTTACAAGAATGAATAAAGGAACAAGATATGGATATAATAAGATGTTCACTCGTGTTTTCATCAGCTTGTGTTTACTTCAGATAACTGGTACCTCGTTAGTTTTTGCTCACTCAGCTCTCAGTAAGCTGACGGCCTTTTGTTGCCTGGACTTTCCCCGTCCAGAATATCATGCCCCTTATTTTGCAGGTAATGACCAGTACACTGATGACTATTATCCAGAGGAAGGCCCCACCGATGATGGTTACGCCAGGGAGGATTATCCTTATGCCAGTTGAAGACTGAAGATGTTATAGTTAGATTACACTTCGGTTGTTCTGTTGAACCTTTTGTTAGCGGGTACTTGGGCATTTGTTGTCTTCAGACCTGTTGTGATCCTGTGGACCATACTCTGATATTTTGTAATAGTTAGCACTGTGTGTTATTCTCAGTTGGTTACTGTTGCTTTTCTTTTGGACTAGTACTGCGTGGTGTGGATTATTAGTGACTTCACCTGTCATTCCTTATGGACCCATAAAGGAAATTTATTTTTCTCTATTTATGCTGCTCCGGGGCGTGACATCGGGTCTGAATGAATCATTGAATTGGTGACTCGACGATTACAAATATGAGATATTTGTTTGTTTGTTGCATTGCACATGTTAAGCATTCAATCATATTTAGTTTGCTCACTTAGCATAATACTTAAGAAAACCATTTTTCTTTTCTGTTGTGGTAAATAACAACCACCGCAGGTTCGGAGCATTACCCGGAGATAAAATGACGTGCGTTGGGGGAGATGAGAGAGATTTGGGATTTGTTTATATGTTCTTCTCCTAAACTTGCAAAATGTTGTAAAAAGTAGTTCCTATAATGGTGGGTTAGTACTTTGATTGTAATCAAGTGATCTAGTTCCTTCAACTTGTCATTTGGTAGTTTGGAGTTGAATTTGAGAAAAACTATGTGAATTTCTTTGTTAATTAGTATTGGAGTTCCTTTAAGAATTCTATGTATTTCCTTAAGTGTCAACTATGAATTGTTTGTATTCTATGTTTGGATTACTCCGACAAGTCTGGATGCATGAATTGCAAGTTTTGGAGAAGTTCTGTTGTGTAAACAAATGTTCTGTGAGGTTTGAGATCCTTGTCGGAAAGTTTTATGTAAATGTTTGCCTTGCTCAAGTAAAAACTTGAGTTCAAGTTCTTAACTTGATTCAAGAGGGTTTGATTTCATGATCTAGATGATTGGTAATGCTTAAGAAATGGTTAGAAATGTAATTTGAAAGTTTTCTTGAAGTACCATGAGGTTTGGTGTTGTTTAGGTATGTTTTGGATATGTTTCAGCAGGATTTTTAGCAGCAGAATCTGTTCAGCAGAACCTGAATCGATTTGGGTTAAAGGGCGGATCAATCCGGACTTCTTAAGGGACATTTTGCGAGAAAAACAACTAGATGGATCGATCCGGCGCATGGGTGGATCGATTCGCTCACAAGTTTGCCGTCCATTTTTACAGAAACGTGCATATCTCTTTCTAGAAAACTCGGATTCACGCGCCGTTTTTTGTGTTGGAGCTGGGACTCAAAGACCTATTTGTTGGTGTAAAATTTTACTATCTTTACTAAATGACCATTTTGCCCTTGTGGTTGTTTTGTCACAGCAAGTTCTTTTGTATTGGTTCAAATCATGTTTTTCTTAATAACTTACATGGATTCTTGCTTATTAGTGTATTTTGGGTGCGTGTAGTCTTGTTACACTTGTCCTAACCCACACGAGGCAGGTTGGGGTGTGACACTTTTTTTTTTGCTGAGAGAATACCATAGATTCATTAAGCCCTCCAGGATTCTTCACTAGGCTATGGAGGAAACCTGGTGCATTGAATCCATTAAGGATTCTCATTCCTTGGTAAGTCAAGATGTACTTGGCATTTAGGAAATGTAAATTCACGTAATGAAACTCAGTACAAGGAATCTAATTCATTTGTACGTTCATTGTATACTATTCTAAAATAAGTACATACAAAGAACCTATTCCATTGTAAATCCATTAAACATACATGATACATAATGCATGAAATCTAATTCCATCATCTTTTCAAATTGCAACTACTTCACTCTTGACTTGATAAGTACAATCATATTCATAAAACAAATTGTAACTTTTATCCAAAAGAATAGACAATTAATACGTGAGTATACTCTCTTAACAATTTTTTATGTTAGTCCCTCCACCAACTAATATCTCATGTAAATCTAGGATTGGACTACCAAAGGTACTATTACCCACAAATAACCAAACCAAACCAAGCCTTGTGTCCCAATCAATTGGGGTCGGCTGTATGAATCCTTTTTCTCCATTCTGCACGATCAAGAGCTATATGCTCATTTAAATTATATATATTCATATCTTGTTGCACTACATATTCCCAAGCCAGTCTAGGTCTGCCTCTCTCTCTAACCATTCCAGGCACTACGATCTTATCACTCTTTCGCACAGGTGCATCTACAGGTCTTCATTACACATGGCCGAACCATCTAAGTCTATTCTCCCTCAACTTATCCTCAATATGTGTCACTCCTATAGTCTCTCGGATGTACTCATTTCTTCTATCTTTCCTAGTCTTACCACACATCCATCTTAGCATCCTCATCTCTGCTACACTCACTTTGCTAATGTGTTGTCTCTTAGTTGCCCAACACTCTGTTCCGTAGAGCATAGTTGGCCTAATAGCTATCCTATAAAATTTTCCTTTCAATTTTGCTGGTATTCTCCGGTCACATAATACTCCAGAAGCACTCCTCCACTTAAGCCTGCCCACTTTAATTCTATGGGTCACGTCATCACCAATCTCTCCGTCTCTATTGATCATTGAACCTATATAGCGAAAGTGTTCCCTCTTTGGGATCTCTTGATCTTCGATCTTCACTGCTTCGTTGTCTCTACTTCCACTGTTGCTAAAAGTACATTCCATGTATTCTGTTTTCGTCCTACTTATCTTTAGCCCCTTAGTCTCCAGTGCTTCTCTCCAAGCTTCTATTTTAGTGTTGAGTCCCCTTTTAGTCTCATCAACCAAGACAATATCATCTACGAACAACATACACCATGGGACCTCATCTTGAATGTGTCTAGTCAATTCATCCATAATTAGGGCGAACAAATAAGGGCTCAAGGCCGACCCCTGGTGCAGGTCTACGGTAATTGGGAATTCGCTTGTTTCTCCGGCTGGTGATCTAATTGTAGTAACCGCTTCATCATACATATCCTTCACCACGTCAATATAACCCTTGGTCACTCATTTCTTCTCTAGCACCCACCAAATTAAATCTCCAGGCACTCTATCATAAGCTTTCTCTAAATCAATAAAAACCATATGTAGATCTTTTTTCTTCTCTCTATACTTTTCCATTAGTCTTCTAAGTAAATAAATTGCTTCCATAGTTGATCTCCCATGCATAAATCCAAACTGATTTTCTGACACTGATGTTGCGCCTCTTAAGCGATGCTCCATCACTCTCTCCCATAGCTTCATAGTATGGCTCATCAACTTAATACCTCTATAGTTGTTGCATTGTTGTACATCTCCTTTACTCTTATATATAGGCACTAGGATGCTCTTCCTCCACTCATCAGGCATTTTTTTAGTTATTAAAATTCTATTAAAAACTTTTGTAACCAAGATGCCCCACATCTCCCAAGCATTCCAAACCTCAATGGGGATCCCATCTGGTCCTAAGGCCTTGTTGGGTTTCATCTTCTTCAAAGCAAATTCCACCTCAAATTTCCTTATTCTCCGATAGAATCTGTATTCTTTAGTTCCATCGTAACTTCCAGTTTCTTCTTCAATTGTGTTATCCATATGTTTTTCATTCAGCAACTTCTCAAAATAGCTCTTCCACCTTTCCTTTATCTCTTCGTCGTTCACTAATACCCTAGAGTCATCGCTTTTTGTACACTTAACCAGATTAATGTCTCTTATTTTCCTTTCTCTCGACTTAGCAAGCTTATAAATACATTTTCTCCCTCTCTAGTGTCTAGTTTGGTGTAGAAGGCATCATAGGCTTCCATTTTAGCAACTCTAACTATCCTTTTAACCTCCTTATTTGTACATTTATAGCTTTTGAAGTGTTCCTCACTTCTATCATTTTGCCACTTCTTAAAGCAATCCTTTTTTATTTTTACTGCAGCTTGTACCTCTTCATTCCACCACCAAGTATCTTTAGATGCTAACCCTCTTCCATTCGACTCTCCGAGGACCTCCTTCGATATTCTCGTGATGCACCCTGCCATTCTATCCCACATAGTATTGCTTCCATCTTCCAAATTTCAAGGTGCTTCTGTATACATTCTCTTTTGGAATATTTCTAGTTTCTCGCCTTTAAGGTTCCACCACCTAGTTCGCGGGTTTATAGGGTCTTTTCTAGTACGACATTGTCCTTTTATATGGATATCTAAAATAGTAAGTCTATTACCCACAAATATTGGAAAATTTTCTAACAATTTAGAAAGCACTTTACTAAATTGCAGCGGTCAGTGTAATTCAATATGCAAGAAATATAATCTTGAATATTCTCTGTAACACTAAGAGTGATGGATCCCTTATTGGACAACTACAAATCTTCATACATTATTAATGTAGCCCAACAAGTCTGTGCATAGTCTCCAATTAGACATCACTGATTGGTACTATTAAAGCTACACTAATAGTTGTATAAGACTTAGGGTGCGTTTGATAACCCAATTAAGTGCTGAAAATGAAATGTTTTAGCACTTAATTATTTCTTTTCAGTGCATTTGATAATGTATCACATAATTGAAAAAGCAGCGAAAAAATCATTGAAAACTTTAAGTGAAAATTTTCTTCTAAAAATAATCACTGAATGCAGTCTATTTCAAGACTTGAAAACACTCCTTTCAGTATTAACTTGAAATTTTCAATACTTAAAATTCAGCACTTAATTTTCAGTACTTAATTTTCAGTTTTATCAAACGGACCCTTCGAAATATCATTAGGTCAATAAGGACTTTCTGCAATTGTTAGAAGAACAACTCTTCTAATAACAGTGACTGGTCTAAGAGTATTCTTTAATAGTCTTGTTCAATATTTGTTATCTTACAAATACCCACAATGTCTATTAAGGGTCTCTACCTTGATGGCTTAAGTAAGCAATCCTATCACATATAGTAGTACCACAAGTGACAACTATCTACAAACATGTTGTCCTAGCATGCTTATTGATTGCGAACACAATTTAACTTATAAAAAAATTAGAGTAAATATTTCTAATCAATGATCAATATCATTTTCCGAATATTATAATCTTATGATAAAATGTACCAACTAAAATGGTATTATAATACAACCCATGAAATGTTTGTAATAAAATCTTATTATTGTTATTATTATTATTATTATATTATTGACTTTGTAGGTCATACAATTCTTCCAGATGATCCATTTTCTGGGAAATTACTAGCATAGAAAAAGATGAACAAAAATTGGAAACATAAACATAACATGAAAGAGAAACATGAAGAATAACCCAAACATTTGCAAGCTGGTGGTGGTCTGTGAGGATTAGAGAGAGAATGAAGGTATAGAGAGAGGGCTGGGAGGTGGTGTGCTGGAGAATCCAGTCATTTTATTTTAGAGAGAGAAATTGTGCCCATTTTCCCCCCAAATAGTGCACCTCATCACCATCTTTGCAGGAAAAATGAGTCCACTCAAGCTTCTTTGACTATCTTCCATGTTTGTGTTGGTTTTTTAGAGTCGGTGGTGTTTTACTTTTACTTTTTTGTATGAGCCCACCGATTTTCATTTTTTTATTTTTGTTTGGTCAGATAGTCACTACATTTGGTGATTGTGGATGTTTGAAATATCTTTTGTGCCCCTCAATAATAAGAGCAGCAAAGCCTGCAATTGAGTTGTACAATTATGGGCAATTTAGTCAAATCACATATCAAAAGTTGAGACACTTGTTTCTATTGAATAACAAATGATTGAATGATGTGAAACACCAATCGTGCCCCTCAACAATAAGGGATTGGAGTGTAATGTTATGGGGAGTTTAGTAAAATCACAATTCAAATTAAAGTATGAATAGTGGTTGAAATTGTTAGTTTGATTTCACACATAAGGAACTTAATTTTAATTTATAGCGCTTTCAGCCCTTTTTATTTGTCAATATAATTGAATGTAAATATATTTTTTCAGGAACCATACATACGGATGTGGTCGAGTTGTGAAGCCCAATTTATCCCAACTCAAACTCCTAATTTCAAGAATTTTATATGCTGAATATTAGTGTTGTCAAATATGTATGACAAATGTACTGCAAACTGTGACACGATTGTGAGCCTGTAATGTTTTGTTTTTATTGAATTTTTTAGTTGTATTTTGGAATTTTAGTGTATTGCATTCTTCCCTATTTGTTGTTAAAATACACGTGAAATTGTATTAAGTTCTTATGACACATGTAATTAAATACTGGCTGAACACACTCGTGTTCAAATTTTTCGAAAGTGCATGTTAACAGGATCTAATGATGAAAAACAAATGAGACTGTCTATAGTTTATGTACACGTTATATACTTTTAGACTTGAAACAAATTTTTACTTATCAAACCATGTCATGTGTTTCAAGTGTCTGAAACACCCAATATACTATCAATTAGGGTCTGTTTGGAAATATTTAAAATAGGATTCGATTTTGTCCAAATCACTTTTTTATTTGGTTCTTGTGAGAACTAAGTTTAGGTAGTTTTGAAGAGAACTTGTTTTAGACAGAGCACTTATGTAAAACTTTGACACTTACCAAACTAGATTCTCACAAAACCAGATAAAAATTAAATTTGGACTAAACCATATCCTATTTTAGACTTTCCAAATATACCCTTAAAAGTATTTTGGGGATAGAAAGTGATGAATATCTTCTTTTTCTATCAAAATTTTTTTTTTTATCAATTTTTTTTTTTGGGTACTCGGAGGTGTTCGGGCCAGCTTGTGCACACTGAAAAACAGTCGGATAAATTTTGGTGGCTACTCCTCTCATAGTTCGAACAGTACTAAATCTCTAAATAGCACACCAAAGGACTTACCACTCGACTATATGAGTGGTGTTCTCTTCTTTTCTTTAATTCAAAAGAAAGAGTGAAGTGATGATAAAAAACAAAAAAAGAAAGAAAAAGAAAAAAGAAAAAGAGACCCACTTTATTTTCCCTTTGTTTTACGTCACTTTTACCTATCAAATCTGATCAAACATCTGAAAGCTCAAGAGTCTCTAGACTTCATTGTGAAGATCAAGTTTTCCTTTGGTTTGGGTTGTGACTTGTGTTCAAAAAAAAAAAAAAAGAGAAAAAAAAAAGTGTCTGTAGACTAATTGTGAGGACCAAGTTTGTACACCACAAATGACAACACAGAGACGACGCCGACGCAAAGAAGACACCAGCACAGAGGCGACGCCAATATATAGTCAACCTTCCTTGAAGGTGTACTTTGGGCTGCAAACCAGGTACCCGTCTTTTCTTACTCGACTCTTTGTGTGTGTGTGTGTGTGTGGTGGGGGTGGGTAAATTAAATTATACTCGCTTGTTCCAACTTTAATGAGAAATTATGACACTATTATGTTGTGCGATCAACAAATATCATAAGCTCCTAACAACTTTAGTGGACATCATCATCGTGTGATTGATGAGAATTCGAGTTTGCTTGAATTTCAAATTCTTTGGTACTGTACTGTACTGTACACACATAAATTATTAGTACAAAATTCAAAATTATTTGGTACACCCACTTTTTATTTAGCAAAAAAAAAAAAGAAAAGGTACACCCACTTTTTGACACACTTTTTAATACACTATGTTTTAAATATACGTACTTTGTGTTGTTTGAATTTTTTCACATTTTTCTGTGCACCACTTACATAGCACAAAGTACATGCATTTAAAGCTGTGTATCAAAAAATATGTCAAAAATTGTGTAAATGTAGCGCTACCCTAACGAACACTTCGAAAGATACATAGATTTTTTAATCCATACGTAGATAGGGATGGCTGGTAGTGGTAAGGGTACCTCTCTCTCTCTCTCTCTCTCTCTCTCTCTCTCTCTCTCTCTATTTCTATATCTATATCTATATATACCATGTCTTGGAAGTAATATTATTAATATTACTTGCAAGGCCAAAGAGCAATACAAAAAAAAAAAAAAAAAAAAAAAATATATCCGAACAGATCAACTTAAAGTTAGGAAACCAAGGAGGTGAGGTACTTAGGTTTGTGTGTGTAATAAGGTTGAGCGTAGTTGGTGGCCTGCTGTGCTGGGTGGTGCAGAGAAGTTGGGAGAAGATGGGAAGAGGGAGAGGCTCAAGCGGGGTCAAAATTGGTCAAAAATATATTTATTTATTTTAAAAACATTTTATTAACCGCTAAAAGTTTTTGGACCGATACGTTACGGGGGGGATCAGTGTCAAAATTTTGATACTTGAGGGGTCATCTCGTGAAGGGATGTCTATGTAATTTTCCCTTTTTATTTGTTTTTTCATTGCTGTTTGAAGACCCAATTTGTTTTTTTTTTTTTTTTTTTTAAGTGCTGCTGTGCGTTTTTTAGTTGCTGTTTCTTTAAATTTTGTGCTTGCAAAATGGTGTAGGGAAACAAGAAAAAAAAAAGTAAATAATAAAAAAAAGGGTTAAATACACTTACACCTCCTGTGATTTGGTCGATTTGCACTTACCCTTTGTGGTTTAAATTTTGGCACTAATACTCCTCTGGTTCAGACTAAAGTGCAACCGTTAAAATTTGCTAATAGAGCAAGCTAAAATAACCAAATTACCCCCAAGTCTTCCTAACAATGTTAAGAACAAAATTGGTTTACTTCAAATCATTTAGGAAGCAACTTATGGTTTTGAATTGGGTGAGAAAAAAACTTTGACATTTTTTAAAATTTTCTTGGTATAGCTAGATCAAATGCTTTGACCCAAAGAAAATGATGTATGGTTTTTTTTTTTTCCTTTTAAAATGACTTTCAGGGGCAAAAGAGTCATTTTATCCTTCAAATTAGGGCTTCCAAGTTTAAAACCGTTAATTTGGATGGAAAAAGTCACGGTTGAACTTTTGTCCAAACTACAAGGGGTATTAGTGCCAAAATTTAAAGCATAGGAGTAAGTGCAAATCAGCCAAACCACAAGAGTGTAAGTGTATTTAACCAAAAAAAAATAAATCCATTTCAGCCTATCCCAAGCATGATGCTATATTGCCTAGTGCCTACATGTTTTAGTTGGTACCCCCCACACAAATCCCATGACTGATTGGGCTACTAGTGGGCTCCGCCGAGCTGTAGACTCCAATTTTTGAGATTTTTTCCCTTTACCCAGTTTTTTTTTTTATACTTACTTGGATTATGGCTAGACACACACACACATACCCATCCCAATCCAACCCAACTCCCCAAAGTCTCACAATGGCCCACAAATCCCAACAAGGGGCACTCTTCCGACTGAAGAACAAACAGGGGGCAAGCTAAAGAATCCCTTCATAAGGGATTCGAACCCTTCACACCAATTGGGCTAGGCCCACTTGGTCATAGTTTAGGCACCTTAATATTTGACAAATGGCTTATCATTCATACTTCTCTTTTTAACACAACCCAATATTTGTTCAATCCAAACAAAACACATTACGCTAGTTCAATGGTAATCTAGGCCACCCCAAATATTGGGCCCCAACTCGATCATTTTTTAAGTTCACCCCCTCTCATTTTTTTTTTTCCTTCAAGAAAACATGTATAGTACATTGGCCCAAATGTAAATCAACCTACTTAAAATGTTTATCCCATCAATATTTCTCAGTACTTCACAGTTTAGTCTAGCCTAAATTGTTTTACCATCATTCAAACTTTACAAATTACAAGAAGCGATCAACCCTTATTTTATGAAATTATAAAAAAAGAAGAAGATGATATTAAGAAAATTCGTCGGTATCAATTTATGCATAATTCCTCCACATATAGTTCCTCGAACCACATTTTCTAAACGATCTAGAGCCGGTCCAAATTGATCTTGTAAAAGATCCGTTGCAGAACGAATACATTTATTTTTCAAATGATTCATATCGTCAAGTGTACCCACTCCAAATTTCATTCCAATCAAATAGTCCGTGGCTGCCAATATGTCTCGCGATAAAAAAAAATGTATTATACTAAGCTGGTGTATCATGGTTCAGTCTCTAGTTCATATTTTGTCCAATTCTTCTTAATTAACATCTTTGTTGAAAGAATTTCTTTTGTAAACCTAAAAAAACCCAAAATTTTTTACTGAGGGATAAAAATCCTGTCTTCGCCTTTGCCCACAATAAGGGTGGTCCCCACAATTGCCACATGGGAATCTTCCGTGCTCTTCTTACCCGAAAAGGGGGGGGGGGGGGGGGGGGGGGGGGGGTGTGTGTGTGTGTGTGTGTGTGGAACGTTTAGAAACGAAGACAAGGATAGGTAACTCAACACTCTAGGGAAGTCATCAAAAGGGATACAGAAAATTACCACCCAATGGAGTTTACTAGAGAGACAGAGTTTGGTTAACAAGGCTCACCACCCTAGAAAAAAGGGATATAAGCGAGAACAAGAGACGTATTTCTCCACTGAAGCTACGATTTTAATTCTTGTTAAATTGGAGCATCCAACCCAAAACCAATTGACAATGGGTGGAGTAGCCCCTTGAACTTATATATTGACTAGCTAAGGAATAAGTCCCCGATGTGGGACAATTTCAACATACCCCCGCACGTGTGGCATGATTGAGAGCCAAACACGTGGATTACTGAGATAGGGTGATCAGGAGCACATGTGGTCGAATTGGCCCAGCAATAACCTGCACTAATACCATGTTAAATTGGAACATCCAACCCAAAACCAATTGACAATGGGTGGAGTAGCTCCTTGAACTTATATATTGAGTAACTAGGTTATAAGTCCCCGATGTTGGACAATCTCAACAATTCTCATTCAAAAATGATCATAATCTATTTTTTTTTAAGGGTTCTTTAGATTTCAGTCCTTTATTGTAGCCTTTTCTAGAAATAAATTCATTCTATAAATCAACTTAGAAATTAGTCCCTCATCTATTTTGATGACTAAAATATCCCCACTCCTACAAATCAGGGTTTTTAAATTTAAAACTCATATAACTATATATATGTTTAACAAATCAGGGTTTTGAAATTCAAAACCCATATATATATATATATATTATAGAAATCTAGAAATGGATCCAGATCAAGAGAGAGAAACTCAAAATCAGATTCAAATTATATTCAGAGATAAACATACAACAACACTCATGTTATATACGATCTAAACTTCAACAAGATAAAGACATGTAATCAAAAGCCCATAAATTTGAAACCTAGATCGCATACAACGCCTCCTTTTTGCTAATCTACACATCATGATCTAACCAAAAAAAAAAAAAAGCAGGGCAAACAATCCAGTTTCTCGTATATATATATAGAGAGAGAGAACAAAAAAAGAATGAGAAAATCCTCACTTTTAAACTGCATCACAAACCATAAGTGACAACTTTCTCGATAACATAATGTTAGATTCTGTATATAATGGTGAAAAATTATCACTTCTAATTATAATGAAAATTTTCTCACTTTAACAGGCATCACTGACTATAAGATTTTTAGATTTGGTGAGAAATTTTCACGTTTTGGTGAGAAATTCTCAGTTCTAGAATTTTTTTTTTTTTTTTTTTTTACATGGAAGTTTAATAATACAAATTTCTCACCCAAAAAAATAAAATTTCTCACATTTCCTAAAGTTGAAAAGAAAAAACAAATTAATCAGAGGATGAAAACGGGAACCGGAATGGAGCGTAGATCTGGGCGGGCAGGGAAATCGGGTCCGTTGAGGTCCGGAATGCTAGGGAGGGCGTCTGAAATGGTAGCCAAGCCCACAGAGGATGAAAAAGAAGACCCATTGTTTGATGAGGATCTTCTTGAAGAGAACATGAAGGCCAAACTCGATGCATTGACTTTGCTTCAAAAGGGTTTCTTCGAGAGACTTCAAACAATGTATGACCAGAGACTGAAAAAGAAACTACCAGAAGAGAAAAAATAAGAAATGAAAAGGAGGCAAATTAACCTTTCTAATTGGTAATACCATTCACAACCACAAAGAACCTCCGACTAGTTTGATTGAAGGTTTTGGGCCTTCAACATCGAAGTAAAACAAAACTAAACAATGGCAACCCAACTCACAATCTAACCCGAGAGAGAGAGAGAGAGAGAGAGAGAGAAACAACGAGTGAGATAATGAGAGAGAGAGAAACGTATGTTGCATTTAATTGGGTTCCAATTAGAAATCCCTAATTTCAAGGTGATGATATATATACATACACATATGTATATATCTAATGAAGGGTAATTTTGTCCATAAAAAATACAGATATTTGGGGGAAAGGACTAATTCATGTTTTCTTTATGATTAATGATGAATTTAAAAGATTAAAAAGTTAAATACACTAAATCTTTCTTTGACCCATTATGAGGGACTAAATTTTATATTTCTATTTTTTTTTACTACAAGAACTAGGACTTTAAATAGAGGCTGGACAACCCTCCAGCATAAGCATTATTCAAAGTATAGGAATATGAAAAGATTTAAGACTAAATTTACCACTAGACAACATTAATTAGGAACTTGACTAAGTAGTGAATGGACTTGAAAGTCAAAGAGTTTGTACACAAAAACTCTGTCAAATTCTGCAGCAAAGAAAATGCTGTCAACTTTGCACTCCTTTAGTAATTTGAGCATATCTTCCTTCATGAAGCTTGAAACTGTGCACCCTTTTTGGTTTGAAAGTAGACTTATAAACCTTTCTAGACATATAAGAAACACATACTGAATACTACTGAACTAAATCAGATTTGATCCCAAAGTTAGGCCAAAAATTGCTTCTAGAATTCCTTGACATCTTTTTTTGGGGACACCTGTGTCATCTTCCCAACCTGGACTGTGTTAGTCCAACTCCAATGTTTTTCCAAGGAAACTACTGTTCTATTTTATTTTTGTATTTTTATTTTAGGAGTGCACATCACACCTTAGCATTTATATTACAGCTGTCAGTTGTGGCCTCAATTCTATCGTATGTATTTTTTTTTTTTTTTTCATATCCTATGTGCGCACTCCCGTGCATGGTATTATTGGCAGTGCAGTTGTCAATCAGCACTTCGAGACTTTCCATATCTAGTGCTTCGTTGTGGAACTAACAAGTACCTGGTGCGTATTTCGCATAAACGAAACTCGCCTATGTTGTCAAATGTAGTATACAAACTAGTGCGCACGGCACACTGTGCTCATATGGGAAAAATATTCACTATCTCGGTTATTAATCTCCGGGTTATTAATCTGATGTGGTATCACAAACCAATAAAATTTAGTAGTTTATCCACCTCTCCCCCTATTTTTGGGAAAAATCCAGTCCAACTCAACCAAAACCAAATCTGTATTAGTATGTGACAGGGAATAACGTAGTATCCCCCGTTATATAGAAATTATTCAACGAACCCACCCTGGCATAATCTCTGCTCATGCACCTTTTGTTTCTCACCTGCTTTCACTTCTCACTCCTCCATAAACCCTTTAAGCCTCGACTCTTTCTCTACCTTCTCTAGCAGTCTGCAGTATCCCTTCCTTTTCGGCACTAAAGTATCTGAGAATCTCTGCTAAAATCAATTGTTAATATATATATATACATATATTTACATAAACATAAGGGAGAACTCTTGGCTACGTTCAAGTGGTTTGGACGTACCCATGTCCCTTTGTTCCCTGGTCGCAAAAGTTTGTTTCCAGTTCGGAATTCTGGGGGAACCTTTGTTCACTTATTTTTCCTACAGGAACAAACTTTTGCAACCCGGAAGGAGTTCTCCAATAAGACATGCATTCTTCGAAAGATATATATATATGTGTGTGTGTGTGTGTGTGTGTGTTCTTAGCACACGACTTGTTTTCATTTTGTTCTTTAGTTCGCTAGAGATGGAATCAAAAGAATGTAGAGAAAGGGATCATTTAATTATCATTGTATGTACATCTTATATAGCAAACATAAGAGCAGTAAAAAGGAAAGAGAATAAAGAGAATAAAGAGGGAATAAAAAGAAAAAGGAAATAATCAAAATGGTCAACATGACCAATAAATGTAGATTGATACTAATATATTATTTCCTAACTCCAACACTCCCCCTCAAGCTGGGGCGAATATATCGACTAGCCCTAGCTTGCGAAGAGATGACTTAAGAAGACCAGGACCAATAGACTTAGTGAACATGTCTGCTGTTTGTTCACGTGAGGTGACAAATCTTGGTGAGATAATTCCGGTCTTAACTTACTTTCTCACGAATGAAGTGAATATCAACTTCTATGTGCTTTGTTCTCTCATGAAGGACGGAGTCGGATGATAACATGATAGCCGACTTATTATCACAAAACAATGTAGATGAGTCCTTCACAGGAAACCCCAACTCGACAAGAATAGAACGGAGCCAAAGTAGCTCACACGTCCCCTGGGCCATGGCACGATACTCGGCTTCAGCAGAAGAACGGGAGACAACTGCCTGTTTTTTGCTTTTCCACGATATTAGGCGATCACCACGAAAAGTACACAAACCAGAAGTGGAACGTCTATCGCTTTTCGAACCTGCATAATCTGCATCAGTAAAACAGGAAAGACCTGACTGTATTCCTGTCTTAAAGAATAGACCAAGACCTGGACAAGTCTTAAGATATCTGAGAATATGATACACAGCATCCAAATGAGAGGTCCGAGGTGAGTGCATAAACTGACTCACAACACTTACAGCAAATGTCAAATCCGGTCTTGTGTTCGTCAAATAGATGAGACGACCCACAAGGCGCTGATATACTGAGGGATCAGGTAATAACTCCCCCAACTCAGTAGATAACTTCACGTTTGGATCCATAGGGGAAGAGGCTGGTCTACACCCAAGCATACCAGTATCCTGAAGGAGATCCAAAGCATAATTTCGCTGAGATAAAGAGATACCATGGCGTGAGCGAGCTACTTCAATACCAAGGAAATATCTTAGAGGACCCAAATCTTTAATATCAAATGACACCCCGAGATCATGCTTTACTTGAACAATACCTGAAGCATCATCACCCGTAATAATAATATCATCGACATAAACTGAGATAATAATACACTTCCCTTGGGAGTTACGACGAAGAAAACATGTGTGATCTGAGTGGCACCGAATAAAACCCATAGTAAGTACCACTTCACTGAAACGGCTAAACCAAGCACGAGGAGACTGCTTTAATCCATAGAGAGATTTTCGGAGGCGACAAACTTTCCCCGAATACTCCCCCTAAGCACGAAAACCAGGAGGGGGATCCATGTAGATGACTTCAGACAAATCACCATTAAGAAACGCGTTCTTGACATCAAGCTGATGAAGAGGCCAAGAATAGGAAGCAGCAAGAGAAACAAGAAGCCGGACTGTGGTCAGTTTAGCAACCGGAGCAAAAGTAGCCCCGAAATCCTTACCTGGAACCTGTGTGAAGCCTTTAGCCACAAGACGGGCCTTATATCGGTCAATGGTGCCGTCTGCCATATACTTAACACTGAAAACCCACTTACAACCAACTGTACGTTCACCATCCGGGATAGAGACAAGTTCCCAAGTTTGATTATCCTGAAGAGCACTCATTTCTGTTTTCATAGCGGCTACCCACTTTGGATTCTGGAGAGCTTCATGAACATTGCGAGGAATGGAGACAGAATCAACTGCACTAACAAATGAGCCAAATGGTTTTGACAGACCCTGATAAGAGACATACTTAGAAATTGGATGGTTAGTACTACGCGAAAGAATATAACGTGAAGGAGGACGACGAATACGAGTAGGATAACGAGAAGGAGCAACATCAGAAACTAAAGGAGGAGATGAGATACCTGATTCCGGAGAAGATGTTGGCATGGGGTCTGGAGCGCGCGGACGACGAGAGTACACTTGTAACGGGTCAGTTGTAAGGACCGGAGGCAAAGAGTCACTGGGTAATTCAAGAATAGGCACAGGACGAGGAAGGACTGAGACATCATCCACAATATGCTCTACTGGAGTTTCCAGAGAGGAAGAAGCACCTGGAAAAAAAGGAACCGTTTCCAAAAAAGTGACATCCAAGGAGTGGTACAAGTGACGTGTAACAGGATCATAGCAACGATATCCTTTGGACATGGTGGAATACCCTAGAAAAACACACCGAACAACCTTATCATCAAGTTTAGTACGTAGGGCTGCGATTTTGGACAAAACAAGTGCACCCAAAAACCCGGGGGACAATGGGAAAGAGTGTACTACCAGGCTTAAGGACATGAAGCGGGGCTTGGCCTTGTAGAATATGGCTAGGAGTACGATTAATAAGGTAAGTAGCAGTAAGGACAGCAAAATGCCAAAAAAACTTGGGAACATCCATACGTAAGAGACACCTAACCATAGCCATAAGATGACGATTTTTACGTTCGGCCACCCCATTTTGTTCGGGGGTGTAAGGACAAGTGAGTTGTTGAAGAATTCCCTCTTTATTAAGTTCGGCTCGAAATTCATTAGTAATATACTCTCTACCATTATCAGACCGAATATTACGCACCACAGTATGAAATTGAGTTTTAATCATTTGAAGAAAATTTCTAAAATGAGAGAAAACTTCAGATTTTTTCTTCATAAGATAAACCCAAGTACAACGAGTATAGTCATCAATAAACGTGACATAATAACGGTGTTGAGATAGAGCAGTGACAGGTGAGGGTCCCCAAACATCTGAATGAATAAGATCAAAGGCACTGTGTGCTCTATGCATGCGGGGAATATAAGAAGTGCGAGTATGTTTTGACAATTCACAGACCACACATTTAAAATTAAAGTCTTTGCAGGCTTTATTCAACGGAGGAAATAACCAACATAAGTACTGAAAATTTACATGTCCTAAACGAGCATGCCATAAGTCCAATGTTTGAAGAGAAAAATCATATTTATTAGAATCGGGCAAGACAGAATTATTAGAAGTAGACAAAATAGAAGCTTGTAGGCTGGATGACAACCCTCCTAAAGACGGAGGATCACCAAAGTAATAGAGGCCATCACGCTCATACCCCCTGCCAAAAATCTTCTTCGAAGTCAGGTCCTGCAAGTAACACGACTTAGGTAAGAACACGACAGCACAATGATGATCCTTTGCAATGCGATGAATTGAGAGAAGATTATAGGCAAAATTAGGGACAAAATAGACAGATGTAAGAGTGATGTCTGGGGACAATTGAGCATCACCCTGACTCTGGATAGGGATGGAAGATCCATCAGCAATACGGACAGATTGATGAATAGAAGTAAACGGAGATGTGAAAGTGGAAGCCTCACCAGTCATATGATTACTTGCCCCAGAATTCAGAATCCAAGTGGGATGTTCTGACTTACCATAGAGAGCGGTGGATGTACCTGTAGCAAGGGTAGCTATAGGACCAGAAGATGAGACTGACGTACCCAACCCCAAGCGTGACTGAAGCTGAGCAATCTGAGACTGAAGCTGATCATAATCAGGAGGAGAAGTCATGATGCTATGAAGAATACCCAAAAGATGATATGAAGAGATGTAGACTTGCCGGAATAAAAACCAATATCGGCAACAATAGTGATCACAGCCGGACACTCGGCGAATGACGACGGGGGCAACCGGAGACTCGGTTGCCCAGACTGGAGACAGAGAGCACGAGACTGCTCTAATACATCACAAATAGGCCCGAGACGGGCAAGAGAGGCAGCCGAGTGGCTGCTGGACTAAGCCGAGTGGCCTGGTGTGTGCGCCGCAGGTGAGGGAGGGCTAGGACCTGCGGCAGGGGCTGCGGCAGAGGCTGGGTAGAAGCTGGAAGGGTTGGCGCAGGTGGTGGTGGTGTTGAAGGACTGGCGCAGAGGAGGAGAGGAGGAGGATAGGTTAGGTTTTTTTTTTTTTTTTTTTTTCTTTTTTTCTTGCGGCTCTGATACCAAAAAGATGTAGAGAAAGGGATCATTTTATTATCATTGTATGTACATCTTATATAGCAAACATAAGAGCAGTAAAAAGGAAAGAGAATAAAGAGAATAAAGAGGGAATAAAAAGAAAAAGGAAATAATCAAAATGGTCAACATGACCAATAAATGTAGATTGATACTAATATATTATTTCCTAACTCCAACAGAATCAAAATCTCTCTCTCTCGAATGCAGGCCAAACAACAGTCCCAGTGAGCCAGAGAGCAGTGACAGAGCGAACAAGAGACTCAAGCCGAACAAGAGGCCCAATGAGTCCGAGAGTAGTGACAGAGCGAACAAGAGACTCAAGCCGAACAAGAGGCCCAATAAGTCCGAGAGCAGTGACAGAGCGAACAAGAGCCTCAAACCGAACAAGAGGCCTAATGAGTCTAAGAGCAATGACAGAGCGAACAAGAGACTCAAGCCGAACAAGATGCCCAATGAGTCCGAGAGCAGTGAAAGAGCGAACAAGAGATTCGCAGTCCGTGTCAACATCGCCAACGGCGAAGGTGTCGGAAATATCTACAATTTTCGATTGCTTATGCCCAACGGCACGAGCTTGGGACTCAAAATTCGCCACCCCAATGACGAAATGCTTATTGAAGAGTTCGTTGAGAACGTCAAAGAAGAGTACCTCAGGACGATGAAACAATCGGAATCACAGACACTCAAGAGACCAATTGACTGGCAGAGTAAAAAATTATACTTTGTTGATGCTTTTGATACAAAGATTACAAAGACGATTGATTTCAGAAAGTTTGCTCCCAAAAAGTGTCACATTCTGAGGCTCCATGTGAGTCTCTGTTTCATTATATATTTAATAATGTTTTGTTAAGTGTGTACTTTTTCTGTGTGCAATTAAATGGGTTAACGTTTTTGGTTTTGATTATGATGGAATAGGATGGGTCAGGTGAAGTGGATACTTATGAGGTTGGTGGTGATTTTGCTTATTATTACCATTTACTTTCTATATTTGTATGGTTGAATTGGGTGTAGAAAACATTTTTGTGAGTAATTCTATATATGCGATTTTTATGGATTAAGTTGGTGTTCAATGTTTTGGTTTGCAGAATATGTGGGATTTGACACCTCATACTGACTTGTTAATGGAGCTACCCGAAGAGTATACATTTGAGACTGCCCTTGCGGACTTAATTGTGAGTTTAAGATGCACTTGAGGGATGAATGAATGTGGTTGTAATTCATAGTTGATTAGGGCCTGTTGGGGTGTCATTGAATGTAATCATTGTATAAACCATCTTCACTAAAAAGATGATGATCTTGAATGGTTTCCTTTAGGAAGATTGGTCATTTAAAAAAATAATGGTTGGAATCGTGAATTTTTCCATTCCAAGAAAACATAGAAATTGCAATGTAAAAAGATTTGTGGTGAAGTCTCGTATTTTTACTTAAAGGATTCATTTATGGCGATGCGTATTATTTTAAAATTCTATTTAAATTATGAATGACACTATTCAAATTCAAGTGACTACCAAACAGGTAACCGTTCCTTATTTTCTCTAGGATAACTCATTGCAAGCTGTATGGTCTAATGGAGTACACACAAGGAAATTAATTAGGTATTACGTTGCTTTGATTTTCCTTTGATAAATTGACCTTGACAAATCTATTTGCTGTTTTACTTTCATTAAATGTTTCTTTTGTGTTCAACAATCATGTTAGAAAGCTCATAATTGGAAAGAAAAACTCACAAGACTCAGTTTCGAAAAGATTTACTCAACGTGTGCACGGAAGGTTTTATGTATAATTTCATGATTGAGTATGGACTATGATACTTATCATACTGATTATATAGAAGATATCTCTACCAATTATAAAACTGCATAGATTCACGTGAATTCCATGGCACATGCGGATTAATTCATTTGATGTAATATGCACATGCGGATTGAGTATGGACTATGATACTTATCATATTGATTATATAGAAGATATCTCTGTTGAGAGAGATTTTATTTTTTGGCCGTTCTATTAGTTTATGTTGTTCCATTCTTTGAGGGTACTCTTGTAATTATGTTATTAGATTATTGTTTAATAAAATGATAGAGAGTCACGTCAGTGCTCTCTAAGCTTTCTGAAAAATCAACATTGTATCAGAGCAACCCTAATAGGGGACTCGATCCTTCCACCAACCACCACCATTGCCGCCGCCACCCATATAACCCAGAACCACCCCAGCCGCAACCCATAAACACCAGACTCACCACTTGGCGCAACCCATAGCAGCCCAGCACCAATTTTAAGGTTGGGATCCAATGGTGTCACCACACTATGTAGTATGGTTGGACTAGCAGACAACGGTTTATCTTGTGTTTCCGTCATAGTTCCAGTACACGAAAAAGGAAAACCCAAGCAAAGGAGGAAGGGAAACGGAGAAGATGGGTACGAAAGGGTCAAGAAAATTGACCCAAAGGTCCATTAAAGGACCAAAAATAAGGCTGGAAATCAAAGAGCCAATCAAAATAGCACACAAATAATGGTGCTGGATGAGATTGCCCTCCCCTCCCCCCCCCCACGAGGGGTTCGACTATAGGGTTAGGGTGAGGGTAGGGTAGTAGGAGATCAGTCCAGGGTGATTAGGGTGGTCCGGCTATGGTAGGAGGGGGCTGTGACAGGCTGGGAAGAGGGCTGGTTGTCTCGGCGCAAGGCTGAGGGCTGTTGATGGTCTCGGCTCAAGGTCAGGTGGTGGCTGGGAGGTTGCCGACAGCCAGAATGGTGGCTGGTGGGTGGGGCAGGGTCAGGTGGTAGTGGCGCAAGGTGGTTGTGGTGGAATAGGGTGGTGGCTGTTAGGGTGTGTTGATTTTAGGCTCTGATACCATGCTGCAAATATTTTTTGGGTAAAAACTTAGGGTTAACCATCTGTTAGACCCCAATATATATTATTAAGAAGATGGAAAATAACATAATTACATATGGGTCCCTAGACTAACATAAAATAAAAACATAATAATTCTCAACACTATATCCCAGAGCGAAGGGGAAAAAAGCATTCAATCTATGGTACATCATATAGAATATCTACTGTCATAATTAAAAACATGTTAGTCTTGTTTATCATTGAACATGATATTTTCACGTGAAAGTATGATACTATGGACAGGTGAATGGGCTGGAAAAAGGCAAAGGAAGTGGACAAGCCTATCAACAAGAATATACCTAACTGAGAGAGAAAACTCTAGTGTAACTCATAAGAAAAGATTTGTCTGCATGTGATTCTGAAACTGGATATAGAGACTTAATTCTTTGAATTATGTTCAAGAGTCAAGACACTTTAGATTGGACTAAGATAACATTGACTGTTGAGTACTGCACATCTTCCTGAGTATTTTAGTTTGCACTCAGCAACTTGTAGCCCTTGGCTAGAATTTTCTGTTTAACTCATAATTAGATTTGTGGTTTTTCAGGAGTCTGCATTATGCTTCATTTTTTTCGGGTATGTTTATAGTTCCCTGATCACTTTAAGATTATTGATTGACCTATTTGCAGTGTGGAAATTGCAAAGGATAAGATCTCAATTTTCGACACCGGCTCTGGAATGGATGGTAGCAATGAGAATTCTATAGATAAGTGGTATGATGTAGCAGTCTTATTTATTGACTTTCTTGGAACTTAAAATGTTTCTTGTTATCTTCATTTTTTCTTTTTTTTTTTTCTTTTTTTTTTTTTTTTTTTTGGTTTGGGGGTGGGGGGTTTGGGAGATGAAAGTGCCTTAGTGCTCCTTGGTTCCTTGAGGTTGCTTCCAATGTATATTTCGTATTATTTCCCTTCATGAATTGTTGAAAAACGTGGTAACTAAGCGATTTTCATGTTTCTTTGGTTTTTGACATTTTCTCTATTTTATATTTGATCATATATTTAACATTGTTCAACCAATTAAAAGGTTTTCTTTGAATTTTACGTGGTAACTAAGCGATTTTCATGTTTTTTTGGTTTTTGACATTTTCTCTATTTTATATTTGATCACATATTTAACATTGTTCAACCAATTAAAAGGTTTTCTTTGAATTTTACGTTTACTATGGTGCTTGCTGTTGGCTTGTTTCTTCATTGTACCTGTTAGGGGAAAGATGGGTGCCTCTCTTCATAGGTCATCTAGAGGAAAAGCAATAGGGGGCAAACCTCCATTCTTGACGGTACTATTTTTGTAAACTGATCATGTATGCATGAGTAAATCGTACCAAATTATAGAAGTATCTTTTGTTAAAAAGTTAATGTTTACAGCACATTATCTCTTTACTTTTCCATGAGAGATTTAAATGTTAAGTTTGTCCTTGATATTGTAAATCGTTTGAGTCTCTTATTTTTCTATGAACAGTGTGACGTATGGGGATTAGTTGAGTGTCTGGAAAATTCTGTC
This sequence comes from Hydrangea macrophylla, assembly GCA_033977485.1. NCBI lineage: Eukaryota > Viridiplantae > Streptophyta > Magnoliopsida > Cornales > Hydrangeaceae > Hydrangea > Hydrangea macrophylla. Next base: position 50,884,415 of record CM066992.1, on the reverse strand, counting down.
ATTTGAAGCAGCAAGTAATTGACTGATCACTATCGGAAAGGATTTGTAATAGCCAGTAACTTAACATTCACTATCTTTACAACTTGTGTACATAATATAACTTGAATGCTGGTCGTTGGTTGAGTTGCTTCTAGTCTTTGGCCTTTTGGAGTAATGGGCATTGGTTGAAGAGATTGTGTTTTGGACATGCATTTTAAGATCGAGCTCTTGTGGAAGCCCTTTGTTACACTGGCCTTAAGCCAATGGCAGACATAATGAAGCATCAGTTCATGCCTAGAAAGAAGGGAAGAGGATCCCTTGGGGAATTGTTTAGCCATGTTAAATTTTTCAATATGCTGCTTTGTACTCTTGTTTTTCGCCTGACGATCAGGATCTGAAACAGATCTGAACCCATAAACAAGGTTCCGCTGGCTGGATGAGCAATATTCTCTGGAAGGAATAATGCAATGCTATGCCACTATCAATCAGCAAGTGTACTAAAGCAGAGGCTGAGGGTTTAGCTTAAAGATGAGAATTGGTGAATTACAACTTGATAATTGATATTAAGTGGGTTATACTTTATGCCCTGCTTTCTTTGAAGATTACTCATCCTTCATGTGTTGAACCTACTGCTTTTGTACTAACAAAATATCAATTTCTATATAGGAAAAGAAGATATTATAGATTTTCTTTTTCTCCTTTTTTCCCCCTCAAGTTTGAATATATATCTTTTTTTTTTGGGGCAAGTATTTTGGATATATTGGAAATTTCTTTTAATGATCTTTCATCCTGTGTTGCATATGCGCAAGAAAAGTCTAAAGAGATGTATTGGGTAACTGCAGCCTTTCTTTGGAATGTTTGGATACGGAGGACCTATAGCATCTATGCATTTAGGAAGGTACGGGTTTTATGAATGAGTGGTATTATTTTTCTTTCTTAATTATGTTCCTGAAAAGTATATTCTTAGATTCAACATCATTTCTTAGCCATTTTAATACCTGTATGTAGGCATACTATGGTTTCTTCTAAGACAAAAGATTCGAAGAACGTGTATACTTTGCACCTTAAGAGAGAGGCGCTACTAAACAGTTCTGTTTCAGAACAGAGATGGAGGGTAATCAAGTTACACTTATTACATTTCTTTTATTCCTTCTTCTTTCACTGCTTCTTCTAGACCCTGCCATTCTTACCGTATTATTTTAGGCTGACGGTGGAATCAGGCTACCCGTGGAAGATGAAATCCAGAAATCACCTCATGGTACCTTCACCAAGGTAATATATTTTGCATATGTACTTTCTGTTTGTTCCCACTATTTTGGTCTATTTTATTGATTAATCAATAGGTTTGTTTAAGTTGCATTTTCCTCAAGATTTTTGAATTTGGAATTTTTTTCCCCTTGCACATTCGGTATGAGATGCATATGATTTTAATTTGGGTTAGGAAATGCCAAGAAAATGGTCTAATTGTTAATGGTGTTGATGTATTGGACAATGACATTATTTTGTACTGGAGTAATCTTAGGTTGATCGTGCAAAGTTATCATGATGCAGATTAAGTGTGTGAGGCATTTCCCTTTTTTCCAGAACTTTGACTTGAGGCTTAAGCATTCCCTGAGATGCATTTCATACTTGAATCACGTGAAGCTAATGCCACAAAGTCTGAGGTCATTAAGTAGAACTTATATTATATCATTGAACATTTTTTTCCCTATATGATATGAAACATATACCTCTGACGGTCTGACCACTTGTGGAAAAAAAAAGCAACTTATTGAATAGAAATAGAAATAATTGCTGGGGCAAGTCTGAAGTGCGAATGTTAGTCAAAAACCATAATGTAATAAAAGTAATGGGTTTAGTTGAATAATAAATAGCTTTGGAAGTGTAAAATGAAAAAAGGAAGCATGATACTAAATGCACAAAGAGAATTATGATTACGATAAAATTGGTCCTCGACTTTAGGAAGTAGATACGGATAATTTTTTGATTCTAAAGTACTATTTTTGGAACATTTGGAAGCATTATGAATCTCTCTGTTAAAGCATTCTTCATTTGAACAGCATTTCTTATAAACCTATGTTAGCAGCGCTTAGAGTGAAACTAGTTCGGTTCCCACCGAATAGTTCTCGCAATTCACTTTTGTTTGGGCCAGATCTTCCATCAAGTTATATGGTATGATATAATTTGTTACCACTTGACCCACAATGTGATTGGTCTAGAACAATTTTATTTATTTATTTATTTTTTTTAATTTCACTGTGGATTTTCCTATGCAAACTTAAGTCAGAAAGTGTGATTTTTTGAATCCTTAGCATATTAGCCACTGCGGGCCTGATTGATCGACTTATATTTATCCCGCAGTTTAGATGTAGTAGCAAACCTGGTACCTTGATGTGACCGGTAAGTTTGGTTCACTAGAGAATTCTACTTCGCTTGAAAGCTTTGCTTTCTTCTCTCTGAGTCTTTTATATCTTGCCTTGTTTCACAAATTTAATTTCATTTTGTTGTTAATTTTCTTATTTCTAATTTATAGCCCCATTACTTTTCATGGGGCTTGTTGAAAATGGCCTGTAATCTTAATTTAATCTCAGTTAAGTTACAAGTGAGGAGGATCTGTTTTAGAGTGTACGCAGTAGCTTTGGTTTCACATTATCGCAAAATTTTTCTATTGACAGGTTGAAATTTTTGAGCCTAAAATGAAAAGCTTGGACATATTGCAACTCCAATGCAAACTGAAGGACATCTATTTTCCATATATTCAGGTTTGCTTGCAGCAAATACTAAATTATCATGCTTATTTGTCTTCAACAATAATTTTTTATGCATGTACGCACTGAAAATCGCATATTGCTTAACAATATCAGGTAAAGCATGAAATAGAGTCATTCTGTTGAAAACACTAAATAATGACTAGGATGAGGGACATCCTTCTTTTGTTAGAGGAGTTTCTTTTCCATGTCTATTTAGAGATTTATTATGCGGAATAGAATTTGGGAAAAGGATATTCATATTATTTACATACCCCAGTTTATATAATGTTACAATGGATGAATAAAAAGGAAAGACAATAAAATAAAATAAAGAGCAATAAATGAAAATAACTATGGTCAACATGACCCATTATTATGAGAATATTATGAGAATAAAAATCTCCTAAATATCTTTTAATTCCAACACTCCCCCTCAAGCTGGGGCGAATATATCGACTAGCCCGAGCTTGTGAAGAGACAACTGAAGAAGACCAGGACCAATAGACTTAGTGAACATATCTGCTGTTTGTTCACGTGAAGTAACAAACCTTGGTGAGATAACTCCTGACTTAACCTTTTCACGAATAAAGTGAATATCAACTTCAATGTGCTTTGTTCTCTCATGAAGGACTGAGTCGGATGACAACATGATAGCTGACTTATTATCACAAAACAAGGTAGACGAGTCCTTCACAGGAAACCCCAACTCATCAAGAATAGAACAGAGCCAAAGCAGCTCACATGTCCCCTGGGCCATGGCACGATACTCTGCTTCAGCAGAAGAACGGGAGACAACTGCCTGTTTTTTGCTTTTCCACGATATTAGGTGATCACCACGAAAAATACACAAACCTGAAGTGGAACGTCTATCGCTTTTCGAACCTGCATAATCTGCATCAGTAAAACAGGAAAGACCTGACTGTATTCCTGTCTTAAAGAACAGACCAAGACCCGGGCAGGTCTTAAGATATCTGAGAATATGATACACAGCATCCAACTGAGAGGTCCGAGGTGAGTGCATAAACTGACTCACAACACTAACAGCAAATGTCAAATCCGGTCTTGTGTTCGTCAAATAGATGAGACGACCCACAAGGCGCTGATATACTGAGGGATCAGGTAATAACTCCCCCAACTCAGTAGATAGCTTCACGTTTGGATCCATAGGGGAAGAGGCTGGTCTACACCCAAGCATACCGGTATCCTGAAGGAGATCCAAAGCATACTTTCGCTGAGATAAAGAGATACCATGGCGTGAGCGAGCTACTTCAATACCAAGGAAATATCTTAGAGGACCCAAATCTTTAATATCAAATGACACCCCGAGATCATGCTTTACTTGAACAATACCTGAAGCATCGTCACCCGTAATAATAATATCATCGACATAAACTGAGATAATTATACACTTCCCTTGGGAGTTACGACGAAGAAAACAGGTGTGATCTGAGTGGCACCGGATAAAACCCATAGTAAGCACCACTTCACTGAAACGGCTAAACCAAGCACGAGGAGACTGCTTCAATCCATAGAGAGATTTTCGGAGGCGACAAACTTTCCCCGAATACTCCCCCTGAGCCCGAAAACCAGGAGGGGGATCCATATAGATGACTTCAGACAAATCACCATTAAGAAACGCGTTCTTGACATCAAGCTGATGAAGAGGCCAAGAATAGGAAGTAGCAAGAGAAACAAGAAGCCGGACTGTGGTCAGTTTAGCAACTGGAGCAAAAGTAGCCCCGAAATCCTTACCTGGAACCTGTGTGAAGCCCTTAGCCACAAGACGGGCCTTATATCGGTCAATGGTGCCGTCTGCCAAACACTTAACACTGAAAACCCACTTACAGCCAACTGTACGTTCACCATCCGGGAGAGAGACAAGTTCCCAAGTCTGATTATCCTGAAGAGCACTCATTTCTGTTTTCATAGCAGCCACCCACTTTGGATTCTGAAGAGCTTCATGAACAGTGCGAGGAATGGAGACAGAATCAACTGCACTAATAAATGAGCCAAATGGTTTTGATAGACCCTGATAAGAGACATACTTAGAAATTGGATGGTTAGTACTACTCGAAAGAATATAACGTGAAGGAGGACGACGAATACGAGTAGGATAACGAGGAAGAGCAACATCAGAGTCTAAAGGAGGAGATGAGATACCTGATTCCGGAGAAGATGTTGGCATGGGGCCTGGAGCGCGAGGACGACGAGAGTACACCTGTAACGGGTCAGTTGTAAGGACTGGAGGCAAAGGGTCACTGGGTATGTCACTGGGTAATTCAAGAATAGGCACAGGACGAGGAAGGACTGAGACATCATCCACAACATGCTCTACTGGAGTTTCCAAAGAGGAAAAAGCACCTGGAAAAAAAGGAACCGTTTCCAAAAAAGTGACATCCAAAGAGTGATATAAGTGACGTGTGACAGGATTATAGCAACGATATCCTTTGGACATGGAGGAGTACCCTAGAAAAACACATCGAATAGCCTTATCATCAAGTTTAGTACGTGTAGGGCTACGATTTTGGACAAAACAAGTGCACCCAAAAACCCGGGGGACAATGGGAAATAGTGTACTATCAGGCTTAAGGACATGAAGTGGGGCCTGGCCTTGGAGAATACGGCTAGGAGTACGATTAATAAGGTAAGTAGCAGTAAGGACAGCAAAATGCCAAAAAAACTTGGGAACATCCATACCACGTAAGAGACACCTAACCATAGCCATAAGATGACGATTTTTACGTTCGGCCACCCCATTTTGTTCGGGGGTGTAAGGACAAGTGAGTTGTTGAAGAATTCCCCCTTTATTAAGTTCGGCCCGAAATTCATTAGTAATATATTCTCTACCATTATCAGACCGAATATTACGCACAACAGTATGAAATTGAGTTTTAATCATTTGAAGAAAATTTCTAAAATGAGAGAAAACTTCAGATTTTTTCTTCATAAGATAAACCCAAGTACAACGAGTATAGTCATCAATAAACGTGACATAATAACGGTGTTGAGATAGAGCAGTGACAGTTGAGGGTCCCCAAACATCTGAATGAATAAGATCAAAGGCACTGGGTGCTCTATGCATGCGGGGAATATAAGAAGTGCGAGTATGCTTTGACAATTCACAGACCACACATTTAAAATTAAAGTCTTTGCAGGCTTTATTCAACGGAGGAAATAACCAACATAAGTACTGAAAATTTACATGTCCTAAACGAGCATGCCACAAGTCCAATGTTTGAAGAGAAAAATCATATTTATTAGAATCGGGCAAGACAGAATTATTAGACGTAGACAAAACAGAAGCTTGTAGGCTGGATGACAACCCTCCTGAAGACGGAGGATCACCAAAGTAATAGAGGCCATCACGCTCATACCCCCTGCCAAAAATCTTCTTCGAAGTCAGGTCCTGCAAGTAACACGACTTAGGTAAGAACACAACAGCACAATTATGATCCTTTGCTATGCGATGAACAGAGAGAAGATTATAGGCAAAATTAGGGACAAAATAGACAGATGTAAGAGTAATGTCTGGGGATAATTTAGCATCACCCTGACTCTGGATAGGGATGGAAGATCCATCAGCAATACGGACAGATTGATGAATAGAAGTAAACGGAGATGTGAAAGTAGAAGCCTCACCAGTCATATGATTACTTGCCCCAGAATCCAGAATCCAAGTGGGATGTTCTGACTTACCATAGAAAGCGTTGGGTGTACCTGTAGCAAGGGTAGCTGTAGGACCAGAAGATGAGACTGACGTACCCAACCCTAAGCGTGACTGATGCTGAGTAATCTGAGACTGAAGCTGATCATAATCAGGAGGAGAAGTCATGATGCTATGAAGAATACCCAGAAGATGATATGAAGAGATGTAGACTTGCCGGGATAATAACCAATATCGGCAACAACAGTGATCACAGCCGGACACTCGGCGAATCAATCAGAGAGAAGAAGATCAAACACAGCCACAAAACGTAGCAGCAACAAACATAGCCGGAAACTCGGCGAAACGACGACGGGGGCAACCGGACACTCGGTCACCCAAACATAAGACAAAGAGCACTGAAACGGCTCTTAGCACATCACAAACAGGCCCAACACGGGCAAGACGAGCAGCCCGAAGGCTACTGACAGAGCCGAGAGGCTCGGTAGTGGCGCCGCTGGATGGGTAGGATGCAGCGCAGGCTAGGGCAGGGCTTGGGGGTTGCGGCTGGGTAAGAGAAGGCTAGGGTAGGGTTCGGTGGGGCTGTGAGGGTGCGGCGCAAGGATGGTGGTGGTAGGCGCAAGGGTGGTGGTGGTGGTGGTGGTGATAGGTTTTGGCTCTGATACCAAATAGAATTTGGGAAAAGGATATTCATATTATTTACATACCCCAGTTTATATAATGTTACAATGGATGAATAAAAAGGAAAGACAATAAAATAAAATAAAGAGCAATAAATGAAAATAACTATGGTCAACATGACCCATTATTATGAGAATATTATGAGAATAAAAATCTCCTAAATATCTTTTAATTCCAACATGCGGATATAGAGAAGGAAAAGGAACTTTTTTCTTGGTATTTTCCTTATTGTCTTATTGTTTTCCACCATGCTTATATAGGAATTCAAGAAAATTGGAAAGGAGGTGATTCACAAAGGTTAAAATTTGAATTTATTTTCGCCATATCTTCTTTTCCTTCCGATTTTTAGTGCAGTATGCAAATCATGTTTTGATGTTTAAATTTATGCCAAATACTAAAAAATTCAGTACCTCAAAATTTTGTGGACAGATATCTTTAACTTTCTGACCTAAATTTTTTACTTGGAAAATACAGTTACTCTCTGTTTTTTTTTTTTTTTGGATAAGTTAATCCGTTAAAGGTGCCTTAATAAAGGAGATGGGGTGTCCATATCTAAATGGGGCTCACTGAAATTGGTGTAAAACTAAAACCTCGCAGTTTCTGGTTTTTATCTGCATCCACATGTTTTGATATGCATATTTGCATTTTGTTATCTATCTCCATTATGATGGAGTTCATTTCATTCTTTTGTTTCTTGCCTCTCCACGTGTGAGTGGGAGTTGCAAGTTTAGAGGGGATATTTAGCTTGACATACATTTTTGGACCCATTTTGTAACAACTTAAGCTTTTGGAGGCTTGGAGCAACTGGTGGCTTAACACTATTGACGGACCATTACTTTGGCATTGTATTTTGTTCGATGTTTATTCTTACAATTTCAAATGACTACTACAAATGACTTTGTCTATTCTGCAATTGTATAATTACTGCTTATTTAAGAGGTCCTATATTTGTATGTTTGGTTTTTTAAAATTTCCTTGTGCAGTGTGATGAAGTGTCCAATACAGGAAAAACCGTCACGCCAATTGAGTTTCAGGTGTAATATACTTTGACTTCATACTTTTACGTTGCAATTTATGTTAATTAAATGCTATTGTGGATTATGATAAATTTGCCTTCTCACATTATTGCTTATAGTAGCACCCTGCAATGATACATTCTCTAGGTATAACGACTTGTGAAGTGTGTCAGTCTTTATACGAACTTTATGTCGTTGGTCATTGCTTTTGGTGGCACCCCCTATTTCTTGAGAAGTGAAATAAGAATTTGCAGTGTTATGTTAACTTTAGTTCTATTGTATTTTATTTTTATTATTTATCTTTAGTCAGGGGTCTTTGTGTAATTATTGTTTTCTTCTATATGAATATAAGAGAGGGTCTCACTAATGTGAACCCTAAGCTTTCTGAAAAACTCAACATGGTATCAGAGCTACCCTAATAGGGGACTTGATCCTCCCACCACCATAGCCACAACCCACAAACATACCTCAGCACTATTCATCGTACTGTTCACGTCACTGTTCATCGGCACTGTTCATCGCTACTATTCACAACACTGTTCACGTTACTGTTCATCGCTACTATTCACAGCACTGTTCATCGGCACTGTTCATCGCTACTATTCACAGCAATGTTCATGTTACTGTTCATCGCTACTATTCACAGCACTGTTCGCGTTACTGTTCATCGCTACTCTTCATCGTTACTGTTCAAGTTTTCTAAACCCTAGGGTGGACTCACCATAATTGGGCTATTCTGATCGCAATCCGTTTTTCTTCTTCTTCTTCGGTCCGTCTTCGGACCCTATGACTTGTCCATAGATTGGGCAATCGCACACGATTGGTGCTTATAATTTCTAGGCTACCTTGATTCCATTCATTGTTTCTTGTTGTTTGAGTGTCCCTCTTTAGCATGTCGAAAGACAGTGTGACACAAAAAGATGCCATTGGTACAAGTTCTCCTGCAGGTAATGAGAGACTCATTACCGAGAACCCTGGGTCCAAGATCACCACAGTGTTACTTAATGGTGAGAATTATTTGTCATGGTCTCAGTTGGCTACATTTTGGCTTAAAAGTAGGTCAAAGTTTGGTTATGTGAATGGAACAATCAAGGTGCCTAGTCCTGAAGATCCTACTTATGCAAAGTGGGAGGTTGACAATTTTTTGGTAATGAGCTGGTTGACTCACTCTATGGAGCCAGAGATTGCAGATGGATTTTTTGGGATGGAGACTGCCCAAGACATCTGGGATACTCTTGCTGAGACTTATTCTCGCAAGGGAAATGTTGCCCAGATTTATGAGTTGAGACGAACTGTTGAAGCCGAAGTCCAAGGAGATCGTTCCACTTTGCAATATTTTACTGCTTTAGGTTCCCTTTGGAAGAGGATTGATCATCTGATAACTCATCATCCAGTTTGTCCAGTTGATGCGGCTAGCTTCAAAACATATATTGAAAGTGAGAGGATTTTCAAGTTTCTTGCTGGTCTTAATCCAGAGTTTGATCCAGTGAGGAGCCGGGTACTTGGTATGGAACCGTTGCCATCACTTCGGGAAGCATTTGCCTATGTTCAGAATGAAGAAAGTCGTCGCTCCGCTATGCTTCCACAGTCATCTACCGACAGATCTGCTTTGGTTTCTGCTAGTCATCGAGAGGGTAAGCCTTCAAATCAGCGTAAGGATTCTGGCTATGAGGTGAGTGATGAAAAGGATAAACTTTGGTGTGACCATTGCAACCGTCCTCGACATACCCGCGAGACTTGTTGGAGCCTTCACGGACGCCCTCCTATGTCAAAAGGGCGGGGTGGTGGCCGTAGTGGTGGTCGTGGTAGTGGTGGTCGTGGTGGACGAGGTAGTGGTGGACCACGAGCTCACTTGACCACAGGATCAGAGTCTGCTTATCAGGAAGACTTCTCAGCTCCTACTCCCTCGTCTGTGCCAGGCAGCATCAGTAGTACAGATATTGAGACATTGCGGCGCATAATGACACAGTTAGACACCTCTACTAGTGCCTCCACTTCTTTTGCCCAGAAAGGTAATTATGCTAATTTTTCAAGTGCTTTGCATGCTAATTCTCCGCAACCATGGATCATTGACTCTGGAGCTTCCGATCATATGACCGGTCTTCCAAGTATTTTTTCTACTTATAATCCATGTTCAGGGAAAGATAAGGTTAAAACTGCAGATGGAAACTTGTCTTCTATTTCTGGTAAAGGTGTCATTAATGTTTCTAATTCACTTGCTTTAACTTCGGTTCTTCATGTTCCTAATTTTTCGACTAATCTTCTTTCAATTAGTCGTTTAACTCATGATTTGAACTGTTGTGTAACTTTCTTTCCATCTTACTGTGTCTTTCAGGACCTCTCCACGAAGAAGGTGATTGGCAGTGGTAGAAAGAAGGATGGTCTCTATCTGTTGTTGCCTGATGGAGTTGAAAATGAGAGATTGACGAGTACTGCTCATACTTCACAGAGAGAAAATATTCCTCAAGATTTGTGGCTGTGGCATAAAAGATTAGGACATCCTTCCTTCTATTTGCTTTGTTATTTATTTCCTTCCTTAGTTTCCAATAATTGTGTTTCTGAGATTTCTTGTGAGGCTTGTCAACTCGGAAAACACCACCGTGCAACTTTTAATTCAAGTATCAATAAAAGTACTATTCCTTTTGCACTTATTCATACTGATGTTTGGGGCCCATCTCATATTACTACTTTGAATGGCTATAGATGGTTTGTAACTTTTATTGATGACTACACTCGCACAACTTGGGCATATTTGATGAAAGAAAAGAGTGATGTTTTTTCTATTTTTAAATCTTTTCATAAGATGATATGTACCCAATTTAGTACGGTTATTAAAATTGTTCGGTCTGACAAGGGGGGTGAATATATCTACAGTGGTCTCACTCGCTATTTTTCTGAACACGGCATGATACATCAAACGTCATGCACCAATACTCCACAGCAAAACGGAGTTGCTGAAAGAAAGAACCGTCACTTGTTAGAGTCTGCTAGGTCTATGTTGTTCTCTATGGAGATCCCTAAGTCTTATTGGGGGGAGGCAGTCTTGACTGCTACCTACCTCATCAATCGTTTACCTACTCGTGTGCTTGGTAAGAAAGCTCCTGCAGAACTTCTTACCAATCCTTCTTCACTCTTTCCTATTCCTCCTAAAGTATTTGGTTGTGTCTGCTTCGTTCACAATCACTCTCCTTCCAGACGGAAATTGGACCCTCGTTCTCTTAAATGTGTCTTTGTCGGATATTCTCCTACACAAAAAGGGTACAAGTGTTATCATCCCCCTTCTCGTAAGTGGTTCGTGTCTATGGATGTTACTTTTGATGAAAATTTGTTTTACTTCCAGCCCTCTCTTCAGGGGGAGAAACAGTTAGGTGAAGAGAAGTCTGTAGAAACGGTGCCATTTATTGTAGGAGAGGAGGAAGGCAGAAAAGGAGAGGAAAATAGGAGTGAAGAAAAAATAGAAAAAAAAGAAAGTAAAAAAATAGATGAAGAAATAGAAGTTGAGAGTGAAAAAAGGAGAGGAGATGAAAGTGCAGAGGATAAAAGGAAGGAGTTGTTGACCTATTCAAAAAATAAAGGCAGAAGGATTTTTGGGGCAACAGATGAGAGGATTGTTTCTCCAATACCACTGCAATTGACTTCTTCGAGTGATGAAGGTCCAGGTATTTCTACTCCTCCTAACTCCTCTAGTCCTATTTCTGTTTCTTCCTCTAAAAATGAGTTGGATATTCCTATTGCTCTTCGCAAGGGCACTAGAGAATGCACCAAACATCCTCTTTCTAAGTTTGTTTCGTACTCTCGATTGTCTCCGTCTTATAAAGCTTTTGTGTCCAAACTCGACTCTGTTTCTATCCCTAATCATGTACAGGAAGCTCTCACTAATCCTAAGTGGAAATCAGCCATGGTTGAAGAGATGAAAGCGCTTCGCAAAAATGGCCCTTGGGAGTTAACTGAGTTACCCCGTGGGAAAAAGACAGTTGGGTGCAAGTGGGTATTCACTGTGAAACACAACGCAGATAGGACTATAGAAAGATACAAAGCCAGGTTGGTAGCCAAGGGCTTTACTCAGACCTATGGGGTGGACTACCAGGAGACATTTGCTCCGGTTGCAAAGATGAACTCCATCAGAATCTTGTTGTCTCTAGCAGCAAATTGGGAATGGCCCTTGCATCAGTTTGATGTGAAGAATGCATTCCTGCATGGGGATTTAGAAGAAGAGGTCTATATGGACATACCCCCTGGATTCGAGGATAATAAGACTAGAGGAAGAGTGTGTCGCCTCAGGAAGTCTTTATATGGCCTCAAACAATCTCCCAGAGCTTGGTTTGATAGGTTCTCGCAAGCTATGATCAAATATGGTTTCAGACAGAGCCAAGGTGATCATACCCTCTTTGTTAAGCACTCGTCACAGGGTAAGGTAACAGCATTGATTGTCTATGTAGATGATATTGTCCTTACAGGTGATGATTTTGAGGAGATGAAGCTACTAAAATCATATCTGGCTACGGAATTTGAGATCAAAGATTTGGGAAGTTTGAAGTACTTCTTGGGAATCGAGGTAGCTCGATCCAAGGGTGGAATTTTCATATCTCAACGGAAGTATGTTTTGGACCTACTCAAGGAGACGGGCATGCTAGGGAGTAAGGCCGTGGATACTCCAATGGATCCCAACGTAAAACTTGGGGATAATTCTGGTGGAGAACCTGTTGATAAGGGGAGGTACCAGAGATTGGTAGGTAAATTAATTTATTTGGCTCATACGAGACCTGACATTGCTTTTGCAGTCAGCGTAGTGAGTCAGTTCATGCATGATCCCAAACAACCCCATCTAGATGCTGTGTTTAGGGTCTTGAGGTACCTGAAGTCAGCACCAGGGAAAGGTTTATGCTTTGCTAAACATGGTCATATGTTAGTAGAGGCCTATACCGATGCAGATTGGGCCGGATCTATTACTGATAGGAGATCGACCACAGGTTATTGCTCGTTTGTTGGAGGCAATCTGGTGACTTGGAGGAGCAAGAAACAGTCAGTAGTAGCCAGATCTAGCGCCGAGGCAGAATTTAGGGCCATGGCTCTAGGGGTATGTGAGCTGTTGTGGATTCAAATTGTGTTATCAGATCTTGGTTTCAGACAGAAAGACTCAATGAAGTTGTATTGTGATAATAAGTCGGCCATTAGTATTGTACACAATCCGGTTCAGCATGACCGGACAAAGCATGTGGAGATTGATAGGCATTTTATCAAGGAGAAGCTAACTAATGGGAGCATATGTACACCTTTTGTGAAATCAGGGGAGCAGCTAGCTGATATTCTTACAAAAGGCCTTGCAAGTCGACCGTTTCAGTTCATTCTTAGCAAGCTGGGCATGAGAGATATCTTCGCACCAGCTTGAGGGGGAGTGTTGAGTGTTATGTTAACTTTAGTTCTATTGTATTTTATTTTTATTATTTATCTTTAGTCAGGGGTCTTTGTGTAATTATTGTTTTCTTCTATATGAATATAAGAGAGGGTCTCACTAATGTGAACCCAAGCTTTCTGAAAAACTCAACAGTTTAGACTCTTGTAAGCACCGTTTTGTAATCCATCAGTATGTTTATTACATAAAATATAAAGTTCTCGTAGGGCATATTATAATCCTTCAGATTCATCGTACGTTCTTGTTGAGTTATTTTTTCTATTTTAGCTTTGTATGAGGGCTTGCTTGTAATTACTTTTCTTTTCCCTTTAGTGGTTTTAATATAATAACAGAGAGAGAGAGAGTGATTACACTTTCTAAGCCTGTAAAAATATGTTTCAACATGGTATCAGAGCCCCCTAGTTAGGGTTAGCATCCACCACCACCAAATCACCATCGTCAACCACACCCATCACCATCGCTGAACAAATACACCCTCACAGACCTAGCCGCACCCCCTTCTGCCAAAACTCCCGCCGGCCACTCACAGACCTAGCCGCACCCCCTTCTGCCCAAACACAGCCTCGCCGCACCATTTTTTAGCTTACCCTGTCTCGCCTTAACCCTTCCTTACCTTACCCAGCCTCGACAATCCCTTCTTAGCCTCTTTCTAGCCTTGGCGCAACCCACTCTTGGCTTTTTAGGGCTGCGCCACTCCTTCATCCTCTTACTATCCACATCGCAGCCCTCCTGCGGGTTGGGTTATTCCAATATCAGACTGGACTGAGTTTTTTTTTTTATTTTTTTCCAATATAACCTATTTTCTTTGTTTCCTTTCTACTTGATCATTCGGTAATCCAAGATCTACTGATCTGATCAATTTTTTTTTCTGAGTTTTTTGGTCCATAATTGGACCATGATTTGTCCATAGAGTGGACGATTGCACCCGACTGGTGCATGTGAAGACTAGGTTTACCTTCTTTGCCGTGCGCGTTGTTCATACCAAGAGTTTTGTTTCAATATGTCAAAGGAAGATTTGGAGACCGGAATACCCCCTGTTGCTACTGGTAATGAGAGGCATTCCCTCATTACAGAGAACCCAGGTTCAAAAATTACCACGGTCTTATTCAATGGAGAAAATTACCTCGCTTGGTCCCAGTCAGCTACTTTTTGGCTCCATAGTAGAGCAAAGTTTGGCTATGTTGATGGCACGCTCAAGGCACCTAGTCGTGAGGATCCCACGTATGCCAAGTGGGAGACGGATAATTATCTGGTTATGAGTTAGTTGGTCCATTCTATGGAGCCTTTGATTGCGGATTTTTTCTTGGAAATGGAAACTGCTTCAGATATCTGGGATACTCTTGCTCAGACTTATGCTCGGAAAGGGAACGTGGCTCAGGTTTATGAACTTCGTAGAAGAAGTGAGGCGGAAGTTCAAGGTGAGCGCACCATACTACAGTATTATACCTCTCTTTCCACGATGTGGAAACGTCTTGACCATTTGAAGAACCACCGTCCAGTTTGTCCTACTGATGCAGCCAATTTTAAAGAATATTGTTGGATATAGTTATTCCTATCCCGGATAATTAGCTTTCGTAGAATGTGGATCACATTTATTTTTCATTATTGTTTAGAATATTTTTATTTCCTTCTTTCTTTATCTTTTCTAGAATCCTCCTTGTAATGTATATATACACTGTTCTATAGTGAAGAAATAAAGTAACAATTCATTTTTTCTATATTCTATTTGGTATCAGAGCCAAAACCTAAACCCTAACCCTAACCCTTGCATCAGCCGCAACCTCCACCACCAAGCCGCAGCCTCTCACAGCCTCCACCACCCAGCCGCAGCCTCCCACAGCCACCCACCACCAAGCCGCAGCCTCCCCACAGCCCACACCACCAGGCCGCAGCCCTCCTCTCTCCTGCGCAGGTCACTGCGCCATTTTTTGCGCAGTTTTTAGGCTGCGCCTTGCCCTTGCGGGTCTTCTGATGATTTAGGGTTGTTCCGTGCCCTACTTTTTGCTTCTCTTGGGCTCTTTTTCTGCTGCTTGTTTTTCAGCAGCCTTTGATCGTTATACTTCTTTGCTACGGGTGAAAAATTCTGCTCTTATCTCTTCGTTTTTGATGGCTAGTTCCGGGAAAGATGCTGTTCAACCTACCTCTTCCGAAACTCGACCGAATGTCTCTCTCTCACAGCACACTCCCGCTCATCGGGTTACTAGCGTGCTTCTGAATGGGCAGAATTTCGCAGCGTGGTCTCGTTCTCTTCGCCTCTACCTAGGAGGAAAAGGAAAAATTGGTTGGATTCAAGGTGAAGAAAAGAAACCAGCCCTCACTGATCCTAAGTTAGCCCAATGGAACATTGACAATTGCACCATTCTGGGATGGTTTTTTAATTCGATGGAAGACCGTATCTATCACATGTTTATGTACCATGATACGGTTCATGATCTATGGCCTGCTTTGACCCAGATGTATGCGCATGCGCGCAACGATTCTCGGATTTTTGAGTTGTATCGGGATATTTCCCAGGCTTCCCAAGAATCTTTGGGACTTAGTGTGGCTGACTATTTTGGTTACTTACAGTCTCGCTGGGAAGAGTTGGCTCAATATGAGCCTCTTGTGACTATCCGGCTGAAGCTGCTTGTATTGCTCTCCAGCGTCTTAACCGGCTGCACACCTACTAGGTCCTCATGGGACTTAAACCTAAGTTCGAAACACTTCGGGCTCAGATTGTTAACACCTCACCTATGCCTTCTCTGTATGAGGCCTTTGCTACTATAAATGGAGACGAACGACGGCGTCGCTTGATTCACCCTGCTGTTCCTGTCCCTGTTCCTGCTACTGAGTCACATCCTACTGCTGCTGATCAGATGGCCTTTGCAGCTGCTTCTGGCGCTCGTTCAGGTACCAAGCGTCCTATTTGCCGTTATTGTGGGGTTTCAGGCCATACTAAAGATCGTTGCTTTAAGCTCCATCCTGAGCTCAAGCAACAGTATGCTCGTAATAATCATAATACTGGTCCTCCTCGTACTGCTGCTATTGCTGATACTATGTCTAGCCCAGCCATTCCTGATCTTGGATGATTACAAACTCAGATTAGTTTGATTCAGTCTCAGCTTGGCTCTATTCTGCAGTCGCCTTCTCACCAAGGCACGCCCTCCTCTGCTCCCACTGCTACTCTTGCTTCAGGTACTTCTTCTGCTTTTCATGTTCGGTCGGATTCTCCGACTTGAGTTCTGGATTCTGGAACCACTGTTCATATGACTGGTGAGTTATCATTTTTCTCTTCCCCTATTACACCAATTAATCAAAATGTTTGTATTGCTGATGGATCCACCTCTCACGTATCTAGTAAAGGTGATGTGTGCTTATCATCTTCCATTACCCTTAACTCTGTTCTCCATGTTCCTAAATTTGCTTTTAATCTTGTGTCTGTCAGTTGTCTTGCCAAACAATATAAGTGTGGTGTCATTTTCTTACCTGATTGGTGTGTCTTGCAGGACCTGACTACGAAGAGGATTTTTGGCACGGGGTATGAGCGCGGGGGACTGTATTACTTTGGGGAAGCTCCACCACTTGTCGTAGAGTCATCGAGTCTTCAGGCGTCTGTTTTACCGGATTCTGGATCTTATGTTTTTTCGTTACAAATTCTAGAATTGTGGCATGCTCGTTTAGGGCATGTTAATTTTCAATATCTATTTTTTCTATTTCCTTCTTTAATAAAAGCCTGTAAGACAAATAAATTTCATTGTGTGGTTTGTGAACTTTCTAAACATACTCGTTCTAGTTATGTTCCTCGTATGCATCGTGCTCCTTGTGCCTTTGATGTTATTCATTCTGATATATGGGGTCCTTCCCCGATTACTGCTTTATCTGGTCACCGGTACTATGGAACTTTTATTGATGATTATACACGGTGCACGTGGGTTTATATTCTTAAGAAAAAATCAGAGGAATTTACTTTGTTTGTTCAATTTCTACAAATGATTAAAACTCAATTTCACACTGTGGTTCGCATTCTTAGATCTGATAACGGTCGTGAGTATATCTCTAATGATTTTCGGTCAGACCTTAATAAACAGGGTATCCTCCAGCAACTCACTTCTACTTATACACCGGAACATAACGGTATTGCGGAGCGAAAGAACCGCCACATTATGTCTGTTGTTCGGTGTCTTTTACGTGGTATGGAGGTCCCTAAATATTTTTGGCATTTAGCAGTACTTACAGCCGTTTATCTTATTAATCGCACACCCAGTCGTGTCTTGGAAGGGAAGGCTCCTCTTCAGGTCTTACAGCCCGACTGTACACTTTTTCCTGTTATTCCTAGAGTTTTTGGTTGCACTTGCTTTGTGCAAAACAGGAGTCCTTTACGTACCAAACTTGATGATAAAGCTATCCGGTGTGTATTTCTTGGTTATTCCCCCATGTCCAAAGGGTATAGGTGTTACGATCCAACCACCCGACGGTTTTATCATTCTATGGATGTTACTTTCTTGGAGGATACTTCTTTTTTTGCAGGGCCACCTCAGTCTTTGGAAACACCCACTCCAATCACCACCGTTGAAGCTCTCCCACGTCCTGTTCCTATTTTTGAGAGCTCTCCTCCTTCTGATGATTTACTTCCTCCGGTTGTCACGTCATCTCCTGCTCATCACTATTCTCGTCGTCCCCATGCTCCACCTCAGCTGCACGAATCTTCTCCAGTGTCAGGTAATGCATCTTCTGTTCCTCCTCCTTCTGATGATTTACTTCCTCCGGTTGTCACGTCATCTCCTGCTCATCACTATTCTCGTCGTCCCCATGCTCCACCTCAGCTGCATGAATCTTCTCCAGTGTCAGGTAATGCATCTTCTGTTCCTCCTCTTCGACGTTCCATTCGTGTTTCTCGCCCTGTGAATCGATATGCTTTTTCAAGTTCCACTAACCATCCTATTTCCCAGTATCTCTCTTATTCTAATCTTTCAGGTTCCTACCAGGCTTTCCTTAGTCATATTGAATCTGTCACTATTCCTCGGTCAGTGTCAGAAGCTCTCCAGAACCCAAATGGACCCAGGCCATGAAAGTCGAAATGGATGCCCTTCAGCAGAATAAGACATGGGAACTTGTTTCTCTTCCACCCGGTGAGAAGACGGTTGGCTGCAAGTGGGTCTTTACGGTTAAATATCACGCGGATGGTTCTATTGATAGATATAAGGCCCGCCTTGTTGCAAAAGGCTTTACTCAAATTCCAGGGAAAGATTTCAGCGCTAAGTTTGCTCCGGTAGCTAAGCTTACTACGGTCCGCTTGCTTATTTCCCTCGCTGCTTCTCATTCTTGGCCTCTTCATCAATTGGATGTCAAGAATGCTTTTCTTCATGGTGATCTTGAGGAAACTATTTACATGGATCCTCCACCTGGTTTTCGCGCTGAGGGGGAGTATTCTGGTAAAGAATGTCGACTTCGTAAATCTCTTTATGGGCTGAAACAGTCACCTCGAGCCTGGTTTAGCCGCTTTAGTGATGTGGTAATATCGCTTGGTTTTACTAGATGTCATTCAGATCATACATGCTTTATTCGCCGTTCTATGGATGGTCATTGTATTTGTTAGAGGATAATATTGTAAATAGTGTAATGTTATAGTGTCCCACATCGGTTAGATTGTAAACGTGTAGCTTCTAGCTAAGCCTATATATATTAGGCTCCTCTTGTAATCATTTTTTAATTTGAATTCAATATATCATTTTCCTTTCTTTTACATGGTATCAGAGCAACCCGATCTTAGGGTCCGCTCCTTTTGTTATTGCCGATCATAGTTGATCGAGAGTGTTTCTCGTGTTCTATCAATTGCCGGATCTCTGTCCAAGATCCGAGAAGACTAGCAGCCCCTCAAACCCTAGCCGTTACCCCCTCAAGTACTGTTCATCGGAATCACTGTTCATCCGAAAGTACTGTTCATCGCAGTTACTATTCATCGCGGGCACTATTCATCAGAAAGTTACTGTTCATCCGAAGCTACTGTTCATCCAAAATTTACTGTTCATCGCAGTTACTATTCATCGCGGGTACTGTTCATCAGAAAGTTACTGTTCATCGCAGTTACTATTCATCGCAGTTACTGTTCATCAGAATCACTATTCATCGCCCAAAAAAAAAAAAATTAATAAAAAAAAAAAAAATAATAAATTTTTTTTTTTTTTTTTTTTTTGAATCCAAAGTTATCTTTAGCCCTTATCTATGGATCCTATCGGTCGGGGTGGTGGTGGTGCTCCTCGTCATGGAGGGGGTTATCGTGGTGGACGAGGAGGTCGTGGTCGCGGTCCCATGCGTCATTGTGATAATTGCAACAAGGATGGTCATACTCGGGAGACTTGCTGGGAACTTATTGGCCGTCCTGCTCGGTTTGCCCATGCTGCTACTACTACTCCTGGTGATACTCATTCTTCCTCTCCAGTTGTGGCTGATCAGTTTTCAGTTTCTCGGGACGAGTATACTCAGTTCTTACAGTTCCAGGCATCTCAGCAGGCATCTTCTCCTAGTACCTCTCTTGTTCAGAAAGGTACCTCCACTGCTTGTCTCACCTCTCGTTCTGCTCCTTGGGTAATTGATTCTGGAGCCACTGATCACCTCACAGGTATATCGACCCAATTTTCATCTCTTGAAAAATCATCCTCATTGCCCCCGGTTACATTAGCCGATGGCTCCTCTATTCCTGTTGAAGGAATAGGGACTGTCTCATTGTCTTCATCCTTGTCTTTATCTTCTGTTCTTTACATACCTCGGTCTCCTTTTAATTTAATTTCTGTTAGCAAATTGACAAAGAATCTTAATGCTTATGTCTCCTTTTCTCCTGATTCTGTTCTTATTCAGGATTTGACGACTCGGAAGACGATTGGCGTAGGGCATGAATCCGATGGTCTCTACTATTTTGATGGTTCATCTCCACCGCCCACTTCTCCCACTGCTTGTTCTGCTACAGTATCTCCTCACCAGATTCATTGCCGCCTTGGACATCCTTCTTTGGCCAACTTGAAGCTGCTAGTACCTAGTTTGAGTCATTTGTCTATTTTAGAGTGTGAGTCGTGTCAGTTGGGGAAGCATCACCGTGTCCAATTTGCTCCTCGAGTTAATAAAAGAGTGTCTTGTCCATTTCAATTAGTACATTCAGATGTTTGGGGTCCACATCGTATAACCTCTATTAAGGGGTATCGGTACTTTGTTAGCTTTGTTGATGATTTCTCCAGAATGACGTGGATTTATTTAATGAAAAATCGTTCCGAGTTATTTTCAATATTTTGTGCATTTTGTAATGAAGTTAAAACTCAATTTAATGTTCCTATTCAAATTCTTCGTAGTGATAATGCACAGGAATATTTCTCTCATCCATTCACCACCTACATGAGCAAATGTGGGATGCTCCACCAATCATCGTGTGTGCACACACCTCAGCAAAATGGTGTTGCAGAAAGGAAAAATCGTCACTTGTTAGAAGTCACCCGCACCTTGTTGTTTGAAATGAGGGTTCCAAAATGTTACTGGGGGGATGCAGTTCTTACTGCTTGTCATTTAATTAATCGTATGCCTTCCTCTATTCTAGATGGATGCACTCCTCATGCTACATTATTTCCTACTGAGTCTCTGTTTCCAGTTAGTCCACGTGTTTTCGGATGTGTTTGTTTTGTCCATCAGCTTACCCCAGGCACTGACAAGTTAGACCCACGTGCTATTAAGTGTGTTTTCTTAGGGTACTCGCGTGTTCAGAAAGGCTATCGTTGTTATAGCCCTACCCTGCGTCGTTTCTTTGTGTCAGCAGATGTTACCTTTTTTGAGTCCACTCCATACTATTCAGAGTCCCACTCTATGAGCGATCCTGATTTTATGCTTCCCTTACCTCTTGCAATACCTCCCACATCCCCTGTCCTTCCCACCCCAGAGGTTTCCTCCCGCCTGGATCGCCCACACTTGCAGACATACACTCGCCGCCCTCGGACCGTTCCGGATTCTGCTACTCCGTCAACCGCCTCTGCGTCTTCAGATCCTCCTCCATCAGAATCTGACCTTCCCATTGCTCTCCGTAAGGGTAAGCGCTCTTGTACTTTTCATCCTATTTCCAACTTTGTCTCTTACAATCGTCTGTCTCCTAGTTTTTCTTCGTTTGTTACCTCTTTGTCTTCTGTGTTTGTTCCTAACACTGTTGCAGAGGCTCTTACCCACTCCGGATGGAGACAGGCAATGGAGGATGAGATGTCTGCCTTACGAGATACTGGTACTTGGGACTTAGTTCCTCTTCCTTCGGGCAAGACAGTAGTGGGATGCCGTTGGGTTTATACTGTTAAAGTGCACCCTGATGGCACAATAGATCGCCTGAAAGCCCGCCTTGTTGCCAAGGGCTATACGCAGGTTTATGGCCTTGACTATTCCGAGACGTTCTCTCCTGTGGCTAAGATCACCTCTGTTCGTCTCCTCATTTCTCTTGCAGCCATATATCACTGGCCCTTACATCAGCTTGATGTCAAGAATGCCTTCCTTAATGGCACTTTGTTGGAAGAGGTATATATGGAGCAACCACCTGGGTTTGTTGCTCAGGGGGAGTCGAATATGGTATGTAGATTAAGAAGATCTTTGTATGGCTTGAAACAGTCTCCTCGTGCCTGGTTTGGTAGGTTCAGTGATGTAGTTGCTGAATTTGGACTCCAGAGATGTGGTGTTGATCATTCAGTCTTTTATCGACATACTAAAGCAGGTAAAATCTTCTTGCTTGTATATGTTGATGACATTGTTATAACCGGAGATGACTGCAAGAGTATTTTGGAGTTGAAGTTATTTCTGCAAAACAAATTTCAAACCAAGGACCTCGGGCAGCTTAGATATTTTTTGGGTATTGAGGTTGCCAGGTCAAGTGAAGGAATTTGCTTATCTCAAAGGAAGTATGTTCTTGATCTCCTATCAGAATCAGGGATGTTAGGATCCAAACCTGTGGAGTCTCCTATGGATCCTAACACCAAGTTACTATCAGATCAAGGGGAGTTATTGGAGGATCCTGAGCAGTATAGACGTCTGGTTGGTAAGCTTAATTATCTTACTGTTACTAGACCTGACATTGCCTTTTTAGTGAGTGTCATCAGTCAGTTCATGAGTTCTCCTCGTACCACACATTGGGAGGCAGTGATGCGTATTTTGAGGTATCTCAAAGGAGCTCCAGGCCGTGGTTTATTGTACCAGGATCGCGGTCATATACGTATTGAGAGCTACAGTGATGCTGATTGGGCTGGATCTCCTGGTGATAGGAGATCCACTACAGGATACTGTGTTTTGGTTGGTGGTAATCTTGTGTCCTGGAAGAGCAAGAAGCAAACAGTAGTTTCTAGGTCGAGTGCTGAGTCTGAATACAGGGCTATGGCACATACTACGTGTGAATTAGTGTGGATGAAGCATCTACTAGAAGAGCTTGGGTTTACTCAGTCTTGTCCTATAAATTTACTTTGTGACAATCAAGCTGCCATTCATATAGCATCCAATCCAGTATTCCACGAGAGGACAAAACACATTGAGGTTGATTGTCATTTTGTTCGGGAAAAACTTCTAGAGAAAGTAATCAATACCGTTCACGTGAAATCCGCGGATCAGTTAGCCGATTTGTTCACAAAAGCATTAGTTGGGACTCGGGTTAAATATATATGTGACAAGCTTGGTGCATATGATATGTATGCTCCAGCTTGAGGGGGAGTGTTAGAGGATAATATTGTAAATAGTGTAATGTTATAGTGTCCCACATCGGTTAGATTGTAAAAGTGTAGCTTCTAGCTAAGCCTATATATATTAGGCTCCTCTTGTAATCATTTTTTAATTTGAATTCAATATATCATTTTCCTTTCTTTTACAGTATTGTTATTTCTGTTTACGTGGATGACATAATTATTACTGGGGATGATTCTGTGGGAATTACTCAAGTTAAGAAGGATCTCAGTCGTGCATTTGAAGTGAAGGATTTAGGGCTCAAATATTTTCTCGGTATTGAAATTGCCCAGTCTCGTAGTGGAATATTAATGACTCAGAGGAAGTATGTCCTAGACCTTTTAGAAGATACTGGTATGATGGGGTGCCGTCCTGCGTCCACACCTATGGATCCTAATCTGCAGTTAACTGTTGAGTCTGGAGATTTGTTACCTGATCCCTCAGTTTATCAGCGTCTAGTTAGAAGATTAATCTATCTAACCAACACCAGACCAGATATCACTTTTGCAGTAAATGTCGTGAGCCAATTTATGCACTCTCCTCGTACCACACACTTGGACACTGTCCACCATATTCTGCGATATCTCAAAACTTGCCCTGGTCTTGGTCTCTTTTATACAACAGGAAAACAGACTGGGGTCTCTTGTTTTACTGATGCAGATTATGCAGGGTCTAAAAATGATAGGCGCTCTACTTCCGGGTTCTGTACATTCAATGGCAGTCACCTTTTATCATGGAAAAGTAAGAAGCAGGCAGTGGTCTCTAGGTCTTCTGCTGAAGCCGAATACCGTGCTATGGCTCAGGGCACTTGTGAATTACTTTGGCTTCGTTCTCTTTTAGCCGAATTGGGTTTTCCTATGAGTGAGCCTTCTACACTCTTCTGTGATAACAAGTCGGCAATTATGCTTGCTTCTGACTCAGTTCTTCATGAATGAACCAAGCATATTGAGGTGGATATTCATTTCATTCGGGAAAAAGTTTGTTCTGGTACTATTGTTCCAAACTTTGTTCCCTCAACTGAACAAGCTGCTGATATGCTTACTAAATCTGTTGGACCGTCCTTATTGAAGTCTTCGTTGAGCAAGCTGGGTCTTGTGGATATATTCGCACCAGCTTGAGGGGGAGTGTTGAATATAGTTATTCCTATCCCGGATAATTAGCTTCCGTAGAATGTGGATCACATTTATTTTTCATTATTGTTTAGAATATTTTTATTTCCTTCTTTCTTTATCTTTTCTAGAATCCTCCTTGTAATATATATATAAACTGTTCTATAGTGAAGAAATAAAGTAACAATTCATTTTTTCTATATTCTATTAATATATTGAGAGTGAAAGGATCTTCAAGTTCTTAGCTGACCTCAATTCTGAATTTGATCACGTACGGAGCCGGGTTCTTGGGATGGAACCGTTACCTTCTCTTTGGGAAGCATTTGCTTATGTTCAGAATGAGGAGAGTCGTCGAGTAGCTATGCTTCCACCTATTTCTACTGATAGGTCGGCCTTGGTCTCTTCTCATCAAAGAGGGGGCAAAAGTTCTTATCCTCCCAAGAACCAAACAGATGAGGTCACCGAGGACAAGAGCAAGCAGTTCTGTGACTACTGTAATCGACCTTGTCATACCTGACAGGCATGCTGGCAACTACATGGTCGTCTTCCCTTAACAAAAGGAAGAGGGGGTGGGCGGACTAGTGGTCGGGGTGGTGGAAGAGGGACTGGACATAGGGCTGCCCATTTGTCTGCTGCACCTGATCCTTGCTCTCCAGAGGACACATCATCCCCTTCTCTTGCTCGAAGTATAAGTAATACTGATATAGAGACACTATGGCGAATTATGGCACAATTGGATGCTCCCACGAGCTCTTCTACTTCTTTTGCCCATGCAGGTAATGTTGCTAATTTCACTAGTGCTTTAAATGCTCATTCTTAACAACCATGGATTATAGACTCTGGGGCTTCCGATCATATGACTGGTCAGTCCACTGTTTTCTCCACTTATACACCTTGCTCAGGTAAAGATAAAGTGAGAACAACTGATGGTAATCTTTCGTCAATTTCTGGTAAAGGTATCATTTATGCTTCTAATACACTATCTTTATCTTCGGTTCTTCATGTTCCTAGTTTCTCAACTAATCTTATTTCAATTAGTCGAATAACTCGGGATCTTAACTGTTGTGTTACTTTCTTCCGATCTCATTGTGTTTTTCAGGACCTCTCCACAAAGAAGATGATTGGCAGTGGTAGGGAAGCGAATGGACTCTACTTTCTGATGCCCAGTGAAGCTGAGAGTGGAAGTGACTCAGAGTGCTAATAGTATATCGAGAGAGACTATTTCTAGAGAGGCGTGGCTATGGCACCAGAGAGTAGGACACCCGTCTTTTTTCTTCTTAGTCATTTATTTCCTTCGTTAATAAACAATAAGAATCTTTCTGATGTTTTTTGTGAGGCATGTGAACTTGGCAAGCATCATCGTGCCACTTTTAATTTAAGTTTGAATAAAAGTACCATTCCCTTTCATGTTATTCATACTGATGTGTGGGGTCTCTCTCTTATTTCTTCTGTGTATGGTTACAAATGGTTTGTTACTTTTATTGATGATTTCTCTCGCACTACATGGGTGTATTTGATGAAGGATAAGAGTGAAGTGTTTTCGATTTTTAAAACATTTCGCAAAATGGTTTGCACCCAATTTAGCACCGTTGTCAAAATTGTCCGTTCTGACAAAGGAGGGGAGTATATTTTTGGTGGTCTTAAAAATTACTTTTCTGATCATGGTATGATTCATCAAACTTCGTGTACTAATACTCCTCAACAGAATGGAGTCGCCGAGCGTAAGAATCGCCATTTATTAGAAACTGCACGGTCTATGATGTTTTCGATGCAGGTTCCGAAATCCTATTGGGGAGAGGCTGTTTTGACAGCTGCCTTTCTCATCAAAAGATTGCCCACTCGGGTTCTTGGTAAGAAATCTCCTATTGAAGTCCTTCTTCAACCGTCTTCTATGTTTGCTATCCCTCCTAGACTTTTTGGTTGTGTCTGCTTTGTTCACAACCACTCCCCGTCTAGAAAAAATTAGACCCTCGTGCTCTTAAATGTGTCTTCCTTGGTTATTCACCCACACAGAAGGGATACAAGTGTTATCATCCCCCTTCTCGTAAGTGGTATGTCTCTATGGATGTTACTTTCCATGAGACACATTCTTACTTTCAGTCTCCACAGTCTCTGCAGTCACCACTTCAGGGGGAGAAAGAGAGTGAGGAAGAGATCCCTGCTTCTATTATGTGCAATGATGAGGAATTTGAAAGTAAGGGAGTAGAAAAAAAGAATGATGAGGGAGAAAATAAAGAGAAGAGTGAAGGAGAAGAGGGAGAGGGAGTAGAAAAGAAAGATGAGGGAGAAAATAAAGAGAAGAGTGTGGGAGTAAGAGAAACTAGTAACAGGAGGATTGAGAGAGAGTTACTGACATACTTAAAGAACAAGGAGAGAAAAAGATTTGGGGCATCAGAAATGGAAGCTAATCATTTCCCTCCACTACAGTCGATCACTTCTAGTGATGATGGTCTAGGTATGTCAAGTTATATTACTCAACTGAAGTCTCTGATTCTAATGATGATTTAGACATTCCTATTGCTCATCGGAAGGGCACTAGAGCATGTACTAAACATCCTTTGTCTAATTTTGTTTCATATTCTCGTTTGTCTTCATCCTATAAAGCTTTTGTGTCCAAACTTTCCTCTATTCCTATTCCTAACCATGTCCAGGAAGCTCTTTCTGATCCTAAGTGGAAGTCCGCCATGGTTGAAGAGATGAAAGCACTATCAAAAAGTGGCACTTGGGAATTAGCAGAGTTACCTCGAGGGAAGAAGACAGTAGGATGCAAGTGGGTGTTCACTGTGAAACACAAAGCAGATGGGACGGTTGAGAGATACAAAGCCAGGCTAGTGGCTAAGGGGTTCACTCAAACGTATGGAGTTGACTATCAGGAGACTTTTGCTCCAGTAGCCAAGATGAGTTCTATTAGGATGTTGTTGTCTCTTGCACAAATTTGGAGTGGCCTTTACATCAGTTCGATGTTAAGAACGCCTTTTTACATGGTGACTTAGAAGAAGAAGTGTATATGGATGTTCCTCCAGGTTTCGAGGATACCAATACAAAGGGAAGAGTTTGTCGCCTCAGGAAGTCACTATATGGGCTCAAGCAATCACCTAGAGCATGGTTTGATAGATTCTCGCAAGCTATGGTCAGGTATGGATTCAAGCAGAGTCAAGGAGATCACACACTTTTCATAAAGCATTCTTCAAGGGGTAAGTTGACTGCCTTGATTGTCTATGTGGGCGATATTGTCCTCACAGGGAATGACTTAGAGGGAATGGAGCAGTTGAAAGCATATCTTGCTAAAGAATTCGAAATCAAGGATTTGGGAGATTTAAGATACTTTTTAGGAATAGAAGTTGCTCGATCACGAGAGGGAATTTTTATTTCACAGTGAAAGTATGTTTTAGACTTGTTAGAGGAGACTGGTATGCTTGGGAGTAAGGCTACTGATACTCCAATGGATACTAATTTGAAGCTTGGTGATGATCCTAATGAAGAGTTGGTGGATAAGGGTAGACATCAGAAGCTAGTAGGCAGACTGATTTATCTTTCACATACCAGGCCAGACATTGCATTTGTTGTGAGTATGGTTAGTCAATTCATGCACTCTCCAAGAAAGAATCATCTTGATGCTGTTTTTCGGATTATTAGATACCTTAAGTCAGCTCCAGGAAAAGGGTTGTTCTTTGGAAAAAATAGTCACACTCAAGTTGATGCTTATACTGATGCCGATTGGTCTGGATCGGTAACTGACAGGAAATCTACTACAGGGCATTGCTCCTTTGTTGGTGGGAATCTTGTTACTTGGAGAAGCAAAAAGCAATCAGTGGTGGCAAGGTCGAGTGTAGAGGCAGAGTTTTGAGCCATGGCACAAGGAGTGTGTGAACTATTGTGGATTCAGATTATTTTAGAAGATCTTGGATTTAAGCCGAAAGATTCTATGAGGTTCTACTGTGACAACAAGTCAACTATCAACATTGCTCACAATCCTGTTCAGCATGATAGGACAAAGCATGTTGAAATTGATCGACACTTTATTAAAGAGAAGTTAAATAATAGGATTATTTGTACTCCCTTCGTGAGAACAGAGGAACAGTTAGCTGATATTCTTACGAAGGGTCTTTCTAGTAGACCTTTTCATTTTATCCTTAGCAAGCTGGGCATGAGAGATTTCTTTGCACCAGCTTGAGGGGGAGTGTTGAGAGTTATTTTTTCTATTTTAGCTTTGTATGAGGGCTTGCTTGTAATTACTTTTCTTTTCCCTTTAGTGGTTTTAATATAACAACAGAGAGAGAGAGTGATTACAGTCTCTAAGCCTGTAAAAATATGTTTCAACAGATCTTTCCCTCACTCTCTTCTCCAAACCCTAATTACCCAGGCATATCGTGAGATCATTGAATACCTTTGAGACTATTTTTTTTCCCAGAACAATTGTTAGATCAACCAGGCTCAATTGTATATAATGTTTTGAGTTGGACAAGTAAGAAATAACATGTTAATAAATGAGTATCACCGATATGGATTTTGGCAAAACAAGAAAGTATCGGAATTAGAAATCAATCCATTATACGATTGCAGGAAGGAATACCAATCTCTGCACCAGTTAGGAAGAGTGATAGGGTTCACATTGAGGATAAGGGCATGGGAAGGGAAGGCCAAAATTGACACGGGTGGAGGGGTAAGGGAAGTACGATAGAGAATCAGAGATTGTAAGTAATTTTGATTTAGAAAAAGAATTTTAGGCAGAGCAAAATGGAGAAACAACATTCATGTAGCCGACCCCAAATAGTTTGGGACTGTTAAAGGGTAAATATGTAAAATGTAGAGTTATGTGGTTGTCCCACATTGTTTAGTGTGAAAATGTATAGGTTTGGCTTCGCCTATATAAAGGCTTGTTCTCTTTATTTTTTATTATGTTGAATATACAAGAGTATATATTCCCATCAACTTTACATGGTATCAGAGCCTCCCGAATCTGGGATTGCTCAAAATTATTCCGCCTTCGTCGTGATCGAGAAGTTCGGGTAGCCAATCTCTTTTGAGATTATTTTTTTTTCCTCCTTCCAGTCCTGCTAAAAAAAAAAAAAAGACAATAGAAACCCATCGCAGATCCCCCTCCCCAAACCCTAGCCACAGGACACCCAGGCCACCCACCACCTCCAGCAGACCCCCCGGCACCGGCGACCCTCCGGCCACCCTCGCCGCCCCCCGGCGACCATCGCCGACCTCCGACGACCTCCGACGATGCTCCAGCGAAGCTTGTTCCTTCAGATCTGCTGTGTTTCAGTTCAGATTGCCCATTTTTTGGTTCCAATCTGCCTTTTTCCATCCGATTTAGTTCATATATTGTTCATCTTGGGTCCTTCGTTGATTATGGAGTCTAAATCTATCATCCAACTCACAATTCGTAAGTTGAATGGCAACAACTTTCTTCAATGGACCAACGCTATTACCATGTCTCTTACTGGCTTAGGCCATGATGACCATCTTACTGGGTCTCCTCCCACCACTGATGACAAGGCTATTCTGGCGTGGAAGCGGTTGGATGCTCAACTCGTGACCCTTTTTATGGAACTCTATGGAGCCCGAGGTTACTGATCTGTGTAATCACTTAGCCTCTTGTAAGGCGATTTGGGACTATCTTCATCTTCTTTACTCCAACAACTTAACACGGATGAATGATTTGTCCTCTCAGTATTTCAAGCTCGAGCAGAATTATTTGTCTGTTACTGATTATTTCACTGCTATGAAACGGTTACATGGAGAGTTGAATACTACTACCAGTGTTCCGGAACAACAGAAACAGAGAGAACAGATGTTGGTCATGAAGTTTCTTGCCGGTCTCAAACCTGAATATGAGGTTATTCGGTCTCAAATTCTTGGGAGTGATACTCTTCCTACTTTTGCCGAGACATATCAACGTGTTTTGCGGAGCACCCCTCGGGACCCTTCTCCCTCCCCTGCGCTTGTTGATCGTTCCGCTCTTATTACTCAGACTCCACCCGCTCTTGGTAGGGGTAGTGGCCCTAATCGTGGAAGACGCGGAGGGGGATTTCGGGGTGGTCGTCTTGGCCGTGGTAGAGGCCAGACTCTTCAGTGCACTTATTGTTTTCGGGATGGGCATAGCAGAGACACATGCTGGCAGCTCCATGGTCGTCCCCCTCGGATTGCGAATGCCGTCATCTCTGATTCTGGATACTCTTCTGCTACTGCTCCTATGGATACCGTTTCTGTTCCTCGCGAGGAATACTCTCAATTGCTTCAGTATCAGGCAGCACACTAGGCGTCCACCTCGTCTGCTTCCTTAGCTCAGCATGGAGGTACACATACTGCTTGCATTGCTTCAGGTTCTTCCCCGTGGGTAATTGATTCTGGCGCTAGTCATCATTTGATAGGTATATCTAGTCTTTTTACATCTATCCGGCTGTCATCGTCTCTTCCCCCAATCACTTTAGCGGATGGGTCCTCGACTCCTGTTGAAGGAATTGGGATAGCTCAACCCTCTTCGACTTTATCCCTGTCTTCTGTTTTGTTTATACCTCGTTCGTCCTTTAATTTAATGTCTGTTGGTCAATTGACTAAGGATCTTAACTGTTGTGTATCTTTTTCCCCTGATTCTGTTCTAATTCAGGATTTGAAGACTCGGAAGACGATTGGCGTCAGGCATGAGTCCAATGGCCTCTATTACTTTGTGTTGAGTGTTATGTTAACTTTAGTTCTATTGTATTTTCTTTTTATTATTTATCTTTAGTCAGGGGTCTTTGTGTAATTATTGTTTTCTTCTATATGAATAAAAGAGAGGGTCTCACTAATGTGAACCCTAAGCTTTCTGAAAAACTCAACATGGTATCAGAGCTACCCTAATAGGGTACTCGATCCTCCCACCACCATAGCCACAACCCACAAACATGACCTGAGCACTATTCACCGACACTGTTCACAGCACAATTCATCGTACTGTTCACGTCACTGTTCATCGTCACTGTTCACCAGCACTGTTCATCGCTACTATTCACAGCACTGTTCACGTTACTGTTCATCGCTACTCTTCATCGTTACTGTTCAAGTTTTCTAAACCCTAGGGTGGACTCACCATAATTGGGCTATTCTGATCGCAATCCGTTTTTCTTCTTCTTCTTCGGTCCGTCTTCGGACCCTATGATTTGTCCATAGATTGGGCAATTGCACCCGAGTGGTGCTTATAATTTCTAGGTTGCCTTGATTCCATTCATTGTTTCTTATTGTTTGAGTGTCCCTCTTTAGCATGTCGAAAGACGGTGTGACACAAAAAGATGCCATTGGTACAAGTTCTCTTGCAGGTAATGAGAGACTCATTACCGAGAACCCTAGGTCTAAGATCACCACAGTGTTATTTAATGGTGAGAATTATTTGTCATGGTCTCAGTCGGCTACATTTTGGCTTAAAAGTAGGTCAAAGTTTGGTTATGTGAGTGGAACAATCAAGGTACCTAGTCCTGAAGATCATACTTATGCAAAGTGGGAGGTTGACAATTTTTTGGTAATGAGCTGGTTGACTCACTCTATGGAGCCAGAGATTGCAGATGGATTTTTTGGGATGGAGACTGCCCAAGACATCTGGGATACTCTTGCTGAGACTTATTCTCGCAAGGGAAATGTTGCCCAGATTTATGAGTTGAGACGAACTGTTGAAGCCGAAGTCCAAGGAGATCGTTCCACTTTGCAATATTTTACTGCTTTAGGTTCCCTTTGGAAGAGGATTGATCATCTGATAACTCATCATCCAGTTTGTCCAGTTGATGCGGCTAGCTTCAAAACATATATTGAAAGTGAGGATTTTCAAGTTTCTTGCTGGTCTTAATCCAGAGTTCGATCCAGTGAGGAGCCGGGTACTTGGTATGGAACCGTTGCCATTACTTCGGGAAGCATTTGCCTATGTTCAGAATGAAGAAAGTCGTCGCTCCGCTATGCTTCCACAGTCATCTACCGACAGATCTGCTTTGGTTTCTGCTAGTCATCGAGGGGGCAAGCCTTCAAATCAGCGTAAGGATTCTGGCTATGAGGTGAGTGATGAAAAGGATAAACTTTGGTGTGACCATTGCAACCGTCCTCGACATACCTGCGAGACTTGTTGGAGCCTTCACGGATGCCCTCCTATGTCAAAAGGGCGGGGTGGTGGCCGTAGTGGTGGTCGTGGTAGTGGTGGTCGTGGTGGACGAGGTAGTGGTGGACCACGAGCTCACTTGACCACAGGATCAGAGTCTGCTTATCAGGAAGACTTCTCAGCTCCTACTCCCTCGTCTGTGCCAGGCAGCATCAGTAGTACAGATATTGAGACATTGCGGCGCATAATGACACAGTTAGACACCTCTACTAGTGCCTCCACTTCTTTTGCCCAGAAAGGTAATTATGCTAATTTTTCAAGTGCGTTGCATGCTAATTCTCCGCAGCCATGGATCATCGACTCTGGAGCTTCCGATCATATGACCGGTCTTCCAAGTATTTTTTCCACTTATAATCCATGTTCAGGGAAAGATAAGGTTAAAACTGCAGATGGAAACTTGTCTTCTATTTCTGGTAAAGGTGTCATTAATGTTTCTAATTCACTTGCTTTAACTTCGGTTCTTCATGTTCCTAATTTTTCGACTAATCTTCTTTCAATTAGTCGTATAACTCGTGATTTGAACTGTTGTGTAACTTTTTTTCCATCTTACTGTGTCTTTCAGGACCTCTCCGCGAAGAAGGTGATTGGCAGTGGTAGAAAGAAGAATGGTCTCTATCTGTTGTTGCCTGATGGAGTTGAAAATGAGAGATTGACGAGTACTGCTCATACTTCACAGAGAGAAAATATTCCTCAAGATTTGTGGCTGTGGCATAAAAGATTAGGACATCCTTCCTTCTATTTGCTTCGTTATTTATTTCCTTCCTTAATTTCCAATAATTGTGTTTCTGAGATTTCTTATGAGGCTTGTCAACTCGGAAAACACCACCGTGCAACTTTTAATTCAAGTATCAATAAAAGTACTATTCCTTTTGCACTTATTCATACTGATGTTTGGGGTCCATCTCATATTACTACTTTGAATGGCTATAGATGGTTTGTAACTTTTATTGATGACTACACTCGCACAACTTGGGTATATTTGATGAAAGAAA
This sequence comes from Hydrangea macrophylla, assembly GCA_033977485.1. Taxonomy (NCBI): domain Eukaryota; kingdom Viridiplantae; phylum Streptophyta; class Magnoliopsida; order Cornales; family Hydrangeaceae; genus Hydrangea; species Hydrangea macrophylla. The sequence goes on along the minus strand of CM066992.1, from coordinate 50,850,984 downwards.
AGAGTGATGTTTTTTCTATTTTTAAATCTATTCATAAGATGATATGTACCCAATTCAGTACTGTTATTAAAATTGTTCGGTCTGACAAGGGGGGTGAATATATCTACAATGGTCTCACTCGCTATTTTTCTGAACACGGCATGATACATCAAACGTCATGCACCAATACTCCACAACAAAACGGAGTTACTGAAAGAAAGAACCGTTACTTGTTAGAGTCTGCTAGGTCTATGTTGTTCTCTATGGAGATCCCTAAGTCTTATTGGGGGGAGGCAGTCTTGACTACTACCTACCTCATCAATCATTTACCTACTCGTGTGCTTGGTAAGAAAGCTCCTGTAGAACTTCTTACCAATCCTTCTTCACTCTTTCCTATTCCTCCTAAAGTATTTGGTTGTGTCTGCTTCGTTCACAATCACTCTCCTTCCAGACGGAAATTGGACCCTCGTTCTCTTAAATGTGTCTTTGTCGGATATTCTCCTACACAAAAAGGGTACAAGTGTTATCATCCCCCTTCTCGCAAGTGGTTCGTGTCTATGGATGTTACTTTTGATGAAAATTTGTCTTATTTCCAGCCCTCTCTTCACGGGGAGAAACAGTTAGGTGAAGAGAAGTTTGTAGAAACGGTGCCATTTATTGTAGGAGGAGAGGAGGAAGGCAGAAAAGGAGAGGAAAATAGGAGTGAAGAAAAAATAGAAGAAAAAGAAAGTAAAAAAATAGATGAAGAAATAGAAGTTGAGAGTGAAAAAAGGAGAGGAGATGAAAGTGCAGAGGATAAAAGGAAGGAGTTGTTGACCTATTCAAAAAATAAAGGCAGAAGGATTTTTGGGGCAATAGATGAGAGGATCATTTCTCCAATACCACTGCAAATTGACTTCTTCGAGTGATGAAGGTCCAGGTATTTCTACTCCTCCTAACTCCTCTAGTCCTATTTCTGTTTCTTCCTCTGAAAATGAGTTGGATATTCCTATTGCTCTTCGCAAGGGCACTAGAGAATGCACCAAACATCCTCTTTCTAAGTTTGTTTCGTACTCTCGATTGTCTCTGTCTTATAAAGCTTTTGTGTCCAAACTCGACTCTGTTTCTATCCCTAATCATGTACAGGAAGCTCTCACTGATCCTAAGTGGAAATCAGCCATGGTTGAAGAGATGAAAGCGCTTCGTAAAAATGGCACTTGGGAGTTAACTGAGTTACCCCATGGGAAAAAGACTGTTGGGTGCAAGTGGGTATTCACTGTGAAACACAACGCAGATGGGACTATAGAGAGATACAAAGCCAGGTTGGTAGCCAAGGGCTTTACTCAGACCTATGGGGTGGACTACCAGGAGACATTTGCTCCGGTTGCAAAGATGAACTCCATCATAATCTTGTTGTCTCTAGCAGCAAATTGGGAATGGCCCTTGCATCAGTTTGATGTGAAGAATGCATTCCTGCATGGGGATTTAGAAGAAGAGGTCTATATGGACATACCCCCTGGGTTCGAGGATAATAAGACTAGAGGAAGAGTGTGTCGCCTTAGGAAGTCTTTATATGGCCTCAAACAATCTCCCAGAGCTTGGTTTGATAGGTTCTCGCAAGCTATGATAAGATATGGCTTCAGACAGAGCCAAGGTGATCATACCCTCTTTGTTAAGCACTCGTCACAGGGTAAAGTAACAGCATTGATTGTCTATGTAGATGATATTGTCCTTACAGGTGATGATTTTGAGGAGATGAAGCTGCTAAAATCATATCTGGCTACGGAATTTGAGATCAAAGATTTGGGAAGTTTGAAGTACTTCTTGGGAATCGAGGTAGCTTGATCCAAGGATGGAATTTTCATATCTCAACGGAAGTATGTTTTGGACCTACTCAAGGAGACGGGCATGCTAGGGAGTAAGGCCGTGGATACTCCAATGGATCCCAACGTAAAACTTGGGGATGATTCTGATGGAGAACCTGTTGATAAGGGGAGGTACCAGAGATTGGTAGGTAAATTAATTTATTTGGCTCATACGAGACCTGACATTGCTTTTGCAGTCAGCGTAGTGAGTCAGTTCATGCATGATCCCAAACAACCCCATCTAGATGCTGTGTTTAGGGTCTTGAGGTACCTGAAGTCAGCACCAGGGAAAGGTTTATGCTTTGCTAAACATGGTCATATGTTAGTAGAGGCGTATACCGATGCAGATTGGGCCGGATCTATCACTGATAGGAGATCGACCACAGGTTATTGCTCGTTTGTTGGAGGCAATCTGGTGACTTGGAGGAGCAAGAAGCAGTCAGTAGTAGCCAGATCTAGCGCCGAGGCAGAATTTAGGGCCATGGCCCTAGGGGTATGTTAGCTGTTGTGGATTCAAATTGTGTTATCAGATCTTGGTTTTAGACAGAAAGACTCAATGAAGTTGTATTGTGATAATAAGTCGGCCATTAGTATTGCACACAATCCGGTTCAGCATGACCGAACAAAGCATGTGGAGATTGATAGGCATTTTATCAAGGAGAAGCTAACTAATGGGAGCATATGTACACCTTTTGTGAAATCAGGGGAGCAGCTAGCTGATATTCTTACAAAAGGCCTTGCAAGTCGACCGTTTTAGTTCATTCTTAGCAAACTGGGCATGAGAGATATCTTCGCACCAGCTTGAGGGGGAGTGTTGAGTGTTCTGTTAACTTTAGTTCTATTGTATTTTATTTTTATTATTTATCTTTAGTCAGGGGTCTTTGTGTAATTATTGTTTTCTTCTATATGAATAAAAGAGAGGGTCTTACTAATGTGAACCCTAAGCTTTCTGAAAAACTCAACACTTTGGTGGTGATCCTGTCCTCGCTCCTTCACCTACTGCCTGTCCTGCTACCATTTCACCTCATTAGATCCACTGCCACTTTGGTCATCCTTCATTAGCTAATTTGAAGCTTTTAGTTCCTAGTTTAAGCTCTTTATAGTCTTTAGAGTGTGAGTCGTGCCAGTTGTGGAAGCATCACCGTGTTTAATTTGCTCCCCGGGTCAATAAAAGAGAGTCTTGTCCTTTTCAGTTAGTACACTCTGATGTATGGGGTCCTCACCGTATAACCTCCAAAAAGGGGTATCGGTGTTTTGTTACTTTTGTGGATGATTATTCAAGAGTAACTTGGTTTTATTTAATGAAAAATCGTTCTGAGTTATTTTCTATTTTTTGTACTTTTTGTGCTGAAATTAAAACTCAATTTGGTGTGACCATTTGTGTTCTTCGCAGTGATAATGCAAAGGAATATTATTCTGACCCTTTTAGTACTTTTATGACACATGCTGGCATGATTCATCAATCTTCTTGTGTACACACACCACAACAAAATGGTGTTGCCGAGAGAAAAAATAGGCACTTATTAGAAGTCACACGCACCCTGCTCTTTGAAATGCGTGTTTCAAAATTTTTTTTGGGGGATGCTGTCCTCACTGCATGTTATTTGATTAACCGTATGCCATCTTCTATTCTCAATGGCCGCACACCACACTCAAGCTTGTTCCCTGTTGAGTCCCCCTTCTCAGTCGTTCCTTGTGTTTTTGGTTGTGTTTGCTTCGTTCATCAGCTGGCTCCCGGAACTGACAAATTAGACCCACGAGCCATTCGGTGTATTTTCTTGGGATACTCTAGGACTCAGAAAGGGTACCGTTGTTACAGTCCTTCCCTTCATCGATACTTTGTCTCTGCCGATGTCACATTCTTCGAGTCTAAACCCTTTTATTTAGAGTCCCACTCGGCTACTGATCCGGATTTTATGCTTCCTGTTCCTCTTCTAGTCTCCCCTATTCCGACTACTACACCGCCTACTCATGATGCTTCCACCCGCTTGTCTTGGCCTGATTTGCAAGTTTATACTCGTTGTCCGCCTCCAGAGACTCTACTAGACTCCGCTGCTCCACCTCCGCCCACTGTGTACTCAGATCCGCCATCTTCTCCAGAACCGACTGATTTAGACCTTCCCATTGCTCTCAGGAAGGGTAAGCATTCTGGTACTGCTTCTCATCCTATTTCTAACTTTGTGTCTTATGATCATTTGTCTCCTACATTTTCTTCATTTGTTGCTTCCATATCTACCATATCTATTCCTAAAAATGTTGCAAAGGCACTTGCCCATTCTGGTTGGAACCAAGCTATGCAGGATGAGATGTGTGCCCTTAAGGAAACTGGTACTTGGGACTTGGTCCATCTCCCACTAGGGAAATCAGTGGTTGGTTGCGGTTGGGTGTATGCAGTTACAGTTCATCCAGATGGCACTCTGGATCGGTTGAAGGCACGCCTTGTTGCCAAAGGCTACACTCAAGTTTATGGACTTGATTATTCAGAGACTTTTTCTCCTGTGGCCAAGATTGCCTCTGTTCGCCTTTTCATCTCACTGGCCACTACTTATCATTGGCCCCTTCATCAGTTGGATGTTAACAACGCATTTCTAAATGGTACCCTTCTTGAGGAAGTTTACATGGAGCAACCACCTGGGTTTGTTGCTCAGGTGGAATCTAGTCTGGTTTGCAAATTAAAAAAAGTCTCTTTATGGTTTCAAGCAGTCTCCTCGTGCTTGGTTTGGCAGGTTTAGTGATGTTATTGTTGAGTTTGGTCTTCAGAGATGTGGTGTTGATCATTCTGTTTTCTATAGACACACGGTAGCGGGGAAGATACTGTTAATTGTTTATGTTGATGATATCGTCATTACTGGTGATGACTCTAAGGGAATTCATGTGTTGAAATCTTTCTTACAAATCAAGTTTCAGACCAAAGACTTGGGACAACTTAGGTGTTTCTTAGGCATTGAGGTGGCCAAGTCCAGTGAAGGGATATGCTTATCTCAGAGAAAATGCGTTCTTGATTTGCTGACTGAGACAGGAATGTTGGGATCAAAACCTTTGGATACTCCTATGGATCCCAATTCCAAATTAGTGTCAGATCAGGGGGAGCTACTTGATGATCTAGGAGAGTACAGACGCTTAGTTGGGAAACTTAATTACCTAACAGTCACAAGACCGGATGTTGCCTTCGCAGTTAGTGTAATTAATCAGTTTATGGACTCTCCTCGAACTACACATTGGGATGCAGTGATACAAGCATTGAGGTACCTCAAGGGGGCTCCGGGCCGTGGTTTGTTGTATAAGGATCATGGTCACATTTGAGTTGAGAGCTACATAGATGCAGACTGGGCCGGATCTCTTAGTGATAGAAAGTCTACTACGGGGTACTGTGTACTTGTTGGAGGAAATCTTGTATTGTAGAAAAGCAAGAAACAAACCATTGCTAGATCTAGTGCTGAGTCAGAATATAGGGCTATGGTGCATACTACTTGTGAGTTAGTATGGATGAAGCATTTGTTGGAGGAACTTGAGTTCACTCGGTCTGAGCTATGAACCTATTTTGTGATAACCAGGCAGCGGTTCTTATTGCTTCTAATCCTGTGTTTCATGAGAGGACGAAACACATTGAAGTTTGTAGAAAAACTAAATGTATTGAATATTATGGGATATATACAATGAAGCATTACAAGCCTTTATATAGGCAAACCAAGAAGTGAAAAATACTAAAGTGCCCACAGGGCTTACATAAGCAATGACCTAATCAATGACAAAAGCCATGACCTAAGCCCTAATACTAATTAATAATAAAATCCCACCATCTTCCTAATATTATCAGATCTCCCCAAATCTCAATTAATTCTTATCTTCCCATTTGTCAAACTTCCATATATTCCAACACTCCCCCTCAAGTTGGCACACAGATACTTGTCGAAGTGTCCAACTTGCACACGAATATGGAAGACAATCTTATACCTAACTATCCTCAATTAATCCTTGTAGACTGTTGTAGCGGCTTCTTTTAGGTAGGCTCTCGTCCACGTGCGACCCCTTCTTGGGTGGTCCACGTGCGGCTCCTTTGAGGTCGGCTCTCGTCCACGTGCGACTCCTTCTTGGGTGGTCCATGTGCGGCTCCTCGTAAGGTCGGCTCTCGTCCTACAAACATCCAAAGGTGAAAGTGTCCACGGCAGCAACCATCGTGTCACAGAGAGATAGTTGTCTTGTCTTCAACACTCCCCCTCAAAGTGAAGGGTGGTAGTGATCCCAAATACTTCTGTGCGCAGCGAGTCTCTCTTCGGTTGGTCTTGTTGACCATGTGATATAGCGGGCCCCCTCCTTGGGGTCCCGCCACCTGGTCGTCTATTCCTATATTCTCCCCCTCAAACTGAAGGTAGGAGTAAACACGAACACCGAAGTTTGGAAGATCATGGAAAAGAAACATTGAAGCCCATAGCCAAACATGGCTTTAAAAAAAATCTGAAATTTTGAAAAAATTTGGGGCTAATGTGTAATTTCAGAAAATTTTTGGGGCAAAAAGGTCATTTTCAAAAAAAAAATTGGGACAGATCTGAAATTTCAAAAATTTTAGGGCAGATTTGAAATTTTTGAATAATTTTGGGGGGTAAAAAAGTAATTTTGAAATATTTGGGGACTGATTTGTAAAATCAGGATAAATTTTTTTTTTTGGGGCTGTATTTGCAAATACCAAAAAAGACCTTAGAGACCATTATGTCTCCATCTCTCAAGAGTGCAACTTCCATACAAGACCTTAGAGAACAACCATGACCAACAAAGTCTTAGTGCCAAACAAGGCCGTAGACCACCACCAAATGCAACACAGGCTGGCCGAACAAACAGGAGCCAAAAAAAAGGCAGTTCGCACACCCAACAGTCAGCCGAATGACAAGTTTTCGCCAAAAAATGATGAAAAACTAACCAAATGGTCACAAATCACTCAAACAATTCTTCCTTTGGCTAAATCGCAGCATATAGGTGTGAATCCAAGCATTAAACAACCCAAAAAAGTCCCAGATGCACAGATCTAAAAATCAAGCCCTTAAATTCCGAAAATATTAAAAAAATAGAAAACCTCTCCGAACAGTCTTAAATCAAAAAACGAAGAACACCACGATGACCAGCATCAAGAGGCGCAACTGGGCATGTCAATTTTGGCCGGAAATCTCGCCGGAAAATGATGACGTCATCATGACATCATCGCCGGAAAATGGCCATCAGTGGCTGCTGTAATGTCAGCAACTTCAGAGAGGGAGATGGGCTGTTTTGGAAGTACTAAGAGCGACAAGAAAAGGTCCAATGATAACAAAGAGAGAAAAAAAAATGGAAGTCCGGCGAAGCGGCAAGTTGGCAGCCCGCCGGCGAAGCGGAAGACTCAAAAAAAGGACACCAGAACTTTTATGGCTCTGATATGGGAAGATAATATTAAGATATGGGAATATATGATTTGAAGAGATTTGGGGAGATCTGATAATATTAGGAAGATGGTGGGATTTTATTATTAATTAGTATTAGGGCTTAGGTCATGGCTTTTGTCATTGATTAGGTCATTGCTTATGTAAGCCCTGTGGGCACTTTAGTATTTTTCACTTCTTGGTTTGCCTATATAAAGGCTTGTAATGCTTCATTGTATATATCCCATAATATTCAATACATTTAGTTTTTCTACATGGTATCAGAGCCTTGTTTGTGGGAGGTCCTGGGTTCGAATCTCCATCCCCGCTTTGTTGTGTATATTTACACTTTGTTATTTGTCTCCACTATGATGGAGTTTGGTTTGTTTTCTCTCCACGTGCAAGTCGGGGTTGCACGTGAGGGAGGGTGTTGAAGCTTGATATACATTGTTGGGCCCATTCTCTAACAGCTTAAGCTTTTGGAGTAGTTGGTAACTTAACAAAGTTGATTGTCACTTTGTTCGTGAAAAGCTCCTACAGAAAGTGATTAATACTGTTCATGTTAAATCTGCAGACCAGTTAGCAGATTTATTTACTAAAGCATTGGGTGGGACACGTGTGAAATATATTTGTAACAAGCTGGTTGCTTATGATATGTATGCTCCAGCTTGAGGGGGAGTGTTAAAGGGTAAATATGTAAAATGTGGAGTTATGTGGTTGTCCCACATTGTTTAGTGTGAAAATGTATAGGTTTGCCTTCGCCTATATAAAGGCTTGTACTCTTTATTTTTTATTATGTTCAATATACAAGAGTTTATATTCCCATCAACTTTACAGGGACAAACACTTTGTTGAGTTGGGATAATGGGGTATGGGTTTGCACTTATATTCTAAATTACTACTACTAATGGTTGATGCACTTCATAAAATACAAGGTCACATAACATCCATTTAAAATATACACGTAATTGCTAGAATTATTATAATATGCTATAGAATTATAATATGCAAAAGCTGGCAAGCTTTACAGACCAAAGCAAGTGTCTAGTTGAGCTTATCCTTGCTCTTCGACTGAAAACTGAGGATATATGCATTCAATTCGTTTATCATCATGCCCTCCTATGTTTCTCTCTTCTTTGAACTTATCCTTGCTCTTCGACTGCATACATTGTTTCTCCAAATGCTTGTTTAATATTTGTGTCTATAGGCTTTTGTGGCAATCTGATTTGTCTTTTGACTGTTTTGAGTAATAAATGTAACTAGTCTACATATTATGTATATAATTCCTCCGATTGTATATCCAATTTTTCAGCCAAATATTTCCTGTCCCCATTCCTCTTTTCTTGTAATTAGGTATGCATATACTGAATTTTTATATTTTGTTTTCTCTTCACCTTTGTGGGATGTGGAAATGGTCTTTTATTTCTACTGTGTGGCATTTTCAAATTCTAACGACTAAAATGCCTTGTCATTTCATGTAAATTTTGAGGAAGTTTGAGAAAATCTATTTTGCTTTCAAGGTCAATGGCAATGATTTGGCTGAGATTGAAGGCGGGGAGGTTGCTATCACAAACTTGAATTCCTGCAATGGTCCTAATTTTGTTCTACAACTACGTTTTCACATAAATCAAGACTTTGTGGCAACAAGTAGTCCAGGTAAACAGTATGAGCATATTGTATGTCATCAGAAGAATGTTACGATTCTCTTTTTTTTTTTAGGTACTCTTGACAGATGTGATGAGCATTCTTGCAATTGATTGAAATATTTTTTCTAACTTTTTAAACTTTAATTTATTCATTTTGCATTGGCTTGATGAAATGCAACCTTTTAGTAACTTTTGTACTACCTAAAACTTTAATCTCCCCAGGAGCAAGAGCATCTGGAGAAGCAAATGCACGTCTAAAATGTGTTTATTTTCCGGTTGTTGAGGTATGTTTGACTTGTATTTTTAAATGCCCTCTAAACTTTTGAAACTGTTCCTTTTAGTGGAGCGATGTGTTCTGTATATGATTGTATGATTGTTTATTTTTGCGGGTAATTCTAGGGTAAAGAGAGAATTGAAAGAATACTGGATAAGTTAGAAGCAGAAGGAAATGGAGTCATGGAGAAGTTTGAATCCTTCAGTCGCGTATCTATTCGGCGATTGGGTCGTCTACTTCCAGATGCTCGCTGGGTCAGTTAATCAAATTGTGTTTTGCTTTAGTGATCAATGTTACAGTTGTGAGTATATCCTGTAGCTAACCTGTGCTTTCAATTCAGATAGGGGATGGAAATAAGGATTCAGGTCTTCTTTTTTCTTTTCTCTTTTTTTTTTTTGGTGCTTAAACTCTGTATGAAAGCTGTTACAATCTGTCTAGTATTTTTCTAATACTGAACTCACAGTTTCATTTTTCTTTTCTTTTCTTCATTTTAGTGGAAATATCTCAACTATAATTATCTGGAATCTTTTTTGTATGGCTCAGAATTATTTACCCTTGGCACTAAAATCACTTAAAGTTGCTGTTGGAATGCTGATTTTATGATGACTTGATTCTTATCTTTATTGGTCATGTTGACCATCTTTATTGTCTTTAATTCTCGTTTATTTCATTTTATTGCCTTTCCTTTTATTCTCTCTTTGTAAAGCTAATATATACATGGGGATGGATATGAATAAAATTATCCTTTTCCCTTTTTTCAAGTTGGTATCAGAGCCCAACTCGATTTTGGCATTGTTTCCCCGCTTCCACCTTCGGCGGGTGGCGACCTGTCACCCGCCGGTCCTCACTTTGCTTTCGGCTTTAAGACTCAGCTCGAAGACTCTCCCTACACCTTCCCCTACTGGTGTCGTTCAACCCTCGGTCAACCACTTCGGGCCTTGTCCAGGCCTAGGCCAGCCCCATTCGGGTCTTGTCCAGCCTTCGGCTAGTCCTTTGAGGGGGAGTAGTGGAGTATATTACGGTGACTTGAACCTTCAAGATTTGGGTCTATTGTTGCAACTTCTGTTAATTGTTTTTGAACAAGAAGTTGGGCTTTCTGGTGATTACTGTGGATGATCATTCCCACGGTCTCACACTCTATTGGTGGATGGTGTTTTCCACTCTTACCAACTTTCATGAACAGTCTTGTTGTAACCTTATTGTTCCAAACTTCTGTGGTTTATTTCCACCTTCAGTTTGCGGGGGAGTGTTGGAATGGTTGATTTTATGTTGGAATTGGCTGATTGTATGATGACTTGATTCTTATCCTTATTGGGCATGTTGACCATCTTTATTGTCTTTAATTCTCTTTTATTTCATTTTTATTGCCTTTCCTTTTATTCTCTTTTGTAAAGCTATATATACATGGGGATGAATATGAATAAATTATCCTTTTCCCTTTTTTCAAGTGTTGCTAATCACTGAACTGGTACTCACTGGCAAGCTAAACCCCTGAGATGGAAAAGGAGGGACGATTCAAACCCAAACAAGCAAATTTAGAGGGGAGGAATATGATGTGTTACCCCTCAGCCTCTAGTCTCGTATTCTATTGACTTAATTAGGTTTCGCAAGTGAACTGAACTTTGTTGTTTGGAAATTTTCGTTAGATGACAATGAATGATACTTCTGTTGTGAATCGTGATTCTGTTGTTGTTTAGATGCAACAATTTTTTAGTCCAATTATGTTATTTAATGGCAAAAGACTTCTTGTGTGACTTGCATTTGACACTTGATCACATTTCAATTGCTATGTGTGTTATGCATTACATGCTGTTTCTGCCTATCTTCATATGTCTTGAGTGAGTCCCTCGTCATTTGTTAGGAAGATGAACAATTTTGACTACTTATGTGATCATTATTTCTTTAATGCAGTCGGGGCTTCCTTTTATGGAGCCTAAACAAAGGGTGGGTGAAAAGGCCAGAGCATTGAAGAGATGTCGCCTTAGAGTCAAATGCTTTATTGGTAATGAAATAAGAATATTTGTCTAGACAATACCTCCATTAATGTCTACTATGAATACATATTTTTTCCCCCCTGCATCATCAGTATGCTTCAGCAGACGTTTTTGTGTGCAGAGACTGATGCTGGCTTCAACCCAACACCCTCGAAGGTATAGATTATTTTGGCATCTAGACATGCTTGCAATTTTATGTGTTTACGTGATCCTGTTAAGTTCTCAAGATATGTACACATAGATACACTTATAACACATGCTTGCTGGTAGTAATTAGTGTATGCCTTATATTACCAATTGCAGTCGATGTCGTTTTTATATATGTTCCGTTTATTCATTCTGTCTCCTTTTGCTTTAATGATGATGACCGGACCCACTACTCTTGTAGACTGATCTGGCACACCGCCACCCTTATACAACTGCTTTAAGGAACTTTGGTAATGTGCCCAAGGAGAGAGAGAAAGGTAATGTTTGTTATCTTGTTGTAAATAATGGAAGTATTATAATCTGGTTTGTACTGGTTTTGAGATATCTTTCTATATTAACCATGAAATGAATTTGAAAATGTGCATGTAGAGGTAAATATTGAAATTTATAGCGATGGCAAGCCTTTGACTCTTTCGCAACTGGAGAAGAAGTATCAGGAGTGGATTGATCAGATGCATGGTCTTTATGATGAGGAAACTGTCTGTGGCGAGGATGTCCCTGTTATTGTAGTTCTGTCTCCCTCACACAAGCAGATTCTAGGCATTTCTTTGGAGGGTAAGATTCTGTGATGTATCATATTCTTATAATATTTAGCTTTCTATGTTTAGAGTGATTATTTAAAACTCTAATGTCTGAACATTTTGTTCAAAAAAACCAAAGGGTCTGTTTGGGAATGCTTAAAATGGGATTTGGCTTTATCCCAGTCTTACTTTCTATCTGATTTTCATAAGAGCCAAGGTTATAATGGTTTGTCTACGAATCAGCTTTAAGCGATATAATAAACTGGCCAAGGACTTATGGGCAAGAAATGGACATTCACCAAACACTTGAATTTATAGTAGAGAATCACTTATGAACCAAAGTTCTTTGCTTTCCCAAATAGCTAGGCCTGTCTCTAGTCTGCCCCTCGCAACATCCCACATGAGCGGTGCACCCCAGTGGTTAATGGCCCTTTCTATGAATACTTATGATTGTTATTACTAATCTTTTATCTTGCAGTTGTGAGGGTTCATAAAGTTAAGCGGTGTACGCCCTGTGGTTAATGGCCCTTTCTATGAATACTTATGATTGTTATTGCTAATCTTTTATCTTGCAGTTGGGAGGGTTCATAAAGTTATTCGGAGGAAAGGAACATCATGGAAGTCAGGACAGAAAATCAAAGTTCTGAAGGGGGCATGCACGGGATGCCACAACAAAAACGTGTATGCTACACTAGAATATATTCTGATTGAAGGACTTACAGGGGATTCTGGTGGTAAGTATCTATTCAATATTGCAAACATTGGATTTAGTTGTTTCTCAGTTGTTATTTCTCTTCGGCTCTGTTTAGAGAGAGGGCTGTTTTGGTTGGGTTAAAAATAAGTGGTTTGTGTTTAATGGGTATAGAGATGGATATGGGTTTCGCTTTTGGATTCAGGCTGTTAGTTGGGTGTATAAGTGGTTAAGTATGCTGGGTTCTTTGTAAATAAAACTAAGGGCTGGGCTGGATTGTTAAAATGCGCTTTGTTTTCTTTAGAAAGAATGGACTGGGCTGCTGGGTTACTTGGGTTCGTTGGGTAGTTGGATTTTGTATTGTAGTAAGAACTTGTGCTTGTGCTAATATAATAGGGAATGGGCTGGCGCCTGGGCCTGTACGTTTTACAAAAGACAGAAGGTTTTTTATTGGCCAATAAAAGACAGATGGTTCACACTTCATAGGTCTCTTTTCCTTATCAGTGAGTTTGGCTGAAGGGCAGAGACTACTAGAGAGTAGTCGTGATGGGGTTGCGATTTAGTGGCTAGGGTTCCTGTGGTTTGCAACAACTCAATTTTTATTCATCATAAACTCTACTTTTTTTTTTTTTTTAAACATAACTATGGCACCTTAAGCAAACTTACCTAAAATCAAAAACTTTCAAAAAGATAATATTTCCCAAGGCTAAAGATCCTTAAAGATAATATTCTTTAAAGATCTTTATTCCTAATGTAAGGATCCATCTCAAGCAACAGAAATTAAGAGAAGAAATAGAAATGAAAACAAAAGAGAAGAAGAAGGTATATTTTTTGTATTTACATTCCAAGGGGATTATATAGATACAAGAAGGAATCCAAGATAGGAAGGAAATAAAAAGAAAATAAAAGCTAATTAATACTGGTCAACATGACCTCTACAATCAAGGACTAAAAATATGCATATAACTCCTAATTTAGTCTTTAATTCCAACACTCCCCCTCAAGCTGGGAGCAAAGATATCGACGAGCCCCAGCTTGCCAAGAGAAGACTGCAGAAGCGTAGGGCCAACAGACTTCGTAAACATATCAGCTGTTTGGCCAGTAGAAGGGACAAAACTTGGAGAAATAACTCCAGTCTGAACTTTTTCTCGAATAAAGTGAACATCAACCTCAATATGCTTAGTCCTCTCATGTAGAACTGAGTCAGAGGACATCATAATGGCAGACTTGTTGTCACAAAACAGTGTAGATGCACCTGTAACAGGAAAACCCAACTCCTGTAGAAGAGATCGAAGCCAGAGAAGCTCACAAGTGCCTTGGGCCATTGCACGATATTCCGCTTCAGCTGAAGAACGAGAAACAACTGCTTGTTTCTTACTCTTCCAAGATATAAGATGACTTCCGCGAAAAGTACAGAAACCAGATGTAGAACGCCTATCGCTTTTAGAACCTGCATAGTCGGCATCCGTAAAGCAGGAGAGACCAGTCTGAACTCCTGCTGTAAAGAAAAGCCCAAGACCAGGACAAGTCTTGAGGTACCGAAGAATATGATATACAGCATCCAGATGAGAGGTAAGCGGCGAATGCATGAACTGGCTCACAACACTAACGGCAAATGTGAGGTCTGGTCTTGTGTTCGTTAAATAAATGAGACGACCCACAAGACGTTGATATACTGAAGGATCTGGCAGGAGTTCTCCCATTTCTGGAGTTAACTTAAGGTTTGGATCCATAGGAGAGGAGGCAGGCCGACACCCAAGCATGCCTGTATCCTGAAGAAGATCAAGAGAGTACTTTCTTTGAGACAAAGAAATACCTTTGCGTGACCGAGCAACCTCAATACCCAGAAAAAACCGAAGTGGACCCAAATCCTTAATATCAAACGACACTCCAAGAGACCGCTTCACTTGAGTAATACCCGGTGCATCATCTCCGGTAATAATAATATCATCAACATAAACAGAAATAATAATACGCTTTCCCTGAGACTGACGGCGAATAAAACACGTGTGATCTGAATGGCACCGAGCAAATCCCATGCGAAGAATCACCTCACTAAAACGGCTAAACCATGCACGAGGAGATTGTTTCAGGCCATAGAGAGATTTGCGAAGAAGACAAACTTTTCCCAAACACTCCCCCTGAGCCCGAAAACCAGGTGGGGGATCCATGTAAATAGTCTCAGATAAATCACCATTAAGGAAAGCATTTTTAACATCCAGTTGATGAAGCGGCCAGGAGTAAGAGGCAGCTAACGAGACAAGAAGACGAACTGTCGTTAACTTAGCCACAGGAGCGAAGGTAGCATTAAAATCCTTACCAGGAACCTGAGTAAATCCCTTAGCAACCAATCGAGCCTTATAACGATCAATAGTCCCGTCAGCTAAATATTTCAAACTAAAGACCCATTTACAGCCTACAGTGCGCTCTCCTGCGGGAAGGGGAACAAGTTCCCATGTCTTATTGTCCTGAAGAGCATCCATTTCCACTTTCATAGCGGCCACCCACTTAGGATTCTGGAGAGCCTCGTGAACAGAACGAGGAACAGAGACTGAATCAACCTGACTAATAAATGAGTGAAAAGAAGCGGACACGCCCTGGTAAGATATATACTTAGAAATAGGATGGTCAGTACTAGTAGAAAGAAGATAACGGGCAGGAGGGCGGCGAACACGGGTAGGATAACGGGGAGAGACAGGAGCTAAAGAAGGAGGAGAGATACCTGAATCCGGAGAAGACTGAGGCAGGGTGGCAGAGGAGCGCTGACGGCGAGTGTACACCTGCAGAGGATCACCAGAGACAACTGGAGGCAATGACGTATCCGTAGAGTCCAGAATAGGAACAGGACGAGGCATGATAGGATCATCAGACAGGATAGGCTCCACAGGAGCGAGCCCGGACGAGGAAGAACCTGGGAAAAAAGAAACAGTTTCCAAAAAAGTAACATCTAAAGAGTTATAGAAATGACGAGTGACAGGGTCATAACACCTATACCCTTTAGACATAGAAGAATAGCCCAAAAAAAACACAACGGATGGCTTTATTATCAAGCTTGGTCCGGGTAGGACTCCTATTTTGGACAAAACAAGTACAGCCAAAAACACGAGGAACAATGGGAAAAAGAGTGCAATCAGGCTTAAGAACCTGAAGGGGGGCTTTTCCTTGGAGGACACGGCTAGGAGTACGATTAATCAGATAAGTAGCAGTTAGAACAGCCATATGCCAAAGATATTTGGGAACATGCATCCCACACAAAAGACATCTAACAACAGCCATGAGGTGACGGTTCTTGCGTTCTGCCACCCCATTCTGTTCAGGAGTATAGGGACATGTAAGTTGTTGGAGAATCCCATCTTTATTAAGGGCAGCCCTAAACTCATCAGTAAGATACTCCCGACCATTATCAGACCGAATATTACGTACAACTGTATTATACTGGGTTTTAATCATTTGAAGAAAATTCCTAAAGTGACTAAAAACTTCAGATTTTTTCTTCATTAGAAACAGCCAAGTGCAACGAGTGTAATCATCAATAAAAGTAACATAATATCGGTGCTGTGACAATGCAGTGACAGGAGAAGGACCCCAGACATCCGAGTGAATAACATCAAAGGCACTAGGTGCACGGTGCATACGTGGAATATATGAAGTGCGAGTATGCTTAGACAATTCACAAACCACACAATTAAACTGAAAATCTTTGCAAGCTTTATTTAATGGAGGAAATAGCCAACACAAATATTTAAAATTGACATGACCAAGACGGGCATGCCACAAATCCAAAGTTTTAAGGGAAAAAACATATTTATTAGAATCCGGTAAAACGGAGATATTCGGAATGGAAGAAACGGTAGCTTGCAAGTTGGAGGTCATCCCAGACGCTGGTGGATCCCCAAAGAAGTATAGACCATCCCGCTCATACCCCCTGCCAAAAATCTTCTTCGAAGTCAGGTCCTGCAAGTAGCAACCATGAGGTAAGAAGACAACACCACAATTGTGGTCTTTAGCAAGACGGTTAACAGACAGAAGATTATAAGCAAAGTTGGGAATATAATAAACAGACGAGAGATTAATATCGGGAGTTAAATGAATATCACCCTGACTATGAACAGGAATAGTACTTCCATCCGCAATACACACTGACTGATCACTAGGAGTGCAAGGAGAAATAAAACCAGAACACTCACCAGTCATATGATTAGAAGCACCAGAGTCCAGAATCCATGTGGGAGGAGCCGACTTACCAAGAAGAGCAGTAGGTGTACCGGTAGCAACAGCAGCCGTGGGGCCTGAAAGTGTAGAGCCTGAAGCAGAGGAAGAAGCACCTAAACCCAGATGGGACTGAAGCTGGGCAATCTGGGACTGAAGTTGACTAATATCAAGGGAAGGTGAAACAGCCTCAACAACAGCACCCATACGAGGAGCACTTTTCCCGCGACCCGAGGGGGGCTTGTTCCTAGCAAATTGTTGTCGTAATTCTGGGTGCAGGTCAAAACAACGATCCACAGTATGGCCCGGTTTTCGGCAATGCTGACAAAAAAATTTGGAATTCGTAGGACGGGAGCCTGGGGGGATAGCAAAAGCCATCTGATCCGGAATAGACGGAGCGGAGCTCGGCACAGAAGTGATGGAAATAAGACGACGACGGCGCTCATCTCCATCCACCGTAGCAAAAGCCTCAAATAAAGAGGGTAGAGGAATCGTATTAAGAATCTGGGTACGGAGGGCCTCAAACTCGGGTTTTAAACCCATTAAGAACTGATAGGTATGACGGCGATCCAATCGCTTGGACTCAACAGCACCATCGTTCGGAAAATCACTAAGGGGTTCATATTGGGAGAGCTCCTCCCAGCGAGTCTGAAGATACCCAAAATAATCACCAACAGAAAAGCCCAAGGTAGATTGAGAGGCATGAGCGATCTCCTGATAGAGCTCAAAAATACGAGAATCACTATGGGCGTGCGCATACATTTTATTAAGCGCAGTCCAAAGATCATACACATTCCGATGATACATGAACATATTGTAGACCCGTTCGTCCATGGAATTAAACATCCAGCCTAAAATAATACAGTTATCAGTATACCATTCCTCATACTTAGCATCAGATTCCCCTGGGGATGTTTCCTTACCAAGTAACCATCCAATCTTACGTTTTCCCCCAAGAAACAAACGAAGTGAGTTAGCCCAGGCATGAAAATTCTTACCATTTAACAAAACACTAGTAACCCGTTGAGCCAGTGGTGTTGTGACAATATCTTTACCAGAAGAAGCCATGAATGCACACACAAACAAATGCTGAAGGAAATCAACACCGGAAGGAACAGCGAACAAATTCTCACAACTGGATACTCGGCTGAGAAGTAACGGGCAGCCGGACACTCGGCTTCACCCAACAAGAGACAGAGACCACAAAAAAAGCTCTAGTGCATACCAACAGGGCAGCCGGACACTCGGCTTCACCCAAAACAGAAACAAGGAGCACACGGAGGGCTCTAATGCATAACTAGGGTGCCCAAAAGGGGCAAAGAGGCAGCCGGCTTGGCTGCAGGGACCAGGCCGAAGGGCCTGAGGGCTGGAGGGTGGCGGCTGGCCTTGGTTGGCTGTGGGAGAGGTGCGGCTAGGCCTGGGGAGGCTCGGCTGGTGATGGGCTGAAGGGCCGGAAGGCTGGAGGAGCTGGGCGGCGGCTGATGTGGTGCGGCTGAGATGGTGGTGGTGGTGAGGTAGGGTTTGGTTTTGGCTCTGATACCAAAAAGAGAAGAAGAAGGTATATTTTTTGTATTTACATTCCAAGGGGATTATATAGATACAAGAAGGAATCCAAGATAGGAAGGAAATAAAAAGAAAATAAAAGCTAATTAATACTGGTCAACATGACCTCTACAATCAAGGACTAAAAATATGCATATAACTCCTAATTTAGTCTTTAATTCCAACAAAAACAAACAGAAATGAAGAAGAAATGCAAATTACTGGTTGCAAACCACAAATGAGCAAAATACTAATCAATACATTTCATCCATGCCCTTCCTAGAGTGAAACTAATCCTTATATAAGGGAAAATGAAGTTTAGTCATGCAAGGTGTGTGACCCCATGTGAGTCATCTCTGCCCCAAAACAAGCGGGAAACTAGAAAAGCAAAAGAAAAATAATTGGGCTGATTGGCACATGGGTGTCCTTACAATCCATCCCCCATGCAAACAAGCTTTTCCTTGAGCTTGGAATCTGGTAAGTGATTTTCAAAACCCTCTGATTTCATCTTGTTTCCCCCAATGCTTCTCTATCCTCATTATCAATTCAAGGGCCACTTCTGGCTTCCACTTTTTTATTATATGGAATATGGTGGTGTTTGAAATACTCATCAGATTTGGATATCCCATCTAAGGGATTCCCATCACTGAAAATTGGGAAATCCATCTTCAGGTTATAATTTTAAGTAGTGGAGGTTTGGTTAGGATTGGCGGAGGTTTGGTTGGAATTTTGGTATTTCATTGGAGGTGGTGGTAGTGTAACTGAAAATCGTTAACTGAAGTTGAGGCTGGAAAATTCAGATTTGAACCTGATGAGGGAGGGGGATTCACAGGCAGTGTGGGTTTTGGATCTGAAAAGCAATTTGTGTTTGTGGTGGAGATGTGGGTGAACTGCTGGTGACTCGCAAATCGCACGAGGATTAGCGGTGGAAGTAGTTGGAGACTTATACCTTGCAAAAATTCTATCGGACTCCTCGGCGACAACTCGTTGAAGCCTTACCTGAAATTCCTCCGTGAAGGTCTTGATCTGCGAGTGGTGATCTTGAGTAGTAGAGAATTCGAATTGATTCTCACACAAATAACTTGATGTTGGTTGGGGAAGTTCTTCCATGCGATCGGAAGAACTCCGTTGAGAAATTTTGAGTTCCTCGACCATGGCTGCCAGTTTGTGGCTAACGTTGAAGTTGCCTTTGTCACAACCCAAATCCACTAAGTTTGGAACGAGGGTATGTGACATGCCACCGAGGCCTGACCTATGTTAATAACATTCAAAAACGGGTTTTGTGAACTCTCATTTCAACCACATTTGTAAGTGATTAGCCCCAAGGGTATAATAGGAATTTAAAATTTTGAGTTAGATTTTATACCAAAAGATAGCCGTTTGAATCTAGGTTCTAACGTTGAAAACGGTGCACGATTTCAAAATTCCAGAAAAAGTTGTCCTATAAAAGTCGTTTTGAACCAATTAAAACAGTGTGTATCTCGATCAATCGAAACAGCTTCTATCCACAATTGTAGCCATGAGCATCTAAACAATTAAACATGCTTGAAGAGCAAAAGCACTTGCCAAAACCTTTCATACATGAACATAAGAGTCTTATACATCAAATCCTACACATGCTCACTTAACACAACATCATTTACAAGTCCTTTAATTCCAAACTACTACAACAACTACGCCATATACAATACAATATGCACATTAAACACTTGATCTCCTCTTTCTTCCTCTATTTCTCTCTTTCTCCTTCTCTTTTCTTTCACCTGAAATGGTTATACAATAGCCATATGAGCTGAAGCTCAGTGGTGAATAACGTGTTCTTTGACATAAATTTGTGAATATCATTTAAACACATGATATGCAATTCAATGTAACATAATGACTCATAACCAAGTAAATATTTATCTCCAAAGCTTCTTGTTCTTCTCACTACCCCGTGCCCGTAATGACACCCTTTATCCTTGTTCCGAGCTATCCAATTCCCTATACAAGGCGTATTGAACACTCAAGCCTTAGAGGGCTTTTCTACACTCCCTTTTGGAGCTCTCTCTTTGTAGTGATAGAACAATTGCTTCTTCAACCACATAATCACATAAACATGTTTCCAACACATAATCCTTTCTATCTTTTGCACATATAGTCAAATCATGATATACACGCATGCTCATAATTCATGAATTGAAAGTAAATCATTTGTATGCCACAATTTCATTACTTGAAAAGTTTCCTAAAAGATAGAGGTTACTCACCTTGCTCTAGATATAGAATTGACAAGATATAATGCTCACTTTCAAACTCCCTTGGCTTCTCAAGTCTAGTTTCAATTTGAGATAGAAATCTCCTAGCACCAACCTTTCCCCTTTTGGTTTCCTTCCTTTCTCTCTTGTTTTTCCCTTTCTTCTTTGCACCTACTTGTTTGTGTAGAGACAAGTACCTCAAAAAGATATACATCTTATAATGATGCCAAAATTTGGTTAAAGGTAAATTAAAGCAGATTATGGAGAGAGAGTGAGAGACCAATTTTTTGTATGTGATTCGGCCCTGTTAATGAAGGAACCTACGTCCACGTGTGTCTGTGCACTTCCACTATGTGAAATAAAACTGCTGCAGGGACCTTGGTGATCCAACAATGGTGACTGGAACTACCAAGGGTCGATCGTGCAGGATGGCGCTTAAGATTTCTCGGGAGAGTGGCTAGACAATGTAATGTATTTCTCTTGGTGAGATTTTGATTGGGCTCTCCTCTAATGGGGGTGGGTGGTCTCTTTTATAGATGCAAGAGTCATACTTGTACAAGGATAAGGAAATACAATCCAATTAGGATTGATTGACATTAATTGTGGGGGTTTCCTAATTGGAATAGGAAACAATTTACTTTTTCCATTAGTCTTCTAACATGAGTAAGAAACTGCTTGGAACATTCTGGGGCGTGTCCCGCGGCCTGGTTGGACTGTGCGTGTACAGATCGAACCCGTATTGCACTCCTGACCTGTTGGTTAGGGCCTGTTGATGTACTACTTGGGATGGCCACACCGCTCGGACTGATGCTTGTCTAGGGAACTGTGCATGATTTGACCGAGACAGGGACCGGCTGCTGAGTTGAACTACTCGGTCTTTGGGTAGAGGCAATTTTGGGCGTATCAGCTGGCCCCCATTTCCAAGGTTGGCCGGATGCCATATCGGGGCAAGTTTGGAAATCTATTTGATGCCACTGGCTGCTGTATAAGTGCTCGGGGAAGCTGCCTTGGAGCTTCTGAGTCTCGTGAGTTCTCAGGAACTGGCTAAGATATGAGACTTAGCCTAGCTCGGAGTTTTAAGTGCTCGAGAATTGGCCAAGAGTTGAGACTCGGCCTAATTCGGAGTTTTTTGCTTGAGTTAGCTCCCAGGATGGTTATCTTCTACCCGTAAACCTTTGTCAAGGTTGTGGGCAAAAGAATTTGACCATGTTGGAAAAGCTGACCTAAATTGCCTTAGGGTCCTTTTATGTTAGCTCCCCAGGATAGTTATCTTCCGCCTAGCCAGCCTTCGTCAAGACTGTTGGGAGAAGAGCTTGACCATGTTGGTAGAGCCGACCTAAATCGTGTTGCTTTAGGGTCTTTTTTGCTCCTCTATCGTGGGCTAACCTAAGAGGTTGTAGTCACCTAGGGGGATTTGCCCCCATCGTAGGTTACAGACCTAAATGAAGCCGGTGCCTCGGATGTGACCCCGAGGTCTTTTGTGCCTCGGGTGTGGTCCTGAGGTCTTTTATGCCTCAGGTGTCATCCCGAGGTCTTTTGCCAACTGCGTAACAGTGGTCTTTGGTTGCCTCGGGGTTGAGCCCGAAGTCTTTTTATTGCCTCGGATGTGACCCGAGGTCTTTTGATGTGCCTCGGGTGTGACGTGAGGTCTTTTGATGTGTTCTGTGGCAGTCTGTGGAGCTTCATGCGATGATCGGGCAAGTACCATTGTAGTCGGGCTCATCTAGACTGATAAAGACAGGAGGTCGGGTCAGGATCACCGGGCTCCTGATTATTCTGAACTGGAGGCAAGGTCGGGATCACTGGATCCTGACTGCTGCAAACTGGAGGTCGGGTCGGGGCTGCCGCACCCAGACTACTGTGAACTGGAGGTCGGGTCGGGGCTTCCGGACCCGGACCGTTGTGAACTGAAAGAACTGCCAGAACCATCGGGCTTCTTTGCGTTGCTCCTCTCAGGCTGATCTCGCTTTCGCTTATTTCTTGATGGCTCGTCGCTTACGTGCCCGAGGTCTTTGGTCTTTAGAAATTCTTCAATGTCGATATACTTTCCGACCCTCTCTGCGAGTTCAACCAAGGTTTTCGATCGGTTTCTGTGAAACGACGTGGCGCACTTGGTGTGTTGAACTCCCGAGCAGAAAGCTGTAATAGCGATAGTTTCATTAAGATCATAGATCCCGAGCTTCTCTTGATTAAACCGGTCGGTGAATTCCTTGAGGGTCTCATTATCCCTTTGTTTGACTGTCAGTAGCTGCATGTCAGACCGTTCATGCATAACGATGAACTGGTTGATGAACTGCTTGCTTAGCTGTTTGAAATTTTTGACCGATCGGGGTTTCAGAGAGTGGAATCATTGCGCGGCCGAGCCTTTCAAAGTGCTAGGAAAGGCTAGGTAGTGTAGTTCGTCGGCATTGGTGGTGAGAGCCATTTGGGCCTTGTAGGGCCGGACGTGGTCGACCGGGCTCCCCGAGCCATCGTACAAATCTAGATGGGGCTGTTTGAATTTGCGTGGGATGGCAAACCTCGTAATCTGACTGGAGAACGGTGACTTTGTCTCGGTATTGACATGATGCTGAGTAGCATTCTGGCCTAGCTCTTTGGCCATTCTGTCGATCTGTTTCTTCAAACTCTGGAGACGGGCCATTACACCTTCCCGACCGGTATCCAGGGGGTTGGTCGGGTTGGTAGAGGCTTCTTCTTTATGGCGGTGCGCTGTCCTCTGGGATCGGGCTCGACTATGACTCCGGCTGATCGTGTGCCCAAGGCCACCTCGGCTCTTGACCGAGTGACCTTGGACTGATTCCTGGGTCATATGCTCCTGCCTCTCCTCTCGAGCAGCACGCCTACCGCTGATGTCTGTGGCACCTTCAACGCGGGACAGGTTGGCTCGGGCACGTTGTCTGGTCAAGATCGGTTCCCGACCGTACGCAACGTTCCCGGGCCGTTTCCCGGCCACTGGAGGATTGCTTTATTGGGCCAGCAGGATTTTGATCTGCTGTTGGGTTTGACGCTGGATCTTCAAGAGCTGTGTGATGGTTGCGGTGATCTGCTCCGGTGTCAGGAACGCCGGGTCCGGCGGGATAGGCCGGCCAGCCCGCTGCGCAGCCTTCTTACCCTTCTTCGGAGGCATGGCGGTCAGTTGAGAAATTTGTGCTTTAAGAAATCTATCGTTTCCCACAGACGGCGTCAAGCTGATGATGCCAAAATTTGGTTAAGGTAAATTAAAGCAGATTAAGGAGAGAGATAGACCAATTTTTTGTATGTGGTTCGGCCCTGTTAATGAAAGAACCTACATCCACGTGTGTCTGTGCACTTCCACTATGTGAAATAAAACTGCTGCAGGGACCTTGGTGATCCACCAATGGTTACTGGAACTACCAAGGGTCGGCCGTGCAGGGTCGCGCTTAAGATTTCCCGGGAGAGTGGCTAGACATTATAATGTATTTCTCTTGGTGAGATTTTGATTGGGCTCTCCTCTAATGGGGGTGAATGATCTCTTTTATAGATGCAAGAGTCCTACTTGTACAAGGATAAGGAAATACAATCCAATTAGGATTGATTGGCATTAATTGTGGGGGTTTCCTAATTGGATTAGGAAACAATTTACTCTTTCCATTAGTCTTCTAACATGAGTAGGAAATTGCCTGGAACATTCTGGGGCGTGTCTCGCGGCCTGGTTGGACTGTGCCTGTACAGACCGAACCCGTATTGCACTCCCGACCTGTTGGTCGGGGCCTGTTGATGTACCGCTCGGGATGGCCAGACTGCTCGGGTTGATTTGTCCAGGGAACTGTGCATGATTTGACCGGGACAAGGACCGGCTGCTGAGTTGAACTGCTCGGTCTTTGGGTAGAGCCAATTTTGGGCGTATCATCTTATTTAACTAGTTATTCTTCCATTTCTCTCTCTTGCCCACTTGAATACACATGGACTTAGTCCAATATAGCCCAACACCTCCTACTAGGCCACCTACTAGTTTAGGTAATATAAGCTAGCACCTTGAATAGGCTAATTAATCATCATTAAGGTAATTAATCTCAATTAGACTAATTAATCTTGATTAGGAAAATTCTACCAAATTCTAGAGATCAAGTCTCCTAAATTACACTTTCACCTACTATATTTCTTACTAATTACACAATAGCTCATCTAGTTCTCGTGAATTGCTAATTCACCAACTAGTTAGGAAAATGTATTCTTTTTACTCCTATCATTTATGCCCTTGTCTAGCAATTCAACATTTAACATCAAATATGTATCCAATGCAAGGCATAAAATAATTTCACGTCTTTCAAAATATGCAAATTCCAAATAGATTGCCATGTGTAACACATTACAAGAGTTTATCAACTCTTAATTTCCTTCCATCACTTGATAATAAGATTAAGTACACAAATCACATAAATATTCATGTCATTACCATATAATGCACATTAAAATGTCATAATCACATGTCAAAATATTGGGATATTACATTTGTCCCATGGTGATTGGAAAATAGCTGTATCTGTGTCCTCCCATGGTGATCGAAGCATGGATCTGATACCAATTGTAACGATCCATCTCAAGCAACATAATTTAAGAGAAGAAATAGAAATGAAAACATATAGAAATGAAGAGGAAATGCAAATTACTGGTTGCAAACCACAAAGGAGCACAATACTAATCAATACATTTCATCCATGCCCTTCCTAGAGTGAAACTAATCCTTAAATAAGGGAAAATGAAGCTGAGTCATGCAAGGTGTGTAACCCCATGTGAGTCATCTCTGCCCCAAAACAAGTGGGAAACTAGAAAAGCAAAAGAAAAATAATTGGGCTGATTGGCACATGGGTGTGCTCTGCACATGGGAGTCCATACACCTAATATATGGAAAAAAATATTCTAAAGATAAGACTTCTTAAAGCTAAATAAATTATACTATTCTCTCGGATCAAATACAATTATTATGAAAATCTCTTTTTAATCCCCCCTCAAGCTCTTTTCAGACTTGTGATCCAACATAACACTGGTAATAACTGAATGCAATTTTGCAATGACCGTTTTCTGAAGGGCATTGATCTCAATTCTAGTGTCACGTTATGTCCCCTTGTGGCCATCAGGAAAGTTTTCACGTCATATGTTTTACCTATTATTGTATCTTGTCAAGAATTCTAGTACAATTTGTCCTTCTAAAATTTTGTTAAAACTAGCCTGGTGTATTTCTTTTTTCAGTAGGGGAAGCTAGACTTATTTGCAGGTATGTCCAACTTTTTTTCTTGTTTTGTTTCCCCATTTTATTTCTTTAAGTTTTAACTTTATTCTTAATAGAAGTTTTTCTTATATTTTCTGTAACTGTATTGGTATGAGAAGGCAACTAGGTGTCCCAGATAATAATGGCTGCACCCTTGCAAAGGATAATGGGAATCCCAGGTTAGATGTTCGCGACTCTATGTGCTTGCCCATAAGTGTGATTGATTCTGGAAAGGTTAGCCCATTTGGTCTCATGTTACCCTATTTCTTGAATGATATGCCATTTGGAATTTTTTTTTTAATTTTCTTATGTTAATCTATGTATGTTAGTGTCTAGCTATTGAAACTTCCGAGTGGAATTACCAACTCCAGAAGCACATGCAGAAAATTCCATCCACAATTGACATACTGACTGCAAAACATTGTCAACAGTTGGAGGTTGAAGGGGTTAGTCTATCCTTGCCTTTTCTCAGTCATCTATTTTGAACACCAATCGGAATGACATTTTTCAGAATGGATTCGGCTAATTATAATTGCATTGTCATCTACTCACCTTCATTTTCGACGTATTTTAAAGATGCATTCTATTACATTTTTCACGTTTTCGAAAACCAAGTCTAGCTTGCTTCCGCTTTTAAGTGGGATGTGTTGTTTTGCATATGAGGACATGAGTTGGGGATTGTCGGAACCCAATGCTCCTTAGCTTCTACATGCAAATAACTCTCACTCTATTGTGTTTCTGTCTCCATCTTTACCTGTAACTCTTTTGTTTTTTTCTCTCTATTTCTAAAGTACATAAATATTTATACATGTACCACAAAAGAATAAAAGTTACTTCCATTCCAAATGCAGCACAGTGAAATATATATCCATTGTCTTAGCAATCAAGTGGAACACTATTTTTGGCATCTTTCCTCTTTAAGCCAGTCACCTCAATAACAATGTATTTTAATGACCTAATTTCTTATTCAGGCATTACCTACTGATGGTATTACGGTTTATGCCGGACATGCTCCTCCCAAGAAAATTGTTGCAGTTGTTCGCCCTGCCTCTTTCAGTTCGGCAACTGCATCTAAACTCTTGGATCAAAAGTACATTGTGAAGGATAGTTTAGAGATGGCTATAGAAGTCAAGTTGAGATCGGAAGATAAGAATCCCCAAGCTGTTGACCACATATATTCTGGATGTGTAAAACCTTCATCTCTTAAAGGGATTGATGGTTTTTACATATTTACACTGGGAAGCAAGTGTCGTAACATATTTCAAAAAGTTGGTGACTACACATTTTCATTCTCTCTTGTAAGTATGATACTGAAATCGTCTTTCTAAATATAGCATACTGCATGTTGTACTTTGAAATCATTTCTGACTGCATTTCACTGTGATGGGAATTCTGTTTGGTAGAGAGGGTCAAAGATTTGTGAAAAAAGAGTACAGGTTAAGGTTAAAGCCTCGTCTGAGGTTGGGAGTTGGGGACTTTTGAGTGAGGAGCAGAGTGAGAAACACAGTGTGAGGTAAGGCACCTATTACTTTTGAGCTCCTGATGTCTTGAACTTTGTTGCTTATGCACCCTAATAAATGCGTCGAAGCGTGACGTCAGCCTAGCTCATCTGGATGATCTACTATGTATTTGTTGTTCAAACATTTCTAGTTATAGGACCTCTTTTTACTCATCGTTTTGTGTGTTTTTTTTTTTTTTGGTGTTAATATTTCTCTTCTTATGTTGGTAATATTAAATTGACGTGCATGTCTTAATAATAATCGAGGCCATCATGAGTAACTTGTTTGGATAATGTGTGGTTCTTAGTGACCTATCACATGCGATGCTATATGTATTGAGAGGAAATCATGCACTTGGCAAGCAAAATAACATATATCAGTAAATTTGTCTTCTTTTCCATTAGATACATGCATGATGTTATGACATTAACCATAATTTGATTAACTTTTGTGGTTAAAAAAAGAAGAAAGTCATTGTAGACCAAAATCCAACTAACTGCCAAGGCTCTCCTTGGGGTTGTCTCTTACCCTGCCCTTATTTTTATTTTCTTTCCTTGCCCTTATATGGAATGCAGTTTTAGCAACAGGGGAAATACAGACGACGGAGCAGTGAAGATCGAAGATTAGGAGATCCCAAAGGGGAACACTTTCGCTATCTAGGATCAATGATCAGTTGAGATGGAGAGATTGGTGATGACGTGATCCATAGAATTAAAGTAGGCTGGCTTAAGTGGAGGAGTGCTTCCGAAGTATTATGTGACCATAGAATACCAGCAAAATTGAAAGGAAAATTTTATAGGACAGCTATGCTCTATGGGACAGAGTGTTGGGCAAGTAAGAAACAACACATTAGCAAAGTGAGCGTAGCTGAGATGAGGATACTAAGATGGATGTGTGGTAAGACTAGGAAAGAAAAAATTAGAAATGAGTACATTCGAGAGACTGTAGGAGTGGCACAGATTGAGGATAAGTTGAGGGAGAATAGACTTAGATGGTTCGGCCTTGTGCAACAAAGACCTGTGGATGCATCTGTGCGAAAGAGTGATAAGATCGTAGTGCTTGGAATGGTTAGAGGGAGAGGCAGACCTAGATTGACCTGGGAGTATGTAGTGAAACAAGATATGAATATATATAATTTAAATGAGCATATAGCTCTTGATCATGCAGAATGGACAAAAATGATTCATACAGCCGACCCCAATTGATTGGGACACAAGGTTTGGTTTGGTTTGGTAACCTTTCCTGCATACTTTCATTTAAGAACTATCAAGTAAAACTAAAGGTAAGCTTGGGAAAGTCCACAAACACCTTGCGCTAGCAACATAACTACGATGTCTAGAGATAATCTAATTTAGCGTAGCGTGCTCTAATTGTGGCATTGGAGATAAAATGAGAGATAATAACTGGATTTGTTAGGTCATTTTCATTAAGACCAATAATTGGACTGGCGATGAACGGTGTCATGGTCCACATTAAGGGATAATTTTGGGGGATATTAGAGGACACGTAAATGCATAATATGCTTTTTTGTGATGGTATGGGAAGATACTGTGGCATTTGATTTGACTGTAAGTTAGTGCCCAAAGCAAAATAGTAACTTGAAATAGGATTCATCTAGCTAATCCCAAATAGGACAAGGTTTTTTTAGTTGCTTCCCTTTCCAAGGTACTTAGCACCTATCTCCTTTTATGATACCATCCTTGACTTGAAAGGCATATATACTAAATAAATTCTAATTGGGTATTTAAAAGCAGATGGTGAAACCATTAGTAAAGAATGTCACCATCTTCATACTTGTTTTTACATTTCAGATTAGATACAGAGATATAGATACGTATGAGAATTACGACGGGAACACCGCGGGTTGACGTTGTGATGTCATGATGTGATTTAATGCTAGGTTGATTATTGAGTATGTCATACTCAGGTGTTGATGTTCTTATGCATCTTAAACATGTAGAGGTTGTCAAGTTTTGTTGCACAAGAGCTTGACCTGCAAAATATGTTGCAGTCTTGCAGATATTAGACGTGTCTTTAACTATATACACGGTAATCATGAAGCGGAGAGAGATAAAGACAGAGAACTAGATGTCGAATTAGATTTGGGGGAAGAGTATTTGAAAACAGGATGATAAAGGTTGTAACATGAACTTTGAAAAGATTAAACCAATGCAATGTGAAATAATATGACCAAATGTTTAGAAAGAATGTCAAAGATGTTCTTGCCGGTAGAGAGGCCGAAGGGCGTTAGGTAGAGAAACTTGGTGGTGGAGGTGTACAATGATCTTCATTCTAAGTCAGATGGGATATATGTGGAGCTGAAATTGTTGGACTTTGCTAAGTCAAGGGAGAAGGATAAGTAGATAATTTAAACGTTGTTGAATGAAGATCATATGGGTAGTTTTGGTTTAAAAGATGTAATAACCACAGAGATTATAGATTATCACTTTTCCTTTCCTCGGGACTTGGGTGTTAATGTGAAAATATTTTTTGAAAATGAATTAGGAAGGCTATTGGGTCAATGGTTTCGCTCTCTCACTCTCAGTTTCAGTCTCCCTTCCATTCAGCTCCAACTCCATGTATTGGTCACTTAGATTGTAACACGGCTTTGCTGAGTTCAATTTAAATGGAAGGGAGCTGAATGGAAGGGAGCTGAATGTAACACGGCTTTGCTCACTTAGTTTTGTTGAGCTATTACTAAAGCTATAATTTTTAAATGAATTTTCAATCACTTTATAATGAAATGAATTAGTGTAATAATGTTCCAAAATATAGTTTGTTCCTTATACTATAGATGTAACTTTTAATGCTACAATTTACTTAATTATCTAATATTTATTGTGGAAGACAATTTTCTAAAGATTTAGATTAGGGCAAGCTTAGGAGACCAATAATGTCTCGTGTATTTTATTATATGAGAATAAGAAAACAATATTACAATAGTACCCCTAAGTCTAATACATAAGAGTAAGGAGAATAAAGTAAAAAGCAAAATAAATAAATAGAAGAAAGAGATGGGAGAAAAATAATTTCTAATATATCATTCATCCAACATGTATGTGTTTATATACAAACTAAGGAAACCAAAAAAGGAAAGAAAAAGAAAGGAAATAAAAAGATTACAATCAATCATAATCAATCATAATCAATCTACTCCTAAAGACCCGTGATTGGGTTTGACCATAATAAGAATATATTCCAACACTCCCCCTCAAACTGGAGCTGGAGTAAAGATATTAATCAGACCCAGTTTGACCAATGATGACTGCAAAAGTGAAGGACCAACGGACTTTGTAAACATATCGGCAGCTTGATCAGTGGAAGGCACAAATTCCGGGACGATGATTCCAGATCGAACTTTTTCTCTAATGAAGTGAACGTCGACTTCAATATGTTTCGTACGTTCATGGAGAACTGAGTCAGAGGCAAGCATAAGAGCAGACTTGTTATCACAGAATAAGACAGAAGAGCCACTAACTGGAAAACCCAATTCTTTCAATATTCCACGCACCCATAAGAGCTCACATGTACCCTGGGCCATAGCCCGATACTCTGCCTCAGCGGAAGAACGAGAGACCACAGCTTGTTTCTTGCTTTTCCACGAGATAAGATGATTTCCATAGAACGTGCAGAACCCAGATGTGGACCGACGATCACTCTTAGATCCAGCATAGTCTGCATCCGTAAAGCAGGACACCCCAGACTGTGTTCCTGCAGAATAAATTAATCCAAGACCTGGACAAGTCTTGAGATACCGAAGAATATGATGAACAGCATCTAGGTGAGATGATCGGGGCGCATGCATAAATTGGCTCACAACACTAACTGCAAACGTAATGTCTGGTCTAGTGTTGGTCAAATAGATAAGACGACCAACAAGATGCTGATATACCGAAGCATCAGGAAGAAGTTCCCCAGACTCAATGGACAGCTTATGATTGGGATCCATGGGGGTGGAGGCAGGACGACACCCCATCATACCTGTATCTTGCAAAAGGTCCAAAGTATATTTTCGTTGAGAGAGAGAGATTCCCTGACGAGAGCGAGCAACTTCAATTCCGAGAAAATATCGAAGGGAACCCAAGTCCTTAACATCGAAGGATTGACTAAGGGCCTTTTTGACTTTAGTAATACCTGAAACATCATCCCCTGTAATAATAATATCATCCACATACACCAGTATAATAACTGTCCGTCCATCAGGGCGACGATGAGTAAAACAAGTATGATCAGAATGGCACCGGGTGAAACCCAAAGATAAGATAACATCACTGAACCGGTTAAACCAAGCTCGAGGAGATTGCTTAAGTCCATATAACGATTTCCGAAGACGACATACCTTCCCTGAATACTCCCCCTCAGCGCGAAAACCAGGTGGAGGATCCATATAGATAATTTCATCCAAATCCCCATTTAAAAAAGCATTTTTTACATCCATTTGGTACAAGGGCCAAGAGTAAGAGGCAGCCAACGAGATAATAAGACGAACTGAAGTCAATTTTGCTACAGGAGCAAAGGTAGCACTGAAGTCTTTCCCGGGAATTTGAGTAAAACCCTTAGCCACAAGACGGGCCTTATATCGCTCAATAGTTCCATCAGCCTGATATTTAATGGTGAAGACCCACTTGCACCCAACTGTTTTCTCTCCTGGGGGTAAAGACACAAGTTCCCAAGTCTGGTTACGTTGAAGTGCATCCATTTCCAAAGTCATGGCAGCTACCCACTGTGGATCCTGAAGTGCCTCAGAGACAGACCGAGGGATGGATGTGGAATCAACCTGACTAAGAAAAGAGCAATAGGAGTCTGAAAGGCCCTGGTAAGACACATACTGAGCAATAGGATGATTAGTACTAGCAGAGAAACCATAACGGTTAGGGGGACGGAGAAGCCGAGTAGATTGTCTAGTAGGTAAAGGAGTAGAAACATTACCAGATTCCATGGAAGATCTTGGAAGTGGAGTCTGAGCAGGAGGCCGGCGAGAATACACCTGAGTGGGAGCGGTGGTAATAACCGGAGGAAGGGATGAGAGGAACTGGACGCGGAAGCAACTCACCCTGTTCAGGTAAGGCATCTGGAGAAGGAGTAGAGATAGGCGGAGAACCTGCAAAAAATGGAGTATCCTCCATAAACGTGACATCCATAGAATGATACATATGACGGGTGACAGGGTCATAACACCGGTAACCTTTGGACATAGGTGAATAGCCAAGGAAGATGCAGCGGACAGCTTTATTGTCTAATTTGGTTCGAACGAAATTTAAATTCAGTTGTGCAGTTGTGTTCTTACCTGATTGTTGTCTCTTACAGGACCGGATTTCGAAGAAGATTTTTGGCAAGGGATATGAGCGGGATGGCCTCTACTATTTCGGTGACCCACCTGGCGGGAGTTTAAGTTTGTCGTCTTCAAGTCTTCAGGCATCAGTTTTGCCTGATTCAGAGTCGTCTAAATCTTCTAGTTTTTCTTTCGAGTCAATAAAATTGTGGCACGCCCGCTTGGGCCATGCTAACTTCAATTATCTAAACATACTCGTTCTCATTATATACCTCGCATGCATCGTGCACCCTCTATGTTTGATATTATTCATACAGATGTCTGGGGTCCTTCCCCCGTTACTGCTATTTCTGGGCACCGTTATTATGTTACTTTCATTGATGACTATACTGGGTGCACATGGGTTTATTTGCTTAAAAAGAAATCTGAAGTCTTTTCCTTGTTCTCTAATTTTTTGCAAATGATTAAAACTCAATTTAGCACAGTTGTCCGTTATTTGCGTTCTGATAATGGTCGGGAATATATAACTAACGAGTTTCGGGCTGAACTGAATAAACATGGTATCAAAGCAAGTCATTGTTGGGCCCAATTTGTCCACGTGTGCTCCACGTCACCCTATCTCAGTAATCCACGTGTTTGGCTCTCAGTCATGCCACACGTGCGGGTGTCATGTTGAGATTGTTTGTCCCACATCGGGGACTTATAACCTTGCTATTCAATATATAAATTCAAGGGGCCACTTCACCCATTGCCAATTGGTTTTGGGTTGGATGCTCCAATTTAACATAAATTAAGTAAACTAACACTGTAGAAAAGTTATAAATCAAAGGCATACTTTATTATTTACAATCTCTTGATTATATAGACTTACAGGAATATGAAAAAAAAGGAAAGAAATAAAAGCATTCAATAGAAAAATAATAACGGTCAACATGACCTAAAATAACATAGCAAAAATCCCGTAATCATATCATAATTATTTCAACACTCCCCCTCAAGCTGGAGCAAAGATATCTCTCATGCCCAGCTTGCTAAGATAGTAATGATGATTCTTGCTTCCAAGACCTTTAGTGAGAACATCTGCCAGTTGTTCACTAGACTTCACAAACGGGATACATATCACTCCATTGCTCAATTTTTCCTTGATGAAGTGTCTGTCAATTTCAATATGTTTAGTTCGGTCATGTTGCACTGGATTATGGGCAATATTGATGGCTGCTTTATTATCACTGTACAACCTCATCGAATCTGTAGTCTCAAGTCTAAGATCTCTCAAAAGAATTTTTATCCACAATAGTTCGCAAATTCCTTAAGACATAGCTCGGAATTCCGCTTCAGCACTTGATCTAGATACAACGGCCTGTTTCTTGCTACGCCAGGTAACAAGATTTCTTCCAACAAAGGTGCAATATCCTGAGGTGGACCTCCTATCCGTGACTGAGCCTGCCCAATCTGCGTCTGTATAACCTTCCACCTGAAGATGATCATGTACACCGAAAAACAGTCCTTTTCCAGGAGCTGACTTCAAGTATCTAAGAATACGAAGAACAGCACTGTAGTGAGATTCACGTGGAGCATGCATGAATTGACTAACAACACTTACAGCAAAAGCGATGTCAGGACGCGTATGTGATAAGTAAATAAGCTTGCCCACCAATCTCTGGTATCTCCCCCTGTCAACCACTGCTCCATCGGTGTCATCTCCTAGCTTCTGATTAGCTTCCGTGGGAGTATCACACGCCTTACTCCCTAGCATTCCAGTTTCCTGGAGAAGATCAAGGACATATTTTCTCTGGGAGATAAATATTCCTTGTTTGCTTCGAGCCACCTCAATTCCCAGAAAGTATTTGAGATTTCCCAAGTCTTTTATTTCAAATTCCTTGGCCAAGTATTTCTTCAACTCCTGCATATCTTCCACATCGTCTCCTGTTAAGACGATATCATCCACATACACTATGAGAACGGTGACTTTCCCTTGTGAGGAATGTCTAATGAATAGTGTATGATCACCTTGGCTTTGTTTAAAGCCATATTTTAACATAGCTTGAGTAAATCTCTCAAACCATGCTCTTGGAGACTGTTTGAGCCCATATAAAGACTTTTTAAGCCTGCAAACTTTCCCTTTGGTTTTAGAGTCTTCAAAACCTGGAGGAATATCCATATATACTTCTTCTGCCAAATCTCCATGTAGGAACACATTTTTCACATCAAATTGATGTAGGGGCCAATTTAAATTTGCAGCAAGAGATAACAGGATTCTCACAGTATTCATCTTAGCAACTGGGGCAAATGTTTCCTCATAATCTACCCCATAGGTTTTTGTAAAACCTTTTGCAACTAACCGTGCTTTGTACCTTTCAATTGATCCGTCTGCCTTATGTTTGACTGCAAACACCCACTTGCACCCCACTGTCTTGTGCCCTCTAGGTAAGTTAACCAATTCCCAGGTGCTATTCTTGTGGAGTGCTTTCATCTCCTCAATCATAGCATGTTTCCATTTGGGATCAGTGAGTGCATCCTGTACATGGTTAGGTATAGACACCGAAGCAAGATTGGACACAAAAGCTTTATGGGAAGGAGAGAGATGGCTATAAGAGACAAAGTTAGATATAGGATGTTGAGTACGTGACCTAACACCCTTACGTGTAGCAATTGGAATATCTAGATCATCAATGACAGGAGAATCAATAACAGGAATAGAATCAGAGTTACCTAGGTTCTCATCAGGAGAAGGAGGTGGCAGTGGCGGATCTGGAGCAATGGTCTTATCTTTCATCCTCCAAGTTCTTCGCTGATATACTACATCCCCTTGTTCTGGGTTTCCTCCTCTTTTCCTGGTGAGTTCTTCATCTGCCTCTCTATCAATTTCATCCTCATTTTCAATAGTCCCCAATATCTCAAATGAATTAGACACAGTCACGTTAGGCATTGGCACATGAACATCAAGTCTATCACTAGGAGTAGTGGCAACCTCAACATTATCAGACAACTCTTCTATATGCCTCGTCTCCCCCTGAAGAGGTGTCTGAGGAGTGAAATAAGATTGTTCCTCGAAAAAAGTGACATCCATGGAGACATACCACTTCCGGGTAGGAGGATGGTAACACTTATAGCCTTTCTGTGTAGGTGAGTAACCAACAAAGACACATTTAATTGCACGAGGATCAAGCTTCCCTCGTGTTGGGGCATGGTTATGAACAAAACACATACAGCCAAAGACTTTAGGAGGGATAGAAAACAAGGAAGAAGGACTGGAGAGTACTTCAACTGGAGACTTTTTGTTGAGTACTTGAGTAGGCAATCGATTGATGAGATAGGCAGCTGTTAAGACTGCTTCTCCCCAAAGAGACTTTGGAGCCTGAGCAGAGAATAACATAGACCTAGCAGTGTTTAAGAGATGTCTATTCTTACGCTCAGCAACCCCATTCTGTTGTGGAGTGTTGGTACAAGACGATTGATGAATGATGCCATGTTCTAAGAAATAATCTTCAAGACCAGATTTAAAGTACTCCCCCCCATTATCTGACCGAATAATTTTGACACGAGCATCAAATTGAGTACAAATCATTTTATGAAAATTTTTAAAGATTGAGTGAACTTCACTCCTCTTTCATCATATATACCCAAGAAGCACGAGAAAAATCATCGATGAATGTGACAAACCACCTATGACCTTTAAGTGTAACAATTCTAGAAGCACCCCAAACATCAGAATGAATAAGAGCAAAAGGAACAGTACTTTTATTATTACTAGGATAAAAAGAAGCACGGTGGTGCTTGCCTAGTTCACAATCCTCACACCTAAAGGTGGATACATTTTTATTGGACAATAACAAGGGAAATAAAAACTGAAGTAAACTAAAGGCAGGATGTCCTAGCCGCCTGTGCCAAAGCATGATATCACCAGATGTAGAACCGGAAAAAGTAGAATGATGTGCTAGATGTGGTGGTTCCTGCGATTCCAGAAGATAAAGACCATTCTCCTCTCTACCACTGCCAATCGTCCTCCTCGTGATAGGATCCTGAAAAACACAGTGAGAAGGGAAAAATGTGACGCTACAATTTTTATCACGAGTAATATGACCTATAGATAAGAGGTTGGTGGCAAAACTAGGAATATGCAAAACAGAAGATAAAGATAAGGAGGGAGAGACACGAACTAAACCTTTGCCTGAAACCGAAGAAACGGTTCCATCAGCAATCTTGACTTTCTCCTGTCCTGAATATGGGTTATAATCAGAAAATACAGAAGAGGAACCAGTCATATGATCAGACGCCCCGGAATCAATAATCCAAGGGTGACTAGATTGAGAATGGAATGCACTCACAGAAGTGGCTAAGTTACCTGAATGAGCAAAAGATGATGAGGCAGTAGTAGGTGTATCCAGTCTAGACATCAAGCGACGAAGAATCTCCAAATCTGAGGCAGATAAAGCAGGAGATGGAGCCGGAGCTGTATCAGCAACGATGGAGGAATCAACAATCTCTGTATGATGGGCATGAGAACCACGGCCCCCAACGTTACCTCCACGTCCACCACGGCCCCTAGACTGTCCAGAACGACCCCCTCGACCTCCTTGTGGATAACCATGAAGTTTGTAGCAGGTCTCCCTGGTGTGATATTTGGTGTTACAGTAGTCACAAAACTGCTTTGATTTGTCAGAAGAACCAGATTCACTCGTAGTGTCACGACCACGGTTCCCATCTCGGTGAGGAGCAGAAACTAAAGCGGATCTCTCCGTAGATGCAGGTGGAAGCATAGTAGAACGACGACTCTCCTCGTTCTGTATGTAAGCAAAGGCCTCCTAAAGAGTAGGCAAAGGATCCATACCCAAAACACGACTACGAACTGGATCATACTCTGAGCGAAGGCCCTCAAGAAATTTAAAAACCCTTTCTTCAGCAACCAGTTTGTTATAAGCAGTGGAATCAGTGGGACAAACTGGCTTGTAGTCCAAGAGATGATCGAGGCGCTTCCAATTAGTAGATAGAGACGTGAAATATTGGAGAACACTCATCTCCCCTTGTTCAGATCGACCAATTAGCCGTCTTAACTCAAATATTTGGGCAGAATTGCCCTTTCTCGAATAAGTACTAGCCATGGTCTCCCAAATGTCCTGGGCAGTCGCCATGTCTAAGAACCCCTCACCAATCTCTGGGATCATAGAATGAACAAGCCAAGTCATGACAATGGAGTTTTCCATCTCCCATTTATCATAAGTGGCATCCTCGGTGCTAGGTGCTTGAATTTTACCGTTGATGTACCCCATTTTTCCTCGGCCCTTAAGAAACAATGTCACGGATTGGGACCAAGCCAGGAAGTTTTGGCCATTAAAGAGAGAAGTAGTGATCTTTAAGTTCGGGTTATCAGGATGAGCAACAACAATGTTCTCAGTCCTAAGTGGCTGCGAATTCACGGTCGATTTTGTAGAATCATCCGACATCTTGAATATTCGCACAACAATTACCCGCAACAATCACAGAATGGCGGAATAGGAACAGGTACCAACGGAAAGATAGCACGCAAAGGAAGGAGGTCACAGCACCATGAAGGATGCCCAAAAATAACCTATATTCACTGGTCCATAGAAGGACCCAAAAACACGCAGAGAATTATATTCCAATCAAAACAAGAATCTACGGTTGCAGCAAGAAGGTAAAATGGAAGATGTAGAAGAAAATGGTGACTGTGAGAGGTCTACAAGGCCATATAGGGGCTGCGACAGGGGTGGGCTGAGATCTGGGGGGCTGCGGCTAGGGCAGTGAGGTGCTGGAGGTCTGCGGCTAGGGCAGTGGGGAGCTGGGGGGCTGCGGCTAGGTCAGTGAGGGTTGGGGTTGCTGCGGCTAGGTCAAGAAGAGAGTCTGAGGGCTGCGGCTAGGCCAGGGTGGCCTGGGTAGGCTGCGGCTGGTGGTGGGTGGACTGGTGGTGGCTGCCGGCTGGTAGTAGGGTGGTGTTTTAGGTGATGTATGGTGGTGGTGGATCTGGAAATCCCCCTTGGGGAGGCTCTGATACCATGTAGAAAAGTTATAAATCAAAGGCATACTTTATTATTTACAATCTCTTGATTATATAGACTTACAGGAATATGAAAAAAAAGGAAAGAAATAAAAGCATTCAATAGAAAAATAATAACGGTCAACATGACCTAAAATAACATAGCAAAAATCCCGTAATCATATCATAATTATTTCAACAAACACTCCCCCTCAAGCTGGTACAAAAATATCTCTCATTCCCAGCTTGCTAAGAGCAAAATGAAACGGTCTACTCCCAACCCCTTTTGTAAGAATATTTGCAAGTTGATCCCCGGTCTTCACAAATAGAGTACAGATCACACCACTACTGATATTCTCCTTGATGAAGTGTCTATCAATCTCTACGTGTTTAGTCCGATCATGTTGCACTGGATTGTGAGCAATGTTGATTGCAGACTTCTTGTCACAATACAAAGACAACAAAATCTCATAGAGTCACTAGGATCAAGACCTAGGTCTTTTAACAACAACTTAATCCACAGAAGTTCGCACACACCTTGAGCCATGGCTCTGAACTCGGCCTCTGCACTAGACCTTGCTACCACATCCTGTTTCTTACTCCGCCGTGTAACAAGATTACCTCCCATAAAGGCACAATAACCTGAAGTAGACCTCCTGTCTGTTGCAGTCTCAGCCCAGTTAGCATCTGTGTATGCTTTCACTCAATGGTGGTCATGTCTAGCAAAAAATAAACCCTTTCCAGGAGCTGATTTCAAATACCTCAAAATCCTGAAGACAACCTCCATATGAGATTCACGGGGAGCGTGCATGAACTGACTTACAACACTCACTGCAAAAGCAATATCAGGTCGAGTATAAGAAAGATAAATAAGTCTTCCCACTAACCTCTGATATCTGCCTTTATCAACCTCTGGTCCACCTGAACCATCACCGAGTTTCTGATTTGATTCAATCGGAGTGTCACATGCTCGACTTCCGAGCATTCCATTCTCCTCCAATAAGTCAAGTACATATTTCCTTTGGAAAAAGAAGATTCCATGCTTAGATCTAGCAACCTCAATCCCCAAAAAATATTTGAGAGTCCCCAAGTCTTTTATTTCAAACTCCTTGGACAAAGTACTCTTTCAGTTTTTTCATTTCATCCAGATCATCCCCAGTCAAGGACATCCACATACATGATCAATGCAGTAGTCTTACCCTGTGATGAGTGTTTAATGAACAAAGTGTGATCAGCTTGACTTTGCCTAAAACCATACCTGAGCGTAGCTTGTGTGAACTTCTCAAACCATGTCCTAGGAGACTGTTTCAAGCCATACAATGATTTTCTGAGTCTACACACCTTGCCGTCTATCTTAGAATCCTCGAAGCCAGGAGGAACATCCATATACACCTCCTCGTCTAGATCACCGTGGAGAAATGCATTCTTCACATCAAACTGGTGAAGGGGCCACCCAAAGTTGGCAGCTAGTGACAGAAGGACCCTAATGGAGTTCATCTTTGCAACAGGGGAAAATGTCTCCTGATAATCAATTCCACAGGTCTGTGTGAAGTCCTTAGCAACTAGCCAGGCTTTGTACCTTTCAATAGAGCCATTAGCCCTATGCTTCACAGTGTACACCCACTTGTACTCCACAGTTCTTTTGCCTTCAGGTAAACTCGTCAACTACCAAGTGCCATTCTTACGAAGAGCTTTCATCTCTTCGATCATAGCATACTTCCACTTGGGATCTGCAGGAGCATCCTGGACGTTATTAGGAACAAACGCAGAAGCAATTTTCGAAAGAAAAGCTTTATAGAAGGGAGATAAGTGAGAATATGACACAAAATTTGAGATAGGATATTGGGTACAAGCCCTAACACCCTTACGTATAGCAATAGGGACATCAAGATCAGAGTCAGACTCCATAAGAACAGGTGTATAAGACTTACTAGGAATATCAATATCAGTCAGAGTTACTTTGATCCTCAACACTTGAAGGAGATGACAGTGGAAGAGTAGAAGGAGTGATTGCTTTATTCTTGGACTTATTCCATGTGCCTCTAGAGTAAACCATCAGCTCCTTTTCTTTCAATGGAGTACAAGCATCTTCTTTCTCCATATCCTTCCCAACCTCATTTTCTCCCTCAGTTTGTTCTTTTTCCTTTACTTTCTCAGCAGCAATATCCATAACAACTTCCCCTGAAGACAAAGGGACAGGGACAGACAAAGGCACCTCTTCCCTATACCATTGCTCCCCCTGAAGAGGTGACTCAGATGTAAGCGAGGACTGAAAGTACGACTGAGATTCATGGAATGTAACATCAATGGAGACATACCATTTCCTCGAAGGAGGATGATAGCACTTGTAGCCTTTCTAGGTTAGAGAATAACCCAGAAAAACACACTTAATCACAGGGATCTAACTTACCCCGAGTAGGGGAATGATTGTGAACAAAGCACACGCAACCAAAAACACGAGGAGTTATAGGGAACAAAGGAGAAGTGTCTGACAGGACTTCAACAGGTGCACGTTTGTTCAAAACTCGAGTTAGAAGGCGATTAATAAGGTATGCTGCTGTTAAAACAGCATGACCCCAATAGGACTTGGGAGCATTAACAGAAAACAGTAATGATCTAGCAATATCTAGCAGATGACGATTCTTGCTCTCCGCCACCCCATTTTGCTGGGGTCAAGGATCAAAATTTCCTTCTGTTTCCATCGAAACGGCCGAAACGTTTCCGTTTCCTAGGTCATGGAAACGAAACAGCCATGGAATCTCGAAATTCCATGGATTCCATCGAAACGACTTTGTTTCTTTTGTTTTCATCGAAACATAATTGTTTCCATCGAAACAAACCCATGATTCCGCATCGTTTCATTTGCTTCCAACGAAACATACTTGTTTCGAGATAATCACGTGGTTGTGTACTTGTCATATGAACAACCACTTTATTTTAGAGATGGCTTATTAGCTTACTATATACTTATATGTATCTTTTGCACTCTATGAAATGTTTTGAGATTCTATGAAGTGTTTGATAGTAGATTGGCGACTTAATCCTCATGTTTTTTCAATTTGAACTACACATTGTTAATGCATCTCTACTTATATAGACCTCTCAAATGTTCAATTAATCAATCATTATCTTTATACACGCACATAGTTAAGTTTGAAGTTATGTTTCCCCATGTTTCCAATTTGTTCCGCTGTTTCCACATGTTTCCGAAATGTTTCCGAAACGTTTCCGTTTCTGGGTAGACCGAAACAATAGACCGAAACGAAATTTTGATCCTTGGCTGGGGTGTATCGGTGTAAGAAGTCTGATGAATGATCCCATGGGAGCAAAACTACACAGCAAGACCCGAATCAATGTACTCACCCCTTTGATCAGATCGTAAAATTTTTAAGTCAGTCCCAAACTGAGTGCACACCATTTTATGGAATGCTTTGAAAATTGAGAAAACCTCCCTTTTTTTCTTTCATCATATAAACCCAAGTGGTACGAGAATAGTTATCAATAAATGTAACAAACCATCTATATGACCTTTCAAAGAATTAAAACGAGAAGGACCCCAAACATCAGAATGTACTAAAGCAAACGGAACTAAACTTTTATTAAAGCTAGAAGCAAAAGAAGCTCTGTGATGTTTACCCAGTTCACAAGTTTCACAAAGGAAATCAGAAACATCTTTATTCAAGACTAAAGAAGGAAACAAATGCTTTAGTAAATAAACAGAAGGATGTCCTAAACGTCGATGCCAAAGATGTATGTCTTCAGCTTTATTCTCAGAAACCACTGTATGATGTGCTAACGGCCCTCCAACATCCAAGAGATAAAGTCCACTCTCCTCTCTACCACTGCCAATCATCCTCCCCGTGGTAAGGTTCTGAAAGACACAATGAGAAGGAAAAAAAGTTACACTGCAGTGTAAGTCTTGAGTGATACGACTAATGGATAACAAATTATAGGAAAAATTGGGAATATGAAGTACATATGACAAAGGCAAGGATGGAGTGGCATGAATGGTACCCTTCCCGGAAATAGAGGAAAAGGTACCATCAGCAACACGAACCTTGTCTTTACCTGAACAAGGCTTGTACACAGAGAAAATATCAGAACATCTAAACATGTGATCAGATGCACCGGAATCAATAATCCAGGGAGAAGAAGAATGAGACAAGTGTGCCCTTGCAGATGTGACTAAGTTACCTGAATGTGTAAATGAAGAGGGGGCACCTGTAGATGCAGTAGAAGCAGACGTACGGCGAGCCATCAAGGAACAAAGAGCCTCCTCTACCTCTGAGGCAGTAAATAGCGCTGAATCGGAAGTGGATGGGACCTACTTAATAGGAGTCGGTGCCATAGGATCTAATGATGTAGTATAATGAGCACGATAAGTACCACCCTGCGAATGTCCCCCACGACCCCAGACTGTCTAGGTAGGCGGTCGTGCAGTTTCCAGCATGTCTTCCTGGTATGATAAGGCCGATTACAATAATCACAGAACTGCTTGGCTTTCTCAGACGACCCAGACTCATTAGAAGAAGTACGGCCTCGGGACTGTTTGTTCCCATCTCTTTGGGGAACCGAAATGAGAGCAGATCTCTCGGTAGAAGTAGGTGGAAGCATAGCAGAACGTTGACTCTCCTCGTTCTGTATATATGCAAAGGCCTCCTGAAGAGAAGGCAAGGATCCATCCCAAGAACACGGCTGCGAACAGGATCATACTCAGCATTAAGTCCCTCCAAAACTTAAAAATCCTCTCTTCATCAACCAGTATACTGTAGGCAACGAAATCGGTTGGACAAATATCTGTGCGGAATCCTTTCGGGAGTAGGTGTTGGCCATGGTCTCCCAAATGTCTTGGGCAGTCGCCATGTCCAAAAAACCCTCAGCAATCTCAGGAATCATAGAATGGCAAAGTCATGTCATGACAGTGGAGTTCTCCATCTCCCACTTGTCATATGCAGCATCCTCGGAGCTAGGTGCCTTGATTCGTCCGTTGATATACCCCATCTTCCCTCTGCCCTTAAAAGACATGGTTACAGTCCCAGACCAAGCCAAGTAGTTCTGACCATTGAAGAGGGAAGTAGTAAGCTTAACATTTGGGCTCTCAGAAGGAGCAACAACAATAGTTTCACTCCTGGGCTGCTGTGTATTCAAAGTGGATTTATCTCCATCCGACATCTTGAATCGACACGCAACAAATACCCGCAACAATCGGAGAACAATGAAGAAGAACTTGTATCAACGGAGAGGCAACACACAATCGTAACTTAAAACACCATACAGGATGCCAGAAATCAGTCATCACTAATCAAGGGCCCATAAAACTACCAAAATCTGAAGAGAAATTAGACCCCAATCAACAGTGGCTGTCAGAAATAATGGTGATGAAGGATGAAGGCTGAAACAAGGTGAGAATTTGGCTTAGGTGAATCAACGAGGGCTAGTGAGGCATGAGGGGGCTGCGGCTTGGGTGGGGGCTGTTGGTGAAGCCGAAGCCGTAGAGGGCTGCGCCTAGGAGCAGCGAAGCCCTAGAGGGCTGCGACGTGGGCTGTAAAGCCCTAGGAGGTTGCGACTTGGATGGGGAAAACCCTGGGGAGCTGCAGCTTGGATGAGGAAAGCCCTGGGGGGCTGCGGCTGGATTGGAAGAGCCCTTGTGGGCTGCGGCTAGGTGTTAGGTGGTGGTTTGTGGTGGTGGTTTGTGGTGGTGGATTGTGGTGGTGGATGGTGATCCCTCTTAGGGAGGCTCTGATACCATAAAGATTTAGGTTAGGG
Source organism: Hydrangea macrophylla (assembly GCA_033977485.1). Classification (NCBI taxonomy): domain Eukaryota; kingdom Viridiplantae; phylum Streptophyta; class Magnoliopsida; order Cornales; family Hydrangeaceae; genus Hydrangea; species Hydrangea macrophylla. Next base: position 50,806,691 of record CM066992.1, on the reverse strand, counting down.
CAAGCTTAGGAGACCAATAATGTCTCCTGTATTTTATTATATGAGAAGAAGAAAACAATATTACAATAGTACCCCTATGTCTAATATATAAGAGTAAGGAGAATAAAGTAAAAAAGCAAAATAAATAAAATAAGTAAACTAACATTTTCTTGCATGGGGGAGTTGTGGAGGTGTGGATTGGGTAGTTAGGGTGCCAAACTTGTTCACCACAAAGTATTTATTCTTGTTTATGGGAGAGGATTTTCGAGATAATATATCAATTGAAAGATGAGTCGTTCTGAGAACGAGACAAGTGTGTTGCAAGAAATCATAGTGTATCTCTCAAGCAACTATAAGAATACAAGATTGAGAATCCACTGTCTGCAATAGGAGGTACTCCTATTGATAGTAGTCGGTGCAAGTGATCAGCTCCATGGCACATGTGATGGAGGACATGAGCTCGCAAAGAGGTGCAATGATCATGTACTGACACCAATTATCCAAGAATACTCTAGAAAAATCTTTTTCTATCAAAAGATTCTAAGTGTATTGTGGCTCTAATGGTCTAACCAATCCAAATCTAGCTGAACCATTAACTTATCCACCTAACAAAATAACCTTAAGTATTCTTTAAGAAGATCAAGGCATGGCATGAGAGCAACACTATGATCAAGCATCAAACTAAAATATCTTTGTGGGCGTGCCAAAGCTCAGGCTTGTCAGTCAGTGGTGGATTGGCCCTTGAACCAGAAGCAAACTATGAGATATAGAGATAAGAGGGGAGATGAGTTTTACTTTACGGGGAGGTTCTAATTACCTCTACTACCTTGAGAAGCTTATCTTAGATTTCCCTCAGAAAATACATGGTTTATGCCAAATAGCAGGAACTATCGTAACAATATGAACCTGAGGCGACTTCGAGGCATGCTCAAGCTAATTCGTGGCACTAGGAAAAGATTGTGGATCCCCAAAATGGCATTCAAAAAAACATTTAAAAATAATAAAAGAATGAATGAAACCAAAAACACTGTTGTGAATAATCCATTTGATGAACCTGCCAGAGTAAGGTATCCTCTTTTGGCAATACCAATATACCATTGACTTCTTTGTGGATGTTTTTGTGGAATGAGTTAATGTGTATCCTCTTGGCACTATATATGTCCAAACTGCCCGTAATTGGATGATACAATATTACCATCAAATGGGGTATGATGCTCATGAATGTTGTTGCATGAAAAGTAAGAGTTTGGTTTAGTTATATATAATTTGTCTAAGGAAACCAAATTGACTTATAGTACCACAGTATGCACAAGCATAATACCACAATTGCACCATGGCCTTTACAAATTAAATGCTTTCCCTCTATTACTGACTTCTCAACATAACTGCAATATACCCAGTGATGATCAATATGTCATACATCATTCGGCTGAAAAACTTCCACTCAAACTGTCTCCCTATTTGAAAAGGTTTTCTTAGGTTGTCAAAATATTCTGATTCCAAAGTTATAGATTAGCTTTGTCAATAGATGATCAATGAGCATATAAATATTCAACAGAATCTTTGTTTAAATAATTTTATTTTACTTGCATAATGATGTCACAGCCATCACCACTCCATCACAATCACCTATGACATGATTCCAGTCGACAGGCTGTAGTAATGGCATTAAATTGACTTTACTTGCTACTACATTAAGAATCTCAATGGTACTTCAACTCAATAAAGATGATGAATCAACCACAATTTGTATATGGTCAGGTCAACTTATCTATTCAGAATTACCCCACTAATCTTCCAAAGTAGAATAAACAAGTGTTTTAAAATAAAAGGCATATTCAAATTGTATTACGGATACACATGTTGCTATGTATATTGTGTTGGCATGTTCTACTAGGATATAACCTTCTACTCTCCTATTTAGTGAGAGTTCCTTTCTAATAATATACTAATGTGGACAGGGTTGGTTCGTGTTTTCCACCATTATCTATTGCATGTTATGATAGATACAAAAACCGCATTCCATTTCCATTTGTTCCAAAAGTGATGGTCAAGATTGGTACAGATTGTGACGTTCATGGCCATGTACAACACCTTAAGGTGGATCTTTCGTCCACCAAAATGATTCTAAAAATCAAGGTAGAATTAAGTTGGATCTTATTCTCTATACCTGTGCTTTTATGTATTAGTGCCTTTACTTGAGTCTTATATGTGTTGAAGGATATGCTTATTGAAAGCAATGAGTTGGACAAGATTCGCCCAAGTTATCGGACCACTTTATTGATATCTCCACGAGATAAATCATGTTCTGTTGCCATTCCATGTGAAGGTATTCTGAGTTCGCTTATTAACGTTCAATGTGTCGTGTTTGTCTTCGCATAGGAACCTAGAGGAGACAAATTGTATTTTACTTGTGCTTCCCTTGTTCATGTATTTTTTTTTCTCATCTAGATTCTTGATATCTTTTGTATCAGTTAGCCCCGGATCTTTACACCAAGTCAAAGTCCAAGGGCCAAATTTGGAGAAGCAATTGCTTCCTTGGCAGATTATCAAGGAGCTTGTATTAGAGGTATCACTCAAGGCTATATAACCCTAAAAGATGGGGCAAAGTAAACATGGAAATTGTATCTCCTTGTTCATGTGAGTCTTAGTTTGAAGTTTGTGTCATATATAGAGAGGCTCTGTTGCCTCTTTAATCGATACCAGTATACTACTCGTTGTAACTGATATTTTTTTAGGGGAAATCTTTGGCAAATTCAAGAGGTGTTTTTGAAATATTTCGTTTCCAAAGTAGGAGAGATATATGGGAAAAAGTTGATTTGTCCTTGAGTACATAAATATGCATAAATGTACAAGTTGTTCAAACTGCAGAGAATATGGGTTTCTTTTTAACCCACTGAAGCTTATAATGAAGTTTTCCCACTTAAAATGAGGTTTTCCCACTTCACTGGAAAAATTCCATATTTGTAGAGGTAGGTGTGTAAAGTGTGTGTCAGCGCTGTGCTTCTTGTTTTAGTAAAACAGTTAAAATTCAATATTCCCACCAAACAAGAGCGAACATCTCTCATTAACATCAAATGGTTCCTTTATTTAGGGAGCTTTAGTTATAAGTCCTTTTAAGCCGGCAAGTTTATAAATTAAGGTCCATCATTAAATTTTGGGACAAAAATGCCCTTCTTAGAGTTCAAAACATTAACATAATCCAGTTGTCATACACATTTGAATTTCCAAAAAGCAATGATTTCTTACATTTTTTTCCACTAATCACGTTACTTTAAAACTAACTTCGTAAAACATTTTCAATCTTTAAAAATCTAGAACATTTAATCAACGCATCGTTTTTGTATCAAAATTGTATTATTCGAATCTAATTGACAAGAACAATTAAAAAAAAAAATACTAATGTTGATTTGTAATTCTTAAAGGAGAGAGAGAGAGAGAGAGAGAGAGAGAGAGAGAGAGAGAGAGAGAGAGAGAGGGGGAGTTTTAGGTAAATTGTCACTAAACTAAACCTTAAACATTTTCACTGAACTAAATTTGCACTTCCGCTTAACAAAATAAGTGCAAATCCCCTTGAATTTGAAATTTTAACTTAACAAATTAAGGTTCTGTTTGGTTCATGGATTTTGTGAGGGAAAGGAAAACAAGAAGGAAAACTAGTTCTCTCGTGTTTTGCCTTGTGTTTTCCTTCATGCTTAAATAACATTCGAAATTAAACCTTTCCAAAATATAACTCTAAATATGAAGACAGGAAGGGAAATGACTTACAACATTCAAAAATTTTAATTTATTTATCAATTTATTCTCTTTTGTTTTCCTATTTTCCTCTTTGTTTTCCTTGTTAACCAAAGGAAAATGTTTACCTTTCTTTCCCCTAACTAAATCCAAGAACAAAACAAAGCCTAAGAGAATTTTCAAGATTTTAAGTGAAATTTCACTTAAACATAAGATTAGAGGAGGTGAAGCAGACGTCAAGTATCCATCAATCCCAGGAGCAAAAATGACAGAAACACCTAAAAAGAACAGAAATATTGTCGAGATGAGCCACCATCAACCTTATAAGCTTCGAGTCAAGTGATGCTCCCTGGTTACTGGTTAGTCCCTGGGATATCACTGCTTTGGGATAATGTGGTTAATATTATGCTCTTCTTGTCTCTTTGGATCTTGTAAGCATCGTAGTCATCTAGGATGACATGGGTGGTCTGTGGTCATCATGCTTTTGGCTATGTCGATGGGTTTTGATGAAACAGAGGCAGGTAGGGTTTATCATAAGGAGAGATGGGTTAACCACCGTTTACTTTAAAAGCTTAAGTTGTTAGAGAATAGGCCCAACAACGTATATCAAGCTTCAACACCCTCCCTCACGTGCGACCTCGCCTCACACGTGGAGAGCCAACAAACCAAACTCCATCCTAATGGAGACAATTTACAAAGTGCAAATACGCACACCAAAGCGGGGATGAGAGTCGAACCCGAGATCTCCCACAAATAAGGATCTGATACCATATTAACAACCATCTACTCTAAAAGTTTAAGTTGTTAGGGAGGGTGTAACTTAAGTATTTATACTCTCAACAAGATTCATGATGATCATGAACGGATTCGGTGATGGTGAAATCTGCAAACCGCGATGCTGAATGAGAGAATTATGATGATGAGATGGCTAGGGTTTGTGTTTAGGAGAGATGGAGAAGATGATGAATGGATTTGGTGATGGTGCGGGTTTATATTAATTAGGGGTAAATTTGTCACATGGTAAAGTTGTTTAATGGCTCATTGAACTTATTCTAAGTTTTTACTAATGTTCACATTTAGGGGACCTTTTAACCAAATTACAAAAAAGTTGGTCTTTTATACGCATGCAAGCGGTTGCGGGGGCTTATGGTTAAATTTCTCCTTTATTTATCATGCTGATAGTAAGTGGTGGTATTGCTCACTATTTTCTCTTCCTATGGTTAAAATTGCTGTTCTAGAAAGGTATTTAATTTTGGCTGCTCTTGCTAAACCTATATTGCCATTTGCCAACAATATTTTTCAGATGTTTGATGCCTATGGTAACCATGTCAGAGGAGGTGCTGAAGTTCAATTGGATTTGGTTGGACTTGGTTTCCAGGATCAAATGGGTGTTTGTAAGGTTGGTGCATTTCTACGATTTTTGATTAAATCACATTTCTAACATTTTTAAAGTTGTTTCGTGGAAATTTTTACTGATATCTTGAGGGTGCCGCTTATATGATTGAAACGATGAAAATTCTAGTAAACCAGATACGTCTTGACAACATTGTTCGTTAATGTTCTGAATTACTATTGTTCCATGATGCAGTTTGAATTTCCTTTTGATTTTTAACTGTTCTGATTGTTTATAACATATTTTTTTCTATGTAGGTAGATCAAGACGGGCGCGTTGACCTGAGTGGCCTATTGAGAGTCACTGGGGGTTATGGGAAAAATGGTATGCACATTCTTCTTTTAATGTCATGATAAATTTTGTGAATTTCTTAGAAAACTTTGGCTTGAAACTGATGATCTTGTACAGCAATTAGCAGCATAGTAAATATCTGGTTTAATATATTGACCAAGAGATAAATCATAGAAGGACCTCTAACATGGCTTTTTAACGTGAGTGGAGAATGCATAAAGCTTTCAACCCTTGGGGATAACTGATAATACTTGTGGTATCTAATGATTAAATCTGTTTAGATTAAATCTTTTTAATCTGATAGTTCTGATCTAATGTTAAACATGTGGTTTTTTCGAGTTAGTTTTTGTTTTCAGAATATTTTAAAAAGAAAAGGTTAACGATAAAACTGTTACCGTTGGGTTTTGGGAATAACTTGTTGCTAAACAGCTACTTCATTTAAGACAATGGCATCTATATTGCACTTTCTCCTTTCACTGGACATGCAAGGTGACAAGCAATGACCTGTAACTCGACCAAGGTTACCTGGATCGCGGATCGATTCAGTACGAGGAACTAGGACGGGAACGCGGATCGCCACGTGCTATAAAATGTGGTACGGTGGGGGTATACTTCTTCCGATCTTAAGAGGCAAAGTAGTATGATAGATTAAAACGTGAAATGATTTTCTAATCATTTTATTGTCAAGTAAAGTTCTAAATGAGAAATATGATCAATGTGAATTTTGTAGTGTTACAAGTTCATTAGATTTTGGTGGTATTATGACAATACTAAGTGATTTAAAGCGGGAACGCCCAAATTGGCGTTCCAATTCGCTAGTGTACCACTGTTTCGGAACGATCATACCAAAACGGGGATCGCTAGGGTGTGATAGTTTTCTGGTAACACTCAGCTCGACATCAGTCTATTTGGGATTACTTTCTAAAATATCTGCCAAAGATGCTCTTTATTCATTTCCTAATATTTTCAGTTTATATTATGATTTGCTAGTAAATAATCTTAACTACCTTTTTCCGTCCAGTATCCCTTTGTGTTTTATCCAATCAGAGTGTAGTTTTCAAGAAAGAATATCAAACGGAAATAAGGGAGCTAAGAGTTGCATGTAAGGTTTGTAACTTTTTGCTTTGTTTGTTCTGCTTTTTCTTCCAGGCTCTGTTTGGTTTATGGATTTGGGAAGGAAAAGATTAGGAAAAAGAAAGTGAGAACGAAAACTGTTGTCCTAGTGTTTTCCCTAGTGCTTTACTCCCCTCTTAAATTAATTTAAAAATTATTATTTTCTTCAAAATATAGTGGAAACTCAAGAAAAGTGAAAGAGAAGTGACTTATAAACGACAAAAAATTAATTTATTTTTCACCGTATTCTCTTTTGCTCCCTATTTTCCTCACTGTTTTACTTATTAACCAAACAAAGATTTAAGTGTTTTCCTCAATGTTTCCTTCTTTTCCCTCACTAAATCCATGAACCAAACTGAGCCTTAATAACTTAGCTATGTGAACTTCTTAAAGCTATATCTCTTCAATTCTGTTCATAATCAGGTACCAGAGTGTTGTGCAGCTGGCTCAAAACTTGAAAATGTAGTCTTTGAAGTCATTGATTCTAAGGGTGACCTGGATGTAACTATCCACGATGAAGAGAACTATGGCCTAACTCAGACGCTCACTATAAAGTCAGACTCCTTGGATACCGATGATTCTGTGCGATACAGTTTCCAACACGGGCGGTGTGTCGTACGTGCTATTACCCTCCCGGATAGAGAAGGGACATTTTCCTTGGAAGCTACTCACTCGCGTTACCCTGAACTAAAAACAAGTCTTAAGGTTGTATCAAATTTTAAGCAAGTTTTTCTTGTGATGATGAATTATATATTTATAGTTGTGCGTATGTATAGGTACATATTGAGCCAGCTCAAAAAGCAGATCATGGTGGTGTCCAAACTCCATATTCCAATGGAAACGTCTTGCTTCTCCAGGACCCATGTGTGCATAAGACTCCAAAATTGGAGCATAATGTTGTGCACCACCAATTTTTAGATGGAAACATGCTCTTTCAGACTCCTGAACAAGTTGGTAACTTGGCCGAGTCCATAATAAATAAACAGCAGGTACATTCCAAATTTCCAATTCCTACATATGTTATGAGTTACAAACATTGGCTTGCATGAATGACTACAATTCTTTGACTTTATAAGCAGAAGATTCGATTAGTTTGTGTGGGACACCCCTGTCCTAAAAGTATGCACAGCTACCAACCAGCTCAGAAGAGCATGTATTATTTTATTTCAATAATTTATTTGTAAGTAACTATGGTAATAACTCTTGTTTGAGTTTGAGTCTCCTTGGGAGTTTTAACCTTCATCCTCAGTAACAGTAACTAACTACGAAAATCTTATCCCTCTTTTGATAATATGGTTCTAATTTTTTTTGCTTATGAAAAACTTTACCATGTCTTGAAAGAGCCACTTTCTCCAATTGCAATCCCTTAGCAGGATCTGTTTTCTAGGTTTCTAACATGCTTGTCACTGCAGGAGCATGATAAGGTCACTTTCAGCATGGTTCAGCATATTGAACAGCTAAATGATCGGCAGACTGCAATTGGGGAAGAAATAGCTCAGCTGCAAGGTTTTTTCAAATGTCTTATTAATCCCCTCGTTTCAATGTTTAGAAAGCAGCCATATATAGGATTCTCCCCTGTGAAGTGTATGATACATATACTTAATACAGTTGCTCAAAGTGAAGTGGTAATGCAATGTGAACTCATCTCACAGGTTCTATGGAAACGGATTTGGTTCAAAATTCGGACTACTCTCTTCAGAAAGAGCTAATAACGGAACGGATTGGAAGCAAGGAAAACTCTGCAGCTGCTGTGGTCTGCAGGCTCTTCAGAGAGCTTCACCAAGAGCAGCAAAATCAGCTTACGCGAAACGTACTTGGCGTGGTTGCACTTCTTGGAATTGTTCAAACCAATGAACTTAGCAGGTTGTTCCTGTTTCAATTTTGGTTTTGACCTGTATGCACGGATATGGCACGGAACACATTTGACTTGTGTGCACGTATTTAGCACGGAACACATTGGATCTGTATGTACATATTTAGCACAGATATGGCGCAGACACGATGACACAGCAGATCCTAAACATGTAGGACAGGAGCACGACTAGGACACGCGGATAAAATAATTATATTTTCTAATATACCTCTTGTAAGGCCCAACCCATACAACTCCTTAAAACCCAGGTGTTAAGGAGAGGGGATCTTTTCAAATGTATCCATTGCTTATCTCCAATTTTATTATATTCAGAGTTTTAACTTAAAATTTTAAAAACACTTCCAAAGTAGCCACCGTGCCATGGCCACTCCCCTGTCCGGCTGTTTCGAGTGGGTGTCCGATGTGTGTCCAATTAAAAAAATAATTTAAGATGCATTTGTTGGCACATCCGACACATAACACCCAAATTAAAGGGCTCGGCTACATAGGTGTGCAATTATAGGTTCAGAATAAACGAGGATTTGAATGTCCTATAATTGTCTTTATGCAGGATATTGTCAGAGTATCTTGGTGAGGATCAAATGCTTGCAGTTGTATGCACAAACTATGCAGCTGCAGATGCCCTTGAAAGGTATGAACAAAATGGAAAGGTGGATCATGCACATGCTCTTCGTGCGGCAGCAACTGGGCTTGGAATATCCATAAGTGGTCGTTATCTTGTTATTTGCGCTGAGGATACAAGGTACCACAAAGGCTTCAAAGTTGTGTTCAGAAATATCAGCAGTGATTGTCAGCTGAATTTTCTTCCCTATGATTGTTATTTTATCAGAAAGAGACTGAACATTTTGGTTCAGTTCAGCTTATGGTTCAAAGACGAGCTATCTCTCACTTTCTCAGGAGGCACCGAGACAACTAGGTCACGGCATTGCGGTGTTCTGGCGAGACGCAACAAATGTCCACAATTGAGTTTTAAAAAAATTAAGAAATAAAAATCTAAAAAAATAAAGTAATAAGAACAACAAAATTGGTCAATCTAATAAACAAAATAAACCATCAGCTACATGTAAGATTGTGTAGGGCAGGATAATATTATGATATTTTTTTAAAATTCTAAAAAGTTAAAAACAACCCAAAAGTGATTATTTATTTGTGAAATAAGCTATATATAGACATAAAATCTAATCAGCATCTTGTACCTATCTTACTGGACTAGTCTATACTCTAGGGCAGGATAATAATATGATATTGTTTTAAAATTCTAAAAAGTTAAAACAACCCAAAAGTGATTATTTATTTGTGTAATAAGCTATATAGACATAATCTAATCAGTGTCTTGTACATATCTTAATTTTCCCGACAACATCATGATCCAAATGAGACGATGTTCTCTCTATGTTTAACGCATTGAGGTCTCCTTCCGGTGATCAACAATACCAAGATGACTCATGTGAGATGTCCCGGTGTTGGACGATACTTTGAACCATGGTTCAGCCTGTAATACTGAGAACCACTAAAAAGAAAGGCTATGTGTTCAAGGGGGTGGTTATATTATATATGAATCTAACTATGCAAGTTGTTTCGCAGGCCATATACAGGAGACATTACAAGTGATCCCCAGAGGAAGCTTGCCTTGGCAGATCCTACCCAACCAAGTGGAGGGATTCCCACAGGTTATTTAGGGTATGCTGTTAATATGATAGACTTGGATGTAAAACATCTATGCACAAGGACAGCTTCAGGACATGGTCTTCGAGAGACTTTATTCTACTGTCTTTTTGGTGAGCTTCAAGTTTATGAAACTAGGGATGACATGAAAAAGGCAATAGCCTACATTAAACAAGGTGCAGTTTCTCTGGATGGCGGGATTTTCCGAGGAAATGGAGTCATATCTCTTGGATACGGGTACGTATATCATGTGTAGAGCCCATTTGGTTTTGCTTTTGAAGTATTATTATTATTATTATTATTTGGAGTAAGAGATTTTTCAAAAAGTAACAAAGTGGAGCTTTTTTTAAAAATGCTGTTTTTTAGATTTAAAATGGAACTGGATTTTTTAAAAGGTTGTGAAAAAACTGCTCCAACTGATCACAGCTTATAAAAAAAAAAATCAGTATTAGTGATTGTTGGCCCCGGAAAAGCAATCCCAAACGGGCTCTTAGATTTTCCTGTCATTCCTCTTAAAAACTGCACCTTTTGATTGTAATATTGGCTTTTGTTAATTTTTTCTCTTCAGGGAACCACATATTCATTTTCCAGTTAGCTCAATGCATTTCTCCCCACAGAACATGGAAATAATGAAGCAAATTCAAGAAAAGAAGTCAGAACTAAAAGAAATAGAGAAAGAGACAAAAACTTGCAATACGATGTTGAAAAAGATCAAGAAGGGAAAAGAGAAGTATACGAAGTTCTTGGACAAAATGACCCCTTTGTCGAAAAGTTTGGATTACAGCCCTTACTAATCAGCTCCATGGACTCCCCTGCTAAACCAGCTGCTTCTTGATTGTTCTGTAAAAGGCTGCTACGAAAATCTCCGGTTAAAAATTGTATATGGTTGGTGTTACCAAAAGGGCAAGCACAAAGACAAGAATGATCACTTAAAATAGCAGGGAAGCCCCCCACATAAAGATCACAACTGTTCATTGTACAATAACTTTATATTTTGTTTTGTACAGTGGCTTGCGGAAAACGGTAATGTAAGTGGTAGATATACAAGTGTATAATTGCTGTTTTGTATGAAATGTTTAAGTAATAATCCAAGTACTCTTTTAAAGGATTACAGTGAAAGCTTTTGTGCATGGAGATAGTTTTGTTATTATTGACTGAATGAACTGATGCAGGTGAAATTGTTGATTACCTTCAAAACAGTTATTGGTTGATCTTTTTTTTTTTTTTTTTTTTTTTTCTTTTTTTTTTTTTTGTTGTTGGGGGGTGTTCAAAAACAGTTATTGGTTACTAGACCACAGCCTTTTACTTTTTCATTGGTTTTTCTGTTAGAATTGAATTAAGCTCTACAACTAACCTACCTTGGTTTGTGATTATCATTTCAGGAGATTGGCACCTATGGAAGGATTGGAACAATCATGTTTTCAACAATCAGTTCACTCCTTCGGTCCTTCCTTTGTTTCCATAAAAAAACATTGTGACTTATGCTAGAGATGTCTATGTTGCTTTTAAAAGTAACTCTAGCATCCCGAAAAATCCCAGACTTCCTCTAATTAAGTGCAACTTTCCCCCAACAGGTATACTCAAGGTGAATAATGACGGGTGTAGCCGGGGCAACCCCGGACCAGGGGACTATGCATATGGAAGGATTACTGAGAGATGACAAAGGCCAATGGAGGGGTTGTTTTTGTCAGAAAAATGAGGACTCCGCTCGAGTTTGGAAGCGGGCAGTGAAGGCTGCGAAGGGGAATGATTTGATTTGTTAAAAAGGGAAACAACAAAGGGCACCCGTTGAGAGCTATCCTCGAAGATTGCAGTACTCTCCTAAAGCTATGCAATGAAAAGATCATGCACACAAAGAGAGAGAAAGGAAACAAATGTGCTGATATTCTGGCCAACATGGGTGCTAACCAAATGGACCCGTTGGTTGTTTTGATTGCTCTTCCTGGGAGGGAGAGTGACTTTGCCTTTATTATACTGGATCCTCTTTTCCAAGAGGCTCTGGACTCTTTGATATCTTCCATCTAACAAAAATAAATAAATAAATAAATCTTGAACATTCTCATTGTCATAGTTAGGGCGGGCGTTCAGATATTGTCATTGTCGTGGATGGTTCTCTCTCTCTCTCTCTGTCTCTCATAGTTGAAAGAATGGAGGTATGTAACCAACCTAGAACCTACTCCAGAGTGGTCCCAGTTGAAACTCCATCGCTAAAAAATAATAATAATAATAAGGGAAAATTATATTTAAATCTCTTCTTAGGGAATTCTAGTCGTCAAAGAAAAATTAAATATTTACAATTTTATTTAAGTCCTTCATCAGGGTATCATGTTTACTAAGGTTCATTAGTGGTATATTATTGATACGTTATGACCATTATATCCATGTTCAAAGTGGTGAAAATTTCACCTAATTTTGAAAAGTGTAGAAATTGACCAGGTTTTGAAATTCTTATCAGTAAATGATTTTTTTTTATTATTTATGACGATTATATCCCTGTTCAAAGTGGTGAAATTTCACCAAGTTTTTAAGAGTGGTGAAATTTCACCAAGTTTTGAAATTTTTTTCAATAATGCTTTTTTTGCTTATGACGATTAAACCCTGGTTTAGAGGTGCAATTTCACCATGTTTTGAAGAGGTGAAATTTCACCAAGTTTTGAAATTTTTATCAGTAATGATTTTTTTTTTCGTTTATGATGATTATACCCTTATTCAAAGTGGTTAAATTTTACCAAGTTTTGAAGAGTGGTGAAATTTCACCAAGTTTTGAAATTTTTATCAGTAATGGTTTTTTGTCATTTATGACGATTATACCTCTGTTCATAGTGGTGAAATTTCTCCAAATTTTTAAGGGAGTGAAATTTCACCAAATTTTGAAGTTTTCATCAATAATGAATTTTTTGCTTACGATGATTATACCCTTGTTCAAAGTGGTGATTTCTCCAAGTTTTGAAGAGTGGTGAAATTTCATCAAGTTCTGAAATTTTTACCAGTAACGATTTTTTTCGTTTGTGACGATTATAACACTAGTTAAAAGTGGTGAAATTTCACCAAGTTTTTAAGAGTGGTGAAATTAAAGAAATTTCTCAAAGTTTGATATTTTTATCAACATTGATTTTTTCTTATGACGATTATACCCTTGTCCAAAGTGGTGAAATTTTACCATGTTTTGAAGAGTAGTGAAATTTTACCAAATTTTAAAATTTTTATCAATAATGATTTTTTTTTTCATTTATGACCATTATACCCCTGTTCAAACTGGTGAAATTTCACCTAGTTTTGAAAAGTGAACAAATTTCACCAAGTTTTGAATTTTTATCAGTAAATGATTTTTTTTTTTGTTTATGACGATTATGCCCCTGTTCAAAGTGGTGAAATTTTACCAAGTTTATAAGAGTGGTGAAATTTCACCAAGTTTTGAAATTTTTTTCAATAATGATTTTTTTGATTATGACGATTAAACCCTTGTTTAGAGGTGAAATTTCACCATATTTTTAAGAGTGGTGAAATTTCACCAAGTTTTGAAATTTTTATCAGTAATGATTTTTTTTCGTTTATGACTATTATACCCCTGTTCAAAGTGGTGAAATTTCACCAAGTTTTGAAGAGGTGAAATTTCACCAAGTTTGAAAATTTTATCAATAATTTTTTTTTCATTTATGACGATTATACCAATGTTCATAGTGGTGAAATTTCACTAAGTTTTTAAGAGGGGTGAAATTTCACCAAATTTGAAGTTTTTATCAATAATGATTTTTTTCGCTTATGTCGATTATACCCTTGTTCAAAGTGGTGAAATTTTACCAAGTTTTGAAGAGTGGTGAAATTTCACAAAGTTATGAACTTTTTACCAGTAATGATTTTTTTTTTTTTCATTTGTGACAATTATAACCCTTGTTAAAAGTAGTGAAATTTCACCAAGTTTTAAGAGGTGAAATTTCACCAAGTTTGATATTTTTATCAACACTGATTTTTTTTCTTGTGACGATTATACCCTTGTCCAAAGTGGTGAAATTTCACTAAGTTTTGAAGAGTGGTGAAATTTAACCAAGTTTTAAAATTTTTATCAGTAATGATTTTTGTAATTTATGATGATTATACCCTTGTCTACTGTTTTGTTTTGACATCCATAAATAGAAGTAGTGAAATTTCTCCACTATTTTAAATAGTAGTCAAACAGTGGTGAAATTTCAAAACTTTTTAGGTCCCAAAATATTCTTCATAATAATACGAGCTCTAAAGCTATAACGACGTTCAATTCTAATTTTAATCTTAACAAGTTATGTTATTTTGAAGTTTCAAAGGCAAAAAGTCATTTTGTAAATATTTTTCAAGCCAAATGGACATCCCTATTGTGTCCAGAACATCGATGAACATTAGGGTAGGTCACCCTGCGTTATTTGAAGACTTTATTTATAGTAACTTATTAAAGTAAGCCACAAGAGTAATTTGGTCATTTTACGATAAATGTACTTTGTTAGGTGTCAAAATATCCGTCAAAATAATATGCGCTCATAAGCTTTGACGACGTTCAATTATGATTTAATCTTAACAAGTTATGGCCTTTTAATGTTCAAGGGCAAAATTGTCATTTTACAAATATTTTAAAGCCAAATGGACCTCGTCATTTTGTCCAGAATGTCGATAAATCTTGGGATAGGTCACCTTGTGTTATTTGAAGACTTTATTTATTTTCACTTATTAAAAGTACACTCCAAGGGCAATTTGGTCATTTTTCAAGATGTGTACTTTTTAGGAGTCAAAATATTCTTCATAATAATGTGAGCTCATAAACTTTGACGACGTTCAATTCTGGTTTAATCTTAACAAGTTGTGGCATTTTGAAGTTTCAAGGGCAAAATAGTCATTTTGCAAATATTTTCAAGCCAAATGGACCATGCCATTGTGTCCAGAATGTCGATGAACCTTGTGGTAGGTCACCTTGTGTTATTTGAAGACTCTATTTATATTAGCTTATTAAAAGTAAGCCTCGAGGGCAATTTGGTCATTTTACAGTGTATGTACTTTTTAGGTGTCAAAATATTCTTCATAATAATATGAGCTCACAGGCTTTGATGGCGTTCAATTCTGGTTTAATCTTAACATGTTATGTCATTTTGAAGTTTTAAGAGCAAAATAGTCATTTTATAAATATTTATAAGCCAAATGGACTCCGCCATTGTGTCCAGAATGTTGATAAACTTTGAGGTAGGTCATCCCGTCGTTTTATTGAAGACTCTATGTATATTAACTTATTAAAAGTAAGCCCCAAGGGTAATTTGGTCATTTTACGGTATGTGTACTTTTTAGGTGTCAAAATATTTTTCACAATAATGTGAGATCACAGGTCCCGACGACGTTCAATTATAGTTTAATCTTAACAAGTTGTGACATTTTGAAGCTTTAGGGGTAAAATAGTCATTTTGTAAATATTTTCAGGCCAAATGGACCCCGCTATTGTGTCCAGAACGTCGATGAACCTTGAGGCGCGTCACGCCGTGTTATTTTGAAGACTTTATTTGTATTAACTTATTAAAAGTAAGCTACAAGGGTAATTTGGTCATTTTACGGTATGAGGTCCTTATTGATACACATTTTTTTTAGTTGTCCTTAAATCAATACAATTACCATAAACCGTCCTTATATCTAATTGACCTTGTAACCAATATTGTGGTCGGGTCATACGGGCACCCACATTATATTGGACTGAGTCCAAAGAGGCCTAATTAGGACGCCAAATAACGGGCTTTTGGAGTCCCAAGCCTTATAGGTTTTCATGTGCTTCTATATATGCATATATATCACATGGAAAACCTAAGAGATATAATAATCTCAGCAGCCTCTCTCTATATATCACGTTAGTCTCTCTCTCTCTCTCTCTCTCTCTCTCTCTCTCTCTCTCTCCTATTCACGGTCTCTTTCTCTCTCTCCTATTCACGGTCTCTCTCTCTAAGCGTATCACCAAAGAGCTAGGGATCTAGAATGTGGCATCATCGGAGATCGCTCAAGAAGCATCTCTGCGACTGTACGAGACACAAGAGAGTGCACGGAGGCAGCAAGTTCGTGGTTCAACAAAGAGGGTTCGTAACAACACCGTTCTAACGATCCGATGAGTTATTCCGCTAGGTAAACGCACCTATATTCGTCATATATGCATGTGTGTATGCATTTTGCATTGGTATCAGAGCCTCTTGGACGTTTGTTCTCCCAAATATGAACCCAAAACAGATCCACCATTGTTAGATCATGTTTTGTGTACAAAAACTTGCAAAAGTCGTTTTCAAAGTGGGTCTACGTGTAAAACTCCAACTAATACTTTTCAAATTTTTTGGTTGGGATGTGTTCTTATATGACCATAGAGTCTACCCATAAAGTTTCATGGCCCAAATATCTCCGTAGAGGGAGAAAACACAAACCCTAATTTCTGGACTGTTAAAAATTGAGTTTTTTTTCAAACTTTGAACCACTTTTCTGGACGATTGAGATATGCAATCAGTCTGTTTTTTGGTTCAAACTTCAAGTACTCCACGAGATCTTTCCAACCATATAAAGTTTGCTGAAAACGGATCACAAACGAGTGAGATATAGGGGGTGTGGGAGTCAGGGAGTCGCCCAGCAATTGTGCTGCGTTTTAGGGTTTGCAAAGAAGGGAGATGACCCCCCGCAGCCACCCCCACGCGCTCGCCGGCGCATCTGGCGAGTGCGCCGCCACCGGCAACCTAATGGCCCCCACTCCGGCGAGTGTAGGTCCCATTTTGGGTCTATTATTTTAATATATTTTTTAAAAAAATATTCTAGTATTTATTTTAATTGTTTTATATTAAAACAGTTTCTGGTAATTAAAAATATGTTTTTAAATATTTTAAACTGTTTTTAATTGCTTTAAAATTCTGGAAAATTGTAGAAAAATATATAATTTTTTATTTTTCTTAACTTGTGGGCACAGAGTGGACCCAGAATAAATTCTTATGAAATTACTTCATTGCTTTTGGGTCTTTTATAGCATAAAAACGTGTTGTTGTACAAGTTTTAAATTGCTTAAAATACCCAAAGCATATTATTAATTCTTAGAATTAATATGTGGTGTTTTTAACACTGCTGGGGTGTTGTGGTACTGTTGCATGCCTATCTCCTATATTCATGATATTTTTGAAGCATTATATCATGTTTTTAGCCATTATTTTAATTTCTTAAAATATCCAAATATGTTTATTAATTATTGAAATTAATATTATATGGTTGGGACACTGTTTTGGGCCATGTGAGACTGCTGGGAAGATTCACTCCTTTTAAATGTTGTATTTTTTAAGGAATTTAACACATTATTGTTAAATAATTGTAGCTAAATCAATTTTACTTGATAAATTGATTTATATTGTATTTTATGCTCCCATATATTATGGAAATTTTTTGTTAATAATGAAAAATAAGTTTTTCAGGTATTTAATATTTCCATGTGGACTTTAAATTTTTTTTGGTAATTTAAAGGTCCTTAGAAAATTGGTTTTATACTAGTTTAAAACCCAAAATTATTTAAATAATTGATGAAAAATCTAGGATTTTTCATAGTTCTTCCTTGGTTTATGGGAGCTATCCGATGCTGCAAATTTATTCTTATTGCAACTTTTAGAGGCTCATTGCATTACTGGTCATATTTAAAATCTGATGTTTGTGATTGATTGACCCTATGACCTCTAATTCCTCCTCCTTAAGTGGAGTGACGGATGAGTCCATTCATTTTTTAAATAAGATCACATGAGTGCTTGTAATGTGTGATTAATACATTTTAATCTGGCTTAAATGAATGGACAATAATTGACAATTTATAGTGCTTGTGTCCTCACGATGTATGTTTAAGGTTGTTCTTGTATATGTTTATAAACAAAGCATCCTTGTTTTTTTGGACTATAAATGTAATGGGAGGACGAGAGTTTTGTATTGGAAAAGCTATTTTGTAAAGGGATGGTTTTCTTTGTTTATATATCATAAACTTGAATTACCTTAACATGAGCTCTACATTGTCAATTTGGACCCATGTGGGAATCCTGCGCAATTTTTGTTGTATGGCGCACTTATATATATTGTGGATGATCTTAGATAGGTTAAAGAACCATCTAATTGATATTTATTTTTAAAATCAATTATAAAAGTTTTTTTCTTGATTTACAAAATTTAGGATTTGATTAATAAGCAATAGCAAGTTTTTTGGTCTTAAAATTGTAAAAAGGGGAAATATCGATTATAATTGGATTTTTTAAAAAACTTTTATGAAATGTGCAAGTAATAACGTCAAAAACTTTTGCGCATGTTTTTTGAATGTAGAAATGGCTTCAAAGCAAATTGTCGCTGAATTGAACAAAGATAACAAGTTTAATGGGAAAAACTATGTCGCATGGCAACGTAAAGTAACCCTACTATTGACTGAGGAAGAACTACTTCCCCATCTAACCCAGTCAATGGTCCAACCCGAATTGCCAGAAAATAGGCCCATGGCCCAATATCACCGAGACCTTGAAACCTATAATGAATGGGTCAAGAAGGATCATCACACACGCAATATATTGTTAAGCAGCATGAATGATGACCTTCTTGCCGAGTATTTCCAATACTCCAGTGCCAAGGAATTATGGGACCAGCTGAAATTTGCTTTTGGTGGAACATCAACCACTAGGCTCAGGAGCCTGGTGTTGAAATTCGAGGTGTATAGGAAAGATCCCAAGCAATCGATGACTGAACATCTTAGAATGATGTTTGGTATGATTCGAGATCTTGGTGCTACTGGGAACATCCTCACTGATGAACAACATATTCAAGTGGTGATTCGGTCACTGCCTGAAACTTGGGTCCATATGAAGCAAATTTTGACACATAATGAAAATATTAAGAACTTTGCTGATATATCTAAACATATGGAGCTGGAAGCGGAGCGCCAAGAGGCAAACCGTATTACTACACTCATGGCGAGAACTTCCATCAGTGGAGGTGAGCGCCGGGCTAGTGGGTCCAAACGTAATGCCAAAGGTAAAAGGGCTCAAAAAAAGGGTGGGGCTAATAAGTTAGCTCCAAAGGCTGATAAACCAAAGAAGCGTAGGGGTAAGTGCGTTGGCAAGAAAAATGCTTCCAAATCAAAGTGCTTCAACTGTGGAGGATTGGGACACTTCGCTCGTGAGTGCACTGAGCCGAAGAAGGTAACTTTCCCACCCAACTCTCTATATACTTTTGTGAGTTCTTATGCCCTAATCGCTCATTCTCTCCATGATTAGATTGCAGATACAGGAGCAACAAGGCATGTGACCAGAGATCGAGGGGGGTTCGTAGATTATCATAATATTCCAAGTGACACCAATAGGGTATACATGGAACGACACTTGTGAAGAAGCAGCGGGAGTAGGTTCATACAAACTTCATTTGCGCATCGGGTGCACATTACTTCTTCATGATGTGCTCTACGTACCCGGAATCCAATATAATCTATTCTTAGTCTTAGCACTTCTTGATTTAGGTTTTATTTTTCAGTTTGGACATGATAAGTTGGATATTGTTTTGGATGGTGTTACTTTTGGATATGGTTTTTTTATGGAATAATCTATTTAAAATTGATCTGTTTGATTCCATTTCCTCTACTTCTTTAGTTGCTGATTCAAATAGAAATATTGACTCTGTAACATGGCATGCTAGACTTGGACACATAGGACATGATAGGATGACTAGATTAGCTCGAGAAGGCCTTCTAGGCCCACACGCTAAGGTTAACTTACCTACGTGTGAGTCTTGCCTAGCAGGAAAAGTATGCCGTAAGCCTTTTAGTAAGGCTAAAAGAGCTACCCATGCATTAGAACTAATACACTCAGACATATGTGGACCAATGAATGTGAAGGCATGTCATGGCGCCTCTTATTTCCTTACTTTTATCGATGACTACACGCGATATGGATATGTCTATCTGATTTCTCACCGCTATGAAGCTCTAGATTGTTTCAAACACTTTGTAATAGAGGTTGAGAATCAGCAAGAAAAGTCCCTAAAGACTTTTTGAACAGACAGAGGACGCGAGTACTTATCTGATCAGTTCAAGGAACTGTGTGAGGAAAAGGGGATACGCAGACAGCTCACTATTCCTGGAACTCCGCAACAAAATAGTGTTGCAGAAAGAAGGAATAGAACACTTCTAGATATAACTAGATCTATGATGGCGCAAGCTAACCTCCCAATATCATTCTGGGGGGATGCACTCTTAACTGCTACCTACATACTTAATAGAGTGCCTTCACAGTCAGTTCCTTCCACCCCCTATGAGCTATGGAAAGGCAAAAAGCCCAATTTGGAGCATTTGTGCCCGTGGGGCTCATCAGGATATGTTCACAATACTTCCCATAAGCATGGGAAACTAGGCTTGAGAGATAGAAATCATATCTTCATAAGATATTCTGACAGCTCAAAAGGATATGTTATGTATGGTGAACATCTGGATGGAGGAATGACAGAGATTGAGTCACGTGATGTTGATTTCATGGAGAATGACTTCCCCAATATCAGCGACGCTAAGAGAGATCTTGACCTCTATGAGATGGAGGATGTTGGCCCAAATGTGGAAACCTTAGAGGGGGGGTGAATAAGGTTTTAGCGGAAATTAACCTTTTAAAAAACTTAATTGCAAATTAAACACAATCACAAGCAATTAAGTAAAGAGAGAAGGGAAGAGAAACTTGCAAACCGATTTTTCAAGTGGTTCGGCAATCGCACCCCGCGGCCTACGTCCACCCCTCAAGAACACCTCTTGAGGATTCCTTTACTCCGATCTACTTCACGGGTGTAGACCAAACCGTTTCCCGGAGCACTTACGGGTGTGCACCAAACCGTTACAAGAGCCTTCAATCTCTCCCAAAGAAGAAACCTCTTCTTTGCAATCAAGGGTTACTAACCCTTACCCTTTACAAATTGAATTGAATACAAATGATAACTCTCTATGTAGAGTGGATAATACAATTAAAGCTCACTACAATTTACTCTCAAAGAAATACAAATCAAGAACTAGAGCAAATTGATAAACTCACACAACTAGGGCTCAATTGTGAATGATTAAGAATCAACAAGTTGTGTGATTGAAATAGATGTTTTCCAATGGATTCATCAACATAAAATGGTGTGGGAAAACATGTATTTATAGGCCAAGAAAGATTATAGCCGTTGGTGGCAAGTTTGGTAATTAAAAGCCCCTTTAAAAACTAGCCGTTATGCCTTTTCAGGTCGCTTCAGTCGACTGGAACGTGAAGCAGTCGACTGGTCCTTAAAGAAGTCGACTGAGATGTGTTTACAGAGGGTTCTGTTAGCATTCTGCTCACTTCGGTCGACTGCATCGGGCCCTCAGTCGACTGCCCCTCCCTGTTTCACAGCCTGACACATCTCCACTAAAATGGCCATAACTCCCTCTACAAAAATCGGATTTGCTATCCGTTTGATGTTTTGGAAACTAGATTCAAATACCTTTCCAACCATATAAAATTCAACACTTAATTATTTTCCAATTGGTTGGGGCATTGCTTTAAAGATGACCCATTTAAAATTTATTTCCAAAACTTTAACTTTTAGAGTTTGTTTGAGCCCCTATGAGTGTGAGATTAAGATGCCTTACAATGATGGTCCTAGACTTCAACCAAGGATAAAATATCTTCAAGTCTTCAAGCTTGATCCTTGTTGAGCTCCTTGTAATCTTGATCTACATCAATTAAATCTCATGCACACAAAGATGTTAATACATTGATACAATATTGATACATGAGATTATATATGAGCATGAAAATGACTATGATAATAACAAAGAATGAAACAATATGAATCATGTAATTATCATAGCATATTTGACATCATCAAAACATAATTAAATATGCCTTAATATACCTTAAGGCTAACAGAGGATGTTGAAGACGTCGTACCATCTTTAGGTGAGAGTGGGGAAATTGACATTCCACTTCCAGTAATCGCTGAAAATGGTACTAGTCTTCAGCCGAGTGGGAGTACACCGCTAAACACTAGTGGGAGTATACCAGACAGTGGGAGTACACCACTGGACATTCAAGATTCTCAAGTAGCACACCGCAGAAGAAGATGAGGAAAAGTTCCACATTGGCGTTTTGATATTGAGGAAGAAGCTCTCATGTGTACAGTAGATGACGATGAGCCTGCTTCCTATAAGGAAGTGCTTTCTTCTGCTGCCAAATCTCAGTGAATGGTTGCTATGCAAGAGGAGATGAGCTCTATGGACAAGAATAAAGTCTGGGAGTTAGTTGAAATTCTGCCTGACCGTAAGACCATTGGAAACAAGTGGGTTTTCAAAGTCAAGCGTAAGGCAGATGGATCAATTGACAAGTATAAGGCGCGCCTAGTGGTGAAAGTTTATACCCAATGAGAGGGTATAGACCATGGAGACACGTTCTCCCCTATGGTGAGATTTGCCTCCATACGCCTTATCCTGGCGATCGTCGCATATTTAGACTTAGAACTTTTCCAGATGGATGTCAAAACTGCATTTCTCAATGGAGAACTAGACGAAGAGATCTATATGGATCAACCCGTTGGTTTTATAACCAAAGGGAATGAGCGCAAAGTGTGCCGTCTCAAGCGATCTATTTATGGACTCAAGCAATCGTCAAGGCAGTGGTACTTGAGGTTCCTTGATTCAATCACCTCATTCAGTTTTGAGATGATTGAGGAGGATCACTGTGTGTACATCAGACAATCCAAGAAGAGTATTCTGATTCTATCTTTGTACGTCGATGACATCCTTTTAGTTGAAAATGACACGAGTGCCATTGTCGCCACTAAAGAGTGGCTGTCCTCTTAGTTTGAGATAAAGGACATAGGTGAGGCCAACTATGTGTTGGGAGTTAAGATTGTGAGAGATCGATCAAAGAAACTTCTGTGTTTGTCACAAGAGACTTACTTAAAGAAGGTTCTTGAGCGTTTTCACATGAATAACTCAAAACCCATCGACACTCTAGTTGATAAGGCATTCCACTTGACTTTAGATTATTGTCCCAAGAATGAAGAGGAAAAGGAACAAATGTCCAACGGGCCATATGCATCTGCGATAGGGAGTCTAATGTACGCTATGTTGTGTACTCGTCCAAACATCTACTATACGGTGGATCTAATTAGTCGTTACCTGAGTAACCCTGGTCCATATCACTGGAGAGCAGTGAAGCGGATCCTGCGATACATTCGCGGGACTATGGATCTTGCCCTTTGTTATCATGGAAGAGATTTGAAGCTAAGAGGATATAGTGATGTTGATTGGGCTAGCGATAAAGATGAACGCAAGTCCACTTCTGGCTACGCATTCACACTAGGAGGTAGAGCAATCTCTTGGTGTAGCAAGAAGCAGTCATGCATTGTACTATCCACGATGAAGGCAGAGTATGTGGCTTGTTCGGCAGCTGTTCAGGAAGATGTCTGGTTGAGGAGGTTTTTGCGACGCCTAGGCTCTTCGCCTCATGGGGATGAAGCAGTTCTCATTTACAGCGATAGCACATCAGCCTTGGCCTATGCAAAAGACCCCAAATACCAATGGAAGTCAAAGCACATAGACATCTGTCATCACTACATTCGAGATATGGTTGCGCAAGAGGAAGTTGTCTTGAGGCATATCTCCACTGACAGCATGGTGGCTGATCCATTGACTAAGCCTATTGCCAGAGATGTTTTCCTATCCCACATTAGTAGCATAGGACTTCGTAGGATTTGATATGCTTAGACACTTGTATTGGATTTGACATTATTATCCTTTTTATTATCCAATTAATAATAAACTTGTTGATTTCCATATATATAATTATTGTATGAATGGAATGAATGCACATTTCTAATATGTCACCAGACTCAAATTGACCTGCTTACACGGGTGATTCACCTTGGCGCCAAGATACCGAACTAGGACATGCGTGTCCATGGCGCTTAGATGGCGAGCAAGATGAGACATTTGTGTTCATGGCGCTTAGATAGCTAACTAGGACTTGTGTGTCCATAGCGCTTAGAAAGCGAGCTTGAACACATATATCTACACAGTATAAGGATAGCGAGCTAGATATAAATCCTATTATTTCTATATGTCGCCTTAGACGGATCTAAGATGAGACCTTTACATTTGGTTGAACATAGAGATATCC
Source organism: Hydrangea macrophylla (assembly GCA_033977485.1). Lineage (NCBI taxonomy): Eukaryota > Viridiplantae > Streptophyta > Magnoliopsida > Cornales > Hydrangeaceae > Hydrangea > Hydrangea macrophylla. The sequence goes on along the minus strand of CM066992.1, from coordinate 50,782,483 downwards.
CACGACTCTATGTAGCCTGTTTACAGCCGAATGTGAGTTTTCAGACGGGCGCTACGAGGAGCAACTGTGCTGGAGACTCAGGTTAGACGTTTTGTGTAACGTCTATACTAAGATTCGTATGGCATTACTTGTTTTTCCAAACACAGAGTGACATGCCCATTTTTATGGAAGAACGCCATAGCATACATATCATACTATATGTGCTTTTGCGATCGATTGTGGAGCAGTGAATGGATTCCTCTTCATTGCTGTGTGAGCCATGGAGCATATCTAAGACATTGGTTATCCTATAAACTGGTTGCCTTCACGACTTGAGACTATGTCACGAAGAGGACGCTTGATGACAACTGTTTTAGCATGCTATCCTAGAACGAAGAATTAATTCCGTTCTATGGGGCGTGTCTGGGCAAGCGATTAAGTTAGTCAGATTGACATGTGGGCTCAGGGAAGACTATTCAATAACATACCATGTTTTGTGACTCATTAGCAGGCCTGCGACAATCGTATTTTGCTACTGATATGTCATGAGTACACTACATTGAGGTGGTGCAGCAATTCTTTTCACCGAGGGATTGAGAATGCTGTGTCTGGTGTGGTTGAATCGTCTAAGGCATACACGAAAAGCTTCCGAGTGATGTGTCTTGCTGGTTATGGTGATGATTTGGCATTACATTCCTGTCGCTGTACTTTCTTTTCGTAAGGTCACACGTTCTATTTCCCTATATGAAGAGTTGAGAAGTTTCGTTGTGTTGAGAGATTGGTTTTTGTACCAACCCTATGTGGGTGAGTGGGAGATGTAACCAATATTGTGGTCGGGCCATACGGGCACCCACATTATATTGGACTGGGTCCAGAGAGGCCTGATTAGGATGCCAAATAACGGGCTTTTGGAGTCCCAAGCCTTATAGGTTTTTATGTGCCTATATATATATGCATATATATCACATGGAAAACCTAAGAGATATAATAATCTGAGCAGCCTCTCTCTATATATCATGTTAGTCTCTCTCTCTCTCTCCTATTCACAGTCTTTCTCTCTCTCTCTAAGCGGATCACCAAAGGGCTAGGGATCTAGAACGTGGCATCATCGGAGATCGCTCAAGAAGCATCTCTGCGACTGTACGAGACACAAGAGAGTGCACGAAGGTAGCAAGTTCGTGGTTCAACAAAGAGGGTTCGTAACAACGCCGTTCCAACGATCCGATGAGTTATTCCGCTAGGTAAACGCACCAATATTCGTCATATATGCATGTGTGTGCATTTTACAAACCCTAATAATAATCTTGCTAGGAATAAAATGAATTCCTAAACTTTTTATCTCGGCAATGCATAATATATATATATATATATATAAACTTGGGAGATTTGGTGTAAGGCTCCTAAGGTTGGGCTAAATTGGACTAAAGGACAAGCCATAATCAAAAACCCATATAAGAACACACTCTAAAAAAACTTTCCCTCCCAAAGTCTTCTAAAATTTAAACTTTCCCTCTTAGTCCTATAAATTTTAAATTTCACTCTAAATGGCAAAATTTCCCATGGAACCCTAAGAGACCACCACCACCATCTCTCTTCTCTCTCTAACTTTTTCTCTCCTCCTCTCTCCATAGCCACTACCATCACAACCACAACCATCGGAGCCATCCTCACCGTCGCCAGAGCCAGAGCCGGAGCCGGAGTCGGAGCCGTCGCCGAAGCCGTCACCACTACCACCAACTCTCTTCTCTCTCTAACTTTCTCTCCTCCCCCTCCATAGCCACCACCACCACCATCTCTCTTCTCTCTCTAACTTTCTCTCTTCTCTTCCCTCCATAACCACAAGTATTGTGATCACTACCACCGGAGCTGCCGCCACCACCTTCGGCCACCACTACTATGGCCACCAACACCACCGCACCACCACAGATCTAGATCTAGATCGCCACAACCACCAACACCATTGCCACTACCACCGCCAGCCACCACCACTAATACAAATCTCCACGACCAACTGATCTTAAGAGAAATTTCTCTTAAGATGGTCAAAATTGTTGAGTGAAATTTCACTTAGTTTTCTTCATCTGATTTCTTCAAATTTTGTTGTTGATAGTGAGTTTTCAGCAATTTCGTGGTGGATGTTATGATTTTGTTTGATGATTTCAATCATTTTTCTAAGAGGAGTTGTGAATTGTAGGTGGAATGATAGGTAATGATCTCCGGAGGTGCTAGTGGCGGTCGCCGGAGGTCATCGGAGGTCGCCGGAGATAGTAGTGGTGGTCACCGGAGGTGGAAGTGGTGGTGGTTGAAGGCTAAGCATGGGTAGTAGCAATGGTGGCTAGGGTTTGATAGTAAGGTTAGATGAAGAAAATGAGGATATTTTGGTCCAAAAAAAAATAGGAGTAAAAACCAAGTTGTTTTATTAAGTGTCCTACATTCCACTTTAGCTTGTCTTAATACCATTTTCACCAATTTTCCCTAAAAACTTTGGTCCTAGTCTTGAAATTGTTTCATGTGATTCAAAATTGACCATTCTTGAAATTGTTTGACAAAGTTTAACAAGCGCATCTGCTAGATATTGGATATAGAGAATGGTTCATTTTATTTTATTTTTTTAATGAAACCAAACTTTATTAAAAGATCAAGGGGAAACATCCCTATCAACAAAAGCCTAGATGTGAGGGGGACCTTGTCCATCCATACAATCAAAGGAGTTGGTTAATTTTGGAATCACATAAAACAATTTTGAGACTTACCAAAGTTTATATTTTGTTTTTCCTTCCTTTTTTTATTACCTATTTGGTTCATGAATTTATTAGTTAAAAAAATAATATAAATAAATAAATAAATAAATAAAAGGCGAACGAAAAATTAAATTTCTATTATATTCTTCCAGGTTTAAATAACTGTTGGAAGATATGAAAAAATCCCATATTTTATTGTAATCTCATTAGTTATGAAATGGTTTTATTTTATATAATTAGGATGTAAATCCCATGATTTATGGGATGAGATATGATTTGATTTGATATCATCTCTATCTCCACCCTATATATATGGGTGTGAGTCTTGTAATCAAAGTATCAATTAAGAGAATACAATATGTAGTCGTTTAGGCATCTCTCGTCTTCTCCTCTTTCTTTTACTTTTCTCTACAATTCTATTTTTCTACTTGGTATCAGAGCCACTTTCCTTGGTTTTTTGACCGCTTCTGCTATTATCACCCAATAACGAGAGCCATTCTTTGCCTATCTCATATTTTCTGGTTTCTCTTTCTGGTTCCGCACCATGGTCACCCTTTTCAATCTTCGATTTTGATTTACATTGCTACCTTTAGTTTGAGGGGGAGTGGTAAATATATTATGGTGACCGATATTTCCGTTTTTTCGGTGACTTCCATTTTTCCGTTACAACTAGTGTTCTTTGGGCCTGTCTGGTAATTTATTGTAGATGGTATTTTCCCACAATAACACCCTTTATTGGTGAATGATATTTTCCACCCTTACCCATTTGTTTGAATAAGACGTTGGCCTCTCTCTTTGGTGATATTTTGTGGTTGATATTTCCCACATTCTCATCTTTTATTGGTGGATGATTTCTCCACCATTGCTCGCTTGTTTGAACAAGAAGTTGGTCTCTTTAATTGGTGATTTATTGATTGTTTCTCGCAATCTCACCATTTCATTGGAGGATAGTATTATTCACCCTTGCCCATTTGATTGGGCGGTCTTTGCGATTGTAATAATATCTTTAAGTTGGACACTTCATCTAGTATTCGTGCGCCAATTTAAGGGGGAGTGTTGGAAGATATGGAAAATCCCATATTTTATTGTAATCTCATTAGTTATGAAATGATATATTTTTTTATATGATTGGGATGTAAATCCCATAATTTATGGGATGGGATATACTCTATCTCCACCCTATATATATGAGTGTGAGTCTTGTAATCAAAGTATTAGTTAAGAGAATAAAAAATGTAGGACATCTCTCGCCTTCTCCTCTTTCTTTTACTTTTCCCTACAATTCAGTTTTTCTACAATAACCATTAATTTTAGTTCATCATAGGTGATACGTATAAAAATATTCAACTAATGAGAGCAATACTTCGCGACTACATCAGAGAGCACCAGGCTATCGAGGGACGGGTCATGTTGTTTCCAAGGAGGAAAGCCAACATGATCCCGACCGGTATGTCAAGTTCCACAGAACCCAACCCATGGTTCGGGAATGTAGCCCAGTCACGGCTCGTGACTGGCGCATCCTAGCCAGGCCCAGAACAAGATCCAGAACCTTCTAGACAGTTTCCTAGGTCAACTAGAAGACTAATGGAGTTTATGGATAGTTTTCTAATCCCATTAGGGAAGTCGTGTGATTTGTGTCAATCAAACCTAATCAAATTGCATTGCCTTATCGATGTAGTTTCCATGTATGACAAGTTCTCTTGCATGTATAAAAGAGACCCCTCACCCCCTTAGTGGGGAGAGATTATTCATTTTTTACATAGTACACACATAGCATCCTTATTAGCTAGCCGGCCAATCTCTGGTAGTTCCAGTCTCTTGTCAGCTCACCAAAGGTCGCCGACCACTTTACAATATAGTGAAAGTGCTCAGATACACCCGTAGACGTAGGTCTCTTACTTAACATGGCTGAATAACACTCGTGTACGGGTTTATCATAATTCATTTATTTTGTCATGCATGATAATGTGATGTGATGTGTATCGTGGCACATGTGTGAGTGAGTTATAGCAAATGGTGTGTTTCGGACGGAACGGGTCAGAATTTCCTCTTTCGGAAATTATATAGGTGTTCCAATTTCTGTTCTGATTTTTTCGGAATTTCATTTTCCTTTTTGATTTTGGAATTTCAGAATTTTCGAAAATTTTCTGAATCGGAATTCTTCGAAAATTTCATAATAAAAAATTTTCATAATTTTTGGAATTTTCATAATACAAATACTATTGAAAGGGTAAGTCATGCTTTTATAGAGAGTCCCTACTCTTTCCTTTCTCTTCTTATTCGATGTGGGACAAACAAGTCCACATTCTTCCAAATTTGCATAAAATATTCGATTTTTTTGGAAATATTTTTGGAATTTTAGAATTCTCAAAACAATTCCAATTCTGATCCGATTTTTTTTTTTTTTAGAATTTTGAAATTCAGTTTTTGTTGCCAAAATCGAAATTTTTCGGGTCGGAATCAAAATTTTCATTCCAAATGACACCCTCTGAGATAGTGTAGAATGGATGTTTTGATGTTACGAAGTCTCTCCAAGTTTGAGACGGTCATTGTGGAATACCCTAAATGTTTATCTGAAAGTAAATGTTTACCTTTGTATTTCACCATCTGTATTATTATGTGGTTTAGAATTTACTTCTGACGTTAGTTTAGTATTCTTGTGAGGATAAATTAACACGCTACATAATTGGTAGGCTAACTAGTAATTTCGTAAAACCACGTGGGATCGCATTTTAGCAACCAAACGGAACTTAGTGAAAAAAGTAATTTAGATATTTACTACTAGGGGTGCTAAATCGAAGGTTTAAGACCTTGAGGGGAGCTAAATTGTATTTGGAAAAATAAAAACTATATATACTAAAGTGCGAGATATTTTTAGTATACAAACCCTAATTGACTTCTAGAAAGGAGGAGAGAGGCGAGACAAAAAGAGGGATTTCAATCTTCGAGCTTGCGACGCACTTATACGGCGATCCGTTCATGGACCAAAATACTTTATCGGATATTCAGACTCTTTAAGGTAAGACTGTCGTTTTGATACCCATTAGGGCTCGTTTGGATAAGTTTTCTAAAAACTCGTTTTCTAGAATTTTCTTAAAAAGATGATAATCGAACTTTTGATCCATAGGAATCGTATTAGACTAACTTCTACATGTTCCTCGTGATCAGGTTTTTCCTTGGAACGGAATTTAGGAGCATTAATCGGAGGTGAATGATTCAATTATATGTTTTGGAATGATTTCTTGACATGTATTCATGTTTCGTATGAAAAGCATGTTTTCAATTCATAGCTTGATGTTGTTTTAGTTCATATTGGGCGATTGAATTGATAAGTAGGCCTAATCGCACGGTGAAATATGTGACTTATGTCGAAAGTACGGTGAAATGTGTTTTGAGCATGTTTAGTTGCTATTTAGGTCAAAGGAGTGCGTGAAGCCATCGTTGTGGAGTTGTTCTGGGCATGAGGTCGCACGTTTGAAGAAAAGAAACGTGGGTTCTTACCTAGTCGCGTGGACTTATTGTCGAAGATTCACAGACTAGGAGTGTGGACCATACACGTGAGACTCCGGAGACTAGTATGAAATGTAGTGATGTGAATACGAGCATGTTTATCATTCATGTGCATCGTTGATTTATTTACTAAGCATTAGCTTAAACAAATCGATATATGTATGGTTATTTAAATAACCATTGCAGGGTTAATGCCAGCGAAGAATCAGTGAGGTGATCATGGGATGTCGGGAGTTCACTTAGAAGGCGATTCATCATGATTATCTTGTAGTTTTGTAATCGAATGTTGTTTAGCTTGTTTTGTAAGAAACTTGTAATAGAATTGGATAATAGCCTTATACATGTTCTTGTTTCCATTCCAAATATTTAACAAGCTTTTGAAACAGTGTGGGTTGATATGGTTTGGTTTGGGTTGGTTTTCTTTTGGTTAAATAGGTACTGTTTTATTAGAGGCGTTTGTCACAGAAGCGCCGAGAATTAACGGTGTTTATTATGGAAGAGCCAGTAATTAACGGCATTTTGCGAAAAACGGCGGCAATTGAATACGGTCTATTGGAGGATGGGCTATGCTGTCATGCCCCAGAGAAGTAAAAATAGAGAAAATAAATTCCTTTTTGGTCCTGTAGTCCCGTGACTGGCGAATAACTGCATTGTCATCTACTCAAACCAATAAACACAACGATAGGGAGGATGTTATTCATAGAACATATCTTATTAAAATAATTAGAGGCTACAACAGAAACTTACAGGTCGCAGTCTACTAAAAACTATTAAAGCATTTGGCTTATAGTTTGAAGCCTACAACAAATATTAATAGAAGTATAACAGATATACAAACTAACTATTACAAAGCGGCACGTCTTCGTCTTCAAGCCTGCAGTTCCAAGTCCGGCGAAACATCAATCTCCCATCCTTACTACTCACAAAGCTCTTTGGAATGTCCATGGCATAAACACTGTCAGCTTTGAAAACAAAGCTGAGTGAGTACATTCTCCTCACCCGTTACTCTTCAGCATCTTAAAATGCAGCAGTTAATCTCTTATCAATAACATCTCTCACGAACATAGCAGAGGTATTATTAAACTATACATGTAATCAAAGATAACAGAAATCGTATCAAGTGAAGACAAAGATAAAGATCATGGTATAATATCTCATCATGCTTCTCAATGTCTAGCATTACCACATCCATGCATGTAACCCATCATTACCAATCCATGCATGTAACCCATGCAACTACCCCATGCATCTATCTTTACATCGGATGCTGAATCCATAACTAAACCATCATCTATTCTATCCATACCCATATACATATTCATACTCGTATCTATATTCTTATTCTCATCCGTATCATCCGTATCTATATCCATACAAACATTTTTAGATTGAAATTCTTATATTTTCTTTGTTTGTAAATCTATGGCTTGTTCAAGTGGAATGCTAATTAGAGGATAAGATGTTATGACATTTGGACTTTGCTCGAGTAAATAGGGTAATAGTTGTGAAGGTTTGGTTATAGCAAAGATTTGAAGTTGGAATCCATAATGACACTTTAAGAGGTATTGAATGAATGGCGATATATTGATGACTTGGTTGATGAAGTCGAAAGGGAAACTGATGCCAAAATGATAGTTATAGATATCGAGGGTTACCATTAGGGGCATAGCTTAGAAGGGAAGCGTTGACATATGGTAAGAAATAGAAGGAAGTTTGAGCGTGTAAGTATTACACAAAGGTTTCATGGTTGGAAAAGATAAGTGATTGAATTTCGAAGGTATCCAATAATTGGTTGAAGAATCAATGTATTCATGGAATATGTACGGAAGTTCATACTCGATTATAGTTCCGTTCGAGATATGGAATCAGAAGAAATTGCTAAACGGTTCGAGACGATTTGTAAGTAACTATAGGTCGGAGAGAAAGAAAAATGAGGAGAGATGACTCATTTTCTCAGTTTGCGTATTGAAGTTTGTGATTTCAGAAAAAGGTACGATAGAACGAGTATGGGATATTGTAGAGCAATCTATTATCATAAAGGAATGAGCATGTTCTACTTGAGTCTTGATATTCTTACTCGGGAGAAAAGTTGATCGGTTATATGTGTTCAATTTGACACCTTAAATGGATATAGAAGGGGTTTAGAAGAGTTATTCTCTTTACAAACTCGAGGATTTATTTTCCTCATGAGTTGTGAAATCGTAATGGGAGATGAAAATTGTGAACAAAAAAAGACAAGGATTGGGAAGCATGTGGGAGAAGTCATGCTAGGAGACGGCGTAAGTTTGGGGACAAACATTTTTTAAGCGGGAGAGAATTATAAGACTCGTAATTGCGTTATTGCATTTCATTACATTGTCATGCTTGATAATGTGATGTGTTGTGCATTTGAGGCACATGTGAGAGTGAGTTTTGACTCACGAGTCGATTTGTGTGTCTGTGTAAGAGAACCCTTTGAGACTATGTAGAATGAGTGTTGTGATGTTGTAACGTCTCTCCAAGATTGAGTCGGTCATTGTGAAATACCCTAAATGTTTACCTGTGTATTTCACTATATGTATTATTTTATGGTTTAGAATATATTTCTGATGTTAATTCTAGTATCCTTGTAAGGACGAATTAACATGCTACTAATTTGGTAGGCTAATTAGCAATTTCGTAAAATCATGTGAGACTGCGTTTTAGTCAGCAAACAGAACTTAGTGAAGAAAACTAGTAAAGTTGGATATTTACTACTAGGGGTGCTAAATCGAAGGTTTAAGACCTTGAAGGGAGTGAAATGATATTTTAAGAAGTTTTGGTTATAAATACAAGGGTGAGATATTTTCAAGTTGCAAAATCCAAATTGACTTCTAAAGGATAAGAGAGGAAGAGAGAGAAAAGAGAAATCTGATCTTCGAGCTTGCGACGCTCATTTTCGGTGACCGTTCGTTGATTAAAATATTTTATTGGATGTTCGAACCCCTCGAGGTAAGACCGTCGTTTTGATATCCATTAGGCCTTGTTTGACTAAGCTTTCCAAAAACTCATTTTTCTAAAATTTTTCTAAGAAAAATAATAATCGGATTTTTGATCGATAGGAATTGTACTAGATGGGCTTCTGCACATTCTTTGAGCTTGGGTTTTCTTTGGATCGTATTTTAGAAGCGTAAATCAGAGGTGAGTGATTCAACTATGTGTTTTGGAATGATTTCCTGACATTTATTCATGTTTTGTGTGAAAAGCATGTGTTAGTTTATAGATATATATTGTATAGTTCATATTGGGCGATTATATTGATAAGTAGGCCCAATTGTATGGTGAAATGTTTTGATTATGTCGATAGCACGGTGAAATGTATTTGAGCATGTTGAGTTGCTATTTGTGTCAAAGGAGTGCGTGTATCAAGCCATCGTTGTGGAGCCGTTATAGGCATAAGCTCGTGCGTTTGAAGAAAAAAAAACGTGGGTCTTACCTTTTCGCATGGACTTATCGGCGAGGAGTTGCGGATTAGGAGTATGGAATGTACACGTGGGATCTCCGGAGACTAGTATGAAATGTAGAGATGTGAATGCGAGCATATTTGTCATTCTTGTGCATGGTTGTTATATTCACTAAGCGTTAGTTTAAACAAATCGAATATGTATGGTTATTCAAATAACTATTTCAGGTGTTAATGCCGGCGAGGAATCACAGAAGTGAGCACATGGGTTTGGGAGTTCACTTAGGAGGCGACTCATCACGTACATCTTGTAGTTTTGAATTAAAGATGTTGTAATAAGGTTCTTATGGCCTTTTGGCTATGTTTAACTTGGATTCATAGAACGGATTCGTAAATAGATAGGAATCTTTTGTAGTAACGTTTTAGTCATGCTATAATACGGTTAGGATTACTTTGGAATGAGTTTGGAGTGTGTGTTTGGTCCCTAGATAATTTCAGAAAGCTTTTAACTTGGGGAATTTTGCAGAATGCCTTGTTGCTAGAAAACAGTCGACTGGTTTGTGTGTACAGTCTACTAGACCCCTTTCGTGAACGAGACACACTGCATTAGGTACAGTCGACTGGTCCCCCGACACAGTCGACTGGTTTATGTTTTCAGGGGTTACCTTTCTGTTTTCTTGGAGTTCAGTCGACCGGACTGTACAATCACTGGGAATTTGGCACCCAGTCGACTGGATTATGTTTCAAAAATCAAACTTTTTGCCGGATCAGTCTCAGTCGACTGGGCACGAGATGCAGTCGGCTAGACTCCTGGTTTTAAAAATGATTTCTTTATTTTTCCACTGCGTAATCTTAAACTAAATTTTTGTGAACGTTAATGAATTGGTTTAGCCACGATAGCGTGCCACAGGCTCCGGTTCTGCTATTGTGGGACCGGGCTGTGACACCAATTGATTGGTGTTAATGGCAATCGATTGGACTGCATCTTTTTCATCAAAACGTCTGGTTTTATTATAAAAACATGGGGGATCCTCTTCTTCTTTCATGCACGTTGTTAAACACATATAATCATCCCAAAACACCTCCTTGACTCAGTCAATGAACTCACCTTGTCCCGGCGTCCCGGGCTCGGCGGCAGCTATGGTGCGTTCTCTCTGTCCTCTCCTTCTTCTATGTCTTTCTCCTTCTCTCTGCTCTCCTTTTCTATTCTTCTTCTTCCTCTTTTTCTTCATCTTCTTCTTCTTCTTCTTCTTCTTCTTCTTCTCTTCTAACCCAAGAGGGTATATATATAATACACACATATTCAGTTAATATAGGACATACATACATACACCCAACCTCTCTCTCTAAAGCACACACACCTAACCAACCATATATGTATATAAGGGGAGGGGTATATATAAAGGAGGGGAAACAAACCACAACCACACAAACTAGACGTGGTGACCAAGTTCTACCTATTGTCAATCGAATGGGACCAGGTGGCAACCGATTGGTATTAGGTATTATGAGGGTAATCGATTGGACAAGAGGGCAATCAATTGGTATGGTTCCATGTCATGGATTCAGGTCGGCAGGGTGGCAATAGATTGGGAACCAAAAATGGCTATCGATTAGAAAAATTGGCCAATCCATTAGAGTCACAAACTCCCCAATGGCTAGGAAAGTACTAAGGGTATATATATATTCGAAATATAGGGTATTACATCTATTCAGACCCCATTCGACCGGTCAAACAGAGCAGTTCGATCGGTCGAAATGCCGCCTGCCTATATCTTTAATCTCCATCTTCCAATGATCGGAACAACTTCTAATTAAGTATGGGGGTACCTTTGGGGACCCTTTGACCTACGAAAATGTTACTTTTGAAAACAAAACTCGATAAGGCAAGTTTGGGAACGCATTTTATATAACCTTCGAGAAACTATTTGGAAGTTGGATTTCTTGGAGCAAAACTTTTAATAAGTCATTTTCAGAAACTTTAATCATTGTTGGTAAGCCTTGGTGACATGCCACGTGACCTAGATTCATATGTGTGGATCCAGGGTGTGACAGAACCACATATAAATCTTCTCTTATTCTCTATTCTTATACTATACCAAAAAATAGGCATCATCAGTTTGGCGCCGTCTGTGGGAATGACAGTTTTCCAGAAACAAAATTCTGTACTGATTACCATGCCTCCCCGTAAGAAGAAGGCTGCTCAGCAAGTCGACCAGGCGGATCCACAGGCCTCGGCGCCGACAAGAGTCGCCCTGACCCCATAGCAAATCACCGCAACTCTCATGTACCTTTTGGAGGGCCAGCGTAAAACCCAATAACATATTGAAGCCCTTTTGGCCCAACAAAACTATCCCCCATAGGCTGAGTCGCGGCCAGGGAAGTCGAGAGCTGATTCGGACACGACAACGTGTCTGAGCCAATCTGAGCTGCGTTACAGACTCCTGAGATATCATTAATGATAAGCAAGAGAGATAAGAATGCAAGACCCAGGAATCAGTTTGGGATCACTCAGTTAGGGACCAAGATGATCTTAGGCACATGATCAACCGGAGTCATGGCTGAGCCTTGTCTTAGAAGACAATGCACCATGATTAGTAAGCCTCTTTTACCCACCCGACCTATCAACCGGAAATAGTCGGTTAGGCATTGTGACCAGCATCGAGGACTTGGAGAAATAGATTAGCGGAATGGCTAAGAAACTGGGCCAGAACTCTATTCAGGATCAAGTTAACATCAAGACCGAGTCTCCGTTCTCTAGCCAGATCACGAGGTTTGACATCCCTCGTAAATTTAAACAACCTCATCTGAAGCCTGGTCGACCATGTCTGGACTTACAAGGCCGAGATGGCCCTTGCCACTAACGCCGATGAACTGTACTGTCTATCCTTTCCCATCACTCTGAAAGGCCCAGTCGCACAGTGGTTCCACTCCCTGAAACCCCGATCGATCAGTGATTTCAAGGAGCTCAGCAAGCAGTTCATCAGCTAGTTCTTAGGTATGCTTGACCAACCACAACGTGACACTCAGCTTCTCACCATTAGGCAATGGAAGGAAGAGTCAATAAAGGATTTTGTTGACCAGTTCAACCAACAAAAGCACCAAGTCTATGACATGAATGAAACAGTTGCCATCACAGCCTTCTGCTCGGGAGTTCAGAACGCCAAGGTCTCAGCGTCATTTCACAGAAAATGACCGACCATGTTGGTTGAACTCTCAGAGAGGGTTGGGAGATGCACATACACCGAGGAATTTTTGAAGTCTAAAAGCTTAGGCTTCACGGACGACGAATCTACCAAATCCAAGTGGAAGCATGAAGGCTCTGAGAAGGGCCTAGGGAAGAAGCGAAGGCATGATCAACCAAAAGGGGGTCGGGATCAAACCCCAATTGCATTCACCCCATTGTCCCGGTCTTTTCAAGAAGTAATGGCAGTCGTCGAAGCCCAGAGCTTACTCAAAAAGTTGACAAAGTTGAAAAGCTAGCCCAAGAAACAGAATTGGGAAAAGTATTGTCGATACCATAAGGACCACAATCATGATATTAAGGATTGCTTCAAGCTAAAAATTGCCATTAAAAAGCTCATTGACAAGGGTCATCTTATCGAGTTTTTCACTAACAGTAAACAACCGCGACAAGACGCCTGACCTCCAGAGTAGTAGCAGCCCCTCAGTAACATCAATGTGGTCTCCAGAGGAACGTCAGGTGGAAGAGACTCACAGTTAGCTAGAAAGAGGTATGCCCAGGAATCCCGAGCGGATGTCGCGTGCATCCAACCCGTTAGCCATCAACGACCGATACCCTCATCGTCTAACGATATTTAGGACATACACTACCCTCATGATGATCCCCTAGTGGTGATGCTCGCGATCGTTAATTACGTGGTCAAGCGAGTGTTGGTGTACACCAGAAGATCCACAGACATACTTTTCACCTCAGCCTTCGACCAACTCAGAATCTTAAGAGATAGACTCCGACCAGTGGCCAACCCTCTGGTAGGGTTTAGTGGGTCCAGTACACTGTCGCTTGGCATGATCAAGCTACCAATGCTAATGGGGACTCATCCACAGCAAGTTTTTGAGCTAGTCAGCTTTGTGGTTGTAGAAGCCACCTCTGTATATAAAGTCATTCTCGGGAGGTCGAGGTAGTTGTATCGACCTACAGTTGGTTATTAAATTTCCAAGCCCACAAGGAGTAGGGACTCTGAGAGGAGACCAAGCCATCGCTCAGAGTTGTTATGTTAACTCCTCACGCAATGGCACAATATCAGAGACCCTGAATATTAAAGAAATAGACCCAAGGGAGGAAAAAGACAGGGTAGGCTCAATCGAGGAGCTCACCCAAATAATTTTGGATCCCCAGAATCCCGACCGAGCTATCGGTGTCAGGTCACTTCTGGAATCCGAGCTCCAAAAAAGTTAATTCAGTTCTTAAGGCAAAATCAAAACATCTTCACGTGGAGCCACAAAGAAATGCCCCGAATCGACCCTCAGGTCATGTCCCATAGACTCAATGTTGACCCGGGCTTCCACCCGATTAAGCAAAAAGCAGGGAAATGGCCCCAGAAAGGCAGGAAGTAGTTTGCAAAGAGGTTGGAAAACTCCTCGGAGCCCAGTTAATCCGAGAAGTGCAATATCCTGATTGGCTCGCAAATGTTATCTTGGTGAAAAGGAATAATGGCAAGTGAGGCTTTGTGTAGACTTCACCTACCTGAATAAGGCCTGTCCCAAGGATTGTCACTCGCTGTAATGAATAGACCTCCTAGTGGATGCAATAGGAGGTCATTCGCTCCTTTCATTCATGGACGCTAACTTAGGGTACAACCAAATCTATACGTATCCCGGTTATGAAGAGAAGACATCCTTCATTACCGACCAAGGAACTTACTGCTACTAGATAATGCCCTTCGATCTCAAGAATGAGGGAGCGACCTACCAACGCTTGGTCAACCACATGTTCAAGGATCTTATCGGGAAAAGCATCGAAGTATACGTTGATAACCTCCTAGTCAAGAGCCAGGATGAGACTGACCATCTCGATCACTTGGCTGGAGCCTTCAGCATCCTTAGAAAGTTCCAGATGAAGTGACAATAAAGTGTCGGGGTCTCTTCCGGCAAGTTCCTTGGGCACCTAGTTAGCAAAAGAGGGATCGAGAACAACCCGGAGGAAAATCCAGGCCATCATCAATATGCGATCACCCATATCAACCAAGGAATTCCAGAGTTTAGCAGGATGGGTGGTTGCATTGAATAGATTCGTGTCTCGCGTAACTGACCAGTGCTTACCATTTTTTTAAATTCTTCTCAAGGCCTTCGAGTGGTTGGAAGAGTATGGGAAGGCATTTCAGGAACTCAAAAAGTACCTGGCCTCACCTCCTTTTTACTCTCAATGCCCATTCTAACGGAGGAATTTTTTCTATACCTGGCAGTATCCCTCTAGGCAATAAGCTCAGCGTTGGTCAGAGAAGAGCATAGGATACAATATCCAGTATACTATACCAGTCAGGCACTCTAAGGTGTAGAAAGTCGGTACTCACGTATAGAGAAGCTAGCCTTCACTCTCGTTACCTCAGCCCGGTGACTTTGCCCATATTTTCAAGCTCATGCCATAGTCATCCTCACAGATCAGCCCCTGCACAAGATTCTATACCTACCCGAGACATCTGTGAGGCTTATAAAGTGGGCACTAGAGTTGGAAGAGTTTGAAATAATTTATAGACCTCGGACAGAAATCAAAGGGCAGACAGTAGC
Source organism: Hydrangea macrophylla (assembly GCA_033977485.1). NCBI lineage: Eukaryota > Viridiplantae > Streptophyta > Magnoliopsida > Cornales > Hydrangeaceae > Hydrangea > Hydrangea macrophylla. The sequence continues at coordinate 50,767,084 of CM066992.1, read as the reverse complement.
GGCCTTCCTAGTCGAGTTTACATACCCAGAGGACTCGATCGAGGAGTCCACCCTGCCTGACCTACCGCCCGAGCTACAACCCGAGATTCTAACTTGGGTGCTTTATGTGGACGTGTCCTCCAACAAATAGGGCAGTAGGGCAGGAATTATCTTAATAACACCTGAGGGAATTCAGCTCTAATATGCCCTCATGTTTGGGTTCCAAGCATCCAACAATGAACCAGAGTACGAAGCCCTACTGGTCAGGCTGCAATTAACAACCTCAATGGGCATTCAGCAGATTAAAGTTCACAGCGATTCTCAGTTGGTTGTCAACCAAGTCTTACAGCAATAACATCATGGTGGCCTACCTGACCCTAGTAAAGAAGGTTACTAGTGGTATTAAAGGTTTGTCCATCACTCAAATTCTAAGGAAAGAAAATACACGGGCTGATCGGCCAGTTAGCACGCCTAGTGTCATCTTCAGAGTCTAGTCTCCATGGAATAAGAGTATATTACCTACCCGTGCCCAACGTATCCAGCCCAAAAGGTATGGAGGTCGATTCGATCGATATACACCCTAGCTAAATAGACCCCATTGTGAAGTTTCTCACGAGCGGAGACCTCCTGATCGAGAAGGCCAAGGCACGATGGGTTAAATACCGAGCGGTAAGGTACCATATCGTTGATGGTGTACTCAACAAGAGAGGGTACGCCATTCCCTACCTCCGATGCATCCACCCTATTCAAGTCAAGGGGATCTTATACAAGATCCATAAAGGAGTTCGTGGAAGCCACGTTAGAGGCCAAGCCCTATCCTGAAAAGCCTTGTTGCAAGGTTATTATTGGCATACAATGGCCCAGGACTCACAGGACTACGTAAAGCGATGTGATAAATGCTAGAGGTATGCAAGTATGATTAACCACCCGACAGAACAGCAAACTCCAATCCTTAGCCCCTGGTCGTTTGCCTAGTGGGGCATCGACATAGTCGGGCCACTCCCCAGGGCAAAGCGTCAGGCCAAGTTCAACATTATTGTGGTTGACTACTTCACCAAGTAGGTGAAAGCCAAGCCCTTGTCGACCATAATTGAGAAGAAGATAGAAAGCTTTGTGGAAAAGAACATCCTTAGCAGGTTCTGTATACCCTGGGTACTAGTCAGCAATAATGGTAAACAATTCGACACGCCGAAATTCAGGCAGTTCTACTTTAGGTATAGAATTTTAAATTACATTCCTCTCCCTGAGCACCACCCAGGCCAATGGACAAACTGAGGTAACTAACCACACTATCTTGCGATCCATTAAAACTAGACTTGAAAAAGTTAAAGGTCTCTGGGTAGAAGAGTTGCCAAGCCTTTTATAAGCATATCCGACTACGTCCTGAACCACTACAGGTGAGACCCATTCTTACTCACCTATGGCTATGAGGCAGTAGTACCGACCTAGCTTGAACTACTGACCTATCGAGTGGAACACTACTAATCTTGACAAAATCAATATATAAAAGAATACTTTACTTTTCAAGGATTTTTAGTGTGGAAGTAAAGGTCGAACCCACAGAGATTGAATTACTAAAGCACTTCAATGTTAATACCTAAATATAGTTAATTAAGAAAACGATAATTTGATTTTGATTTAAACTAAGAATGATAAAAGTAAATCTAAATTATGAAAGCAATTAAAAGTTGTTTTAAACAATATTTAAAGTGAACCTAGGATTGTAAATCCACCACTAGCTTCGTAATAAGGGTATTTATGCATTAAATTAGCTTATTACATTGGATGATAATGGGAAATTATAGCTACAAGCCCAATTCCTCCGTCAAGAAGATAACTACAATTTAAGCACCAACATAATTTATCTTCAGTTGGCACGGATTATCTCACACTAAACTAGGGTTGCGGCACAATCCGTCTTTCCTAAGCATGAACTATTCGGCTACTTGATATCATAATTCAGTTAAGCACCATTACATGTAAATAATCCATACAAGCACAGCAAATATAGATCATTGAGCACATCACATTCAAAATAGATCTAAGACAAGAATCAACTTTGAAAGTAACGATTTAATAAATAGAAGTTCAATTTTATTTTTTAAAATCCTCAAAACATGTAATCATTATTCATACATAATAAAACTAAAAGAAAAACATAAATAACTCCCTATTACTTGACTAGGGTTTTATTGAAACCCTAGATCTAGGTTTAGTTGGTCATAGAAGCGATGATTAGTAAGAGGTTGATGGAGGAGGCCATGGAAACCTTGGTCTTCTTCTTTTTCTCTTTGCTTTCCTCTCTTCAATGGCTGAAAGTTTTTTTGTATATGGATGTGTATAATGTTGTGTAACAATGTGTGTAACCCCAAAATTGATTTAGAATAGGATTTATATAGAGTTTGGAAGGATTTAGGAAGCTTTCCTAAGCCAAATCGTACTAAAACTGCTGTTTTTACGTTTCTGGACGTATTCAGCCAATTCGGATCGCACAAGGGTCTTCAGTGCCTCGAAATACGCATTTTTCACTTTTTCAACGGGTTACTCACTCGGGTTGCGCGAGCGGGTCGCTCCAGCGACCTGGCCATTTTTTCATTTTTCTCAACTTCGTGCACAGATCGTAGAATTGCGATAACTTTTAACTCGGACCTCCTATTGACTCATCGTTTAGGGCCATGCGTCCGTAACTTGAAGATCTACATTTTATATCTCTGGAGAAATTTCTTAAATTTGAAGTCTTCATGGTCAAAATGCCATTTTTCGAGGCAGCTACTGCATTCAGCTTTCACCAGAATCACTATTTGAGCCCAGAATGACTTCCAAAGGCACTAATCATTGGATTTTTGTGCATTTTCAAGTTAAAGCTCCAAAACCTACAAAATATAGAATACTTATTAAAAAACAACTAATAACTACATGAAATGGGCTAACAAAGCCTTAACTTTAGGACTATAAACGATAACTATTCATCGCCGATCACACCCCAAACCTACACTTTGCTAGTCCTCGAGCAAAGAAAAACATAAAAATAAATACTACTGGATTTAAAAATCTTAACCCACTGTCGCAGGTAATGCGATTGCATTTAGCATATACAACAAGCCTTTTAAACCTCTAGGTGTCCCTAGTCGGACGAGTGAAGTCTCGTGAGGGTTCTCGTCAACAAGTCACCCACAACCATCTTTATTAACTTATAAAAAGAAAATTGACTTATAACAAGAAAATTTTGTTTAACTTTTCAACATTCAAAAAGTTTTATTAAAAAGGAAAAATATGATATTCAATACTCATTATCATAAAATGATGATTTGAAATAGAATAACGAACAAAAAGAAACGAAATCAAACGTCCACCTACGTCATGAAAAACCAATCCTAAGTACATGCATCGTATAAATTAATAGAAGTTCTCATAATATTGCACGTGTGTGATGTGGTAGTTAAATGAACATGCGTATGTCATGAACTTGGAATATAACTCGGATAACCATCCAACTATGCTTTGACTACGAATCTCACAACATAATTACACTCTAAAATGAAACGCTTAGAGCATGGGTAATCTCTCTAATATATGGGAACAAACAAAGTATGTTTTCAAAATAAGCAATGCTCACATATGACACGAAGAAGACGTATGACACAAAAGAATAGTAGCCTCATGGATAGGACGCCAATAGTCAAGAAAATTAGTCGTTACCATGTTTTAATCCCCCACCCATCATTTACATATCCAAACCATGTTTTCTAGGATCAAATAGGACTTTTCAAAGGTTATAACGTGGCTCAGGTAATGAAAAAGGATAGAAAGGATTCGTTAGGTAGTTTTCAGAATGGCATTGTAAGGCACGTTCGATTTCTTCCATTCTCTACTTTCACTTTTCATTCTCTTCTTTTCATATATTTTTTCTCTAATTTCTTTCCTTTTTTTTCTTTTCTTTTTTTCTTTTTCTTTGTTGCTTTGAAATGAATATTCACTGAATACCAAGGCAACTATCCCAAATATCAACTTGTTTTTGTCTACTTCTCAATCGACACACCACCTTATCACCACTAAAAGTTGACGAATCTCTCAGTGGTGAACTCCAAGTTGGTCAAGTTGGAGCAAAAAAAGGATAATGGTGATTAAAGAAAAAGGGCATTTTATGACCCAAAGGGGCGAACTAAGGAAATTTTATCATTTCGGTCGGTGGTAAACAAAGAGGGCCTACCATCATTTCCTATGATCATATGGTTCTTCAATGTTTACGACGAAAGATTATTTAGCATGGTAATAAATATTTTAACTTTACTATTAACCAAAACAAGAATAATGACACTAAACAACGAGTAGATGCGCTATTTCAATGAAATTGGACAAACACAATGTGTATTTATAACCCTCTAAAATGAAAAGATAGGCTAAAAAGCTCACCAGGTCTAGAAATCCGAATCATATTACAATTCACATCAAACATGTATTCAAGCGACTACGGGCAATGCATAGCTTTGTGTGCAAATCTATGATATAAAACTACGATTCGAACGATACATAACCTAAAACGTTGCATCATGACTTTAGCAATTGTTTAACCAAATCTTATCGTGTTTACCATTCTATAACAATCCAAGTTACATAACAAGAAGTATCGACTCGAGACTACAAAAACATCGGTAACATCGTTTATTTAAGCACAAGTATCAAATTTTTTGAAAATTTTGGTGCATAATAATGTGCATGTGAGTGCATACCCCCAAACCTAAACCTTTCATTGTCCCTAATGAAACAATAAAACGAAAGAAAGGAGAGTACGTAAGAAAGGAACGACATTACCTTGATCTCGGCAATCACAAATAGGTAAACGTATAATAATATAGCAATAAAGTTCAAGTGGCCCAAATGGAGACACTAATTCACCTGTCAATACTTGACAAATAAAATAAACAAAAGAAAATAACAACGATAGCTAATGGAAATATTAATATAATGCATAAACTAAACTAAACTAAAACTGAAAAGAACATGCATAAATGGAATTATCAAAACAAAGAAGGACTCGATCTAAAAGGGACCTAAGAGAACAAACAGAAAAGAACAAACAACTGGCCAAGTTCAAGAGAAAGAAGGTAAGAGAACAGAGAGAAAACACAAAAAATTCCCCCCTTGCGTGAGCAGGCCGCGCGCGCGAATCCCTCCGTGAGGTAATGCTGAGGCTGCTTCTTAGTTTCTTAAAAAAAATTCTAAGGCAACAGATCGCGCAAGCGGGCCGCTTGAGAAAACCTCTCGCGCGCGTGACTTGAGGCGCGAAAAGAAACTGAGAGCATATATAAAAATTTTGGATAAATTTTTTCTAAGGGAAAATCTCGCGCGAGTGACTTGTCGTGCGAGCGGGTCGCACGCGCAACTTGGTCTTCTCCTCTTTTTTCTTCCTTTCAATGTGAATAAGTTTAAAATAAATTATCCCCGACCCCCAAACCTGTCTAGAGAACTCAAAAACTGACCAAAAATGACCCAAAATGACAAAAAAAAATGTACAAAAATGAGGAAACAGAATGATAAAAGCTTGGGTTGCCTCCTAAGAAGCGCTGTCTTTTACGTTTTCAGCTAGACCATTCTAGCTCAAAACTTATGGAGGCCATAACTCGGACTTTGCACCCTTGAAGGTATTAGGAAGATTCCGGTGGAAAGCAGAAATAATGTCGTTATGTGTTAATTCATTCGACGGTTCTCCTTTATCATGTTCAAATCGATTTTTCACCTTCTGAGTAAATTCGTCATTAGGGTCCTGATTATTCAAATTCTTCCGCTCATCATTCATAGTATTGTTCTCCTCACTCAAATTTATTATGTTATTGGATTCAATAGTTCATCTTAACTCACTATCCGCCTCACAAAGATAATCACCATCATTAGGAGGTTGATCAATAGCGTTAAAAACGTTCAATTTTAGATTCATGTTTTCAAATGACGCTTTCATTACCCCCGTTCGATAGTTAACACGAGCGTTAGCCGTAGCCAAGAACGGATGGCCAAGAATGACAGGGGTGTGTTTTCTAGCATCTAGCAGGGGTTCAGTATCAAGGACCATGAAATCAACAGGGTAATAACATTTATCAACTTTAACTAAAATGTCTTCGACGATTCCTCTAGGGTTTTTAACAGAACGATCTGCTAATTGTATGGTAGCAGCCGTGGGTTTCAATTTATCTAGACCTAGTTATTTGTAGATGTGGTAAGGTAAGAGATTCACAGTCGCTCCTAAGTCAAGGAAAGCACGATGAATGACAGTGTCACCTGTGACATATGAGATCGTTGGGGTACCGGGATCTTTATACTTTGGAGGAGCATGTTGGAAAATTGAACTTACTTTTTCCGTGAGGAAGACCTCTTTCGGAATATGCTACGCAACTTGCACTTTTGAATGCATAGGTCTTTTAGACATTTAGTGCATGTGGGAATTTGTTTAATCAAGGAATGAGATATTGATTTTAACTTGTTTAAACACCTCGAGTATATCTTCGACTTTCGACCCTTTCTTTGAAAACTGCGACGGTGTAATACCCGTACCCAGAAAAGAAGATTTATTTGGTATTATTATGTGTTAATTAAAGATAATTAATGCATGACATGATTTAAGGTGGGGTTATGAACCCACATGTGAAAAGGTGTTCAAATGCAGACACAGATGAAAGTTCGGTAAAAGGCAGAACTGGTATAAATGTGGGGTCAACGAGGGTCTAATTAGAATAATTGCATTTTGATTTCATTATATGTTTATGTGCATATTTATTTAAATGCTTAAAGTTATTATTATGTCTTATGATAGGTAAGGAGACCAGTTTTGGTACCCGTGTGAAGGTGTATTTGAATAAAATTCATAATTGGTAGGTTTAATAGCAACCTCATAAATTATGTGGGACCACGTTTGGGACCCACGTAGAAATTAGATTAAATCCTTTTAGAAAAGATGGGTAGATAGCGTAATTAATATGACGGGTTTCATAATAAAGCTTAAAGAAAGTTGGGGGAGGTAAATAGAAATATGAAAAATGCATCACAACACATATGCATGTATAGCATATGTGTCTTCTTAGAATCAAAACACAGCTGGGAATTAGAATTTCGGAGAGAACAAGAGCTCCAAGTCGGTGATGGAAATTCTCGACGATGTTTCTTGCCGTTTCTTTGCCGTCCGACGCCGGATTCACGATCCGAGACCACTTTTGGACTCGTGGAGGTAAGAGGATCACATGCATGTAATTTATTTTTGTTTTTGGCAACATTTTTACGGCAACTGTTTTTGATAAACGATATTCTTGGTACCAAACTTGTGTAGGATTATCACCAACTAGAAATTGAGCTAAACTTGGGAAGGAATTGGGGAAACTCTAAGCTTAGTTGCGTATAAATCAAAGAGGTGAGTGTCCTAATCTCTCAATTTGATGTTTAGCTATGATACTGTAATAATTGTTGTTCATAGTTGTTAAACTCATGCTCATGTATATATATATATTGATGAATTTGGGCAAAAAGCATGCCAATAAGGTGAAACTGTCATGCTTAATTATGTGCTAAGTTGCTTAAATGTTTATCTGGATCAAAGGGAAGTCAATTAGTGGTCACCATTTATAGGTCCCATATGTAAGGGATAGGAAGTCCTCAATGAGTAGGACGTGGTGACGACCACAATGAAATGCCGGTGACGCCTTTGGGGTCACAATAGAGTGTGTGATGCGCTATATGCTCCAAAAGTGAAAAAGATCCGGGGTGAGAAGGACCCGGGGGTGGTGGCTGGATTGACTTGACTTTTTGGAGATTAATTTGTTGTTATTTATAATGATTGTTGCATTTACATACTTTACATTCCAATGGTATGATTAGTTCTCTCACTAAGCAAAAGCTTAAACGAAAAATATATTTTCTGTTGTGGTTATTGAATAACCATCACAGGTACCAAATGAGACGAGGAGAGGAAATGATCTGCACGATGGGTTGGGCGTGGGAGTTATGTCCTTGTGAATTTGTTCATAGGTCTAACTAGTTATGTTTAACATGTATCTCTATTGTCAATGTATAGCACCTTGTGATTTAGAGTCCTTGTAATATGTTGAGTTGGGTAATGTTGTGGTTTATGCACCAAGTTATGAGTTGTACTTACAAGTCACAAGTTGGGTAACTTTTGGTTGAAAATTATCTTGATTTCTCCTTATGGATCAATGTTTATGTATATGTTTCAAGAATATGAACTTGAATGTAAATTAAGGTTCCTAGTTAGAATTCTATGGATTATGCATGTTTAAACTAATTTTAAAATGTTTTGAAATGGTTTGGAAACCTTTTATAATGCTTGGGTAAAGTTTTGAGCTACTTAGGAGTGTTTCCCAAATGGTTTTGGATGTATCTAAAGGGATTGATATGGTTTAGGCAAGTTTGACAAAATTTTACTTATATCCGGAGAAGTGTTGGGAAAAGATGCGAGTTCATGTTATTACCTTAGGTTGAATGGATTTTTAGTGTTTGAATGGACTTGTAAATGCTTTTGATATAATCTTTGAATGTAACCAAGCTTGACTCCTCCTTGTTGAAGGATTTTATAAGTATTGGGGAGAATCATATGTTTTGTATGCAAATTCTTGGTTTGTAGAGGATTTGGTGTTTAATTTGGTTTAGCATATACTTGGAGGTGTTGGTTTAATGTTTTAAGCAATTGGAAATGTTTTGGTAAGGGTCTTTGATGTTTACCCAAAGTTTGGTTATGTTTGGAGCTGGTTTGAACTTGAAATCTGGTATTTTTAGCAGCAGGAAATCTCATCTGCAGAAACCGGATCGATCCGAGTCTGGTGCGGATCGATCCGGGGCTTCTGGAGGTGCAGAAAATACCAATCTGCTAAAATCGGATCGATCCGGTTTTGGGGCGGATCGATCCGCTAGTCTAGTTTCAGTCCGACGGCTTTTACAGAAACGAGCATAACTCTCTCTAGAAAATTCGGATTCGCGCGCCGTTTTTGCGTTGGAACCGGGACTCAAAGACCTATCTTTTGGTATAAAATTTGCTATACTTTATTAATGACCATTTTGCCCTTAAGACTATTTTGTGTCAATAGAGCTGTTTAATGATGTCTAATCCATGTGGTTCTTAGTGAATTAAGGATGTTTTGACATATTGGCTTGTTACACGTGTCCCAACTCGCCTGAGACAGGTTGGGGGTGTGACAATTTTTGGTATCAAAGCAATAGGTTAGAGCCTTGGGGACGAGTGACGATTTTGACATGTAATAAACATAAATGATTAAAAGATGTATAGTTCATGCATACACATTTACTTAGCATGTTGAATGATGTTGAGCATGAATTGAAAAGTATAAACATAATGTGTATATGAATATGTATTGTGATTGCCAGAGAGAAAATGTCTAGGTCGACACTGCCTACGCAAATGGAAAGAATGGAAAGAGTTGTAGCCGGTTTAGTATAAGTTGTTGAAACTCACGCAATAGAGGGGAGACATGATCAACCGAATCCTAATCCGAGGGAGGAGGTGATTACAATTTCACAATTCTATAAGCAAAAACTGACATTATTCAGAGGGGAGACTGATCCAATGAAAGCCAATTTTTGGTTGTCCTACATGGAGATGATATTCAGGGTTCTTCCGTGTTCCAAAGCTTAACAGGTTTTATTTACCGCCGATACTTTAAAGGAAGAAGCACAGTACTAGTGGCGCATAAAATTGGGACCCGATAGGCCGAACACTTGGGGGGAGTTTGTAGTACTCTTTAAGAAGCAATACTTTCCAAAATTATTTAAAGATTTAAAAGCTCAAGAGTTTATGGAATTAAAACAAGGAGGGATGACAGTTCGTGAATATTCTATCAAATTCACAAGTTTGGCTCGATTTGCCAAAAATATAGTACCAAATGAAAGGGATCAAACTAGGAAGTTTGTGACAGGGCTTAGGGACGAGATTCGACGCCAAGTATCAGTGCAATGATTGGATAAAGTTGCAGAGGCATTGGATGTGGCTTTTATCACCGAGAGAGATATGGGGTATCAACAAGGCTTGCAAGCACCGGTTACTCAACAATACAAGAGGCCAAGTTTAAGTCAATATAGCGGTCAAGGGAGTTCAAAAAGGCAAAGTTTTGGGAGTTCCTCAGGCGGTGGAGGTAATAAGTCATGGTGCAACACGTGTGGTAAGTTTCATTGGGGTGTGTGCAATTTACCGACAATAGTGTGCAACAATTGTCGACAAACAGGACATATAGCAAAGAATTGTTCGAGAGTGAGGCCAAATACTTACACTCCGATGAGGCATACCGACGATAGTGGGATGGTTTGCCATAACTGTGGGGAGCTTGGACATCGAATGCCCAATTGTCCTAAGCCGAGGCAAGGAGGCTCCAGTGCAACCGTGAGTAAAGCACCAACACCGTGACCACCTCAACAACAACAATCACAAGGAAGGGAACAACGTCAGGGCCATTATTTCCAGCTTAACCCAGGGGAGACAATCGTCGCTAATACAATTGTGTCAGGTAAAGTTCTTATCTATTCAGCACCTGCTAATATATTAATGGATTCTGGTTCTACACACTCGTTTGTATCACATCAATTTGCTAGAAATATGAAAGAACTTCTAGAATATGATTTGTCTGTTGATATTCCGTTGGAAAGATCTTTGGTGAGTTCGGGGGTTTATAGAAATTGTGAAGTTAAAATTAATGATGAAGTGTTAATAGTGAATCTAATACCGTTAGTAATCCAACATTTTGATGTCATATTGGGAATGGATTGGTTGTCAGTTAATCATGCGGTTATTGATTGTGAAAACAAAAGGGTAGAATTCCAGGCACCGACTCGTGGAGTCTTCTCGTTTCAAGGGATAGGTGTCGTGTCACCACCTTACTTGTATCCGCAATCAATGCTTGTCATTTATTAAAGAAGGGGTGTAAAGGTTTTCTTTGTAGTATATCGGATACTAGAGGTACTGAACAAAAATTTGAAGATATACCAGTTGTTAGAGAATTTCCTGATGTATTCCCAGAAGATTTGCCAAGTGTAATAATTAAGAGGGAGATTGAATTTGGCATAGATATAATGCCAGGAACATAACCCATTTCGCGGGCACCATATAGAATGGCTCCGATAGAGTTGAAAGAATTGAAGACTCAGTTACAGGAGTTGTTGGACAAGGGGTTTATTTGACCTAGTGTTTCACCTTGGGGTGCACCGGTTCTCTTTGTGAAAAAGAAAGATGGGACAATGCAGATGTGTATAGATTATCATGAGATCAACAAAGTAACTATAAAAAACAAGTACCCAATACCACGGATTGATGATATATTTGATCAATTACAAGGGGCTCAAGTGTTTTCAAGATTTGAGATTGGGGTATCATCAATTGAAGGTACAAGCTGAGGATGTTGAGAAGACGGCTTTTAGAACTCGGTATGGTCATTATGAATTTCTTGTAATGCCATTTGGGTTAACCAATGCACCGGCTGCGTTTATGGACTTAATGAATAGGGTCTTTAAAATGTATCTTGATGAATTTGTTATTGTTTTTATTGATTATATACTTATTTACTCAAAGAGTCCGGAAGAACATGATAGACATTTGAGATTGGTGTTGCAACAACTTCGAGAAAAGTAGTAGTTCGAAAAACTGAAGAAAAGTGAGTTTTGGTTGTTAAGCGTTACTTTCCTTGGTTACGTGATTTCTAAAGAATGTGTGTCAGTTGATCCACAAAAAATAGAAGCCGTTATGAATTGGGCGAGACCAACCAATGTGTCAGAAATTCATAGTTTTCTGGGGTTGGCTGGGTATTATAGAAGGTTTGTTCGGGATTTTTCAAAGATTGCTGCTCCGATGACAACACTTATGCGAAAAGATGTTCCATTTGAATGGGGTAAGGAATGCGAGGAATGTTTTCAGACGTTGAAGAGTAGGTTGACTACCGCTCTGATTCTTGCAATTCTGACAGGCACCAGGGGATTTAGTATTTACAGTGATGATTCTCATCAAGGTTTAGGGTGTGTCCTTATGCAATGGGATAAGGTAATAGCATATGCTTCAAGGGAATTAAGAAGCCATGAGAAGACTTACCCGACCCATGATCTAGAACTTGCTGCGGTAATTTTTGCTCTAAAGATTTGGCGACATTATCTGTACGGGGAAACTTTTGAAGTTTCCCTGACCATAAAAGCTTAAAATACTTGTTTACTCAGAGGGATCTAAATATGCGACAACGAAGATGGTTGGAGTTAATGAAGGACTACGATATGAAAATTCAATTTCATCCGGGTAAGGCGAATGTGGTCGCCGATGCTTTAAGTTAGAAATCATTAGAAAGTTTGACATGTGTTTTGATGGCACAAGAGGGGTTGGTAAAAGAGTTTGAACGACCGTAATTAGAAGTGATTCCTAGAGTTAAAGGTGGATTGATGGCTACAATTGTAGCACAACCTGATTTGATTGGGAAGATTAAAACGAATCAACTATTGGATCTGAACTTAAAGAAAGTTGTAGATGAATTACCTAAGGGTAAGCGACTAGAGTTCAGTTTGCATGATGGAGTATTATGGTATATTAATCGTTTATGTGTGCCGAATGTTGGTAATTTCAAAGAAAGAATTTTAGAAGAAGCTCATAGTACGTACTTGGTATTCTGTGCATCCAGGTAGTACGAAGATGTATAGAGTTTTGAGGGAGGTCTATTGGTGGAGTGGTATGAAACATGAGGTTGCAGAATATGTAGCTAAATGCATGACATGTCAATTAGTAAAGCTTGAACTTAACGACTCGCGGGGGAGGTACAGCCATTGGAAATACCGGAATGGAAATGGGAGCACATTACAATGGATTTTGTGTCTGGATTGCCGAGGTCTCCTAGATCTAATGACAGCATTTGGGTGATTATTGACTGGTTGACTAAGTCAGTCCACTTTTTGCCGATAAAGACTACAAAACCGATAAAGTTAGCAGAACTTAATGTTAAAGAGATTGTAAGATTGCACGAGGCACCAGTGTCCATAGTATCATATCGTGATACACGTTTTGTGTCCAGATTTTAGGAAGGGCTACAAAGAGCAATGGGAACAGCTTTGCATTTTAGCACAGCGTTTCATCCGCGAATTGACGGCCAGTCGGAACGAGTTATTCAGATTCTCGATGATATGCTTAGAGTTTATGTTATGGATTTCAAGGCTGACTGGGAAACTCACTTGCCGTTAATTGAGTTTTCTTATAACAATAGTTTTCAGACAAGCATTGGAATGGCGCCTTTTGAGGCATTATATGGTAGGAAGTGTAGATCGCCCGTGTGTTGGACATAGGTTAGGGAAAAGTAGCTTCTAGGGCCGAAAATTGTTCAAATTACCACTGACAAAGTTAAGTTGATTAAGCAACGGTTACAAGTTGCACAAAGTAGCTACAAAAGCTATGCTGATACGGGTAGAAGACTGTTGGAATTTGAGGTTGGTGATTATGTGTTCTTGAAGGTTTCACCTTCGAAGGGCATTACGCGGTTTGGTAAGAAAGGTAAGTTGAGTCCAAGATATGTTAGACCTTTTCTGATTCTGAATAAAGTGGGACCGGTAGCTTACAAATTGGAATTGCCACAAGAGTTGGCGCACGTTCACAATGTGTTTCACGTGTCTATGGTCCGTGCCAGATTCGAGTCATATTCTTGAAACAAAACCGTTGGAAGTCCGAGAAGTTATGCCATATGTTGAGCATCCAGTACGGATTCTAGACAGGAAAGATCAAGTGTTAAGAACGAAGACAATCCCGTTGGTCATGGTCCTCTAGCGTAATCATAGCATTGAAGATGCAACTTGGGAACGGGAGGATGAGGTCAAAGAGAGATACCCGCACTTGTTCGACTGATGAGGTAAGAATAAGTTTGGGGACAAACTTCTTAAAAGGGAGGGAGAAATGTAACACCCGTACCCAGAAAAGAAGATTAATTTGGTATTATTATGTGTTAATTAAAGATAATTAATGCATGACTTGATTTAAGGTGGGGTTATGAACCCACATGTGAAAAGGTGTTCAAATGCGGACAAAGATGAAAGTTCTGTAAAAGGCAGAACTGGTATAAATGTGGGGCCAACGAGGGTCTAATTAGAATAATTGCATATTGATGTCATTTTATGTTTATGTGCATATTTATTTAAATGCTTAAAGTTATTATTATGTCTTATAATAGGTAAGGGGACCAGTTTTGGCACCCGTGTGAGGGCGTATTTGAATAAAATTCATAATTGGTAGGTTTAATAGCAACCTCATAAATTATGTGGGACCATATTTGGGACCCATGTGGGAATTAGATTAAATCCTTTTAGAAAAGATGGGTAGATAACGTAATTAATATGGGGGGGTTTCATAATAAAGCTTAAAGAAAGTTGGGGGAGGTAAATAGAAATATGGAAAATGCATGACAACACATATGCATGTATAGCATATGTGTCTTCTTAGAATCAAAACACAGCTGGGAATTAGAATTTTGGAGAGAACGAGAGCTCCAAGTCGGCGATGGAAATTCTCGACGACGTTCATTGCCGTTTCTTTGCCGTCCGACGCCGGATTCACGATCCGAGACCACTTTTGGACTCGTGGAGGTAAGAGGATCACATGCATGTAATTTATTTTTGTTTTCGGCAACATTTTTACGGCAACTGTTTTTGATAAACGATATTCTTGGTACCAAACTTGTGTAGGATTATCACCAACTAGAAATTGAGCTAAACTTGGGAAGGAATTGGGGAAACTCTAAGCTTAGTTGCGTATAAATCAAAGAGGTGAGTGTCCTAATCTCTCAATTGGATGTTTAGCTATGATACTGTAATAATTGTTGTTCATAGTTGTTAAACTCATGCTCATGTATATATATATATTGATGAATTTGGGCAAAAAGCATGCCAATAAGGTGAAACTGTCATGCTTAATTATGTGCTAAGTTGCTTAAATGTTTATCTGGATCAAAGGGAAGTCAATTAGTGGTCACCATTTATAGGTCCCATATGTAAGGGATAGGAAGTCCTCAATGAGTAGGACGTGGTGACGACCACAATGAAATGCCAGTGACGCCTTTGGGGTCACAATAGAGTGTGTGATGCGCTATATGCTCCAAAAGTGAAAAAGATCCGGGGTGAGAAGGACCCGGGGGTGGTGGCTGGATTGACTTGACTTTTCGGAGATTAATTTGTTGTTATTTATAATGATTGTTGCATTTACATACTTTACATTCCAATGGTATGATTAGTTCTCTCACTAAGCAAAAGCTTAAACAAAAAATATATTTTCTGTTGTGGTTATTGAATAACCATCATAGGTACCAAATGAGACGAGGAGAGGAAATGATCTGCACGATGGGTTGGGCGTGGGAGTTATGTCCTTGTGAATTTGTTCATAGGTCTAACTAGTTATGTTTAACATGTATCTCTATTGTCAATGTATAGCACCTTGTGATTTAGAGTCCTTGTAATATGTTGAGTTGGGTAATGTTGTGGTTTATGCACCAAGTTATGAATTGTACTTACAAGTCACAAGTTGGGTAACTTTTGGTTGAAAATTATCTTGATTTCTCCTTATGGATCAATGTTTATGTATATGTTTCAAGAATATGAACTTGAATGTAAATTAAGGTTCCTAGTTAGAATTCTATGGATTATGCATGTTTAAACTAATTTTAAAATGTTTTGAAATGGTTTGGAAACCTTTTATAATGCTTGGGTAAAGTTTTGAGCTACTTAGGAGTGTTTCCCAAATGGTTTTGGATGTATCTAAAGGGATTGATATGGTTTAGGCAAGTTTGACAAAATTTTACTTATATTCGGAGAAGTGTTGGGAAAAGATGCGAGTTCATGTTATTACCTTAGGTTGAATGGATTTTTAGTGTTTGAATGGACTTGTAAATGCTTTTGATATAATCTTTGAATGTAACCAAGCTTGACTCCTCCTTGTTGAAGGATTTTATAAGTATTGGGGAGAATCATATGTTTTGTATGCAAATTCTTGGTTTGTAGAGGATTTGGTGTTTAATTTGGTTTAGCATATACTTGGAGGTGTTGGTTTAATGTTTTAAGCAATTGGAAATGTTTTGGTAAGGGTCTTTGATGTTTACCCAAAGTTTGGTTATGTTTGGAGCTGGTTTGAACTTGAAATCTAGTGTTTTTAGTAGCAGGGAATCTCATCTGCAAAAATCGGATCGATTCGGGTCTGGTGCGGAGCGATCCAGGGCTTCTGGAGGTGCAGAAAATACTAATCTGCTAAAACCGGATTGATGCGGTTTTGGGGCGGATCGATCCGCTGGTCCAGTTTCAGCCCAACGGCCTTTTACGGAAACGAGCATAACTCTCTCTAGAAAATTCGGATTCGCGCACCGTTTTTTGAATTGGAACCAGAACTCAAAGCCCTATCTTTTAGTTTAAAATTTTTTATACTTTATTAATGACCATTTTTCCCTTGGGGCTGTTTTGTGTCAACAGAGATGTTTAATGATGTCTAATCCATATGGTTCTTAGTGAATTAAGGATGTATTGACGTGTGGGCTTGTTACACGTGTCCCAACTCGCCCGAGGTGGGTTGGGG
Organism: Hydrangea macrophylla; assembly: GCA_033977485.1. NCBI lineage: Eukaryota > Viridiplantae > Streptophyta > Magnoliopsida > Cornales > Hydrangeaceae > Hydrangea > Hydrangea macrophylla. The sequence continues at coordinate 50,750,532 of CM066992.1, read as the reverse complement.
GTGTGACAGACGGTTTCTCAATATTTGATGGAAAGGGCATTTTTTGTACATAATTTGTCGGATTTGGTTCATTTTCTTTCCTAACTTTATTCACGTCCTCACCCTTCTCTTTATTCGAGTTAATGTTTACCTCTTTCTCAGTCTCATTCAGAATTTCAACAACTTCCTCTTCTTGAATAGTCATCCTAGTTGAGACGGCATTTACTTGCTCATTCGAACCCCCATTCTCGTATTGGCCCTTAGGATTTTGTATAGTTTGACTAGGCAGCTTACTTTCATTTCTACGACTCATTGTATTAGCTATTTGTCTCATTTGGGACTCAAGCTTCGCAATGGATCGTGTGTGAGAGTGCACTATTTATGCTTGTGCTTGGACTTGAGTTTTAATATTTTCCAGGGATGCCAACACCTTTGCCTCAAAAGCGTTATCCCTTGGAGGGTTAGGATTAGGAGGGGGTTGTTGGTATTGACTTTGTTGAAATTGGGGTCGATAAGTATTAAGAAAATTAGACATCATAGGATTATAACTATTTTGTGGGAATCGTTGAATAGACTTTATGTGTTGCTCCACGAATTCTGGGAATTGAGATGCAGATAGACATGTAAGTGTAGAATGTGAATGGTTGGAACATATTTGACAAGTTTCGTAAGAGGGTGCGCTCGTCGTTTGGTTCATTGTCATAAGTCGGTCAAGTTTTCTAGATAATTCTTGAAATTCAATTGAATAGCTTGACTCGATCGCTCCTCACGCTTAGGTCTAGGAGGAATGCAACCCTCAGAACGTACCAACACGGCCTGATGCATCGAGTTCTTGCTTAATGTTTTAAAAATTTTCCAGGCCTCATTGTCGCTTTTGTGTAGGAAAGCACCTGCACAAACGGCATCGACTGTGTTACGCACAGAGGGGATCAGCCCTTCGTAGAAAATCTGTTCCAATTGCCACTTGGGAACTTGATGATGTGGGCAAGAGCATAATAATTCTTTAAATTGTTCCCAAGTGTCATAGAGTGTTTCCCCATCTTGCATTACAAAGTTTGCTATGGATTTTCTTATTTGATTTGTACGCATAATAGGGAAAAACATTTGTAAGAACGCCATGTGTAACCCTTCCCATGTTTTGATAGTGTTTTGGCTCAAGAGATTGGAGCCAATACTTAGCTTTAAATTTTAAAGAGAATGGGAAAAGGCGCAATTTTAACTCATCGTCGGTTAAGTTCTGTATTTTTAAAGTAGCACAATATCCTGAAAGTCTCCTAAATGTTGATATGGGTCCTCTTTCACAAGACCATGGAATGAGGGGAGTAGCACGATGGTAGATGACTTTATTCAAAGTGAGATGCCGTCACATCCGGTAATTCTATGCATGATGGTGGTGTGTAGGCCGTAGAAGTGAAATAATCTTTTAGTGGGGGAGGTGGGGGTATATTAAGGTTATTTCTGTTTTTACCATTATTACCATTGTTTCCTAAGTCGGCCATTGGAATAGGGCCAATGATATTCAAGCGTGGTTTCTTTAGTCTTTTTCGTGTACTTCGTATTTCGGACTCAAAAAACGACAACGGTTTCGGTGTCGAATCGTCATCTAGTATCAACCAAGCTCTAGAAGCTTGAGTTAAGGACCTAAGGACTCTAAGGGTACGTTCAAGTTCAATATCGAAAGAATGTAATTCAGGTTTACTTGAACGCGTACCAAACATAAACTAAAGGAAAAAAAATTAAAACAACGACTGACTCAACGATTACGAAAAACACACACAAATAAGACAACAAGCACACAACTACTATGATGCATGAAAGTTATCCTGTAATGCAGTGATTCGCGTCAAAGCCCAGTGCCCCGGGTTTCCTAGCTAATGCACGTGCAAATTAACCCTAAACTAATGCAAGTAGTGCGTCTCAGCACCCTGACTTACAGTGGTTTGGAGCGAATTTAAAAGGAAGCGATTTACTTGATGATTTTTTTTAATTTTTTCACGTAAGCTCCTTTAATGTGCTAAGCTCTTCCACTCTGAAACGCTAGAATTTGAATCACTTGAGAAACTACAAAACAAAGAGAAAAGTTAGTGCCTCAAAACACAAACGGAAAGTAAGAAAAAGAAAACCTAATCTAATATTTACGAATTAACTAAACTAAGATTATAAAACTAATGGTAGTAATTTGCAATCCCCGGCAACGGTGCCAAAATTAATCTTGTCAAAATCAAGATATAAAAGTAGACTTTTCAAGGATTTGTAGAGTGAAAGTAAAGGTCGAACCCACAGAGATTGAATTACTAAAGCACTTTAATGTTAAAACCTAAATCTAGTTAATTAAGAAAACGGTAATTTGATTTTGATTTTTGATTTAAACTAAGAACGATAAAAGTAAATCTAAATTATGAAAGTAATTAAAAGTTGTTTTAAATGATATTTAAAGTGAACCTAGGATTGCAAACTCACTACTACCTTCGTAATAAGGGTATATATGCATTCAATTAGCTTATTACATTGTATGATAATGGGGATTGTAGCTATAAGCCCAATTCCTCCATCAAGAAGATAACTACGATTCAAGCACCAACATAATTCATTTTTGGTTGGCACCGATTGTCTCACACTAAACTAGGGTTGAGGCACAATCCGTCTTTCCTAGGCATGAACTATTTGGCTACTTGATATCACAATTCAGTTAAGCATCATTACATGTAAATAATCCATACAAGCATAGCAAATATAGATCATTGAGCACATCACATTCAAAATAGATCTAAGACAAGAATCAACTTTGAAAGTAACGATTTAAACAATTGAAGTTCAATTTTATTATTTAAAATCCTCGAAACATGTAATCATCATCCATACATAATAAAACTAAAAGAAAAACATATATCACTCCCTATTACTTGACTAGGGTTTCATTGAAACCTTAGATCTAGGTTTAGTTGGCCATAGAAGCGATGATTGGCAAGAGGTTGATGGAGGAGGCCATGAAAATCCTTGGTCTTCTTCTTCTTCTCCTTGCTTTCCTCTCTTCAATAGCTAAAAGTTTTTTTGTATATGGATCTGTATAATGTTGTGTGTAACCACAAAATGGATTTAGAATAGGATTTATATAGAGTTTGGAAGGATTTAGGAAGCTTTCCTAAGCCAAATCGCACTAAAACTGCTATTTTTACGTTTCTGGACGTATTCAGCCAATTCGGATTGCATAAGGGTCTTCAGTCCCTCAAAATATGCATTTTTCACTTTTTCAACGGGTCGCGCGAGCGGGTCGCTCCAGCGACCTGGCCATTTTTCCATTTTATCAGATTTTCTCAACTTTGCGGACAAATCATAGAATTGCGTTAACTTTTGACTCGGACCTCCTATTGACTCAACGTTTATGGCCACGCGTCCGTAACTCGAAGATATACATTTTTAATCTCTAGAGAAAATTTTCAAATCTGAAGTCTTCATGGTCAAAAATGCCATTTTCCGAGGCTGCTACTGCATTCAGCTTTCACTGGAATCACCATTTGAGCCCAGAATGACTTCCAAAGGCACTAATCATTGGATTTTTGTGTATTTTCAAGTTAAAGCTCTAAAACTTATAAAATATAGAATACTTGTTAAAATAACTAATAACTACATGAAATGGGCTAACAAAGAGTAACTTTAGGACTATAAACGACAACTATTCGTCGCTGATCAACTACAATAATCAAGGCAATAAAGAGGCCCTCAGAATAGATGTTAACCTAGTAGAAGATAAAGGGGATAGGGAATGTCTCAGAATGGCAGCTTAGAAGTAGAGAGTCTCGTAGTACTACAAGAAGAAAGTAAAGCAACGCAGTTTCCAACTGGGAGACCTGGTCCTCAAAGCAGTGAACTAATCTACCAAAAATCGAGCCACAGAAAGCTAGGGACAAACTGGGAGGGACCCTATAATTCATCCAGATCAACCGACCAGGTACTTATTGGTTACAAACTGTAATACCCTGCATTTTGATATAATTAAAACCTAGTATTTCATTTCTATACTTATGTAAACTTTCCTTTTCATTTGGTGAGATTTAGATACCAATCGATTGTCTTGTTTCTCAATCGATTGACATACCAATCGATTGATATGTTTCCAATCGATTGCCATCCTACCGACTTGAATTCATTATGTGGCAATATACCAATTGATTGCCATCTATTCCAATCGATTGCCTTAAAAAATCTATTACCAATCAATTACCATTATTACCAATTGATTGGCATAAGCTAAGATAAGTTTTCTTCTTTGCTTGAGCTTTGGATGTGTGACACTTTTCTCTCTATATATATGAGAGTATTTATGGCCTTGGGCCAGTTTCACAGCTTTGAGAGAGAGACACATATCTTGTGAGATATATACATATATCCATATCTATACACCCTCAAACACTTTCACTCTCTGGACCAGAGAAGAAGAAGAGAAGAAGAGGAGAGATAGAGGAGATAGAGAGAGAGAGAACAAGAGAAGGAGGAGAGAGAGGACTCGAGGTTTTCAAGCTCACACACTCCCAAACACACCTGGTGAGTTACAACTCACTTGGTCCCTCTATTTGATGTTTATATAAGTTGTGGTGAAGATTAGATGTATAATATGCATGATTTCTACATTTACATATGTTATTTTATTAATCTGCTGGTGAAGACGAAGTGTCAATCGATTGGCATTATTCCCAATCGATTGCCATCAGTCTGGACCCAATCCATTGGATAGAATTCCAATTGATTGACATCCCAATCGATTGCCAATGTTAGCAATTGATTGTCATTGTTTTAGACCCAATCGATTGGACCTTATCCCAATCAATTGGTATTGGCAGAACATGAATTCCTTTACCTATTTATTATATTAAGGGTGTGATTGTTCGATTCTTGATTTGGACTTCTATTTTGCGACTATGGGTTAGACAGGGGTAATGTAACACCAAAGAATAAAGGATATTTTGATAAACGGAAGAATATGACTACATGGGTAACATATTAATTCATATATGAGTTCGATATCCGTTTCTTTTAATCAGAGTAGTCAGGCCACATTGGGAATTGTCATCTGTCGATATTAGAGCGTGACTTAGGTGGGTTTGGTAAGTTCTGGGAATGGTACGTGGATGGACGTTTGGTCATGATATGTTCTTAAAATTCGATGAACTGATAAATGTTCTTAAAAGGCGATGAACTGGACCAAGTAGTCCTAAGATAAATCAGAGGATTCATGATATGCTCTTAAAAGCCAATGAACTATTAAATGTTCTTACAAGGCGGTGAGCTGGAAAGTATGGTAGATGACGTTGAGTCGTGGTAATAGATGATATGCCTTGTTCGAAACTTTATGTCCCTGAAATGTGGTGAACAGGATATATTGTTCTTAAAAGCTGGGGATGGACTGACGTGGAGTCCATGACCTGCAGTGAGCAGGATATATTGCTCTTAAAAGCGATGGACGAAATAAGGGTGCATCCCTGGAGTCAAACGATTGAGTTTGTTTCATTTAGTCAGAGTATGATGAATTTTGATCTTCGGGTAACAAGACGACAATTAGTTAATGGCGTTGAGTATAAGGAACAAGATATTATTGTAGTAGAATTTTAACTCATGTCTTCATAGACTTGTTATTTACTTCATATAACTGGTACCTTGTTAGTTTATACTCACTCAGCTCTCAGTAATCTGACGGCCTTTATTGCCTGGATTTACCCCATCCAGACTATCCTATACCTTATTCTGCAGATGACGGAGCCTACAACGATGGTTACTATCTGGGAGGAAAATACACCGAGGTTGGCCCCACTGATGATGTCTATACCGGGGAGGACTACTACGCTGATGTTTACGCCAGTTGAAGATCTGGAGATAGTTATTAGTTTATTATTTCCGTTTAAACTATTTTGTTATATTTGATACTTGGGCATATATTGCTTCCGAATCTTATATACTTCCGCTGTAGCTCTACTGTTATAATTGTTAGGGATATATACTAAAAGCCATACTTTATGTAGTTGATTTATTATTCATTTAATAAAATCAGTTATTCCATTTTTATGAGAATCTGTGTGGGCAATGTTTGTATTGTATTATTTATTTAATATTATGCATGTGTGTCTCTCATTCTACATAGTAGGTGGTTTGGTGTGTAGAGTTTGGCTTACAACCGAAAGATCAGACCACTAGATCTTGTAGAGTGTAAGATTTTGGTTTACATTCTTAGATGGGTTTGGACACACCATCGGTAGGACTGCAGCATGGTATTGTAGTAGGTTTGTCTTAACTATAGGAAACGGTATAGTTTCAACTCACTATGCTGGTATACTTTGTGTATTAAACAGGACCGACTTTGGGTAATTATCTTTATACTGACTTCTAAGATAATTAATACCTCATGGCTATTATGAGTGCTTATGCTCTAAATCCTAAGTTAATTTATAGACACATGCATTTGATATTTACACTTTGATCCCTAAAAGGGTGAGATCCTTAAATGGGTCAATATCTCATTGGATTGAGTGACAATATTGATTGTGTGGTGGATATAAATTAATGATGGAATCCATGTCTCAATTTTTGGGATTGATGATATCCCCTTGAGAAAGCTTATAAGTTTTGATTATGTCAAACCCTGCAGGTGGATTTTGTATCCGACATATCAAATAAGTTAAGTAGAGAATCTCAAGGAATTTTAGATTAATTAAATATGATTGTCAGTTATTATATTTAATTAATGGATATCTGTAATCTTAACATGGGGAGATAATAAGCATTTAATAACATGAAGCTCGGAAAATATTTTTGAGATAAGGGTAGGAGTGTAATTATAATTCTTTAGTGGTCTGAATTATAATTTATGGAAATAGGAATCTGATTCAGTTCGAATTCGGGTTTCCTAATTCCATAAGGAAGCCTATTCCTTATTGACTTCTTATGGTCCCTATCATAGCCTATATATATACTGCTTTGGCTATCCTCTCAGTTTGCATTTTTCTATATAGAGTAAAAAGGGAGAGCTAGAAAACTAAAAGGATTTCAATAGAGCCCACACTCAGTTCGATATTCTGGCAGCAGAGGAATAAGGTAAAAGATCGTGAGCTGTTATCGAGCCTGTGTTCTCGATTCGTCTACTACAACAATCCATTTTTGCAGTTTAAGGTAACCCTAGTTCCGTCCTTGTAGGGTTATTATAGATTTTACGTAAATTTTTGCAGTACCAACTTATCTGCACTGTCAACAGATTCTGGGAACGCAGTTTCCTAATAGTAATAACTCTGATGTTTGTAATAGAAGTAACGTCTATTTATACCCAGCTTGTTTTTATTACTATTTTTGTTGTAGACTAGTACTGTGTGGTGTGGATCATTAGGGACATTCACCAGTCATTCCCTATGGACCTAAAAAGGAAATTTATTTTTCTCTATTTTTGCTACTCTGGGGCATATCAGGAACTTTTGGTATCAGAGCCTAAGGTTGTGATACTTTTGTTCACTAACGATTCCACACCATCTGGTCCTATCATATTAAGATCCCTGAGATGAGATATGAGTTTGAGATAAGATCGTCCTTCTGACAATATATAGTTTTCCTTGCAGGTTAGCATGGATTCAACATTTCATAGATTTGTGGATGACCCTTATGGAGGACACATGATTCATGGGGATACCGTGGAGCCATCTGATCCAGAGCATTACCAGGATCGTGTGCGGCAGATAGCCAGTCGTTATTTAGAGGAGGATAAGTGGAAAGCCCTTTATGTTGATGGACGAACACACCCGACCCAGATGCGTATGGATGCTTACCATTCCGTAAGGATTGGTAGAGATATTTATCAGGAGATTTTACGTTTGATCCAGAGTAAGCTGGAGATAGATATTATTGAGTTACGAGCTATTCTTGGGGGACCTATTGAGGCAGCACCTGTAGTAGTGCCACCATCACCAGTACTCGAGGTACCCATTCCAAGGCTATAGGAGCAGCCCGAGGAGCCAGAGTCACCAAAGGCTGAGTCGATGGTAGAGGCTAACCCAGATAAGGATCCCATAGAGGACATCGAGCCAGTTGAGGATGACGAGGATCCAGAGGAGGACCTAGAGCTAGTTGATGAGGAGATTATGGCAGTAGAGGATGATGTAGGAATGGTGGGAGATGAGATTTTGGAGCATATTGCAGTAGAGCCTGAGGTAGAGGAGGTAGTTGTACCAAAGATACCCATGGTGTTTGATTTACCAGCAGGACATGTACTTTATATGGCAGCTATTGCCAATATGACAACCGAGTGGGTAGCAGCAATGGTTACTGATCGGGAGAGAACAAATCCTAATTATACGCCTTAATTCACATTTGTTAGCCGTTTTTATCCTGTTTTACTATTTTTTTACTTTGTTTTCTGTTTTTTGTCAGGATTTGGAGAAAAGTAAGGATTCCATGTTAAATGGGGTGAAAAAGCATCAAGAAAGAAGCTGAAAAAGCCACCTCGCGCGCTCGCGCGAAACCCAGGAAATCGCTCGCGCAACCTCCCATTTTACGCACTCGCGCGGCCCGCTCGCGCGATCCATACGAAAAATATAAAATGCGTATTTTGAAGAGCTAAAGACTCCTACGTGAACGAAACTGCCTAATTACGTCTGGAAAGCTAAATACAGTTGTTTTAGTGTGAATTGGGTTAGGAAAGCTTCCAAAAATTGCTACAAAACTATATATGACCCAAATTAACTCAATTATGGGGTTAGCAATTATTATACACACAATATACAACCATACTTTCAGCCATTGAAGGGAGGGAAGCAATGAGAAGAAGAAGAAGACCAAGGATTCCCATGGCCTCCTCCATCAACTACTTGTCGTTCATCAATTCTATGGCCAACTAAACTCAAGATCTAGGGTTTCAATGAAACCCTAGCCAAGTAATAGGGTATATTTTATGTTTTTATTTTAGTTTTATTATGTATGGATGACAGTTACATGTTTCGAGGATTTTTATAAATAAATCATGCTTTTATTGATTAAATCGTTACTTTCAAAGTTTACTCTTGTCTTAGATCTATTTTGATGGTAGTGTGCTCAATGATCTATGCGTGCTGTGTTTGTTCAGATTATTTACATGTAATGGTGCTTAACTTGAATTGTGCTATCAAGTATCTGAATAGTCCATGCCTAGATTAGACGGATTATACCACAACCCTAATTTAGTGTGGGATAATTCGTGCTAACGGAAGATGGATTATGTTGGTGCTTGAACCATAGTTATTTTCTTGACGGAGGAATTGGGCTTGTAGCTACAATTCTCCATTATCATCCAACTTAATAAGATAAAGTAATTCGTAAATACCCTTATTATGAAGCTAGTGGTGGATTTGCAATCCTAGATTCCTTAAACTTATTATAAAAATAAATATTTAATTACTTTCATAATTTAAATTTACTTTTATTGTTATTAATTTAATTCAAATTAAATCCAAAATCCGTTTTTCTTAATTAACTAAATTTAGGTTTTAAAAATTAAAGAGTTGTAGTTAATCAATCTCTGTGGGTTCGACCTTTACTTCCACACTGAAATTCTTTTGAAAGTAAAGCATAAGTTAAGCATACTTTTATATCTTGATTTTGACAAGATCAGTTGCACAGCCAGCCGACTTCCGATAGGACAGGTTGTGTTAGCAGATGCTATGGCTATTGTTGGGGATTTTACTGAGTTGATCATCGATGTTGCCGAGCCAGCATTTGATGTTGAGGAGATGGAGGTTGACGACATAATTGTCGAGGACTGGGATTTTGGGGTGGTAGTAGGAGCAGCAGTGGTAGCCGAGGATGATCCATCGGTAGAGATGGACATTGCACTTGAGGACGATGCACCAGCAGCAAGATTGGATGCTGACGACTTTTGAGTCAGGATCTGCAGGGAGTTTGGTTTTTGTTAGTTTTATATCATGACATGTTGTCCACATGATTTTTGGGAGCTTGAGAGATAGCTATTTGACCATTGCTTTGTATAGGTATTATCATTAGTAGTCGTAGCTGTTAGGGATATATACTAAAAGCCATGCTTTATGTAGTTGATTTATTATTCATTTAATAAAATCAGTTATTCCATTTTTATGAGAATCTGTGTAGGCAATGTTTGTATTGTATTATTTATTTAATGTTATGCATGTGTGTCTCTCATTCTACATATTAGGTGGTTTGGTGTGTAGAGTTTGGCTTACACACGGAAGATCAGACCTTCGAATCTTGTAGAATGTAAGATTTTGGTTTACAGTCTTAGATGGGTTTAGAGACACTATCGATAGGACTTTAGCATGGTGTTATAGTAGGTTTGTCTTAACTATAGGAAACAGTATAGTTTCAACTCACTATGCTGGTACACTTTGTGTATTAAACAGGACCGACTTGGGGTAATTATCTTTATACTAATTTATAAGATAATTAATACATCATGGCTATTATGAGTGCTTATGCTCTAAATCCTAAGTTAATTTATAAACACATACATTTGATATTTACACTTTGATTCCTAAAAGGGTGAGATCCTTAAATGGGTCAATATCTCATTGGATTGGGTGACAATATTAATTGTGTGGTGGATATAAATTTATGATGGAATCCATGTCTCAATTTTTGGGATTGATGATATTCCCTTGAGAAAGCTTATAAGTTTTGATTATGTCAAAACCCTGCAGGTGGATTTTGTATCCGACATATCAAATAAGTTAAGTAGAGAATCTCAAGGAATTTTAAGAGATTAATTAAATATGATTGTCAGTAATTATATTTAATTAATGGATATCTGTAATCTTAACGTGCGGATATAATAAGCATTTAATAACATGGAGTTCGAAATATATTTTTGAGATAAAGGTAGGAGTGCAATTATAATTCTTTAGTAGTTTGAATTATAATTTATGGAAATAGGAATCTGATTCAGTTCGAATTGAGGTTTCCTAATTCCATAAGGAAACCTATTCCTTATTGACTTCTTATGGTCCCTATCGTAGCCTACATATATACTGCTTTGGCTCTCCTCTCAGTTTGCGTTTTTCCATATAGAGTATTATAACTCGAAATAGAAAAGAGAGCGTAAAAAGGGAGAGCAAAAAACTAAAAGGATTTCGATAGAGCCCACACTCAGTTCGATATTCTAGTAGCAGAGGAATACGGTAGAAGATCGTGAGCTGTTATCGAGCCCGTGTTCTAGATTCGTCTACTACAACAATCCGTTTTTGTAGTTCAAGGTAACCCTATCCTTGTAGGGTTATTGTAGCTTTTACGTAAATTTTTGCAGTACCAACTTATACGCACTGTCAACAGATTCTGGGAACGGAGTTTCCTAACAGTGGTATCAGAGCAATGTTGATTCTGCGTATGGGTTGGACGTAAGCATGTTGTCCAGTAATACAGATCTTATGCATGCATTGATGGATGGATAGAACGTAGATTTGTGCTAACCATTGTTTTACAACGTTCTTATTCCACTATTCTGGTCACTGGTTTTGTGTGATTAGATCCCACGATGGTTTTACCCGTGGTTAATATTACTATTTTGATATAGCATGTGAGCTTCTTTATGGAAGCATAGGATTTGTATGTATTGGATCCCACGCTTGATTGATGCGTGGTTAATTTACTGCAAATAAATAGCATGTGAATTCCTTCATAGAGGCATAGGGTTTATGTAATCGATCCCCGCGAGGTGACCGGGCAGCTTGACCCCCGTGCGTAATGGCGATATAGAGCTAATTGGGTTCAATGAAGATTTCTTCACAAGAGTTGCAGCTTGACCATAATAATGGGATTCCTATTTTATTGTGGTTTCCTTATTTGTGTGTGATTGAATGATTATTATTGTTTCATATTTAATTAATAGGACAACATAGATAATTGTTACTAGACCTATTTCAGATGTCTAGCTGCATGTTTAATTTATATTAGGGTAAAAAGCATTTTGCCCCCTCAAACTATACACGCTTTTGCAATTTGCACCCCGAACTTTAAAAAGTTGCAATTTCCCACCTGAACTATCTTTAGGATTGTAATGTCCCCCCTGAACTTCAAAAGTTGAAATGTCCCTCCTAAACTATCATCTGTTTTGCAAAGTCCCCCCTAAACTATATTTCGTGTTGCAATAACAACCTTGTCATCACATTCCATCAAGAAACACGAAAGATAGTTTAGGGGGGATATTGCAACACGAAAGATAGTTTAGGGGGGACTTTGCAAAACAGATGATAGTTCAGGGGGGACATTTCAACTGTTTGAAGTTCAGGGGGGACATTGCAACCCTAAAGATAGTTCAGGGGGGAAATTGCAACTTTTTAAAGTTCGGGGTGCAAATTGCAAAAGCGTGTATAGTTTGAGGGGGCAAAATGTTTTTTACCCTTGATATTAATTTAAAATGATAGACAACTACATGTGTATTTAGAAATAAAACTCATTCCATATTTTGAAAACATATGTACTTATTTTCTAAAATCATGAGAATAGAATAATTTTATTATCTACATATATGTGTTTGACAAGTAAGGATGGACTAATCCTTATCAAGTATTCTATTATTTTTTATTAATTAAATTAAAAGTTTTTCTAAAAATCTTAACCCTCAATTTTTTAAAAAAATTCTAAGTAGGAGAGGGAATTTACCAAGTATAAATCCCATGGTCTCCATCACTGGTTTGTAGATGATATAATTAATTTTGTGTGATGGCTCTAGTGCCATCCTCTCCATCGGATGTAGTTGATCATGGAATCATCGGTACAAATTTCTTTAAAAGAATATTTTGGGTGATTGTTAATGTGGGTCACCTCTCCATCAGAGGTGTTCCTCACGGAGCTCTTGACCTAGAATTAAGTGATGGTATACACTTAGCTATAAATAATAATATCCTCTCCATCTGAGTCACTGTTATTATTTATAGGACCAAAACAAGTCAGCAGTTTAATTTTACTAGGCAAGGTACATTGTCTGGATAGTAAAATTAAAAGGCAATTGCTTATCTGAACAAATGATGGATAGTATATGGCTTCCCATCGAATCATACTATTCGTGGTGTATCAGGTTGCTGGCGGATTCCTTTCAAATATAGTAGAGGGAACCAATATTTTCAACTCGAATCCATAGTAATTTTTGCCCAAACGTAATTATTTATGTTATGTGATTCTCAGGCTTTTAAATGGGTATTTTCAATCCACTTGTTGTTATACTTAAAGAAAACAAACTTACTGGATCAAACTATATTAACTGGAAAAGGGATTTGGATATTGTGTTAACTGCTGAAGAGTACAAGTTTGTGCTTACTCAAGAATGTCCTGAGCAACCTGGTGAGGAGGCAACCGCTGAGGAAACCTAGGCTCACAAGAAATGGGTCAAGGCTAATGAGATGGCGCGGTGTTACATTTTGGCATCCATGTCAAATGTTCTGCAATATCAGCATCAGTCAATGACCAGTGCCTATGACATGATGGAGAGCCTACAAGAGATGTTCGGGGATCAAAGTCGTGCTACTAGGCAGGTTGCCATGAAAGACTTGATGAACACAAATATGGCTAAGGGGACGCTTGTTAGGGATCATGTTCTTAAGATGATATCTCTTCTTAATGAACTAGATATCCTTGGAGCTGAATTTGACGGGGAAACCTAGGTCGATATCGTACTCCAGTCACTGCCAGAGTCTTTTAAGCAATTCCGCCTCAATTACAACATGAATAAATTTAAATATACTTTGGCAGATCTGCTTAAAGAACTCCAGGCAGCTGAGGGTCTCAACAGAAAGTCAGGGAGTGCTCTTGTGTTTGAGAAAGGTTCTGCTTCAAAGCCGAAAGGCAAGAAGAAAATGAAAAAAGCTCAAAAGAAGGTCGCGGGTCCACTGCCAAGCCATAGGCCAAGAGAACAGCCGGGAAAGCCTAAAGGCAAATGTTTTGTTTGCAAGCAGCCAGGACACGGGAAGAAGCAATGTCCGGATTATCTCGCCAGACAGAACAATCAAGGTTCTCATTTACTAGTTGTTGAATCATGTTTAGCGATCTAATCTACCGGTACCTGGTGTGTAGATATGGGAGCCACTGATCATGTATGCAATTCTTTGCAGGGGTTCAGGGAACCAGGAAGCTCAGTGATGGAGAGGTTTATCTATATATGGGAAATGCTACGAGAGTAGCAGCAGTTACAGTAGGAGATCTACATCTTAGTTTTGGTAGAGATAGGATTTTAATATTAAGAAATTGCCTTTTTGTACCTTCTATAAGAAGAAATTTAGTTTCAGTTTCTAGTTTAGTAAAGAATGGATATTCAGTTCATTTTAACAAAATAGTAATTATTAAAGAAAATAAACGTTTTATTTGTTCTGGTCTATTGGTGGATGATCTTTATGTTATAAATCATGTCTCTCCTATACTGCAACTTAATGAATTGAATAACACAAATAGTTTGCCATTGAAGAGAAAAGAACCTTCGAGGATGAACCAAACGCATCTTTGGCACTTACGCATTAGTCATATTAATTTGAAAAGGATTCAAAGACTGGTTCAAAATGGGCCATTAGGCTCATTGGAAGTGGAGGCACTACCAGTCTGTAAATCCTGTTTGGAAGGTAAAATGACCAAGAGGCCATTCTCGGCCAACGGCTATAGAGCAAAAGAGCTGTTGGAACTGGTTCACTTTGATTTTTGTGGTCCTATGACTGTCCAAGCAGGAGGGGGATTTGAGTACTTTGTCACTTTCATCGATGATTACTCAAGGTATGGGAACATTTATTTGATGCGGCGTAAGTCTGAATGCTTTGAGAAATTCAAAGACTTCAAGGCTGAAACAGAGAAGCATCTAGGTAAATGTATCAAGACACTACGATCTGCAGATCGTGGTGGAGAGTACCTCTTGGGAGAGTTTAGGGAATACTGATGAGGGCTGATATTTGTAAAATATTGGCCCGATAGAGAGGAAAATTGGTTGAACTTAGCCCTCTATCTCTAGTTTTACCTACACTTGTGTTTTAATTCATCTCTTTACACAATGATGTGCTTTTCATGGTATGTTGTTGTGTTTGGTTCTTTGAATGCAGGTCCTGAAGTTAAAATGAATAACAAGGCTAAAAGAGATAGCTCAAGAAGCAAAGAGACCAAGTCAAAATTGAAATCCAAGTACCAATCGATTGCCATGATAGCAATCGATTGCTTTCAAAACCAAACGATTAGTATTCTTACCAATCGATTGGAATCAGTTACCAATCGATTGGTAAAATCTGAAAGTCAAATTTCTTTAATGGAGCAGATTCTCAGCAATCAGAGTTAATGATGACGACCAACCGTTACATTGTGAACCTAGACACCTTCAGCTCGTAATGCTACTATATAAATAGGGAGGAGCTGGAGAGAAAGGGGGTTGGCTCATTTTGTATTGTTTTACAGGATATCTCCATGTTTTTTTTTGGTTTTGAACAAGTTCAAGTTGGAAGATTTTTTATTTTGAATTCATTCTCAAGTTCAGGTTTATTTATTTTTACATTACTTTCTGTTTAGAAATTGTTTGATTGTTTAGCCCATCATAGTTTTAGTTTGATTTTGAAAATTCTATTTTATAGGTTTAATCCATGTCCATGTGTGATTCCATGTTTCAGTTTATGTGTACCCATACAGTCCTAAACATGTCAGAGTAGAATCCTGGTTGGGAATAATGTGAGGAAACAATATTCCTAATCACTGCCATGATTCTGTTTAAGAGTCAGTGGCAATCGATTGGAAACAGAACCCAATTGATTGCCATAGATTCCAAGCCAATCGATTGCTACTTATACCAATCGATTGGGAGTCATGTCATACCAATCGATTGCCATTAATAGCAATCGATTGGCGTGAAAATGTCTTGGGCAGAATCTTTTTAGTATTCCAGAAACTTATGTTTCAGAAACTAAGTCCAAATTGATCTTTTAAGTTCAAATTGCAATTTGATTTTGAAATATAAGCTCTTTTGATTAATTAATTCAATGAACACTTATGACAAACATATCAAATATCCCATACTCGATTTGTTAGTTATAGTTCATGGTTTAGTTAGTCTTAATTTCAGTTCTTATTGTAAGTGAGGTAGTTTAACCACCAAGTATGTGGAATTCACATACTTAGTGTCTAGGTTGCTTACCTTAATCTTTTGTGAAGTAAGGAATATTATAAGGACAAAACCCCGGTTGTTCGTTTTTGTTAAATCATGGCAGTGGTTAGGACTATGTGGTCTCACATGTTCCCAACACTTTTTCATTCATAATTTAAACTACATTGTTCATTCTTACTTAATTTGATTGCTGCTTTACTTTAATCCCTTTTGTTGTAATTTCGAATTTAGCAGGATCATTAGAACCTCCACCTTTAAAAGAAATCATCTTTTACCTTCTTTAGGATTCAATCTAGTGTTCTTTTCCCCAATTATGTCCCTTGGGAAAATGACTCGGTCTTACTGGTTATAACTCGACGCGACCGTTTACATTTGGACGTATTCTTCAGAGAACACATTTCCAATCGTGTCAAATACTTATTGGAGTAAGGGATTACATCCTAATTGTCTGCACCACGTATGCCTCAACAAAACGGTGTTGCAGAAAGAAGGAACAGGAATCTCATGGACATGGTAAGATCTATGAAGAGTTATTCAGATTTACCAATTTCCTTTTAGGGACACGCATTAAAGACAGCTGCATACATTCTAAACTTGGTACCATCTAAGTCAGTATCTACTACTCCCACAGAATTGTGGACTGAACGAAAGCCTAGTCTGCGGCATGTTCGGATCTGGGGTAGTCAAGTACATGTGCTGCAAGGGAATACAGAAAAGTTGGAACATAGAATAGAACTATGTTTCTTTGTTGGGTATCCAAGAGGAACTAAAGGTGGTCTGTTTTATAGTCCTAAGGATCAGAAGGTTATTGTTAGCACCAATGCCACATTCTTAGAAGAGGACTATGTTATGGACCACAAGCCCAGAAGCCGTATTGTTCTAGAGGAAGTGAGATGAGAGACACCGACACATACTTCTTTGATACCAATGGTACGAGAAGAAACACCACAAGAAAAAGAGTTATTGATATTCCATTACCACGTCGTAGTGGTAGGATTACCGAAACTCGTGTAGATCCTGAACCAACCATTAACATGCAGGTTCCTGAACCAGTACAGCGTACAGATAATGGTGTATTAGGTTCAGAATCTTCATAACAAAATATCAATGATACACAGACACGGGTTGTGCCTCGTCGTAGTGGGAAGGTTATTATTCAACCTGACTGGTATATGTTCTTGGGACTTATGACCGGGTCCCTGATGAACAAGGTACCGATCCCTATAACTACAATGAAGCACTCCAAGATAAAGATGCAGATCTTTGGTAAAAGACCATGAAGTCTGAAATGGAGTCTATGTACTCCAATCAAGTATGGGATCTTGTAGATCCACCTAATGAAATAAAACCCATTGGATGTAAATGGATCTATAAGAAGAAGAGAGGAGCAGACGGTAAGGTGGAAACCTTTAAAGCAAGGCTTATTGTGAAATGGTTCACTCAAAAAGAAAGAATCGATTATGAGGAAACTTTTTCGCCGGTGGCCATGCTAAAGTCTATCTGAATTCTCTTATCCATTGATGCACATTTCGATTATGAAATTTGGAAAATGGATGTCAAGATAGCATTTCTTAATGGGAATCTTGACGAGTGCATCTATATGGTACAACCAGACGGGTTCATTGCAAAGGGCCAAGAACACATGTTGTGCAAGCTTAAGAAGTCTATTTATGGACTTAAGTAGGCATCTAGGTCTTGAAATAACCTCTTTGATCAAGCAATCAAGTCTTTTGGTTTTGATCAATGTGCGGATGAATCCTGTGTGTACAAGAAACATGATGAAAGCATGGTGGTGTTCTTAGTACTATATCTGGATGATATCTTGCTAATCGGAAACGATGTGGGGGTATTATCTTCTGTAAGGGTATGGTTGTCTAGTTAATTCAATATGAAGGACTTAGGAGAAGTCGGTCACATCCTAGGGATCAAGCTTATGCGAGATCACAAGAATAGGATGTTGGGCTTGTCACAAGTCACTTATATCGACAATAGTCTTACTAGGTTTAGTATGCAAGATTCTAAGAAGGGATTCATTCCCTTCAGATATGGAATTACTCTATCTAAGGATCAGTGTCCTAAGACACCTAATGAGATAGAGAAGATGAAGGCAGTTCCTTATGCCTCGGCAGTAGGAAGCCTAATGTATGTTATGCTATGCTATGTACTAGACCTGACATCTACTTTGCTATAGGCATAGTTAGTAGATATCAGTCTAATCCAGGGCAAGAACATTGGACTGTGGTGAAGAATATTCTCAAGTACCTAAAAAGGACTCAAGGCTATATGTTAGTTTACCAAGCAGACAGTCTTGTACCCA
The DNA here is from genome assembly GCA_033977485.1 of Hydrangea macrophylla. Lineage (NCBI taxonomy): Eukaryota > Viridiplantae > Streptophyta > Magnoliopsida > Cornales > Hydrangeaceae > Hydrangea > Hydrangea macrophylla. The sequence goes on along the minus strand of CM066992.1, from coordinate 50,732,140 downwards.
TTGGGTACACAAATCTTGATTTCATGTCAGATAGGGATTCCAGAAAGTCTACCTCAGGATATGTGTTTACCCTAGGAGGTGGAGCCATTTGTTGGAGGAGAATCAAGCAGTCATGTATTGCTGATCCCACCATGGAAGCCGAGTATGTGGCTGCTTCGAAAGCCACTAAGGAGGCCGTTTGTCTCATAAACTTCCTTATAGATCTAAGAGTAGTACCTGTGGTACAATCGCCTATTACCCTTTATTGCAATAATAGCAGAGCGGTTGCTAACTCAAAGGAACGTAGGGCCCATAAGAAGGGAAAACACATTGAGCATAAGTATCACCTGATATGAGAGATTGTACAAAGAGGTGATGTTGAAGTGACCAAGATATCATTAATAAATAACCTGGCAGATCCTTTCACCAAGAGCTTACCGGCCAAGACTTTTGATAGTCACATAAAAGGGATAGGAGTGAGGTGTGTCGCATCATGGCTTTGAGTCTAAGTGGGAGATTGTTAGGGATATATACTAAAAGCCATGCTTTATGTAGTTCATTTATTATTCATTTAATAAAATCAGTTATTCCATTTTTATGAGAATCTGTGTAGGCAATGTTTGTATTATATTATTTATTTAATATTATGCATGTGTGACTCTCATTCTACATAGTAGGTGGTTTGGTGTGTAGAGTTTGGCTTATACACGGAATACCAAACCATCAGATCTTGTAGAATGTAAGATTTTGGTTTACAGTCTTAGATGGGTTTGGACACACTATCGGTAGGACTGCAGCATGGTATTGTAGTAGGTTTGTCTTAACTATAGGAAACGGTATAGTTTCAACTTACTATGCTGGTACACTTTGTGTATTAAACAGGACCGACTTGGGGAAAATTATCTTTATACTGACTTATAAGATAATTAATACCTCATGGCTATTATGAGTGCTTATGCTCTAAATCCTAAGTTAATTTATAGACACATACATTTGATATTTACACTTTGATCCCTAAAAGGGTGAAATCCTAAAATGGGTCAATATCTCATTAGATTGGGTGACAATATTGATTGTGCGGTGGATATAAATTAATGATGGAACCCATGTCTCAATTTTTGGGATTGATGATATCCCCTTGAGAAAGCTTATAAGTTTTGATTATGTCCAAACCCTGCAGGTGGATTTTGTATCCGACATATCAAATAAGTTAAGTAGAGAATCTCAAGGAATTTTAAGAGATTAATTAAATATGATTGTCAGTAATTATATTTAATTAATGGATATCTGTAATCTTAACGTGGGGATATAATAAGCATTTAATAACATGAAGCTCGAAATATATTTTTGAGATAAGGGTAGGAGTGCAATTATAATTCTTTAGTGGTCTGAATTATAATTTATGGAAATAGGAATCTGATTCAGTTCGAATTGGGGTTTTCTAATTCCATAAGGAAACCTATTCCTTATTGACTTCTTATGGTCCCTATCGTAGCCTATATATATACTGCTTTGGATCTCCTCTCAGTTTGCATTTTTCCATATAGAGTATTATAACTCGAAATAGAAAAGAGAGCGTAAAAAGGGAGAGCAAAAAACTAAAAGGATTTCGATAGAGCCCACACTCAGTTCAATATTTTGGCAGCAGAGGAATACGGTAGAAGATCGTGAGCTGTTATCGAGCCCGTGTTCTCGATTCGTCTACTACAACAATCCATTTTTGCAGTTCAAGGTAACCCTATCCTTGTAGGGTTATTGTAGCTTTTACGTAAATTTTTGCAGTACCAACTTATACGCACTGTCAACGGATTCTGGGAACGCAGTTTCCTAACAATAGCATCGTAAATAGCTGACCTTAGTACTATTTTGGCCTTTGTCCCACGTGGTACATAGTTTGACTAGTGTATACTATGTGGTGCATCTTTTGATATATATACGAGCAGTACTTTTGATATTGATTATATGGTTGCTTTGATGTGTTGTTTAGTAGAACTATTAGTTCTTGTTGCTTCTCGCCCTGTCTTGTTTTTGTTTCTATAAGAAGACCTTCAGTTAATCGATGTATCTCTTATGGTAGGACCCTTGAGAAATCACCAAGCGCGAATTGGTGCACCTATTCTGGAAGGAATGGACCCATCTGGAGTTTTTGAAGCATTCATGCAACAGATGGAGCATGTAGGCGATGCCTACAACCATGCTACTAATCAACGACATGTCCAACCACCAGTTGCACCATTCCAGCAGAGGCAAACAGGGGACAAGTTACTGGCAAATTTCCATGGGTTATGTCCTGAGAAGTTCGATGGACTAACAAAACCATGGAAAGCCGAACAATGGATAAGAGAAATAGAGTTGATCTTTGAAGCATTGGAATGCATCGAACAAAAGAAGCATCGTCTTGCTATGTTCCAACTCACCTATGCCACTGTAGAATGGTGGGAGGCTGAGCGAGCCACTATAAGGATGAATGTTACGAGAGCAATGTCTTAAGAAACATTCAAGGAAAGATTTCTGGAGAAGTACTTTCCAGAAGACGAAAAGGATCAATAGGAGAAGAATTTTATGAGCTTAGTTCAAGGAGATTGGATGGTAAAAGAATATACCATACAGTTTAAGTGACTATCTCGATTTGCCCAGCATATGATTGATACACAGCAGAAGAAGGTGAAAAGATTTCACCAGGGACTGAATCCCCATCTTCGCCATATGATGATTGGTCAACTGAACCAGAGTTTGAAGGACTAGTCAGACTTGCTATAAGTTTATAGAAGGACGTATATCCAGTACAACGACCACAGACAAATCAACCATAGCCATCAAGGAACTTCCAACAGAGGAATTTCTAGACACAACCACTGAGGAATACCCAAGGTTAGAGACCTCGGGGAAATTTTTAAGGCAACAAGAGGACCTGGGAAGGAATCGGGAAGCCCCAGCAGAGTAACCTTCGACCCCAGTCATATCAACAGTAAGGACAACAACCTCAGACACTGCTTATAGCTCAGCCATCAAATGATGGAGGTTGTTTTAACTATGGGAAGCCAGGACATATTGCAAGGAACTGCACTATCCATAAACCTAATCGCAGGCCAGATATTGTCTGTCGCAACTGCAGTAAGCTCGGACATTTGAGCAGGGATTTTCGTGCACCACGAGGAGGATACTATGGGCACCAGTTCAAGGAATACAAGGACCCCCAGATCAGACTCGAGTAAATGCTATAATACCAGCAGAAGCAGGTTTTAATGCCGATGAACAGCAGCATTTGGACGGTACGCCTGTACTCTTTCATAGTCTAGTTAAAGTTTTATTCGATACTGGAGATGCACATTCTTTTATTGCTGTTAAGATTGTATGTCAGTTGGGTTTAGAACCCTAGACACTTAATCCAGCACTGAACGCTATGTCACCTTTGGGAGTGACTGCTAAGCTAGGTAAAGTATGTAAAGATTACCCCTTGACTTTGGGAGATAGGAATCTTCCAGCTAACTTGGTAGTTCTTTCGATGTCGGAGTTCGACATTATCCTAGGGATGGATTGGTTGACTAAGTACAGTGCCAATTTGGATTGCCCTACTAGGACGATTGTATTTCCAATACCAGGACAATCGACGACTAGATTTCAGTGTCAGTCAATGAGCGATATGTTATTAACAAGTGGTTAACTACAATTGGGAGCATGAGTATGGAACATAAGATGGATCAAATTCCTACTGTACAAGATTTTCAGGATGTATTCCAGGATATTAAAGGACTTCCTCCAAAAAGGGAAATAGACTTTTGTGTGGAACTAGTACCTGAAACATTGCCTATTTACAAGACTCCGTGTCGGATGGCACCAACTGAGATGTTGGAACTAAAGAAGCAAGTCCAAGAACTTGGAGATTTAGGATTTGTTCGTCCGAGCACATCACCTTGGCGAGCACCAGTTCCATTTTTGAAAAAGAAGAAAGGGACACTTCGACTCTATATGGACTACAGGGAGTTGAACAAGGTTACGATTAAGAATAGATGTCCACTACCTCGAATAGATGATCTATTCATCCAGTTACAAGGATCGAAGATCTTTTCAAAAATTGATTTACTTTCGGGATATCACCAATTGTTAGTTCGATCGGAGGATGTGTTGAAGACTGCTTTCAGGATGAGGTACGGGCATTATGAGTTTTTTAGTTATGCCTTTTGGATTGACAAACACTCCAGCAGTATTCACAAACTTAATGAATAGAGTATTCAGACCATATTTGGATAAATTCATTATAGCATTTATCGACGATATTTTGATCTACTCAAGGATGGAGGAAGACCACAAGGAGCACTTGTAGATTGCTTTACAGACGCTTTGAGATAATAGGTTATATGCAAAATTCAGTAAATGTGAATTTTGGTTACAGGAAGTCAAATTCTTGGGACATGTTACATCTCAAGACGGTATCTCTGTGGACTCATCTAAGATTGATGCAGTCTTAAGCTGGAACAGACCAACTAATGCGACAAAAGTTAGAAGTTTCCTTGGCCTAGCAGCATATTACAGAAGATTTGTAGAAGGATTCGCCAAGATAGCGGGACCTTTGACGAAATTAACGAGGAAGGATATGAAGTACGAGTGGATAGACAAGCAGGAGAATGCATTCTAGGAGTTAAAAGAAAGATTGACTTCAATACCAGTACTTGCAATACCTAAAAGTGGAGAAAGGTATGTGATCTATACTGATGCATCGCACCAAAGACTTAGTTGTGTGCTTATGCAAGACGGGAATGTCATTGCATATGGATCAAGACAATTGAAGGTGCATGAGAAGAATTATCCTACGCATGACTTGGAATTAGCAGCAATAGTATTTGCCTTGAAGATCTGGAGACACTATCTTTATGGAGAGAAGTTTGATCTATTTTCCGATCATAAGAGCTTGAAATATTTGTTCTCTCAGAAGGAGTTGAACATGCTACAACAAAGATGGATGGAGTTACTTAAAGACTATGACTTTTCATTGCAATACCATCCGGGTATAGCAAATGTTGTAGCAAATGCTTTGAGTCATAAACCTCGACTAGTGATCGCTACATTATCAATTCGAGAATGACAAGCATTAGAGGTGTTAGCTGAATTTGAGCTTCAGCCAGTGGAACCAATGGAAAGACAACATTTTGGATGCCTTATGGTACAACCAACGTTGATCAGCCGTATTATAGAAGCTCAACAGACAACGGAAGATTTAAAGTTATGGTTCGCCAAGATGTCAGCTAAGGAACCAGAGATCTGGAGTATTAGTACAAATGGATCATTCCGATATAAAGGTAGACTCTGTGTACTTGACGAAGAAAATCTCTGGAAGGAAATATTGGATGAGGCGTATTAGTCAATAATGACTATTCATCCGGGAGGTACGAAGATGTACAAGGATCTGAAGAAGAATTTTTGGTGAGAAGGAATGTAAAAATAATTAGCAGAGCATGTATCTCAATGTCTTACTTGTAAACAAGTAAAGGAAGAACATCAGAAGCAACCTAGATTACTGCAACCGTTACCGATTTCTCAATGGAAGTGGGAACACATCACTATGGATTTCGTGGTAGGATTGTCGAAGTCTCAGCAGAACCACGATGCTATTTGGGTAATCGTGGATCGACTTACAAAGATGGCACATTTCATTACCTACTGTATGACATATCCAGTAGAACGTTTGAGACGGATGTATCTACAGCACGTTGTACGGTTACATGGAGTACCTGTGTCTATCGTGTCAGATCGAGATTCACGTTTCACTGTAGAGTTTCAGAAGAATCTCCAAACAGCGATGGGAACAACATTAAACTTGAGTTCAGCCTTTCATCCACAAACCGATGGGCAGATTGAGCGAGTTAATCAAGTAATGGAGGACATGTTACGCGCTTGTGTCATTGATTTTGAGAGTTCTTGGAAGATACACTTACCTTTGATTGAGTTCGCTTAGAACAATAGTTATCATTCGAGCATAGGAATGGTGCCATTTGAAGCTTTGTACTGAAGACCTTGTCGATCGCCATTGTGTTGGACTGAAGTCAGAGATACTCAACTTCTTGGACCAGAGATGGTACGAGAAGTACAAAGATTCAGATTGTACGTAAGAAGATGAAGACTGCTCATACCAGATACAAGAGTTATGCTGACAAGCGACGCAAAGACTTAGAGTTCATCGTTGGAGATCACGTACTACTCAAGGTTTCACATGTTCGAGGCATCGTCAAATTTGGTCACAAGAGAGGCAAGTTATCGCCATGTTTCATCAAACCATTCGAGATTTTAGAGCATGCTGGGAAGGTCGCTTATCGCCTTGTGTTACCGTCGAAGATGTCAGGAGTGCACAACGTTTTCCACGTCATTATGTTGAGGAAGTGTGCCCACAACCCAGTGTACGAGATCAACTTCAAAGATATTGAAGTCAATGACAACGTTACATTCAACAAAGGACCGTTTGCGTTTTGGATCGAGGGATCAAGAAGCTCAGGAACAAGGAGATTCCGTTGGTAAAGGTTCAGTGGAAACATCATGATGAAGGTGAAGCTTCATGGGAACTAGAGTCAGAGATGCGAAAGAAGTTTCTGTTTTTATTTTAGACTTGTTTGTTTTCAATTTCGAGGACGAAATCCTTAATAAGTGGTGGATGATGTAATACCCTATATTTTGATATAATAAAACCTGGTGTTTCATTTCTATACTTATATAACCTTTCCTTTTCACTTGGTGAGATTTAGATACCAATCGATTGCCTTGTTTCTCAATCGATTGACATACTAATTGATTTACATGTTTTCAATCGATTGCCATCCTACTGACTTGAATTTATTACATGGAAATATACTAATCAATTGCCATCTATTCCAATCGATTGCCTTCAAAAATCTGTTACCAATCGATTGCATGTCATTATTACCAATCGATTGGCATAAGCTGAAATAAGTTTTCTTCTTTGCTTGGGCTTTGGACGTGTGGCACCTTTTCTCTCTCTACATATATGAGAGTATTTATGGACTTGGGCCAGTTTCACAACTTTGAGAGAGAGACACATATCTTGTGAAATATATATATATATATATCCATATAACTATATCTATACACACCCTCACACACACTCACTCTCTAGACCAGAGAAGAAGAAGAAGAAGAAGAAGAAGAAGAAAGAGAAGAGAAGAAGAGGAGAGACAGAGGAGATAAAGAGAGGCAGAGATAGACCAAGAGAAGGAGGAGAGAGAGGACTTGAGGTTTTCAAGCTCACACACTCCCAAACACACCCTTGGTGAGTTACAACTCACTTGGTCCCTCTATTTGATGTTTACACAAGTTGTGGTGAAGATTAGATGTATAATATGCATGATTTCTACGTTTATATATGTTGTTTTATTAATCTGCTAGTGAAGATGAAGTGCCAATCGATTGGCATTATTCCCAATCGATTGCCATCAGTCCGGGCCTAATCCATTGGATAGAATTCCAATCGATTGACATCCTAATCAATTGCCAATGTTAGCAATCGATTGACAGTGTTTTAGACCCAATCGATTGTTATGATTTTTGTTCCAATCGATTGGACCTTATCCCAATCGATTGGTATTGGCAGAATATAGATTCCTTTACCTATTTATTATATTAAGGGTTTGATTGTTCGATTCTCAATTCGGACTTCTATTTGCGACTATGGGTTATACAGGGGTAATGTAACACTAAAGAATAAAGAATATTTTGATAAACAGAAGAATATGACTACATGGGTAACATGCTGATTCATGTATGAGTTCGATATCCGTTTCTTTCCATCAGAGTAGTCAGGCCACATTGGGAATTTCATGTGTCGATATTAGAGCGTAACTTAGGTAGGTTTGGTAAGTTCTGGGAATGGTATATGGACGGATGTTTAGCCATGATATGTTCTTAAAAGCCGATGAACTGATAAATGTTTTTAAAAGGCAGTGAACTGGACCAAGTAATCCTAGGATAAATCAGAGGATTCATGATATGCTCTTAAAAGGCGGTGAACTGTTAAATGTTCTTAAAAGGCGGTGAGCTGGAAAGTATAGTAGATGACGTTGAGTCGTGGTAATAGATGATATGCCTTGCTCGAAACGTTATGTCCCTAAAATGCGGTGAGCAGGATATATTGTTCCTAAAAGCTGGGGACAGACTGACGTGGAGTCCATGACATGCAGTGAGCAGGATATATTGCTCTTAGAAGCGATGGACAAAATAAGGGTGTACCCCTAGAGTTAAACGATTGAGTCTGTTTCATTCAGTCAGAGTATGTTGAATTTTGGTCTTCGGGTAACAAGACGACAAGGGTTGGTTAATGCCATTGAGTATAAGGAGCAAGATATTATTGTAGTAGAATTTCAACTCATGTCTTCATAGACTTGTTATTTATTTCAGATAACTGGTACCTTGTTAGTTTATACTCACTCAGCTCTCAGTAAGCTGACAACCTTTATTGCCTGGATTTTCCCTGTCTAGACCCTGTACCTTATTCTGTAGATGACGGAGCCTACAATATGGTTACTATCCAGGAGGAAAATACACCGATGCTGGCCCCACTAATGATGTCTATACTGGGGAGGACTACTACGCTGATATTTACGCTAGCTGAAGATATGGAGATAGTTATTAGTTTAATATTTCAGTTTAGACTATTTTGTATATTTGGTACTTGGGCATATGTTGCTTCCAAACCTTATATACTTTCGCTGTAGCTCTACTGTTGTAATAACTCTGATGTTTGTAATAGAAGCAACGGCTATTTATACCCAGTTTGTTTTTATTACTATTTTTGTTGTAGACTAGTACTGTGTGGTGTGGATCATTAGTGACATTCTCCAATCATTCCCTATGGACCCAAAACAGAAATTCATTTTTCTCTATTTTTGCTACTCCGGGGTGTGACACAAACGATGGAAGGCCTGGACCTGCCACACCCCTAAATGTGGAGCATCTGCAGAAGTACTATTAGTAGATCAAGTCAGGAATAGTTAAGAATGCTTATGAATTCCAAGTTGTAATTTTCCGAGCAGCTTTTTTCGAGCCCTCATAATAACTTTGATGATCATTAAAATTTTATTCTTGCAATTAGTATTCTATGAAGCATTCTATTAGTAGTAAAAAGACCTTGAATTCAATCCCATGGCACCAAAAAAGACCTCGGGTTTAACCCCGAGGCACCAAATGACCTAGGGTCAACCCCCTAGGCACTTAAGACCACCGTAACACAGATGGAAAAAGACCTCGACACCACCTGAGGCACTAACTCCACTTAGATCCTTAACCTACTATGGGATACAACCCCTAGGTGGCCTACAATAGAGGAGTCAAAAGACCCTAGAACTCTAACTTTTTAGGTCGGTTATTATGAGGGCTCAAAAATAAAGGAAATGGAATATGGAAGTAGATTAGCCATTAAAAATAAAGGAAAAGATGAGGGAAAATGGAAAAAAATAGTAAAACTTACAAAGTTTGAGAGGTTGTACAGCCACCCTATCAAGAATTGAGGGGCTATGCCCTCGTACCGCTGGATATTGCTTGGGAGGAGGACCGGCCGAATCTGCTCCCGAATCATTGCCAGAGACTCGACTAAGGGCACCCCAGTCGGGACACTCCCCGAGGAAGTTTCCTCAATGGTCGCCGGTTCGATCAGGACAGCGGATGTCCCTGCTGGTTCTTCCCCAGGCATGTGCCTTAGCCACCTCAATTGTTGGCCAGCAGCGGTATCCGAACTCTTCCTCATTTCACCTGCCCGAGCAGTAGCCTTTTTTTCTCTCAGAGCAACAAGGTCTCACCTGGGAGCCATCTCTGCAGAACCAGAAAAAGAGACGTATCAATAAAAAATAATAAGTCAGCAAAAAAGAAGAAGAGGTTGTGGACCGCTCGTGAAGAACAAAAGCTCAAAGACCAAAGACTTACCAGGGATAATGTGTGGAAAGACTAGTATAGGAAAAATGATCTAGGGTTCAAAAGTAATCTTTCAAGCTCCCGTCCAGGTCAACAGGTTGACGATGTTGACGGGTCGTTGTGCCAGTGCCCTTATCCGGTATTGACACTCGTCCGGGATGCTCAAAAGGTCGATAGAACCAGCTGTAAAATAAAATGGGAGTTAGTCAGTACTCAGACAGCGAGGAAGCAAAATGAAAAGTAAAATGCATACTCAAGACTAAACCTTACCCCTCAACTCGCCCGTCTAGGTAATTGACAAAGGAATTCCTGGAGCTTCCTCACAGAATCTGAGGGTGGACACTTGGAAGAATTTCTTCTTCCACCCCTTGTTGATCGGGCATCTATCTATAATTTTCTTCCCCAGCAAAGCGCTCAGGGAAAAGAAACCGACCTCTCCGAACAACAGGAATGGTCGGTAAGCCCACAAGAACTCTTGGAGGATCAACTCATACCCAAAACGTTAGGGCTAGAGGTGAATTGCCCCCATCAAAAATCTCCAACCGTTGAGGGCGAGTTGCCCGGGAGCAATGCCAAGGTAGGTCAGGAGGTCTCGGGCAAGTGAATGGAGAGGAAGATGGAGGCCCGCGATAAATGCATCCTCGTAGAGGGTAACAAACTCTGACTGGTAAAGATAGGCCTCGCCAAAGAACACAGACAGGGAAAAGACCTTGGGCAGGTCATACTTATTCCTAATTCTATCTAAGTCTGACACAAACAGATTGCTGAAAGTCCCCTCACAAGAGAAGCTAACATTGGGCTTATCAAAAACTGATGCCTCACTTCCCAACCACGACTCAGAAACTTCATGAAATCTCTGGCCTTCTACCTCACCGAATGCTCGGTCAGGTACTCTACCCTCACTGTAGCGGTCTGACGGGGTCAGTGATGGGGGGTTTGGTCTAGCGCTCTGGGCATCGGAGCCTGAATACTCTTCTTCGGATTGGGAAGAGGAGTTGAAGTCAGAATGACACATCTCTAAGGTCCCTGCTATAGGCGGGGGATGTAATTAATGCCCAAAGTAGGGGTCGAGAACTCCTAACCTAGGGTAAAGGGATGGAAGACTAAGGAGCCTAAATGGCAGGATGTATAAACTCCGAAAGGACAGATAACACTTAGAAAGGGACAGCAAGGGACACACTGACCGGTCAAGCTGTTCTACTAAGGTAAGGGAACCTCCTATACAAAGAAAGCAAAACCTAAAGAAGAAGATGTCATGCCCAGATGTAGCATAAATCATTAAAGTATTTCATTTCCTTTATGGACTCGTAGGTCGTGACAAGTGAGAGTAACCAATTAACCCTGCAACAAATAACTTAATAGCATTTCTAACGAAAAGGATACTAATAAACATAAAGCTCCAAATTAAAACTTACTATTCTATTACATCAATCATTGTGTTAGGCACAAACAACCTTATTAAAAATATAATATAGATTCTATTACAACTCTGAAATGTAAAACATAAGTAAAGGTAAATCAGCTCTTCTGGAAATCCTCTGGTCTCTAACTAGCATAGTCAAAGTATTCTGGTTGCTCCTGACCTGAAAAATCTGAACATAGAGTCTAGGGCGCATCAATGATGTCAGCTTATACAAGCTGGTGAGCAAAATAAACATATGCTCACGATGTATATATAAGCATATATAACAACGTTATAGTTTAAGCCTTTACAACAATATTTCAAGGTGCCAGCATCATCATATATAACACAGAGAAATAATAGTGACCGCGCATGAACAATGTATCATCTCATATTACTGATTCTTTTCCCTCGACAAACTTGATTCAACTTTACCACTACCTCAGATACCAGAAATGATATCTGCTCGATATCTGGGTCGTACACCATACCATCGATTCGGATACCAGAAATAATATCTGCTCAGTATTCAAATTGTGAGCCTCAGATACCAGGAATAATATCCGCTCGATATCTAAGTCGTATGCAACATCGTCGCCTCCGATACCAGGAATAATATACGCTCGATATCGGAGTCACACATTGACGATATCCCCTCAGATACTAGGAATAATATTCGCTCGATATCTGGGTCTATCACAACACCGTTGCCTCTGATACCAGGAATAATATCCGCTTAGTATCGGAGCCGTACAAAATAGCATTGCCTCCATTACGAGGAATAATATCCGCTTGATATTGGAGTCGTACACTAGGCCGCCACTCTTTACTCTTTTCACGCCTTCTCACACACCATGCATGTTGACTCAACCTCGACCCTATCATGCATGTTAATGTTCATAAATCATAACATCATTCATTAAAAACAAAGCCGAATAATCGTCCAATATGAATCTCAGTCTTAATCGTTCTTATTAATCCAGTTCTTAAACGCAAGCCTTTAAAATAGTATACCTTTCAAAACAATTCCTTAAAACTGTAAAAACATTTTCCAAACAGTCCCTTACTGAAAAAGAAACAAACTACCAGAAATAGCATGTCGCGCGAGCGATCAGGCTCTTTTCATGAAATCCATTAAAAATTCCATCCGCCCAAAACTGCACAGGTCGCGCGAGCTAATTAAGCTGATACAGATTGTATCTCTCAAAATTTGCGATTAAATTAAGAGTGACAAAACTTTAAATCAACAATACGTCGCGATACAGATGAATTAAGTTGTAGTATTCGAACCATAGCTTATTGGGACTAAGATCTTTCATTTTCAATTTACAGAATTGATTTTGGTTGAGATTCGTAAAACTCCAATTTCAAGCTTCAATGGTGAAACACACACACACACACACATATATGTATATACACATCTATACATACTGAAATATACATATATTTACATTGAGAGTGAGTTGAAATTACTTACAGAGGGATTTGGACTACAAATTCGGTACCGAGACACTCTGCCAAAAATTTCGTCGTCTAAGAATTTCTTCTCATTCTCTCTCTTGATTATATATGTATATAATCTATGCGTGTGTGTAAATTGAGAAAGGAAGAGAGAACTGAGAGAAATTGAGAGAAAGAGATAGAGAGAGAGAGAGATGAGAGAATTATATATACCGTTACATTTATTTGGAGCCCAAGCAATTCTCGAAAATCATCTGGTGAGGTTGATCTCACATGCTCCCTCACCCCACTTCGCGGTATAGTCGCAGCTTAAAACAAAAACTTATATTTTGCGGTTGAAATAAAAATACAGAAAAATAATATTAGCGTAGAAAATAAATTCCGGGTTGTACAAAAGTATAGTTACAGTTTCAACTCCATTTATAAAAATTACAGTTTGACCCCAAATAACCATTCATTAATAGAATTAAAATGAAATATTCATTTATTAATGAAAAAGAAGTTACAGGGTGTTACACACTACCCACCTTAATAGAGATTTTGCCCCAAAATATGAGCTAACTAGTCCTGAAACAACTCGGGGTACCTATTCCTCATATCTGACTCTAACTCCCACGACGCTTCTCCCTTGTCGTGATGTCTCCATTGAACCTTAACCAAAGGAATGTCCCTTCTCCTTAGCCTCTTGACACTTTGGTCAGGAATCCTCACGGGTCTATCGTTGTAGATAAAATTCTAACTCGTCTCAATATCATCAAAATTTACCACATGTGAAGGATCCCGTATGTATTTCCTTAACATACTGACATGGAATACATTATGAACACCAGACATCTTTGGTGGCAACGCGAGTCGATAAGCCACCTTCCCAACACGTTTCAGTATCTCAAACGTCCCGATAAAATGAGGTGCCAACTTTTCTCTTTTCTGACCAAAATGTACTATACCCCGAATGGAAGAAACCTTAAGGAGTACGTAATCTCCGATACTGAACTCCAAATCCTTTCAACGCTGATCTGCATAACTCTTGTGTATACTCTGTGTCGCTTTCATTCTTCCCTTGACCAGCGAAATCTTCTAATTATTCTCCCTCACCAAGTCTAGTCCTAATAATTCTGTGTCTCCCACTTCTGCCCAGCATAACGGAGATCGACATAGCCGTCCGTACAAGGCTTCGAATGGTGCCATCCTAATACTCGAGTGGTAGCTGTTGTTATACGCAAATTTGACCAATGGAAAGTGTGTCTCCCAAGACTCTTCAAAGTCGATTGTACAAGCTCTGAGCATATCTTCCATAATCTAATTAACATGTTCGGTCTGTCCATCGGTTTAAGGATGAAAAGCAGTCCTCATCATGAGCGAAGTTCCCATAGCCTTCTGCAGACTTTCCCAAAATCCAGAGGTAAAGCGTGCATCGCAATCCAATACAATAGATACAGGTGTACCGTGTAGTCGTACCACTTGCTATAGGTATATTCGACTCATCCTTCTACTGGGTAAGTCATACTATACACGATGAAATATGCAGACTTCGTCAGACGATCCACAATTACCCAAATTGCATCACGGTTCTGTTACGACCTGTGTAAACTGACTACGAAATCCATAGTTATGTGTTCCCACTTCCATCCTGGAACAAGTAAGGATTGCAACAATCCTGAGCGTTTATGATGTTCGGCCTTTACTTGTTGACAAGTCAAACATTTAGACATGAACTCGGCTACTTCTCGTTTCATTCTTTCCCACCAGAAGTTTCTCTTCAGATCCTTATACATCTTTGTTCCTCCTGGGTGTACAGTCAGTCACAATTTATGTACTTCTTCGACTTTTCTCAAATCTCCTGAATCTATAGCACATAATCTGTCTCGACATCTGTATCTTCCATCAGTCCCAATCGTCCATTACGTAGGGTCCTTTTCTGACATCTTGCTGAACCATACTTGAAATTTCTCGTCTTCCTTTTGGGCCTCGATAATTCGACTCATAAATGTTAAATTTGGTTGTACCATGAGGCATCCAAAGTGTTGCCTGTAACTTCCCTTAGAAATTTGCATATCAAACTCAGCGATTGTCTCTAAGGGTTTCCATTGCCTTACCATTAATGAAGCAATCATCCCTCGAGGTTTCCAACTTAGGGCGTCAGCGACTACATTAGCCTTACCAGGTTAGTACTCCAATGTAATGCCATAGTCCTTAACTAGTTCCATCAATCAACGTTGCCTCATGTTCAATTCTTTCTGAGTAAACAAATACTTGAGGCTCTTGTGGTCTAAAAACAAATCAAACTTCTTCCCATAGAGGTAGTGTCTCCAGATCCTAAGCTCGAACACAACGGCTGCCAGTTCCAAATCGTGAGTCGGGTAATTCAATTCATTTGGCTTCAATTATCGTGAACCATAGAAGATAACCTTTCCGTCTTGCATAACAACACATCCCAGTCCTTGATAAAAGGCGTCACTGAAAATAGTGAACTTCTGAGTATTCAAATCGCGCGCCTCAGATACCGGGAAAAATATCCACTCGATATCTGAGTCGTACGCAACATCGTCGCCTCCGATACCAAGAATAATATCCACTCGATATCGGAGTCGCACACTACACTATCCCCTCAGATACCAGGAATAATATCCGCTCGATATCTAGGTCGATCACAGCACCGTCGCCTCCGATACCAGAAATAATATCCGCTCAGTATCAGAGTCATACACAATACCGTCGCCTCTAATACCAGGAATACTATCCGCTCAATATTGGAGTCGTACACTAGGCCACTACTCTTTACTCTTTTCATGCCTTCTCATACAGCATGCATGTTGACTCAACCTCGACCCTATCATGCATGTTAATGTTCACAAATCATAACATCATTCATTAATCACAAAGCCGAATAATCGTTCTTATTAATCTAGTTCTTAAACGCAAGCCTTTAAAACAACATACCATTCAAAACAATTCCTTAAAACACTAAAAATATTTTCCAAACAGTCCCTTACTGAAAAAGAAACAAACTGCCCAAAATACCATGTCGCGCGAGTGATCAGGCTCTTTTCATGAAATCCGTTAAAAATTTCTTTTTGCCCAAAACTACACAGGTCGCGTGAGCAAGCCGCACGCGTAAGATGTTACAGAGCCTTCTTCTTCTTCGTTTTCCCCCTGTTTCGATTTTCAAAATTGAAAATTGACCCATTTTTAGATTCTGTTTCAAACATATCTTTTAATATATGGATCTCTTCGATTTTTCACGTAGATTAAGAATACGCGATCGGATTAAGCTGACACAGATTGTATCTCTCAAAATTTGTGATTAAAGAGTGACAAAACTTTTAATCAACAATACATCGCGATATGGATGAATTAAGTTGTAGTATTCAAACCAGAGCTTATTGGGACTAAGATCTTTCATTTTCAATTCATGGAATTGATTTTGATTAAGATTCGTAAAACTCCAATTTCAAGCTTCAACGGTGAAACACATACATATATATAAGCATATACACATCTATATATACCGAAATATACATATATTTACATTAGAAGTGACAGAGGGATTCGGACTACAAATTCAGTACCGAGAAACTCCGTTGAAAATTCCGTCGTCTAAGAATTTCTTCCTGTTCTCTTTCTTGATTATGTATGTATGTATGTATGTATGTATGTATGTATGTATATCTGTATATAATTTGTGTGTGTGTGTAAATTGAGAGAGGAAGAGAGAGCTGAGAAAAATTGAGAGTCATTGAGAGAGAGAGAGAGAGATGAGAGACTGTGAAAGTTAAGAGAAATATATATACTGTTACATTTTTGGAGTCCAAGCAATTCCCAAAAATCATCCAGTGAGGTTGAGCTCACATGATCCCTCACCCACTTTGCGGTATAGTCGCAGCTTAAAACAAACACTTATATTTTGCGGTTGAAATAAAAATACAAAAAAATAATATTAGCTTGGGAAATAAATTCCGGGTTGTACAAAAGTATAGTTACAGTTTCAACTTCATTTATAAAAATTACAATTTGACCCCAAATAAATATTCATTAATAGAATTGAAATGAAATATTCATTTATTAATGAAAAGAAATTACAGGGTGTTACAGAAGAACTCCCACTCTCTCGCAAAGCCTACTGGGTTCCCATTCTCCAGACTCGCTCGGGAAAAGAAAAGAGTGAGAGAGAGAGAGAGAGAGAGGGAGATATATATATAGGGGAAGGGGGGTGGAAGAGAACAATGAACAGAAACTAAGCAGAGTGAAGACTTACAGAGAAGGATGAACAGAAGAGGGCTTAGTAAGTTGAGTTGAGCACTTTTTCTTTGGAACCGCTCGGTATTTTCTCTCTCAGGACAGCAAGATAAATGTAATCATCTAAGTGTCCCTTATATAGGAAGCACGAACGCCCCAGATGAACCCAGATCCAACGGCCTAAGAAATTTTCCTCCTAGAGACTGACAGCTGGCCTTCTCGGGTAGCTCAAGCATCACCCCAAAAAACGTGCACATTAACTGCGCGATATGACAGATCGGTTCGGTTGTGATGATCTAGTCACCCTTGCACCGGCCTGGTTAGATCCTGACTAGACCAACCCTTTCTTGACACATGGCAAATCACACCCTGGGCTCCCAAGTTGTCAGACCGGGTTGAGGACCTCGAACTATCGAGGCGATACCCCGAGTAGTAGTCCTGAGTCGTACAAATTTCCAAGCCTCATTTGATGAAGCACCAATTTATCCTTGGAAGTGAGGGGCAACTGATATGTATAAAAAAAAAAAAATCAACCAACGAGAGCACAGCTCCGCGACTACATCAAAGAGCACCAGGCTATCGAGGGACGAATCGTGTCGTTTCCAGGAAGGAAAGCCAACATTATCCCGACCGGTATATCAGGTTCCCCAGGTCCCGACCCATGGTTCAGCAATGTTGCCCAGGTATGGCTCATCATGGGAGCAGCCAGCCAAGCCCCAGGACGAGATCTAGAACCTTCCAGACAGTTTCATAGGCCAGCTAGATGACTTTATGGAGTGTATGGATAGTTTCGTAATCCCATTAGGGAACTCGCGTGATATGTGTTAATCAAACCTAATCAGATTGCATTGCCTTATCTATTAGTTTCCTTTTATGAGGGGGTCTCTTGCACGTATAAAAGAGACCCCTCGCCCCCTTAGTGGGAAAAGATTATTCATTTTTTTACATAATACACACATAGCATTCTTATTAGCTGGCCTGGCCGATCTCTGGTAGTTCTAGTCTCTTGTCGGTTCACCAAAGGTCGTCGATCACTTTACAATATACTAAAAGTGCTCAGACACACCCGTGGACGTAGGTCTCTTACTTAACAGGGCTGAACCATATACAAATCTTCTCTTATTCTCTTTTCTTCGATTATATCCAAAAATAGGCATCATCAGTAGGTAAAGACACTATTGTTAACATAAGAACCTCCGTATGAAATGCTTACATGAAAAAAAAAGGTCAAATAGCATCTCTCGAATTGGTCCTTTGGATTTTTGTATCGAATATACACTTAAGAATTTGTTTCAATTTATGATTGACATTAATCCTAGATCTTTGCTCCCAATAAATGAATCAACAATTTCTACTCAAGCTCTACCATGTGTTATTTAAATTACAATCCAACAAGAAAGAGAGGTTCTAGTTGAACAAAACAAATGATGTTGAGATAAGAACACCTTCATTCCTGCATAAAATAGTGGATGTAAAAATCAGCAATGTATTATGTCCTTCAAGTCGCACATTGCTTTCTACCACATTTTTGAAACGAAGTTTTACCTAACCCTTCCTTTTAACTTGGAACATGTATGGAAATGATACCATTATATGGAACCATGAATATTCATTGGTTAAATCAGTACATATTAATCTATACTATACTTTTATTCTTTTATCTTTACACTTTTTATATAGATTGGTAGTTTTTTTTTCTAAAAAAGTTTCAACAAGAATTCAAATTTTATCGTATGAATGCAACATTTTCTAAAATTAACAAAATAAGATAAATCACGACGATTAAATGAGATCTTTTTTAATATGCATCCTTAAGTGACTTAATAGGATAGACTTACAAATCTCGCATTTCTCCGAGTACCAAAGATTCAATGCGAAAGGAATCATTAAAAATAGTTAATATATATATATATATAATTTAAAAAGTTTCCTACCTTGACATCATTATTAATTTGAATAAAAATTTGCAGTAAAGATTGCACATAAGAGAGATAAATCTTTCGTTCTTTTCGAATCAAACATAAATGATTTATACAGATAGATCAGTCAAACATTTTTTTGAGCGAGATGGATAAAGAGGCTGAAGGAAATAAAGATTCCAGTAAAGGGATAAAAATAGTAAGAAATGCAAGTATTGTTACTCTTGAAGCCCCCCATGTAATTGCCTAATCCTGCCCATGTTGGCGAAAAGCGTCGGTGTTTGCTTTCTCAAAGGAAGCTAATTTTGTACTCCTGCTTCTTTCCTTCTAACAAAATAAAATAAAAAAAATAAGAAAAATAAGAAAAATAACATTGAAAATTACAATTTCTGATTTATCTTCCTTTTTTTTCTTCATTTTTCCATCCATTTTTTTTAGGGAGGCTTGGTCTAAGGTCCTTAAGGTTGGGTTTATTTGGTTTAAAGAACAAGCCATAAACAAAAACTCCCACAGTGACATACTCTAAAAAAAAACTTTCCCTCCTAAAGTCCCTGATATTTTGAATTTCATCCTCAAGACATACTTGCATTTTATCTCCCCAAAATACCCCCAAACCCTAGTCTCCCAAATTTTCTCTATTTTGTTCTCTCTCTCTCTCTCTCTCAGCCACCACCGATCCACCACCAAGCTGCCATTGTCACCACCACCAATCCGCCACTGTCGTCGACACCAACCACTGGTATAACCGCCGCCACCACATTTGGAGATCAACCTCCACCACCACCTTCGCTAGCCACAATAAGCTACCGCCACCACCATTGCGCAACCCATGGAGCAACCACCATCAACATGTCCAAGCCACCACTGCCACCACCTTTACGCAACCACCACCACCACCACTACTACCATGAACCACCACCACCAGCACCATCGTTGTACTTGCCGCCGGATTCCTTGGCAACACTTTTTTTTTGGATTTGACCAATTAAGTTGTGGGATTATGGATCTGATCTATCGGGTTTTCGGTAGTAAAATTGTTATTGATGGTTTGAAATTTCACTTGATATAGGCTAAGTTAAGTGAAATTTCACTTAAGATATCACATCCTAAGTGAAATTTCTCGTAAGATATCATATCTTATGTGTAGTGCCGCTGTGGAAACTTGAAATGAAGAATGAAGAGCAACAATTGATATATCAATATAAAGTTGTATGTTTGAAGTAGAAGTAAAGCTTTGGTTGAGCCAGCCACTGTTTGTTCAATTTTTGCCTTTTGGCTGTAGTTTTTATCTTATAAGTAAAGTCCAATTGTGTTTGTCGCGCCCGCCCCGAAGGTGGGGGGCGGTCCCCTCGAGGGTCGCGACCGTTTTTAAAAGGAAATGAAATAAAATAGGGTAAAAGGCTCAAAGCAGCGAACCAAGGCGGGAAAGGAAATGTGTGAAAGTATGTACAAGTAGGAGTAGGGCCAGTAAAAGTTTCAGAGTCGCCACCTAACGTTTATCGGGAGTTAGGATCCCTGCAAAGACGATTAGATTAGTCATCTTTGACTTTTGAGAAAACAGTTTGAGAAGAGTGGGGCCCTTTTAAAAGTGTGACTCTTGATAGTCGTACGAAACCAAAGTTCTCAAAGTGGGTTCGGGGACTCGATTATGTCGAGGGAAGGTGTTAGGCACCCTCGAACATCCGTGACACACGGTTGCCGTTTTAGTGGTTTTCATAGTGACGGGGCGTAAGTAAGTAGTAGTAGAATACATATATAAGACATTAAAAACGCGAGCATCTGTGACTCGCGGTTGCCGATTTACGTATCTCGACACGAGATAGTTTTGAAAGTATGTATAAGTTTGAATGTATGTATACGTATCTCGACTCAGTCGAGATAGTTTGAAAGTACGTACGTACGTATCTAGACATGAGATAGTTTTGTAAGTATAGTTATGGCCGCACCCAAGTATGGGTTGCATACGTATCTCGACACGAGAATCAGGCCGTACGTAGTTCTGTGCTGTGTATGTGTATGAGTGTCTTGGTCGATCTAGACCGTGAGTGCGTAAAATAGTATTTTGAGTAAAGCCGGTGTAGCTAGGAACTTTAACCTGTGTGGTGTAGTCCTAGACTTTAACCTTTGAGAAAGTAGTGAGTTTTGTGAAAGTGTTTTTTGAATAAAAGGTTGGGATAGATCGACCGTGCGATGAGTTTTTTTTGTATTTTTGTTTTTATGATTGTTTTGTCTTTTTGTTTTATGTGCCGGAAGTAAGGGTCGGTGCCCATTAAGAGTGTGAAGACATACCTGTTTTTACCTGTGCTGTTTGCAGATTCCAAGCAAAGTACCGGAAGTACGGGTCGGTGCCCATGAAGTTTTGAAAAAGATTTTACCGGAAGTATGGGTCGGTGCCCAGTGAAAAAAGAGTGTACCGGAAGTATGGGTCGGTGCCCGATTATGTAAAATGATGGTGTGAAAGTTTTACCGGAAGTACGGGTCGGTGCCCTGTGATTTGAAAAAAGTATGCCGGAAGTACGGGTCGGTGCCCAAGTAATGAAAAAGTACCGGAAGTACGGGTCGGTGCCCGTGTAATGAAAAAGTAGTATCATCATTTTGTGTTTCCTGATTTTATCAATGAAGATCTGTAACAAGAGATAATGTGCAGCCGGATGGGTCATAAGATCTCCTTCCGGCCGACGCAGGATATAAAGTCCAAATCGGGTGGAGTTCGAGGCCTCCTTCCGACTGGCGCAAGATATAACAGTTTGATAAAGTTCAGCCGGGTGGGTCATAAGATCTCCTTCCGACTGACGCAGGGTATAAAGTCCAAATCGGGTGGAGTTCGAAGCCTCCTTCCGACTGGCGCAAGATATAACAGTTTGATAAAGTTCAGCCAGGTGGGTCATAAGATCTCCTTCTGGCTGACGCAGGATATAAAGTCCAAATCGGGTGGAGTTCGATGCCTCCTTCCGACTGGCGCAAGATATAACAGTTTGATAAAGTTCAGCCAGGTGGGTCATAAGATCTCCTTCTGGCTGACGCAGGATATAAAGTCCAAATCGGGTGGAGTTCGATGCCTCCTTCCGACTGGCGCAAGATATAACAGTTTGATAAAGTTCAGCCAGGTGGGTCATAAGATCTCCTTCTGGCTGACTCAGGATATAAAGTCCAAATCGGGTGGAGTTCGATGCCTCCTTCCGACTGGCGCAAGAAAAGGCGGAATATCCGACCAGTGGATTTATAGGGAGTCCACACCACTAAGTGTATAAGTAAATAAAAGAAAAGAAAAAGGCGGAATATCCGGCCATGTGGATTTATAGGGAGTCCACACCACTAAGTGTATAAGTAAATAAAAGAAAAGAAAAAGGCGGAATATCCGGACATGTGGATTTATAGGGAGCCCCAGACCACTAAAGCATACAAGTAAATAAAAGAAAAGAAAAAGGCGGAATATCCGGCCATGTGGATTTATAGGGAGCCCCAGACCACTAAGTGTAAAAGTTTTGAGGGAGTTACCTGTGAAGAAGGGGCAATTTGAGGCCCAGTCGGTGTTTTGTTGAGAAAGAATGAAACAAAACCGAAAAACGTATCAGAAATAACCCAATAAGGCCAAAGTCGTACTTCGATGAGAAATCGACTTGAATGGACGTCATAGTTGGGTCCGGAAGGGCCGGAAGAGCCAGAATAGCCATAAGGCGGGCCGGAATGGGTCCGGGCTGAGTTGAGCGGGACCCGCGGGGGGTCAGAACTGGCCGGGAGAGCCTGAAATGGACTTATAGAATGCCAAACAGGTCCTAAAAGTTGGATTTGGCCAAACCTGAGGGCACCGGTGCGTCCGGAACGGCCAAATTAGCTAGGAACAAGTGTCCGTTCGTTAAAATCTGGACCCGGAGTGGAGAAAAATGGGAAAAACCAAAAGTGGGGCCCAAATGCCACGTCAGCAAGCCACGTGTCAGTCAACGACACGTGGCGCTTTCTGGTTGGCTGGTCAAAGCTGACGCGGCAGAGACACGTGGCAAGTCAACGCAGTGACGTGGCAGTCAATACCACGTGTCCACCGTTGATTCGTTGGAGGGTGATGACGTGGCAGCAACACGTGGCAATGACACGTGGCCAGTATGCCACGTGTCAGCCAGTGATTGGCCACTTAACTTTGACATGGCGGGCTGACGTGTCATGACACGTGTCATGACACGTGGAAGTCATGCCACGTGGAAGGCTATGATTGGCTGGTCAATGCTGACTCAGCGATGACGTGGCGGATGACTGGACTGCTGACTCAGCAGTCGTTGCCACGTGGCCGTTTTTGATTAGATAGTCAAACGGTGAATCAGCGCTGACTCAGCGCTGACTGTGAGCTGCGCCTGGGGAGGCGAAACGGAGGGGTGGTGGCGCGTGTCGCGCGTGCGGTTGTTTCCGTTTACCTTTGGAGGTCAGGCCGCCGGGGTTGGGATCGTCTGGTGCTGACGATCAGGGTGGTGTTGGTGGTTTCCGGCGTGGGTTGCCGGAAAGTCTTCCGGAGCAGCTTCTGTGCAGCGGCGGCGCGTGGAGGGTTTGGGAGGCGCGTGTGGCTTCTGTAGACCTGATATGGTGGCGGGACCAACGGCGGTGGCTCCGTTTTGGCCAGGGGGACCCAGTGGATGGGGCGGTGAGATTCAGGGTGCCAGTTTAGGCTCTGTTTGGTTGTGTTTTTTAGAAACTGGGCAGTGGTTAAGGCTCTGTTTGGTTTAGGCTCAGCTTCTGGGAGTTTTGTGGGGTTTTGTGAGTTGGGGTTGTGCAGGGGGTTGGGTAATGAGTTGGTGGCCATGGGTTTCTGGTGGTGGTGGTAGTAGTGGTGTGGTGGTGGTGATATAGATGTGTTTGGTGAATAACCAAACAAATCCCAAGAGGTTTGGGAGTTTTTTTATCAAACCAAACAAAGCCTTAATGGAGGCTGTTCCCCCTTTTTTCTATGCGTGGGCATGTCTTTCTATTTATAGAAAGAGTTTTTGAAACCCTATATGGGTTATAATCCCATGTAGGTGGGACGCTGAGTGGTACGTTCCAACCTTCGATCGGGGCCGTTGATCGTTTCGGACTTCGATCTTTGATATTTTTCAATCCGGACGTCCGATTCGGATGATTCGAAAAGATCCGGGCTTAGTTTAACGTCCTCATCAAATTCGTATGGTTGGATCGGATTCGTTTGAAACCCGAAAATGACTCCGTTTTCTTCAGACCGTCGACGTCTGATCTAGACCGTCTAAACTCCGACTGTCGATATCTTTTGATCCAACCATCCGATCTTTCTGATTCAAGATGATTTGAAATCGTATTGATGTTCTCTTTGAATCGGTACGGTTCGATTGAGAATCTCTGATTTAGAAATGACCGTTTTGCCCTTGTCTTTCCCAATTAAGTCTTGAAACTTTGGTTGGACGTCGTTTCTTCTCTGATTGTCCGATTGGACTGATTCAAGTCGTTGAACCTCTGTTTTCCCCCGTATTTCCATCCAGGTGTGCCCAGTCGGACTTTCGATGTTTCTGGATTGACAATCGTGTCCCTTTTCCTTGAGTTTAGGGCGTCGAAACTCAAATCGGAGCCCGATTCTCTGTCGGTTATCAAGATTTTGATGATTTGAAGTCCTAAAGGCTGGAATTGATTCCTGCTTTGCCCTGATGTAATCAAATTCAACCTTCGGTTGTCCCAGACTTGATTCCAGTCTTGAATTTTGTGCTGAACTTCGATTCCGGTTAAAAATGTCGTCGATTATCGTAATCAGACGATCCCGAATTTTGGAACTCCGGTGGATGAGCTTCCGTCTCCGTATTTGACTTTGATTTGACCTCTGGGGTCCCTGTTTGGATTCTGGAGCTCTTTCCTCGATTAGAGTACCTGGTGGGCCCCCCCTGTGACAGTTATTTCTCTTTTTGGCAGGTCAAAATGGGGTGTCTACAGTGTTGCTTTTTCTAAGAAGTCTTCATTGATGATTGTGCTTGTATATATGTGATCAAACTAAATTGATACTCGTGGAAATTCTTTCAGTTTTGAGTGGCCCAATCTAACAAGCAGCAAGAACACTATCATATCCTAATTGAAATTTCACTTAATTAGATATCACATCCTAAGTGAAATTTGTCTTAAGATATCATATCCTAAGTGATAAAGAAGGTGGTGGTAGGACGTCAAGAGGTTCGACAGGATAGAGTTCAACTTCATTGCAGTAGCTATTTTAGAGAGAAAAAGAAGAGAGAGGATGTGGTGGTTGGCGAGGTCTTCATGTAGGATTAGGAAGGCGGTGGAGGGGTAGGGGGACAAAGGTGGTGGTCATTGGAAATGGCGAGGGTGGTGGTGGCCGGAGTTGGCAGGGGGTGGTTGTTGGAGGTGGTGGTCGGCGAGGTCTTCATGTATGATTAGGAAGGCGGTGGAAGGATGGGGGTACGAAGGTGGTGGTCGTCGAAGATGGCGAGGGTGGTGGTGACCGGAGTTGGCAGGGGTGGTGGTCAGAGGTGGCGTGAGTGGTGGTAATGGTGACTAGGAATTGGTTAGGATTAAAGAATGAAGATGAGAGTATTTTGATCTATAGACATTGAGAGAACTTATCCCTAATATGCATTTTAAATTGTCGTTAATCACAATAAATCTCTTCGTAACATCTTTTCAACAATTTTTCCCTTTTAAAAAAAAAATATTTTTTAATTATTTTATTTTTTTCTCACTAAAAAGTAGTAAAAAATCAATAAACCAAACGGAGCCCTACGAGTCATTTGCTGGCGTACGCTTGGCTAACTGAAGCTAGAAAAAGTAGATACAGGAAACAGGAAATCTAGAGAGAGAGAGAGAGAGAGAGAGGAGAGTGTCCTTCACTCCGTGCGCGTGTGCGACGAGAGTTGGAGTAGTTTAGATCATGTTTCAGTCCAACCTTCAGGTATGTATTTTTTTTTTGTCGCTGTTTAGGGTTTTGCATTTCTTCATCCATTGAGTTCTTCAAAGCTTTTAATGGCGAATTCAAAGTCTATATGCGTAATTCTGGTGTGTGTATATGTTTGTAAATATTGTCTTCAAGGTATACATTCCGATCTCTGTATTTCTCTGCATTCATGGCTTTGTTTTAGTAAATTTTTTTTTTTTTAATCTGCAAATAGTAGTTTTGGAGTTGTTTCGTGCAGAGTCTGAGTCTCTAAAGAGACATTTGATTTTCATTCAGCATTTGTATTGTTGGGTGATTTGATTTCTCGTTAAATTTGCATTGATAATCATTTTTTTTTTATGTATGTTTTTCAAAATGTAGAAGATTGAGATTATGACTCCAGTTTTGTACTTGTAACAAGTGAGTTTTGGCAAAATTGAAGGAATCCAAGGATGTGTTTGGTTATTTGGGAACTTTAATTTTTGGGAAATTGTTTTGGTCGACTATCTGCATGTGCTAAGAGTGTAAAGTAGATGGACTGAGAAAATCAATTTCAAATAACACTCGCATTTCGATTTTCACAATTTTGAAGTTAGCAAAAACTGAATATGATCATTTGGGTTGAAATTATAAAAATATTGTTCATTAGTCACCATATTTTCTATTTTTTGGAAGGATCTTTTGTTATTATTGAGTACTATTGCAAAATTGACACTTGATTTGAGTAGCATTACTCAGTTGATAATATAGGTTGGAAAATACTGTTCGTTCGAGCATCTTATTTCAACATCCCTAACCAAAATTGAACTTTAGAAACAATGAGATGCCGGTGATGAGTAAGTTGTTTAAAATTAATGTAGCCTGTACGGGCTGTGCATACTACTGTTCATATTTATTAAACCTCGTTTGTTCGTTGTTGATTTTGAAGGAAAACAATAGCAAGAAAAAAATAATCATTAGCCACCATCTAAGGTTTACTTGATGTTGGAATTGTGATATCAGTAAGTTTTATTGTTCTAGAATTTGCATGACACGACACTAGTGATTGTAATATGTGTACCACTGTACCCAAAGGCCAAACCCTTTTTGAGAACTAAGATGCAAATATAAAGATCGATCCATTCTATTTGCGCAGCTGTTTGAAGATAAAATGTTGTTCTTGGATATTTTATGTGGCCTTTTTTTTTTTTTTTTTTTTTTAATAAAAAAAAATCCGAATTCCAAAGCCTCCCTCTAATGCCAAACAGAGTCTAATGAAATACCACTTCCTTATCTGCACTGATAAATTCGTTGGACTGCTAATATATACAGTTATACACATACGCACAAAGTCATATATTTCATACTAGGAAAAAATTTCATTAAAGAACTGGATGCAAGCCTCATATGCTCCTAACAAATGAAGAGAGATCAAAATTTAACCCCTCATATAAATTGAGCATATGGAGAGCGAAGTCAGAATTTAACCGCTTATCTAACTTTGTTGCACATCGTTTACAACAATATATTGTTCTGAAGCAGCATATTGGTTCACCATAGTCTTCATTTGGTGGCCTGTATGCAGCAGGTATATCCAGTGCTGGTTTTTTTACAATATGAAGGAAAGAATTCTAGATCATGCTTTAATATTCTTGCATGATAATTCACAATCTTACGGGGTCATCAGCCTTCGTAGTTCGCAGCTTTTAGAAGGAAATTGAAAACTTTTATAGTAAGAACTAATTCCATAAGTAATACATTTGTTTCAAAAAGGCGTTTACTATTAGATAGTGAGGGTATGTTCCTCATCAATGTGGAGACGATACAACGGTGGAAAACTGCATGAGATTGGCTGCAAGGTTGTTCTCTTAACCAGAACCCCCTACCCTTCCCCACTGCAAAATAATCTTCGAGGTCCTTTGATCAACCTTATAAAACGATCTTTGTTTACTGCTTCCTTAAGATTCTTTGACTTATGTAATCATATGAACTAAATGTTTTCACGATACTTTCAAAAACTCCCAGTATTACGCATTTAATTGGGGGCAATTCATATTTTTTTGAGCTCTTGACTTCTTTGTCCATTTGATTGGAGGTGATCCTTGTAAGCAACAAGTTGTATTTGGTTTCAAAAAAAGACAGTTTTCCCTTTTACCTGCATCTCCATAGCCATTGATATATGCTTGAAGCTTGGTAAGTGCATACAAAGTGGATACTACGAAATGGGACTCTATCATGTCTATTTGAGTTTTTTGTGACCACATCAACAGATCTGTTAATGATTAAATTTTTGTAAAACACATGATAAGGTTTGTTTTTCAGCTCTCGGTTCATACGAAGGCGTTAGCTATACAAGACCCTTCAACACCGATGCATGTTGATCAGAATGACACCAATGTAGTTGCAAGGGACGAAATGCAAAATGGAGTGCTTTGTAAGGCAGAATCAATTGTCTGCAATTCTAAGGTTGTCAACTATTATTTTCGCAACTGCAAATTTACTTTAGTTTGTGTTTTGGTCATGGCAATGGATGTCTCTGCCCAGTTCATAGTCTACGCATTCTATTCAGTAATTCATTTCACTTTCACGAGTTTGGTAGATAGACTCTTCATGTTTTTTTATGATAATGGTATTACTAATTTTTAACATTAAGGTTAACTTTCATCTTGCAGAAGCTTCAGGATGATCTACAAATGTTAGGTCTAAGAATAAAGCAGCATGAAGACAATATCAAACTTTTGAACACTGAGAAAAACAATTTAGAGGACTCCATTCTGGATATGCGAGGTAAATTCCCTTCGATCTTCGGTGCTTATCATTGTCATTTTCAAAAATTCTTTCTGAAATCTGCAGTAGTTGGCAAATAGTGAGCCTGAAAGATTTAAGTGCTCTACGGACCGAATGAATAAAATGAAATATTATTCAGCTTTTAAGAATGGAATTTTGGTGCTCAATTAAATTGTGCCTATTTGAGGTCAACATCATATATATTGTGTTACGACACATAATTTTTGAAACATTCTGCATCCAAATCCATTAGGCAGATAACAACGTAATGTGTAGTTGCAAATCTGCATAGAACCTTTGGTAAGTGCAACTCAACTTGCATTGATTACGTTCCTGCCCTTTGTAGTCCTCATAAGTTGTCTTGTGTTTGAAGAATTTAGTTCGTGTTATTCCCTTACCCGGAAGCACAATTAAGTCATACATTTTATAAAAGATAACACTCAAACTTAGTTCAAATTTTTTTACGTTTTCAAATTTCAATTCTCAATTTGACATCAACATGGAAACCATTCATTTATTTGTTTTTCAGTTTGAAGAAATTTAAGACTTAATTTTTGGCAATCTTGTGTTGTGTACATGAATGTTTGTTATATTTTTCACTGACGAGTTCTCTCAGTTACTCTTGGCAAGTACCATTCATCAACTGTGCCTAAGACTGAAAATGAGGATCTCTCTCACACACAGAGTGAAGACGAAACAGTTGAAAATATCCTTAAGCATGAGAAATCTGCTGCTGGCATTTTGTGCCAGTTAAAAACTCGTCATGCCAGTCAAGCTGTACATCTAACCAAGGATGTCCTTGGTATTGTTGCTACACTTGGCAAACTAGAAGATGAAAACCTAAGCAGGTTAGTATGGTTCTAAAGTTCCTTTTTTGGTTCATCTGTAATTAATGGATATGATTTGTGTAGTCGTTGCTTCTTCTGTTACAACATTTGATCATGTTTTAGCCATTTAGTTTGTCTATGGTTGCACCAACTATTCTGCTTCTGGACGACGACATATTGAGGATAGATTGACTTGCAAACCTCCAAAAATCATTTATTTGCTTTTAGTTTCATTGGTGAAGCTCTATTTTTTGAAATTTTGATGAGTTCAATTGCTGCCCAAATAGGTCAGTGGTTACAATTTCTGGTTCTATACGATGATGGCCTGTTAAAATGACGAGGTTGTTGGTTGAATTAATTCAGGGAGTATTGTGGGTTTTTTGCTTTCACTGTTATGTATAATGCTTGACTTGTTTCTCTCTCTCTCTCTCTCTCTCTCTCTCTCTCTCTCTCTCTCTCTCTCTCTCTCTCTCTCTCTTTTAAATCTCCAGTCTTCTCTCAGAGTACTTGGGGATGGAAACTATGCTTGCAGTTGTCTGCAACACTAATGATGGTGTTAAAGCTCTGGAAACATATGACAAAGAAGGTTCTATAAATAAAAGTTCTGGCATTCATGGGCTTGGTGCTTCTATTGGAAGGCCTCTGGATGGCCGATTTCGTGTTATTTGCCTAGAAACTCTAAGGTGTCTGCCTTGTGCACTGTCATTTTGGGCAATCTGTAGATTTTCGCAAAGTATTCTGCAAACTCACTTCTTTTCTCTTTTCTCTCTGGGGGGACAGACCATATCTTGGTGAATTTATAGCTGATGACCCACAACGGAGGCTCAATCTTCTAAAACCAAAATTACAAAGTGGGGAATCTCCACCTGGCTTTCTTGGGTTTGCTGTAAATATGATTAACATTGATAGCATGAACGTATTCTGTCTCACAACCAACGGGCATGGCCTAAGAGAGACTCTTTTCTATAATCTCTTCTCTCATCTTCAAGTCTACAGAACAAGGGCAGAGATGCTGCAAGCTCTCCCTTGTATAAGCCATGGAGCCGTATCTTTGGATGGTGGAATGATCAGGGCAGCTGGTATGTTGTGCCTCGGCAATCGGTAAGCATCTTTGTTGCATTGTATTTTTTCGTTGATCTAATTGTTGAAGTTCTGTAAGAATGTGCTGTATTTTCAATGTTTATTGTTGATTCTATCTGATTAAAGGGAGGTCATGGATGTGACATTCCCCAAAAGCTCTGGGATCGCAACTCTACCTGAGAGCTATTTTGAAATTGAAAACCGGATGAAGGACAAGAAGTGGAAGAAAGAAAGGTTGCTGGAAGATATTCATAGAGAGCAGGCAATGCTGGACCATACAAAGTTCAATTTTGAGATCAAAAAGCAAGAGTTTCTCAAGTTCCTTGCAGAAAGCTCTTCACATGCAACTCAGGTAAGGTTTATCGCAGTGGTAACTGTTACTCTTGTTACTTTATCTATTGATTCCAAGTGTAAAGGCAATTATCTGTAACTTGCCTAGACTACTGATGTTGTGTTCTATTTCATTCCATAATGATAAATTTCTTTAATAAGAGTTGGTGAGTTGATAATTGCAAACAATCTTGTGGATAACGAGGATATATGTGAAGCATTTGAAAAGGGAGCAAAAATGTTGATCTCCATTTTTGGTATTCGTACATTTGGGTCATACTGATCTGTGAACACCAGTTTCTGAAACTTTAGCATTATCAGAGTTTTGTATTAAGACCTCATCGGGATCAGCTTATTTGTGAGCCACAATCTCTTATTTGGGAATATTGAGAGATTCGAGTGCGTTTGGCTAATCACAGCTTTTTCAAGAACCGAATCCACTTCAAAACTGAAAACACATGCTTTTTAAAAAATCTAGAAAAGCAGTCTCTTATTCCCTCAGCCTTAGGAATACCAAAAGGGCTCTAAGTTGTTCTGTCTTTTATTACACTGAACAAATTATAACGTATGCCTGAATAATATGTTGTGCAGTATCAGATTCACGTAGGCCGAGACAGATCGATCCCGAGATGAGTCAGGATAGAAGAAACAAGTATAAAACCAGTGAGGAGGAAACCGAGAAACTTTAATTTCCTGTTTGTCGGCTCTCACTTCAACTGCTGGACCCTCAGCTCCCGGTTGTGGTTTGAAACTAAATCATTATGGAAAGGAAAATGTATTCTTGATTGCTTTGCAGGAGTTTCTGTGAATGTAGACTTTCCCCAGAGGCAGGACTAGCTCAGGCATTGTTGATCCCTTATGCTTGTGGCAAATTTTCATGATTGTCTCCCTTGAGGACAGATTGTACTAAGATGAATTTCATTCTGTTAACCTCTGTATGATCATCGTACAACGGTTGGTCATTTGTAAAGTGGATTCTTATAATTTTTCATGTTTTTTCCTGATGCTATGTGGGACTTCAATAATGAGCCTGTCCTCACCAAGTGACCTAGATTGCACAAAAATCTCAGCCAACCAATTTATTTTTGGAGCAATTACTTTGGGCATTCCTTCGAAGTTTGGAAGGAAAAAAAAAATCTCACAACCATTTTAAAGAGATTGGAGTCAGGAGGAGGTAAGTGTTCACCTCCACTTTTTTTTTTTTTTTTTTTTGGTGTTTACGAGAGGCAACTCCATGGCCATGGGCACTTGTTTTGACTTCCTAAAATAATAGTCAATGATGAAAAGGGTTAATTATGGTAGACTTGGCATGTGGTGGTACATTAGTACGGAGTTGTACTAACCCTTAAAAACTGGCTTGGAATGAGAGGGTATCTATGAGTTTACAAAAATGATAGGGATACACACCAAACGACACACTAAACGACACATCAGCCTTAAATGCATGTACCCTGTGCTGTGAAAGTGATGCACAAAAAAGTGTAAAAAATTCAAACAACACAGGGTACATACATTTAAAGCACAGTGTGTCGTTTGGTGTGTCATTTAGTGTGTATCCCTATCATTGTTGATGAGTTTATATACTTGGGCAATGTGGGACATTTGCTATCGACACCCACGAAGGCCTACACAGGGTTGCCAATATCGCTCCTTTCACAAATCTCTATGTGATGCCAATTCTGATAGAATCTCTATGTGGTGCCAATTTTGATGTCAAAGTCAAATACTCCATATGATTCTCTCGAAAAATATACGATTCTCTCGAAAAATGCACCCTTAATAATCGACTTCTAAAGAATTTTTCACCGAAAGCTTCAAAATGGGGTAATATATCCCTGCGTCATTGTTTCAACTTTTTTCGCAAACTCATCATTTTTCTAGAACTCGCGATTTCAACTAGCGATTTTAGACCAAATTATTTCAGCTTGAAATCGCAATTTCAAATAGTGACTTTAAGTATAAATCGCTATTTGAATTAACGATTTTATTTAAAGTGGAACTCGCTACTTGAAGTAGCGATTTCATTAGAACCCGCTATTTGAACCCGCATCTTCTTCTTCGTCTCAGATCTGCTCTCCCTAGGGGTGTCATTTGGAACGGAATTTCCGATTCTGAGCCGAAAAATTCCGATTTTGGAAGCAAAATTTGTATTCCGAAATTCCGAATTCCAAAAATTCCGAAAAAAATTGGAACGGAATTGGAATTGTTTTTATAATTCCGAATTTTCGATTTGAAAATTCCGAAAATATTCCGAAAGAATTTCGAATAGAATTTCCAAAAATATTCCGATAATATTCTGAGTTCTTATATTATACAATGTAAATATGTAATACATATATACTGTGTAACCATGTTTGATATTTTTTTAGGTGTTGATATTATGGACTTAATGTGTTTTAAGTGTTAGTTGTTGCTTTAAAAAAAAATGTGTTGTATTTTATGTTGAAAATTTGTAATAGCTGTGTAGATTATTTTTATTGTGTAGGCAGTGGTTGAAAAATTCTGAAATATTCCGAAAAATTCCGAAAATATCCGAAAATTTCCGATTCCGAAAATTTTCGAAAATTCCGAAAATTCGGAATCGGAAATGCTTTTTAGAATTCCGAAATTTTGGAATGGAATTCGGAAAGCATAAGTAGATTCCGAAAATTTTGGAATTTTTTTCCGAAATAGCCTATTCCGTTCTGTTCCGTCCGAATGACACCCCTAGCTCTCCCTCTCTCTCTTAGAGGTCTCTCACTCTCTCTCTCGAATTTTTTTACCGAAAGCTTCAAAGTGGAGGTAATATATCCCTGTTCCGTCACTGTTTCAACTTTTTTCTCAAACCCATCACTTTTCTAGAATTCGCGACTTCAACTAGCGATTTCAGACTAAAGCAGTTCAGCTTGAAATCGCGATTTCAAATAGCGACTTTAAGTATAAATCGCTATTTGAATTAACGATTTAATTTAAAGTGGAACTCGCTACTTGAAGTAGCGATTTCATTAGAACCCGCTACTTGAACCCGCATCTTCTTCTTCGTCCCAGATCTACTCTCTCTCTCTCTCTCTCTCTCTTAAAGGTCTCTCACTCTTTCTCTCTCTGCGATCTCTTTCTCTCAGGTGCCTCTCTCTCTCTATTACACACACAGACACGCACACACACACACATAATGTATATATATTACACACAGATACACATACAAACACAGATACACATACACATACACACACAGATACATAATGCATCCACACAGACACATACTCACAAAGACACACAATGTACACACACACAGATACACATTTCCATTAAAATTGTTAGGGTGTTTGAGAAAAGGGAAATGGTCCTTATGCTACATCTCAGAAACATTGTTAGGGTAGTAGAGATTCCATTCGATCAGAATTTATATACGTTAAAATTAGAAAAGTCAAGGAAAAGAGCAATGGCTAGTAGGAAGATTTGTCAGTAACATATCATCGACAATGACTTCTTTAATATGTGTACACTTCAATAGAAAAGTACAATTCTTTCTCAAAATTAATTAAGTCAAAAAAAATGAGGGAAAAACTCTCTTAACTCAACTCTAATTAAAAAATGAATGTGCCTTTATCGCCACCCAAAACTTGATTGTAATGCTCACACACACAGTTAAAAACTTAAAAGGGTACCCAACCATGGGACACATCAACGACATGATGGACCATTGATTACTTACACTTGAATTTGCAAATGTGAAGGTATTAAAATGGCTAGTGTTGTGACTATAATGTTGTATTGGGGTGGGGGGGAGGAACATGTGTATTGGAGCGGATGGTCTATACTACGATAGTAACTGTTGAAGTTTCATTCGCTTGAGAACGGATGCTCAATACACTGAACTTGTTAGAGACGTCTGCGAGAAAATGGGGGTTCATAAAAAAAGTGTTCGTTTGAAGTTCACTTGTAGGTTTCCGTCGGTTCTTGGATATCAAGTTTGCAAGTTTATACCATTTGAAGTAATTGATGACAAAAGTCTGCAAGTAATACTAGAAACAACATCTATCAATGCAGTTATAAACTCTATGGATCTATATGTTGAGACAGAGAATCTTCCCGAGGCCCATCAAACATTACATGACTGGATTGGGCCGTACACCTCTCTGTTGACACAAGAAGGCAAAAGCTCAAACCCGTTTGTACAGGGGTTATTGTCTTCCACGTCTACACAACATGTGGATTGCTCAAATCCATTACAAAACAGTCTGATGCAAAGACATTATTTCAGAACGACCAATTCATGTGCAGTTCGATTCAGATGATTGCGGATATGGTCATGATTGGGCACACAGAGGGATGGACACCAACTTGACTCCGAAAAACTCGAATGAAGAAGATGTGCATGCGGACGAGTATACTGGGGGGGATGAGGAAGACGATGTTATCGAAGATATTGAGCCGACTGCCAAAATAAATCCTAAAAATGCTTTGTATGAGCCTCGTTCATCAACTCTTACATCCTTTGACTTGGGCATGCATACTGGAGAGGCATGTTATGCTTCAAACATTGAGGGTAGGCAATGGAATCCAGATCGAGACGAGTTGGTCAAGGGTATGATGTTCAAAACCAAAGATGATCTTCAGAGATTTGTGGAGTTGTACTTGATAAGAACACATCAACGGTACACAGTGGATCAAACCAGTCCGAATCGTTGGTCATTGAAATGTGTATTGGTATCACAAGGTTGCAAATGGCAGCTACGGGCAAGGTTGAACGATACGGGATGTTTGAAGTCATAAAGGTTGAGCAAAGCCACACTTGTATGTCCCCTACGATGAACCTTGGTCATAGAAATCTAAATGCTCGGCTAGTGGCTAGGGACATAATGCCAATGATTAAGGCGGACGCATCTATTAACATCGCAACGATATTGGAAAAGGTGAAAGATAAGTACTTGTACACCGTCTCATACAAGAAGGCGTGGAATGCAAAATAGAAAGCCATTGGAATGATATTTGGGGATTGGTGTACATCATACACAGAATTGACGAAGTTCATGACTTTAATTCAACAGTATAATCCTGGAACGGTTGTAAAATAGTTCTATATGAACGATGGTAGTGCGACTGTAAAGAACTTCGAAAGAGTATTTTGAGCGTTTAAGGCGTCCATTGATGGGTTCAAACACTGTCGGCCCGTCATAAGTATCGACGCCACATTCTTATATGGGAAATATAAGGGCAAATTACTAATCGCTATGGGAACAGATGCAAACAATCAAAATTTTCCTTTAGCATTTGCCATCGTTGACGAGGAAAAAGCTGAAACATAGACGTGGTTTCTGAATTTGCTAAGAGACTACGTTGTACCTGGCAGAGAAGGTATTTGTTTGATATCCGATCGACATAGAGGCATCATTTCTGCAGTGAATGAGCATGATGTAGGGTTTAAGGAGCCCGATGGGTATCATCGCTATTGCCTTCGGCATGTGCAGAGTAATTTCACCACAAAGTTTAAAAATGCATACCTAAAGAAACTTGTGTGGAATGCTAGGAGTACCCACCAAGTCCGTAAATTTAATGGGTTCATGGAAGAGATTAAGGACATTGATCCAAAGGTGTGGGAGTATCTTGATGCAATTCCCGCCGCAAAATGGACCATTGCCCACGACGGGGGACGACGATACGGTATGCGAACAACCAACATCTTAGAGGTGTTTAATGGTGTACTCAAGAAATCTAGGCATCTTCCTATCACCGCTTGTGTTGAACAGATCTTTTTCTGTGTTGTTCAGTACTCTAGCGAGCGACGTCAACTTGCTGAGGAAGCTATCAGGGAAGGTTTTACCTTCACCCCAAAACCAAATTTACAGATTGTTGAAATCAGAAGGCAAGATTGGTAGGTACAACCTCGAGATTTTTCATTATGGGAACGGGTATGTGCAGGTCAAAAAAGGGGGAGCATTGGGTTCTAGTCAAATTGTGAACATATCTGACAGGACTTGTAGTTGTGGAAAATGGGATATATATATATATATAATGCCATGTACTCACGCATTGGCAGTTCTAGCTAACTTTAGAATATCATATCAAAATTACGTTCATCAATGTTACACAATTGACGCATATAACCAGTTTTGCGCACCCCAGTATTTCTCAATCCATCACAAAGATTACTGGAACCCACTATCTGGTCCTACAGTTGTGGCGAATCCTGCTATGCTTTGAGGTAAGGGCCAACCACGATCAACTTGCATAACAAATGAGATGGATTTGAGAAAGGGGGGTAGGGCTACTTATCAATGTGGAATATGCCATCAACAAGGCCATGACAGGAGATGATGCCCCCAACAACGCAGTCAAGATAAGCCATCTAATGCAGTATAATATTCAGTGTTGTATTTGAGCGATGTGCGTTGTAATATGTACTTGCTTGTTGTGACTACTATGTAATGTGCAATTGGAAATGAAAACTTTATTTATTACAAACTCCTTATATAACCGCTACAAACTTCGTAATTAACTAGTACAAACTTAGTAAACAAACTCGTTAGTAAACAAAGTCCTTGGATAACTAATACAAACAACCTAGTAAACAACAATTGTGTGTTCAACGCTTCAACCTCTGTAGAATTTCCTCAGTGTTGTTCCTCGCTTCATTTCCAGATGAGTTGGAAATATTTGACGGGCCCATACCACTTTCATTTGTCGAGCTAGTCACCAGTAGTGGTTTAAAGATATAACAACATCTATGATAGCGGTAATGTGCAGAGTACCTCAACGATGTTGCAGTACTGTCATAGCTTTTCTACACGTATAATTCATGAAAACAATTTTCATAAGATACAAATCATCATAACAATTTAAATGGAAGCGATGAGAGGTTTTGGTTCTAACCTTAGCACACCATTCATACCAAGTCTGATCAGGAACTTCTAGCCAGCTTTGTTCAGTAAAACGAACACCTCTTATGGTTAACAACTCCTGAAGGAGTTCATGTTCCTTCTGCCAGCTCCAAACCTGAGTCGCAATGGCATCATCTGGAAGATCACATCCAGGGATTGCCTCAGCAAAGACGGTCTACAAAGCTTCGAAAGCAACATATTTAATGAACCATCTTCATGTTTCCATTCCGGAGTAGCAAAATCCATGAGTGCTTCTAGTAGAACACCCTTCTCTTCAATACTCAATATCCTTTTTTTGAAAAAAATGTGGGTGGTACGTAGGTGTATACTTGTTTGCCATACTAAAAAACAATGCAGTGAAGAAGAAGAAGGATAAGAAGGAATACTTGGGATATCACATTGAATCTTAAAACCACAGTATATAGAGACCATGGAATGCCTGGGACAAGTCATTGGGTCTGACAACCCATCAGTTGATGCGACAATTCACTGGGTCTGACGCCCAGTTGTTGACGCGATAAGTCACTGCTTCTGACAACATTTACAGTTGATGCGACAATTCACTGGGTCTGACGCCTAGTAGTTGATGCGATAAGTCGCTGCTTTAAGTTTTTTTCCACCACGTAGTTTAACATATTTAACTCTTGTTTAATATCATGGTGTCGCTTTATTAAATTTACTCGTGATTTTGTTGACTAACCATCATGTTGGAACAGCCTGCTTACCATGGATGTACACCCTAGCCCTGAGGATCCCTCAGTACTGTTATTACAGGACGCACATCGGTCATTCGCCATCTGGGATGGTGAGATCTTGAGTGAGCTTTACTACCTTACTGCCAGAGCTCTGAGACTGTTTTACAGCAAGGTCCTGATCCAGATCAGCGCATACTAGATTACATCAGACAGATCGGGTTCTACGACACATATAGACTTGAATTTATACAATATGATTGGGGTTTGATCACTGCCATAGTTGAGAGGTGGCGTGTTGAGACACACATGTTTCACCTACCTGTCGGCGAGACGATCACGCTGCAGGACGTCATCATTCTATTGGGCCTACCGGTCGATGGCTGTGCAGTTCCCAATATTGATGTGTCACGCTCCAAGGAACAGTGGTAGGAGCTATGTCAGGAGTTGCTCGGTTTCATGCCACCCCTAGCCACTATCTCTGGATCTTCACTGCGACTGACTACGATACGGGACCATTTCACTCCCCAGATCGCCCAGCATGCTGACGACGCCACTTTTCAGCAGATGGCTCGATGTTATTGAATGATGTTGATAGGAGGGTCGTTGTTCCCAGACAAGTCTGGGAACAAGGTTAGCCTCATATATCTACCACATCTACGACACTTTGATACTAGCTATAACTGGGGTAGTGCAGCATTGACATATCTATACCGTGAGTTGTGTGCTGTATCTCATCGTACCGCAGTTGAGATATCCGGCCCGCTTATACTTTTACAGGTTGAATGTTATGTCAATTCTATAAATTACGCATATTTTACAATTGTTCAATCTATCATAAATAACTTAACTCAATTATTATCAATCGCATCTTTGGGCATGGGAGAGATTGACCCATATCCGACCAGTCCCCTTACCAGCAATTGTACTAGA
This sequence comes from Hydrangea macrophylla, assembly GCA_033977485.1. Lineage (NCBI taxonomy): Eukaryota > Viridiplantae > Streptophyta > Magnoliopsida > Cornales > Hydrangeaceae > Hydrangea > Hydrangea macrophylla. The sequence continues at coordinate 50,692,875 of CM066992.1, read as the reverse complement.
GGATGGTCCATTGGGTTGTAGGTATACTTACATTGTTTTATACTTTATTTTTATTCATTACTTGTACATTCATTTAGGTGCTAACAATTTTGTCATTACTTTAGGTGGTTGACCCGATTCTCAGTTCGGGATGTGCCTACTCATGTCCAGCGTCACTTTCAGGACCAGTTGGACCAGATGAGGCCCGAGCAAGTACATAATGTGCAGAGTTATATATTGTTTCATAGATGATTTGGCAGTGTCACTACTCATGTTCAAGTTGCTAATTTTTTATATATTGTTTCATAGATGATTTGGCAACCGTACAGTGCTGAGCCAGTCGCTTCATTACCTTAGTATTGTCGGGCTGGGCAGGGCACATGGATGGCCAGATATCCGTTGATCATGTACGCCGTGGTTGAGTGGCATCATCTCGACAGAGTGATGAGACAGTTCGGGATGAGGCATGCAGTCCTAGAGCCATGTAACACTATGACGACATTACATCGCATTGATCGACGTTGTCATGCGAATACCGACTGGAGTCACTTTCATAGGGAGTATGTTGAGCTCTAGGACCATCGCTTGTAGCATGTTATGGTAGGTATTCCAGATGCAGCTCAGATGCTTGCCTCAGACCCATATATGAGATAGTACAGCCGCATTACATGTAGATTGATTGGACCAGTTAGAGATCCACCGACTGTTGGCTTCCAACCAGTCGGTACGATTCGCGGCGTTCTGGTGAGATGTTTTCCTTATCGTATAACATATACATCCTGCACATAAAATAACTTCACTTAATTAAACTTCCCATTTTTTTAGGAGGATGGTGTGACTCGTGTGTATGAGGTTGCACGATCGGTGTTAGCTGGATTAGTAGCAGGCGGCCCTCATTTCGTCCCTCCAGAGGTGATAGCGGCATTGGAGGAGATTCGTACTATTAGTGAGCATTCATTACAGGCTGTTCATGAGGACCGACGTTTATACGGTGTTGTTCCATCTTCCACAGTATTCGTGGCCACATTCATAGCATCAGGCGCATCCTCATTCTCAGCCTCAGCCTCAGTCTCAAGAGCAGACAGACCCATCTACACACTTTGAGTCTGAGCCATATACACCACATGATCGGGGTCCTACTGTGTATGCATATGATGATACGGTTGACGTTTATAGGCCTTGCACTCCAGGGGGCTCTGAGTTCCGTATATCTCCGGTCTGTGACTTTTCCATCCCACAGTACACATATACAGATGCACCGTCATCATCGTCAATCGAGCCACCACATCCAGCTTCAGAGTTCGAGGCGATCGTGGCAATGGTGGAGAGTTTGACGCAGGTAGAGGCGGAGGGGATGCAGGTGGAGGTGAGAGAGACGACTGGACATGATACCCCGATGGCAGAGACACATGATGAGGGTTTGACACAGGTCGAGTCTCAGCGACGACCTCCGGTACGTACAGTTTATGCTAGGGGTAGAGGTCGTCATGCCCGGAGAGGGGTATCGCAGGTCATCCAGCCGCATGAGGAGGTTCCACTAGTGGAGGATCCACCACAAGTAGATGGTAGGCCTAAAAGAACGAAGAAGGTTCCGTGATGTGGGACACATTAAAAACAAAGATAGTCCTTAGGATCCACAACAACATTTTGTTTTTTAATGTATTATCAACAAATAATTGCACTTTTGTATATATTTAATTTTGTGGTATTGTGTACATCTATATCTCTCTTCCACTATCTCTCTCTATCCTTCTCGTTTGTGGTATTGTGTACATCTATCTCTCTATCTATCTCCCACCTATCTCTCTATCTATCTCTCCCATCTATCTCTCTATCTCTCTTCCACTCTCTCTCTCTCTCTGTCTCTCCCACTCTCTCTCTATCCCACTATCTCTCTATATCTCTCCCACTCTCTCTGTCTCTCCCACTCTCTCTCTATCCCACTATCTCTCTATATCTCTCCCACTCTCTCTATCTCTCTCCCACTATCTCTCTATATCTCTCTCCCACTATCTTTCCATCTCTCTCCCACTTTAGTGGATTGATTATGTAGGAGTATTGGTGGTTGAATTCTTCAAAATAAAAATATGTTAGCAGGGGGCTGCTGCTAGAAATGGACTGCTAGAAAAACCTACTGATGAAGTCGCTACTTCAAGTAGCGATTTATGTGTTAGACTGAAGTCGCTACTTCAAGTAGCGATTTCTGTTTGGACTGAAGTTGCTACTTCAAATAGCGATTTCGAGTTGAGCTGGTTTGGTCTGAAGTCGCAACTTCAACTAACGAGTTCTAGAAAAGTGATGGGTTTGGGAAATAAGTTGAAACAGTGAAGTGTTAGGGATATATGTCACACCCCAACCCGCCTTGGGCGGATTAGGACACGTGTAACAATGCCACCAAGGCACGTCCCCAATGGATATAGCATTAAATAAGCTTAAACTCTCTTTGTACTCTTAATAAAACTCATTTATATGTAACTAACCCCAAGGGTAAAATGGTCATTTTAGACTTTTGTCGAGTTTTCATCTCAAAAGGTAGCTTTCCAATTAAAGAACCCAACGTAGAAAACGACGCGTGAATACGAACTTCCTAGACCAAGTTACGTTCATTTTTATCTCGGATTGACTACATTCAAGTACTAAATCATTCTGCCAAGAGTTTGCTCAACCCAGGGTAGAGTTCGCTTGAGCCAACTTTCAGCAGAATACACCCAAGGACATTCTGCCTAGAGTTTGCTCAACCCAGGGCAGAATTCGCTTGAGCCAACTTTCAGCAGAATACACCCAAGGACATTTTGCCTAGAGTTTGCTCAACCCAGGGCAGAGTTCGCTTGAGGCAACTTTCAGCAGCAAGTAATTTGTTGCTGTTAAAGAAAACAAATTTGTTGCAAGTTTTACAATATATACAAAATCAACCCAAACCTCATGGAACTTTAAGGGACCACTCTAAAACCATTTAGGAACACTCTCCAACATAAATTTAAACTCTTTAAACAAGAATTCATGAACATAACCTCAAATCAATCCAACAATTTCCTTTAAATCACACCTTTTTACATGAACTTATTAGCAATGGATTCAATTCAAACCAACACTTTCCCAACTTAGCAAAAACTTTGGGAAACATGACAAGCATCTATACAAGTTCTCTCCCTCATTTAAAACAAATGTATACCACCTCAAATGAGCCAAACAAATAATCACTCCTAGTTGATTTCAAGAACAACCATTCATATAGCCTTTCCGGAAAAGATTACAAATCGTTTAAAACATTTGGTTACAACTATTCCAAAGCATTTAGTTCCAAAGCGGAACATACCCAAAAGCTACAACATACGTATCCGGACTTGCCGGAATAATCAAAACATACAACTTACCCAATATAATTACATAAGTTCCTTCATGTTGACATTAAACACATGAGTCAAGGTTTCAATCCACAAGTTAGGGATCCCAAGACACAAGTTACACTCTAACACAAGTTTAAAACATATTTACAAGTTCTAATTCTCTCCCCCATTCCCGAGCGCGTCACCTTCTCTCTGGGTATTGCTCCGTACCTGCGGTGGTTGTTATTTACCACAACAGAAACAGAAAACGGTTTTCTTAAGCATTACGCTTAGTGAGTAATCTAAACATGGCTGAATGTCTAACATGTTCAATGCAACAATTAATGCATAAAACCATATTTGTAATCACCGAGTCACCGGTTCAATGATTCATTCAGACCCGAAGACCTCCCTTGGTCCCGTGGCCACTTCTATTCCTTGGACTTCCGTATTTCTCGGATTCTTCCTCTTCACCACCCTTATTACTCCCAACTAATGAATCATTGTTTCGGGCTCATTGAATACCACATAACCATATAAGCACATAAACATGTAGGTACATTTATTCTTCATAAAATTAACATGCAATTCATCATTTAGTAACTACATGTTTTCTAAACATGAATAATCAACACAATAAGAACAAACTCTTGGTTTCTAAGCATAAACTATCATCTCTAACATCATTGAAGCCTTGAACATAGTTAAATACAACCATTCTTTAGTGTAGAAAACTCACCTTAGCAAGATCTACCCAAATTCAAGCTAGAAATGAAGAATCTCTTCACAAATCTTGCTCAATTCTTACCCAAAGTAAATCCTACATGGTTTTGGTTCAATAAATATCATTTATCAAGAACAGTTGTCGAAAAAACGTTGCCAAAAATGAAAATAAATTACGTGCATGTGACCCACTTACCTCCATGAGTCCAAAAGTGATCTCGGATCGTAAATCCGGCGAACGACAGCGACGGAACGGCAAGAAAATGGTGTCGGCGTCTCGTCTCCGTCTTTTCTCCCGAGCTCTCTTCTCTTTCTTTTGATTTCTACAGATTTTGAGAGTCTCTCTCTCTCCAACACCTATACATGCATAAGCATGAGGTGTTTTAACCTTAACTTTGTCCATTTTTCATTTACACCCCCGGAATTTCTTAAGTTCCTATTATGAAATCCCTTAAACATTCCATTAACTACCCAATTATCTAATGAGTGTTTGTCTAAGTTCCGTATGGGTCCCAACGTGGGTCCTACATATTTTGTGAAATTGCTATCGTACCTACTAATTTTAAATCTTTTTTCATTTATACCCTTATTTGGGTATCCAAACTAATACAAATTGCTAAAACATGTATTATCATATAATATAAAAGCATTTAAACAAGTATTCATGTAATCACATAAATGCATTTAATTACGTGAAATGCAAATATTTTCATTTAGGCCCTTCACTGGATCCCACTTCCAAACATGTCCCACCTCATTGGGGACTTTTTCAACTAGTGTTCCTCTCTGAACACTTTTTATATGGTGAGTCCAAGCCTCCCCTTAATCCGTAATATACACTAATTATATTAATTAATGCATATAACATGATAATTAACCCGTTCTTCGGGTACGAGTGTTACAATATATTTCTCCATTTTGAAGTTTCGGGTAAAAAATTCGACTTCTAAAGGGAAGGTAACCATGAGCTCGTATATACACTACCTAGTTCATACTTAAGCAATGTGGACACACGTCATACATTTTACCCGATAACTCAAAGATCCTTCTGTTTTCTTAGCTATATGTAAAATTACGCACTTCACTTGAAGTGGCGTCAAGGTGTTCATAAGATTCTAATTGGAGTTATAAATCCACATTGATTCAGTGGCACTTTTTTTTTTCCCCCCTTTTTTCTTTTTCTGTTTTTTTTTTAGAAGCATTATGTTACTCTCTGTTGATTGTTTCTTGTTGGTGTAATTTTTTTTTTCTTTTTGTTTTTGTTTTGAAAAACTAAAACAAGAGTAAATAGCAATGCTATACTTATCATAATTGCATCCCCAACATGGTTATCAACACATGTGATAGTAGCCTCAATTTTTTTTTTGATACTTGATTGTAGACTCACTTAATTTTTACTTAAAGATGTTGAAAAAATTCACCATTATTAAATATGGTCCCGCAAGTACATATATTGAAACTACGTTTAGGATACAAAATTTGAGAAACATAACACAAATTTAAAAAAACAAAAACAAAGGACCATATTTCATCAGAATTTAGAAGGTGGTCGATTTGGATATTGAGTGCATTTTAAAAAGTCGTGGATCCCATTGGTTGAGTATATAGGACTCACAATTTTTTATCATTTATTTTTCCTTATTTTATTCTTAAAAAGTTGTAGGTCTCAGCTCACGGGGTGCTTGTATAACACCTGCATTTGTGTTATTTCATTGTATTACATTGTCATGCATGATAATATGATGTGTTGTGCATTTTGGCACATGTTTGAGTGAGTTTTGACTCACTAGTCAATTTGGGTATCTGTATTGAGAACCCATTGAGTCGGTGTTGAATGAGAGTTTGGATATTGTGAAGTCTCTCCGAGTATGAGATGTTCACTGTGGAATACTTAAATGTTTATCTGAAAATAAATGTTTACCTGTGTATTTCAATATCTGTTTTATTTCTGGTTTAGAATTTATTCCTATTGTTAGTTTTAGCATCCTGGTGAGTATGAATTAACACGCTATTAATTTGGTAGGCTAATTAGCAACTTCGAAAAAGTCATGCAGAAATTTGCGTTTTAGCAACCAAATGAATATTAGTCGGAAACTTTGATAATTTTGAAGTTTCACTCGTAAAGCTATGATTTAGCTGCGTAGGAAGTTTCAGAGATTGTTTAGGAGTTTTGAAAACTCGCGGGGAGGTAAACACAATTTTCGGAAGTGTTGCCTATATATAGATAGAGATGATCTTGATATTTTTCATAAAGCTTAACCTAAGTTTCAAAAAGAGGCCAAATGTAAATTTTAGTTGCTTAGAGCTTCTCTACGCCAAACGACGCCCATTTGTCTGCTAGTTTTTCACCAAATTTCATATTTGAACTCCTCGAGGTAAGGCCGTCTTTTTGATACCTATTAAGCCATGTTTGGCTAAGTTTTTCGAAAAGTCTTTTTCTAGAATTTTTTATAAATGTTAATAATTGGATTTTTGATCCATAGGAGTTGTACTAGGACTTCTGCATGTTCTTTGTACTTGGGTTTCCTTTGAATCGAATTATAGGAGCGTTATTCAGAGGTGAGTGATTAAACTATGTTTTTGGAATGATTTCTTGACATGTATTCATGTTTTATGTGAATAGCATGTATTAATTCATAGAGATAAATTGTGTAGTTCATATTGGGCAATTATATTGTTAAGTAGGTCCAATAGAATGGTGAAATGTTTTGATTACCGAAAGCATGGTGATATGTGATGTGAACATGTTAAGTTGTTATTTGGGTCAAAGGAGTACATGGTTACCAAGCCATCTTGTGAAGCCGGTATAGGCATTAAGGTCGCACGATTGAAGAAAAGAATCATGGGTCTTACCCTTTCGCATAGACTTATTGGCAAGGAGTCGCGGATTGGGAGTTTGGAATGTACACGTGAGATTCCGAAGACTAGTATGAAATATAGAGATGTGAATGCGAGCATGTTTATCATTCATGTGCATTTGTTGTTTTATTTACTAAGCGTTAGCTTAAACAAATCGAATATGTGTGATTATTCAAATAACTATTTCAGGTGCTAATGCCGGTGAGAAATCGCAAAAGTGAGCACATGGGCTTGGAAGTTCACTTAGAAGACGACTTGCTATGTTTATCCTGTGGTTTTGTAATCGAATCGTCTATTTCATTGTTTTGTTAAGGAATTTGTAATAGAAATGGATAATAGTCTTGTATACGTTTTATTTTAGTTCCTAGTCCTGTAACGAATTGCTACGTTTTGTATTGACTTTGAAACCATGGTATGAATTGGTTAAGTTATTATGAATCTGAATCTGGAGTTCACGTTTGAATGTTTTACTTATGAATTTAATGCCTTGATTTAGTGATTGAGGTAGTTGACAATCATAAGGGTCGCTTGACCTTAGGCAATATCCTAGTGCAAGAAGGATTGCTGTCAGAGGGTCATTCGACCAGTCGAAGGGGACAGCTTGACCGGTCAAAGTGCCCTCTACTGCAAAGGATTATTGCCGCGGAGTCATCCGACCGGTCGAACGGGACATCTCGACCGGTCGAAATGACCCCTGCATGAAAACTTTTTATACTCCTTCCGCAACTTATTTAAATATTTTGATTGGTTCTTAGGGCACCTTTGTGACCCTTTTGAATATAAATTCATTAGTTTCAAAATATAATTACGTTTTCAAATTTATACGGATTTTACTAACTTCAGGTGTATTGTTTCAAAAGAACAACTACTCATTGTTATCTTTAAAGTTCATTTTGAAATGAGTAGTAAGAGTCTCGGTGGCGTGCCATAGGTTCCGGTTCTGCTATTGTGGGATCAGGCTGTGACAGCTTGGGCGAGCAATGTTCGAGAAAAATTGCACTCTTGGATATTATGCCATTCGTTCTCCGATTGGCTAAAACATGAGCATTTATGTTCACCCAAATTTGTTCACCCACGCCTCAACTGGGTGACATGTGTCATATTTTCTGTAATTACGTGTAATAGTACAAGTGTAAAAAGGAAATGGACTGGAATACATGTCATCCACTAAATAGAGGTCTGAGTGAACAAATTTGGGTGAGCAAAAATGCTCTCCTAAAAAATCAATACGAGGTACATGGTAAGCCAAATCACCCTAGTGTTGTTTCTTTACGTAGATATTAAGGGTGTAAATTAGCCGGTTCGGTCGGTTTTTTCGTGTTTTGAAAATCGACCGAAGTGGTCGGTTCAGTCGGTTTTTTTGGTTTTTAGTCGGTTTTGGGCGGTCAGTTCGGTTTTTTAGTTTAGGATTTTTTTTTTGAAACCAACCTTTTGGTTCAGATTGGTCAGTTGCTTCGATTTTTCGGTTTTAACTTACATCCCTAGTAGATATTCTCGAGTCGTGGGTAATTTTTTATATTCTTGGAGAATTCTTCCTTACAATCAAGGGGCTTTGTAGGCACGATAATGAAATTTTGTACCTGTGGTAAGGGAGTTTTGTACCCATGATAAGCAACCTTTATACCTATCACCTATGGTAAGAAACCTTTATACCCGTGGTACAAATATTTTTTATCATTACATGTCAAGTGGTTTTAGTTGTATGGAAGTATTCGCCCATATTCTCATACTTGAAATAAACAAATAAAAATAAAGAGTAATGCTATGCTACTTACATATATATTTTTTTTTTAAAATGTGTTTACCAACACATGTAACAGTGAGACCTTCTTCAATAATAATGGGACTACTTCAATATCAACTAATCAAATCTAAATGGACCCACTGTTACATATTAAAAATACTTTTGGAAAATATTCTTTACCAAAAACTAAAAGAGCGAAGAACAAAAGAGAAGGAAAGTTTTTCTCAGTACGGTTCTTTGTCCCTTCTTGGGTTAAATATATTTTATAATTTTGTAGTTTATCACATGTGTTAATTTGATCCTTGTAATGTAAAAAATGTTATTTTAGTCTCTATAGTTTTATTACTTTATCAAATAAGTTCTTTAGTGACGAATAATTTTGTAAGTGAAAATAAAAAATTTCTTACAAAAAGTATTTGAAGGACTAAAATAATACACTTATAAAATTACGGTTACTAAAATGATACTTTCTAAAAGGACAGGGACGAAATTGACAAACGGCAAGTTACGTGGGTGGAAAATGCAGTTAAGCCTTCTTCGTCCTGGTGGGAATTGCTGTTTTCTCATTCTTGCTCCTTCTGGAATTCTTCCAATCGCACGCATAATCTAAAAATCTAACAAAGACCCACCTAAATTCACCTCCAATCTTATCAAACCCATGTCTCAAATTTTCATATTACCCTCTCAATGATTTCCAAAATCTTCTCTTTGTAGGTTTGGTTTCCTAAACTTTCTCTCTCATCTTTCCCGGAAAATTCTCACACTGGACCCATGGCTTCTGCACTAAGATCAAAATCATCAAGAGACACAGCTGCTTTCACAGTGTCTCAGTTCAGATACTTCATACTAAATCATATGCACGCTGGTCGTATTGCTAGTTCTCATACCTATTTCAGAACCAAATGGGACCATCTATTCACCAACACCCCTTACCATTTCACATCATTCAAACCCGTCTCTCTTCGAGGCGAATTCATCGATAATGTTTCTGGGTTTTCGGAGAATCGGAAATTTTTGCCTACTTCAGGTAAGAATAGGAAGAAGATGGAGTATGGTTATAGTGTTATGGGTTCTTATGGGGACCCACCTGAGGTTTGGCAGCCTCCCGGGGATGGTATTGTGGTCCGACCGGGAGTTGGTTTCAAAATGGTTCGGGTAGGGGAGGGGGCAACGGGCTCTGGCGGCTCGGATTCGAAAGATGGGTGTTGGGGAGGATCAAATTTGGGTAACAATTTTCCAACTCCTAAGGAGATCTGTAAAGGGCTTGATAAGTTTGTAATTGGGCAGGAGAGAGCAAAGAAGGTCTGTTTTCCAAAATTAATTGCTTTGCACTTTTTGTTTGAGGTTGAGTTTAGTGTTTTGTTAGATTGTTTAAATGTGTGGTTTTGAAATGCAATCTATATTCTGATGTTTTGTTCATGTAAAGCATGTTGTAAAAGATGGAACTTTATATGGTTATATAATTATTTGGATTCATTCAATTCGTTTACTGCTTATCTTTGGGTAAAATATCTGAAATATTTTGTTACTTTGATGGAGTTTTTCTGCCTTTGACTTATTAGCGCAATGGCATTGATTTAACTTCTAGTTTGCAAAACAAAGAAACTACTTTTGTGGTTTCTGTGATCTCTATAGAAGATAGAAATATTGTAATCACCCCTTCTTTTTCATATTTGAAAAGTGTTAGGTACTCTTCTGGACTATTTATATGTTTAAATAGTAAAGGGTTGATTTCTCGCCTATTTGAAGTTTGATATTAACGTGATACCTTTCTGTGTAGAGCTTGTCTTCTCAGTATTGCTATTTTGCTAACTGCATGTCCTCGGTACAGGTGCTCTCCGTGGCAGTTTATAATCACTATAAGAGGATCTCTATAGACTCTTCAGAAAGGTGGTTAGCCCTGTGCCCTCACTTATGATCCATTGTATTTTCTTCCTCTTGTTTTGTATTCTATTCGGCATAATTTAAGTTCCCTATGGGTAAAATTTAATTGCATGTTTACATATGAGCTGGAGATGTGCCAACAGTAAGCATATTAGCATTTAGACTTTGTATTTGCTAACCTTTCTAGCAAGGTGCTTAGAATATGTGATTGAACTGAAAGTCTAAATCGTCCCAAAAAAAAAAAAACCTGAAAGTCAACTGGATTTTCGTGTTTTAATTTTGTTGCTTATTATACTCGGATTTTCACTTCTGACACTTGTTACTACAACTTGGAAAGTTAGGTACTCCGGAGATTCGGCCAGTGACAAGACAGATGGCATAGATAATGATTCAGTGGAACTTGAGAAGAGTAACATTCTTGTAATGGGACCGACAGGTTCAGGTAATCTATTGTTATCTTTACCCTCAATCTCTGTTGGTTAGTCCTATATTCACACTTTTGTCTGATAGTAACTGAGAGCTCTTTTAAACCTTATTAATTTTAGATAACAGCTTGTTTACATTTCTTCGAGATTACTGTAAATTCGAAATTCCTTTCTGGTGCATCAACCTCCCTCTCTCTCTCTCTCTCTCTCTCTCTCTCTCTCTCTCTCTCTCTCTCTCTCTCTCTCTCTCTCTCTCTCGCTTAGAATCTGACTTGTAGATATCCATTGTGAATGGTGACTAAGTGACGGATCTTAATTGCAAAGGTTCATTCAGTTTGTCGTCTAGCCTAAAAATCTCATACTTTTTGGCTAGTATCGTTGTTTAGAGTGCCTCTCTCTCTCTCTCTCTCTCTCTCTCTCTCTCTCTTCAACATTGATGCAAGAATTAATCCTAGAATCACCGTGGAAAAAAAAAATCACTAAGGTTAAATTCTGCAGAACTATAGTTGTGGAATACTAAGCTAGGATAGATATTAATTTCGCTGATTGATATTTGTAATTTTTCATTGCTGGTTTCACTCGTACACTTCTGATGTTGTTTCAAGGACAGGGAAAACATTACTTGCCAAAACCTTGGCACGGCTGGTGAATGTTCCATTTGTTATTGCAGATGCCACTACGCTTACTCAGGCAAGTTTGTAGCTTTTTGTTCTTTTACTCTTGAAGACTGTTCTGCTGATTTTTTCTCTCTTCTGCTAGTATGCAAGATAATAGCTCAGTCCTATGCATTTAAGCTATCATGTCGTGGAGGCACTTTCTTTTCTTCTTCTTCTTCTCTTTTTTTTCCTTACTGTAAAGTAGAATGGAAACATCTCCAAGTTAATTAAATGTTCTTCTATGTAAGATTTTGAATTTTGTAACCAGGTTTTATGTGCAAATAACTCCTCTGATAAAAGTGATATGAGTGGAAGTTTAGATTTCTTATGGCACGTGTCAATTCATGATTAGCATAAGACAAATGATCAAATGGGTTTTTGTTTTAAGCATAGACCTTTCATTGTAATTGTGAAGGAGTTTGTAGGAAATGGAGTGGAGAAAAAAATCTGTATCTCGGTGGACTTGATAACCTCTTGTTATTTTCAGGCAGGATATGTTGGGGAGGACGTGGAATCCATATTATACAAGCTTCTTACAGTAAGTTCCCACAAGCCAACTGTTTGTGAATGATATAGATTTCCATGCATGTTGTTGTCTTTCAACAGTATTTTGCTGTCTTTGGTAGATTGCGCATTTTGTCTGTGCTAACTAATTGATTGTTCTCTTTCAACAAGTTAAGATTCTATGTTTAAGTTCTCAGACTTGGTTTGCTCGACAATTTATGCACAATCTGTGAGGCAGGCAGAACGTATGAAACCATTATTTGGTATTTTGGTTTTTCAACTTATGCTAGCTGAATATGGAGTTGTTTATCTTGACTGAGATGTATACATTTTCCTGAAGAAGGAAATAGTCCATTGTTGTTCTATTTTATTACCCCGTTGACTAGGCTGCGAGGCATTTTCCATGAGTTATTGGATACAACCGTTGAAAATTTTGAGTTGTACTTCTTTTAAACCTTTTTCTGGAGATTGGAAGATATAGCTTAAACAGATCAACTTTTTGTTGTTACACAAGTGATCTTAGACTATTTGGGAGAGATGTTCAATCATTTGCATCTTCAATTCTCACCGACTCATCTTTTTATGCCTATTTTATCACCATACTCTCTTACTGAAAATTCTTAATGGTCCTTGCTTATATAATTATATTACCTGGTGAGCCTACTTTGAGGACTTTCTATTGCTCTCTTTGACCACACTTCTTAATCCCCATCGTAGCAAGTCCTATCTTCCAAAATAATCATGAACATATGTTTTACTTCGGCATTCAACATTGGAATAGTGCATCTTTCAAGTACATCTCTATATATGTGAAAATGTATATATATATTATATATATATATGTACTTATTTGGGGGAGGAGGGAATTGTTATACTTTGTTGCTTATGAACTTAGTGCACCATTTTTGAGTGAGAATAAAATTAAATGCTGCCGAGCTCTATCTTACAAGTATAGCATTAGATCTGTAGTGTGGCCCTCCACCTTTCAGATGGACTCTTAGCTATCCTATACTGAAAATTTATTCATTGAAACATGTTTGTTTATTTCAACTATGGATTGGTGATACTTGATAGTGGTCTCCATTTGTCCCAGGTTGCTGATTATAATGTAGCAGCTGCTCAGCAAGGCATTGTGTACATTGATGAAGTTGACAAGATTACAAAGAAGGTTTTCTAATTCTTTTTGACGGTTGATAAATAAATTTTTATTGTTGTTCAAATAATTCTTGCCTTTCTTCTGCACTCGTCATACAATATTTTTTCTTTCTACGTGCAGGCTGAGAGCCTCAATATTAGCAGAGATGTATCTGGGGAGGGTGTTCAGCAGGCATTATTAAAAATGCTGGAAGGAACTGTAAGTGTTTTTGTAAAAAAAAATTAACTTCGCATCCAAAGATCAATTCACGGTTTTCCATATTAGTCTCTCAGTCCCATTCTGTTTGATTGTGGCTTTTGTGATTAGGCAGAAGCTCTAATAACAAGGGGCACAACGAGAATTGTGAAAATTAGTAAAAATCCAATCTTCTTCTTTCATCATGTTTGGGGCTGAAGCAGTGGGCTGAAGCAACTCTGGACCTGCGTAAGCCAATACGTGCTTTTGGGGCTCTTAAGTGCTTCCCTATATTAATCCAAACAGGCTAATTTATGGCACATTTGGGCTCAAACATGCATTTGTGAAGTGATTCTAAACGGGCCCTATATCTGCCTGGAAGCACTACAGAGTGTGTTTTGGATGATTCATTTGCTCCGCCTCCGCACCACAAAAACGCAATCGTGTGATTTGCTAACAATAACTGATCACCTTGACTTAAAGTTTGTTGATCATGACCCACTGTGATTCCACTGTCCCCTGCTCTGTGCATCAAAGGACTAAATGCTTGCATTACCATAATGAATAGGAGTGGCAAAAGTGGGTCCCCTTGTCTCAATCCCCTTGAGCTCTCAAAAAAGCCTGTTGGAGAGCCGTCAAGGATGATAGAAGATTTAATTCTTGAAGTGTCTCCTCCAATTCCTCTCAAATCCCATTCCTTTTGTGACAACGAAGAAAAATTCGAATTCACGTTATCATATACCTTTTCCACATCTAATTTGCACACTTCCCATATTTAACTCCTCTTCTACATATTCCTCAGTAATAACTAATAAGAACCGCATCCAGGATTTTCCTGACCCACAAAATCATTTTGCAATATTATATCGATGAGCCTAGCACCTTCTGTAGTCTGATTGCAGGGATCTTTGCGATTAGCTAATAGCTCAACTGTGCAGTATTACTTGAGTGATCAAGTTTGAAAATTTGGAGTTTTATAACCCTTAATTGCATAAAAAGAATCAGGACGTTGAAGTTCAGGTGGTTAATTCATTAAATTTGTGTCTTATGTTTCTCTTCTCAGGTAGTCAATGTCCCAGAGAAGGGAGCTCGAAAGCATCCTAGAGGTGACAACATTCAGGTACTCATGCACTCTTTTATGATACAACATTACAACTCTAAGATGTTTATGGTCTTGAAGAATGTGCTTGTATAGAATACATGGAATGTTTGACGAAATACAAACTCATCTCAATGCTATATGCCAAACCCACCATGGTAAAATGAAACTTTATGTCCGTGCAAATTGAAGTGGATATTTTAAAATCCCAGCAAAAGTGGTGTTAATATAATTGTGGAGTGACATCTTAAATGTCACTCTAAATTTTTTTGGAACTAGCCATCCTCTGCAGTAGTTTTCTCTGTAATTTTTTTCGACCCAAACTTGTTCGATGTTTCACATTTTCCATATTTGAACTTTATGCTTCTACATTCGATGTTGTATCATCTATTCATTTATGTAATTGGTTTCTATGGTGTTAACCTTTAACTCTAGGACCTCTGCTTCTGGATCACAACTTTGTGTAGAATAACTAGTAATTTCTACTTGTAATATGCTGCATCAGGATGCTCTGGTGATCTCTACTGGTTTGGTGTATAGATTAGCTATTATTTGGTCAAGCTTATTTTGGGTGGGGAAAAATGATGATTCCAAAGGCACAGCTCTCTCTATGTGCCTATGAGAGAGAGAAGGAAGGGAGGGAGGGGGTGTTGGTGGAGTTTATTGATGAGAATCATATGATTATTTTTCTTCCTATTGAACGAATATGAAACAGAAGCGATAGGAGAAAGTTCCTTCTATTTTTAAGTTGATTATGGAGATTTGGTACTGTGAAGTACTAAAAACTAGTGTTTAGTTCTAATATGCAATCATATTTCCTTCTCTTGTGTCATTCGACAGCTCATCTAAACAACGCCAAGGCCGATCACTAAGATCCCTCTTGTGATAGCTTTTTCGGGTCCAACAATAACATATAAGTGATTGTTTAGGAAACCTATTAAAAAGAGTGATTATTTAATGGCCAATTAGCTTTTTCACAGCTTTTAAAAAAATCTGATTCCTTTTTAGAGCTAAAAAGACGTATTGTTTGAAAAAGAACTCAAAGTTGTAGCTTTTTAAAAGAGATCTACCAGAAAGAGTTTATTTTAAAAACTACCCCATACGGGCTGGCTTACAATTGCATGTTACAAACCAATTTATTTTGTTCATACTATTTTTCCACAGATTGACACGAAAGACATTCTCTTTATTTGTGGGGGTGCCTTTATCGACTTGGAGAAGACAATCTCAGAAAGGTTATTATTGTTGTAAATTTGCAATATTTCCCCATTTGCTGCTTTAATCTCCATGTTATTTTTCTGAAAGTTGAAGTGTTTTGTTTACAATTTCAGACACCAAGATTCATCTATTGGGTTTGGTGCGCCAGTTCGTGCAAATATGAGAACTGGGGGTGTTACAAATGCTGCTGTGACATCGACTTTATTGGAAACTGTATGACTACTCTGTCAAACGTTGATGAGTAACCTTTCTTTGTTCTTTCCTCAGAAGCTAGAAAAGACCAGTTTTTTCTCACTCTTAACATGTAGCTTTCTTACTCGAACTATCATGTTTGGCAGGTTGAAAGTGGTGACCTTATTGCGTATGGTTTGATACCTGAATTTGTTGGACGATTTCCCATCCTTGTTAGTTTGTCCGCTCTCACAGAGAATCAACTAGTTCAGGTAAAAAGAAATTGCTTATATTCTTCTAGCTTCTTTATCAATTGAAAGAAGATAAATCAATAATTAAATTGAGAAATTAAAAGATGAGCTGGATGAGAAGATTGTACTTGTGATCATTGGAGTTGGTGCCTTCATACCAAAAGTGTAGTCAGATAATTTGGATTGTTCTTTGCTGTTCCTAGAGGCTATATGTTCGGTTATATGATGTAATTGGTTGACCTAGTTCCCATAGAGATTCTGTTTTCATATCAGGCCTAATCAATGTCAAGTTTGGGATAGCTATGTGTTACACACACACACACCCCCCTGTATATATATATATATATATAACTTTTATTGGTTGTAATGTTTTATAGGTGCTAACGGAGCCGAAAAATGCCTTGGGGAAGCAGTACAAAAAGATGTTCCAAATGAATGGAGTAAGTTTTCTTTTTTCTTTTCTTTTCTTTCTTTCTCGGCACCTACCTACTTTTACCCCGGTGGAGCCATCCATCTTAAATACCCGACTCCGTGCTTGAGATCAGGAGTCGATCTTTCTCTGTTCTGTGACATATTTTGTTGGTCCGATAATTTTTCTGAACGGATGTGAATGAACTGTTCTTTTATTTTGCAGGTAAAGTTGCATTTTACAGAAAATGCTTTGAGATTAATTGCTAAGAAAGCAATAACAAAGGACACCGGGGCTCGAGGCTTGAGATCCATTTTGGAGAATATTTTGATGGATGCCATGTATGAGGTATGCATACCTTACCTCTGTATGAAGTCTGTAATGGAAGATATCGACTATAAGATCCGGTTGGGTGTCCCATTTTAGATTTTCTGTTACCTATTCTAGTTTAACTTAAATTGATATCGTATTTACCTCCTGATAGCAAAACCTATGCTGAACTGGAGCAAAAGTTGCGCCATCTGCTAATACTCTAAGAAAAGTCCACGATGTTAAATCAAGCTTGTTTTAACAATAATGGGATTGATTGATCTGTGTTCTTATCACCCTTTTGTATCGAACATGATTGCTTTTCCGCTTGTTTGTTGGTGGGCATCCTTAATGCCACTGGAGTGGGAATTGCGGATGAGCTACATTATAAATATGATTATTCATGCAAATAATTTTATCCTTTCCGCGAACCGAACTCTTTTTTTCCTATCTTGTTCCTTTGAGGGCATTGTTTAGCATAATGTCCTCTTTTTATTGCAGATATAAACATCTGTAAAATTGTCTTTCCTCTTGACTTTCTTTTTTACCCTCCGGAAGTATTTCCACTTGTTCTGCTTTGGAGAGGAATGCTTGGATTTCCACTTACGGAAATATTGGGCAACGAATGATTGTGACTCGTAACTTTTTGAATCTTTTGCAGATTCCCGATGTGAGAACAGGTAATGATGTAATAGATGCTGTTGTAGTGGACGAAGAAGCTGTTGGATCCGAGGGACATGGGCTTGGAGCTAAAATCCTCTACGGCAAGGGTGCAATAGATCGCTACCTTTCGCAACACAAATTAAAAGATTTAGAGGTAAATTTCGCAACATAATATTTCATTTCGTTATTTCTTGCACTTGTGCATTTTTACCATCCAATAATGTCTTAGAGAGTGATAATTCAATTTTGTGCCACAGAACACCATGGAAGTATCTGAAGGAGAACCTGAGGTGGAACCAGAGCTTCCTTCGATTGTTGCCTTGTAATTTTTTTTTTTACCCAAGTTTATTTATGGTCTGAGTCTTGTACAGTAAATGAAAACATTTAGCTTAATAAATTGATTATGCAAATATTCAATGATGCTGTAATTGTTGTAATTTCAGTGTTTTTAGATCTAATTATGCAGGAATTTAACTTCATCCCAGGATAGAGACTCTAGATTTGTCATTTTTTGAATGTGGAAGTTAAAATCTTAATCTCCCTTTTATGTAAAGCCTTCATGAGTTAGTTTATTCTTGATTTTCCAAATTGCAGATGCTTGTGAACATGTCCCATGTTTGTTGAAAACCATGTTTTCTGGAGGGGGGGAAAAAAGATCTGTCAAACACAATTTTGGAAGTCAGCTGCAAAGGAGTTGGAGGAAGAATAGTCAACTCCAAAGCCCAAAATCATAGGAGTATACTTGGGTCCCAAGTTGACATATTTTCTGAATAATTGTTTGGGTGCAAAGAACTTTGAATAAAATTCTAACTAGAAGTATTACATAATAGAGTAATGATTCATGCACATAAAATGTGCACATAAAGATCTGGGTCATTAATTTCGGTGGGTTCCATGTATGCAGGCATGGATCCCACCAAAATGAATGACCTAGATCTTTATGTGCACACTTTATGTTCACATATCATTACCCTTTCTGTTTATGGCCTCGTCATTGTCCTCTATCTTTGTTTTCTGTTCCTCCAATATTTTCAACATTTACGCTACATTTGTTTCGATGTAAAATATTTTTCGAAAAATGTGCCATTTGATCCGAATAAGGTAAACGCATTTCTGAAAAATATTTTTTATTAAAACAAACAGAGCCTAAGAACATCATTTTGTGAGATAATCTAACTTCCCCAAAAAAAAAAAAATTAATAATAATAAATAAGAAACAAGAAATGCATATGGGTACCCTATGAAATTTTGCTCACGGTTGTATGTTTTAAATACTTTGATTTTAACTTATTTCAATTATAAGACTTACCAGTGTCCAAAAAAAAAAAAAAATTATAAGACTTGCCAAATTTTTTTTTTTTTTTTCCCATTTGTTAGAAGAGCATTTGAATTGTCAATGGTAGGTTTGTTTTGTTGATCAGTTTGTAGGTTCATTTCACATGCTTAAAATTATGGGGTCCCATAAATGTCCCTCAATAATTGTAGGGTGCAAGTTGTTTGAAAATAAGTTCCATAGAGCATGGAAACACGCTTTGAAATTTTTTGGACACTTGCACAATACAGCCAATTTTATTGAGTTTTTTTTGTGGAAGTAAGGGATAAAATTGAAAATTAAGTGCGGAATTTTAAGCGATCGAATTTACCGTACTGAAAATAGCTTTTCAAGTATTGAAATAGACTGTATTCAATGATTAACTGATTATTTTTAGTAGACAATTTTCACTTAAAGTTTTTGGTGATTTTTGGCTATCTTTTCAATTAAGTAGTACGTCATCAAATGCACTGAAAAAAAATGTGCTGAAAGTTTTCATTTTTACCACTTAATTGAGTTATCAAACACACCCTAAGTCTGTGGGCTCAAACAAATCCCACAAACACAATCCACAACACTACAGTGTGTCTAATCTCTCTCTTAGTGGGGTTTACTGATACTGTAGAGTCTACAAAAAAGAGATATACATATTTATGGTATTTGTGGATTGTGAGATTGGTTTGTGCCGAAAGACTTACTCTATTGTGAAAGTGGCAAGTCTTTTTGGAGTAGAGCTGACAAGTATGACTTTACCAATTGACAACACTTCAACTTGCATGCACCCTTTTACCAAAAAAAAAAAAACTTAGCATACATCAAAACATTTGATATTCTCCAACACACCTTCTATTTCTCATGCTGTAATTAAATTATAGTATGAATTCTAAAAAAAATCTCTTTAATGCACTTCTATTCCTCCTTTCAAAAAATAGAAATGTTGTTCACTTTCTTAAATTTGAGAGTATATAATTGAGATGAGGGATAGATGTTGCATTGGAGAACTTTTCATTTAGATTCATGTTATAATTTAACTTTTGCAAGCTAGTGTATAATTAGAGTAAAACAAGAATAACCATTGTGCCAAAAAATGACATTTTAAAAAAAATATAAAATGTACCATTGGAGTAGAATTGTCAAAATATAATATTTAGCCACTGCACTAATACCAAAATCTAGATTTGTCACAAAGAAAATGACATTTTGTATAGTAGATACTCTTATCTATAGTTTATAGGGTATTTTAGTCAAAAGTCCTTTAAAATATATATTTTTTAAGTATTAGGTCTAACCCGTTTTTTATTTTAGTGAAAAGTTCACATGTTATAAAAGTTATGTGAAATTTCACATAACTTTGTAAAAAAATCGAACTAGTTATGTAAAATTTTACATAAAAAAAATCATGTAAAATTTTACATAAAAAAATCATGTAAAATTTCATATTATTTTTAAAATATAGGGATTTGATCCAATTTGTCATGGAGTTTTAACCAAAATAAAAAACATACTATCCTTTAAACTTAATAATTCTAAAATGAGGGACTTTTTACTAAATTTCTATAGTTTATATAGCACAATATGATGAAGGGAATTGCTATTCACACTCCATATCTGCATATTCAATTTTGGAGTGGGAATAACAATTCCCTATGATGAATCATGTTAATTGGTTATTTGCATATCAGTAAGTTTTAGAGTAAACACTTTCTCATTACCCAAATGAAAAAGAGAAAACATTTTAAAATTTCGCTTAGTAGTGGATTAATTTCTTGTTAATATGAAATTAGTTTTACACTTAACCTAAAAGAATTAACTTTACACTTTTTGTTTTGTTTGAATTAACTTTACACTTGGAGATGAGTCATAAGTAAGATCCAAATATATTAGAGCCAGCCATATTAAACTCATTATTATTGTAAGACCTCCCTGTAAACCACACCACCAAATTATAAGCCGAAAATTATAGAAATAAGGGTAAATTACACCTTACATCTTTGTAGTTTGGATGTGATGTCATTTTGATCTTTATAGTATTAATTTTGTCAATTTGGTCATTACAATTTCAATTTAGGTTCAATGTAATCGTCAATGCATGAAAATTTTCTACAATTTTTGATAGAAATAATTCATGGAATGAACACGTGAGCTATCATTGAGGGTATAATGGTAAAATTACTTAGAAAAATTACACTTTACGCAATTATATTAAACTTAAATCTGTCACATATTATAAGAGAAAATGATAAATGAATTATATTAAGCTAAACTAAAAGGTCAAAGTGACAAAATTAAAATTATAAAAACCAAAATAAAAATAAAAAGAGTAATACTTGGGGCACAACTAAAGCCACAACCTTTTACCCACAACCTCTATTTTGTGTCTATCTCTCTCCTAGTGGACACTGTGGGGACACTGGCACTGTGGAACCCATCAAGAGAGAGATAGACACAAAATAGAGGTTGTGGACAAAATGTTGTGGCTTTAGTTGTGCCCCAAGTATTACTCAAATAAAAACACACCCAAACTAGAAGGGTTATGAAATGTAGTTTACCCTAAAAATAAAAGGTCATAAGATAAACCGTTGGATTTTGACGCGTGCTTTTTGATTTTTGAAATTTGGACGGCCGTCCTTATTTCTCTCATTTCACAAAAGTTCGAGAGAGAGAGAGAGAAAAGTGACAGGCGGAGGAGAGAGAATGAAGAAAAGAACCTATTTTTTCCAGGGAAAAAGGGCTCGTTTGGTTCTTCACAATCGATCCGCCGATCTCTGTCTTCCGTTTTCTTTCAAATTTTCTTCTGGGTCTTCTTCTTCTTCCTCCAATCGATGATCTGCCAAAGAATAAACGAGAGGAAAATTAAGGAAATACCCTATAAAACACGAGAAACGGTAGGAAAAATTTCAACTTCGTTTGAAATTTGAATTTTTTGAGTTTGTTTCGAAGTGGGTGTTTGAGATTTTTGTTTATGAACGATGGATTTGGATAACATTGAGTGTGTATCGTCTACGGATGGAATGGACGATGAAGAGATCCGACCTCATCAGTTCTCATCGAAGCCCCACAACAGCAACAACAACAACATTTTAGTCCCATCTGGAATTGCTCCAGCAACAAGCGTCCATGAATTGCTTGAGTGCCCAGTTTGCACCAATTCTATGTACCCTCCTATCCATCAGGTCTACTCTCTATTTTTTCTGTTTGGTTTTTTTTTTTTTTTTTTTTTGTATTTCATGTGTTTGTGTATATATACATATAATATTCTGATTTTATGCCTAATTTGATGGTTATGAGGGTGGGTTGTAGTGGACATTTGATTTTGCACCAATTCTATGTACCCTCCTATCCATCAGGTCTACTCTCAATTTTTTGTGTTTGGGTTTTTGTATTTCATGTGTGTGTGTGTGTGTGTGTGTGTGTGTGTGTGTGTGTGTGTGTGTGTAACGGGGAATATATAATTCTGATTTTATGCCGAATTTGATGGTTTTGAGGGTGGGCTCCAGTGGACATTTGATTGGGTTTTGGAGAAATTGGTGTTGCAAGGTTCGGTTTTGGTTGGCTTTTGGTGAAGAGGATGGTGAAACGGGGCATGGGTTGTTTAAAGATTTATTGATTTATGGCTTCCCTTCTCCTGGGGGATCTGTTGGAGTTTTCTATTGAGGTTTGAAAACTTGAGATTATGGTGGAGCACTGCGCTAATCGTTGTGCATTGTTGATCTTGTTGGAACCAAAAGCATCAGAATGATTGGTGGATATGTCTTTAGCATTTCTGATTGTTGGATTCAGAGTTCCTAACACCATTCAATGCAATTGAAAGTTTCTGAAAACAAAAATGTAACATTTTGGGATTGCGAATTATTGCTGGAGACTCAGGAAAATAATCTCACCCAGTCCAATAAAGTAAAACTATCATTAATTGAGGTGTGTATAAGCCTTATGGGTCTATGGTATTCAGTCACTGTTTCCTCTAAAGCCCGTAAAACACTTTGTTTGGGAGTTTAGAAGAGAAAAGGAATGAAGGGAGGTTATAATAGAAGGAAAGTAAAAGAAAGAATGTTTTAGTATGTTAGCAAGGAGTTTGTGACGAAATGGGTTACCCCTTAATCCTTCAAAGCTTAGGGTAGGCAGAGAGCATATGAGGGGAAGACCAAATGACTCAATGTACTATTTCAGAAATAGTATTTCTAGATAAGAATGCGGAAAGTATCAGTAATTTTCTTTTCCCACTTGTGGATGGAAGAAAAAGTGAATTAAGAGGAAAACTATATTCTTTCGATATCTCTACCATTTCCTCCATTAAAGACTCCCAAACTAGGGAGGCGTGCTCTACTTCTTTTTCTCCCTCTCTTTTCTTCCATATCACTCCTTCGGTCCTTCCAAGCATAGAGTAAACCAGGACCAGTCTATGGTTTCTGGCAAGTGCCACTTTTAGGCTGTAGCGAATGTTAACAAAGTATCTAGTGGAGTTCATGGTTCAGTTCTTTGTTAATTACTTGTAAAAAATTGTTCAATGCTTTACTACTTTTTTATTTTATTTTTATGGGCATTCCTAAGCTACTTGTTAAATAGGCAATTGGTCCCTCCTGGCTTAGATGCTTTTAGGATGCTTATGTTCCAGTCTTAGGTGGATCACATTGCGACAGTAATTCATGTGGGTAAAAATAGTGGTTTACCACAATGGCAATTCATTTATTCATTTGATTTACTATTTATTGAACGTAGGAACAGGAACACTTTACTAAATTGTAAGGGATTTTGGTGCATGGTGGGTGAGCTTATCTATGTTACTTTGTTGGAAGTGATTTGACACCTTACTCCTTTTTATGCCTTGGGCAACTTCTCGTTGTATTTTGTTCATGGATTCATAATATTTCTTGTTATGCTCTTCTTGCATATATAAATAAGCAGCAGCCCCTTCTGGGATGTGGGAGGTCTAGAGTATTTGGATTTACTGGCTAGTATTGGCTATATGACCACAAAATGCTGTTTTCTTTTTGTACCGTAGGTTTAATATTTTGAGTATCATATTGAAATGGATGGTATTGAGAGGGGAGCCCAACGGTAAGGTTGCTCCATTGTGACCTAGAGGTCACAGGTTCGAATCTGGAAATAGCCTCTCTGCTTGCAGGGTTAAGGCTGCGTACATCTGACCCTCCTCAGACCCCGCAATAGCGGGAGCCTCGTGCACTGGGCTGCCCTCTTTATTGAAATAGATGGTATTGCTTGAGCCTATAAGTAAAGCTCTTGACCACCAAGCTTAATAATTTATTTTGTTTTTAGTTAATTGGTTTTCTATTTTAGTGCTTGTCTATCATGAAATGAAAGGTTGGTGGCTATTCGTAACAAATGTTTTTATTCTTTGCAGTGTCACAATGGGCACACCCTATGTTCCACCTGTAAAACAAGGGTCCACAATCGGTGCCCCACTTGTAGACAGGAGCTTGGAGATATCCGGTGTCTAGCACTCGAGAAGGTCGCGGAGTCCCTTGAACTGCCCTGCAAGTACTTTTCACTGGGGTGCCCTGAGATATTTCCGTATTACAGCAAACTCAAGCACGAGTCTGTGTGCAACTTCAGACCATACAATTGCCCATATGCCGGATCAGAATGCTCAGTTACTGGGGATATTCCTTTCCTCGTTGCCCATCTCAGAGATGACCACAAGGTGGATATGCACACGGGATGTACATTCAATCATCGCTATGTAAAGTCTAACCCCCGTGAAGTGGAAAATGCCACCTGGATGCTAACGGTAAGTGTATTGTTGCCTTTAGATTTAAAGTGCTTTAGGACAGTTGTGGAGGTTCTATAACTTGCCTTGTTTGAGTAATATGTTTTGTTATCATTACCCTTTTAAAAATAGGTGTGTTAACTGTTGATTTTAAATAATCAAACTTATCATTAATCACAATATGAAGAGCCTTTATATAGGCTTTACATCCAACTAATTAAGGTATAAAAATAAAATAAAATCTTTCCTAATATTATCAAATCTCCCAAAATCTCTTCAAATCATATATTCCCATATCTTAATATTATCTTCCCATATCTCGATCTTCCATATCTTCCAACACTCCCCTTCAAGTTGGCACACAGATACTTGTTGAAGTGTCCAACTTGCACAGAAGACAGTCTTATACCTATGTTCTCTAAAATTCCACCTTGTAGATTGTTGTAGTGGTCCCTCTTAGGTAGTC
This sequence comes from Hydrangea macrophylla, assembly GCA_033977485.1. NCBI lineage: Eukaryota > Viridiplantae > Streptophyta > Magnoliopsida > Cornales > Hydrangeaceae > Hydrangea > Hydrangea macrophylla. Next base: position 50,667,822 of record CM066992.1, on the reverse strand, counting down.
TCTTGTCCACGTGCGACCCCTCTTGGGCGGTCCACGTGCGGCTCTTCTTAGGTGGTCTTGTTATACAAACATCCAAAGCTCCAAGATCACATGGAGAAAGGTGAGATGTGCCCACGGAATAATCCATCGTGTGACACATAAATAGAGGTAGTTGTCTAGTTTTCAACACTCCCCCTCAAATTGAAGAGGGGTTTGTGTTCAAACACACCAATCCGTGTGGTGTAGCGAGTCCCTCTTCGGGTGGTCTCATCACCCGTGTGATATAGCGGCCACCCTCCTTATGGTCCCATCACCCGGTCTTGTCTCCATATATTCTCCCCCTTAAACTGAAGGTGGGAGTGAACACGAACAACGAAGTTTGGAAGATTAAAGAATCAAAAAACCATTAAAGCCCAAATCCAAACATGACTTAAAAAAATATGAAATTTTTGAAAAATTTGGGGCTAATTTGTAATTTCTAAAAATTTTTGGGGGCAAAATGTCATTTTTTAAAAAAATTTGGGGTAGATTTGAAAATTTAGAGAAGATTGTGGTCTTACTAAAAAATAAAGAGAACTTTGGGGATTGATTTATAAAATATGAAAACTCAGGGCTGTTATGAAATTTCAGAGGAGTTTGGAGTCTTTTTGTAATATCTGAAAAAGGGTTTTGAAGTGATACCAACTTTGACAGACTTGGTCCTGTGTGTCTGCTGAGTGAAACTCTTTTTGCTATTACTATTGATCTCCACATTCTCTCTCCTCTCTCCCCTCTTCTATATTCTCTCTCCTCTCTCCCCTCTTCTATATTCTCTCTCTAAGTCCACAACCAAACAAGCCCCAAGCCCCAAGTGAACAGAGAAGGTACTACTTGAACTGCATAGCACTGGCCCAACCAAACAACCCACAAATAGTCAAACGGGTAATCAAGATCTGTTCAAACCAAAAACGAACTAGAAAAAAGCCCTAGCCGAACCAACAAAACTTCAGTTTTCCTTCAATCATTGGTAGAAACACATGGGTTGGGCAAAGGAGACCTAATCGCACCCAAACCAACCAGATCCAAGCAGCAAACAACTCCAAATCAGGAAGAAATCGCAGATCTGAAACTTCAACTTCATTTTTGTGAAAAATATTTTTCTTCTCCAAGGAACTCTATCATGTATTTGGCTTAAAAAAAAGTTCTGGCGAGGTTTCCGGAGTGGGTGGAGGCTGCCTCTTCTTCTCTCTCTCTCTCTCTTTTTCGGGGGAAAAAAGAACAGCCTCTTTTTTTCGTTTGTTTAAAAAAAAGCTTTCAACCTCAGATTTGAGTGGATAAAAAATCAAATAATGAAAAAGAAATTCTGACGGGCAGCGGGTTGCCACCCGCCGGTAGTGGTGGAGGTTATCGTGGAACCCTACTTAGGGTGGCTCTGATACCATGTTGTTTTTCTAAATAATCAAACTTATCATTAATCACAATATGAAGAGTTTTTATATAGGCTTTACATCCAACTAATTAAGGTATAAAAATAAAATAAAATCTTTCCTAGTATTATCAAATCTCTCCAAATCTCTTCAAATCATATATTCTCATATCTCAATATTATCTTCCCATATCTCAATCTTTCATGTCTTCCAACACTCCCCCTCAAGTTGAAGAGGGGTTTATGTGTTCAAACACACCAATCCGTGTAGTGTAGCGAGTCCCTCTTCGGGTGGTCTCGTCACCAGTGTGATATAGCGGGCATCCTCCTTGGGGTCCTGTCACCCGGTCTTGTCTCCCTATATATATTTTTTTGTTTTTTTTTTCTTCCAAAGAATGGCCCATCTCAAGGGGAAGCAAAATAATCTTATATTGTTCTTATCATACTGGGAATGTCATTGTTAATAGTTGGCTAATGGTTTATTTCATTGCATGTTGTGGAACTGCTTTTGAAATCATATTACGATTCGTCCGGTTGGTAATATGGAATTGGACAAAAATCATACGAAGGCCTAATCCACATCACTAAAAGTAGCATGAACGATGAATTTCTTTATTTTTCTTTGGTGACAACCCCTCTCTCTCTATGCACAGGAAAAAGTCACCCGATTACATTGAATTGTCGAGGGTGCAGATGTATCTGAAGAAAAATTTTGCCTTGTAATGTTGGTAGCTCGTATATATTGCTAACTCTCTTGCTTGTTTTGTCAGGTCTTCCATTGTTTTGGTCATTATTTCTGCCTCCACTTCGAAGCCTTCCAGCTAGGCATGGCTCCGGTATACATGGCGTTCCTCCGTTTTATGGGGGACGAGTCAGAGGCTCGCAATTACAGTTATAGCCTCGAAGTCGGGGCGAACGGTCGAAAGCTTATATGGGAGGGCACCCCACGGAGCGTTCGGGACAGCCACCGGAAGGTCAGGGACAGCCACGACGGTCTCATCATCCAAAGAAACATGGCACTTTTCTTCTCTGGCGGGGACAGGAAAGAGCTGAAGCTGAGAGTTACGGGGAGGATATGGAAGGAACAACAAAACCCAGATGGTGGGGTGTGCATACCGAACCTTTGTATCTGAGGCAAGTGATTTAGTGTCGTGATTTGGGTTTGTGATATTCTCCGTCTCTATTCAAGTTGTATCTGTGTCAAGTTTGTCTGCTGTGTTGTAATTTCACAATAGGCTTGAAATGTACACTGATACTGAATGTGTTTTTAGCTCTATAATTTGTCCAATAAAGCTTTTTTACCCATCTACTGTTTTTGTTTTTTCTTCCTTTCCATTGAGCCACTAATTTCTTGTGCTCTGCCAAACCAATAGCAACTCTAGTCACTAACCACAAAAGAATGTGAAAGACTCAGAGTAGTGAGTGAAATCAACTGAGTTTAAAATGGGCACTAAGGGATTGTTGAAATTGCATTTTCTTTTCCATGCTGCATGTAGATTGATATAAAAAAGAGAAATAAAATATCGGGAGAGAGGAAAAAAAAAAGAGAGAAGTTAGCTTATGTGATCTTTTTTCAATGTTGCTCCTCTATCATTTTTCATCACTCTTTTATATAGATTGATATAAAAAAGAGAAATAAAATATCGGGAAAGAGGAAAAAAAAAAAAGGACAAAAGTTAGCTTATGTGATCTTTTTTCAATGTTGCTCCTCTTGTCATTTTTCATCACTCTTTTATAGAAACGGTCACGATGTTCGTTTGAGTATATACCGAACACTTGATAATCCAATTAAGTGGGAAAAATGAAAATTCATAGCATTTAATTTTTTATTTAATTTTTTTATTTTTATTTTTTTTTATTTTTTTTTCAGTGCGTTCGATAATGTACCACTTAATTGAAAAAGTAACCAAAATTCCATTGAAAATATTAAGTGAAAATTGTCTATTGAAAATAATCACCGAAAACAGCCTATTTTAGTTTTTGAAATACTGTTTTCCGTGTTGCAAATACAAATCACTTAAAATTTTCAGTACTTAAATTCAGCACTTAATTTTCAGTACTTAATTTTCAATTTTTTTCAAACGCACCCTTAGTAATCATTTAACTTGTTCTTACCCTTTTCAAGATGTCCATTAGAGTGAAACAGGGCCTGTTCTGACAAATTGGGGGCCCTAGGCGAACATTGAAAGTCGGGGCCCTTTAAACAACCAGGGTTCGGGAGTAGCACCCCCGAAGCGAAAATTTTTGGGTCATTTTATACATGTTTGCGTGTATAATTTCTATATCAAACATGTTATAAACCTTATAGTGTTGATTTGTGAGTTTTTTTTTTTGGTCATTTTTTAGAATTCGGGGGTTAAGTAATTGTAATCCTTATTGTATGTACTGATTATGATTTTCTTCTCCTTCCACTAGCCTCTTTGGCCTTTTGTAATTCCACATGTGTTCATATTATTACTTTTTATTGATAATAATTGTTAAGAGCTTATTTATGATAATAATTTATAAAGCTTGATCCAACCTAACATAATTTAGGTTGAGCTAAACAAAAAAGTGAGAAGATAAGTACTATTTGTTTAAATATTTAGGGTGGGTTGGATTATAATAGGGCACATACAAATTTTTTTTTTTTTTTTTTCCAGTATTTGCTTCGACTCTTTTATAATTGGTTCAACATATTATAGATAAAACTTTTATTTTGGGCCCTACTCAGTATTTTTCGGAACCCTTTTAAAGAGCAAAATATGAACAAAATGTGGGGCCTTAGACGACCGCCTACCCCGTCTATAGGCAGGGCCGACCCTGGAGTGAAAATGACTGCGATAGTCATCATGGACACACAAATGTCTATGAGCAGGGCAATTTGGGGCCCTACGGGAACATTTAAAGATAGGGCCTTTGACCAACGTCTACTCGTAATCACACGGGGGGTGGGGACAGTGCCCCTGAGGTGAATAATTATATATATTTGGGGGTATTTTTTTGTATCATAAAGATTGCAATTTTATTCTGTGAGTTTTCTTGATTGTTTTGAATATTAAGAGGTTTGTCACTTATAACTAGGGGTGAAAGAAAACCGAAATAAACGAACCACCGAACCGAACCGATCGGTTCGGTCGGTTTTCATAAGTGTGGTGCAGTGTACTGAACCGAACCGAAAATTAAGCTTAAAACTGAAAAAACCGAACCGAACCGAACCGTTCGGTCGGTGGAAAAACCCTCCCAAAACCGACCGAACCGAACCGATTTCACCCCTACTTATAACCTTCATTACATAAAATGAATTATGATACTCTTCTCCCCAGCCCATTTGTAATTCTGTTACTTTCATATTGTCATCCTTTTTTTCCCCTCTCTTTTGATAAGAGGGTCCGTTAATCACTTATTATGAATTGTAAAGTTTGGATTGATGTACAATAAGAGTAATGCTATATTTCTCAAAATCTGAATCTCAAATTTAGTTCTCAAATGCTTTGTCAGTTGTCTATATGCAATGGCATGTGGTATCACCAATCACTGTCACAATATATTATACAATTGTTAAGTCCTTTGAGAACTAAATTTGAGAAGCATGACACTATTCGTAACACAATTTGGGTTAGGTTAAATTGAAAAGCGAGAATAAAGTGTTAGAATGATTATAGTGGAGCCAATAACACATATATTTAATATATTGGATATGAAATTTTTTAATTTTGGGTCCTCCTCAATAATTTTCTATCTAAAAAATGATTCTTAAATAATGTGTCAGTGGGGTCAAGTAAATAATTTCCAATCAAAATTCAACTGTTCCCACTACATTAGATCTGACTCGACTGCCACATGATTTAGAAATTACTTTTGAGATAAAAATTTAACAACCATAACATTACTCAAAATTAGGGGTGACAATTTCTGACACGATAACACAGTTTATTGAGACAACCCGATTATGACACGACACGACACGATTAAATTAAAAAAATTTATATTTTTATTGAATAATACTCAAAACTAAAAATCAATCCAAAATCACACAACCTATTTATGACCTATTTATGACACGTTTAACCCGAATTACGAGTTTTCTAACCATAATGGGCAGTTGTGTGTCCACTTCTTATTCTAAGTCACATTCTGATAAGGTTGATTTTGTTACTGATGACATGTTGTTGTTTGGTTGGCTGAATGATGGATAGAGTGGTGGGTCCTGCTTTGTAAACTGGGGCCCATATTTTATACGGTGGATATGTTGTACTCTGTGGTCCTTCACAATGACCATCCAGGTTGTGGCATGTGGAGGGAAACTAACAGGAGTCCTATTCTAAAACCTTTTGTTACAAGACAAAAAGGAGGCGATGACTTCTACGTATTGACAAAACACGTGGCGTACGGACGGTAGACCTTCTTGGTTGCTTCTCTTTCGTCGTTCAGCAGAGGCAGAGCAGCTTGTTTCTCTTTGGGATTTTGCTGTAATATTTGAGGCACACTCCTATATATTTAAATGCAATAATGATAAACTCACTCTTTTAATCACACCCTCAATCACATTCAGTAGATCTTGTCCCTTGATTTCAGTGGGTCCTATGTTGAATTCATGTGGAACCCACTAGATTTAAGGGCAATCAATGATCATAATATGCTGAATGTAATTAGAGGTGTGACTGAGGGAGTGGGTGTATCATTACTCATTTAAAAGACATTTATATTTTGAGGTGGACTAATTAATGTGAAGAGAGAGGTTGCAGGATCTACTGCTACTCTCTTCTTATTAATCTACCTTAAAGTGTGAATGTTTTTGGGTGTGTAAAGATGTACTTCTAGCATTGTTATTTTTTTAGATTCATTGTATACACAAATGGTAAAGGACTTGTTTGGAAATGTTATAAATTTGATTTTCATACTCACTTTATAACTAATTTTTACTCGTATGAGAATTAAAATTTACGTTGGTTTTATAAAGAAACAAGTCTATGAGAAATATCATGTATTGTATATGGACTCCTGTGCAAAAAATTAAATTCACCAAAGATTGAAATTTATAAAACTGATTCATTTATGAATCAATCTGCCTCTTCTATTTTTGTTTTGTTTTTTTTCTTTTTACTTTTTTTGTTGGTAGATAAGCCTCGTGTACAATGTAATTTTTTTTTCCCCATGTTTTAGTAGTAATTGTGAAATGACTATTACTTTTTTATTGTTTGATGCAGTGGTCTCGTGCAATGATAAAAGTGCCGAGGTTTGGAGGAGGGGGAGAGGGGCGGGAAATGAGTGTTGTATGCAGTGTTTTTTTACCAACTGAACTAAGCCGCCGCTTGTGAATTCAATAATTATTTATTTATTTATAACATGAATTTAGTATTTTTTTTGAGGTCTATGCAAATGTGAAATCAAAAGTACTCTAACTTCTTGTCTACAATTATTTGAAGAAAAAAAAGGTTGGAGGATGATTAATAGAGTATATTGTATGTCTGACCTTATCCTTTATTTATCTCTTTTAGTTTTTCATTTGAATACTCAAAAGACAAATGTGCTTTTACCATTAGTATATGTCTCATTTGATAATTATACCAGTTTAGATAGTAAATGGCTTGATTGTGAGGTAAACTAAGCTAATTTGATAGTTGTTACTTATTAATATTAAGTTAAAATAAAGTTATCAACCTAAGAAGCTATCTTTTGATTCTTTTTCTTTTCAAAAAATAAATATTTACCAAATTGATAATAAAACGATGAGTAATTCCATTTTTTTTCTTCTAAAATTTGCATTGTAAATTTGATTCTTAAATGGCTTAATTATTGTATTTTTTTTTTTTGGTTTAATGCTTAATTATTGTATTAAATATTATAATAGTAATTGATGATACTCAATTTAAAATTGAAATGAAGCATAGCAATATTCTAAAATAACACCTGCCTCCAAATTTCACTCCAAGGTCCACCATCAACACGTGTATGACAACTCCATTTCAAAGAAAAGAGGAAAAATAATAATAATAATAATAATAATAATAAAATAAAATAAAATAAATCAACAATTAGTTAAAACTAATATTCTCATTCTAGCCCCAAATTTAATTGTTTCTCTCACTCTAGTCTAATCTCAGCTTCTGCCTTTTTTTCCACCCAACTCATTTCCCCAAAACCACCCCAAGAATCAGAGATCCAGAGAGAGACACCCCCAATCTCACGAATCGATTCTCGATTCCATTTTTTCAGCCAAAAAGTTCTCTTCTTTGTATACGACAAAGTTCATTTTCGCAGGAATAAAAAATCTGCTTTTTTTCGTTGTTTTCATGGCCGATCAAATCACACCCTTTCCCAGGTTTGATTCCATTCGTTTCTCTCTCCAAAACAAAACAAAACCCAAAAATTTTCTTTATGTAAATATGTATGTGTGTATGTGTGTGCATGTGTATATATATCTATCTATGTGCTTATGTAATTTAATTGGACTTGACAAATATAGTTGAATTGGTTCAGGTGTCTGGTACCAAATCGGATTAAATGGTTAATCACGGGCAATCATGCTTGTGTAAAATTCCTAATGATCTTTGGAGTTTATTAGCTGGTAATGTGCAAACTCAGGTTAAAATCAAAGGAAAATCTTTATTTATTTTCTCATAACCTCCAAACCTGAGTCAAAATAGTAAGTAATATTAGAGGCACTCAAATTGATCAATTGTTCTAATTATAATCCGACATTTTCTGAGTTTCCAAACACACCTTTGACTTCGTTGAGTTTCTGGGTTTTCAGTCATTTATTAAAAAAATTGAGTTTCCTGCCTCTGCTCTGACTATTTAATTTGAAGAATTAAAAATATTCAGGTCCAGTTTTGGGGTATTTATTATCATCCTACATTTTCTGAATTACCAGACATACCTTTGACTTAGTTTAACTTGATGCGCTTCTTGGTGTTTTGCAGTCATTTGATTAATCGAGTTCGCTGCCTTTCTCTAATTTTTTGTATTCTATTGCCGAGTGAAAAAAAAAAAAAAAATTCTCCAATTCCAATTTTCCGCAAATATTTATTATGAATAATGCTATGCTTTCCAAATTTGAATATGGCTTAACAGTTGTACCACATGCCGTGGCATGGTTGTAACATATGCTATTTCATGTGGTACAACCGAGAAAGCGTTTGGGAACCAAATTTGGAATTCAAATTTGGGAAGCATAGCATTACCATTATCCCACATTTTCTGGGTTACCAAACACACCTTTGATTAATTTAGTTCTGTGTCCTTCGCAGATGCATGCTGGGTTGTCAAGCCTCTGCTTAAATTATTTACTTTTGGGTCTTTTGTTTTGTAATGCAATCCACTGAGACAAACGAAAAGAAGAACTTGAAACGCTCGAGATCCTTCCCTTGCGAGATGCCAGTAACCGATATGACTTTTCCGAAGGCTTTGGATGATTGCATTCTTTTTCCTGTAGAAGAGATAGTGCAGTCTCCGTTGCCCGGTTATGGTGTTCCAACTTCAATCAGTTTCAGTCCCGATGATAGTTTGATCACTTATTTGTTTAGTCCAGATCAAACTTTGAATAAGAAGGTGTTTATTTTCGATCTCAAAACTTGCAAGCAAGAGTTGTTTTTTAGTCCACCGGACGGTGGACTCGATGAGAGTAACATATCGGCAGAAGAGAAGTTGAGGAGGGAGAGGTCTAGGGAACGCGGGTTGGGGGTGACACGGTATGAATGGGTGAAGACCGGGTCGAGGAAGAAGACAATCATGGTGCCTTTGCCTGCTGGGGTTTGTTCCTTCATTTCTAATGTTTCTTTTTCTTATAATGATTTTCTAATGGTTTCGTATAGGATGATAATGAAATGTCACCTTTTCTGTTTCTTGAATTATTAGATTGGGACCTTTGAGCTTTTCATAGGGACTGCTTGGGAACTGCAAGAGCCATTTGTACATATTTAAGTGTTTGGGTAATACCTTTTATTGCATAGAAGACTAGAAGTTCGTGCCAGATTGAAGATACTACTAACACTAGGTCTCTGTCAAACCAACATGATGTTGGTACTCCTAAAAACCAGATAAAATTAGAAAGGGACTGGAGTTGATGTTGGTACTCATAAAAACCAGATAAAATTAGAAAGGGACTGGAGTTGATCCTGTTCTATGCATTCCCAAACATGCCCTTACTGGTGTGTCCACTTGATATAAACTGCTAAACTATGGATATTTGCATCATTAGCAAGTAAGGGGGAAAATTCTCACCGGGGTCACATTTCTAAGATTTACGAAAAAATAATGATTGATTGTAATGCCATGGCATCTCTAGGACAAGTTGATGATGGGTGTGTTCGAATTTCCAATTGCTGAGAAACAGGATAACTTTCCAAGATAGATCTTAGATGTGTTCATTGTAGACAAGGTCAAGCTTGTGATTAACTTTCCATTATTTGATTTTGATTAGTAAGTTGAAATACTGAAGCTATCTCAAGCTACTGATAGGAGTATAGGACTTTTCATTTGTATTCTGCTGTGGTTTGTGTAATTCAACATCATTGCTCATTCTTGTGAAGACTTTGGTCTTTTGAACAAACATTTACTAATGATTGCAAGTTTCTTCTTCTTTAGACTTTTTATTTCAAAATCTCTCTTAACCCGTATCAACTCTTTTCCTTGGGACTTCTGTTTATCTAAGATTTGTATATCAATAAATTTCAGCTTGTGAAAATTAGCTTTTTCTGTATTTCACACATATATTTAACAAGCATGAATTCTTCATTTTGTCGGTGGACAGGTTTATTTCCAGGACCTTTCTTTACAATCAGAGCTTAAGCTTCCAAGTGTGCCGTATTCTCCAATTATTGATCCACATCTTTCACCGGATGGTACTATGCTTGCTTACGTCAGGTGTTACGAGTTGCATGTATTGAACCTCTTGTCCAATGAGTCAAAGCAGTTAACATTTGGCGCTAACGGGAATGTCATGGTAATCTCTTGTACAATGTATTATTCTTATGTTCCCACATTCCACGCTACCCATCACATCTCATAAGTAATATGCATTTGCAAGTCTAAGTATTACTCTATATTTGTAACATACATTTCTCACGTATTGTGTTCCTAGTAGTTCATCGTAAGCTTGTTTACTGATGAGGCATCTTCAATTGGTAAGTCAGAAGCACACGGTTCGTTGTTTAAAATTTTCTTTCCCCCTCTATCTTTTGTTAATATTGGTTTTCTTTCTAGGCGCTATGCATTTTAATGGACGTACTGAGATACAGTGCATAGTTAGGTATTTAAAGTATTTTGCAATTTGGAAAAAAGAGAGTAATATTGAGAAGAAGTTTGGCAAGGAACCATTGATTGGACTGCACCCTCCTGTGTGCAAGCTCATTTTCACTTTTCAGAGTAGTGAAGAACGATGGGGACTATGCAAAATGAGAGCCTATATTGAGGACATATCATATGAGAAGAATTTTTGTGAGATGTCCACGTAATATCTGAATAATGGAGGAAATCAGTTAGTTTGTTTGATTTTGTTACAAGTCTTAAATACGGTATCATACTATCACCTGAAACTGGTTAACATTATCCTGAAAAGTTGCATCATTATTTGTTGAGTTTGCTTTTTTTGTGAGTAAATGTCGTACTGTTCATGTACAATATCATTTTTGAGATGGCATGTTTGAATACTCTTTGTTTAGTTAGTTTGTTTTCTTCTGAGGTAATGAGAAAAAAATAGAATTTTAAGCTTGTTACTTAATTAAAATAGTATTTTCTTGACAGTGACATTAGCTTCTTGTTTTTCCTTTTTCAGACTCATGGTCTTGCTGAATATATAGCTCAGGTGAGATATTCATTCAATCTCTTTTATATACTTGTATTTTGTACTTGATTTGCTCCCATTTTGCTAGAAATTTTCTTTGTTGTGAGAGGAAATTGAAACAAATTTTTTTTTTTGCTACAAAGATTATTTCTAAGATTTGTCCTCGTTTTTTTGGTGTTTGCCGAATGTAGGAGGAGATGGATCGAAAGAATGGCTACTGGTGGTCACTGGACAGCAAATTCATAGCACTCACACAAGTTGATACTTCCGAGATACCTCTTTTCAGAATAATGCACCAGGGTAAAAGTTCTGTAGGTTCAGATGCACAGGAAGACCATACATATCCCTTTGCCGGGGCTTCAAATGTCAAAGTCCGCCTCGGGGTTATTTCCGCCACTGGAGGTCCTCTAACATGGATGGATCTTTTCTGTGGAGAAAAAGACTCGATAAACAACGATGAAGAATACTTGGCAAGAGTGAATTGGATGCACGGAAATGTTCTAATCGCTCAAGTTTTGAACAGGTCACAATCTACACTAAAGATCCTTAGATTCGATATCAAAACGGGCCAGAGAAAAGTTATTTTGGTAGAAAAACATGACACATGGATCAACCTGCACGACTGCTTCACGCCTTTAGACAAAGGACTCGGTAAATTTCTTGGGGGTTTTATTTGGGCTAGTGAAAAAACGGGATATAGGCATCTTTATTTACATGACATGAATGGGGATTGTTTGGGACCTATAACCGAAGGTGATTGGATGGTTGAGCAAATTGCTGGTGTAAACGAGGCTATGGGACTTGTATATTTCGTTGGAACATTGGATGGCCCTTTGGAATCTCACCTTTATTGTACCAAACTATTCCCAGATGGGACCCACCCCAAGGAGGCCCCACTAAGATTGACACATGGCAAAGGAAGACATGTGGTTGTGGTTGATCATCAAATGCAGAGATTTGTTGATATTCATGATTCATTGGGATCTCCGCCCGGAGTCTCACTTTGCTCGTTGATTGATGGAAGCTTGATTATGCATTTGTATGAGCAACCGTTCACCATTCCGAGGTTCAAGAGGCTTCAACTTGAGCCTCCGGAGATGGTTCAAATACAGGGAAATGATGGGACTATATTGTATGCTACAATGTATAGACCTGATGCATCAAGGTTTGGACCTCCACCCTACAAAACCTTAGTCAGCGTGTATGGTGGTCCAAGTGTACAGCTTGTTTGTGATTCTTGGATGAACACGGTTGACATGAGAGCTCAGTATCTCAGGAGCAAAGGCATCTTAGTATGGAAGGTCAGTTTCTTACTCTGAATTGACCATCTTTGCACTTTCCAACTCTTCAGAGAATTCCAATTTACCAATTTAGTTAAGGCCTGTTTGGGCATCCTTGAATGCAATAATCGCATCAACACATGGCATATTTTAGCTAAATGGATGATGATATTGAATGGTTGGTTTCATTTACAAATGATAATTTCAAAATTCCTATGAAGCATAGAAATGGTCATACAAGAAGGAATATGATAAAATCTCCCTGGATTCATTCATGACGATGGATTTTACTTTAGCATACAATATAAATTTTAAATTCAAGTGACAACCAAACACATGATTGATTGCATATGCACTGTTCTTTTCATTTATTTATTTTTAATAATTGCCCCCATTCTTTTCATCATCTAAGCAAATAATGTACGCTAATCGTGTCTACTGCTCAAATTGTACCACTGCCGCTATAAAATGTTGCTTTTATCCCTTCAAATATTATGTTTACCAGTAAACTGCTTAATTTTTCGCAGTTGGATAACAGAGGAACTGCTCGACGTGGACTTAAGTTCGAAAGTGCCCTCAAGTACAATGTGGGCCGTGTCGACGCTGAGGATCAACTGACCGGAGCTGAATGGCTCATAAAACAAGGGCTAGCAAGAGTTGGCCATATCGGGGTGTACGGATGGAGCTACGGCGGATATCTTTCAGCCATGACCTTGGCCAGATTTCCCGAAGTGTTCAATTGTGCTGTTTCGGGTGCCCCCGTTACATCTTGGGACGGGTACGACACATTTTACACCGAGAAGTACATGGGATTGCCTTCTGAAAATAAAGAAGGATACGAGTTCGGTTCGGTGATGCACCACGTTGAGAAAATCAAAGGGAAATTATTACTTGTACATGGCATGATCGATGAAAATGTGCATTTTAGGCACACGGCAAGGCTCGTAAATGCATTAGTTGAAGCTGGAAAGCCTTACGAGTTGTTGATTTTCCCGGATGAACGTCACATGCCTCGCAGGCCGAGGGACCGGATTTACATGGAAGAGAGGATTTGGGACTTCATAGAGAGGAATTTGTGAGTGAACATTGCTGTTCTGTTGTTTGATTAAATTTATCTTCTTCTTCTTCTTCTTCTTGGGTTGTGGAAGATTTTGTGGGCTCATTTTTATTTTCACTGGGTACTATTCTTCTCTTTTCCTTTTTCAAATTTACATGTTGGGGGGGAAATTTGAAGAATTTCCTGGTAGCTGAGTGAGACTGCTTGGAAATCTCCATGCTGTAGTTGAAATTTCTTGTAATTGAGCTATATATATATATATATATCAAACCTTTCCTAATATGTATAAAAATAATACAAAGTTCAGTCAAGTGAAAGCTGACTTTTCACTTTTGAAGTTTTTGGGTAAGTACTATTTTCACTTTTAAATAGTATGCAATTATTTAATTGAATCCCAAATGAAAAAAAATCCTTCCTAATTTTTTTTTTAATATTAATATAGAGAACCTCTTATCAAGGATAAAGCAATATTATTTGCATTCATATATGGTGGATTCCTTGATTCTGTTCACTCTGATCGTTATTATTATTATTATTATTATTTATTTTATTTATTTATTTTGCAATAGGCCGTGATCTAGATTAGAATCGTTCTCAAATCAGTCATAAGCAGTTTTTTTTTTTTTGGTAAATATCACTTACCTCCCTTGAAGTTTGGCCTTAATACACATACTTTCCCTCATGTTCAAGAATTTCACTTACTTCCCTTATTTTTCAATTTTAGTGTTAAATTCCCTTAAATTTTCTAACGATTTGTTAAAGAGAGGGGAAAAGTGATACTAAAATCCAAAAATAAGGGAGATATATGAGATTTCTGAAACGTGTGGGGAGGTATGCGTGTTAAGATCAAACCTCAGGGGAGGCAGGTGATATTTATCTCACTTTTTTTTTCTTCCTTTACCCTAGCATGGAGAGGAAATTTTTTGGCCATTGGATGAGTTTGAGTTCTCAGCTCTGCGCAACACATGATGAAGGTGGTTTTGAATATTGGTTTGTGCCTTTCTTACAAATCTTTACACTTTATTAAATAACGTTTGGACTTTATTAATGAACTATTTGTACCTTAATAACAAAGCTTGGTATTTGTTTGCAAATAATATAGTTATAAACTAAACTAAAAAAGTCCAAACGCTTCTAAGAAAAGTGCAACCGGCAAATCATTAATTGCGCGTAAAATTTTTCTCATTTTGTTTAACCTCTACAAAGTTCAAACTAAGTTAAAAAAAATGTCCAAACTAAGCTAATTAAGGTCCAAATCCAAGCAAAGCTCAGAAAAGTCCAACCGAAAAACATTAATTGTGCGCCATCTTTTTCTTTTTTCATCCAACCTATGTGGGACACGTGGACAATAGTTTCACCCTAGGTAGAGTGAAACCACCTTGTCCCACTATAGAATTCCCCGTGATTTTGGGAGGGCCATACGCCTAACAAATACATGTTTCGATCCTTGCTACTACTTAGGCTATTACAGTGATGTTTACGCAGGAAGCATGTTGAAGATTAAAAAGAGACACTTGATTTTGGGACAAAAGCTAATAATGTTATTAGCTAGTGAACAACAAATTCACAATAATTGGATACTATTCTACAAATGATGGTGTTACCATTTTTTTTTGGCTAAATACACCATCTACACTCATAGTTTTTCATCTTTTAACATTATAAGGTAGTGTATGTAGCAGAAAATGTAGTGTATTTAACCATACCTCTTCTACAAAACATGAATTAATGGTACGAAACTTACTATGTCAACGTGGCCCTAACCTTATCTCAATTCCAAAAAATAACCAAGTGTACCTAATAAAACAATGTATTAGTAGAGTATTTTTTTCATCTTCGTGTAGTGTTGTTTGGCAACTTCTCCTCAGCCCCAGTTTTTTGGCTGTGCCACAGTCCAAAATATTTTTAGAAATGGGGTATTGCAGTGCAGTTTCAGATGCTTTTCTGTGTGTGTTTGTTTGTTTGGGTGTTGTTTTTGTTGTTTTTCTCTTGTATTTTTTTTATTGGGTAAGTATCATTGACCTCCCCTGATGTATGACCTAATATCAGACACCTCTCCGGGGTTTTGAATAATATCATTGACCTCCCTTATTTTCAAAACCTTGTATCACTGACCTCCCCTCCATTAACTTCCGTTAACTTTTGTTGCTGAATATGAGTCTTGTTTGGCAAACAAGCTTCTGCTTATGCGTTTGACATTCGATAGTTATGTCACAAACAAACAGAGTCCGTACTTTTGTTTTATTTAGTTTAATAAATATAATGTTTTGGTTTTAGTTGTTTTAAATTTTTTGATATATATTTAATTGTTTGAAATTTTGTAAAATAGTAAAATATTATGTCTATTTTCCAGTATTAGTCCTAGATTTATTTAATGCCATAATAAGCATTTTAATTAAATAAGTAAACTAATTGACTAAAAATGTATGCACATGACAAATCTCCCACGTGCCTTTTTAAAAGTAGCTTATTAAATTTATTATTAAGTTCTTTGATAATTTTGTACAAGTGACACATTACTCTTAAAAAAAAATCATGAAACCAAAAAACAATCTTGAGCTTTTAAAAGCTCCATTCTAGAGCTTTTAAAAGCTCCTCTCAAAAAAACCTTAAGTTCAATTTTTGCAAAGCTCATAAAACTAGTTATCAAATAAATTAACATGAAATTGTACTTTAAAAAAGGAGAAACACCAAAATGGTGGCCAAACTAAGCCTAAGTCCCAAATGCTTCCCAAGTGTTTCCCAAATTTTGAATTCTAAATACTTCTCAAATACATGTTACAATGGGTCCACTAAATTTTTTAGATTGGAGGATATTGAAGTGGTCCCATCAATATTGAATGTGGTTATTTTAAGTCAATTAATTTTACTTATTTAATTAAAATGCTTACTAAGACATAAATAAATCTAGGATTAATACTGGAAAATTGAAATTATTTTGCTTTTTTATAGAATTTCAAACAATTAAATATATATCAAAAATTAATTTTAAAACAATTAAAACCAAAAAATTATATTTATTAAACTAAATAAAACAAAAGTAAGGGCTTTGTTTGTTTGTGACATAACTATAGAACGCTAAATGCACAAGCAGAAGCTTGTTTGCCAAACAAGACTCAGATTCAGCAACAGAAGTTAATGGAAGTTAATGAAGGGGAGGTCAGTGATACAAGGTTTTGAAAATAAGGGAGGTCAATGATATTATTCAAAACCCAGGAGAGGTCTCTGATATTAAGTCATACCTCAGGGGAGGTAAATGATATTTACCCTTTTTTATTTTATCTAATGCTTGTACTGGTTTCACTTAAGGTTTACTTTGTTATGATGATATGAAATGCTTCATGTTGATAGCGTATGCACATTTAAATGGGAGCCTAAGCCCCCCCCCCTAAAAAAAAAAAAAACATTTTAATGGGCGTAATATTCCCAGCCAAAAAAAAGGGTGTAATAAATGTTACATGGTGACACGGTGAGAATTTAAAATGGATAATTAGTACAGTAAACTTGGTGACCAAGTTAAAAAAGATTCATTTTGGCAGCTAAAAAATAATGGGATTTTGATGCTATTGGTTCCTACCACGTCATTATCCATCTAACTGGCGGACCGTTACATGCGTTTAACTTGGGAACATCCGTACATTGTGCCAACATCACTTTTATCCTTTTTATCCTTTTTATTTTTAGCACTCAATTACCATAATAACCTTCATCCTTCGGAAAAAAGAGAGAGAGAGACATATTCTTCCCCATTTTATCATCAAAGACAAAAAAGAGTGCGAAAATAAAAGTTACCGAGTACAAACTTACTGTCATTTTTTCTCCAAAAAAAAGTACTGTCATTTACACGTTGTTAGTAAATAGAAATTAAAAAAAAAAAAATCCCTTATATTGGATTTATTGAGTTTAAAGGACAAGTCATTTTTAATTTTGGTCGAAAGTCTCTTATTGATAAAACTTAATTAAATCTAATTCTTATGTTACGAAATTTTACCTAATTAGTATTGTGAAATTTAAAAGCAAATTTTCAAATAATTAATTTTGTGTTAAGAGAATTTTTACTAAAATAAAAATAAGTTGGACCTAAGACCAAAATAGTATATTGATTATTGTGTTGGACGTTTAGCTAAATTTCCTTTTATAAATAAGTCCTACCACCATAAAATTAAAGGGTTAATATAATTACCCTTTCACGTTTGAAGAATAACACTTCCCATGCTGCTTTGGTAAAATTACAATCTAACTCTCAAAATTAATGAAGAAATTAATTGAAAGTATTTACAAAATGTGTAAATTAAGAGCCCTCGAAATTATGATTTTTTTTTTCATATCGTATGGTATAAATAGTTTTCAAATTTATGTAATTTTCGATTGGAAGAGGAAGAGATGTGTCTTTATGTCAGCCCCAAATTCATTTTAGTCATCTAAAAACTGGACAATGGTAGTTTATGTATATTTAATAAACCAAACATTATTTAATAAATAGATGGCGCGGATTTGTTATGACTAATAAAAGCTCAGGGGTGGAGTATTGTTCTTCAAACCTGAGGGGATAAGTGTTCTCGGGTGAAATCTCAGGAGTGGTAGGTGTTATTAAAACTAAAATTAATTGTCTGAAAAAATGATGAATGAATTTTGTTTTGCATGTTTGCTTTTCGTATGGATGCTTTTTTCAACAATTATCTTGTGAAAAACATTCTAGATGAAATACGATATTAATGCCTTCAAGAAGTGAGGTTTTTTTTTGTCACGGCCCATCTCGCAACAGGCGGAAACAGGACACATGGCACACCACCAAGGCTTATCCAGTTCCATTAAAGTAAATAGCAGCGAAAAATATAAGTGAAATTCATGAAATCAGAGTTACAAAAAGTTTGGCGCATTGGAAAACACTCTAAGAAACATCCTCTTTAAAACCAGCAATCCAGTCGACTGATCTAGGTCCGGTCGACTAGAAATGCAAGATGCAGAGAGTTTGAAAATCTCAGAAGTTGTCCATCCGACTGTGTCAGGGACCCAGTCGACTGGGGTTTCAAATATTCAGTCGACTGGAAGCTTCCCGTCGACTGAACCATTATTTTCCATTTTAAAAATAAAATCCAGTCGACTGTGGTCTCCCATCCAGTCGACTGTTTCTTTCATAGAATCAAAACAACATTTTAACCAAAAGTCCAGTCAACTGTGTCGGAGACCCAGTCGACTATTTTTCAAATATTCAAGTAGTGACTGGTTCAAAATAGACCTCCGGTCAATGGTTTTCATAACCCAATCGATTGTTTCACATCAGAATTCTAAGTGTTCAGAATATCAACCATTTCAAACCCGATTATAAATATTTTACTACAGATTACAAAAACTGCAATTCCTTTTCAAGGTTCCAAGTTAAAACAAAACGAAGTTCTACTTTATTATAACTCTTATTACAACTTTGGAAATGGAAAACAAAACATATATACAAAAGATGCTCCCCGGCACTCCCACGGCATCACTCCTCACGCTTCTTCTTGTTCTTCCTCTTATCACCTATAATGAAAAAAGTCTCTACTGCTTAGCTATATACCAAGTGTACAATTCTAAACAAATGCATATAAGGCAATTCATGCTTTAAACATCTAAATCACATAATTTAGTCTCTGGGGAAAGAGACACGCATTCATTCAGTATATCGGTAAGTCTTAAATCTTAAACTACGATGCCAATGACTAGCCAAGTTCAGTCAACCATTGCATCCAACTGCTTTGGCTGGGCCGGTTCCCACACCAAGCAAGTAGTTACTATAATTCTCAACCACCGAGAGACGTACCCCGGCATGAAATTATACCAAACTCCCCTTTGACCCACATAATCATTTAGCATGCTCACATAATCATATCACCATACTTTTCAATACGTACTCGCTAAAATTAACGAGCCTAAATTACCACATGAGTTTCGCCCGGATCACAATTTCATACACAATATCTAAAAACATCTAAAATTCCGTATATTACATAGGTTGAGAATTCATACCTCAAGCTACGATCCTATAATTTCAGGAGAAGAACTAGTAGCCTGATTAATCGTCGGATCTCTGATCTTAAAGGATTCCTACAAGTATACACACGTTTTTTTTCCAAATTTCTAGAATTAGCTTTTCGAAAATAATTTTTCAAACGAGACCTAAGAGGTATTAAAATGAAGCTCTTACCTCGAGGAGTCCGAATATGAAATCTGGAGAAAAATTGACAATCAGAAGTTTGTCGTTTGGCGTCGTGAAGCTCGAAGCCCAAAAATCTCCTTTTTCTCTCTCTTGGTTCGTGAGATAATTTGAAAATATCTTAACCACATTTGTATATAGGCACACAACTCTTGGGAATTATGTTTACCTCCCCACGAGTTCTCAAAACTTCTAATTATCTCTCAAAATGTCGCACACGTCCAAATTATTACTTCACGAGTGAAAACTATAAATTATAAAAGTTTCCGACTAAGTTCCGTTTGGGTCCGTAATTATGTCAGAAAACTAAATTCCATGAAATCTCTAGATAACCTACCTTTTATGTAACGTATTACATTGGTTATCTCTAATTCGTTCTAATTGATCTTTATCTAGATCAAACAAAAAGAAATTATTCTACACAGGGAAATTTATTGTTCATAATTTACCAGATAAGTCAAATGACATTTAAATCATATAAATGTCATTTAATCACACAAATGCCTTATTGATTGTCGGATTGCCGTGTCCTCATTTGACACTTCCCGTTGACTTCCAGTCAAACCTCATTCACAATTATCAAATAACATTGATAATTCGCAAAATTTACATATGCATGTTAAGACATTTGATTTTCTCGGAACTGGTATGACACTTTCTTTCTTTCTGCTAAAGAATTACATTTAAGCAATAACATATATCCCACTATGTTTAACTTTATTCATTAGTGAGTCATTTAAAATTTAATATTAATTTTATCTTGGGTGTAGGGGTGGACATGAGTAGAGTCACTTAACAAGGGCTCGAAGTTCGGCTCGCTTATTTGAGTTCGTGAACACGATCAATTAAGGCTCGTGAGCAAGCTTGTGAAAATGCTCGTTAATAGGTTTGATAAAGAGCTTGTTTTAGTCACTTAAATATATATATATATATATATATATTTATTTATTATAAAACTATATAATTTTAGAGAAAATATGACAAATCTCGTAAATTGGCTTGATAAATGATTGATTTATCATTAAACTATATAGTTTTAAAGGGCGCGCAAAAAAGGTCGCGATCACTTGATAGCTCGGCTCATTTGAGCTCATGAAAAAACTCGTGAGCAAGCTCGGCTCGTATCCACACCCTACCCGGGTGTAAGAAACTTAAGGCAATTGTTGCATTTAACGATTTTTCTTTTGTTACTCAAAAAAAAAAAAAAGGATTTTTGCTTTAGCAAGTTAATTCATTTTAATTTTAATATTTTTGTATGCAGCCTAATTTGGAAAGAATATATTTCGTAATACATTGAACCCAAAGGGTATATCAGACATTTAAGATAGTAGTATTTGAACTTATCGGTTGTGTTCTAGAACAGTGTATTTAATATTGTTAACGCCGTTAAAATTCTCACCGTTAATCCGTCTAAAGAGTTGAACAGAGAAAGTCAATCGGGGCCTATGTATATATAAGCGCAATGGGACCCTGATCCCATATTTACAGCTTTCTCAATTCTCACTCTAGTAGTCTTTTCTCTCTCTGCACAATCAAATTTTCTTAGCGGAAAAAGTTGGGGAGAGAGAAAATATCCGAAGTGAAGCTTGGGGCAAAAGGTACAGGAGCTGATGAGAGAGAAACGTGGGTTTGCCGTTTTGGGTTGATTTTTGTGTTGTTTGATCGAAGTCTTCTCTCAATTTGTTCTTCGCTCACCAGCTTTTTGTTTCATCTTCTGGTAAAGGTCCCACTTTTGATTCTTTATTTTCCTGGAAAATTCTTGTATTTTTCCTTTGGCACTTTCTGGCATAAAACCCATATTATCAATCTCCATAAAACGCAGTAGTTGTAGATAATTTTGTTGATTATAATTTATAGGTATTTGGGTCTGAGACTTGTGGTGAAAGCTTTGATCTTTCATTGCAGTTCATGGCTCAACTAAAACCCTAGTCTTTCTTAGCATATTAAGCCCTCAAATTCGCACTTTCTTTGATTTGGGTGTTTGAAATTTATGTAAATTCGTGAGTGTAAATCTTTGGGCTATCGTTAGATTCAATTTTGAGTTATTTTACTTTCTGGGTCTTTTGGGAGATCCTTCATTTGCTTGTAAATAAGTTTTGTATTAACCATGATCTAGTGAGACTGTTGATGGGGGTCTTGACTCTTTAGTTCACAAGCCTATAGTTTCAAAAGGGTTTTGAAATTTTAAGGCAACAATGTCGATCGCCAGTGTCGCTCTTAGTCCGGTTTACGAAGAGTCTTTGAACTTCCCTGGTCAGTGCCCTCAGAGTCCGTGCTCTAGGGAATCAATAGTAGTTTACTTATCGGTTGGCGAGTCAGTGATTCCAATGCCTGTTTTGGAGTCAGACTCTATAGCTTCTGTCAAGCTTAGGATCCAAATCTCGAAAGGATTTTTCGTGAAGAAACAGAAGCTGGTATTTGGAGGTAAAGAATTGGCTCGGAACAATTCTTGTGTTAGGGACTATGGGGTTGGTGATGGAAATGTATTGCATCTGGTTGTCCGGCTATCGGATCTCCAAGCTATCACGGTTAGGACTGTTTGTGGGAAGAAATTTGAGTTCCGTGTTGAGAGAAACAGAAATGTCGGGTACGTGAAGAAGCAAATTGCTAAGAAGGGGAAAGGTTTTGTTGAACTTATGGATCAAGAGTTAATCTGTGATGGTGAGGAGCTTGAAGATCAGAGAATCGTAGATGATATTTGTAGAAGCAATGAAACTGTTTTACACTTGCTAGTGCGTAAATCCGCAAAAGTGAGGGCTAAACCCATTGATAAAGATTTTGAAGTTTCAATAGTTGAATCGGGTGTGAATGATAGTGGGGCTGATGCTGTAGGTGGCGTGGAAAAACTTCAAGTAGTGGTTAAGAAGCCAGAGCAAAGAGATTTCTTTTTGGAACCATTTATTGCTAACCCTAAGATTGAACTACCACTAGAGATAAAGCAGTTAATTGATGATACTTTTATAGGCTTAGAGAGAGGTTATGAACCGATTAGGTCTTCAGAGGGATCGGGAGGTGCTTATTTCATGCAAGATTCGCTCGGTCATAGATATATTTCTGTGTTTAAACCAATTGATGAGGAGCCCATGGCTGTGAATAACCCTCGTGGGCTACCCTTGTCCATAAATGGTGAAGGGTTGAAGAAAGGAACGCGAGTAGGAGAAGGTGCATTGAGGGAAGTTGCAGCATACCTTTTGGATCATCCGAGGAGTGGCCGGTCATTATTTGATGAGGAGAAGGGTTTTGCTGGGGTGCCACCCACAATTATGGTGAAGTGCTTGCATAGAGGATTTAATTATCCGGGAGGTTATGAATTCTCGTCGAAGAATTTAAAGATAGGGTCACTGCAGATGTTTATGAAAAATTGTGGAAGTTGTGAGGATATGGGTCCTATTACCTTCCCCGTGGATGAGGTACACAAGATCTCTGTCTTGGATATAAGGTTGGCAAATGCAGATAGGCATGCCGGTAATATTTTGGTCAGCAAAGATGGTGAAGGTCAGATTCAGCTTATTCCAATTGATCACGGTTACTGCATGCCTGAGAATGTAAGTCTTTTTACTCTTCTGTGTTACTTTTTCTGATTAAATTGAATTTGATAGCTGCTTATTTCATTTAAAACCTTAGTTCATTGCTTTGGAATTGTTTAGTTTGAGATTAGACAAACTCAATTTATCAATGTGGAAGGCTAACTGAGTTGACTTTGCTCTTGTATAGTGTCATAGTGATGATTATTTGCTTCTGTCAGTTTAGATTATCATGGGGAATGCCAATTGAGTTGTCTTTGACCTATTATAGTCTTAAACACAACTGCATAAGAGCCATTTTCTGTATAATTCTTTGATTCAAAAACAAGAATAATGTTAACTCTATAAAGGAGTTTTGTAAGATGGGGCCTTGTATGAGTGCTTCCTACCGTTGCCATAATCCGCCAACTGTTATACCCAAGAGTGGAAGGAGATAGCATTTCGGTTGAATGTTGAGGCAAGTGCGACTTGTCGAGTCTACAAAGCTTTGCCTCTTGTTGGCGGCCTGCACGAAGATTTAATTACCCAAGCTACCTATACAAATTGGCAGTGTCTGAGAATTTCCTAACTCTATAAAGCCATCCACTGAAGGCTCATTAATACAGAGTAAAGATGTTGCTTCCATATAAAAATGTGCATTACACTGTCTTTTGTTGAGATTTGCATACTTTAAGGCTTCGTTCTATTCATGGATTTAGGGAAGGAAAAGAAAGGAAATCACTTTTCCTTACCTTTCTCTTTCCTGTTTTGTAAGTAAAGAAAAGCACTTTTCCTTACCTTTCTCTTTTACTGTTCATCTTTTTTCACCAACCACGCTGACCAAACAAACCATAAGGTTCAACTCATCAGGAATTCCAGAAACAGTTTAGCTTGCCAATTGGGAGGTTAGTAACTTTTGGTTTTGATCCATTTCATCTTTTTGAAGTGAAACCATTTGCGTTAATGAGCAACATTAAAATTCAGGGATACACCATTTTTTGTACCTGTACTACTACATAAGAAACATAACTCTGCTGGCCATAACATCTAAAGGTCTCATCTAGTTCTAGTCTTTTTCAGCATTTCTATCCTTGTTTTATCTTTCTTTGATCTCCTCACTGCAGTTTGAAGACTGCACATTCGAGTGGCTATATTGGCCTCAATCTAAGGAGCCTTACTCTTCGGACATCATTGATTACGTAAAATCATTGGATGTGGAAGAGGACATTGAGCTTCTGAAGAATTACGGGTGGGACTTACCGTATGACTGTGCCTGTACTTTCCGTATCTCCACCATGCTTCTAAAGAAAGGTGCAGAGAGAGGACTAACTCCTTTTGCTATTGGAAGCGTTATGTGCCGCGAAACACTGAAGAAGGAATCCTTAATTGAGCAAATAGTTCGTGAAGCACGAGAAGCCGTGCTCCCAGAAACAAGTGAAGCAGCTTTCTTAGAATCTGTGTCACAGATCATGGACCACCGCCTTGACGAGCTCTCCCCATGAAGTGCATATATATAAATTTATATATAGAATATATGTTCATATTTTCTTGTATGTTGATAACATGCTTATGGATAGTGTATGATGGTGCTCCATGTTTTTTGATGGATGCTGGTTGGTAATGTGGATTGTGCAAAAACACTGTTCCCATGACTTCCTCATTTTGTCCATTGCATTCTTAGGATTCTCTGCAATAAACCACCTACAAATGCTTTAAAAGAAATTAAATACTAGATCTTTTACTTTGGTTATTTTGAGAGGATGAACCAAAATTATTGAATTGGATGCTTGTGGCAATGAAACTCACAAGCTTACTACTTAGGTGCGGATGCAGAAACTTGAAGATGGGGGGCGTAGTAGGGCAAAACTAAGAAGTTGTACTTGGGAGTAGCCGAGAGGTGATTTGCTTTTTTTTTTTTTGGGTTTGTTTATACATTTTTTTTGTGTACATGATATACCTAAGCTAATGCTATAAACATTAATACAAAAATTCAAGAAATCTTTTACTATTATATGATACATATATCTCCGTTACAACACTTTGGGACTTTTACTACTAACTATAAAATTGTTACTAACAAATGACACCAAATAGTTACTACCAAATGACATATTAGAAAGAGTAATATTTGGGGCACTAACAACTTCTACTAACACTTACTAACACACTCTATTTCTCTTCTAGTGGTACTGTGGGGTCCGCAGTGGGCCCCGCAGTACCACTAGGAGAGAGATAGAGTGTGTTAGTAAGTGTTAGAGGAAGTTGTTAGTGCCCCTAGCATTACCCTATTAGAAAAGTTGATACTATTTGGTATCAAAGGTACAACAAAATGACATTGTTTTTACAAATTGAGAATAAAAAAAGGGAATTGCTATGTATACCCGTATATTTGCTATGTACACCTAAATTCTTTTATTCTAATAAATTTTCTTCTAAAAATTCTCACTTTTGTGAAGGTGAGCGGTATACATTGCAAAATTAGCGGTGTACATAGTAATTCTCTAAAAAAAAATGAATAAACTAATAAAATAGGAAATTTTTGAATTTGTGAGGGGGGCTTAAGTGTAAAAAAAAATACTTATTTTTTAAGGTATATGTGAAAATTTTCAAAAATCAAGGCGCTCAAGTCCTCCCGTGTCCTTTATTAGATTCGCCCTGTTACTACTTGAATTTCATGGTTCATGGTTCATTCAGTTTTTGATGTTGAATAACCAGTTTTTTTTTTTTTTTTGGGGCCTTGAGATTTGAAGATTGTACTTTCTTGACTTTTAGTGCACCATTGAGGTTTTCTTCTCAAACAAGTGGATAAAAACGGAGTATTGTTGTGTTTACCAGAATTTGAAGCCCTCACATAGTGAATCTTTGTTAGGTATTGATGTGGGTCTATCACTTGTTATGTCACAAGTTAATTTTGGTGAAAAACTTTATTTGAGATCCTTCCAAACCGCCCCTCTATGCATTAGGCTCTTGACATTGCAGTGTCATGACAGGTTCAGATATACCCTTAAACCTCAGCTGCGAAGAGACTATATTAGCGATTCAAACTTGTAAAACTCCAGATCACGACGAAACAATCTTATCACCATGTTGAGACTTGCCATTCGAGCTCGGTTCGAAAGTTCGGGTTGATATTCAACCGAAGTTGTTTTTTTTTTTTTGTTTTTTGTTTTGTTTTGTTTTTTTTTTTTAATTTTTAAATTTTAAATTTTAATTTTTATTTTCCATTTTTTGTGTGTGCGTGTGTGTGTTTAAGGGCAACCAGCAATAGTGAAAACCCATTCTACATGAACACATAGAAACCCAAAATCTTCAGCCAAATGACCGAAATGTATGCATATGAACATATATTAACTACAAGACTACATCTAACAAAAAACCCATTCTATGAATCTACATCAGACACATAGAAACCCATTTGCAAAAAGAAAAACCATTTACAAAAAAATTATTTACAAGCCATTCTACAATCAGATAGTACGGATACATAGTTAAAAATGTGTCAAAACCCATTCTACGAATCTACATCATACACATAGAAACCCATTTGCAAAAAGAAACCTTTTACAAAAAAATTAATTGCAAAAAATACATTCTACAATCACATAGTACAGATGCATAGTTAAAACTTAAAAATGTGTCAAAACCCATTCTAGTTCGAGATCTGATTTTTCTACCTAGAGACCGAGAGAGAGAGAGAGAGAGGGAAGGCAAAGACTGTGTACTGTCAACTGTGGACCCGTGGTGAGAGAGAGAGACTGAGAGAGAGAACTCAGAGCCAGAGGCTGAGATCCACACACGCCGCCGAAAGGATGAGAGTCAGAATGAGGACTGAGCTACGCCGTTTGCTCGTTGAGATGGAAGTCTGAGATGAGAGGTGCATCTTGAATCCTAAATCTTAATTTCTCAATTGTATTTTATACTCCCTCCATCCCATTTTATTGTCCATTTTTTCTTTTTAGGATGTTTTAAAATTGTTGTCCACTTTTTTAAATTAGTATATAAATTTTAATTAGTTTTCCCAACTACCCTTTCTTGCAATCAATACCAAAACAAAATAAAAAAGAAAGTGCAATGATTATGGGCAATTGTGGAAAGTAAGTGTAGATTCTTTTTGTCCCCTTTAATAGTTGGATTCCCTAAGATGGACACATAAAATGAGACGAAGGTAGTATATCTTAAAATTTTTAATCTTCGGTTTTGAACCAAACTGTTTTTCACTACCGAACTAAACAAATGAATACAGTTCGAACTGAAATAAGTTCAGTTTGGTTTTTATTCGACCCGAAAATTGTGATAAAATGTCGGGTTCGGTTCGGTTCGGTTCGGTTATTTGAGTTGACCCGAAGGATGCCCACAACTACCTTTTAATATCACCCCAAAAGTTATAGAAATTGATAATCAATTGTTCTCTTTTTGCAAGGTTGGACTATCCCCTTGTTTCATTTTTTGTATCATTGGTCCACTCGGGTGCTAACCAAACCAAACCAAACCAAGCCTTGTGTCTCAATCAATTGGGGTCGGCTATATCAATGTTTTAAAAATTGGACCGTACATCGAACCGAAAAAATTACCGGGTTACGGGTTACTGGTTTGAACCGGAATCAAACCATGACGTCATAAATAGATAATTTATATATTTATTTATAATTATTACTATTAGAAAATAAAAAATATCATACCAAAATTCTCAATTTTAAAATGTACAATATAATACATCCTAATCTAAAGTAGCATAGAATATCTCTCATAGTAGCTTTTTATTGTCATTCAGCGGTGTATATTTTTATATTATTAGAATAGAATAGGTAGTTATATATATTAAATGAGTGAAATCAAATATAGTTGACTTGGAAATTGAAGTTTTTGGGATAATACAAAATTGATGATGGGTCTGCTATGATTGACAGCGTTGACAAGAGCAGACGGCGTCTAATCGTTGGGTTTTTTTTTAAAAGATTCACGAACTGACTGGGTAGATTAAACTGTGACCGGTTTGCTGGTTTTCCAGTTTAACTGGATGGGTTATCGGTTTTGAACGAGTTTAGGCTAAATACGGTTTCCCGGACTGAACCAGGCCGAAAAGTTGATCGGTTGACGGTCTAATCGGTTGAACTGGCCGGTCCAGTCCGATTTTTAAAACATTGGGCTGTACGAATCATTTTTCTCCATTCTGCATGATAAAGAGCTATATGCTCATTTAAATTATGTATATTCATATCTTGTTGCACTACATATTCTCAGGTCACTCTAGGTTTGCCTCTCCCTTTAACCATTCCAGGCACTACGATCTTATCACTCTTTCGCACAGGTGCATTTACAAGTCTTCATTGCACATGGCCGAATCATTTAAGTGTATTCTCCCTCAACTTATCCTCAATATGTGCCACTCCTACAGTCTCTCGGATGTACTCATTTCTAATTCTATCTTTCCTAGTCTTACCACACATTCATCTTAGCATCCTCATCTCAGCTACGCTCACTTTGCTAATGTGTTGTTTCTTAGTTGCCTAACACTATTTCCTGTAGAGTATAGCTGGCCTAATAGCTGTCTTATAAAATTTTCCTTTCAATTTTGCTGGTATTCTCCGGTCACATAATACTCCAGAAGCACTCGTCCACTTAAGCCAGCCTACTTTAATTCTATGGGTCATGTCATCACCAATCTCTCCATCTCTACTGATCATTGAACCTAGATAGCGAAAGTGTTCCCTCTTTGGGATCTCCTGATCTTCGATCTTCACTGCTTCGTTGTCTCTACTTCCACTATTGCTAATACTACATACCATGTATTTTATTTTCGTCCTACTTATCTTTAGCCCCTTAGTCTCCAGTGCTTCTCTCCAAGATTCTAGTTTAATGTTGAGTCCCCCTTTAGTCTCATCAACCAAGACAATATCATCTACGAACAACATACACCATGGGACCTCATCTTGAATGTGTCTAGTCAATTCATCCATAATTAGGGTGAACAAATAAGGGCTCAAGGCCGACTGTTCGTGCAAGCCTATGGTAATTGGGAATTCTTTTGTTTCTCCGGTCGGTGATCTAATTGTAGTAACTGCTTCATCATACATATCCTTCACCACGTCAATATAACCCTTGGTCACTCTCTTCTTCTCTAGCACCCACCAAATTAAATCTCTAGGCACTCTATCATAAATAAATTGCTTCCATAGTTGATCTCCCAGGCATAAATCCAATCTGATTTTGTGACACTAATGTTGCGCCTCTTAAACTGATTTTCTGACACTGATGTTACGCCTCTAATTGGGTCCACTTGGGTGCTAGTAATCTATTATGTGATTTGTCAAAATAAGTCTCACATGATAGATTCAGTTATTTCCTGCATAGTCAAAATTTGTTTTTTCTTTAGTTAAGGGCTCCAAACCTTGATGAAACTTGGTATTCCATGACGGAAAGTCTCGATGTTTTCCCAAAATTTCTAACACCCGATAGGGATCTTTCGTGTACATCTGGTGGCCTATCCTCTTTCCCTTGTAGGATAGAATTTTTCAATCATTTCTATAGATCTTTCCCAACCTTTGCTCATGAAGTTCTGGTCGCATTCTGTCAATGTATAAAGCCCTTCTTCTTTTTCTTGATTAGCTATCCAAAGCTCTCTCAAGAAAACAAATACTCCTTCCATCCCATTTTATGTGTCCATCTTGGGGAATCCAACTATTTAAGGGGACAAAAAGAATCTACACCTACTTTCCACAATTGTCCATAATAATTACACTTTCTTTTTTTGTTTTGTTTTGGTATTGATTGTAAGGAAGGGTAGTTAGGGAAACTAAGTAAAATTTACATACTAATTTAAGAAAGTGAATAACAATTTTGGGACATCCCAAAAAGGAAAGATGGACACATAAAATGGGACGGAGGGAGTATTTTTTTTCTTTCACATAAGTGGCTAAAGGTTTTTATTCCTTGAGTTTGACCGACTAACTGGGAAACTCATCTGATCATGTTTCTTTCTCAGTTACACAATTCCTAGCTATTAGGTCTTAGATCAGAGGATTTACTTTTGTTAGTCAACCATTTGTTGACCAAGCAGAAAGTTAACTTTTTAATAATTTTTTTTATTTGAAATGCCTAATTTACCCTTTTGAACTGAAAACTTAAATTAAATCCATAATGTGTATACGTGTATATGTATTGATTTTCTTTTGTCTTCTATCTCCTATCCCTCAAACTGCAAACTGTCTCCCAACCCCACTCACCACCAGACATGGACCCAATTAAACACATCCCATGAAACTTTACTTCTACTTTTAACCCATTGTCTCTCCAAAGCCAAAGTGCAGTAAACCCACCAACACCCATATGCATCCTCAATTCAAAATGTGAAGAAAAAATTAATCCAAACAAATAAACCCATCTGGAATGTGTAATTGTGAAAGTATCGTGAGATGAGAATGGGGAAACAGAGAGAAATGAGATGCCGAATTGGGTAATTGAATTGGGAATAGTTGGCTCCACAATGATGATGTATCGTGAATGAGGCATCTAATTGTCCAGTTTTTCAAACCCCTTGTTCATATATAAACCCATTTGGAATGTGTAATCTTTGTAAATGAAATGTGAAATGGTGTTTTTTTTTTGGCTAAGCAATTAATGGTAGCTTTTATTGGGTAAGGGAATGGAATGCTAGGGTTTTTTTTGGACAAATGGTGGTCATTTTATTAGGTTTTTATTGGATTGTATACTTTGGAGGTGGTTACGGGTAATTGTAGTTTCGATCTTAATAGCGTTGATGTAGGAGACTGTGTGAGGGGAGGTTGGGAAGTGGTGTTGATTGTTTTTGTGGTTGTAATAATGGTGGTTTCGTGTGCATGAATATATGCACATGGGTATACTGGCTTGATCTCCAAGGGAAATATATGAGTGGTGTTTTTGTCTTTTCCTTATTTTGACCTTTCATTAGAATATGTCAATTTTTTGAGATAAGAGAACAAAAATGAATGAGGGTATAACCGTTATTGTACTCTTTCTGTTAAGTCTGTTATTGTTAATATACAAATTGTGACAAGAGAAGTTAGTATAATCTTTGAAAACATGAAAGAGGTCTGTATAACTAGGTCATACCTCAAGGGAGGTCAGTGTAATATACCTAGAAAATAATATCACAAACTACATACATTAATATATAAGTGGAGTTTGACCACATGTTTTGTAACAGTATTACCGGAGTCTGATGCATCGCACTTTGCAAAAGTGTTAGGGTCACACTTATATGCATTTAATGAGACAAAAAATCTTATTACATAGTGGGAGAATAATGCAAATTAGAATTTGATGACAAACAAGATACTTGGTTGTGTGCCTTTCAAATGATTATAACGGGAAAATTATAGCATACCCAAATACATGAATATTTAATTGACTCCAATACCTCACCCGAATTTATCATTTAGATATTATTTCACAAATTCTAAAAGCGAAAAAAATAATTGTCTGGCAAAATCTGCAATAAGTTGCAAAATGGGATGAATAACCCATAGCTTATGAATTGCCCTTTTTGTGTACAAAATGTCTGTTGGCCCAAATGTGGAAACCTTAGAGGGGGGGAGGGGGGTGAATAAGGTATTAACGGAAATTAACCTTTTAAAAACAAAATTGCAAATTAAACACAATCACAAACAATTAACTAAAGAGATACTTGCAAACCAATTTTTTCAAGTGGTTCGGCAATCGCACCCCGCGGCCTACGTCCACCCCTCAAGAACACCTCTTGAAGATTCCTTTAATCCGATCTACTTCACGGGTGTAGACCAAACCGTTCCTAGAGCACTTACGGGTGTGCACCAAACCGTTACAAGAGCCTTCAATCTCTCCCAAAGAAGGGCACCTCTTCTTTGCACACAAGGGTTACTAACCCTTACTCTTTACAATCGATTTGGATACAAATTAAAACTCTCTATATAGAGTGGATAATACAAATAAAGCTCACTACAATTTTGCGCTCTCAAGAAATACAAATGAAAGATTTTGAGCAAATTGATAAACTCACACAACTAGGGCTCAAATGATAATGTTTAAAGATCAAAGAGATGTGTGATCAATATCATGTTTTCCAATAAAAATCTCAACCCCAAATAGCTTGGAAAAACATGTATTTATAGGCCTTGAAAGATTATAGCCGTTGGTGGCAAGTTTGGTAATTAAAAGCCCCTTTGAAAACTAGCCGTTATTGCCTTTCAGGTCGCTTCAGTCGACTGGACCTTGAAGTAGTCGATTGGACCTTGAAGTAGTCGATTGGACCTTGAAGCAGTCGGCTGAGATGTGTTTACAGAGGGTTCTGTTTGCATTCTGCTCACTTCAATCGACTGCATCGGGCCCTCAGTCGACTGCCCCTCTCTGTTTGACAGCCTAACACATCTCCACTAAAATGGCCATAACTCCCTCTACAAAACTCGGATTTTCGATCCGTTTGATGTTTTGGAAACTAGACTCAAATACCTTTCCAACCATATAAGATTCAACATTTAATTATTTTCCAATTGGTTGGGGCATTACTTTAAAGATCTCCTACTTAAAATTTATTTCCAAAACTTTAACTTTTAGAGTTTGTTTGAGTCCCTATGAGTGTGAGATCAAGATGCCTTACAATGATGGTCCTAGACTTCAACCAAGGATAAAATATCTTCAAGTCTTCAAGCTTGATCCTTGTTGAGCTCCTTGTAATCTTGATCTACATCAATTAAATCTCATGCACACAAAGATGTTAAAACATTGATACAATATTAATACATGAGATTTTATATGAGCATAAAAGTGACTATGATAATAACAATGAATGAAACAATATGAATCATGTAATTATCATAGCATATTTGACATCATCAAAACATACTTAAATATGCCTTAATGTACCTTAAAGCTAACAAGGTCTTTATAATATGGGAAAATTAGTGAAAAATCCTTCAAAGTCACTCTTAAGAGTTTAGGGTTTAAAAGATTTCTTAATTTGTTACAAAGTCCCTCCAGTTGAAACTTATATTTGGTAAACATCCCTAGACTAAATGTTCTCTCTCTCTCTCTCTCTCTCTCTCTCTGAGATCTAGGTCTGCCTCCACTACGATCGATCTGTCGCCACCACCACAGAGCCACCATCCTCTGCCCACCACCACCACCATGATCGAGAGCCATCACTAACCACCACCACTATCCCCAACTGCCACCACTACTATCACCATTATTGCAGCCACTAGATCTGGCCATCTCCGACGAGCTCGAACCAGATCCAGCTATCTCCACGTTAGTTGCAGGTATTGCAAATTTTAAGTGAAATTTCACTTATTTTTTCTATATAAAGTGAAATTTCACTTAACTTTGGCTATAACAAGTGAAATTTCACTTATTTTTTTTAGTCGCCGAAGGTAGTGGGGTGGTCCCCGGAGATGGTGGGGGTGGGGGTGGTGGTCGGCGTTGGTAGGGGTGGTCGTAATGGTGGTTAGAGTTAGATGATGAAGATGAGAGCATTTTAGTCTAAGAAGTAGGGGAATGACTTATCCTTAATGATAGATTAAGTTGTCCTTAATATTAAAAAATATATATATATATTTTATGTATTAGTCATTTCCACTAACTGCCCCTTATAAAATTCGCTCATACAAATGATTGCAATTTTACAATTCACACTAAAAATATTTTTATTGATCATTACAATCTCTCCCAACCATAACCTTTCTTACATGAAAAAATTGACAATGCATCAGGGCCAGCCCTAAACATCCGAGGGTCTTAGGCCAGCTCTTCAAGTGAGGTCCCATGTAGCAGAGACACGAGGGAGTTCGGAGGCATTGGGCAATGACCCCGAAGTGAATTTTTTTTTGTCCATTTATATATCTTTTTCGGGTAGGATTTTTTTGTATACACAAACATTGCAGTTTTTTTTTTCTATGAAGCTTTATAGGCGTTTTGAAAGTTGTGAAGTTTTGGTGTTTCTAAGAAATTTTTTTTCTTTGTTTGGTGTGCAAGTAAGGTGAAGAAAGTAGGAAAGACGTGAAATCATAGTGATAAGTAAATTTGGCCAAGTGGTATCACCTCCCTTCTCCAGTGGGGAGGGAAGGGGTTTTACTCTCCTTAGGAGAGAGTCCTTGCCCCTATTTGCTCTTCAGTAAGTGTGTGGCCCTTATTGGGCTTTGTTATGGGCTATTGTGCGGCCATGGGGATGTGTTGAGGTGTGTGTGAATGTGTGTGTGTGTCCAGCCATAATCCAGGTATGAATAAAAAAAAATACAAGAAAAAATATCATAGCATGGAGGAAAACTCAAGAGAAGTTAATTTTTCTTTTTGTTTAATCCTTCTCTTAGTTTCTCATTAAATTACTGAACTAAACAAAGCCTAATAAATGGTTGATTGAAATTTGTAAAATGTGATTAAATGTAAAACAATAAGGGTGTGTTTGGGGCCTTTGGGCTTAAAAACTAACACTACTAATAATTTAGTGCTTAGAATTTAGGGCCCTTAAATTGTTCAATATTTTGGGGGCTTTAGGCGGTGGCCTACATTAGTATAAGGCAGGGTAGAATTTAGGGCACTTAAATTGTTCAATATTTTGGGGGCTTTAGGCGGTGGCCTACATTTGTATAAGGCAGGGCTGGCCTTGCAAAACATGCAAGCTTTACATTTGGAACAAAAAGAAGACTTAGTCCCATTTGATAAAATTGAAAATTAGTACTACTAAAAATTTTAAATTAATAAATTTGCAATACTGAAAATAATATTTCAAATATTGAAGGTTTTATCAAGTTTTAGTTGAATTCTTTTATTAAGTGATACTTTTTAGTTAAGTTGTACATAATTCAATGCACTAAAAAAAGAAGAAGTAATTTTCAGCACTTAATTAGGCAATCAAACTTAATATAAATGGTTTTTTATCTGAGAACTGGGGGACTGTGGGTTTTAGGGCGGTGGTGAAAAATATGGAGGGTAAAATTTTTGTATGCGATGTGACAATGTCGAAGTATTCCTAAGTCTGTTAATGCCTTCACTATGGAATGTATGGCACTTTAAATATTTTGTGATGTCCGAGGCTTTATAACTGTAACACCCGCTCCCGCGATTAATTGTTAATCATGATTTAGGCATGCATTAGCATAATTAATTGGTGTTTATTAACACATGTTTAAGTGAGTTTTAACTCACTAGTTGATTGTGGGTGTCCAAATTGAGAACCCAAAGTTGGCCAATGTGGCAGTCCCAAATTGGGACATGAGTTGAGAAAGTTCCATTGTGATGGGACAAAGATGGTGGAATCACCCTTATGTGCTTAAATGTTTTTTAAGGCATATGTGAGATATTTATATGTTGTTTAGAATATATTGTTTATTATTAGCGACCATTTGTGTGGTCATTTGGAATACCTTGGTGAGGACGAATTGAACATGCTATTTAATTAGTAGGCTAATTAGTTACTTCACAAAATTATGTGGGACCACCTATGGGACCCACACGAGACATAGACAAATACCCACTTAAGTTTCGAGGATTAAATAGTTAGTTATAAAACTAGTCAGGGGTGTAAATGAAAATAATCAAAAGTTGAGTGGGTTTCATAATAAAATTGTAAACCATATACATGAGCTAGGGATACAAGAAGATGTTCATATCTTCTTCTTCTCCAAATTGGGTCGGTTAGAGAGGAAAAGAGACGGGGATTTCACCGGAGCTTATCGATGTCGTTCGACGCGCCGTTCGACTACCAATTTCAATTCCGAGACCGGATTTGGACTCGTAGAGGTGAGTTCTACGTTTTGGTACTGATTTTATTGAGTATAATCGTTGTAATTTTTGAGACCCAATTCAGAGCGGTAATCTGTAGTTGGTCGAATTCATATAGGATTTGAACCCGGAGTAGATTTGGGCTTCAATTTCACAATTAGAAACGAATTGCTAAGAGGTGAGTGGTTTCAATCTTGTTTTTGGATGAGATTTGTGTTTGTGTTCATTTGGGTGTAAATTACATGCCTATTTAGCTTAATTACCATGTTTAGCTATAATTACGTGAAAAGCACAGTGTTATGTTTATGTGAGCATACTTAGTTGCCTATTTGGGTCAAAGGAAAGCTCGTATGAATCCGCCATGAGATTGTTCCGTGGTGACGACCACTGGTTGCCGACAACAGCATTAGACCGCACGTGGGTGGCGTGGGTCCTTGGCTTGTGCCGTGGACTGTTGGGGGAGTCGCGGACTTGCGAGTAGTGGCGGAGGAAGTACTTGCTTACCGGAGATCAATTTATTTGTTGAGTTGAATATAAACATGATATGTCATCCGTGTGCTTGATTGATATCTCTCACTAAGCATATAGCTTATATATTGTAGTGGTTATTGAATAACCATTGTAGGTGAGCACGACGGCGAGAATCCGGGGAGATGAGCTTGGGGTTCGTGGAGTCGAGGAAGCTT
Organism: Hydrangea macrophylla; assembly: GCA_033977485.1. Lineage (NCBI taxonomy): Eukaryota > Viridiplantae > Streptophyta > Magnoliopsida > Cornales > Hydrangeaceae > Hydrangea > Hydrangea macrophylla. The sequence continues at coordinate 50,631,224 of CM066992.1, read as the reverse complement.
GTAAATGTTGTAGTTTCATGTATATAGTTGTTTTTGAGCTAAACTTATAGTTTTGGTGCAAAACTTGTGGTTTGTAATAGTTAACTTGAGTTTATGTTAAAACTTGGACAGATATGTTAGTTTTGGTTTAATCGCTCCAAGACTTGTGTAAATTTGGTAATTGAAGCTTAGAATGTTGTTGGTATCTTCCATGCCTTGATAATGTAGTTTTGGGCATGTTTGAATGAAAATTTGATTTAAAAATATGTTTTGGTTGATCATAGTAGCATTGGGAGTATTTGGGAGAGATTTGGGAGAGATTTGGGGAGTATGTGGGAGAGATTGCATTTCATATCTTGTTTATTGTATATGAACTTGTTAGAGTCCTTTGGGAATGTTTTGAAATGGTTCAGAAATGATTTTGAAATGTTTTTGTAAGTTTCCAAGATGTTTGGTTTGATGTTGGTGATGTTTGGGCATGTTTAGCAGAGTTTTTGATAGCAAAAATGACTTTTGCAGAGCCCGGATCGATCCGGGTTATTGAAGGGATCGATCCGGCCTTTTTCAGGGGCATTCTGATTGAGAAATTCTTAAATGGATCGATCCGGCTTTTGGAGCGGATCGATCCGCTCACATTTTGACAGCACGTCGACTTTTACGGTAATGGACATAACTTTTTCTAGAAAATTCAGTTTCGCGCGCCGTTTTTTTGCGTTGGAACCGGGACTCAAAAACGTATCTTTTTGTATAAAATTTGCTATACCTTGTTAATGACCATTTTGCCCTTGGGCTTGTTTTGTCTAACTTAAAGGTTGATTTGAGCGTGTTTTCATTCCTTTTTTATTCATAACTTGATGTTTGAAGGCCTTGGTGGCATGCCACGTGTCTTGGGTTCACATGTGTGGATCCGGGGCGTGACAATAACACACCATTATACTTAAACTACAGTACATATACACATATTTCTCCATATATAAAAATGGAAATGCTATCTTTTTCGGAAAAATGGTAAATCAATTCCCAATTCCAAAAAAGGATGTACAAAATGTACAAGGGGCATACCCTAGCATAATACATTGAGCTCATTGCACGAGGATATGAAGCAAAATTAACCAAAAATAAAATACAAAGGCAGGCCCTATATGTTACAAAAACAAACTGAAGGGCTACCACGCAGCCAAGACAACCCCAAAAGTTACAAACTTAACAAATCAAAATGTGCAAAGACCCCACTAGGGCCATTAGGTCCAAATACAAATAATCCTATCAAAATTTGAATGGTTTCCCTACTTCACCTTAATTTGTGCATTGACTTAAGATATCATGTTCTTCAGAAGAATTTCTTTGAGATTGGAGGAGTGCTTAAACGTCCTATTATTTCGCTCTCACCATAACCCATAGACTGCCACTCCAAGACACATTTTATGTATCACATGTTGGATTGTCTTGCCTTTAAATCTTTGAGCCATCAAATCCAAAGTGTCAGCCCTGCTATGACCTTGCCAATGCAATCCACATCTATTCATAAGGTCCTGCCACACAAAAGTAGAATAAGAACAAGTAAAAAACAAGTGGTCAAGTGTTTCCATATGCTTATGACAAAGCACGTAAACTAACGGGCCATGAGTAAAATTAGAAATTCTATCATGGGTAGAAAGTCTATTTTGGGTAGCTAACCAAAGAACAAAGCTATGTCTGGGAATACACCCAGAGAGCCACACAATATTTTACCATGGAACCACAGGGTGATGAATCCTTAAATAGTCCCATATACGAGAAGTGATGAACTCACTATTAGGGGTAATAATCCATTTCACAGTATCAATACAACTTTTAGATTTATAGAAATTAGGCAAAACGTATCTGACTTCATTAACATCAATGGAGTTGTACCAAGGTCCAATTCCAATCCAACCCCCTAATGATGCGACTAACCTTAGCATTAAGATTAAGTGTGGACTCATAAACAATACTTTCTGAGCATTTGTTAAACAAGGGTCCCAAAGGGAGCCAATTATCAAACCAGAGAGAAGTATGATTTCCATTACCAATGCAATGTATTAGTAAAGGTTTGGCTATTTCTCTAAGGTTTAATAACTTCCTCCAATACCATGAGCACTGGGAAGGAATTTCGGCTTGCCAAAAATACTTGTCTTTAAGCACATACTCGTGGGTCCATTTGTTCCAGAGGGACATGTTAGAAGGGTCCAAAAAATTCCCTATATGTTTAAGGTTCAAAACAGTGTTAACCAAAAAGACATCTTTGAACCCCAAGCCCCCTTCCTTCTTTGGCCTACAAACTATATCCCATGCAACTTTAGCTCTAGAAGATTTATCTATCTTGCCAGACCATAGGAATCTAACCATAGATTGTGACACTTGCTTGAGGGCTCCTTTAGGTAGAACAAACGTTCCGGACCAGTAAAGTTGAATCCCTGTCAAGACAGAGCTAATGAGTTGGGCTCTACTTGCATAAGATAAAAATTTAGGCTTCTAAGCGTTAACTCTATCACAAATTTTATTAACCAAGTCCTCACAGTCTCCTTTCTTAAGTTTTGAAGTAATTAAAGGTACTCCAAGATATCTAATGGAAATAATGCCTCTCTTAAAATGAAGAATATTCATAATATCATCAATCATAAACATTTGAGAAAAAGAGGCAGCTCTTAGCATTGTTGGCTTGCAACCAGTAAAGTTAAAGAATTGGTTTAGATTTATTCTAACCAAGTTGGCAGAATCAACATCCCCATTGAACAAAATAAGAAGATCATCAGCAAAGCAGAGGTGTGAGATATTTAATTTATCACATTTCCAATGATAAGTAAAAGGATCCTTATGAATATTATGATGTAAGAGCTGACTCAAGTATCTATAATGATAACAAATAAGTAGGGAGATATAGGATCACCTTGTCGTAATCCTTTAGCACCTTCAAAATAACCCACAGATTCACCATTAAAATTAATAGAATATCTAGGAGTAGTAACACATGCTATAATCCATTTCTTAAGGTTAGGAGGGAGATCAAGCACATCTAATAAATCAATGAGATATTCCCAACTAACACTATCATAGGCCTTCATAATATCAACCTTAGCTGCAACTCTAGGCTTACCCTTCTATTTATGATAATTTGTAAGGAGATCTTTGGCTAGGAGAACATTATCACTAATTTCCTACCTTTAATAAAAGTAGATTGGGCATGATCAACAAAGTTTTGGGAGGATTTTTTGAAGTCTGCTAGCAATAGTTTTAGATATACACTTATAAATAGTATTGCAGTAGGAGATAGGTCTAAAGTCACCCATCTTAGACGGATTAGGGGACTTAGAAATCAGAGCAATTAGAGTAGTGTTAGACTCTCATAATAGCTCCCCCATTTTGAAAGAATTCTTTAACAACATTTACGATAGAGGTGCCAATAATAGCCCAAGAATCTTTAAAAAAAGAAAGCATTACTTGCTTGTGGAGTGGATAACATTGTACAAAAAACAAATTAAGAATAAAAATAAAAATTGACCAGTGAAATTATCTTGGCCTTTAGTTGTAAAAGTGCTTTTTTTTTTACTCTCTCTTTAATGTGGTGATATAAGGTAGTAAAAATTATATTATCTATTTATGAATGTATACATTTTGGATCGTAGTAGATGATAGCATAACCAATATTATAGTTTAGCGTATATTTTAGAAACACCCTCTGTACTATGACCCTTTTTTACTAATACCCCCTGAATTATTTTGCCCGACAAATCCACCCCCTAGGGTATGTGAACTTGACACTATCCACCCTTCCATTCATTGGTCGTGAAAAAACAAACAGAAAATGGCATGTGCGTATTTTGCCCTTATTTGACCAAATTGCCCTTATAACCTCCATAAAATGTGTATAACTGTATGTCACGACCCATCTCGCTACGGCGGAAGTAGGACACGTGTCACGCCACCAAGGCTCACCAATTCAATCAAAAGATAATAGAAGCGGAATACAGGTGAATAGAAACTCTTTAAGGTAAGGTTCATTTAGAACACATAGGACTATGAGTTCGTAAAAATCGTATAAGTTTGAAAAAATGAAGTTTTCCCATTTAAACACTTGAAAGAAATGATCCATTTTGAAATAGGCAATCCAGTCGACTGTGTGATTGTGTCGGGGTCCCAGTCGACTGCTTTGGAATCATTGAGAGCCCCAACCTCTCAGCAATCCAATTCTGTCGACTGCCTCCCATGTTTAGTCGACTGGGGTGTCAAACTTCCAGTCGATTGGTACTCGTTCTGTCAACAGGATGGGATCTAGCAAAATGTCTAGTTTTGGGATAAATTCCAATCGATTGCTTTATTTTCCAGTCGACTGTTTTCCTTTGAAAACTAAAAGAGAATTTTGTTCAATAGTGCATCCAGCCGACTGTACCCCCAGTCCAGTATACTGTTTTCCCAGCAGTAGCCCTTTCTGTGAATTTTCCAAGTTAAAGGTTTTCTGAGTTCATCCAGAGACTAATTACACACTCCAAACTCATTCCAAAATGATCCTAACTGAATTATAACATCACCAAAATATAATTACAAAAGATTACTATCTATTACTGAAGGAAAAACTAGGTTTAAAATTATTTTTAAAAACGGAGCAGAAAGGTTAAGTTCCAAAAGCTTATTAGTAGCCCAGGATCTACTACTCGTCAATTCCATAGATGCGTACTAACAAGAGGGGATAAGAAATTATACCACAGGTCTTGAACCCAATTATGATTTTCTTTCTCCTAGATGGTGCAGCAACTTCTACTAGGCTGTCTTCACTCCTATGACTCCTGCGGATGCCTGCCGGAAGGACTAGGGTTGGTGGGAAACCTAATAGAGAAGAACGAGAAGGTTTGGGAGCTCCAAAAATAGTTTCTGCAGATTCTGATGTATTAAAACGATGAACCCTTTTTTCTGGACACAGCTGCCCTATTTATAGATTCCCAGAACCGACCTAATGTTCGAGCGATTGAAGTGGCTTAATTCGATCGATCGTCGATCGATCGAACCACCTCAAGTGATCGAACCCGCCAAGACTTCAATCGATCGAGACACCTTCGATCGATCGAGCCCACCTTGACAAGATCCTCATGTGCCTTTCCAAGCATCCTAGTGGAGCTAAGAGTGGGACCTCCTAAGCTCTTTATTGTTGGCTCAGACCAGTTGTTAATTCTCATGACCAAACTCTTTGATCAGCAAGCTAACAAACTGATCAGTTAACGTTTACTCCACTATAAAAAGATAACTGAACTCCAACGCAAAAGAACATATCCGAAGCGATAACTAGACTTATATGGTGTACTAATGTCCCTCTACCTTTAGCATTCGTAATCATATTCAGGTAGTTGGATAAACGGTTACTGTCAACCTGAATCATGATTACTTCTTGTATACCTTGAGTCCCATTCACCTCTCATGATTACCAAACATGTTGATAACTACTTATCAACAAGACTGCAGTTCTCAGTAATCAATTTGGGGACATTCTCAAGGGAATGCTTACTTTTTATCAGATGGTAGATTCTATCTTAACAATATATGTTCACAACCCTATGAACATGACATACCTAAGATACCCAGGTGTTGATCTTCTATAGACCTCACTGATTGGTAAGTCAAAGCAGCCATATCCACAGTCTGTGTTCATAATCGTCTCAAGATTGAGAACACGTACCTTATACAAGTTATGAGTTCTTATTGACTATTTGACAGTCTTGAGTGTTAATAGGAAAGCTCAGGTATGTCAATGCACTATAAGCACTAGTATATTAACTAAGAGTTACACTCTAGTGATTGAGATTAATCACTCCAGCCAATGGAAGTTAATCATGCTACAGTGTAAGCCTGATGAGATATCCAGTCTCATCATCCACTGTGACAAGCTCTAAGTATCAAAGAATAATAATTTGTATCTCACTTGTATGTATCTCATACACACACAAATTACTTACTATGATACTTAAGAATTAACAATCATCTCATGAAAGAAACATACACAATGAAATATAAAGCAGATATCTATATATTAAAATGTCAATGTCTCATACATAAATCAATAGTTTGAGGGCACAAACTCAACAAACTCCCACTTGCACTCATAACCATTCAGAACTACATCTGAGACCTAGACCATCTAGATGACGATCAAAGACTTTCTGTGGCAAGGCCTTTGTAAACGGATCAGCTAGATTGTCAATGGTGGCAATCTTGGTGACAGTCACATCTCCACGTTGAGCAATATCTCGAATAAGATGATATTTCCGCTTTACGTGCTTTCCCTTTCCGTGGTTCCTTGGCTCCTTGGACTGAGCCACTGTCCTACTATTGTCACAATAAAGTGTAATAGGTGACAGTGACGCTGGTACCACCTCGAGCTCCATAAGGAACTTCTTGAGCCAAACAGCTTCCTTTGCGGCCTCACAAGTAGCCACATACTCATCTTCTGTAGTTGAGTCTACAATGCATTTCTGCTTAATGCTCCTCCAACTAACAGCACCACCTCCCAAGGTAAAGAGATGATCGGACGTCGACTTCCTTGAATCTTTATCTAACATAAAGTCCGAGTCAGTGTATCCCACTGGAATTAACTCACTACCACCGTACATAAGCATGTAATCTTTAGTCCTTCTCAAGTACTTAAGAATGTGCTTAATGGTTGTCCAGTGCTCTAGACCTAGATTCAATTGATACCTGTTGACCATGCCCACGGCAAAGCAGATATCCGGTCTAGTGCATAACATCGCATACATGAGACTTTCCACTGCCGAAGCATAGGGAATTCCTACCATGCGATTCCTCTCCTCCTGTGTCTTTGGACACTGGTCCTTGGAGAACGCCAAACCATGCTTGAAAGGTAACAAACCTTTCTTCGAATTATCCATTGAAAACCTAGTTAGCACCTTATCGATATAACCAGCTTGAGATAATCCCATTATCTTTCACTTACGATCCTGAAAAGAGCTTTATCCCAAGAATATAGCTTACCTCTCGTAGATCCTTCATATCAAAAGTACTAGCTAGCCAAACCTTAACCGTTGACAACACCGCTACATCATTCCCATGAGTAGACTATCATCAACGCAACGAACAAGAAAAGCCACCACTTTTCCTTCACACTTCTTGTATACACAAGGTAAACCAAACAATTTGATCGCTTGCTCAAAATGTATGTTCCAACTCCTGAATGCCTGCTTAAGCCCATAAATGGACTTTTGCAACTTACATACCAAGTTACCTTTCCCACCAGCTATGAACTCTTATGGTTGCTGTCTATAGATGTCCTCCTCAAGATTGCCATTCAAGAATGCAGTCTTGACGTCCATCTGCCAGATCTCATAATCTAGGCATGCTGTAATGGATAATAGTATCCTGATGGACTTGAGCATGGCTACTGGTGAGAAGGTTTCCTCATAGTCAATGCCCTCTCTCTGAGTATAATCTTTCACTACAGGCGTTGCCTTAAAGGTCTCAACCTTTCCATCAGATCCTCTTTTGCTCTTGTAGACCCACTTACAGCCAATGGGTTTAATATTGGCTAGAATTTTTACAAGATCCCAGACCTGATTGGAATCCATAGATTCCAATTCAGCCTTTATAGCTTTAATCCAATGAGTTGAATCAACATCAGCTATTGCCTCTTCGTATGTGGCAGGATTAGATTCAGATTTTATAGAGACAGCTTCAAAAACTTCTCCTAAGAACATGTATCTATCAGGTTGGCTAATAATCCTCACATTATGACGAGGTACCGGTATGGAAATGGGTGAGGAAGTGATATTTTCTTGATTTACATCGTTATCAACTGCGGGTTGGACTAAGGGCTCTCCTTCTATCTCTCTCAGATCTATCCTTCCCTTAGATTTATGGTTCATGATATAATCATCCTCTAAGAAAATAGCATTTGTACTAACAAACACATTCTGTTCTCTTGGATCATAAAAATACCATCCATAATTACCCTTTGGATACCCTACGAAGTAGCATACTTCTGATCTAGAATCCAATTTGCTCATCTTTCCTTTTACCACATGTGCCGAACACCCCCATATCCGGAGATATTGTAAAGAAGGCTTGCGCCCAATCCATATCTCTCGTGGTGTCCTGGGAACAGATTTGCTTGGTACTAGATTTAGTATGTATGCAGCGATTTCCAAAGCATATCCCCAAAGGAATAAAGGTAACTCCGAATAACTTATCATCGACCTAGTCATGTCTAAAAGAGTTCGATTCCTTCTCTCTGCTACACCGTTCTGTTGAGCCGTACCAGGTGTAGTCAATTGTGACAGGATCCCATTCTGTACGAGGTGATCAATAAACTCATTAGAGAGGTACTCGCCACCTCGATCAGATCGAATGGCCTTGATATGTGTTCTTAATTGCTTTTCCACTTCAGCCCTAAACTCTTTGAACTTTTCAAAGGCTTTAGACTTGTGCTGCATTAGGTACACATATCCATACCTAGAGTGGTCATAAGTTAATGTTATGAAATACTCATAACCATCCCTTGCTCTAATATTTATTGGTCCACACACATTAGTATGAACTAATTTCAACAATGCATTAGTCCTATTGCCCTTTGCTAGAAAGAGCCTTTTGGTCATATTACCCTCTAAACAAGACTCGCAGACTTCCATTGGTTTGAGAACCAAATCGCCTAAGACCTCTTCTTTGACTAGTCTGCCAATCCTATTTAGATTGATATGGCCAAGCCTCATTTGCCAAAGCTTAGTTAGATTAGTGGAAGGCTTCTTTCTTTTAGATGGTACAATTACCACTGAGTTATTAAGTTCCATACAATTGTCTTTAAAAATATTATGAGTAATCACATACAAGCCATTAGTTTTAACACCAGAACATATAAAAGAACTATTTATTTTAGTGACAACGTTTGTTCCAAAATGAAAAGAATAACCATTATTCAATAAATTTAAAACTGAAATTAAATTGCGTCTCATTAAAGGGACATAAAGTACATCTGATAAAGCTATTGTCTTATTGTCCAAAAACTCTAAAACTACTGCTCCTATAGCAACCGCAAAAACGGTAGCGCTAGAACCCAGAGTCAGCACGATTTCCCCATCACTGTATTTCCTGGTTAATCTGAACCCCTGCAACGAATTACCTATATGGTTAGTCGCACCAGAATCAATGCACCAAGTGTTTGAAGTATCCGTTATAAAACTTACTTCAATCACATGTGATTCAATCATACCTTGAACTCTTGTAGCTAAGAATTCTGGACAGTTCCTCTTCCAGTGGCCCTTGTCGCCGCATTGGAAACACTTTCCTTTACCATGGCCACCCACCTTCCCTTTGCCCTTACCTTTTCCCTTGGATTTTGCAATCTTAGGGACCGGTCCAACACTTGGACTACCAATGCCAGCCTTCTTCTTCCCTTTCTTTCCTTTCGGCGTAGATCGGGAGGAAGAAGAACTTTTCTCAACGTTCAGAACGTTGCCCCCAGGTTTGATCACCCCTTCCGCTGCCAGTAAAGAACTCATTAATTCGCTCATTGAGAAATCCATTTTATTCATATTATAATTTAGTTTAAATTGAGAGAATGATGGCGACAGCGTATTGAGAATCATATCAACTTGGGTCTGTGCGTTAATGTTGGCACCTAGGGTCTCCAATTCATTTAAATAACTAATCATTTTTAAAACATGTTATTTGACTGGAGTCCCTTCTGACATCTTAGCATTCATTATCTTTTGCATCCACCTGTCTGGCAGGCCTGCCATGCTCTCTAAACATCTTTTTCAGGGATTTGATAATATCACTGGCAGAATTGTTCAACTAGAATTGGTGTTGCAACACACTAGCCATTGAGGCCAGAATGTAGCAACGAGCCATTCCATTCGACTTCTTCCATTTATCGAACTCTCGTTTGGCAGCTGCCGAAGTATTTGCCGCGGGTTCTTCTGGGCATAGGGTGGTGAGGACATATATGTGATCCTCCGCAGTTAATATGATGTCAAGGTTTCGTTTCCATTCAGTGTAGTTATTTCCAGTTAACTTGTTTTGAGTGAGTATGGTGGCAAGTGGACTAAATGTTGATCCAGACATTATGATACTGTAAAAATCAAAAGACAAAATAAATATGGATATCAGAATTTGACAGTTTGAAATAAAAGAATCCTTAAAAAATCTTATTTTAAAACAAAGTCACCAAAATATCGAAACGAAAGAATAAAGCCTCCGTGTGGTGGTCAATGTTCGATCTTTCGATTAATCATGACTTGTCCGCTATGCAACTCTTGCAAAATAAGTTATGACTCCCAAACCATTTTGATCTCTAAATTTCTGAACAATGCCCCGTGTAGGATCCCTTATCCATAGCTTAGCTAGTGTGTACCATTAACTAGGATCCAATCACAACTGCCTCAAGTAGTGCCTCCGTGTGGTGGTCACCCTCTAACACGTCTGATTGATCCTATCCATAGGAAGTTCACATCTAGTAACTAATGAGTAGTGTACCCTCCGTATAGAATGATCACCCCTGGCGAGGTGACGCAAAATGCACTACTCATCTTACAATGAACCGTTAATGGAAGATCGTGGGTGTTATAAATAAGACCCTCTCCTACTAGATTTGGTAGAAAAGGATTTTGCTTTTGGAAAAATTGCTTCTACAAATTACCCATAAACATCTAATGTTTGTAATGTGTTGAAAATAGTTTTTGAATTTTATTTTAAAAAACTTGTTTTACGTGCATGCAAGTAGTAACAATATAATTAAATGCCAATCACAACCAAGCACATAAAACAAAAACTAAAATGATACAATTAAAGGCATTCATATGCCTCTATCTCCCATGGCTCTATCTCCATAGAACCTCTTTCTTGGTTTGATCGCCTCCAGCTCCATTTTCATGGACAACGGCTTGCTCCTTCATCTTCATGGGTTTTCTAATTCTATTACATTGCTCCTATGCTTCTTTCGAAGCTTACAATTTATCTAGAAATAGAAATTAACAACAAGAAAATAAAGAAGGCTAGGGAAACCAGTGCGACTTTCCTTTTCATGGGATTGAAGTCGCAGAGCCCTTTACACATGCCTTAAAACCAAACCAAAATTGAATACAATATACACCAATCTAAAACAATACAATACTTTATAATTGATCTTGGTGCTATGGGAGATATCGGACTAATCTTGCTACAAAAGGGTTAATCGTGCGTACATCCACATATATAACAAATATATATAATCCATTAGAACCCTTAATTGATTTACACAGTACATAAACTCTTTACACATTGATTTAGAACATTAAAACAATATTTACCTTCTTTGTCACACTTTGATCGATCGAAGACCATTCGATCGCTTGAACTTTCGATCAATTGAATATTGTTCAATCGCTTGAACATTCAATTTCACAGAATAATTTGAGAAAATTTCAGAATAATTTAAAATTTAAAACGTATAATTTTAAAAACCTTTGAATCTGTGAAAAGTACACCTAGACAGAAAATCATTCTCGATCGATCGAACATAGTTCAATCGATGGAACAAAACCAAGTTCTATCGATCGAAGGTCCTTCGATCGATTGAGAACAGACAAAGTTCGATCGATCGAGACTACTTCGATCAATCGAATTCATCATGTATCCAATGCAATCACAGATTTGTATTCTGCTATGATAACACTACAGAAATATATCTGTGATGATGCAGTTACAAAAATAGCTCTAAAAATAACATGCAAATAAAACTAGTGTTCCAAAATGCATCTATAGATCCAAATAAGCGTGGCTCTGATACCAATTGAAGGAAAAACTAGGTTTAAAATTATTTTTAAACGCGTACTGGAAAGGTTAAGTTTCAAAAACTTATTGGTAGCCCAGGATCTACTAATCGTCAATTCCATAGATGCGTACTAATAAGAGGGGACAAGAAATTATACCTCAAGTCTTGAACCCAATTCTGATTTTCTTTCTCTTGGATGGTGCAGTAGCATCTACTAGGCTGTCTTCACTCTTATGACTCCTGCGGATGCCTGTCGGAAAGACAAGGGTTGGTGGGAATCCTAATAGAGAGGAAGGAGAAGGTTTGGGAGCTCCAAAAATAGTTTTTTCAACTTCTGATGTATTAAAACGACGAACCATTTTTTCTGGACGCAGCTGCCCTATTTATAGATTCCCAGAACCGACCTAATGTTTGAGCGATAGAAGTGGCTTCGATCGATCAAACCTTCGATCGATCAAACCACCTTCAAGCAATCGAACCCGCCAAGACTTCAATCGATTGAGACACCTTCGATCGATCAAGCCCGCCTTGACAATATCCTCATCTGACTTTCCAAGCATCCTAGCGGAGCTAAGAGTGGGACCTACTAGGCTCTTTATTGTTGGCTCACACTAGTTGTTAATTCGCATGACCAAACTCTTTGATCAGCAAACTAACCAACTAATCAGTTAACGTTTACTCTACTATAAAATGATAACTGAACTCCATCGTAAAAGAACATATCCAAAGCGATAACTAGGCTTGTATCTTGTACTAATGTCCCTCTACCTTCAGCGTTCGTAATCATATTCAGGTAGTCAGATAAACGGTTACTATCAACCTGAATCATGATTACTTTTTGTATTCCTTGATTCCCATTCAGCTCTCATGATTACCGAACATGTTGATAACTGCTTATCAACAAGACTGCAGTTCTCAGTAATCAACTTGGTGATATTCTCAAGGGAATGCTTACTCTTTATCAGAGAGTAGATTCTATCTTGACAATATATGTTCACAACCCTATGAACATGACATACCCAAGATACCCAGGTGTTGATCTTCTATAGACCTCACTGATTGGTAATTCAAAGCAGCCATATCCACAGTCTGTGTTCATAATCGTCTCAAGATTGAGAACACGTACCTTATACAAGTTATGAGTTCTTATCGACTATTTGACAGTCTTGAGTGTCAATAGGAAAGCTCAGGTCCGTCAATGCACTATAAGCACTAGCATATTAACTAAGAGTTATACTCTAGTGATTGAGATTAATCACTCCATCCAATGGTAGTTAATCATGCTACAGTGTAAGCTTGAGGAGATATCCAGTCTCATCATCCACTGTGAAAAGCTCTAAGTATTAAAGAATAATAATTCGTATCTCACTTGTTTGTATCTCATACACACACAAATTACTTACTAGGATACTTAAGGATTAACAATCATCTCATGAAAGAAACATACACAATGAAATGTAAAGCTGATATCCATATATTAAAATGTCAATGTCTCATACATAAAGCAATGGTTTTAGGGCACAAACTCGACAATTACAACATCACGAATTTGTTCTAAGGTTCCAAGTTAAAAATAGATTAAAAGTCATAAAATCCTTATTACAACATTTTTATTTCAAAACTACAAGGTAAACATGTTGAGTCGCCTTCTAATTGAACTCCCAATACCCCATGATCACTTCTTTGATTCCTCACCGGCATTAACACTTACAATGGTTATTTAAATAACCACACATATTTTGATTCATTTAAGCTAACGCTTAGTGATAAATCAACGATGCACATGAATGATAAACATGCTTGTATTCACATCTCTACAATTCATACTAGTCTCCGGAGTCTCATGTGTACGGTCCACACTCCTGGTCCGGGACTCCTCGCCAATAAGTTCACGCGACTAGGTAAGATCCATGATTCTTTTCTTCAAACGTGCAACCTTATGCCTATAACGGCTCCACAACAATGGCTTGGTACATGCACTCTTTTGACCCAAATAGCAACTAAACATGCTCAAATACATTTCACCATGCTTTCGACATAAATCAAACATTTTACCGTACAATTGGGCCTACTTATCAATATAATCGCCCAATATGAACTAAACAACATATAGCTATGAATTGAACATGCTTTTCGTGCAAAACATGAATACACGTCAAGGAATCATTCCAAAACACATAATTGAATCACTCACCTCTGATTAACACTCCTAAATCATGTTCTAAGGAAAATTCGAGCACAAGGAATATGTAGAAGTTCATCTAATACGAATCCTATGGATCAAAAGTTCGATTAACAACTTTCTATGAAAATTCTCAAAAATGAGTTTTCATAAAACTTATCCAAACAAGACCTAATGGATATCAAAACGTAGCTCTTATCTTGAGGGATCCAAAAATATAATTTTAGTTGAAAACCAACGGATGAACAATCATCGTTTGGTGACGTGAAGATCAAAGCTCCAAAATCCCCCTTTTGGCCTCTCTTGAATTTAGGTTAGAAAACTTTACAACTGAAAATATCTCACCTCTTTCTATATATAGGGAGGACTCTAAAAAATTACGGTTAACTCCCCACGAGTTCTCAAAACTTCTAATTATTCTCTGAAACGTCTTATACGTCTAATCATTGCTTCACTAGTGAAACTATAAATTATAAAAGTTTTCGTCTAAGTTTAGTTTGGTTGCTAAAATGCAGTTCCACATGATTTTAAGAAATTACTAATTAGCCTACCAATTATGTAGCATGCTAATTCGTCCTTACAAGGATACTACAATTAACGACAGGAACATATTATAAACCAGATAATAATACAGATAGTGAAATACACTGGTAAACATTTATTTTCAGATAACATTTAAGGAATTCCAAAATGAATGTCTCAATCTCGGAGAGACTTCACAACAACAAAACATTTCTTCACACAGTCTCAAAGGGTTCTCTTACACAAACACCCAATTCAACTCATGAGTCACAACTCACTCACACATGAGTCATAATAGACATCACATCACATTATCATACATGATAAATATAATGAACTTGTCACACCCAAACCCGCCCGAAGCGGATTAGGACTGTGTAACAAAGGTTAACCACTGTATATCATCAATTATTAATGTTGTTTTGTAAGAAATAATCCATTAAGTACATAGTAAAAATATTTACAATTGAACAGCCATATCCAGTCGACTGGAAATGCAAGATACAGAGAGCTGATTTTTGAGAAGTGGATTTCCGGTCGACTAACTAGGTCCAGTTGACTAAGTTTTTAGAGGTCCGGTCGACTAAACATTGGTTCGGTTGACTAAAAATGCAAATTACTGAGAGCTTAAACCAAAGAAAGGGTGGTCTAGTTGACTAAACGCCTGATCAGTCTACTGGTTTGCACCGGCAGAACACTCTGCAGCACTTCGACAAGCCTTTCTAAGCAAATTTTGAAACTCAACACTTAAATCAAACCACTCCCAGACGTCATTACAATATCATAAGCTTAATTTTACATTCATTTAGTTACATAATGAGTCTTGAGTCATAATTTATATAGACCACAAGATTATAGATCCTACGAATTAAACACATTCCGAGAGTTTAATTTTACAAGTTCCACTTCAAACTAAGATACATATGCTTCTAAAATTCCCAAAACCACATAGTATACTTATAAGATTATGAGCAACTCATCTCAGTCTTAATTCACCCATCCCAACACACACGTCACCTCTTTTCCGTGCCTTGCTCTGAACCTACAGTGGTTGTTATGTACCACAACAAAAATAGGAAAATGGTTTTCATAAGCATTTTGCTTAGTGAATTAACTAACGTGCTTAAATGACATGAGCATGTATAATGCAGCAATTTTAAGCACATAAGCATACGTAATGGCAGAATAATTGGGTTAATGGTTCACTCAGACCCTATGACCTTTCCCTTGGCCCCGCGGTCACTTCTATTCCTTGGACTATCGTTCTAAAATAGTTTCTTCTCCTTCTCCTCCCTTATTTCACCACAATGAAGCATTACTCCCAAATATTCATTGACCACTTAAACACATAGGGACATAACCATATAAGCATTCTAATTTCTCACGTAATTAACATACAGTGGCCAATTCTAACATAAATTAAGCTATCAATTCCAAAATTGATAATCTCTAGCTAACAATTGAAGCATATAATAGAAACCACATCAAAGCTTAAGTTAGAAAACTCACCTTAGCTGAATTCTACACAAATTAAGCCAATAAATACAGAATTTCACCAAATCTTAGCTCTATTATCTCTTTGGAGTAAATCCTACAAGAATTCGACAACCGTGTGTCACCGATTAGCGTAAGCTACCAAAATTACAATGATTAAAACATTAATTAAAGGTATAGAAATGATCGTCTCACCTTCACGAGTCCGAATACGACTTCGGTTAGTGAATTGGACAAACAGCGGCGATGGCACGACGTATAAATGGCGTCGGCAACTCTCGTCTTCTCTTTCTCCGAGCTCTCTCTCTTGTTTTTGTTTAATTTCTGTAAATGTGAGAGTTATCTCACTCTCCCTTGACACATACATACGCCCATGCAACTTACATGAGGTGTCAAACCCTCATTTTCCTTTCTTTGCATTTACACCCCCCAAAGTTTCTTAAGTTCAATAATGAGATCCCCCAAACATTCCATTAACTACCCAATTATCTAAATAGGTGTTTGTTTAAGTTCCATATGGGTCCCACACGTGGTCCCAATATTTTGTGAAGTTGCTGTCGTGCCAACTAATTATGAATCTTTTTAGTTATAACCTTATATGAGTACCCAAACTGGTATTAAAAGCTAACATATTAAATAATATAATATGAAAACATTTAAACACGTATATCAAATTAATCAAATAAAAATGCATCTAATCATTTAAATGCACTTTATTTTATCCGGCCCTTTACTGGGTCTCACTTCATTACCTGTCCCACCTCCCTGGGGACTTTTCAACTGTGTTCTTCACTGAACACTTTCCATGGGTGAGTCCTAAGCCTCCCCTTAATCCATAATATACACTAATTATATTAATTAATGCATATTTAAATACAAATTACCCCTTTTTCCCGGGTACGAGTGTTACATTTCTCTCTACCTAAAAGGAAGTTTGGTCCCCAAACTCATTCTTAACTCAAGTGTCGAACAAGTATGGGTACGTTGCTCGAATTTCATCCTTTCGCTCCCAAGTAGCTTCTTCAACCTAATGGCTACGCCATTGAACAATTACAAGTGGAATCACCTTGGTTCTCAATACTTGATCTTTTCTATCAAGAATTTGCACTAGGTGCTCCACATAGGTTATATCCTCCCGAATCTTTAATGGCTCCGGAATGATAACATGTTTTGAATCTGATACATAACGACAAAGCATCGACACGTGAAACAAATCATGAAGATTCACCAATTCTTGTGGCAATTCGAACCGATAAGCTAACGGTCCAACTCGATTTAAAATCAAATGCGGTCCAACATATCTCGGGCTGAGTTTACCTCGCTTACCAAATCGTGCTATGCCTTTTGAAGGCAACACTTTCAGAAACACATACTCACCTACCTCGAACTCTAACGGTCTTCTACCCGTATCCGCATAACTTTTATAATGACTCTGAGCCATTTGTAACCGCTGTTTAATCAATCGAATTTTGTCGGTAGTAATTTGAACTATCTTTGGTCCCAATAGCTGTTTCTCACCAACTCCTATCCAACAAATAGGCTATCTACATTTTTTTTTTCATACAATGCCTCATAAGGCACCATACCAATAGAAGTTTGAAAGCTGTTATTGTAAGAAAATTCAATTAATGGTAGATGAGTTTTCCAATCAGCTTGGAAATCCATAACATATACCCTTAACATATCTTCTAAAATCTGAATTACCCTCTCGGATTGACCGTTGCTCTTGGGATGAAAAGTAGTGCTAAAATGTAAAGTTGTCCCCGAAGCACTTTGTAAGCTATCTCAAAATCTTGACACAAACTGAGTGTCACGATCAGACACTATTGAAAGTGGTTCCCCATGAAGTCTAACAATCTCTCTGATACAAATTTCTACAAGTTTCAACAGATCCTTGGTCATAATTGGCAGGAAATAGGCTGACTTAGTCAACCGATCAACAATGACCCAAATACTATCATTTGACTCTATATATCTTGGAAATCCCGATACGAAAATCCATCGTAATATGCTCCTACTTCTACTCCGGTATCTCTAGAGGTTGTAATTCTCCTCCAGGTCGTTGATGTTCCATCTTCACCTTTTGACATGTCATACATTTGGTAACAAATTCTGCTATTTCTCGCTTTATACCACTCCACCAATAAATCTCTTGTAAGTCTTTGTACATTTTGGTACTACTTGGATGTATTGAATATCTGGTGCTGTGAGCTTCTTCCATAACTTGATTTCTCAAATCTCCAACTTTTGGCACACATAAACGGTTAATATATCTCAAAACTCCATCTTGGAATCTAAACTCTGGCCTTTTTCCCTCAGGTAGTTCATCCATAATCTTCTCAAAATCTAGATCTAAGAGCTATTTTGACTTTATCTCACCAATCAGACTCTGCTGTGCAACAATTGTAGCCATCAATCCACCTTCAATTTTAGAAATCACTTCAAGTTTCAATTGTTCAAATTCTTTTACCAACTTTTCCTGTTCTGTTAAGGTATAAGCTAAGTTTTTTGGCAACTTTCGATTCAAAGCATCGGCGACCATATTCGCTTTTCCCTGGGTGATATTGAATCCTTAAATTGTAATCTTTTATAAGTTCCAACCATCTTCTTTGTCGTATGTTAAGGTCTCTCTGAGTGAATAAATATTTCAGACTTTTGTGGTTTGTAAAAATTTCACAAGTTTCCCTGTATAAATAATGCCTCCAAATTTTCAAGGCAAAGATCATTGCCGCTAACTCTAAGTCATGTGTTGGGTAGTTTTTCTTGTGAGGTCTCAATTACCTTAAAGCATAAGCTATTACTTTGTCATCTTGTGTTAAAACACATCCCAAGCCTTGGTGAGAAGCATCATTGTAAATTCTAAAATTTTCGGTACTTGTTGGAATTACAAGTATTGGTGCCATTGTCAACTTCTTCTTCAATTCCAAGAAACATTCAGCACATTTGTTGTTCCATTCGAACAATACATCTTTTCTCATCAGCTTTGTCATTGGAGTCGTAATTCTAGAAAATCTTTAAAAAATCTTCTATAATATCTAGCCAACCCCAAAAAACTTCAAAATTCTGACACATTTGTCGGATTTGACCAATTTATAGCGGCTTCAATCTTCTATGGGTCCATAAAAATGCCCTCTTTAGAGATCACATGCCCTAAGAATGTGACTTGTTATCCAAAACTCACTTTTCTTCAATTTCCCAAATAACTATTTTTCTCAAAGTCACTGGAAAACTAATCTCAAGTGTCACTCGTGCTCCTCCAGAATCTTGGTATAAATGAGAATATCATCGATGAAAACTATAACAAACTCATCCAAATATGATTTAAACACACGGTTCATTAAATCCATGAAGGCAGCTGGCGCATTAGTAGCCCCAAATGGCATCACGAGGAATTCATAGTGTCCACATCGGGTCCTAAAGTTTGTCTTCTCTATGTCCTCGACTTTAACTTTTAGCTAGTGGTACCCTGACCTCAAGTCAATCTTTGAAAATACCTGAGCCCTTGAAGTTGATCGAATAGATCATCGATACGTGAAAACAGATATTTGTTCTTGATTGTTACTTTGTTGATATCCCGGTAGTCAATGCACATCCGCATTGTACCATCCTTCTTCTTCATAAATAATACTGGTGCACCCCACGGAGATATACTAGGTCAAATGAAACCCTTGTCTAGTAACTCTTGTAACTGAATCTTTAACTCTTTCAGTTCAACTAGTGCCATACGATACGGTGATCGTGAAATAGGTTGCGTTCCCAGCATAACATCAATACCAAACTCAATCTCTCGCTCAATCAACACGCTAGGCAACTCCTCCGGAAGCACATTTGAAAAGTCTCTAGCTACTGGGATATCTTCAAGTTTTAAGTCAGAACCTCTAGTGTCAAGTTTACTACATGAGAACCCTCGACAATCCTTTTTTAATAGACGACAAGCTTTAATAGCCAACACAATATACGACAGTGATACAACACCCTTGCCTTGGAAATAAAATACATCTTGATTCAGAATACGGAATACTACCCCTTTATTGTTACAATCGATATTCGCATGATTAGCCGCTAACCAATTCATACCCAATATTACATTAAAATGCTGAATAATTAATGGTACTAAATCCACGGTTAAACCTTTACCATTTATATTTATCTCATAGTTCCTAAACAACCCTGATCTAAGCAACGGAGCCCCCAATGGTATTGCAATCGATAAATCATAAGCTGGAAACTCTAATGGTTTATCTACATGTTTAGCAAAGTGATGTGATATGAACGAGTACGCGGATCCCGAATCTATGAGTACATTTGCTAGGTGTAAGAAAATGGGAACTATACCTGAAACAACAGTGTCGGTTGAGGCTGTCTCTTCTGGCCTGAGCTGAAATGATCTTGCCTCTCGCTGGTCCCTCCTTGGAGGTTGAGTAGTCCTCGGTATGATAGCGTTGGCCGCAGATGATCCAGAACCTGAAGCTCCTTGGCATCTAGTAGCACAATCTTTAGCCTGATGTCCCAACTCCTTGTAGGTAAAGCATCGACCTTTCATATCTATGTTCTGATTTGGGCAATTTCTTGCCATGTGTCCCGATTGTCGGTAAATGTTATAAGTGACCGAGTTTGGAAGTTGATTGCATCGTCCCTAATAAATCTTCGGACAAGTTTGACACCTCGGCTTATTTCCACTGGTACCACTGCCACTACTAGCTGATGACCCTCCTGGACTCTGCCTCTTTGCACTCCCCTGACCACTGAACTGGCTCTATCCAGCCCTCTTGTTTTGTTGATTTGGTGGTAGTTGCATAGTTGAAGTATACCCGAGATCTCTTTCAGCAATAGAGGCAATATCCAGTGCCTTAGCATAGGTCTCTAGACGGAATACAGTCATTCGCCCTCGAATGTCACCTTAGAGTCCCGCCACAAACTTCCTTACCTTCACTTTCTCAATCGTTACGATATCCACGGCAAACCTTGCTAAACTCGTAAATTGTGTCGAATATTCTCGAACTGTCTCCGCCCCTTGTACCAACTCCATAAACTCTTGAGCTTTTTGATCCCCAAATGATTCTAAAAAGTATTTTTCGTTAAATATCTCAAGAAATTGATCCCAAGTAGTCGGTTGACCTGGGTCCCACTTGGTACGCCACCAATACTGTTGATAAGTAGGGGTATTTGTAAAATACAATTGTGCTAAAATAAAGAAATACATCGATTAAGTCTACAACTCCCTGTTTTATCTGCGATTTATATTACAACGCCATCTTTTATACAATATGATTAATCTATGAGAAGTTGTGTTGTTTTAGCTATTATTTATGCAAATCACTGTTTTGCTGTGTGAAGAAATGAATAGCAGGATAAAAGGGAATGCTTGATTATAAGGAAGACAATTCAAATATGAAAAGTGAAGTTCAAGCGATCGAAGATCCCTCGAGCGATCGAGGTTTCGATCGATCGAAGGAAGTTCAATCGCTCTAGAATCCCAAAAGTTTAATCGATCGAACATGGCTTTTATCAGAACTTACGCGCACGTAGCAGAGACATAGTTTTTAGCCCTAGTTTTAGGTTTTAGTATAAATATACGTTTTGTTTACATCCCTATGGACGTCCACTTTGTTTTTCTTTAGTTTATAGAGAGATAGAGAGATTGGTTCTTGTTTTGTGTAGGTTTATCAAGGTTTGATATTGGTTTTGGCTTGGATTCTCATTAATTAATCAAAGTTCTTCGTCCCAGGTTTTAATACATTAGTTAATTTAAATTATGCTTTAGTAAGCTCGTAGTATAATCTGTTAGAATCATAGTTTCGCTTGTTCGTAGTGATTAAACCATAGTTTTTCGTAGTTTTCATGTTTAAATCACAACCAAACGCAAACTTAATAAATTTTCACGTTAAAAATAGATCTATGACACTCCAGACCATGTCTGAGTAGTCTTAGGGTTGGGAGATCATGATGAAACAGTGATCTCCAACCTCTGCCATGCAGCAGTTTAAAACATGCGTTCGATCGATCGGACCAGCGATACAGTCAAGCGATCTAAGACATTTCGATCGATTGAGAGATGATGATGTACGATCCATCAAAAGCGCGTCGATCGATCAAAACCTCAGATTCTTGAGAACCTCCTATGCAGTATTTCTAGACTTTCTGTTTTTGAGATTTGTTATCAAACTGTCCCCAAATGCTCAATTTGTCAAAATAGTTTCTGAACTTTAAGCCTTAAGGCATTTTTCTTCAATAACTTTTGCAAACCACTTTGAATGCTAACACCATTCAGAGTGCGAGTCTTAACTATTGTTTTAAATCGCTTTCTTGTATTTTGAATCAACTATGATGATATAGTCCCGGTCATGAAAGGGCTATGGATTCTTTATTTTAAGAGAAATACGGAATACTGTAGAAGATGTACTCCATTGAGCTTTAATGTAACTGCATGGTAGATGGTTAGGTCACTGTGGATTCGTGTGATCCCAACGTTCCCCTTTTATTAAGAAACACCGTTTTTAAATATTGCTTTAGTTAATTAATCAATTCATAGTTAATTCAATTGCTTTATTTTTAGTAGTAGTTAATTTGTGGAACTTCGTGTTCTACATCTTGCTTAAATGTTGAATTTTCATTTTCTTTTAGAGTTTAATCTAATTAATTAGTTTACAACCTTCCCTGTGGGATCATCCTAGTCTTAACCAGAATACTACTTGCACGTCTACCTACACTTAGGTATAGCACACAAGCGCACACAAAATAATTTTCGTGTCAACTGTGTCCCATCCTTCAGTGTATCAGCCGCAAACAACACTTTTTGTTCCTCTGTACATGGTAATACCCTAAAAATTTTATCCATATTAGAAATTCAGAAGTTTGCTTTCATTGGGTCGGCTTCCTCACGAAATATTGTTGGCTTTTTCTTATGAAATTTTAAAATAGTAACAACTGCTTCCCTTGGATTCGGATTCGGTTGTACCGGTCTTTCTTCGACCTCCCGTGTCTTTGCCACTCGGACTAACCCTTTAGTAGCCCTTTCAACTCATTCCATTCGATTTGAGGTGTCACCTCTAGACATAATGCTTGGCACCCACATTACACACGCATTACTTTAAATAATCACATGGCATGCTAATCACCATTAAAAAGCATGCTAAGTAAACATGTATGCATGTTCATGTAGCTACGTGTCGTTGTGTGCGCACTACGCATCGTTCATCTCTCGTCCCTAAAGGCTCTAACCTACGACTTTGATACCAAATATTGTCACGCTGCAACCTGCCCCAAGCAGATTAGGACCGTGTAACAAAGGATTAACCACCCTAAATCATCAATTATTAATGTTGTTTTGTAAGAAATATTCCATCAAGTACATAGTAAAAATATTTACAATTGAATAGCTAGATCTAGTCGACTGATCGGGGACCCAGTCGACTGGAAATGCAAGATACAAAGATCTGATTTCTGATAAGTGGCTTTCCGGTCGACTGAGTTTAATTTTAGAGGTCCGATCGACTGAACATGGGTTCGGTCGACTGAAAATGAAAATTGCCGAGAGCATAAACCAAAGAAAGGGTGGTCCAGTCGACTGAACGCCCGATCAGTCGATTGGTTCGCACCAGCAGAACATTCTGCAACACTTCAATTAGCCTTTCTAAGCAAATTTTGAAACTCAACACTTAAATCAAACCATTCCCAGACCTCATTACAATATCATAAGCTTAATTTGACATTCACTTAGTTACAAAAATGAGTTTTGAGTCATAATATATGTAGACCACAAGATTATAGATCCTATGAATTAAATACATTCCAAGAGTTTAATTGTACAAGTTCCACTTCAAACTAAGATACATATGCTTCTAAAAATTCCTAAAACCACATATTATACTTATAAGATTATGAACAACTCATCTTAGTCTTAATTCACCCATCCCAACGCACACGTCACCTCTTTTTTGTGCCTTGCTCTAAACCTATAGTGGTTGTTATGTACCACAACAGAAATAGAAAAATAGTTTTCATAAGCATTTCGCTTAGGAAATTAACTAACGTGCTTAAAGGACATGGGTATGTATAATGCAGCAATTTTAAGCACATAAGCATACGTAATCGCTGAATAATTGGGCTCACTCAGACCCGATGACCTTTCCCTTGGCTCTGCGGTCACTTCTACTCCTTGGACTACCGTTCCAAAACTGTTTCTTCTCTTTCTCCTCCCTTATTTCATCACAATGAATTATTACTCCCAAATAGTCATTGACCACTTAAAACACACAGGCACATAACCATATAAGCATGCCGATTTCTCACGCAATTAACATGCAATGGTTAATTCTAACATAAAATTCCAAAATTGATAATCTCTAGCTAACAATTGAAGCATATAACACAAACCACATCAAAGCTTAAGTTAAAAAACTCATCTTAGCTGAATTCTATCCAAATTAAGCCAAGAAATGCATAATTTTACCAAATCTTAGCTCTATTCTCTCTCAGGAGTAAATCCTACAAGAATTCAGCAACCGCGTGTCACCGACTAGCGTAAGCTACCAAAATTATGAGAATTAAAACATAAATTAAAGGTATAAAAAATGATCCTCTCACCTCCACGAGTCCGAATACGACATCAGGTTGCGAATTAGATGAACAGGGGCGACGGTACGACGTATAAACTGCGTCGGCAACTCTCGTCTTCTCTTTCTCCTAGTTATATCTCTTGTTTTTGTTTAATTTCTATAAATGTGAGAGTTCTCTCACTCTTCCTTGACACATACACACATCCATGCAACTTACATGAGGTGTCAAACCCTTATTTCCCTCTCTTGCATTTACACTCCCCAAAGTTTCTTAAGTTCAATTATGAGATCCCCCAAACATTTCATTAACTACCCAATTATCAAAAATGTGTTTGTCTAAGTCTCGTATGGGTCTCACACGTGGTCCCAATATTTTGTGAAGTTACAATCGCGCCTACTAATTATCAATCTTATCAGGTATACCCTTATATGAGTACCCAAACTGGTATTAAAAGCTAACAGATTAAACAATATAATGTGAAAATATTTAAACAATGATATAAAATTAATCAAATAAAAATGCATCTAGTCATTTAATTGTACTTTATTTTATACAGCCTTTCACTAGGTCCCACTTCATTACCTGTCCTACCTCACTGTAGACTTTTCAACTGTGTTCTTCACTGAACACTTGGGTGAGTCCTAAGTATCTCCTTAATCCATGATATACACTTATTAATTAATTAATGAATAGTGAAATACTAATTACCCCTTTTTCCCAGGTACGGGTGTTATAGAACAGCTATAAAACCGTACACGCGTGTTATACTATATGAGTTTCTCTCTCTCTCTCTCTCTCTCTCTCTAAAACTAATGTACTCTCTCTCAACTGAAATGGGTTTGAGGCTTTAAGCCTTCATTTGACCTCCTCTTTCCTCATATATATATATATATGTATCTCACACACACACACACATACACACACACTATTGGGTTTGTGCCCTCAAACCATTGCTCTATGTATAAAACATTGATATTTTAATATATGGATATCAGCTTTACTTCATTGTGTATGTTTCTTTCATGAGATGATTGTTAATCCTTAGGTATCATAGTAAGTAATTCGTGTGTGTATGAGATACAAACAAGCGAGATAGGAATTACTATTCTTTGATACTTAGAATTTGTCACAGTGGATGATGAAACTAGATATCTCATCAGGTTTACACCGTAGCATGATTAACTACCATTGGATGAAGTGATGAATCTCAATCACTAGAGTATGTCTTTTAGTTAATATGCTAGTGTTATAGTGCATTGACAGACCTGAGCTTTCTATTGACACTTAAGGCTATCAACAGTCGATAGGAATTCATAACTTGTATAAGGTACGTGTTCTAAATCTTGAGACGATTATGAACATAAATTGTGGATGTGGCTGCTTTGAATTACTAATCAGTGAGGTCTTAAAGATCAACTCTTGGGTATCTTGGGTATATCATGTTCACAGGGTTGTGATCATATATTGTCAAGATAGAATCTACCCTCTGATATAGAGTAAGCATTCCCTTGAGAATGTCACCAAGTTGATTACTAAGAACTGTAGTCTTGTTGATAAGTAGTTATCAACATATTTGGTAATCATGAGTGGTGAATGGGACTCAAGGAATGCAAGAAGTAATCATGATTTAGGTTGACAGTAACTGTGGATACCGCAGTTTTTCTTATTATCCACAACTTTTCTTATTTAAAATCTTTTTCCAATTTCAAATTCAAAACAAATGAGTCGCCACTTAATTTTTAAAAGGAAAATTAAGAAACCATTTCAAAAGGAGACTGATCTTTTGCGAAACCAAAGATTTGACTAGGTCCGGGGATTATGGAATGAAAAGGGAAGGAGCCCAATGGACTAAAACACCCCTTTTCATCCTATCTCGCGATAGGCCTCTACTTAACATCCTTTTAATCCAATTATTAATCTAAGTATGCCCTCAACTTAATACATAGATATAAAGTATACATTACACAAGCATGTCGAAATGGTGTAAAATTGCCAATTTACAAAATATCGTTCAAAAACCATATAATTCAAGTAGCAAGCAATATGATATGCAAAATAGGGAACTAGAGAACTTACCCGGGATCCGGCCGCGAATATTTAAACGTGCAAATGCATGCAAATAGATAAAACCTAGAAAAAGAGTCTCTAATCCATATATACAAGTAAAGCAAAACCTAATTCTAAGGTGTCGCGCATGGAGTCGAAAATCAATGAAATCAACAAATGGAATAAACTAGAGAAGAGATGAGAAATTGTACCTCAAATGCGCTACAAAACAAGTATTAGTCCACATGCTTCACATAATAATATGATATTAAACAATCAATCCTAATCCTCTAGCTTAGATCTGACAAGCATGAAATTCAATTTTATCCAATAGCTAGTTCTAATCATAAGCATTAATGTACATGAATGAATGAATGTGAACAAGAATAAAACATGGATTTATTCACTAATTTGGATCACTTAACCTCTGGATTTAAGCTAAATTATCATTATTCAAAACATGATTTGAGTCCCAAGACATTAGGGAACCATTTGAGTTGAAATAAATAAGATTAGACAAAAACAGTAGCAGTTTTTTATGAATTACAGAGAGCAGACCAGATCTTAAAAAATAAAAATAAAATACGTCCAACGGTTGGATCTTAATGATTTTTGGATATGTTATGCCTCTGTGAGTCTAGTTTCTAACCCAAAAAGAAACTGGAGGTTTCAACAGTTAGATCTCCGGGAATACGGAAATTACTAGACCTCACTCAGGATTTTACAACTCTCTGTCCAGAGATCTTGTATGATTTTTTAAAAATAGCAAACAAATCTGAATTGCTTCATTATTTTTAGGGAACCTTCATAACACATTAAGGTTCATAGAAAAAAATATTTTGGGTCACAAATACTTTATTAGGGTTCTGATTTACTAATTTCAAAAACATGTTGCTGTTCTGAAACTATTCTGAAATTCTGGACAGATTGTGGTTGTCTCACAAAACTCATGATCAAACCACTCAAAACATGAAATCTTTTTAAAACAAAAATCACAGTGGTGGATCTTTGTGTTATGAACACTTTCCCGTTGGTTTCATTCAAATCCAACGGTCTGATTTCAAATTAAAAATCCTTGATCAAAAACAGTTTGTGAACTCACTGTTTTCATTTTGCTAGTCCAACTTTGTTGGTTAACCTCAACTATTAAAACATGAAGTTGGGACTAAACCAAACTACTTCTTCTACCATTTGATGGTCCTTGAAGACTAAAAACACTTTATACTTATGGATTTTGATGAAGTATGAATGAACTTCTCAAAATTCCAAACAATGAACTCAAACTTTATAGACCAAAGCTTGAATTCAACTTATTACTTCTACCATTTGATGGTCATTAGAGGCTAGAGACACACTTACATGTAGGTTTTAGATGAAGTATGAGGAACTTCTCAAATCCTAAGGAAAGGATTAGCCTAAGCCATAGAGATGGGCTTAAACCAAAATACTTCTCCTACCATTTGATGGTCATTGGAGACTAATGATACACACAAGTAGATTTTAAATGAAGTATGAAGAACTCCTCAAACCTAAGAAAAAGATTAGCTTAAGCCATGGAGATGGACTTAAACCAGGCTACTTCTCCTACCATTTGATGGTCATTGGAGACTAATAACACTTGAACTCATGGGTTTCAATGAAGTATGAAGGACTTCATAAAACCTCAATGTAATGATCTCAAACTATGGATGAAGTTTGGACTCATTAACTCAATATACTAGAAATAAACCTCAATCCCCTCATGAATCATGAGTTTATAAGGACATTGAAGGACTCTAAACACATGGATTTAAGTAAGACATTGAAAGTCTTATAAATCCAATGAGATAAACATAATCAAAAGAAAATGACCAAGGCTTTTCTTCAAAATTTTATTAAGCTTTAACCATTGAACTATTTTGATCCAAACTAATGACATAAAAGCTCAATCACAATATATGTGGTGTGTGATGATATGAGGTGAGAAGAGAGGTTTTGAAAATGTGCAAAAGATCCTAAGTATCTATATATTGTGATTGAGCTACTAAATACACTAATTAGTTTAGAGTTTTACCTCTAATGATCCTCAACTTCTTGGTTGCTTTAAGGCCTTCCAAATGGTGATTAAGCTCCTCCTTTGCTCTTTCTTCCAACAAACCTCTCTAATACTCTCTTGATTTTGGGTGAGAATCAATATAGGAATCCCAACATTCTAATGTTCTACCCTTTTTTTTTTCCAAACAAAGGGATATACACTCTCTATTTATAGGCAATCATTAGGGGGCATTTTGGAAAATTCACAGCCAAAACCCTAATTCCCGCCGCCACTTTTCGGGATGTGAACCGACCTACTTTTGGAAAACTGTCACAAAAACGTGGTACTCAGAGAAACGTAGCAGCACTCACTGAGAGCCGTTGCGGCACTCGCTGAGTGCCGCAGCGGCATTCACTGACTGCCGTTCGTGCACCCTGACTGCCGTTGCACTGCTCATTTCATGTCATTTAAGTAAATGTCGTTTAATTTATGTATTTACTTAAGACATTAAATGTAATTAAGGAAATACCCCTCATTTGGATTCAATAAAAATATCTAAAAAATCAAAATCCTTAAGGAAAAAAAGTCAACTCTCCCTCCGAAGGCAAAATATCAATTTTCTGCACAATTCTCTTTAAAAGCCTTTCGATTTCACCATGATTCCTTTCATTTAAAAATTCTTAAAAATCATTTCTAGCATAAGGGAGACCCAATGAACAATTACCGGGACTTTTCATCTTGAAATTCGAAAATTTTATGATTGACTCCCTTTTGACCCGTTGACTTTTCACTGGGTCAACTGTTGACTTTGTTTTTCGGGGTTCATGCTGAATTTCTCTCCTTTTTCTTTTATTTTTAAATTGAAAGAGCTTTCGGAAGAGTTTAAGTCATCTTTGGAAGTCCTAAATTAGTCGGACACTTGTCATCATTGGATCTTAGAGGTTGTACTCCCCTTAATTCGACGTATGGTCAAAATTGGGGTGTCTACAGTAACAGTTGTCCGACTACCTGAATATGATTACGAATGTTGAAGGTAGAGGGACATTAGCACACGATACAAGTCTAGTTATCGCTTCGGATTTGTTCTTTTGCGTTGGAATTCAGTTATCATTTTATAGTGGAGTAAATGTTAACTGACCAGTTGGTTAATTTGTTGATCAAAGAGTTTGGTCATGGGAATTAACAGCTGGTCTGAGGCAATAATAAAGAACCTAGGAGGTCCCACTCTTAGCTCCGCTAGGAAGCTTGGAAAGGTAGAAGAGGAACTTGTCAAGACATGTTCGACTGATCAAACGAGTCTTGATCGATTGAAGTCTTGACATGTTCGATTGATCGAAGATCGTTGAATCTATCGAAGCCACTTTGATATCTTGAAAGTTAGGTTGGTTATGGGAATTTATAAATAGGGCAGCTACGTCTAGAAATTAGAGTTCGACATTTTATTATACTAGAAGCTGCAGAAATTGTTTTAGTATTCTGAAACCTTATTTATCCTCTCTATTAGGGTTCCCACCAACCCTAGCCTCTCCGGGAGCATCCGTAGGAGTTATAAGAGTGAAGACCATCTAGTGGAGGCTACTGGAAGTCAGAGATTTCAGAATTGGGTTCTAGATCGTAAGGTATAATTCTTGTTCCCTTTCTTGTATGCATCTATAGAGTTAAAAAGTAGTAGATCCGGGCTACTAATAAGTTTTTGTAACTTAATCTTTCCGCTGAGCATTTAAAATAATTTTCAAACTTATTTTTCCTTCAATTGGTACCAGAGCCATGCTTGGTTGGATCTATAGATGCCTTTTGGAACACTAGTTTTGATTTGCATGTTGATTTTAGAATTATTTTTTGAAACTGCATCTTCACAGATCTGTTTCTGCAGCGCATCAGAATACAAATCTGTGATTGCATTGGATGCATGGTGGGTTTGATTGATCGAAGTAAGTTCGATCGATTAAAATATTTTGTTCTCAAGCGATCGAACTGGTTTCGATTTATCGATTGAATGGGGTTCGATCGATCGAGATTGATTCTCTGTCCAAGTGTTCTATTCATAGTTTTAAAAGGGTTTTAAAATTTTTTACTTTAATTTTATATTATTCTGTAAAATTTTCAAATCATTCTGTGAAACTGAAAGTTCAATCGATTGAACTATGTTCAATCAATTGAAGGTTCGTTCGATCGAACCTTTATCGATCGATTATAGTGTGACAGAGAACTAAGATGTTGTTTTAAGTTCTAAATCAGTATATAAAGAGTTTATGTATTGTGTGAATCAATTAGGGGTTCCAATAGTTACATATATTTGTTATATATGTGTGGATGTGTGTATGACTAACCCTTTTGCAGCAAGATTAGTTCGCTATCTCCCATGACACCAACTTCTGTTTTAAATTTTGTATTTAAATATTTGAGATTGGTGAATGTTGGTATAATTATTGGTTTGGTTTAAGGCATATGTAAAGGGCGTTGCGACTTCAATTCTATGAATGGGAAAGTCGCCCCGGTTTCCCTAGCCTTTTATTTTATTATTGTTTTATATTTCTAGATAAATTGTAAGATTCAAAAGAAGCATAGGACCAATGCAATAGTATTAGAAAATCAATGAAGATGGAGGAGCAAGCTGTTGTCCATGAAGATGGAGCTGGAGGCGGCCAAACCAAGAGGAGATTCTATGAAGATAGAGCCATAGGAAATAGACACATATGAATGCCTTTATTTCATTTTAGTTTTTTGTTTTTTATATGCTTCTTTGTGATTGGAATATTTAATATGTTGTTACTACATGCATAATAAAAACAAGTTTTCTAAAATAAAATTCAAAAACCATTTTAACTCATTAGTAGACATTGGATGTCTATGGGCAATGAGAAACTTTTTCTAAAAAGCAAAATCCTTATTTACCAAATCTAGTATGACAGGGTCTTATAAATAACATCCACAATCTTCCATTAACGGTTCACTGTAAGATGAGTAGTGCATTCTGTGTCACCTCACCAAGGGGTAGTCATTCCATACGGAGGGTACACTACTCATTGGTTACTAGATGTGAACTTGCTATGGATATGATCAATCAGACATGTTAGAGGGTGACCACCACACGGAGGCACTACTTGAGGCGATTGTATAACACCCACATTTGTGTTATGTCAATTGCATTACATTGTCATGCATGATAATGTGATGTGGCGTGTCTTATGACACATGTTTGGGTGAGTTTTGACTCACGAGTTGATTTGGGTATCTGTGTTAGAGAACCCTTTGAAACTGTGGTGATTGAGAATTTCTTGTTGTGACGTCTCTCCGAGTATGAGACGGTCACTGTGGAACACTTTAAATGTTTATCTAAAAATAAATGTTTACCTGTGTATTGCAATATCTGTATTATTTTCTGGCTTAGAATATATTTCTGTTGTTAGATTTAGTATCCTGGTGAGAACGAATGAACACGCTATTAATTTGGTAGGCTAATTAGTAACTTCGGAAATGTCATATAGAAATTCGCGTTTTAGCGACCAAACGAAACTTAGTCGAAAACTTTTATAATTTCGAAGTTTCACTCGTAAAGCTATGAATAAGCTGTATAAAAAGTTTCAGAGACAAATTAGGAGTTTGGAAACTCATGGGGGAGGTAAACGTAATTCCCGAGAGTTTTGCCTATATATAGATAGAGATGGTTGAGATGTTTTTCATAAGTCTTAACCTAAATTCAAGAAAGGAGGCCATAGGGAGATTTTGGGAGCTTAGAGCTTTGCGACGCCAAACGACGACCTTCTGTCAGTTTGTTTTCTCCTAGATTTCATATTCGAACTCCTCGAGGTAAGAGCTTCGTTTTGATATATGTTAGGGCTTGTTTGGCCAAGTTTTCCGAAAAGTTATTTCCTAGAATTTTTCATAAAAGTTGATAAACGGAATTTTGATTCATAGGAATTGTACTAGACGAACTTCTGCACATTCTTTGTGCACGGGTTTTCTTTGGATCATAGTTTAAGAGCATAAATCGGAGGTGAGTGATTCAACTATGTTTTTAGAATGGTTTCTTGACATGTATTCATGTTTTGTGTGAATAGCATGTATTAATTCTTAGAGATATATTGTGTAGTTCATATTGGGCATTTATATTGATAAGTAGGCTCAATAGCACGATGAAATGTTTTGATTTCCGTGAGCATGGTGATATGTATTTGAGCATGTTAAGTTGCTTATTTTGGTCAGAAGGAGCACGTGGTCACCGTGCCATTTTGTGGAGCCAATATAGGCATTAAGGTCGCACGATTGAAGAGAAGAATCGTGGGTCTTACCCTTTCGCGTGGACTTATTGGCGAGGAGTCGCGGATTGGGAGTATGGACGGGCACGTGAGTCTCCGGCGACTAGTATGAATTGTAGAGATGTGAATGCGGACATGTTTATCATTCATGTGCATATGTTGTTTTATTCACTAAGCGTTAGCTTAAACAAATCGAATATGTGTGGTTATTCAAATAACCATTTCAGGTGTAAATGCTGGCGAGGAATCGCAGAAGTGAGCACGTGGGGTGGGAGTTCTTTTATAAGGCAATTTGAACGCCAATCTTGTAGTTTTGGGACAATAGGAATGTTGTAATAAGAATTCTTATGGTTTTTAGTTATGTTTAACTTAGTATGTTAGAACAAATCTAAAATGTTGTAATAGTTAGTAACATGTTGTAACGGTGCTTTGATAATATGTTAATACAGTTAGGATTGTTTTTGGTGTACTTTTGGAAGTGTGTGTTTGATCCCCATTTGAATTCAAAAGCTTTTAACTTAGAAAACTCTGCAGAATGAGAAGCTGCCATAAATCAGTCGACTGGTTGAGAAAACAGTCGACTGGAGCCTCTGTTTTCAGCAACTCTCTGCATTGTTTCATAGAGGATCAGTCGACTGGGTCCCCGACACAATCGACTGGATCATGTTTTTAATTCAGATATTTTTGTTCAGGTTGGACTTCAGTCGACCGGACCGTATCAGTCGACTGAAAATTTGAAGCCCTAGTCGACTGGGTGTAGAAAGCAGTCGACTGGATGGTGTTTTAAAACCCAACTTTCTGCTGGACCAGGATCAGTCGACTGGACGAATAGTTTTCAAAATGACTTGTTTATTCCGCTGCGTGTGTTCTTCAAACTAATTTTTGGGAACGTTAATGAATTGGTTTAGCCTCGGTGGCGTGCCACGGGCTCCAGTTCCGCTATTGTGGGACCGGGCTGTGACAGATTGTGATTGGATCCTAGTTAATGGTACACACAAGCTAAGCTATGGATAAGGGATCCCACATGGGGCATTATTCAAAAACTTAGAGATCAAATAGGTTCGGGAGTCATAGCTTGTTTTGAAAGAGTTGCATAGCAGACAAGTCATGACTAATTGAAGGATCGAATATTGACCACCACACGGAGGCTTCATTATTTCGTTTCGATATTCCGGCGACTTTGTTTTAAAATAAGAATTTTAAGGATTCTTTTATTTCAAACTGTCAAATTTTGATATCCATTTTTATTTTGTCTTTTGATTTTTTCAGTAAATCATAATGTCTGGATCTGCATTTAGTCCACTTGCCACTATACTCACTCAGAACAAGTTAACTGGAAATAATTACACTGAATGGAAACGAAACCTTGACATCGTATTAATTGCAGAGGATCACATATATGTCCTCACCACCCCATGCCTTGAAGAACCCCCTGCAAATACTACGACTGCTGCTAGACGCGAGTTTGACAAGTAGAAGCAGTTGAATGGCATGGCTCGTTGTTAAATATTGACCTCTATGGCTAATGTGTTGCAACACCAATACCAGTCGAATGATTCTGCCAGTGCCATTATCAAATCCCTAAAAGAGATGTTTGGGGATCATTGTAACGCCCTGCCTTGAAAAGCACGGAGGTTATGGTGAATCACTATTAAACTCGTTTGCAGAAAAAAAAATTTAAACTTTTAAAACCTTTAAAAGTACAACTCATTTTGATTTATTTTAAAAAAATCATAACAAACATTTTGAACAAAACAATATTTTTCCCAAGAAGGGTCCTTTATATAGTACCTAAGAAAAATATAAAAGTTGGAAAAAAAAATCAAGTTTTTAAAAAAAAGTTTTCTATTCTTTAAGCAGTGTACCTTTCGACTGGTCAAAGGTACCCTGTGCAGGATCCTTCTACCATTTTACAAAATTCATTAAGTCCTTTAAGCATAACCATGAAAGGTACTTCTTCAAAACAATTCCCATTATTTGTAAACATATAAAATGCGTCTCTAGGGATCCATTAAGTCCCAAAAATCAAATATCTAACATGAATCCACAAAATAATTTCAATGAATTCAACCAAGTCTCATAAACATTGCTATTCAAATATGATAAACATGAGTTCCATAATATATCAACTCTTCAACATAAATACCCAAATGATTGAAATCACAAGTCCAAAGTTATTACAAGTAGTTTTGAAAGTTTGATATTTAAATAAGCCAACAGATGCTCGAAATGAACTTCAACAAGTTCCCAATCCTTACATAGCTCCTAATATGAATCGAGTGTACAACTACGACTCCACAGAAAACAATTCACGCCTTTTGAAAATAAATACTCAAGATTTTTCTTATCGAACTGAAATAAAATAAAATTAGAAACTTTTGGACCATTACATTTTCTACTAAACTCCACACATGGAATCTTCAACCGTCGACTTCGCAAGTCACCAAATCCGGGCCTTGCCCTCCACAATCTATCCTGAAACAAAATGGGTACATAGGTCCCTGAGCACGACGGCCCAGTAGAAACATATAGCTAACACATCCCCATGCATTACATGCGTGAATGCAATGCTATGAAAAATCATGCAATCTCGCCCGTAGGCCTTTTTCATGAATTTTCAACACTCTCACTCTTATGCAGTACCCGGACTATGGGCCGCTTCATATGGGGGAGTCTTATCCACCTCATATTGGCCTTTAGCATACGAACTCCAAGGTTTGCAAGACCTGGATTCGAGTTCCTAGGGGATCCATCTCACATTCACACCCACAGCCGGGATTATCTAAACTTCAAATCAAAATTTCCTCCCATAGAGGTTTTTCCTTGGAAGTCCCACACATGGAGAATCTTCCCTTTTGAAAACTCGAAAGTCCCACACATGGAGAATCTTCCCTTATTAAAATAGAAAGCCCCACACATGGAGGTCTTTCTCCCAAAATCATTTTCGTGCCATTTTCGTGCAATGTTCATGTCTATGAATGAAAATGACATTTATCCATGTTATGTCTATGAATGGCACAGAATGACATTCAATGTAATAATATGAAGCAATAATTCACATGATTTATAAATCCTAACATGCTTTTCATTTCTTTACAATTGAAGTCATATACATACTTCCAACTAGAAATTAAGCATATAAGGCTCAATTTAAACACATAAGGTACAAATAAGTACATAGAACACTTCAAACACATAACCACATAGAGCACCTAAAGCATGTAATCCTTGCAAGGCATGTAAAGCATTTAGTGGTAGCTGAAACTTTAAAAATTCTTAGAAAATCATATATTGTAAATTTGAACATTCCGTCCGCGTAGCCCCATGTAAAACATGATTCTGCACAACTTTCGTGTTTTGAGTTTTTCTCGATTCGGCACCGATTTGTCAGAAAAATAAAATTTCAGTAGCAGTTTTCATGTTTATGAAACTTAGAAGTAAAAGTTTATAAGTTTTAAGATAGAGTCAAAACATGTTTTCTAACAACCATTAACATGCAAGAACATATAAAAACTCATAGGAATACTTCAATCCAAAACCCCCAAATTGTAAGAAATTTAGGTTTTGAAATTAAACATGTAAAACACAAAATCATCAAGTAGTCTTCTAGGAATACCCTAGTTTACACATAATACATGTTTGGTGAAAGTTATATGAGACTACCTCAAGTTTGGAGAAATCATTCTCGAGAAAATTTTGGGGGAAATGCAAAATAAATGCTTCCCTACGTGCTCCTCGTCGAGGGGATCGAAAAACTCTAAAGAAGTATGCTCCAGAAATGAAAAGAACTAGATGATACCCAAGGTTAAAGCTTGTAAGAAAGCTTTGAAACCCCAAAAATGGTGAATCTTCTTGGAGAAGATGAAGTGAGGAGAGAGAAAGTGATAGTTGAAATGAAAATATATCACTAGCAACTTCTATTTATATTAAGTGACTTGGTACAACTCTCAAAGCATGATGTACACCTCACTGAAACTGATATAAAACTTAAACCGTATTAGATATGAAAATTCTAAAAACACAGAAGTGAATTATATTGCCAAACCAACTTCCGAGTCTAAAATCCAGAAAATGAAATTTCTGATCAAGACTTGCATCTCAGGTAAAAATTACCAAAATACCACCGAGTCCGAAACTCGTCAAAATTTCACACGAAGTCTAAAATACCATTTTAACATGAATGAACATATCAGAAATCACTAAATGAATACAGAAATTAAGGTAAGGGTTATTACAATCTACCCCCCTTAAAAGAATTTCGTCCGCGAAATTCAGCAAGACCAAATGACAAAGTGGTAACGTCAAACTTCAATCAACAAATGTAGTAACCGTTCAAAACACGAACGAGTAATTCCATTCTCATATGCCAATGCAAAATGCTCATCACTATTCAAAACAGTTTACACCAACAGTATGCAGCACAAGTAACACTCTCTAACTGTGTAATATCTTCTAATAGACAACTTCCTCGATATTTCAATACACGAAGATGACTCCCAAAACATACAAAGTCAGAAATGACATTCATCAACTATTAACACCTTTGTACCATAAACATATCCGAGAAAAGAATATCTGAAACTGGTGAAACTACCTGTCGCTTCCCTTTACCACAATACTCAAAAGAATTTAGTCGTAGTACGCCCTTATAATAAGCCAAAAATCTCCAGTTACTAGGCACTTCCTCATTACTGTAATCTTATTCTCATGCCATAGGCAACCATTTATACTGAATAACCTTATCAATCTTGCTATCGAAATAAT
This sequence comes from Hydrangea macrophylla, assembly GCA_033977485.1. Lineage (NCBI taxonomy): Eukaryota > Viridiplantae > Streptophyta > Magnoliopsida > Cornales > Hydrangeaceae > Hydrangea > Hydrangea macrophylla. The sequence goes on along the minus strand of CM066992.1, from coordinate 50,593,641 downwards.
CCTCATTTTTTTTCAATTTATGTTTTTCTCACCATAATAATGTTAACTTCCGATGTAGTCAAAACTCTCATAAATCTATAAACTCCTTAAGCATCTCAGATAGAATCCATTCATATTGCTTCAAAATACGATGTCCGCATCACTCATCCATCTCCCAAACATGAACCTAATTACAAACAAGAAATCATTCTTGAGTTACAAAATGACACACACCATTATGAACCATAACTGCAATATTCTCGATAATTTTCTGAGACATCATACGCTTAATATATATCTGAATTCATCATAGAAGTCTCCCAACAAAATTTCACAAACAACATTATGTTAAAGAAGAAAGAATACCGACCATCCGCTATAAAACCCAACTGACACAATCGATTGCTCAAAATTCGGATTTGTAGTCCGCAAATCTTTCCAATCATTTTCTTAATTTCATATCTCTTATCAAGTGGATTGTTAAAACCAAAGAGTCCAAATCATATATCCATCACTAGTCATAGGTCCCACATGACCTTTGGCACCTCAAAACAAAATGACTTCCAAGTCCAACCTATGGAAGATCCTTCTTTAAATCAATCTCTTCAAAATTTCTCACAGATGTATACATCTATCAAAACAAAATCAACCTTTCCAACAATCGGCAAATCAAACTTCTAATCATACAAGGGCCATAAAATAATTCTAAGCCTTTTCAAAGTCAACCGTCAAATTCTGAAAAACATTCTAACCTTAACGGTTTCAATGAGTGCTACCCGAATGATTTCATAACCACAAATCAACACTCTATCCGAACTCTCAAAGGGTTCAAAAGTACTTTCATCTCTAATTGCTCATTCAACTTATTTCCATGATCATTCTCTAAAACTTACCATTCACATGCACATCCTTTTAAAAAAAAAAAAAAAAAAACCTCAAATTACCAAAGATTCTCACAATTACAAGTCGACTTCCTACCCTTCAGAACTTCAATCTCAATTCTCAAAGGTTTCACACGTACATATTTGAATTACAACAAATCGCAACAACCTTCAAAACTTTCAAATATCCTTCTAATCTGTCCTGAACTCCTCCAATTTCTCAAGTTTCAAAATATATCCAATGTACAAAAGCTCACTCGACACTATATCCTCGAACAAACAAAAGGTCTCCTATCGTCCGTTTTTAAATTCCTTTTCAAAGCAATTCAATTACAATGTAAAAGATTATATCCAAAATTTTGGTGCATGCAAACCCAAATCTCACTATAAACGCCTAAGCATTGTCCTTACCAATTACTTTAAGATTTGAACTGAACCTCAAGGGTCCCAATGTATGATTTCATTCCCTCTTCTACCATGTCCTCGATTACTCTTCCACTAAATCTCCAAACCTCCTAATAATCGAATCGCAGTTCCTTTAAAGAATAAGAATTCCCATAGTAGATTGAAAGTTGAGAGATTCCTCAACATCCCGAATAATAATAAGTGGAGTGAAAGTTGAGAGATTCCTCAACATCCCGAATAATATATAGAGTGAAAGTTGAGAGATTCCTCAACATCCCGAATAATAATATATAGAGTGAAAGTTGAGAGATTCCTCAACATCCCAAATAATAACATGCAGATTAGCTGGTGATCCAAGAATACTGATATTGTATTTTGATGCTTAACAACCCGATATAATACAAGATGACGTAATTTATTGTGTCAACCCAGAATACCTTGTAACAAGTCCCTAAATCCAATGAATTCCAATACCACAAAAGGGTGTTTCGAAAAAAAAAAAAAATCCTTAGAAAATGTCTCAAATCTTTTTTTCAGTGCCAAATCCAACAACTCTTCTCTTACCTTAAGAAGATCTCCCTCAAAGTTTAACTAATCATATCCAACTTGCTACTAATCATTTCTCTTCCATCATTTACAACAAATACATACTCGGTATACTCCTTAATTTCATACCCTCCTCCAATCCTCAAATCTTTCCTCGCTGAATTCATATTCATCGTCAAGCACCTTGCTCAACTCCAATCTGTATGTCCTATATTCATCTCAAATCAACAAGTTATATTTTTATCCACCTATAATATTCCACAACTCCAACTTGATGACAAGATCCTCAAACTTGTCTCACACAATACTAATTCATTCTACATGAATGAACCTGGAGGTTACACATTATATTTTACCACACAATTCTCTTTAATAGTCAGTTCCACCCATCTCCCTTTGAATCTTAAAAGATCAAAGTCCTTGATACAACAACCATGAGCCAAAGTCCCAATGGTCTCACACTAATCCTCAATACACACTTTAAAGTGATACTAATCAGGGTCTGTAAACACGCATCAAATTAAACAGAAGTGCTTCCTAAACTTTCTACTCTCAATCACGTTATTTATACAAATCTTCTTTATTCCTTCTTCCCAATTTTTGTGTTGATAAACTGTCTCATCCTCGAAGGTAAAATTCTCACCCCAACATCACCACTCATCTATTCCAATCCTCTATCACAAATATCGATCTCAAGACCCCAAGTTTAACGATACACGTGAGATTCTCAAAACAAGTTAGTACCACTATAACCATGTGTCGCAAGATTATGAAAAAATAAATTCTCAAGTGATATAATTCTCTAATCTAGTGATTAAGAATCCTCAATCTCAAGATCCATCCCAATATCGAAGAAATCCTCATTATACACTGTAGTTGTGCGCCGCAAGATAACAACATGTTCAGCTCGACTGAACCAGTTAACCAAATGAAATGAAATTTCAAAGTAAAATGTCCAAAGAAAAAGCCAATCAAAAAAAAAAAAAAAATATCACATTCCTTTACCAGGAAAGGATAAGGAACAATGATCAATACAACAACATTGAGTGGAAAAAAAATCACGCGAATCGACAAAATAGAGATTACCGTATCAAGAAGGTATTCGTAATCAAAATCAATGAAAAGAACTAGTTGATCAAATGAAAGAATCCTCATATGACAGATGGTATGATTCTTTTACACATCAAGTCAAACCAATCGAACGACATAATCGACTCTCAAAAGAGTGATCTCAATACTCTATAAACGACAACAAGGAGGAACATCTGAAGACAAGGTTGAATATAACTCACTACCAGATGAGGCAATATCTCAGAGTGATTAGATATGAGTTGTCACTACTAAAAATAAAGTCATCCTTAATGTGGTCTAAGGTTTGAAAGAATCCTTAAGCAACATTAAAAATTTACTCATGTATAACATAGTGGAAACAAATCTCATGTTCAAATAATAAAGCGTGTAACACATAAACAATTAAGCATGTGAACACATAACACTCAAATTCCAAATGAAATGCATGAACTCATAACCCAGCGTCCCTAAGTATTCGACCCGGTTAAGCTTTGATACCAACTATAACGCCCTGCCTTGAAAAGCACGGAGGTTATGGTGAATCACTATTAAACTCGTTTGCAGAAAAAAAATTTAAACTTTTAAAACCTTTAAAAGTACAACTCATTTTGATTTATTTAAAAAAAATCATAACAAACATTTTGAACAAAACAATATTTTTCCCAAGAAGGGTCCTTTATATAGTACCTAAGAAAAATATAAAAGTTGGAAAAAAAAAATCAAGTTTTTAAAAAAATGTTTTCTATTCTTTAAGCAGTGTACCTTTCGACTGGTCAAAGGTACCCTGTGCAGGATCCTTCTACCATTTTACAAAATTCATTAAGTCCTTTAAGCATAACCATGAAAGGTACTTCTTCAAAACAATTCCCATTATTTGTAAACATATAAAATGCGTCTCTAGGGATCCATTAAGTCCCAAAAATCAAATATCTAACATGAATCCACAAAATAATTTCAATGAATTCAACCAAGTCTCATAAACATTGCTATTCAAATATGATAAACATGAGTTCCATAATATATCAACTCTTCAACATAAATACCCAAATGATTGAAATCACAAGTCCAAAGTTATTACAAGTAGTTTTGAAAGTTTGATATTTAAATAAGCCAACAGATGCTCGAAATGAACTTCAACAAGTTCCCAATCCTTACATAGCTCCTAATATGAATCGAGTGTACAACTACGACTCCACAGAAAACAATTCACGCCTTTTGAAAATAAATACTCAAGATTTTTCTTATCGAACTGAAATAAAATAAAATTAGAAACTTTTGGACCATTACATTTTCTACTAAACTCCACACATGGAATCTTCAACCGTCGACTTCGCAAGTCACCAAATCCGGGCCTTGCCCTCCACAATCTATCCTGAAACAAAATGGGTACATAGGTCCCTGAGCACGACGGCCCAGTAGAAACATATAGCTAACACATCCCCATGCATTACATGCATGAATGCAATGCTATGAAAAATCATGCAATCTCGCCCGTAGGCCTTTTTCATGAATTTTCAACACTCTCACTCTTATGCAGTACCCGGACTATGGGCCGCTTCATATGGGGGAGTCTTATCCACCTCATATTGGCCTTTAGCATACGAACTCCAAGGTTTGCAAGACCTGGATTCGAGTTCCTAGGGGATCCATCTCACATTCACACCCACAGCCGGGATTATCTAAACTTCAAATCAAAATTTCCTCCCATAGAGGTTTTTCCTTGGAAGTCCCACACATGGAGAATCTTCCCTTTTGAAAACTCGAAAGTCCCACACATGGAGAATCTTCCCTTATTAAAATAGAAAGCCTCACACATGGAGGTCTTTCTCCCAAAATCATTTTCGTGCCATTTTCGTGCAATGTTCATGTCTATGAATGAAAATGACATTTATCCATGTTATGTCTATGAATGGCACAGAATGACATTCAATGTAATAATATGAAGCAATAATTCACATGATTTATAAATCCTAACATGCTTTTCATTTCTTTACAATTGAAGTCATATACATACTTCCAACTAGAAATTAAGCATATAAGGCTCAATTTAAACACATAAGGTACAAATAAGTACATAGAACACTTCAAACACATAACCACATAGAGCACCTAAAGCATGTAATCCTTGCAAGGCATGTAAAGCATTTAGTGGTAGCTGAAACTTTAAAAATTCTTAGAAAATCATATATTGTAAATTTGAACATTCCGTCCGCGTAGCCCCATGTAAAACATGATTCTGCACAACTTTCGTGTTTTGAGTTTTTCTCGATTCGGCACCGATTTGTCAGAAAAATAAAATTTCAGTAGCAGTTTTCATGTTTATGAAACTTAGAAGTAAAAGTTTATAAGTTTTAAGATAGAGTCAAAACATGTTTTCTAACAACCATTAACATGCAAGAACATATAAAAACTCATAGGAATACTTCAATCCAAAACCCCCAAATTGTAAGAAATTTAGGTTTTGAAATTAAACATGTAAAACACAAAATCATCAAGTAGTCTTCTAGGAATACCCTAGTTTACACATAATACATGTTTGGTGAAAGTTATATGAGACTACCTCAAGTTTGGAGAAATCATTCTCGAGAAAATTTTGGGGGAAATGCAAAATAAATGCTTCCCTATGTGCTCCTCGTCGAGGGGATCGAAAAACTCTAAAGAAGTATGCTCCAGAAATGAAAAGAACTAGATGATACCCAAGGTTAAAGCTTGTAAGAAAGCTTTGAAACCCCAAAAATGGTGAATCTTCTTGGAGAAGATGAAGTGAGGAGAGAGAAAGTGATAGTTGAAATGAAAATATATCACTAGCAACTTCTATTTATATTAAGTGACTTGGTACAACTCTCAAAGCATGATGTACACCTCACTGAAACTGATATAAAACTTAAACCGTATTAGATATGAAAATTCTAAAAACACAGAAGTGAATTATATTGCCAAACCAACTTCCGAGTCTAAAATCCAGAAAATGAAATTTCTGATCAAGACTTGCATCTCAGGTAAAAATTACCAAAATACCCCCGAGTCCGAAACTCGTCAAAATTTCACACGAAGTCTAAAATACCATTTTAACATGAATGAACATATCAGAAATCACTAAATGAATACAGAAATTAAGGTAAGGGTTATTACAATCATGGCATACCTGCTAGACATATTGCTATGCAGAAGATAATGAGTGCGAAGATGTCGGAAGGGACTCTAGTCAAAGAACATATTTTTAAAATGATTGGATATTTGAATGAACTGGAGACCCTAGGTGCCAACATCGACGCACAAACCTCAGTTTATATGATGCTCAATTCGCTGTCGCCATCATTCATTTAATTTAAACTTAACTATAATATGAATCAAATGAATTTTTTCAATGAGTGAATTAATGAGTTCTTTACTAGCAGCAGAAGGGGTGATCGAACCTGGGGGAAACATTCTTTCTTCTTCCCGATCTGCACTGAAAGGTAAGAAAGGGAAGAAGAAGCCTGGCACTGGTGGTCTAAGTATTGGACCGGTCCCTAAGATTGCAAAATCCAAGGGTAAGGGGAAGGTGGGTGGACAAGGCAAAAGAAAGTGTTTCCAATGTGGTGAGAAGGGCCACTGGAAGAGGAACTGTCCAGAATTCTTAGCTACAGAGTTCAAGGTATGATTGAATCACATGTGATTGAAGTAAGTTTTATAACAGATACTTCAAACACTTGGTGCATTGATTCTGGTACGACTAACCATATCTGTAATTCATTGTAGGGGTTCAGATCAACCAAGAAATGCAGTGATGGGGAGATCATGCTAACTCTGGGTTCTAGTGCTCCACGGTTACTATAGGAGTAGTAGTTTTAGAATTTTTGGACAATAAGACAATGCTTTTATTAGATGTACTTTACGTCCATTTAATAATATGTAATTTAATTTCACTTTTAAATTTTTTGAACAAAGGTTATTCTTTTCATTTTGGAATTGAAGTTGTGATCAAAAGAAATGGTTCTTTTGTGTGTTTTGGTGTGAAATCAAATAGTTTGTATGTGATTGTTCCTAACATTTCTAAAGACTCTTGCATGAAACTTAATAACTCAGTAGTAATTATACCATCTAAAAGAAAGGAACTTTCCACTAATCCAGCAAGGCTTTGGCATATGAGTCTTGGCCATATAAATCTAAATAGGATTAGCAGACTAGTCAAAGAAGGGGTCTTAGGTGATTTGGTTCTCGAACCAATGGATGTTTGTGAGTCTTGTTTGAAGGGTAAGATGACCAAAAGGCCCTTTCCAGCAAAGGGTAATAGGACCAATGCGTTGTTGGAATTAGTTCATACTGATGTGTATGGACTAATAAATATTAGAGCAAGGGGTGGTTCTGAGTATTTCATTACATTTACTGATGACCACTCTAGGTATGGATATGTGTACCTAATGCAGCACAAGTCTGAAGCCTTTGAAAAGTTCAAAGAGTTTAGGGCTGAAGTGGAGAAGCAATTGGGCATACATATCAAGGCCATTCGATTTGATCGAGGTGGCGAGTACCTCTCTAATGAGTTTATTGATTACCTCGTACATAATGGGATTCTATCATAGTTGACTGCACCTAGTACGCCTCAGTAGAACGGTGTAGCGAAGAGGAGAATTTGGACTCTTTTAGACATGATTAGGTTAATGATGAGTTATTCAGAGTTGCTATTATTCCTTTGGGGTTATGCTTTGGAAACTGCTACATCTATACTAAATCTACTACCAAGCAAATCTATTCCCAGGACACCACGAGAGATGTGGATTGGCTGCAAGCCTTCTTTGCAACATCTCCGGATATGAGGGTGTCCAGCACATGTGTTGAAAGGAAAGATGAGCAAGTTGGATTCTAGATCGAAAGTATATTATGTTGTAGGGTATCCAAAGGGTACTTATGGATGGTACTTTTATGATCCAAGAGAACAGAAAGTGTTTGTTAGTACAAATGCTATTTTCTTGGAGGATGATTATATCATGAACCATAAACCTAAGGGAAAGATAGATCTTAGAGAGATAGAAGGAGAGCCCTCAGTCCTACCCATAGTTGATAATGATGTAAGACAAGAAAATACCACTTCTTCACCCATTTTCGCACTGGTAATTCGTCGTAGTGGGAGGATGGTCAGCCAGGCTGACAGCTACATGTTCATAGGAGAAATTTTTGAAACTGTCTCCATAGAATCTGAATCTGATCCTACCACGTATGAAGAGGTAATGGCTGATGTAGACTCAGCTCATTGGGTTAAAGCTATGAAAACTGAATTGGAATCTATGGGTTCTAATCAGGTCTAAGATCTTATAGAACTTCCAGCCAATATTAAACCCATTGGCTCTAAGTAGGTCTATAAGAGGAAAAGAGGATCTGATGGAAAGGTTGAGACCTTTAAGGCAAGGCTTGAAGTGAAAGATTATACTCAAAGGGAGGGCATTGACTATGAGGAAACTTCTCATCAGTAGCCATTCTCAAGTCCATCAGGATACTCTTATCCATTACTGCATCCCTAGATTATGAGATCTGGCAGATGGACGTCAAGACTGCATTCTTGAATGGCAATTTTGAGGAGGACATCTATATGCAGCAACCAGAAGGGTTCATAGCTGGTGGAAAAGGTAACTTGGTATGTAAGTTGCAAAAGTCCATTTATGGGCTTAAGAAGGCATTCAAGAGTTGGAACATACATTTTGAGCAAGCGATCAAATTGTTTGGTTTCATACAGAATCTGGATAAACCTTGTGTATACAAGAAGTGTGAAGGGAAAGTGGTGGCTTTTCTTGTTCTTTGTGTTGATGTTAGTCTACTCATTGGGAATGATGTAGCGGCGTTGTCAACGGTTAAGGTTTGGCTGGCTAGTACTTTCAATATGAAGGATCTACAAGAGGCGAGCTATATTCTTAGGATAAAGCTCTTTCGGGATCGTAAGTGAAAGATAATGGGATTATCTCAAGCTGGTTATATCGATAAGGTGCTAACTAGGTTTTCTATAGATAATTCGTAGAAAGGTTTATTACATTTCAAACATGGTTTAGCATTCTCCAAGGACCATTGTCCTAAGACACAGGAAGAGAAGAATCGCATGGCAGGAGTTCCCTATGCCTCGGCAAAGGGAAGTCTCATATATGCAATGTTATGCACTAGACCAGATATCTGTTTTGCCTTTGGCATGGTTAGCAGGTACCAATCGAATCCAAGTTCAGAGCACTGGACAGCCGTTAAGCACATTTTTAATTACTTGAGAAGGACTAAAGAATACATGCTTATATATGGCGGTGATGAGTTAATTCCAGTGGGATACACTGACTCGGACTTTATGTCAGATAAAGATTCAAGGAAGTAGAGGTCCGGACATCTCTTTACCTTGGGAGGTGGTGCTATTAGTTGGAGGAGCATAAAGCACAAATGCATTGCAGACTCAACTACAGAAGTTGAGTATGTGGCTGCATGTGAAGCCACAAAGGAATCTGTTTGGCTCAAGAAGTTCCTTATGGAACTTGGGGTGGTACTAGCGTCGCTGTCACCTATTACACTATACTGTGATAATAATGGGGCAGTGGCTTAGTCCAAGGAGCCAAGAAACCACAGAAAGGGAAAGCACGTAGAGCGGAAATATCATCTAATCTGAGATATAGTTCAACGTGAAGATGTGACTGTCAGCAAGATTGCCACCTCTGACAATCTTGCAGATCCGTTTACAAAGGCCTTACCACAGAAGGTCTTTGATCGTCATCTAGATTGTTTAGGTCTTAGATGTAGTCCTGAATGGTTGTGAGTGCAAGTGGGAGTTTGTTAGGTTTGTGCCCTCAAACAATTGCTCTATGTATGAGGAAATGACATTTTAATATATGGATATCAGCTTTACATTTTATTGTGTTTGTTTCTTTCATGAGATGAATGTTAATCCTTAAGTATCATAGTAAGTAATGATGGAAAAACCGGTTTAAAATAAAAGTTTAAACGCGTAGCGGAAAAGTCAATATAAAAATTATTGGTAGCTCAGGAACTACTACCTGTCAATTCCATAGATGCGTACTAACAAGAGGGAGAGGAAATATACCTCAGGTCTTGAACCCAATTCTGAAAACTTAATTTTCCTTGATTGTGCAGCAACTTCCACTAGGTTGTCTTCACTTTTATGACTCCTGCGGATGCCTACCGGAAGGAATAGGGTTGGTGGGAACCGTAATAGGGAGGATAGGGAAGGTTTAGGGAAACCTAAATAGTTTTTGCAGCTTCTACGTATTAAAATGACGATTAAAAACATTCAGTACGCAGCTGCCCTATTTATAGATTGCCAGAACCGACCTAACTTTCGAGCGATCGAAGTGTATTCGATCGATCGAACCTTCGATCGATCGAACAACCCTCGAGCGATCGAACCTGCCTAGACTTCAATCGATCGAAACTCCTTCGATCGATCGAACCTGTCTTGACATGATCCTAATGTGCCCTTCCAAGCTTCCTAGCAGAGCTAAGAGTGGGACCTCCTAGGATCTTTATTGTTGGCTCAGACTAGTTTGTTAATTACCGTGACCAAACTCTTTGATCAGCAAACTAACTAACTGGTCAGTTAACATTTACTCCACTATAAAATGATAACTGAGCTCCAACGCAAAAGAACATATCCGAAGAGATAACTAGACTTGTATGTTGTACTAATGTCCCTCTACCTTCAGCATTCGTAATCATATTCAGGTAGTCGGATAACTGTTACTATCAACCTGAATCATGATTACTGTTAGCCTTAAGGTTTATTAAGGCATATTTAATTATGTTTTGATGATGTCAAATATGCTATGATAATTACATGATTCATATTGATTCATTCTTTGTGATTATCATAGTCATTTTCATGCTCATATATAATCTCATGTATCAATATTGTATCAATGTATTAACATCTTTGTGTGCATGAGATTCAATTGATGTAGATCAAGATTACAAGGAGCTCAACAAGGATCAAGCTTGAAGAATTGAAGATATTTCATCCTTGGTTGAAGTCTAGGACCATCATTGTAAGGCATCTTGATCTCACACTCTTAGGGGCTCAAACAAATGCTAAAAGTTAAAGTTTTGGAAACAAATTTTAAATGGGTCATCTTTAAATCAATGCCCCAACCAAATGGAAAATAATTAGATGTTGAATTTTATATGGTTGGAAAGGTATTTGAATCTAGTTTCCAAAACATCAAACGGATTGAAAATCCGAGTTTTGTAGAGGAAGTTATGGCCATTTTAGTGGAGATGTGTCAGTCTGCCAAACTGGGAAGGGCAATCGACTGGGCAGTCGACCGAACTGAGTAGAATGCAAACAGAACCCTCTGTAAACACATCTCAGTCGACTGCTTTAAGGGGCAGTCGACTGCTTCATGTTTCAGTCGACTGAATCGACCTGAAAAGGCATAACGGCTAGTTTTTAAAGTGGCTTTTATTTACCAAACTTGCCACCAACGGCTATAATCTTTCTTGGCCTATAAATACATGTTTTCCCACACCATTTTATGTTGATCAATCAATTGGAAAACATCTATTTAATCACACAACTCTTTGATTTCTAATCATTCACATTTGAGCCCCAAATTGTGTGAGTTATCAATTTGCTCTTGATTTCAATTGTAATTCTTGAGAGAGCAAATTGTAGTGAGCTTTTATTTGTATTATCTACTCACTAAGGAGTTATTGTGTGAGCTTCAAATTGTATTATCCACTCTAGAGAGAGAGAGTTCAATTTGTATTCAATTCAATTTGTAAAGGGTGAGGGTTAGTAACCCTTGATTGCAAAGAAGAGGTTTCTTCTTTGGGAGAGATCATAGGCTCTTGTAACGGTTTGGTGCACACCCGTAAGTGCTCCGGGAGAACGGTTTGGTCTACACCCGTAAGTAGATTGGATTAAGGAATCCTCAAGAGGTGTTCTTGAGGGGTGGACGTAGGCCGCGGGGTGCGATTGCCGAACCACTTGAAAAATTGGTTTGTTTGTATCTCTTCCCTTAACTCTTTACATTATTGCTTGTGAGTGTGTTTAATTTGCAATTAAGTTTTTAAAAGGTTAATTTCCGCTAAAACCTTATTCACCCCCCCTCTAAGGTTTCCACTTTTGGGCCAACAATTGGTATCAGAGCTTCGGCTCTTCTATTTTCAAAATATTTTGAAAATTTTGAGTTAAGATCCAATGGAAACCGACTCTTCTCACATTTATTATTGTGAGGGTCAATCGACATCAAGACCACCATGTTTTAATGGCTCAAACTATGCCTATTGGAAAAATAGAATGAGAATCTATATGATTTCTCAAGATTTTGATTTATGGCAAATTGTGGTCAAAGGGCCTCATCTACCTACAAAAATTGAAAATGGTTTTTCTATTCCAAAGATGGTAGATGAATATAATGATGCCGATAAGAAACTCATAAAAATAAATGCTATGGCAATGAATTTATTATATTGTGGATTAGACCCTAATGAGTACAATCGAATTTCCTCTTGCGAGTCCGCAAAGGAAATTTGGGATAAACTTGAGGTTGCTCATGAAGGTACTAATCAAGTTAAGAAATCAAAAATAAATCTTCTTGTTCAAACTTATGAATTGTTTAAAATGTTGCCATATGAATCTATTGGAGATATGTTTTCTCGTTTTACCATTCTTATTAATAACTTGAAAAACCTTGGTAAAGTTTATACTAATGAAGAAATGATTGAGAAAGTGCTTAGGTCTTTACCAAAGGATTGGCAACCAAAGGTCACGGCGGTTCGTGAAGCAAAGGAGCTTTCAACACTCTCCTTGGAACAACTCATGGGTTCTCTTATAACTCATGAAATGGAATTGGCCGTCTTCGAAAGTGAAGACAAGAAATTGGAAGTGAAAGAGGCCAAAAGGAGAGACGTGGCTTTAAAATCCTCAAGATCAAATAAAAAGATGAAAGATGGTGAGAGTGATGAGGATGAGGAAATGACAAAGATCACCCGAAAATTTGCAAAGTTTCTAAAGAAAGAAAAATCGGGAAAGAAGTCACCCAAGGAGGAAAAACACAAAAAGAAGACAATCAAGGCCACTAATAGTAGTTCCGAGAGCGAATCATCGGACGACGACTCAAATGGTGAAGAGATTGTCAATCTTTGTCTCATGACATTGGAAAGGGCCTCTCCTATCACCTCGGCAAATGGAGCATCCAAGAGGCACTTGGACAATGGTTAAATCTCTTACCTTAAGCCTAGTAGGAGTAGGATAGATTAATTTGTTTAGATATGCATTCTTGATTTTTTATGCATAAATCTTGTTTCATCCCCTTGTGATTTGGATATGTCTTTACATAAATCATCATGCTCTTGATATTGCTTATTTGAAAAATGATGATATGCTTTTGTTTGATTAAACATAGTTTTAAAAATGGTTAGACAAAATGATATTTTGTGAATCATTCAAATGTTTGCTGCTAAATTGTCATTTTTATGAACTGCTGAACAAAGCAGTCGACTGGTACCCCGACACAGTCGACTGAGTCAGGTGTGAGGCTTTGAAACTTTTTGATTCTGTCTTAGTCAGTCGACTGAGGCGTCGACTGGTTTTTGCATCCTTAATCCCTGCCCACTTCCGTCGACTGAGGCGTCGACTGATCCTCTGTTAGCCCCAAATTTCTGAGCCCTAATTTGTTCTTCAGTCGACTGCTCCTGCGATACAGTCGACTGTTTTGATAATTTTTGTTTATCTTTGATTTTGAGCTCTCCAACTTTATTATTGGTATCTTTTGGGAGATTATGCTCTCTTTTCATATCATTTGATATCTTTTATCATTGTACATACTTAGGGGGAGCACTTTCATGTTTCATTTGCTCACATATGGTTATATTTGTTTATTTTTTTGGTATCATTTTGGCCTTTTGATTTATATGCCTATTGTGAGGGGGAGCTTTGTGTTTTATCCCCAAACCTTTTTGATAATGTCAAAGGGGGAGAAATATGAGAAGTTTTGGAGAGAAGTATTTGGGTAGTTATCATTCATGCTCTTTAACATTTGATATCCATTATGAATGATAATATGAAAATGACCAAATGTGCTTATATTGGTATTTCCTTTTAGATTGGTTGTTTGCCATCATCAAAAAGGGGGAGATTGTTAGCCTTAAGGTTTATTAAGGCATATTTAATTATGTTTTGATGATGTCAAATATGCTATGATAATTACATGATTCATATTGATTCATTCTTTGTGATTATCATAGTCATTTTCATGCTCATATATAATCTCATGTATCAATATTGTATCAATGTATTAACATCTTTGTGTGCATGAGATTCAATTGATGTAGATCAAGATTACAAGGAGCTCAACAAGGATCAAGCTTGAAGAATTGAAGATATTTCATCCTTGGTTGAAGTCTAGGACCATCATTGTAAGGCATCTTGATCTCACACTCTTAGGGGCTCAAACAAATGCTAAAAGTTAAAGTTTTGGAAACAAATTTTAAATGGGTCATCTTTAAATCAATGCCCCAACCAAATGGAAAATAATTAGATGTTGAATTTTATATGGTTGGAAAGATATTTGAATCTAGTTTCCAAAACATCAAACGGATTGAAAATCCGAGTTTTGTAGAGGAAGTTATGGCCATTTTAGTGGAGATGTGTCAGTCTGCCAAACTGGGAAGGGCAGTCGACTGGGCAGTCGACCGAACTGAGCAGAATGCAAACAGAACCCTCTGTAAACACATCTCAGTCGACTGCTTTAAGGGGCAGTCGACTGCTTCATGTTTCAGTCGACTGAATCGACCTGAAAAGGCATAACGGCTAGTTTTTAAAGTGGCTTTTATTTACCAAACTTGCCACCAACGGCTATAATCTTTCTTGGCCTATAAATACATGTTTTCCCACACCATTTTATGTTGATCAATCAATTGGAAAACATCTATTTAATCACACAACTCTTTGATTTCTAATCATTCACATTTGAGCCCCAAATTGTGTGAGTTATCAATTTGCTCTTGATTTCAATTGTAATTCTTGAGAGAGCAAATTGTAGTGAGCTTTTATTTGTATTATCTACTCACTAAGGAGTTATTGTGTGAGCTTCAAATTGTATTATCCACTCTAGAGAGAGAGAGTTCAATTTGTATTCAATTCAATTTGTAAAGGGTGAGGGTTAGTAACCCTTGATTGCAAAGAAGAGGTTTCTTCTTTGGGAGAGATCATAGGCTCTTGTAACGGTTTGGTGCACACCCGTAAGTGCTCCGGGAGAACGGTTTGGTCTACACCCGTAAGTAGATTGGATTAAGGAATCCTCAAGAGGTGTTCTTGAGGGGTGGACGTAGGCCGCGGGGTGCGATTGCCGAACCACTTGAAAAATTGGTTTGTTTGTATCTCTTCCCTTAACTCTTTACATTATTGCTTGTGAGTGTGTTTAATTTGCAATTAAGTTTTTAAAAGGTTAATTTCCGCTAAAACCTTATTCACCCCCCCTCTAAGGTTTCCACTTTTGGGCCAACAATTACTTCTTGTATTCCTTGCGTCCCATTCACCTCTCATGATTACCAAACATGTTGATAACTCTTATCAACAAGACTACAATACTCAGTTATCGACTTGGTGACATTCTCAATGGAATGCTTACTCTGAAACGGAGGGTAGATTCTGTCTTGACAATATATGTTCACAACCCTATGAACATGACATACCCAAGATACCCAGGTGTTGATCTTCTATAGACCTCACTGATTGGTAAGTCAAAGCAACCATATCCACAGTCTGTGTTCATAATCGTTGCAAGATTGAGAACACGTACCTTATACAAGTTATGAGTTCCTATTGACTGTTTGACAGCATTAAGTGTCAATAGGAAAGCTCAGGTCCGTTAATGCACTATAAGCACTAGCATATTAACTAAGATTGACACTCTAGTGATTGAGATTAATCACTCCATCCAATGGTAGTTAATTATGCTATAGTGTATACCTGATGAGATATCCAGTCTCATCATCCACTGTGACAAGCTTTAAGCATTAAAGAATGGTAATTCATATCTCACTTGTATGTATCTCATACACACACGAATTACCTACTATATACTTAAGGATTGAAAATCATCTCATGAAAGAAACATACATAATGAAATGTAAAACTGATATCCATATATTAAAATGCTAATGTCATACATAAAGTAATGGCTTGAGGGTATAAACCCAACAAACTCCCACTTGCACTCACAACCATACAGGACTACATCTGATACCTAGACTATCTAGATGACAATCAAAGACCTTCTGTGGCAAGACCTTTGTAAACGGATCAGCAAGAATGTCGACGGTGGCAATCTTGGTGACAGTCACATCTCCACATTGAACAATATCTCGAATAAGAAGATATTTCTGATCTACGTGTTTTCCCTTTCTGTGGTTCCTTGGCTCCTTGGATTGAGCCACTGCCCCACTATTATCACAATAAAGTGTAATAGGTGACAGCGAAGCTGGTACCACCTCGAGCTCCATAAGGAACTTCTTGAGCCAAATAGCTTCCTTTACGGCTTCACAAGCAGCCACATACTCAGCTTTTGTAGTTGAGTCTGTAATGCATTTCTACTTAATTCTCCTCCAACTAACAGCACCACCTCCCAAGGTAAAGAGATGACCGGACGTCGACTTCCTCGAATCTTTATCTGACATAAAGTCTGAGTCAGTGTATTCTACTAGAATTAACTCACTACCACCGTACATAAGCATGTAATCTTTAGTCCTTCTTAAGTACTTAAGAATGTGCTTAATGACCGTCCAGTGCTCTGGACCTGGATTCGACTGATACCTGCTAATCATGCCAATGGCAAAACAGATATCTAGTCTAGTGCATAACATCGCATACATGAGACTTCCCACCACTGAGGCGTAGGGAATTCCTGACATGCGATTCCTCTTCTCCTATGTCTTAGGACACTGTTCCTTAGAGAACGTTAAAATCACGCCTGAAAGGTAACAAACCTTTCTTTGAATTATCCATTGAAAACCTAGTCAGCACCTTATCGATATAACCAGCTTGAGATAATCCCATTATCTTTCGCTTGCGATCCCGAAAGAGCTTTATCCCAAGAATATAGCTTGCCTCTCTTAGATCCTTCATATCGAATGTACTAGCTAGCCAAACCTTGACCGTTGACAATGCCGCTACATCATTCCCAATGAGTAGAATATCGTCAACGTAAAACACAAGAAAAGCCACCATTTTCCCTTCACACTTCTTGTATACACAAGGTTCATCCAGATTTTGTATGAAACCAAACGACTTGACGGCTCGGTCAAATCGGATGTTCCAACTCCTAGATGCCTGCTTAAGCCCATAAATGAACTTTTGTAACTTGCATACCAAGTTACCTTTTCGACCAGCTATGAACCCTTCTGTTTGCTACATATAGATGTCCTCCTCAAAATTACCATTCAAGAATGCAGTCTTGACGTCCATCTGCCAGATCTCATAATCTAGGCATGCAGCAATGGATAAGAGTATTCTGATGGACTTGAGCATGGCTACCGGTGAGAAGGTTTCCTCACAGTCAATGCCCTCTCTCTGAGTATAACCTTTCACTACAAGCCTAGCCTTAAAGGTCTCAAACATTCCATCAGATCCTCTTTTTCCCTTGTAGACCCACTTATAACCAATGGATTTAATATTGGCTGGAAGTTCTACAAGATCCCAGACCTGATTAGAATCTATAGATTCCAATTCAGCCTTCATAGCTTTAACCCAATGAACTGAATCAACATCAGCCATTGCCTCTTCGTATGTGGCAGGATCAGATTCAGATTCTATAGAGACAGCTTCAAAAACTTCTCCTATGAACATGTAGCTGTCAGCTTGGCTGACCATCCTCCCACTACGACAAAGTACCGGTGCAAAAATGGGTGAAGAAGTGGTGTTTTCTTGATTTACATCGTTATTAACTGCGGGTTGGACTGAGGGCTCTCCTTCTATCTCTCTAAGATCTATCCTTCCCTTAGGTTTATGGTTCATGATATAATCATCTTCCAAGAAAACAACATTTGTACAAACAAACACTTTCTGTTCTCTTGGATCATAAAAATACCATCCATAAGTACCCTTTGGATACCCTACGAAGTAACATCCTTCTGATCTAGAATCTAACTTGCTCATCTTTCCTTTCAGCACATATGCCAGACACCCCCATATCCGGAGATGTTGCAAAGAAGGCTTGCGCCCAATCCCCATCTCTCGTGGTGTCCTGGGAACAGATTTGCTTGGTACTAGATTTAGTATGTATGCAGCGGTTTCCAAAGCATAACCCGAAAGGAATAATGGCAACTCAGAATAACTCATCATCGACCTAGTCATGTCTAAAAGAGTCCGATTCCTTCTCTCCGCTACACCATTCTACTGAGGCGTACCAGGTGCAGTCAACTGTGACAAAATCCCATTCTGTACGAGGTGATCAATAAACTCATTAGAGAGGTACTCGCCACCTCGATCAGATCGAATGGCCTTGATATGTATGCCCAATTGCTTCTCCACTTCAGCCCTAAACTCTTTAAACTTTTCAAAGGCTTCAGACTTATGTTGCTTTAGGTACACATATCGATACCTAGAGTGGTCATCAGTAATGTTATGAAATACTCATAACCACCCCTTGCTCTAATATTTATTGGTCCACACACATCAGATGAACTAATTCCAACAATGCATTGGTTCTATTGCCCTTTGTAGGAAAGGGCTTTTTGGTTATCTTACCCTCTAAACAAGACTCGCAGACTTCTATTGGTTCGAGAATCAAATCGCCTAAGACCCCTTCTTTGACTAGTCTGCCAATCCTATTTAGATTAATATGGCCAAGCCTCATATGCCAACTCCTTATTAGATTAGTGGAAGGTCCCTTTCTTTTAGATGGTACAGTTACCACTGAGTTATTAAGTTCCATGCAAGAGTCTTTAGAAATATTGGGAGTAATCACATACAATCCATTTGATTTAACATCAAAACATATAAAAGAACTATTTCTTTTAATCACAACTTTAGTTCCAAATTGAAAGGAATAACCATTATTCGATAAATTAGAAACTGAAATCAAATTACGTCTCATTGAAGGGACATAAAGTACATCTGTTAAATCAAAACTTTATTGTCTAGAAATTCTTAAGCTACGACTCCTATAGCAACCGCAGAAACGGTCGCGCTAGAACCTAGAGTAAGTACGATTTCCCCATCACTGCACCTCCTGGTTGATCTGAACCCCTGCAATGAATTACAGATATAGTTAGTCACACCAAAATCAATACACTAAGTGTTTGAAGTATCCGTTATAAAACTTACTTCAATCACATGTGATTCAATCATACCTTGAACTCTTGTAGCTAAGAATTCTGGACAGTTCCTCTTCCAGTGGCCCTTGTCGCCGCATTGGAAACACTTTCCTTTACCTTGGCCACCCACCTTCCCTTTGCCCTTACTTTTTCCCTTAGATTTTGCAATCTTAGGGACCGGTCCAACACTTGAACCACCAGTGCCAGCCTTCTTCTTCCCTTTCTTTCCTTTCTGTGTAGATAGGGAAGAAGAAGCACTTTTCTCAACGTTCAAAACGTTGACCCCAGGCTTGATCACCCCTTCTGCTGCGAGTAAAGAACTCATTAATTCACTCATTGAGAAATTCATTTGATTCATATTATAATTAAGTTTGAATTGAGCAAATGAAGGCGACAGCGAATTGAGGATCATATTAACTTGGGTTTGTGCATCGATGTTGGCACCTAGGGTCTCCAGCTCGTTTAAATAACCCATCATTTTTAAAACATGTTCCTTGATTGGAGTCCCTTCCGACATCTTTGCACTCATTATCTTTTGCATGGCCACCTGTCTGGCAGGCCTGCCATGCTCCCCAAACATCTTTTTCAGGGATGTGATAATGTCACTGGCAGAATCATTCGATTGGAATTGGTGTTGCAATACGCCAGCCATTGAGGCCAGAATGTAGCAACGAGTCATTCCATTTGACTTCTTCCATTTGTTGAACTCTCGTCTGGCAGCTGCCGAAGCATTTGCCGCGGGTTCTTCAGGGCTTGGGGTGGTGATGACATATATGTGATCCTTCACAGTTAACACGATGTCAAGGTTATGTTTTCATTCAGTGTAGTTGTTTCCAGTTAACTTGTTTTGAGTGAGTATGGTGGTAAGTGGACTAAATGCAGATCCAAACATTATGATTACTGAAAATCAAATAAACAAAATAAATATGGATATCAGAATTTGACAGTTCGAAATAAAAGAATCCATAAAAAAAAACTCTTATTTTAAAACAAAGTCGCCGGAATATCAAAACGAAAGAATAAAGCCTCCGTGTGGTGGTCAATGTTCGATCTTTCGATTAATCATGACTTATCCGCTATGCAACTCTTGCACAACAAGTTATGACTCCCGAACCTTTTTGATGTCTAAGTTTCTGAATAATGCCCCGTGTGGGATCCCTTATCCATAGTTTAGCTAGTGTGTACCATTAACTAAGATACAATACATAACCGTCTCAAGTAGTACCTCTATGTGGTGGTCACCCTCTAACACGTCTGATTGATCCTATCAAAGGAAGTTCACATCTAGTAACCAATGAATAATGCACCCTCCGTATGGAATGATCACCCCTGGCAAGGTGACAGAATGCACCACTCATCTTACAGTGAACCGTCAATGGAAGATCGTGGGTGTTTATTAATAAGACCCTCTCCCACTAGATTTGGTAAATAAGGATTTTGCTTTTGAAAAAAAAATGTTTCCACACATTACCCATTAACATCCAATGTTTACTAATGTGTTGAAATAGTTTTTGAATTTTATTTTAGAAAACTTATTTTACGTGCATGCAAGTAGTAACAATGTAAAATGCCAATCACAAACCAAGCACATAAAACAAAAAACTAAAATGAAACAAAGGCATTCATATGCCTCTATCTCCCATGGCTCTATCTCCATAGAACCTCCTTCTTGGTTTGGTCGCCTCTAGCTCCATCTTCATGGACAACGGCTCGCTCCATTTCCATGGAATTTCTAATTCTAATACATTTGTCATATGCTTCTTTCAAAGCTTATAATTTATCTAGAAATAGAAAAAAATAAAATAAAATAAAAAGCTAGGAAAACCAGTGCGACTTTCCTTTTCGTAGGATTGAAGTCGCAGCGCCCTTTACATATGCCTTAAACCAAACCAATAATAAAACATAATATACACTAATCTCAAACAATTAAATACAAAATTTAAAAGTCTTGGTGCCATGGGAGATAGCGACTAAGCTTGCTGCAAAAGGGTTAGTCGTACATACATCCACGCATATATAACAATTGGAACCGCTAATTGATTCACACAATACATAAACTCTTTATATACTGAATTAGAACTTAAAATAGCATCTAACTTCACTGTCACAGTTTGATCGATCGAAGACCGTTCGATCGCTCGAACCTTCGATCGATTGAACATTGTTCAATCGCTTGAACTTTCTATTTCACAGAATGATTTGAAAAAAATTACAGAATAATTTAAAATTAAAGCATATAATTTTTAAAACATTTAAAACTGTGAAAAGAACAACCTGACAAAGAATCTGTCTCGATCGATCGAATGCTATTCGATCGATTGAACATATCCAATGTTCGATCGATTGAAACCTATTCAATCACTTGAGAATAGAGCATCTTCGATTGATCGAACCAACTTCAATCAATCGAATCTAACATGCATCCAATGCAATCACAGATTTGTATTCTGTTGCGATAACGCTACAGAAATAGATCTGTGACGATTCAGTTTCGAAAACAGTCCTAAAATCTACATGTAAATCAAAACTAGTGTTCCAAAACGCATCTATAGATCCAAACGAGCATGGCTCTGATACCAATTGATGGAAAAATTGATTTAAATTAAAAGTTTAAATGCGCAGTAGAAAAGTCAAGTTATAAAAATAATTGGTAGCCCAGGATCTACTACCCGTCAATTCCATAGATGCGTACTAACAAGAGGGAGAGCAAATATACCTCAGGTCTTGAACCCAATTCTGAAAACTTCTTTCTCCTTGATTGTGCAGCAACTTCCACTAGGTTGTCTTCACTCTTATGACTCCTGCGGATGCCTACCGAAAGGAATAGGGTTAGTGGGAACCCTAATAGGGAGGATAGGGAAGGTTTAGGGAAACCTAAATAGTTTTTGCAGCTTCTACGTATAAAAACGACAACTAAAAACATTCAGTACGCAGCTGCCCTATTTATAGATTCCCAGAACCGACCTAACCTTCGAGCCATCGAAGTGTATTCGATCGATCAAACCTTTGATCGATCGAACAACCCTCGAGCGATCGAACCTGCCTAGACTTCAATCGATCGAAACTCCTTCGATCGATCGAACCTGTCTTGACATGATCCTCATGTGCCCTTCTAAGCTTCCTAGCAGAGCTAAGAGTGGGACCTTCTAGGCTCTTTATTGTTGGCTTAGACCAGTATGTTAATTACCGCGATCAAACTCTTTGATCAGCAAACTAACTAACTGGTCAGTTAACATTTACTCCACTATAAAATGATAACTGAACTCCAACGCAAAAGAACATATCTGAAGCGATAACTAGACTTGTATGTTGTACTAATGTCCCTCTACCTTCAGCAATCGTAATCATATTCAGGTAGTTGGATAACTGTTACTGTCAACCTGAATCATGATTACTTCTTATATTTCTTGAGTCCCATTCACCTCTCATGATTACCAAACATGTGATAACTCTTATCAATAAGACTACAGTACTCAGTAATCGACTTGGTGACATTCTTAAGGGAATGCTTACTCTGAAACGGAGGGTGGATTCTGTCTTGACAATATATGTTCACAACCCTATGAACATGACATACCCAAGATACCCAGGTGTTGATCTTCTATAGACCTCAATGATTGGTAAGTCAAAGCAACCATATCCACAGTCTGTGTTCATAATCGTTGCAAGATTGAGAACACGTACCTTATACAAGTTATGAGTTCATATTGACTGTTTGACAACATTAAGTGTCAATAGGAAAGCTCAGGTCTGTCAATGCACTATAAGCACTAGCATATTAACTAAGAGTGACACTCTAGTGATTGAGATTAATCACTCCATCCAATGGTAGTTAATTATGCTATAGTGTATACCTGATGAGATATCCAGTCTCATCATCCACTGTGACAAGCTTTAAGCATTAAAGAATGGTAATTCATATCTCACTTGTATGTATCTCATACACACACGAATTACCTACTATGATACTTAAGGATTGAAAATCATCTCATGAAAGAAACATACATAATGAAATGTACAACTGATATCCATATATTAAAATGCTAATGTCATACATAAAGTAATGGTTTGAGGGCATAAACCCAACAAGTAATTCGTGTGTGTATGAGATACATACAAGCGAGATACGAATTACTATTCTTTGATACTTAGAATTTGTCACAGTGGATGATGAAACTAGATATCTCATCCAGTTTACATTGTAGCATGATTAACTACTATTGGATTGAGTGATGAATCTCAATCACTAGAGCATATCTCTTAGTTAATATGCTAGTGCTTATAGTGCATTGACGAACCTGAGCTTGCTATTGACACTTAAGGCTGTCAACAGTCGATTGGAACTCATAACTTATATAAGGTACGTGTTCTCATTCTTGAGACGATTATGAACACAGACTGTGGATGTGGCTGCTTTGACTTACTAATTAGTGAGGTCTTAAAGATCAACATCTGGGTATCTTGGGTATGTCATGTTCACAGTGTTGTGAACATATATTGTCAAGATAGAATCTACCCTCTGATATAGAGTAAGCATTCCCTTGAGAATGTCACCAAGTTGATTACTGAGAACTGCAGTCTTGTTGATAAGTAGTTATCAACACGTTTGGTAATCATGAGTGGTGAATGGGACTCAAGGAATATAAGAAGTAATCATGATTCAGGTTGACAGTAACAGTTATCCGACTACCTGAATATGATTACGAATGCTGCAGTTAGAGGGACATTAGTACACCATACAAGTCTAGCTATCGCTTCGGATTTGTTCTTTTGCGTTGGAATTTAGTTATCGTTTTATAGTGGAGTAAACGTTAACTTACCAGTTGGTTAATTTGCTGATCAAAGAGTTTGGTCATGGGAATTAACAGCTGGTCTGAGCCAACAATAAAGAACCTAGGAGGAATTCTTAGCTCCACTAGGAAGCTTGGAAAGGCGGAAGAGGAACTTGTCAAGACAGATTCGACCGATTGAAAGAGTCTCGATCGATTGAAGTCTTGACATGTTCGATTGATCAAAGAAGGTTTAATCGATTGAATGTTCGATCAATCGAAGCCACTTCGATCGCTTGAAAGTTAGTTCAGTTATGAGAATTTATAAATAGGGCAGCTGCGTCTAGAAATTAGAGTTCGGCGTTTTATTATGCCAGAAGCTGCAGAAACTATTTGAGTATTCTTAAACCTTCTTTATCCTCTCTATTAGGGTGCTCACCAACCCTAACCTCTCCGGGAGCATCCGCAGAAGTCATAAAAGTGAAGACGATCTAATGGAGGCTACTGGAAGTCAGAGATTTCAGAATTGGGTTCAAGATCGTAAGGTATAATTCTTGTCCCCTCTGTTGTACACATCTATAGAGTTAACAAGTAGTAGATCCGGGCTACCAATAAGTTTTTGTAACTTAATCTTTCCGCTGCGCATTTAAAACAAATTTTAAACCTGTTTTTCCTTTATACACACACATATACACACACACAAACATACACACACACACACACACACACATACACATACGTACACATTTAACTGCACTACCCAAATCTCCACCATGACCACCACCAGCCATCACCGGCCACCAACAGCAGCCATCACACCACCCTTGAAACCAAATCACCGCCATCAGCCATCATACCAATTTCCAATCTTGAAACCAATCACCACAACCATACCACCCAATTGCCACCGCCACTCCACCGAACCACCCACACCAAAGTCACCACCACTTACCCCACCGTACTACCCACCCCAAATCACCACCACTGCCGCACCATCTCACCATCACCCAAACCCAATCACCACCACCACCACCACCATACCACCCAATTGCCACTACCACTCCACCGAACCACCCACACCAAGTCACCACCACCAGACTACCACTACCCCCACCTACCCTAAATCACCACCACTGCACCACCGACTTTCTCTTTTCTCTCTCTCTCTCTCTCTCTCTCTCTCTCTTTCTTTGGGTTTCCAATTGCTGGGTTTGAGGTTCGAATTTGAGGCTTTCAGAATTTGGGGGTTCCCAATTGAGGGTTTAGGTTTTGAAATTCATAGTTACTACACCACCCAAATCGCCACGATGACCACCACAGCCATCACCGGCCACCACCACTGCCCTTTTAAATCACCTTCACCCATCTCGTTGTTCTTCGAGCGAGTTTGTGAGGTTCAGAGCTTTGCGTGCAAGTGGGTGCATAGTCTGAGCCGTGGTTGGACCACGAATAACTTTGAAGGCTCTCGGGGGGTCCCTGTTGAGCTCGTTGGTGGCTTGTGAATCACCATGTTTGTTCAAGAGGCTTGAAACAGAGTATTAAAGGAGATAAGGGTTTAGAAAATGGGTTAGTATCTGAGAGAAAAATGAGGGGCATTTAAGTCATTTCACTATAGTGTTGACATTGTTAGTGTTTCCAAGCCCTTCTGATAGATGAGGGGGTCATATTGTTCAATTTTAAACTTCAAGGGGTATTAGTAAAAAAGGGTCATAGTACAGAGGGTGTTTATGAAACTTACCCTAGAATTTATATAAATATAGATACACACCCTGTACTTAGATCATTTTTCACTTTGCCCCCTGTACTTCAAATCACGTCACTAATACCTCCTATACTTTGGATTAAAGTGAGACAGTCAGTAATTTTGTTAAAATTAATGGAACAGAAGCTTGTTTAGTGGAGTATTTGCCGTTTTGACCCCTATGGTAAGTACAATTTTTAATTTACTCTCTTGCAGTCTCAAACGATTCACTAATACTCCTTGTGGATTGCTTGGTAGCTTATTTTTCTTATACAATAACATCACATTAAAATACGATTGGTATAAGTTGTCTAAGTTAGCTTTTGGCCCATTGTAATTGAAGATGCTATTTTGCTAAATAACTTATTTTAGCTTTTGGAGTTCATAATTATTGATAAACTCCAAAAGTTAATGCCAAACATGGTTTATGCCCGTTAAATTTAACTGAGTTACTAACGGTTTCACTTTAGTCCAAAGTACAAGAGGAATTAGTGACACGATTTGAAGTATAGGGGGCAAATAAAAAACGGGCTAAATATAGGAAGTATATCTGTAATTAACCCTAATTTATATGCACATATATACATACTAGTCTTAAAGCACGTGCATTGCACGTGGAAGATGTCCTTTTATTTTGTAATTGTAATTTAAATTCAGTAATATATTTAACTTAATGCACCAAACTAATGAACAAACATGGAACTTATATATAAAAAAAATTAAGTGCTTTGCACGTGATTGGTGCATAAGACGGTAGATATAAACAAATTGAAGGATCAAACTGGCTAAATACTTGACTCATACAAATAATTTCTCAACATCTTTTTGAAAATTATTCAAATCTAGAATAATCACATTAGACGTCTGATATTAAATTGTTTAGATTATTAAATTTATTTCAAGTGTTCAAGTGAAGTACTCAAACACTTCTTAATTATTTGCTTTAATTTATGTCTTAATTTTGTTTTAAAAAAAATTCGTAGAACTTTGACTATGTTCCGTTCTTGCTAATTATGTGGTCATATATGAACTTATTTTTCATTAAGTTTTTGTAGCGTTTGGCATAACTGCATAATTATTCCGTATGGTAAGTTTACTTTTTTGGGAATTACTATTCTTTACTCCTAAATTGAACTAATGCACTTCATGGTACTGTTGACACACCATGCAGTCAATGCAATTCATGGAGTGTATTGGTTCATCCATGGAGTGCAAATAGCGATTCCCTTACTTTTGATATCATTATAAGAACCAATTATATTAAAGGTCAAATAAAGTTAACTATCAAATACAATGCAAAATATATCCCTTGTAATTGAAATTAGTTTTTGTGATCAAATTAAATAAAAAAATTTCATAAACTTGTTCATTTAGCTTTCTGCTATGTCAAATTAACTCCTAATTTTTTTTTAACGATCACGACTCTTTTGGTTAGCCAAATTGCTCCAATTTTCATATGAGAATAATTATTCAATAAATAATGAAATGGTCTAAAAAAAAAATTTATGATCGTTGCACTGTTTGTATTAATTCTCAAATTACCTATGTATATTCGTATCGCGTGGGAAGAAAAACAAATAGTTAAAGATTCTTTTCCTATATGTAGTCTTTTACTATAACATAATATCATAAACACATGGAAATTAATAGTAAACCCAAACGAAGGTATGTCAATTTAATATTGAGGATTTTCAAAAGTTATGTCAATATAGAATTGGGGCTCAATTACTATTTTACTATTAAAAAAACATAACACATCCATAAAATAAATTTAGTAAATAAAACAGTTCATTTTCTTAACCTTTTTTGAAAAGAATAAAATTCCACACTGGAAAATTAATTGTTAACCCAAACAAAGAACATTTTCAAATTAATATGGTATTCACAAAACGAATTGTCGCACTTTCATTTCCTTTAATGGGAAAAGAATACAAAAATATGAAAAGAATAAATAAATAATATTTTTTTAACACCAAAGTAACAATGTTTGAACTAAATTATGCATATGTTGTTATCTTCATAATAGTTTTACTTCTAAAATTTTCATTTATTTATTCATAGTCATGGACCATAGAAAAGTTGTGAATACTTGACCCTTTTTGTTTAGTTCATTTAGTTTCTATGGTTGATCCTTTTCTCTTTTCAAGATTATAGCAAGAGTTCCTATAGATTGACTAAGGATTCAAAGAATACAATTTTGAAAAAAGAAAATACATGGACAAGCTTTAAGATATGTAAGTTGAAGTCATAAATTTTATTATCAACAATGCGTAGGTGCAAGATTGAAAGTAGCATCTCGATATAGTTGAAAAGTTAGGCATATGTTAAGTTCATCTCTTCCAACACCTAGTTTATGGGACCAGAAAAAGTTAAATTCGTTATTAAATAGAGTAACATATGATAAATTGCTATCGATTCAACTTCTTAGCATGCATTTTTTTTTAAATATCACCAAGTGGACTATGTAAATATAAATTTTTTTTTGAAATTAAAATGCACAAAATTTGTAAAAAGATGCAAAACATTTATCAAGAACATTAATTTTTTATTCTTATCACATTTTTGTTTTTAGAATGTAAACAAATGTGCAAAAGGATATCACATAAAAAAAGAAAAAGAAAAAAAAAAAGAAAAAAAAAACCCGACGATAGAGTGTACAAACGACTGACAATTGTTATTATATGTCGTCAAACAGTTGAGTGTGTTTTGATTCTTTATTAGATGAAGTTGAATGTTACTATATATGACAAAAATATATATAGAAAATTAATAATAAACTAAACAGAAAATGAAAAGTTGAGAGGTGGTTCAATTGAAATTAGTATTTAATGAAAAACATAGTACTTCAAAAAAAAAAAAAAAAAAGAACAAGAAGAAGAAGAGAAGAAATGAATGACTCATTGTAGTTATGAGTGTTCGCGGTTGGTTTCTTCAATTTCTTAGTGGTTTAAAATTTGACTTTTCGGTTTCAGTTGGCTTGTGTATTCCTTTAATAAATTGATCAATCGGTGTCTGGTCAATTTAGTTTCGATCGCTTTACTATTTTTGACTTTTCAAAAACACCCCTAGTGGTAGTTCTCAAGTAATAATTGCATGTGTACAACTCAGTTATTTGTTTAGTTTAGTTGGAGTTTCGCAAAAGACAAAAAAATGAAAAATGAAAAAACCGATCAAACAAGCCAACCAATCAACAAGTGAAAAGCAAACGTGACCTAAAAGAAAAGAAAGTAGAAAAAAGAATTAAACCAATCAACTTTCCAAGAGCCCTATAGTTAACGTGACTCAAAAAAAAAAATTGAAGGAAGAAACCAATCCATATGGTCAGTAAGGAATATCCTATAATAGTGAGATTGATATTAGATGTAGTTACCTAAATCCTTTATACGTAATATATTACGAATATAAGGCATGAATTGATGAAGGCAAGAAACTTGGTACAAGGAAAGTTTATAAAAAATAAATAAATACAAAGTAGGACATAGAAGAACCAAAAAAAAGTGGCATACAAAAAAAAAAGGGTTATTAAAATTCTAAGAAAATCTTTTAAGTAAAAATGCACTGATTGATAAAAGTGTAAAACACTTATGGGGATCAGTGCACTTATATATATATTATAGATTATAGATACATTTATACATATCAACATATATATTAACTAGGCTATATCACATGAGATTTCTATGGGAAAATGCAAAAGTACAATGAAGAATGATTGGGTGTTCTTGATATATTGTTTGTGCATTCTCGCTTCTTCCTTTATCCCAAATTTTTTTTTTTTTTTTGGTGATGAAATCCTTTATACCAACTATAAATTCCAAAAGAACTTATCTCATCAGTGTAGTATTAAAGGACCCTGGTAGGCCAATTAGCCAGAGGACCACAATATCTTATAACCCATTCGTGATTCCACTTTAAAGAGCTGAGTCAGATCATAGGGTTGATTGGTACATAAATGAATATAGACATACACACTGTGACACCCATATATGTATAAGAGTAAAATTACAAATATTGGTCTCTTTTGAGGTTTGTGATAATATAAGCTAATCCCATTATTTGACAAAATATCACTGACTCGCTTGAGCTTTATAACTTTGCAACACTTTATCACATTTTTCTAATAGAATGTGACGATATCGATGAATTATTATTTTAAATGTCAAATTTGACTCCTGAAACCCGTGAGTTTAGTTAGTTTAAAATTTGATTTGTGTAAGAAATATTGCGGATCATACGAGC
This sequence comes from Hydrangea macrophylla, assembly GCA_033977485.1. Classification (NCBI taxonomy): domain Eukaryota; kingdom Viridiplantae; phylum Streptophyta; class Magnoliopsida; order Cornales; family Hydrangeaceae; genus Hydrangea; species Hydrangea macrophylla. The sequence continues at coordinate 50,563,732 of CM066992.1, read as the reverse complement.
ACCCACATACATTGGACCGGGTCTAATGGGCCTTGGTTCTTAGAGCCCTAAAGTTTGGTGAATATGTGTATATATATATGATATAAACACACATATGAATCCATCCCTAATACTTTCGTAGTCTCTCTCTCTCTCTCTCTACGGTTTTCTCTCTCTTGGCTATCACCATCACGCCATGGGATTTAGCGCGTGACTATCATGGGGATTGCTCCAGTAGCGTCTTATACGACCTATGTGAAGCATAAGAAAGCACACGGAGGCAGCATGTTCGTGGTTCTTGTTGGGGACTCGTAACAACGGCGACTCATCGATCCTGTCGGGCTATATTCCGCTAGGTAAGTGACCTAAACCCGACTCCATGCTTGTGTGCATGATTTTTCTACATTGGTATCAGAACATGTAGGTTGTTGTTCACCCGTATATGTCCAAAACCGAATCCACCATTGATGGATTTCAAGTTTTTTTTTATCAAAACTTTGAAAAATTGAATTTGAAGTGGGTCTAATATAAAACTCCAATAGGGGTCCGAATTTTTTACATAATTGTATTCCTTACGGTCCCTAGAGTCCTACCATGAAGTCTCATGGGCTGATTATCTCCCATGTGGGAGAAATCACAAATCCAAGATTCGGTTTTGGGTTGAAAACGAAATTTTTTCGGAACTTTGCTCTCTGTTTCCGGAAAATTTATTTGTTTAGTCAATCTATTTTTTGGCATGGTCTTGTAGTACTCTGTGAGAGCTTTCCAACGATATAAAATTTGTAACTTTTTGATGAAAAATGAGTGAGATATGAGCTTGTAAAGTAGGTGGTTTGAGCAGCGCCCAAAATCTAAATTGATTTTGTTTTGAGGAAGATGAACCAAAGATTAGCCACGCCCACTCTCGCTGAGGAGAGTGGGGCCCACTTGCCGGCCGACATTGACCATGGGTCCGGAGAGTGGAGGTCTATCTCTCGGCCCTGGTCCATAATATATATTTTATATATTTTTATTGAAAAACTATTTAATTATTTTGTAATTAAAACAGTTTCTACTATTCAATTTAATAGTTTTTAATGTTTTAAATTGTTTTAATTGCTAAAAAATTGTGGAAAAATATGAAAAATTAATATTTTATTTTTTTCTATATTATGGATACTGAGTGGGACTAGAAATAATTTTATGGTAAATTATTTCATTATTTTTTTGTATTTTAGAGCATAAAAGATATGTTTTAAATGTGTTTATAATTGCTTAAAATATCCAAAAATGCATATTAATTTTTGAAATTAATATATAAGGGACTCTAAGATAATTTTTGTGTAAATTATCATGTATTTTTAATATTTTAGAGCATATAATTTATGTTTTTGGGCATTTATTTACTTGCTTAAAATAGCCAAAATACACTATTAATTTGTGTAATTAATATGGAACATAAGGGACCATACAAAATTTTGTGGGACCCATAGATAATTTTTGGTAAATTATCTTAATCATATTAATATTTTAGAGCATATAATAATGTGTTTTTGTATATGTATTAAATTGCTTAAAATATTTTTATTGATTATTAGTTCAGGGAATTAACACAATGTGTTTAACACACTGGTGGTAGCTTGAATAAATTTTTTTTGTGAATTTTCTCGCTCTTTGTAATATATTTTAGAGCATATATTGTGTTGAGTACGCGATATTAATTGCTTAAAATATAACAAAAGAAGTTGTCAATTCTTGAATTTAATGTATAATATTTTTGTGCACTGATTGGAGACTTGAGAAAATTTTCTTGAATTATCTCATTTTTGTTTTTGGTATTTTAGAGCATAAAAATTTATGCTTACAGACATTTTTTGGATTGCTTAAAATAGCCAAAATAGACTATTAATTTTTGAAATTAATATGGGGTGTTTAGAATACCTTATTAGACCACTGGAAATTCTTGGAGAACAAATTCCTCAGAATTTTTGTATTTTTGGGAATTTAGTTGCTCATAGTTAATTTTGTTTAACTAGATCAATTTATTTCGTTAAATTGATTCAAAATGTTTTTGGGCCTTGATAAAATTCTGGAAACTCTTTTATAATGAAAATCAGTTTTTCAATTAATTAATTTTCCATGAGGTTTTAAATTAATTTGTTAATTTAAAAGTCCTTAATGAATTGGTTTTAAAATATATTTTAAGACCAAAAATTGTGTTAAAATTAGTAAAAAATCAAGGATTTTTCATTGATTTTACCTTTTCTTATGGGAACTATTTGGGATGTGCAATAATCATTTTATTGTACATTTTATTATTTTAGAAGCTCAGTGCATTATTGGTCACGTTTAAATTACTGTTGTTTGTGATTGGATGACTCGAAACCTCTAATCCTCCTATTTAAATGGAGTGATGGATTAGTCCATTCAATTTTTAAATAGACCACATGAGTGCTTGGTGTATGTGATTAATGCATTAATCTGAATTAAATGAATGGACAATTAATTGACAATTTATGGAGCTTGTGTCCTCACGATGTATGTTTAAGGTTGTTTATGTGTATGTATATGAACAAAGCATCCCTATTTTTTTATGGGCTATAAATGTAATGTGAGGATGAGCATTTACATTTCTTGTATTGGAAAAGCCTACTTGTAAAGGGATGATTTTTTTTGTTCATACATCATACACTTGAATTACCTTAGCATGAGCTATAAGTTGTAAATTCAGACCCACGTGGGGGTCCATGCGCACTTTTGTTGTATGACACACTTTATATTATTGTGGATGATCTTAAATAGGTAGTACCATCTAATTTATGTTTGCTTGGAAAAATCAATTATAAAAAGTTTATCTTGATTTACAAAATTAAGATTTGATTAATGAGTAATGGTAAATTTTTTGGTCTTAAATTGTAAAGAGGGGAAAACTCATTTGTAATTGGATTTTAAAACAAACTTTATGAAATGTGCAAATAATAATGGCAATCCCTTGCACATGTTCTCAAATTTTTTTAAACCACACTTCGTTAATCTTTACAAAGATAACAATTTAAAAGAGACTAATTTTTTGTAATATGGTACTGCAAAGTAACACACCTACAGGATGAGTAAGAGCTTATGGGGTTTAAACTTATTCTATGGTCCAACCTATTGAACTGAATAATGGGCCTCTGGTCCAACATCATTATAACCTTAATAGCCTATAATACTTGGCTCGAGAAGGATCATAGCACGCGCTTTGTGATAAGTAGCATGCACAATGATCTTGTTGAGAAGTATATGTACTACCCAATAGCCAAAGAATTGTGAGATCAACTCGAATTTGTTTTCGATGGCACATTCACTACTGGATTGACTATCTAGTTATGAAATTCAGGAGAGTAAAGGAAACGTTCCAAGTATACGATGACTGGATATCTAAGGTCGATGACATGTATGATTCGTGATTTCAGATTGCTCGGAATATCTTTGCTAGCGAACTGCAGTTTCAGGTTATAATTAGTTCTTTGCCTGATTCGCGAGTCTACAGAAAACAAATTATGATCCACGACAAAAATGTTAATTTTTGTTTTTTTAACATTTTCCGACATGTTGAGCTGAATACGGAGCGCCAAAAAGGTAAGACGAACCATACAACTACACTCTTGACCACAACTTCCATAAGTGGAAGTAAGCGCAAGGCCATTGGGCCTAAACGCAATGGTAAAGGTAAACCTTCCTAGAGGCAGAGTGGGGCTAGCAAGTTTGCGCCCAAGGCTAACAAGGTGGAAGAGCACAATCGAGGGCATTTTTCAATTCGGTGGTAATAGGATGGATATTTTGGGTGGTAATGTTACTAGGACATGGTTATCTAGGAATAACTGCTTAAGAATTGTTTTAATAAATTTGAGTTTCCTCTATTATTCATTTATTCTGAGACATGGCATGCTGGACTTGAACGCATAGGATGAGATAGGATGACTTGATTAGCTCGAGAAGCCATTTTGGGCCCACTTGCTAAGGTTGACCTACCTATGTGTGAGTCTTGTTTAGTTGGCAAAGCATGCTGACAACCTTTTAGAATGGATATTAGAGCTACTCAAGCATTAGAGCTAGTTCACTCAGATATCTGTGGACCTATGGTTGTAAAGGCACGTCATGGCGCCTCTTATTTTCTCATTTTTTTTATAGATGATTTTGCGCGATATGAGGATCGCGAGTACTTATCTAATCAGTTTTGGGAACTGTGTGAAGAAAAAGGGAAACACAGACAACTTTCTATTCCGGAAACTCCGCAACAATATGGTGTTGTAGAAAGAAGGAATAAGAAATTCGTAGATATGGCTATGACTATGATGGCGCAAGTCAACCTCCCAATGTTGTTTTGGGGGGATGTACTCTTGATTGCTGCCTACATACTAGAGTGCCTCTTCTTAGTGAGTTCCTTCTACCTTTTATGAGCTATGGAAAGGCGGAAAACTCACTTTTGGAGCATTTACGCCCGTGGAGCTCAAGAGGTTATGTTCATTATACATCGCATAAGTGCAAGAAACTACGCTCGAGAGCTATATATCTTTATAAGGTATTCTAATAGCTTGACAACCTATATTACGTATAATGAACAAACGGGTATAGGAATGACAAAAATAGTGCCACATGATATTGAGAATGACTTCCCTAGACATGTATTATTAAGAGATATCTTGACCTCTATGAGTTGGAGGATGTTGAAGATAACATACCATCTTTAAGCAAGGGTGGGGAGATTGAGATTCTACGTCCAGTATTCGCTGTAAAATGGTACTAGTCTTCAACTGAGTGGGAGTACATTGCTAGACGCTAGTGGGAGTGTGCTAGATAGTGGGAGTGCATCACTAGGCACTCAAGATTCTTAGGTAGTACACTGTATGGTGATGAGGAAAAAAATTCTCTATCGCTGTTTTGAAATTGAGGAAGACATTTTCATATGTGTGCAAATGTGTACACAAGTGGATGAGGATGAGCATGCTTCCTTTGTTGAAGCATTTTTCTTCGTCTGCTGAAGCTGAGTGGATAGTTGCTATGCCAGATGAGATGAGTTCTATGGACGCGAATAAGGTCTGGGAGTTAGTTAACATTCCGCCTGTGTATAAGACTATTGGAGACAAGTGTGTTTTCAAAATCTAACACTAGGCAGATGGTTCAATTGACAAGTATTGGGTGCGCCTTGTGGCGTTAGTTTGTACCCAGAGAGGGTATAGACCATGGAAGCATATTCTCCCAAAGGGTGAGGTCTGACTCCATTCGCCTTATCCTAGCAATTGTCGCATATTTAGTTTTGGAACCTTTTTTTGATTGGATGTTTAAACTGTTCTTTTCTCAATCGAGAACAAGACGATGAGAAAAATATAGATCAGCCCATTGGTTTAGTGACCAAAGGGAATGAGTGCAAAAGTATGCTGTCTCAAACGATCTATTTATTATCTCAAGCTAGCAATTGGCTAAGAAGTAGTACAATGTGTGTACATTAAACGGTCCAAGAAAAGTGTTCTAATTCTTAGTATGTTGATGACATCCTTCTAGTTGGGAATGAGATGAGTTCCATTGTCGTCACTAGAGAATGGTTGTCCTTTCAGTTTGAGATTGAGGACATGGGTACTAATGCCAACTATGTGTTGGAGTTTAGATTATGAGATATTGTTCTTAGAAGCTCCTCTATTTCTCTTTAGGGACTTACAAGATGTAGGTTCTGGACCATTTTCACATGAAAAAGCTTAAAATCTATTGATATTCCAATTTTTAAAAGGGATTCACCTTGGCCTTAGATTAATGTCTTAAGAATAATGACAAAAGAAAACAAATGTCCAATCTGCCATATGTGTCCGCAATAGGGAATCTAAAGTATGCTATGTTGTGTACTCAGTCAGATGTCTGCTATGCGGTTGGTCTAATTAGTCGTGGTCGTAGCAACCTTGGTCCTATCACTAGAGAGTAGTGAAGAGTATCTTGTGATATGTTCGCAGGACTGTGGACCTTGCCTTATGCTGTCTGCAATGGAAGCATAATTTGTGGTGTGCTTACTAACTGTTCGAGAAGCTGTTTTGATTGAAGAGTTTTTTGCAGTGGCTAGGCTCTTTACCTCATAGTGATGAGGTTGTGCCCATTGAAAGTGATAGCACGTAAGCCTGAGCATATGTAAAAGATCTCAAAAACTATTCTAGCACGTGGACATTTATATTTGTCATAATTGAGATGTGGTTTGCGCAAAGGGAAGTTGTCTTAAGGCACATCTCCATTGGGGGATTTGATGTGATTAGACATTTTATTATGGTATTGACATTATTATTCAAGTTTTACTATCAGTTAATAATAAACTAATTGGTTTCCATACATATATATATATATATATTTTTTATATGAATGGAATGAATCAACTTGCTCACACGGGTGATTCACCTTGGCGCCGAGATAGCGAACTACGACATGTGTGTCCATGGCGCTTAGATGGCGAGCAAGATGACACATTTGTGTTCATGACACTTAGATAGCTAGCTAGGACATGTGTGTCTATAGCGCTTAGAAAGCGAGCTTGAACACTTATATCTACGCAGTGTAAGAACAGCGAGCTAGATATAAATCCTTATTATTTTTACATGTTGCCTTAGATGGAGCTAAGATGAGACCTTTACATTTGGTCGAACATAGAGAGATCCCACGATTCTATGTAGCCTGTTAATAGCCGAATGTGAGTTTTTAGATGGGCACCAGGAGGGGCGACTGTGTTGGAAAACTCATGTTAGACATTTTGTGTAACGTCTAAACTAAGAATCGTATGGCGTTACTTGTTTTTCCAAACACAGAGTGACATGCCCATTTTTATGGAAGAACGCCATAGCATACATTTCATATTGTATGTACTTTTGCGATCGACTGTGGAGCAGTGAATGGATTCTTTTTCATTGCTGTCTGAGCCACGTAGCATATCCAAAACATTGGTTATCCTACAAATTGGTTGCCTTCACAACTTGAGATTATGTCATGAAGAGGGCGCTTGATGACAACTACTTTAGCATGCTATCTTAGGACGATGAGATAATTCCGTTCTATGGGGTGTGTCTGGGCAAGCGGTCAAGCTAGTCGGATTGGCATGTGGGCTCAGGGAAGACCATTCAATAACACACCATATTTTTGTGACTCATTAGCAGGCCTGCGATAATTGTATTTTGTTACTGATATGTCATGAGTACATTACATTGAGGTGGTGCAACACTTTTTTTCATTGAGGGATTGAGAATGCTGTGCCAGGTGTGGTTGAATCGTTTAAGGCATACACGAGAAGCTTCCGAGTGATGTGTCTTGTTGGTTATGGTGATGATTTGGCATTACACTCCTGTCGCTTTACTTTTTTTCGTAAGGTCACACGTTCTATTTCCTTGTACGAAGAGATGAGAAGTTCAGTTGTGAGAGATTGGTTTAGTACTAGCCCTACGTGGGTGAGTGGGAGATGTATGAAATATTGTGGACCATACGGGCACCCACATACATTGGATCGGGTCCAATGGGTCTTGGCTCTTGGAGCCATAAGGTTTGGTGAATATGTGTATGTATATATATGATATAAACACACATATGAATCCATCCCTAATACTTTGACAGCCTCTCTCTCTCTGTACGGTTTTCTCTCTCTTGGCCATCACCATCGTGCCATGAGATTTAGCGCGTGACTATCATGGGGATTGCTCCAGTAGCGTCTTCTACGACCTATGCGAAGCATGAGAAAGCACACAGAGGTAGCATGTTCGTGGTTCTTGTTGGGGGACTCGTAACAACGGCGACTCATCGATCCCGTCGGGCTATATTTTGCTAGGTAAGTGACCTAAACCCGACTCTATGCTTGTGTGCATGAATTATCTACACAATCGAATTTAAAAAAAGAGGTATCATAATCATAAAATGAAGTGAAATTTTAATGAGATCAATTGAATTAGTTCACTTCAACTCAAACTTTAATTCAGGATTCAAAAGTCAATCTTGACATTTCAAATTATGATTTGATGATTACATAGTAATATCATAAAAAATTGTTATTTTTGTAACATTGTTTAGAGTATGGAGCTAAGTATTACAAAGTTGCAAATAATTTAACGTAGATCAGTGTAATTTACTATTTGTCGAGGGAGATCAGTTTCTAACACTATCTATCAAACTATAACACTAGTTTGATTACTAATCATAAAGGGTAGTCAGTATATATAATATACTCTATATATAGTTAACAAAAATGCTGCACACACAACCTATTCCACAATTGTATAATTTGGTCATTGATTTCGATGGATTCCGTGCAAGATCCATGTAAGACTCTCATAAAGTCCATCAAAATCAATGTAAGGTTCTAAGATGCTTAAAATGATGAACAATAGATGATGAGAAAATTAAAATATCATCTATGTAAACCAAACAGAATTCGGAGAAAGGATTAAAAATCTCATTCATAATATTTTGGAATTCTGATGGAGCATTTTTTAAACCAAATGGCATAACATTCCATTCAAAGTGTCCAAAAGGGACAGTGAATGCTGTCTTATACCTATCTTCTTCTTTAATCTGAATTTGCCAATATCCAGATTTTAAATCAAATTTTGAAAAGATAGAAGCAATATATAATCTATCCAGCAAATCTTTTTTATTAGGGATAGGATATCTAATCCATTGTAAGGCATCATTTAATGGTTTATAATTAACCACTAATCTGGGTCTGCCTCTTTCTATTTCAGCATTTTTATTAACATAAAAAGCAGTACAACTCCAAGGAGAATAACTTTTCCTTATGAGCTTTTTATCTAAAAGACTCTGTATTTCTTTTTTACAAAGTTCTAAGTATTCAGCATCCATTTGGCTGGGTCTAGCCTTGGTATGAATCTGAGATCTTTCATCAAAATCAGGCTTATATGGGAGAGAAACCATATGTTTCTTTCTTGTCCAAAAAGCACTAGGAATCTCACTACAGACTTTATCTTGAAAATCCTATGATAATTTATGAATCTTTCTAGAAATATTGGGCATCTTTAGCTGATGCTCAATTTGCATATTTCTAGTTTCATCTTGTAAATAACCAAGGTGTCGTTCTTTCAAATCTAAAAGATTTAATTCATTGACAATCCTTGTTTCTGGTTCTTTAAGAAAGGTGAAAACCAGATCAAAATCTTTAAATTTTGCATATATGCCAGTTTGGTGAACTTGTATAGGCATAATGAGTTTTAAAAAAGGAGTTCCCAAAATTACTTGCTGTTGTAAATCTTTGACAAGTAAGAAAGTGGATGGAATACAAACTCCTTCATTACAAACATAGACATCAGAAAGCTTAAACTGGATTTTCATCCTGCTTCCACTAGCTGATGTTAGAGATTGCATAGTTTTTTCAAAATATTTAGTGGGAACTATGCCTTCTTGAATGCAATTTAAATCTGCTCCACTGCCTACTAAGGCAATAGCCTGTATGGGAAATTCTTCTTGTATTACAAGATTAATTTTTATATACCATTTTTGAAATGTAATTTTATTCAAAATATGCAGGTACTGGTCTCCTGTCATATCAATAGGTATAGAATTATCCCCAGTGTCAGGGATATTTTCACCTATGCTAATAGAAGAGGTAGACATATTATCTATTTTTTCTTCTATCTTTGAAAAAGCAATTTGGAGATCTCTTATATCATTTTTTACGAGATTTATCTCCTGTCTAAGATCTGTAATAGTAATGGGTTTTTTTTTAACTTTTTCCATTCTATTGAAAACTTCCTGAATACTAAATTGCATTTGCTTGTATTCTTTTTTCTCTGGAGGTTTTCTAGTATGATCGATGCATAATTGTATTACCTATACCTTTAATTCAGGATCAGTAATTTTCTCAATTATGTCTAACATATCACTATGTTCTGCCATGAGGACATTTAATGTAAGGCCATTTATAGTAGCAATGGACTTCCAATAATCAGCCTCTTTACAACCATTAGAACATCCATGAGAATCAGACGGTTGTTCTTCTTCCTCTTGGGAGTAGAAACCATCCTCATCTTCTTCAGGATAGTCGTCTTCTTCAGAGTTTTCTGGAGAAGTATTTAATGAAATTTTACAGAGCTGAGCTTTTAAACCTTCATCAATATTAAGCTCTGCTAATTTCTTTTTTGTAGTACATTTATTGGCTAAATGTCCTACTTTTCCACACTTCCAGCATACCATTGTTTCCTTAGGAGCAGAACCTTTTGCTGGTCCTCGCCGAGGAGGGTTATTTTTTCTAGGAGGTGGTCTAGCTCTTCTGGGATAGGAATTAGTATTCCTTTTCCTTGTAGGTCTATTTTGCCTAGGATTTTGATCCATTTGCCTTTTCTTTCTTTTGGTAAGATTCATAGGCATATCAAAACCCCATTGTTTGCAAAAATCCCCTATTTCCTGTTTACCAGTAAGATTTTGTTTCTTCATCTGATATTGTAATTTCATATCATTACAGATAGTGAGGCCTACTTGTGTGCAAGCACTCATGATCTGCCCATAATGTAAATCACTATATGGGATAGTATGACCATCATGTTGATCTCTAAGTCTTTGTCTGACCTTTTCTGCAAATAAATGTGGAAGACCATCTATAAATCTGGCTTTCCAAAAATCATCATTTGCATCATGTCTTTGCATGACTTTACATATAAAAACATCTTTATACCATCTGTAGTGGGTTAAAGAAGGGCATCTAAGATTCATAAGGAGCTCTCTACTCCTTTCAGACCTTTGTGGATGAGTACCAATGAAATGAGTAATTATGGTCTGAACCATAGTAACTATAGCATCTGGAACCATAGTAGGCTGTCCATTAACAGTTTCTACTTTGACTTTGTCCAGAATATCAGTTCGTTGTTGTTGAGTGAGAAGATTATCCCACCAACCTTTAGGCCCCGTTTGGTTTGCACGGAAAGGAATCCAACGGAGGAAACTCATTCCGTAGAATCACTTTCTTATGTTTGGTACATTTAAATGGTTTGGAATCCATATGGGAATTAATTCCAATTGGAAGTAGTTTCTTAGAAAAATAAGGAAACTAATTCCTTATCTAGAGGTGGTAATGAGATTCCTTTCCTTAGAAATTGAAAAAAAAAGCTAGATATTAGAGATCTTCAACCAACTTGATTCTTATCTTTTGATCTTAACTAATTATTTTTAAAATTTTGATTAAGTTATATTTTAAAATTTTGATTTTATTATATTTCAATTTTGTGATCTCATTGATTAATATATGTATATATATATACGTTTATATATGTGTGGTAAATACATGGAGATAACTTAGTTTACTTATTTAAATATTATTTCAATTCCCACCTAAATTATCATAAACCAAACATTTGAATTAGAATCTATTATCCAATTTCCATTATCATATTCATTATTTACCCAAACAATATAATGGAATGTAAAATAGATTCCTTTCCATGGATTTTGATTATCTGGAATCTATTTACTTGTATACATTCCTTTCCATGCAAACCAAACGGGGCCTTAAGGCAACCAGAAAAACCGCAGGAAAGAAGAGTTGCAGTATCTTTATTAGAATTGCAACCAGTTAATACTGTTAATACCACGTATAGGATATACTACAAAGTTATGAATACTTTATGTCCTAATGCTATACTAAAAAGTATTCCAGGGAAAACAGTAGCAATAGACAGTAATTGTCTTACTACTAATATTGCTACTCCCAGACTTATAAAATGGGATGAGATAAATTTCCCAACGGATTGGACTTTACCTAATGCTGTTCCACCAGCACCTGTCCTTCCATCTCAATTAGATCAAATCACCCAATCAAAAGATGGTGATATTGAAGTTTCTTTTACTCCTCATAAATTTAGTAAATTATCTTTAAGTAGGAGTAATTCTGTAAGAAGTTTTAACACTGCCCCTTCAAAACTTCCTTACACTGTTTCTTATCCTTCTTCTTCAAGACAATCCATGTCTGATCAACCCAGACCAAACATGGATCTTGAACATCTCCAGAATATGGAAAAAGAAAATGTTTTAAAAGCATTTATAAACTCAGAAAACCAAATTCCACAAGGAGTTTATGGTCCAGAAGAAATAAATGATAATAGGGAAAAAAGAGATCCTTTTGATCCTTCCTATTCTCACGACACTTCATCTGTCTATGTTTAATGGATTTTAGTCCAAATTCCTTTTTAAGACAGGCTATAAATAGAGATTTCATATTAGAGAAAAACCTTGAGTTCCGACAAGAATACTTTAAAATTTTTCATAAAAAGGATCTTGTTCGTATAAAAGATCTGTATTATAAAGATTTAAATCAAAAACAGACTATCATTTGGTTTGTTGATTGGTTTAACAATTGGTTTCCTACCCAAAGGGTACTGAATACTATCAGTTCTTACAAATGGAGGTTACATGGGGATAAAGGCATAATTGAAAGTCTACATCCTCCTCCTGTTCATATAAATTTCGAGGTAAATGATAAAGATCTTGAAGCCGTTGCTTACCTTAGTAAAGCAACTGGGGACAATGATTTTATTACAAGCTATCATTTAGCTCACCAAAATAATTGGACAAATCGTTCCATAGTTTCTATGGAAAACCAATTATCAAGGATTGAAAATAAATTAGAGGAACAGGAAAAATTGTTAAAAAGTCTCAAGACTCCTGTTCCAAATGCTGCTTCAAGCAGTTCTTCTTTTGAAGTTACTACTTTTAAACCTCCTATTATACCAACAAATTTTAGAACTCAAAGTAAGGAGGAGGAAGATGATTTTATTGATCTTTTAACTCAAAAGATTAAAAATATTTCCTTAAAGGATACAAAACTTAAAGGAATTTCTTTAAATGATAAAAAGAGTATAAATGTTCTCTCTAAACCCTCTTCTGATATTCATATTTCAGAATATGAAGAGGAGAGTGAGCATGAAGAAAATATAAATGAGGAAAAAGAGTTTTGGATAAATTTCCAAGATATGGAAGAAAATTTTAAACAAGGATCTCTTCCACAAATGAATTTCATGAAACATGAAACTATTCCTCATTATTATGATAGACCAACCCCTCAGGATCTCCTGTTTGAAGAAAGTAATTGGAGACTCCAGACTTCCTATACTGGGAAAGAGGTGGTAGAATGGAACATAGATGGCTTCACAGAATATCAAATTCTGGAAGTGCTCCACAAAATGCTTATGTGGGCTTCTATGAGTATAAATTGTGGCAATTCTAATAAAGATACCGCAACTCTTCTTTCCGGCGGTTTTTCTGGTTGCCTTAAAGGTTGGTGGGATAATCTTCTCACTCAACAACAACGAACTGATATTCTGGACAAAGTCAAAGTAGAAACTGTTAATGGACAGCCTACTATGGTTCCAGATGCTATAGTTACTATGGTTCAGACCATAATTACTCATTTCATTGGTACTCATCCACAAAGGTCTGAAAGGAGTAGAGAGCTCCTTATGAATCTTAGATGCCCTTCTTTAACCCACTACAGATGGTATAAAGATGTTTTTATATGTAAAGTCATGCAAAGACATGATGCAAATGATGATTTTTGGAAAGCCAGATTTATAGATGGTCTTCCACATTTATTTGCAGAAAAGGCCAGACAAAGACTTAGAGATCAACATGATGGTCATACTATCCCATATAGTGATTTACATTATAGGCAGATCATGAGTGCTTGTACACAAGTAGGCCTCACTATCTGTAATGATATGAAATTACAATACCAGATGAAAAAACAAAATCTTACTGGTAAACAGGAAATAGGGGATTTTTGCAAACAATGAGGTTTTGATATGCCTATGAATCTTACCAAAAGAAAGAAAAGGCAAATGGATCAAAATCCTAGGCAAAATAGACCTACAAGGAAAAGGAATACTAATTCCTATCCCAGAAGAGCTAGACCACCTCCTAGAAAAAATAACCCTCCTCGGCGAGGACCAACAAAAGGTTCTGCTCCTAAGGAAACAAGGGTATGCTGGAAGTGTGGAAAAGTAGGACATTTAGCCAATAAATGTACTACAAAAAAGAAATTAGCAGAGCTTAATATTGATGAAGGTTTAAAAGCTCAGCTCTGTAAAATTTTATTAAATACTTCTCCAGAAAACTCTGAAGAAGACGACTATCCTGAAGAAGATGAGGATGGTTTCTACTCCCAAGAGGAAGAAGAACAACCGTCTGATTCTCATGGATGTTCTAATGGTTGTAAAGAGGCTGATTATTGGAAGTCCATTGCTACTATGAATGGCCTTACATTAAATGTCCTCACGGCAGAACATAGTGATATGTTAGACATAATTGAGAAAATTACTGATCCTGAATTAAAGGTAAAAGTAATACAATTATGCATCGATCATACTAGAAAACCTCCAGAGAAAAAAGAATACAAGCAAATGCAATTTAGTATTCAGGAAGTTTTCAATAGAATGAAAAAAGTTGAAAACCCCATTACTATTACAGATCTTAGACAGGAGATAAATCTCGTGAAAAATGATATAAGAGATCTCCAAATTGCTTTTTCAAAGATGGAAGAAAAAATAGATAATATGTCTACCTCTTCTATTAGCATAGGTGAAAATATCCCTGACACTGGGGATAATTCTATACCTATTGATATGACAGGAGACCAGTACCTGCATATTTTGAATAAAATTACATTTCAAAAATGGTATATAAAAATTAATCTTGTAATACAAGAAGAATTTCCCATACAGGCTATTGCCTTAGTAGACAGTGGAGCAGACTTAAACTGCATTCAAGAAGGCATAGTTCCCACTAAATATTTTGAAAAAATTATGCAATCTCTAACATCAGCTAGTGGAAGCAGGATGAAAATCCAGTTTAAGCTTTCTGATGTCTATGTTTGTAATGAAGGAGTTTGTATTCCATCCACTTTTTTACTTGTAAAAGATTTACAACAGCAAGTAATTTTGGGAACTCCTTTTTTAAAACTCATTATGCCTATACAAGTTGACCAAACTGGCATATATGCAAAATTTAAAGATTTTGATCTAGTTTTCACCTTTCTTAAAGAACCAGAAACAAGGATTGTCAATGAATTAAATCTTTTAGATTTGAAAGAACGACACCTTGGTTATTTACAAGATGAAACTAGAAATATGCAAATTGAGCATCAGCTAAAGATGCCCAATATTTCTAGAAAGATTCATAAATTATCACAGGATTTTCAAGATAAAGTCTGTAGTGAGATTCCTAGTGCTTTTTGGACAAGAAAGAAACATATGGTTTCTCTCCCATATAAGCCTGATTTTGATGAAAGATCTCAGATTCATACCAAGGCTAGACCCAGCCAAATGAATGCTGAATACTTAGAACTTTGTAAAAAAGAAATACAGAGTCTTTTAGATAAAAAGCTCATAAGGAAAAGTTATTCTCCTTGGAGTTGTACTGCTTTTTATGTTAATAAAAATGCTGAAATAGAAAGAGGCTGACCCAGATTAGTGGTTAATTATAAACCATTAAATGATGCCTTACAATGGATTAGATATCCTATCCCCAATAAAAAAGATTTGTTGGATAGATTATATAATGCTTCTATCTTTTCAAAATTTGATTTAAAATCTGGATATTGGCAAATTCAGATTAAAGAAGAAGATAGGTATAAGACAGCATTCACTGTCCCTTTTGGACACTTTGAATGGAATGTCATGCCATTTGGTTTAAAAAATGCTCCATCAGAATTCCAAAATATTCTGAATGAGATTTTTAATCCTTTCTCCGAATTCTGTTTGGTCTACATAGATGCTATTTTAGTTTTCTCATCATCTATTGATCAGCATTTTAAGAATCTTAGAACCTTAAAAGACATTATAATCCATAATGGTCTTGTTCTTTCAGCCCAAAAAATGAATCTTTTCAAAACACAGATTAGATTCTTAGGCTTTAATATTAATAAAGAGAAAATTATTCCCATCGACAGAAGTATAGAATTTGCTTCTAAATTTCCAGATGAATTAAAAGAAAAAACCCAATTACAGAGATTTTTGGGAAGCCTTAATTACATTGGCGATTATTATCATAAACTTGCCCATGATTGTGCGCTATTGCACCAAAGGCTCAAAAAGAATCCTTTGACATGGACATCTAAGCATACCAAAGCTGTTCAGAGAATCAAGCTTAGAGTTAAACAATTACCATGTCTTGGATTAGCAAATCCTCAATGGGACAAAATTGTTGAGTCTGATGCGTCAGATATTGGTTATGGGGGAATTCTTAAACAAAAGAATCCAAAAAACCAATAAAGAATAACTATTACGTTTCACTTCTGGTGTTTGGAAAGGTTCTTCAAAGAATTATTCTACTATTAAAAAAGAAATGTTTTCCATTGTTAAGTGTGTCACTAAATTTCAGGATGATTTACTTAACCAAGCATTTCTTCTTAGAATAGATTGCAGTGCTGTCAAACATATTTTAAAACAGGATGTAAAAAATCTTGTTTCTAAACAAATTTTTGCTAGATGGCAGTCTGATTTATCTAATTTTGATTTCCAGGTTGAGTATACTAAAGGAGATCAAAACTCATTACCAGATTTTCTAACTAGAGAATTTTTGCAGGAAAAACAAGATGCAACCTCCGGATAAAGGAGGATTTCAATTTTCTCAATGGCGTCCCAACAAAGGGAAAGGCCAGCAACAGAACCCACAAAAGGGTTCCATCCCGAATAAAGGGTCCAATCAGCCAAATAAGGCTAGTCCTCAGCAGAAACCTTCTGCCAAGGACATTCTTTTACAAGATGCTGTTTTCCATCAAAAACAAATTTTGGAAACTTTTCTTGTTCAAATTGAACATTTCCATGTCGTCCAAACTGAAAAAAGACTCCTATAACACATTCTAAGTGTTATATCATTAAAGTTCTTCATGCTAATCAGTGGGGTCTTAATCCTGCTCAAGCCAGAACTTTAAAAATTAATAGAGCAACTTATAATTACTGGGATTATTTGGAAGCTTGGAATAAAGCTTTTCTTTACAAAAATCCTACACGAAGCCTTACTTGGCTGTTTGTCATAAATGATCAAATTTTAAAATCTGGTCTTAATAGTTTTCCCAACTGGTTTTATCATTGGTGGGATAAAATGGGACCAGAAATTGGAATTATTCCTCGAGAAATTCTTGACTATTTCATAGTCTGGTTTGATCACCATCCTGTTCTTCGAGGAAAATCTCTTACAAATATCCCTATTGGAAGAAACACTTTATTTTTCTTTACTGAATTCAGACTTGTTTGGATTTGGAAGTGGGATATTTTCCTCTCTGAGGACTCTCTTAAAATTCCTATTCTCCAGAGAACTTTCTGGGTGAAATGGTGGCCTGGATTTGACATTGATAATGCCCTCTCAAAAATCCAGCCTGCTGTTAAAAATTATATTAAAAATTTCGAGGATAATGAAAAACAAAAAGCTACAGAATTTATGCAGACAGCTTCCCAATTATCCTCTCACTTAAATATGTTTGAGCTCCTGTTCGCTTCCATAGGGGGGAAAAATCCACACCTCTCAAAAGAAGAAATTTATGTCAAGGTTATGGAAGCTCTTAAAGAACAATTCTTAGCCTCGCAGGTTGCTCAGAGGAGTGGTCAGGCTACCTCAAGCCAGACCAGAGATCAAGGTCAGTCATCCCAAGCAATTCAGCCAAATGCCTTTGGATGCTTAGCAGGGGAAGCACAAGATCCATACGAAGATGAAAAAGATATGGATACAGCGTCCATATCTAGTCAGGTGCCAATAATGGAGGACCTGTTTGATGCCATGATTGCCACGGCATCCCAATCCAGCAAGCCAAATGACAAGCTAGAGTAGGTGACGCATGCAATGACATAGGTTGTCCATGGTTTTACGCACACGGTTTTACAGCCTGTAGTTTTGCGTCCATGGTTTTTATTTTGTCAAAAAGTAGTTTGGCACGACTCCACCAAACAAGGACACGTATTCTACTTTTTGAATTTTTTATAATTTTCTACAGTACCTTGTCGGATGACTGTAAACTTTTATTTTCTTATTTAAGATGACCCTCTGGATTGTGGATGGGCATCTCCTCTTCAGTTCTCTCTCTCTCTCTCCATCTACTTACTACCTCTCTTGTAATATCTCCCTCCTCTGTAATTGTGGTTTCTCGCAAGTAAGTAATAATATTTCAATTTCTGTATTTAATTTAGTTTCCTGCTTTATTTTGGTATCAGAGCTATGTTTGGCTAAATTGTTGAGACTACTATGGTATATACTATTATATTATTATGAATATCTGACTTAAATTATTATGATAATTCTTTGGAGGTTTGTGTATTCCGTTAGTCGCTTGGGCCTAGCCAATTTAGTCATTGATTTCGATGGATTCCATGCAAGATCCATGTAAGACTCTCATAGAATCTATCAAAATCAACAATCACAATTGTAAAATAAATTATAGAATAGATTGTGTGTGTACTGTGTACCATTACTCTATAATTTATGTCTCAACCTTTTTTGCAACTTGACTGGACAAGATCGTCAAAGCAATAGCTGGAAACTGCAATTGCCAATAGGGAGGGGGCCATTGAACCAAACATTCATTACACAGGGAGGACCAAGTACCAAAATTTTATTTCTTGTTTGTCACTTACCATAAAACAAAAATAACAAACACCCCCAAAAGATATGACCATGCCTCTACAGTCTATACTAACAGTTCTAAAGGCGCAACTTTTTCGGGGTAGGAAGTGGATGATGCCCATTATTATTATTATTTTTGCTAAGAAGATTATCATAAGAAAACAGAGAACAAAACAAAAGAAGGCACTCCTAACCTTCTTGATGGCCTTCCTAAAAACACAGCGAAGAATGGTATCAATCGGAATGGGCCTATACAAAAGAAGCGAATCAATCCATTGGGCTACAATGTGAGCAATGAAATTTACAAAACGATGAATTTTACAAACGTTCCCGCAATCAAAAGCAGCAGACAGTAGATTCTGAGCTTACCCATTACTGTTTTCCATCACACAATTGGTCCGCATAGTAGACCAATACTTTTTTGTCAAACGATTAGTCCACATAGTATCTGTGTAGACAATAGCAATGCGGGTGGTATATCTAAGGTTTCGTTTGATAAAACTGAAAATTAATTATTGATAGTTAGGTGGTAAATTTTAAGTGATTGAACTTGCGATACTGAAAAGAGTGTTTCAAGTACTAAAATAATCTGTATTCAGTGATTATTTTCAGTACAAAATTGTACTTAAATTTTTCAGTGGATTTTTAGCTATTTTTCAATAAAGTGGTATATTATCAACACACAGAAAGAAATAAGTGCTTGAAAACTTTCATTTTCAACACTTAGGCTTAGTTTGGCCCCCCATTTTGGTTCTTCTCTATTTTTCGAGCACAATTTCATGTTATTTCATTTGGTAACTAGTTTATGAGCTTTGCAAAAAACTAAACTTAGGACTTTTTTGGGGGGAGCTTTTAAAAGCTTAAGGTTACTTTTTGGTTTCATGTTATTTTTTTGAAGAGTAATGTGTCACTTATACAAAATTATCAAACAACTTAATTACAAATTTCGTAAGCTACTTTTAAAAAGTCACGTAAGGGCCAAACTAAGTCTTAATTAAGTTATCAAACACACCCTAAATCTTTTCTTAACTAGATGGTCAAAGTTCATTAGTCCAAAAATTCATTATTTTTATTGCCACCGACACAAATGCATGAATAATTAAAAGACCCAAATAGTCAAATTACACCATTGCCCTTTCAATCTCAATATCACCATCTATTTACTTGTTGAAAAAACATAAATTTAGACACAATTTTATTGATTTTTCAGTCTATAATGTTTATAGGACTTTCAGTTAAATCAGTAAAATGAAAGCTAATTATTGGGATGAAATTATTACATCATGGAAAAAAAAAAACACTTAAGGATTACACTATACCATATCATACAAAGAAACATATTTCTCCATCCTTTAATTGGTTTTGGAGTATCAATTATATCACCTATAGGCTATGATTCAGTGTCCTTTAAACCGATAGCCCGGCCAAGAACGCAACTCCAGTGGACGGCAACCACGACGATCCATAGATAAATTGCGCAACGGTGAACTTGCTCGCCTCCACTTGTGATGTGATGACTCGATAACCCGGCCACTTGACCCGTTGCCCCACCGCTGCACCCGGGCCATAATTCATGTACTCACCATAGTACAACGTATCAAGTGCAAATGTTGCATTCCACTCTAGCCAACCCCGAGGATTAATGTGATCACCCATATGCGATAATAGATAAACGGTTCGCGAATATAACTTCCACGGACGGCCTAGATACGTCGGGAAGCTACCTTTGGACGCTTCAAGCTCAGAGTCGGCTAGAATTCTACAAGCATGGATTGATATACCTGTGTTTTGATTAGGGTCTTTTCGATTTTGGGCAGTGATTGTGTTCTTTTGTTGGGCCATTGGCTTTCGGGCATAGATGCTGCAATTTTGAAATACAACGGCTGCGTTACCAAATATGAAGTCTACGGTTCCATATATATCGCATTCTCGAAAGAATTGGCGCTGAGAGTGGACATAGAGCGTGTCTTGGTAGCCAATGACGCTGCAGTGATAAACCACCGCATGATCAGCGCCTACTCTAAGAGCCACTGCTTGGTGCTTGCTTGGTCCTGCCCAGTTCTCGAATGTTATATCCCGTGCAATGAAACCAGCACCGGTGGCAGCTGTGGAAATGGGGTACATGAAGAGTGTTACACATAAAATTTATTCTTTGCCTAAATGTTAGTTTCAATAATCAAGCTAGAAATTAAGAACTACTTAGATAAAAGATTCAAGGACAAAATTATACTGAGCTCTTGAGATTTTTCATAAGATAAACATATTTTCTCTAATTTATTTATGTAATTAATAACACTGAGCTCCCATGCATGTCAGAATGAATATATAACTCTTTGGACACAAAGAGATCCGCAAAGAGTATATCTCTCTCCCACTAACACTGTGGAGTCCAATTGAAATTACCGGACCCCATAGTACCACTTAGAAAAGAGATAAACTCTTTGTGAATCTCTTTGTTTGTGAGATCTCTGTGTCCATAACTAAATTCTGTCAGAATTGTCCGGATAATGTGGCATTCATTGTACTTGTCCAATTTTCAAGTTTACCCCCACTATAATCCCAATGTTCATAACCAAAGGCCACTTAAGGAGTGATATAGAGAGAAAATTGTTACTTTTAGAAGTCAAAATGGTGATATTATCTTAATTATCTATATATCTAGGGAGAACCTAAGAGTGAGTCTATGTTCCAATCCGTGTTGGTCAGACGGCTTGACATTAATTTCCCCACACCTTAGGTGCATGTTTGAATCACCCCTCCTCCTTTATAATAATGATAATAAAACAAAATAAAATTTGAAGATAGCTTGATACTAATAATCAAAGCTAAAGACAAGCTCAATGTAATTTCAGAAACCTCAAGAAATGTCGGTGTAATATACAAGAGAGATGATTATTAGAGGTGTATGAACTTTATTGGCTCAACATGTAAAAAATTAAAAAAGAGAAAATTGGATGTTGGTGGTTGGTAGCAATTATCAATTGTGGAAAAAAAGAGCTTAAACCATGAGAGACCCATGACCCACCTCCAATAATGTGATCCTCTTTTTTATGTTCTGCCCACCTATTTTAAAAAGGGACAATATTTGAGTGTTTTTCATTCAGTGTTTTTTGTGTTATTCTCTCTTATAAAAGTGGAATCTTGCACTTTAAAACAGTTTTTTAAAATTATCCTGGATCCTACTTCTGTGAAAGAGAACAATACAAAAAGGGTAATACTTGAGACAACTTTCATACAACTTTCATACAACCTCCCCAAAAGATGTGTCTATCTCTCTCCTGTGATGTCACTGGATCCCACAGTGACACAGGAAAGAGATAGACACATCTTTTAGGGAGGTTGTATGAAAGTTGTGTCCCAAATATTACTCATACAAAAAACACCGAGTGAAAAGCACAAAAGTAGTATCCTTTAAAAAGTTAGAAGTGCCAAGGGGCATGATGGAGAAGATGACACAAGTCACAAGATTTGTTTGCATGTGGAAAAGAGGTGCCTTAAAGATCCACTTGGACAACTCATAGAAATCAGACCATTTAAACAATCTACCTCACTAAAATTGGACCAAAAGTAGGCACATCTCATTTTCAATCCACAGCACCAAATGAGATCAACTTAAAAATTTGCCATGTAAATTGTTGAAATACTTTCTAAAATTTGCTAGTTATTTCATTAATTAAGGATGTGAGTGTAATTTTGTTGAACTTTTGGGGGATAGCCCAATTTATTTTGTCTTGAAATTTATCTTCCAAGTCATAGACCAAGAGGAACCGTTTTGTCTTGAAATTTATCTTCCAAGTCATAGACCAAGAGGAACCGGAGAGAGAGAGAGAGAGAGAGAGAGAGAGAGAGAGAGAGAGAGAGAGAGGGGCAAATATCATGAATCAAATGTTCAATTAACCAATTTCATTGGGTAGGTTAGGTGGTTGGACCATTTTCAGCCTAAACGGGAGATGATGAGAACCAATAAACAGACTAGTTATCTAACTAACTATTTTGTAAACATCCTAACGGCTAGCCAGAGTTTTATAGCTATTTTAGTGTAAAAATATTGTAATTGACGTTCCGTTTGTTTTAATGTAAAATATTTTCCGAAAAATGCTTTCACCTTCCAGAAAATACTTTCACCTTATCTAGATAAGGTGAAAGCATTTTCCATAAGAGTAGTGGTCGTACACACACTTTTTGACACTCAGCTTTAAATGCATGTACCATGTAAGTGGTACACAGAAAAAAGTGTGAAAAATTCAAACAGCATAAAGTACCTGTGTTTAAAACATAATGTGTCTAAAAAAGTGTGTCAAACATTTCCCTTTCCATAAAATGTTTTATATCAAAACAATCGGAGTAGTGTCAAATTTGTTCTAATTTTAAAAATCACCATCTTCTTTTTCTTTCAAAAAAATCACTTCACTCCCAAAAATCACCATTTTGTGTAAATGATACAACATTTTTACATTAAACTCTGCTAGAATGTATCATAAAATATTCCTAATGAATCAAGTTAGTTGAGAGATGTCTATATTGGATGTGTAAGGAGAAATTATTGTATGTTCTCAGATCATAGGCCATGTGATAGTCCCGACTATTAGGATGCTTTTATGTGGCCAAGTTATCTCACTAATGGAAGACTACCCGTCCATATAGCAGCTATCATCTACTGACCTGGACCACTACGTGACAATAGTCTAGAACCATACAATAATTAATTAATTACTCGTATGGCCGGACCATGGCCATGCGATGATCACAGTAGCCATTAGAATCGTGCCATGTGGCCGGGTTAGAGACAGGCCACGTGTGTCTTCAACATCATGGCCAGGTTAAGGTTTAAACCGCCAGGTAAAAGTAAGGTTTGTATGTTTTTCTTTAATGATTAAGGATAGTTGTAGCCTTTTCACCAAAAATAAAAATAAAAGTAAAGGTTTTGTTACTTTTGTACGAAAAAGACAACTTTTTTTTTTTTTTTTACCGAAAGATGCGGTATGGAATGTCGTCATCTTCTCGGAAACGCTTTTCCCTCCTGAAATGACCGTTTTGCCCTTTCCGTCCCCTATAAACATCAAATTCGTTTTCTTCCTCCCCACCTTCAAATTATCCTCTTCATACCTGTGTATAATACAACAAAATTTCCATTTCAGTCCTTCCATAATACCATCTCCTGTTTCTGCAACTTTATTAACTTTACAAGTGATCATTCATCCAAACGTAAGTAATACTCACTCTGCAAGAGCCTCTTTGAAAAGTAAAAGTTAATGTATTTTAATTACGCACTTTTCAACTCACCATTTGTTATAAAACTCTCCCAATTTTTTTTAGGGTAAATATTATTTACCTCCCTTAGAGTTTGGCCTTAATACAAATACTTCTCCTCATGTTTTAGAAAATCTCAAATACCTCTCTTATTTTTGAATTTTTAATGTATCAGATTCTTGATCAATTTTCTAATAGTTTGTTAAAAAGGGGAGGAGTGGGAATTTGATACTAAAATTCAAAAATAAGAGAGATAAGTGAGATTCTTAAAACGTGAAAAGAGAGGAGTAAATTAAAGTGTATTAAGGCCAAGCCTCATAGCAATTTGGTGATATTTACCATTTTTTTATTTATTTTATTTAACACTAGAAAAATTAAATTAAAAAGTGACAATGATAAAAATATGCAATATTTCACAAAAAAAAAAAAAAAAAAATGTATCTTAAAAATTTAAAATTTCCAAAACAGAATTTTTATGTGGGACAAATTAAAGGAGTACTGTACCTACAATGCATGGATGTGAGAAATTAGGAGACTGTTTGAATTTCAAATTTTGAGATGTAAAAGTAATTTACCACTAAGAAAGTCCATGTATTTTGAGACGTCGGACAATGTTGCTCAAACTTTTTAAAGAAATACAAGTAAATTGGAGGTGAGATCGATCGTCCTTAAATCAAAATTCCATTAGAACAACCTATATTTCATTAGAATTGTTTTGAACGATATATAACATCACCATGGCAACACATCAACTTACGCATATCGATCCAAATTAACAATTTTGGAACTTAGTGTGCGTATGTGTATATATATATACACACACATATATTTCACTATTTTTATGTTTTAAAAAGGACCACTCATACACTAGACTACACACGCATGAGAGAGAAAGTATTCATAGGTAAACCACCGCCACAACCACCACCCCATCCCCCAAAAAAATAATAATAAAAGAGTAAAAAGTCGTTTGTCCTTTTTTCTTAAAAAAAAAAAAAATGCTACAATTGTATCAAATTTCACTCTTTAACACATCATATCCTCATTAGTTCTGTGTAAGACCAATGTAGAACTCACATGAAACTAACTGAAATTAAAGACCAAAATTACGAAATATAAAATTTGGTAAATCTTTTCCTTTTCTTATTGATTGAAATAGCCTAACTAACAATTGGATTATGATTTCACCGAAGTCAATCAGGCAATCACTCTAATAGGGTTATTAATGTCATTTCAAGGATCAAAAGTTACCAATAAAAAATGTGGAAAAAGGAATAGTTTTTTTTTTTTTTTAATTATGTTAATTAACTTTTTGTGAGAATTATAACTTAATTTAATTACCTTCCTGCCTTGATGTAGATTATAGTTCGCCGAGTACTATATTCAGGGGCCTTCTTAATCGCCTCCAAAATCGTCTTAAAACTTCCGTTGCCGTCTTTCGACACCACAATATCTGCTTGAATCCCCGACACCGGCGCGTCCAATAGCACTCTCTCTCTCCGAGTCAACCAGCCCGGAAACTCCTCGTGACTCGGCGTCGATGATTCGTCATCCGACTCCATCAATCGCCGGCGGCGATTCTGAATCGGCACGCCGGCGAAATCCTCATCACCACTCGCCGCCGCATAAATCGCCAGACAATTGCTCACCAGTTCCGACAAATCCTTCAGCCTCTCCTCCAACTGATCCTTCACGTAACCGTTCAGATCAGTAAATCCTTCAGTACACGTGTCGTGGTTTGTCAAAGCAGCGCTCAGCCACGTCATCACGTCGTATGTGGACCCCACCGGCTGTGCATTATTGTTGTTATTATTATTATTATTATTATTAGCTCCCGGGGCGACTGAGGTCAGTGACCTCGAGAGCTGGTCGACGGACACGTCGAGCAGCTCGAGGCAATCCTCGTACGCCGACCGGACAGTGGGGTCCATTCCGACATTGTTAAACTCCGAAGCCACGTAGAGGGCCCTCCCGAAACGCTGGAGCGTCATGTTGAAGGAAATGTGGACGAGGTCGCGCTCGTCGGCGCTGATTGCTCCAGGGAAGTCGAGCAGCGAGTTGACACAGAGAGTCGGGTAGCGAGTTTTGCTGCAGGTTCGGGATATGGCTCGGGAGGGTCTTTTGTGAATTGGGGAATCCGAACCTCTGGTTCGGAGTCCGACAAGGAGTGCCACAGAGACAACCGAGGCGACAATGAGCGTTGCAGATAGGACCAGAAGGAGCTTGAGTTTGCGCCGTCGGTTTGGTATGGGCATTGACGTGGATTCATCCTGTTGGTTTGGGAATGGCTCGGTTTGTGATGAGCCAGGCTCAGTCTTTCCGAGCCTGCCGTAACCCATTTTTAATATTGCTTATCTTGCTAGCAGAAAATTGACAATGCTAAAACAGTGAAAAGGTGTGGAAGGGCGTGTGAATTTGAGAGATAGAGAGAGAGAGAGAGAGAGAGAGAGAGAGAGAGAGAGGAGTATGGAATGGTGGATATAGAGAGAGAAAGTGGGGAGTGGGATAGTGAGGAGCTTTTATACATGGGTGGTGGAAGAGAGAGATTAAAAGTCATAAAAAGAGAGTTGCTGTGAAGTCGATGTCTTGAATATTAGCTGTCCTCTACTTCCTATCGCCGCCCACCACTGTGGAGCAAAGTTAGGGAGGAGAAAGTTTTAGGTAGCTTCAGGTATTAAGTAATGTTTGGGTTACACTCCTCTACAGTCAAAAGTATTCACACTCTTAGGTTGATTAATGAGAAAAGAAATCTAATTGATCCATCTCGAGATATTAATGTATTTTGAGTGTGAATGGGTGTGACTCTAACATTATTGTACTGGAATCTTACTATTTGAGAGTCCCAAGACGTGAGTCCCACTTAATATTCCTCGGTTCAGTTGATTTTCTCAAAAAAATCACTAAGCGTTAAAGCAGGCCAAATCGAAAAAAAAAATAGACGAAACTGATTGAACCGATCGAGAGGATATTTGATCGATTTTAAAATTGGAAAAAGATTGAAAAAAATTAGAGGGTATTTTTGTTCACAAAAAAAATGGTACATCAATGCTCACCCAAGTATCTCATTGGTCAATACAGTAGAATCAAGATTAAAACTGCATTGATCAATGGAATGCTTAGACGAGCATTGATGTATTATATTTTGAGTGAGCAAAAGTATTTTCAAAAAATTAACCAACTGACACCCCGTACTCTTGATACCATGTCAGTATGTCATATATACAAAGAGTACATATAAATGAATATTTTGAGAGACGGATTTGTTATTTTCCAGTTTTCTCCGACAAACTATCGGTTTTATCATTGAAAGATAGAATGGATAATATAAATATAGTAATGCTATAAATATAACATATTGCATAACATAAAGTACAACAGGGTTTTAAATTACTGTATTCTATGTTGTATACGAGTGAATAAAAAAGTATGAAAAATTCAAACAGTATAGAGTACAAGATATTTAAAATTCTGTTGTGCGATATGTTAGGTCTTTGACATTATTCGTATAAATATACATTCATATGACGTGGAAAGCTTCCAAACCGTGTATTAATTAATTAATTACTATACTAAATTTGACTAATTTTTGAGTTGTGGTTGTGAGCAAATCTTCCTAATTTTCGCATTTAGACAGTTTAAAAGAATGATTAGAGAGGGGAATTTGAGGATTGCAAGCGGAATATTAGCACTTGCCACTTAAATGAAAAAGCTCAGTAACAAACCAATCCACCATAAGATCACTTACTCTTTTGGGTCACTTTATTTTTACCTCTTTCTGATCTCCTACCTTCCTATTATGAGTTGTTTTCGTAAATATTGCTTTTTTAATACTTAATTATTAAACTAGGGCGTTTTGAAATTTAAAGACAGAAATACAGTAAATCGTCATTACTAATAACGACTCTGTAAAGTCGTTATTTCTAAAAACGACTTTCAAAATAAAATCGGTATTACTAAAACCGATTTTAAGTAAAACCTTTTTTAATTTCTACGAAAATAAATAGTTGCTGGAAATAAAGAAAAATGGTTATTAGTCGTTTTTACAAATAACGACTTTAAAAAAGTCGGTGTTTGTAAAAACGACTATACAGAGTCGTTTTTACCGTAAACGACTTAAATTAAAAATCGGTAATACTAATACCGACTGTTTAGAATCGTCATTACCATAAACGACTTAAACTTAAGTCGGTGTTACTAATACCGACTATTTTAGTCGTCTCTGTACAAATGGGACATCTCTGGCCGATTGGATATACTTTAAAGTCAGCTACTAGCAATCGGTTTTACCAAAAACGACTTTGGTTAAAGTCAGTTTTACCAAAAACGACTTTCACTAAAGTCGGTAATACTAAACACGACTTTGAAGTCGGTTCAAATCCTTCCATTCTCGTTTTCATTCACTGTCTCTCCATTTGTCTCTCTCTTCTCCGGCGATATCTCTCTCTCTCTCCGGCGATTGTGTCTGTCTCTCTCTCCGGCGATCTCTCTCTCTCTCCGACGAGGTATCTCTCTCTCTCCGACGATCTCTCTCTCTCTCCGACGAGGTAACTATAAATATATGTATGTATAGTTTGATATGTATATAGTTTGTATGTTTCTCTTCGTTTCCTTTTAAGAAAAGACTTATTTTTGTCTCTATATATTCAAAGTTTCTTAGTAGACAACATTTCTGTAATAGTAGATGATATTATGCATTTGAGTATAAGATATAAATTTGGTATGAGATTTGAAAAATGGTGAATTTTGGTAAATTAATGACCAATTCGCGAATATATAAATTATGACTTTTTTTAAGTGAATAATAAATATTCCATAAATTGCTGACCCATATGTAATTGGGCATAATATTATTGATTGAATCCTCATTATTATATTAAACAAAATTTTAATATAAATTCCGGACGAGACGTTGACCAAATTGTAACCATTAGTGACCAAGTCGTAAATAGTCGCCCAAAAAGTCGCAAATTATGACCTTTTTTTAAGTGAATAATAAATATTCCATAAATTGTTGACCCATATGTAATTGGGCATAATATTATTGATTGAATCCTCATTATTATATTAAACAAAATTTTAATATAAATTCCGGACGAGACGTTGACCAAATTGTAACCATTAGTGACCAAGTCGTAAATAGTCGCCCAAAAAGTCGCAAATTATGACCTTTTTTTTAAGTGAATAATAAATATTCCATAAATTGCTGACCCATATGTAATTGGGCATAATATTATTGATTGAATCCTCATTATTATATTAAATAAAATTTTAATATATATTCCGGACGAGACGTTGACCAAATTGTAACCATTAGTGACCAAGTCGTAAATAGTCGCCCAAAAAGTCGCAAATTATGACCTTTTTTTAAGTGAATAATAAATATTCCATAAATTGCTGACCCATATGTAATTGGGCATAATATTATTGATTGAATCCTCATTATTATATTAAACAAAATTTTAATATAAATTCAGGACGAGACGTTGACCAAATTGTAACTATTAGTGACCAAGTCGTTTTGGTTAATATCATCTACCACCCTTCAGTTAATTGAACTGTGAATGCCTCTTTTGGTTAATTTGTTGAAAAAAATTAAAAATACCAAATTAATTTGTAATTGTATACTTACTGCAGTTTAGATGACGAGTCCGCGACGGGGTCCTATAGACCCATCTGTCCTGACTTTACAGTCGACCCACGTATCTCAGGATATATGGGAGCATCCCAGGGTATGTAAAATTTATATCTATATATATGTATGTTATTTTGTACCAATATACCAAAGATCATAAATCTAACATAATTTATGCAATTGTAGGATTACGATGCGTTCGTTTCAGTGCGGAGGGCTGATTACAGGCTATGGCAGTGGGGCGTCGATTCACGACTGATGCCTTATTTTATGCGAGCTGGATTCTATGGCGTTTTTCGGGTCGGCTGGATCCAGTGCGACCATGCCCTCATCAGTGCATTACTTGAGAGGTGGCGTCAGGAGACCCACACCTTTCACCTACCGATAGGTGAGGCGACCGTCACACTTGAGGACGTCACTGTGTTGTGGGGTCTGCGTGTGGATGGTGAGCCAGTGACATGCATGGTTGAGTCACGTAGCATAGCAGATTGGCAGGCTCTCTGCTTGGAGTTACTGGGGGCAGCACCACCCCCTCAGAGGTTTGACCACGGCAGGATATACATCTCCTGGCTAGCCGAGCATTTGGAGGCTATGCCAGCAGGTGACTTGCCAGTCCATACACTTGAGCAGTATGCTCGTGCTGCCATATTGTGGCTACTTGGAGGTCTCTTGTTATCCGATACATCGGATAACAAGGGTAAGTTGATGTACCTTCCGTTGCTACGTGATTTGGACGCATGTGGCCGCATGAGCTGGGGATCAGCCATATTGGCGTGGTTGTATCGATGCTTATGTCGGTCATCCCGTATGCATGTGTGCGACGTTTGCGGCCCAGTTACGTTATTACAGGTATGTTTTACTATCACATTAAGTAAACCCTATTTCTATAAATTAAATGAAAAAGTACATATTAATTATGATGTGTTTTGTTGTTGCAGATGTGGGCATGGGAGCGTATACCGGCGATTAGGCCGGGCTTGTCCAGCATTCCTCCCATTGGTTTTCAGCCGCTCCAGGCCCATCCGGATCTTCCCATTGGACCGCGTGGGTGCAGGTATTAGTTGGTGTTTCATTCAATTATGTTAACATATATGATTTGTAGAGTACTATAACAATTTATTTTTGTTTATTTGCTTAGGTGGACGGTTCCTTTGGAGCTGCATACCGTCAGCACTTACGTGCGTCGTGTACACAGGGATCAGCTGGACCTGTTGGATGAGGCCCATTTTGTGTGGCGGCCATATTTAGTGGAGCCGCATGGTTACGTGCTCCCTGATGTGTACCTGGTGGGACGCGAGTTATGGAGAGCTCGCACTCCCTTGATCTGCGTAGACACTATTGAGTTCCACGTACCTGATAGGGTCGTTCGGCAGTTCGGATTCCGACAGACAGTTCCAGAGCCGGTCGACACATCACGTCGTCTACACATTATAGATCGACGTGGACGGGCATCGCAGGATTGGACTGTGTTCCACCGGGAGTATATTCAGATGTGGGCGGCCCGGAGGACCTCTATTGTCGGGGGTGATATAGTTGGCATGCCCATGGAGTCCACTGATCCTTATATGCGGTGGTATCATCGGATTACAGTTTTACAGGTCGGGCACATTCATCGAGCGCCGACCGGTTACCACGGAGGAGGATCTACCGTAGAGCTGCTGGTACGTATGTAATTTAACTAATTTATTTATATTTTAGTTGTTTTATAGGTGCTTGACTTATATTTGAATTCTTTCAGGTTCGCACTGTCAGTACGGTGTATCAGAGTGCGTAGACCAGCTTACAGCAGTATGGTGGTCATGACTGTGGCCACCATAGTACGCTTCAGGGGATTGTGAGATCATGTGTTGAGGTACTGCAGCATATACATTCGTCGATATCTCCTTCAGTCGGGACATCATCTGACGCCCCTAGCACTGCCAGGACAGCCCCAGACCCCGACGCCCCTAGCACTAGCGGGACAGCCCCACTCCCCGACCATTTCTTTGATGACCTATCCCAGTTTCAGGGCTCAGATCTTTCACATATTCTTGATGATATTCCGATGGATGAGATTTTTTGTACTATAGGTACGGTACCACCCCCTCCACCTACCACCGCTACCACCCCCCCCCCCCCCCCCCCCCCCCCCCCCCTATCATACGACCCGTGGCCCCATTATCCGCCACCACCACCACCACCACCATACCTTCCTCACTACATTGTTTGGGCACACGAGCCCTGGGTACATCCATGTCACTGTGGATACGTGCAGATTGGGGACGGCCCGACTTTATCACACGTCGAGTGTTTTCATTCGGTAGCAAGATGGGTACGTTAATTTGTGGCCAATAGTCCTCGTACTCCAGGGGGTGAAAATTGCTCTCCCATGTATGAATAAAAGATTCCATGCTATACTCTTTTGCTACAAACTGGAAAGGATCTAGTCCTTGATTCGTTGTAACAGCTAATATGTGGGAGCATGGATATTTATATATATCTCTCCTCCCACAAGAGCAATAACCCAAATTGAGTCGCACCACCTGCCGGTTACCCCCACTTGTTTGACTCCTCCGTGTGATAACTTGGAACTCCCCTGTGGACCTATTAAATGAATATTTGCAAAAGTTAACTTATTAACAGTCCTTGATTATTTTTTGCAAAAGCTAAATAAGTATGGTAAGTGAAAATTTAGTAATGAAAAATACCTGTCATACGCCTGTAACTCATGGGTATTAGCTTTCTTTTGTTCATTATCAAGTTCATCTATCACGTGTTTCGTGAAGATACGCCCATCTCTTAACCATTTCTGCACGAGTAACCTTCCTTCGTCAAAATATTTCACAACCCGGTAAAATATGAGTTGGACGCATGCAGTTATTGGGAGAGCACGGGCCCCCTTCAGTACTGAGTTAAATCCTTCAACGTGGTTAGTGGTTATGATACCCCAACGATGACCACCATCATTCGCTAAACACCACTGTTATGAGGGTACACGTTCTAACCAACGCCGTGCATTGGTATATATTTTTCCAATATTATCCATATCACGGTTGAACTTCCTAATCTGATGCTTGATCCCAGCTAACCAAAGTAGGTCCTTTAACAGGATATTCTTGAATTTCTTGTGGAAGTTGCACTGGAAGCGTCTTAAACAAAATCGATGATACGCATTGGGCTCACGCCACTCTGATAATCTTTGAACTGCATTGATTATAGCAGAATGTCGGTCAGATATTAGGCATATGCCTTGCCTACCACGAACAACATACGTACTTAGGTTCCTTAGGAACCATGACCAACTAAGAAGGGTTTCTTCATCAATAATTGCAAATGCAAGAGGAAATATCTTGTTATCAGCGTTTATCCCCATGGCTACAAGGATCTTGCCTTTGTATTTGCCATTAATATGGGTGTCATCCACACAAATTACTGGACGACAATGAGTAAACCCGTCAATTGAAGGTTTGAAGGCCCAAAACAAGTATTGGAACTTGACCACATCATGGGTGTCTATAGGATTCGTTTTCCATTGAACCACTGTCCCAGGGTTGTATTTTTGAAGAGCAGACATAAATTTAGGCAATTTTCTATAAGACTCGTCCCAGTCTCCAAAAACCATCTCTATAGCTTTTTTCCTCGCACGCCATGCCTTTTTGTACGAGATAGTGAATTTCTAGCTTTCCTTCACCTTTTCAATAATCAAAGTGATTTTCATACATGGATCATGTTGCACATAACCCATGATTAATTTTGCTATAAGATTCATATCTAGGTTAGCGTGGTCCTGGCTATTGTGCGGATACACACAGTGGTGGTCGCCGTTATACTGTGTAATTTGAAATCCACCAGTCATTAATTTTTTTGTTGCCCGCAAGCGCTATGTGCACCCATTTTTGCACTGCACCACCCAAAGTTTTGGATTTGTTTCAACTACCTCGTATTCTCGATCATTCTTTGTATGATAGAACTTTACGCATTCCTGGAGATGCTGCTTATCTCTGAATGTCATTTTCTTCTTTAACTCAACTTTGTCAGAGTCCCATATTGGAAAAGCACGATTGCTGTCACGTGTAGTAACTTCACACCCCTCATACCCCACCTCGTCAAGGTCGGTGAAGAAAGGGACT
The DNA here is from genome assembly GCA_033977485.1 of Hydrangea macrophylla. NCBI lineage: Eukaryota > Viridiplantae > Streptophyta > Magnoliopsida > Cornales > Hydrangeaceae > Hydrangea > Hydrangea macrophylla. Next base: position 50,530,174 of record CM066992.1, on the reverse strand, counting down.
GGACTGTGAAGCTCTTGCACATGAGGGGGAGATGGCGTTATGGCACCCTGCCCACCCACTGTTTCGCCTTCTTCATCAGAATCTGAACCACCCATCATCGCCTCTTCCTCTTCTTCCTCCTCCTCTAAGGGATATTCTGTGTGCGCACCGCCGCTGTCTGCAGTAATATCTTGAGCATTGTCTTCAAGTCTTACCAGCTGCTCAACGGGATTCATATACCCTTCATCAGTTGACATTGTTTCATGTAGATTCTGGCTACTGAAGTCATAACCGCTCTCAAAGTTTGGAGTCCTAAAGTTAGGAACTGCACTTTCAATGTTCAGAATGCTACAACTAGGACCTTCATTTACATGAACTTCTGACAGATTGTTGTACCTTCCGTAGGACTCCGAGTAATGTGAGCTTCTTCGATACCCATAAAAGTTGTGGGCGTAGTCTTCGTTTAAATTCAAAGGGGACAAACAAGGGGACTCAACATTAAAGTTTTCGGGCCCTTGTGTCAGCAGTCGAGTAAACGGTCCAGATTGTATCCTTTGCGGCAAGGGTCTTATAACATGATGGACCTTCTCAACATACACCTCAACACATCTTACTGCCGAAAATAATGAAGGAATATGAAGTACCTTATCAAGTATCGAATCATCCACTATGGAAAGAGCCATGTAATTCATGACAGCTCCGTATTGGTTGACTGGAAATCTACAAGTGAATTTCAATTCGGCAATTTCACCGTCACAGATTACTTTATGATATACCAATTGAACTAACTCAGAGAGGGTTGTTCCGTGATTCACTTCTTGAATATCCTTGGCTGGAATATTGTATTTAACACCTCCTTCGTTGTGATCCATTATCATACTACCCCCCCCCCCCCAATAAAATGCAATAAATGTCGACATTGTCTAACGAAGGAAATTTTAGAGAAAAATCACAACAAGGGGGTATAAGGAAAATATCGAACAAGGGGAAGAAGAAGAGAAGATCAGAAGGAAATTTTAGACAAAACTCACAATAACGGTACAAAGAAAATATCGAACAAGGAGGAAGAAGGAGAGAGAGATATATACCTAAAGTCGTTTTTCCTAAAACCGACTTTAGGGTGGCGGAATTTTTCCAACCTGACATTTGATTGACAACTCCCTGATCACACAGAGCAATTAGACTTAAATTCGGTTTTACTAAAACCGACTTTAAAGTCGTTTATGGTAATGACGATTCTAAACAGTCGGTATTAGTAATACCGATTTTTAATTAAGGCGTTTACAGTAATAACGACTCTATATAGTCGTTTTTACAAGAACCGACTTTTTTAAAGTCGTTATTTGTAAAAACGACTAATAACCATTTTTCTTTTTTCCCAGAAAATATTATTTTTCGTAGAAAGTAAAAAAAAAAATTTACTTAAAATCGATTTTAGTAATACCGATTTTATTTTGAAAGTCGTGTTTAGAAATAACGACTTTATAGAGTCGTTATTAGTAATGACGATTTACTGTATTTCTGTCTTTAAGTTTCAAAACACCCTAGTTTAATAATTAAGTATTAAAAAAACAATATTTACGGAAACAACTCTCCTATTATTGTGTGTATATATGTACTCCATATATATTCGGAGAAATTATTCTGTGGTCTGGGATAGCAAGTCATGACGTGTGAAGGTCCGACTTACAGAGAGCTGTTATATGACGAATAATGTTACACTCTCTCCTCCAGTCAAACCCCAAATCACATCTTTACTTTAAATGCAAGTACTCTGTGCTGTGTAAGTGGTGTACAGCTGAAAAGTGTGAAAAATTCAAATAGCACATGGTACATGTATTTAAAACATAAGATGTGTTTTGGAATGTGATCGGAGGAGTGGGTGTAGCATTGTTGGTCATATGACAAGGGAAAAATTTTACTTCCTATTAATAGATCAGTTAATCACATGACAACTCCCTATTGACCGAGATCACTAACTGACTATGGTATCGCACCATAGAATAGTTTTGATTTTTTAACCAAGCCAATCAAACCCACCGACTTACATACAAAATTTATAAACTTTTCACTTTATTTTCTAAACCCATCAAGTTTTTAAAGTCCAAAATTTTTTGGCTGATTTTCATTGAATTCGCAAGTTGAAAATGCTACTTGAGCCCAAAAAAAAAAAATGTCTATTTCAACAACACAAAAAAAAATATAAATAAATAAAAAAAAAGAAGTCAGAAGTCGCATTTCGTACTCACTAACTTCAGTGAAAGCCAGCAACAAAAATTTTGATGGAGTTATTTAATTACGTACTTACAATGTTGACTATATTTACGTCTATATATATTAAAGAAATTGAAGAAAATGCCAGTAACAATGACATTTGAACCATAGTCTTTATGAGAAAAAATTATTACAAAAGAGTCAACTAGTGGAGTTATTTTACTATTTATTTTTATTTTTTGGGTAAAGCCCTTCTTTCCGGTGTTGCTTTTGCTTATGTGATTATGAATTTGACAATGATTTTGAACAATGTGACTAACTCAGAATTTTGAATTATCATTCTGTTTCACACTCATAATTACTTTTGATTTTATATTTCTTAATTTAGAATAAAAAAATGCCATTTATTTTTCTCAATTTAGAATTAAAAAATTTATAAGTGTAAGGGTGTGTTTGGAATATTGAAATGGATTTTTTTGTTTTGGGTCTGTCTATGGAAGTACTATAAAGAAGAGGGGCTTCAATTATAGAGAGATTAAAAGGAGAGAAAAGAAAAGTGTAAAAATTAAAACATGACACAAAAAGAATATTTTCACAGAAATGTTGAGGGTGAGATAACTCGAACCATTCAATGGGCATCCCTCCAATTTAAAGCGAAGGTAAGTTGAACTTTTGAAAACAAAAAAGGACCCATGCAGTTTAGGTCAATGTGTTTATATTTTAAAATACATGTTTAAAATAAACTACAAATTAAGAGGACAGTTAGCATCAAGAAGAAACGAAAAGTTAAAAAGAAAGGCCTAGTGCATATTTAGAGCCCGTTTGTGATTTATGTGGGAATAATCGATTTTTTATTAAAATATGTTGTTACAAGAGTTTTTTTGAGTAGAGATTTTTTAAAAAACTGTTTAGCATTCGCAATTCACATGAGAGCTAGCGATTTTCAGGTTTTTAAAAAAAATCTACAATTTGTGACTTTTAATTTTTCAGCCTCTTTTTTTTTAACTTTTTAAAAAATCTGAATTTTGAAAGAAAATAGCAAAATAAAAAAAATTAAAAAAGCAAAAAGGAGTTGCCAAACGGACTCAAATTTATTCCAAAAATCTCAAATAATTATTTATCAAACTATTACTTGAGAAGGCTCAATCTCCCACTCTCAAAAATAAATAAATAAAGAAGAAAGAAAGAAAGAAAGATTTGACAATTGATTAAGAACTTGTCTTTTCCGTTATGAAAAGTTACTTTTTTTTTTTTTTGAAAAGTTACTCAAAAGATTGGAACTATTTCTTATTTTCTTGATTGGCCAAGCAGGAAATTCCACTACCGACACAATATCCATCCATTGAATTTATGTATATTTAAAAATATATACGTAAAAAATTATATATATGTATAAGTAAAAAAAAAATACGGCATAATGCATAGCCATACGTACGCAGAGTGGCCTTTTCTTTAGAATGCGGGGTCCATATTGAAAGTGCGACGGCGGTTTTCCTATTTGAAATCACATTTTTTTTTTCTTTCTACATGCCAATATTATGGTGAGCATTTTTGCTCACCTAAAAAATTATTCATCAATGCTCATTTAAGTATTCTATTGATTAATGCAGTGAGATCTATAATTAAACACACATTGTTTAATCATGAGTCCATGTTTGGTTGGAAAATTCCCTTAAGTATATAAATAGAATTATATAAGTGCGAGCGTGCCAGGCAAGTAAATTGCCAATGTGGGTGATAATATAAGTGTCTAAACTGCACCTCACCAGGAGATTGTAGTGACGTTCGATGCCTTAACAATGACTTCAATCGTGTAAAGATATGACTAATTAAAGAATTTCGAACTAAATAATGTATAACTACTCCTATAGAAGAACTGTAAAATAGAAGGAAATAGTAAAGTAACAAACTATTTTATTAAGTGAAATAAACTACAATCTGACCTTGAAGATAACTTCGAAGGTGTCCTAATTCGAACTCTAAAATTATTTGATGAAAGTATAATATTTGTAAAGGAATAAAAGTGTATTGATTGATGTTGATCGAGAGATCTCCCTTGATTACAGACTTCCTCTATTTATAATCATCAACGCTTCACAGATCCTCTTCTTCCAACTAATAACTGCTTCAAACACCTGGTACTGTCTTAAGTTAACACCTGTCTTCAGTTATTCTTCAATAATCAACATGTGTCCCTTAGCAGTTTACTCTTTTAAACAGAATGAAATGGCAAAACTGCTAGTAACTGTCCCCACACCAATTCCACTCAGTTAACTGCCTTGCCACGTCGAATCCTTCGTGGCACTTCCTTATTGGCTGGACAAATTTATCACAAACATTACCCCCAGCGCCATTTTCCTTTTGATTCGAAAAAGATAATGGTGATCATGGCAAGATCATGCTGGGCAGTTTGAAATTTCATGCAACCCTTTGAACATGGTTAAATTGAAGATCAAAATCTGCATTTTCCCCCACATTGGCTGCTATTTGCTTAGTCATTGTATTTTCAACTTTGCTTGTCACTTCGAATCTATTCTGTTAACCATGTCTGCTTCTCAATCTTCATTCAATACTGGTGATCACTTCCCTTTAGATCTTCCTGAAGAAGTGATGTTATCAACTAAACGTCCTGAAATTCATCATCGAGCTAATTGGGATCCTTCTGAGATTCCTCCTGAACCATTCACATATTTGAAATGGGGAAAATGGCATAACATGTTAAACAGACCAAGTGCATTTTCATTAGGGCAAAGTTCATCTTTGAGCCCTCTAAAGTCAATCTACAACACTCAAACCTTCCCTCCTGCTTGGGAGCAACCCATTTCCCATGGTGAAGGGGTAGAATATTACAAAGGCATAAAACTTGAAACACCAACCACAGCACCTTCAGTTATTCATCCAAACTTTGAATATCCTGAAATTGGAGGGATTATTTGAAGCAGAATAATAAACCCATACTATCCATTTTCGAATCGTCTCTCTCAGGAACAAAACCTGTTGAATGCTTGGTTAATCTCTTCTACCAGTCCTCCCGGTGAAAAAATTTTCAGAGAGGTAATGTCTTAGTTCCCCAAGGTAGACTCCCTATCCACACATATGTAAGGGCATCCACGAAAATTTTTCCAATGAGCACTACTCCTCAGCTTTTCTTTCTAAATGCAAACTTTTTGAAAAAAGATTACAAGGAAAGAGTGCTTCTCTTTGATTACTCTTTACTAGGCTTTCCAGACACAATGGTTCAAGTGGTTGACCTAACTAAGGATATAAGTGATCCTTTCTTAAAATTAGACCAATTGTGTAGCAATGGTCCCATATTCGAACATACTCCTCCCGTTTTATCACCTTCCTCATGCTTAATTATTCAAGCACAAAGGCTTCTAGTAGCCTTCTCACATCTCCCATTCTCCATATTACAAGAACCAAAAGCTCGAATCAATTTTTGAGTGGAGTTGTCACATCTTATGCCATGAATGGGACATTTCAACACTTGTTCGAACCCAACTTGATTTTACCCTTCGAACCTTACATATTCATGTAAGGTGGTATTCTCATCATCAAGAAAGTGTTACACACTTAAATTACTTGATGGATCTGTATGGCAGTTTCAAGGAAGGTCCACTTGCACTTCTTGATGAAGTATCAAAATTTAAAGACAAATATATCTATGGGTGTGGGAGTTCTAATGAAGAGAGTATTACTTCCTGATATGTACAAAAATATATGGTCAAAGTCAAATCTCGCCACCTCAGAAAGGAGAAGTCAAGTTTCCTCGAATCCAGATCTACTGTTCAATCCTCCCGAGCCGTTGCATGAAACCGCTCGGTCTGGTCAAAAGCCCGAGCATTTGTTCCAGATTGGCCCCACATGGGCACGCCTTCAGAAGGCATGATTGCTTGTCCAACGGGTAACCAGACAATTACCTATCCCGGCTAGAAGACTGAATAGAATGAACTAGTAGTTTCCTAAACCACTTAGGAAACTCTCCTAAATTCATGTAGATCATTTTGTAGTCAGATTAAGTTTTCTAATCTACAAACTTACCATGTATGGGCGGTCTCTTGTAGCTATAAAAGAGGCCACCCACCCCCATTGAAGGGTCGCATTCTAAACCTAAAGAATAACAGTTACATTCACTGATACGCATACAACCGGTCGGTTTTGGCCGGTAGTGCCGCCTAATCTGTTGGCTCAGTAGTCCCCGCCGGTGATCTGTTAGTGAAAGCGCATCGACGCATCCATGGACGTAGGTCACCTCATTAACAGGACCGAACCACATACAATCTCTTGTGTCTCTCTCTAAACCTCTTTTACCCAATTTTTAGCATCATCAGTTTGGCGTCGTCTGTGGGAAACTCGTAAGTTTTTCACCAACTAATCTTGACTGATCAACATGCCGCCGAAGATGAGTAAGAAAAATACTGCCCAGGCCGGTCAAGAAAGCTTGTAACTCGAGCAGCAGGCCGCCTCCATAACCTCTGAGCAAGTAACAGCGACACTCGCACAACTCTTGGAAGGCCAGTGGCAAACCTAGCAGCAAATTGAAGCGTTGTTGGCCCTACGGGAAAAGCATCCTCAATCCGAGAACCAGCCCGGGAAGTGTGTCCCCGACCGAGAGCCCGCACGAGTCTGGAACCATACCAACTCTGCACCGGTGCCCCCGTTGGATTGGGAACACGTCCGGGATGGTGACCGTAGCAGAGCGCCCAGTAGTACCAGACGGAAAGCTCGAACCAATCCTCGTCGGGTGGAAGATGCTAGAGATCTCATCAACAAACGACGCGTCGTCAGAAGGGAAGAATCAGGACAAAAGGCCCGGGAATCGGCCAAAGACCCTCAGGTCCGGGGAGATCTTAGGCATACGATTACCCAGAGTCAGAGTCGGGTTCTATCCCCGATGATGACACACTTCGAAGAGGAGGCCTCATCATCTGACCCGACGTACCGCTCGGATATGGAGGGAAAAATTGGGCGAGATGTAAAGGCCCAAATCGAGGACTTGCAGCAACAAATTGAAAGATTGAACCGCAAGCAGCACCACGATCATACCAATACAGAGACCAATTTGTCCTACACTGCTCGGGTCACCGTATTCACCATCCCGTGAAAATTCAAACCGCCCCATCTCAGCTCTTATGATGGTTTAGGAAGCCCAGTGGACCATGTCCCCACTTACAAGGCTTAGATGACGCTTGTCACCATGGTCGACAAGTTACTCTGCCTGGCCTTCCCCAACACTCTTAAAGGGTCAGCCGCGCAGTGGTTCTATGCTCTGAAACCCCAAACGGTTGGTGATTTCAAGACATTGAGCAAGCTCTTCATCAACCAATTTGTGGGGATGCTCGACTGGTCACGACCGGACACCCAGCTGCTGACCGTCAAGCAGCGAAAGGGGGAGTCCCTAAGGGAGTATGTGAACCGTTTCAATTAGCAGAGGCTCCAGATCCGCAACCTGAACGAAACGGCCGCGATCATGGCCTTCTGCTTGGGAGTTCAACATATCAAGGTCGCCATGTCGTTTCACGCGACCGATCGACAACCCTAGAAGAGCTCTCGAAGAGGGTCAGAAAGTACATCAACACCGAGGAATTCCTCAAGGTCAATCACGGAAGTTTGGTAGAAGACGAGTCCTCGGGATCAAAGCGGAAGCGCGATGCCTCAGAGAAGGGCTCGGGAAAGAAGATAAAATAAGATCAGCCTAAAGGTGGTCGGGATCAAGTCCCAATCAAGTTCATACCCCTTTCCCGGCCTATTCATGAGGTAATGGCCGCCACCGAGACCGGATGGCTCCTCCAAGAGCCAGCAATGCTGAAAAGCCCTCCCGGTAAGAGAAACTGGGATAAATTTTGCTGCTTCCACAAAGACCATAGATATGACACAGAGGATTGCTTTAAGCTCAAGTCGCTATTGAAAAGCTGATTGAGCAGAGCCATCTAGCCGAGTTTGTAGCGGTAGATAGTCGACCTCGGTAAGACACCTGGGACCCCGAGCAGCCACGACCCCTCGGGCAAATCAATGTAATCTCCGGAGGAACTTCGGGCAGAGGGGACTCACAGTCGGCCAGGAAGAGGCATGCTAGGGCATCCCAATTGGATATCTGGCATGTCCAATCCACCCGCTCTCCTCCAACCGACGTGTTGTTGTCCTCATTCGAGGACATGCTAGACCTACACTGCCTTCATGATGATCCGCTGGTGGTGACGCTCTCCGTAGCAAACTATGTGATTAAAAGGGTGTTGGTGGACACGGGCAGCTCCTCCGACATCATGTTCGTCTCAGCATTCGATCAGCTCGGGATATCCAGGGACTAGCTCCGACCAGTGGCCACTCCCTTAGTAGGTTTCAATGAGTCCAGCACTCAACCGCTCGGTACCATCGAGCTCCCGGTCCTTATGGGAGCCTCCCTCCACAGGTTTCTATACTGGCAAGCTTTGTGGTCATGGAATCTCCATCTGCGTACAATGTCATCCTTGGGAGGCCAACTCTCAACAAGGCCAAGGTGGTATTGTCAACATATAGCCTGGTGGTTAAATTCGACCCGGGAGCCTACGAGGAGACCAAGTCGTCGCTCGGAGTTGCTATGTCAGTTCCTAACGCTGGGAAGCCATTACGAAAATGCTAAACATTCAAGAGATGGACCCTACAGACAAAAGTAATGGAGTGGGTCCAATGGAAGAGCTGGAACAGGTGGTGTTGGAACCTCGGTTTCCTGACCGGACCGTCAGCATTGGCACTCTCTTGGAGCCAGGCCTCAAGGAGGAACTGGTTCAGTTAATGCGGTAAAGCCAGGATGTCTTCGCCTGGAGCCATGAGGACATGTCTAGGATAGATCCCCGGGTCATATCTCATTGTCTCAATACCAACCCGGATTCCTGGCCGGTCAAACAGAAGAGGCGGGGTATGGCACCCGAGAGACATGCAGCAGTATGTGAAGAAGTCGAGAAGCTCCTGAAAGCCAATTCCATTTGAGAGGTCCACTATCCCGACTGGTTAGTAAATGTGGTACTAGTCAAGAAAAGAAACGGGAAGTGGAGAATCTGTGTAGATTGCACTGATCTGAATAAGGCCTGCCCCAAGGGCTACTATCCATTACCCAGGATAGACCTCCTTGTGGACTCCACAGCCAGCCATGCACTCCTCTCGTTCATAGATGCCTATTCGGGGTACAATCAGATTAGCATGTATCCCGGGGATGAGGAGAAGACTTCCTTCATTACAGATCAAGGAACGTACTATTACAAAGTGATGCCTTTTAACCTCAAAAATGTCGGGGCAACCTATCAACGCTTGGTTAATCACATGTTTAGGGATCTGATCGGGAAGTCTATGTCGACGATCTTTTGGTTAAGAGCCGAGATGAGTTCGATCATCTCATGCATCTGGCTGGGGCCTTCAGCATTTTGAAGAAATTCGAGATGAGGTTGAACCCGGCCAAATACACATTTGGCGTCTCGTCCGGGAAGTTTTTGGGACACCTAGTGAGCAGACATGGTATTGAAGCAAACCCTGACAAAATCCAGGCCATTATAAACATACGATCACCCAGGTCAACCAAGGAAGTTTAGAGCTTGGCCGGGCGGGTCGCCGCATTGAACAGGTTCGTGTCCCGAGCTACCGACCAGTGCCTGCCATTTTTAAAATCCTCTGCAAGGCCTTTCAGTGGTCAGAAGAGTGCGAGGAGGCATTCCAGGAGCTCAAGAAGTACTTGGCATCACCCCCTTACTCTCAACACCTGTGCCAAACGAGGAATTGTTCTTATATTTGGCAGTGTCACCTTCAGCGGTTAACTCGGCTCTCATCCGAGAATAACACGGGAAATAATTCTCGGTCTACTACACTAGCTGGACACTTCAAGGCACGAAAAGCAGATATTCTCGCATAGAGAAGCTTGCCTTCACCCTCATCACATCTGCTCGGAGACATTACCTGTATTTCCAGGCCCACGCTATCGTGGTCCTCACAGATCAGCCGCTCCGTTGGATCCTGAGCAGGCCTGAAACATCCGGAAGGCTTATCAAGTGGGCCTTGGAGTTAGAAGAGTTCGAAGTAACCTACAGACCCCACACGACGATCAAGGGACAGGCCATAGTGGATTTTTAGTGGAGTTCACATGCCCAGAGGACCCGGTGGAAGAGGACGACCCGCCTATTTACCGCCTGGGCTACAAAAAGACATCCTGACCTGTTTACTTTACATAGACGGGTCCTCTAACAAGTAAGGTAGCGGCGTGGGGGTCATCCTGACCACTCCCAATGGAATCTAGCTAAAGTACGCATTACGATTCGGGTTTCGGGCCTCCAACAATGAGGCCGAGTATGAAGCCCTGTTCGTTAGATTACAACTGGCTACTTCGATAGGTACGCGGCAAGTCTAGGGGTATAGTGACTCCTAACTCATAGTCAATCAAGTTACCCAAGAATATGAAGCTCGGAAAGACAACATGATAGCTTACTTGGCCCTTGTCCGAATAGCCTCGAAGAAATTAGAAGGCTTTTCCATAATACAGATCCCCAGGGAAGAGAATACGAGAGTTGATCGATTAGCCCGCCTCGCCTCATCCTCTGAGTCAGACTTGCCCGGGATAAGGGTTGAATACTTACTTGAGGCAAGTGTGATCAACTTGGAAGGCACGGAGGTTGATCCGGTCACCTTGGGCCTCAGTTGGATGATCTGATCACGACATTTCTCACAATCGGCTCGCTACCGAACGAAAGGGAAGAAACCTGTCGGATAAAATACCAGGTGGCCAAATATCACCTCGTCGATGGCATCCTCTACAAAAGGGGGTTCTCTATCCCATATCTCTGCTGTGTCCACCCCACACAGGTCCAAGCGATACTACATGAAATCTATGAAGGTGTGTGCGGTAACCATGTAGGAGATCGAGCTCTCCCAAAAAGCCCTACTGTAGGGCTATTACAGGTTGACAATGCCTCAAGACTCCCAGGAGTATGTCAGATGATGCAATAAGTGCCAAAGATACTCCCCCATGATCAACCGCCCGGGAGGACTCCAAACACCTATCCTCAGCCTATGGTTGTTCGTTCAGCGGGGCATCGACATTGTCGGTCCCCTCCCAATGGGAAAAGGGTAAGTTAAGTTCGCTGTTATAGCAGTGGACTACTTCACCAAGTGGGCAGAGGCCGAGCCCTTAGCCACCATCACCGAGAAAAGATAGAAAGTTTCGTTGAGAAGAACATCCTCTACAGGTTCAGTATTCTCCGCATTCTGGTCAGCGACAACGGCCAGCAGTTCGACACCCCGGTGTTCAAGCAGTTCTGCTTGGGCTATGGGATATCAAATCACTATTCCTCTCCCAAGCACCTTCAAGCCAATGGCCAAGCTGAGGTGACAAACCGGACTATTCTGCATTCAATTAAGACCAGACTCAAAAACGCCAAGGGGCTTTGAGCAGAAGAATTGCCGACCCTTCTGTGGGCCTACCGTACCACTCCCCGGGTGGCAACAGGTGAGACACCATTCTCACTAACCTATGGCTTTGAGGCGGTCGTCCCCACTGAGCTTGGGTTACCTACATATCGGGTGGCAAATTTCACCGACCAGAGCAATGAGGAAGCCCTCAGAGCAGAGCTTGACATGGTAGAAGAAAAAAGAGGTCGGGCATATCTAAAAGTGGCAGCCTACAAGTAGAAAGTTTCCCAGTACTTCAATAGCAAAGTCAAGCACCGGAGGTTCCAAGTCAGGGATCTCGTTCTAAAGGTGGTGAACCAGTCTACCATGGTCCCGGGCCATGGAAAGTTGTGGCCAAACTGGGAAGGACCATACCAAGTTATACGGATCAACTGCCCAGGGACCTATTGGTTACAAACTCTGGATGGACACGACCTCTCTCACCCTTGGAACGTGCAACATCTTCGAAAATATTTCCAGTGAAGCATGACAATAATGTTGGCTAGGAACCATGTAGCTCTGCCTGAGCAATTCTATTCATATAAGTAATAAAAGTTTCTTTTTTCGCCAAACAACTCTTCTCTGTATTTACTCATCCAAAAGACCTCGGGGTAAGACCCTAGGCATCCAAAAGACCTCGGAGTAAGACCCCAGGCATCCAAAAGACCTCGGGTCCATAACCCGAGGCACAGACTTCTCTTAGGTCCAACCGAGGATGAGGGCAACACCCCCTAGGTGGCTGATGATAGCAAGCCTCAAAGGACCCTACAACCATCCATGTTCCAGGTCAGTTTTCTATGGTCACTCCCTCTATATGCCTACCTTAGGAAACGTTTGGGGGCAGGGGAATACTAGGCTAAACAGGAAATCACACCGGGTACTAACAGACTTAGAATCTTATATATATCCCTAGTATTTTTCCTAGCCTTTGGGTAAGTTTGCATCCCAATCGATTGGCATCATATGTCAATCAATTGCCACTTTTGAGAGCCCACTCGATTGACCTTATCCCAATCAATTGCTATTCCAATCGATTGGATGTTTTACCAATCGATTGCCTTATTGTCGAGCTAACACCAATCGATTGGCACCTGGTACTAATCGATTGAGAACAGCTAGAGTTGGCCACCTCGTTTGTTTTGTATGGTTGTGATTGTTTTCCCCCTCCCTATATATACCCTCTCCCTTATACATATATATGTTTGCTTGTGTGTGTGTTTGAGAGAGAGTGAGAGATATATATACTCTCATATATATATACACACACATATATGTATATTATATATACACACACTCTCGGGTTAGAGAGGAGAAGGAGAAGGAGAAGAAGAAGAGAAAAAGAGAAGGAAGAGAAGAGGAGGACAAACAGAGCAGGGCAGAGAGTGAAAGAGAGAGAGAACTCACCATAGTCGCCGCCGCGGAGCTCGGGACGCCATCACCAGAATGCCAGAGAGAGGCGAGTTTCATTAAATCATTCAGAGGATTGTTTTGGGATGTTTGTATGTGTTAAATAACGTGCATGGAAGAGGAGAAGAACCCCCAACATTTTTATATATAAAACCAGTAGTTTTTGATGAAGAAGACAGAGTCCAATCAATTGCCATTGGATCCAATCGATTGGATAATTTCCCAATCGATTGCCATTAAGTCCAATCGATTGCCATTTTTCTCAATCGATTGGCATTGTTTCCAATCGATTACCATGTTTGGTCAATCGAATGGATATGAGCAGAATGTTATTTGTATATTATTTTATGTTTACGATATATCAGACTTATTAATAGTTGTACCCTATGTGTTATTGCGATATGTGGATAAGATATATATGTGCTACGTCAGGACTAGACTTATAGGTAGTGATCATTAATATTACAAGAATTATTCTATGTTAACTGTTGGTATGATATGAACTGTTTAATTGTTATATGACGATATTGTTAAACTGTATAGTAGAATGGAACACGACTGCATGTTAATAACCAGAAAAGGGTAGATATGATGAATACAGAGCATGTGGTAATTCTTGTATCTAGAGTAATGCATTTCACGACATATGGTCAGCATGGATGGGATAGTGGTATGTGAAGAGATAAGGGAATATGATGAGAAATGGGAACTGTGGCTTATGTGGAATATGAGATATGTGTACTTTGGATCCGTGGGATCAACGGCTGACGAGCCAGGTGGACATGGGGTGGTTAGAGTTCCTAGTGTGCCTTTTGCTGTTGAAGCCGTCCAGTGATGCATATGCACTGTTGAAGACGTCCAGTATACCTTTGAGGATTACGTCCGGCTAGTGCTCTAATGTATTCTCAGTTGTGTAGATGACCAGTGAGGGTATACACATCGTTGAAGACGTTCGATGTGCCATCCTATTGTTTACAGATAGGTGGTACCGTGTAGACGACCGGTAACCCTATCAAGGGATTGTGAGACCTACTGCCTAGTCGGGTGATTCTGATTGGTATTATTGTATCAACGAATGGTTACAGAGATGGATAGAGGTATGAATGTGAGTACGGATATGATGAGATTAATGTTCAATCATGGATTCAGTGTCCCAACGTAAAGGTAGATGCATGGGTGGTTGCATGGGTTACATGCATGGATTTGGTGAATACATGATGAGATATTTATACCATGATCTTTATTATTGATTTCAATTAATATGTTTCCCGCTATCATTAAATCCATGTATAGTTTCATGAGACCTCTGCTATGTCCATGAGTGACGTCATTGTTAAGAGATTAATTGCATTTTAAGATGCTGAATAATAACGGTGAGGAGTGTTGTTTAGTGTACTCACTCAGCTTTGTATCCAAAGCTGATGGTGTTTGTGCCCTAGACATTCCAATGTCTAGAGCTTGGCAGGTCTTGAGGACGGAGACTAATGTTCTGCCAGACTTGGAGCTGAAGGCTTGAAGATGAAGGCGTGATGCTTTGTATTAATTAGTTTGTATGTATGTTGTACTTCTGTTAATTATTGTTATAGGCTTCAGACTCTAAGCCAGTTGTTGTAATAGTTTTAGTAGACTTTTATAATTATTACTTGGGCATTTGTTGCTTCTAAACCTTTTATATTTCTGTTGTAGCCTCTGATTATGTTAATAAGATATGAATAACATCCTTCCTATCGTTGTATTATTGGTTTGAGTAGATGACAATGCGGTTATTCACCAGTTACGAACCTATGGGACCAAAAAGGAACTTATTTTCTCTATTTTTGCTTCTCCGGCGCGTGACAACACCTAACATTCCTAAGCACCTACAGTACCCAGAGAAACCGCTCGGAGAGTAAATAGGTCACAAGCCTACAGTATACCCGAGCGGGACCTACTTAACAGGCCCCTAAAAGACCAAGTATTCTCTGCCGGTTACAGTCTTAAACCTTTTGCTAAGGCAGGGATTTAGATCAGCTAACAACCGATCGGGTATTGGCAATCATAAACAAGCATACACGTACAAGTGAGAAATACAAAACAATTAATGCAAAAGGTGGCCTCAAAGGACCTTTCCATTAATTAAAAACAAAAATATTTACATTGACTAGGGGGCAGTTGTAGTAGCCTCCCAAAAAAAAAACCAAGTGTTCTAGGCCGACCCCACACTAGACGTCGACGACATCCACATCGTCACCTGCGCCATCCCCACCGGCCGGCACATCATCGTCAGCAGCATCAGCGGCCCCCTCATCATCCTGAGCTAGATCCTTCTAAAAGTCAGAGTCATCCCAGGAGTACCCGGAGAGGTCCCAGTCCGGGTGGTCCGAGGAGACCCGAGCGGTCAGGTCGGCATAGCCTTTGAGGAAGCCCGCCTCGAATTCTTCCTTGTCTTCGGCATCCCGGGTGGCAGGGACCTCAGCTAGGGTCACTGTCAGAACCTCGGCTTCCTTCTCGGCGGCCACCCTCCCAGCTTTTGCATCCACAACCTTTGATTCCAAGGCCTTCTGAGCAACCCGCTCGGTGGAGACGGTGTCCCGGGCCTTCTCCAGCTCAAGGGCCAAAGCCCTGGACTTTTCCTCTTCCATGGAAAGGGCAAACCTTGTAGACTCCCAAGTAGCCTTCTCTTCTTCCAGGACGGCCTCAGCAGCGGTCAGTTTCCCGGCCATCCTGGGCAGGGTAGCCTCGGCCCCGGCCGCCAAACAGCCGACATATAGGAAAAGTTCCGAAGTATAAGTTCTCGGGCAGAGAAGATAAAAACACGAAGTGTAAAGGGCAATTCACCATGTGGCTGACGCTGTACAGCCAGCCGACCAAGGCATCGGGGCCCAGCATAGAGCATTTGTCGACCTGACTCTGCAGCAACCCTGTCCGGACAGTCCCTCTGATAGCGTCCGCCGTCTCCACCGCTGGCATTGCGAACGACTCCGCCCGAGGCCCCGGGAGCGTTGGTTTGTCCAGGGTCGGGAATGACACCCCGGTCGGTGTAGCGGTGGGGGGCAGCTTCTGTGCTGCAACAATGGTGATGCCGGGGTTTGAAGTTTCGACTGCTTCCTTATCTGCCCTGATGGCGATCCCCCAGGAAATCCTCTTCAACTTCTGACCTTCGACGAGGTCCTGTTTCTTCCTCTTCATTCCTGCCCGGGCCAGCAGGGCCGCCTCCTTCTCCTTCAATACTGCAGCGTTTTTCGGGGCCATCTCTGTCAAAACAATCAAGGGCGAGTCAGTTATGCATGGAATTGAACAAATAGCATAGCAATCCAAGAATGAGATCAAGTTACGTACCGGGAATGATCGGGAAGAATCTGGGAGCCCCGAGGCGAAGCTTGGGCTTGTAGGATGTCTTCTGACCCCCCGCCCGGGTTAGTAACTTACTGATGTCTGTGGGGTCTTCGACCAAGGACAGAATCCTTGCCTGGCACTCGTCGAGAATGTCAGGCGGATTGACCGATCCCTCTACATGATGAAAGTAGTCAGTTTGGTAATAGCAGCGAAAAAGAAGTAAAACACGAGAAAGGACGGAGGCTTACTCCTCAACTCCCCTGCCTAAGAGGTCCTCAATTGAATGCCTGGCGCCTCCTCACAGAACCCGAGGGTGGATACTTGGAAGAATTTCTTCTTCCACCCCCTGTTGTTGCTCGGGCAATTAATTATTATTTTCCTACCCTATCGAGCGGATAGAGAGGAAAAACCGGCCTCCCCGTGCACTTTGAATGGCCGGTGGGCCCAAAAGAACTCCTATAGTGTGAGCTCGTAACCTAGAGCTTGGGGCCACATGGAGATAGCCCCCATCAAGAATCTCCACCCGTTCGGGGCGAGCTGCCCGGGTGAGATCCTAAGATATATTAGCACATCCCGAGAGTGGGATGTAGAGGAAGGCGAAGGCCCACTATAAGGGCGTCCTAGTATAGAGTGATAAAGCCCGACTGGTAAAAGTGAGCCCCGTCACTATACACACCTAAGGAGAAGCGGTCGGGAATGTCATATTTTTCCCTGATTCGGATTAGCTTAGCAGAGCGTAAGGTGCTAACAATCCGCTTGCAAGAGAAAACCACGCCCGAACTGTTCGGAATAGACTCCTCGGCATCTTGCCTCCCAGACGCGAGGTAATGGGCATATCATGAACCCCCTTGTCATCAGGCACCAGGATAGGAAACTTACCCTCGCTATACTGGTCTGGCAGGGATACCAAGGGTGGGTCTAGGCGTTAGGGGTCCCGGAGCGGGACTGCTCATCATCTGACCGGGAAAACGAGTTGAACCCTGAGTGGTATATCCCTAAAGTACCAGAGGTTGGGAAAGGGAGTAACTGGCGACCTTGATACGGATCAGGAACTCCTAGCCTGAGTTACAGCGGGGGCAAAGTGACGAACCTAAAGGGGAAAAAGTAAAGGGTCCCCAATGTAAAGCAACACTTAGTTAAAACTGCTACACGGCAACCCGATAGGTTCAACTGCTCTACAACTAAGGATGGGCTACTCAACCTGAGAACAGAAATGAACCTAAGGAAAAGGAAGTCCCAGTTCTGGGTGAAACCTACTGGGTTTGATCCCTCCAGCCTCACTCAGAAGGAAAGAAAAAGAAAACAAGATAAGGTGGAATGCAGCAAATGGAAGTTTGGAAAGGAAGGACTTACAAGAATCAACGCATAAAAGGAGTCGAGAAACGTGGCTGGAAAGTCTTGCTCTCAAAATCGCTCGGTAGTGTCTACTTCTTGGTAGCAGGAACTAACGAATTGAGCAAGTGTTCTTTATATAGGAGACGCAGACGACCTAGATCAGATTGAATCTAATGGTCAGGGAGCTTTCCCGCCAAAACTGATCGACAACTGTCATCTCGGGCACGTGAACCGTCGCCTGAAAAGGTAAGCGCATTAAATGTGCGATGGGACGGTGCAGCTACCATGCAAATGCTTGGTTACTTTTACACCGGCCTCGTTGGATCCTGACTAGGCCAGTGACCAGTTGACACATGGCAGTAGCCGGCCCCGAGCCCGCATAGTCACCGCTTGGTCTATACCCTGGAAGACCAGCACGACCGGTCACGTTCTGGGTCTCAGCCTCTTTCTCGAACAGTTTTTTGAAAGCAGTCTTAATTTTCAAACCTTATCAGATATGGCATCCCATTAGTTTCAAAAATGGGGGGCAGCTGATATATACAAAAATATCTGGTCAAAGTCAAACCTCGCCACCTCAGAAAGGAGAAGTCAAGTCACCTCGAATCCAGATCTACTGTTCAATCCTCCTGAGCTGTTGCATGAAACCGCTCGGTCTGGTCAAAAGCCTGGGCGTTTATTCCAGATTGGCCCCACATGGGCGCGCCTTCAGAAAGCATGATTGCTTGTCCAGCGGGTAACCAGGCAATTACCTATCCTGGCTAGAAGACTGAATGGAAGGAGCAAGTAGTTTCCTAAACCACTTTGGAAACTCTCCTAAATTCGTGTAGATCAAATTGTAGTCCGATTAAGTTTCCTAATCTACAAACTTATCTTGTACGGGCAGTCTCTTGTAGCTATAAAAGAGGCCACCCACCCCCATTGAAGGGGTCGCATTCTAACCTAAAGAATAGTAATTACATTCACTGATACGCATACACCCCGTCGGTTTTGGCCAGTAGTGCCGCCTAATCTTTTGGCTCACCAGTCCCCACCGGTGATCTGTTAGTGAAAGTGCATTGACGCACCCATGTACGTAGGTCACCTAATTAACGGGACTGAACCATATACAATTTCTTGTGTCTCTCTCTAAACCTCTGTTACCCAATTTTTGGAATCATCACTTCCTATTATTCGAAGCCTGACCTCGAAGGTCAAATTGTGTATCTCAAAGACGAAGCCAGAGCTGCTCGCATATTTTTTCGAGGCAAAACTCCATTAGCCAAAAAGCTTCGAGGTCTGCGCATAGCCTTTGCCAAGATTAATTCTTGGCTAAATCAGTATGAAGAACAACTCAAGACTGCTTACTTTTCTCTTTAAAGTGAAGATAAATTGGCATTGCAAGCTGGAAACTTAAATCTCGGGATAGAAATAGAAGCATAGTACTTTGCTTACTATTGGAATATATATCACAATCTCGTGACTTATGGATTTCCACATTATAATTAATTATGTTTGTAATTTGTATTTGTAATGCCATTAAGTTCAATGAATTATAAAAATTCATGTACGTTTTAACCAAACTAAAATGGTTCATTCTAAACCAGAATGCACATATATTTGAAATAATGGCTATTTAAGTAACCAACTTTAATGGCTACTTTCTTAATAAATACGTTTCTTCTCAAACGACAGCAAAGGCTATAAATAGATGAGATATAAAGAGAAAAAACCCTTCTAATTTTCACAAATCTTCTTTTCCTATTCAGTATCTCTTGCATCTTATTCTTGTTGCGATCTCTTTCACCATTTTCTTCCCAAAAAATGACTATGTTTAGAGACAATGCTCAACTTCAGAAAGTTTGTGATGATTTTGAAAAAGTGGTCAAAGACGAACAAGCAAAGTATTCGAATGGGAAAGAAACTTCGTTGATCAAGGAATTCCTTATCCTTGTAACTTTTCCCAATCATGAATCCTCCATTGTCGTAGGTCCCTAATTGAGTACCCCTAATCTCAAACTTCATGTCTATTACCCTAGATTAGGACAACAACACCTAGCGTATCAGCAAGAAATTCCTATTCCTAGGAATGAATTAAGGTTTCAACATTGGCCCAAACCTGGGAAAGAGTAGCCAGAATGGGTAGAAAGGATTTTAGACAAGAAAGGAGAGGCTCTGATTGCAATAGGAATCTATCATGCTATTAACCTCTCAAAATATCCAATCGAAGCCAGTCCTAACTTGCTTGCTAGAGCTCTATGCTTTTGGAATCCTATCTTCAATCACTTCCAATTTCGTTTTGGTCCAATAGGTCCAACCGTCTTAGATATTTGTCATTTATTAGGGTTTCTATCTCATGGGGAGGATGCTCACCCATATATGGTAGAGTTTGATAGTCCTCCAATTCGAGCTAATTTGAAATCTTTAGGATATACCAATTTCCTAAATTCTCATAAAAAGTTATCAGGAAATGTAACAGACACAGAGTATTACTGCTTTGTTCTTTACTGGCTTTCAAAGCATTTATTTTGTACTTTCTCTCAGAGAGTTGTTCTCGAATTCTCTAACATTGCCAAAGCTCTAGTTGTTGGTCAAAGACTAGCTTTGGCTCCTTTTGTACTAGGATCTCTATATAGGTCTTTCTCTGATTTGTGTTTTGACCCCTTTCTCCCAACTCAAGGTGGTCCTTTCTGGATTCTGCAACTATGGCTTTATGCCTATTTCCCATAAATTCATAATTTAGGACTTAGAGAAAATATTGTTCCTCATGGGATCTTCTTTGCCTTGCTACCAAATGTTGAAGATACTTTCAAAGAATCTCTTACCTTCTTCTTTAACCTCTCCCCAGTAAGGTCGAATGACCTATTTCAACCATTCTCTGTCCTTTACAATTCTGAGGATAAAACCCCTCTTTCTCCCATATGGCTGTGTCATATCTTGGACAGAACAACAAATGCAGTTGAACTAAAAGCTATATGGGAAAGTTTCCTAATCAGCAAAGATCTATTTTTTTGGAAACAATCTCAGTGTTAAATTCTATGGTGAACTCTACCTCCCAAACTAATTTTCGAGACATTTGGTCTCACTCAATCAATTCTTTTCCCAATTAGAAGTCAAGTCAATACCTTTATGGCTTATAAGACAACTTCGAGGGTACCAGAAACAGTGGTAACTACTGCATTAGCAACTTATCAAAACAAAGTCAGCAACTTGGAGTTCACCTCTCTGCCAGTATACACAACCTATACACCTACCTTCTCAAGTTGGTGGGAAAATTTATTGTCAGTATAATGGACAAATGTCAGCTCTTGAGACATATTGACTCAAAGTCAAAAGGTAAATAGATTACCAATTCAATCTCTCTCTTTTAGATAATGAAAAGAATTTCAAATTAATGTTGTTTAAACTTTGCGACATAGGAAAAGCAATTGGTGAAAACTCTTCACCAAGAACCAAAACTTCAAAAGCTGCCCCCAGTATCCCAATTGATCCAAGGTTTCAACTTCTGCTCTTCCACCTTCTAAGCCAAAAAGATGACTAATTCTTCCAGTAGAGAGTCCTCCCCAAGCAACTGAAAATTTAGAACCTGAAGAAGAAGAGGAGACTAGTCCTATTCCAAAGCTTATTCGAAGGAAGAAGGCTAAGACAACTGCTGAGCCTTCGACTAGTTCGAAGAACATTGGGAAAGCTCCCATTCTAGCAATTCCCATCTCAAAGGTGAGACCTGAACCTAAACCTGTTCTACTGATTCCACAAACAGAACCCCAAAATCCCAAAATTTCAGAGATACAAGAATCCCCTTCACAGGACATTCAACCTTTACTGCTTGAATATCAACCAGTGGTAAGTCATTCACATTTCCCTAGTATTCTTTATATTTTTTGTTTCTCCTCATAAACATATTCTAGTGAATGTTTATCTTTTATTGACCAGGCTGAATTTGTTACTGGAATTAAAACTAGTCCTTCGAAGGCTAGTATAAGTTTTGATCCTAAAGCTGTAGTAGCACAAGATCCATCTACCTCCATTGCTGCTTTAGTTCCTTCAAGCTCTGGAATGTTCCAAATATCTCTTCCTCCCAATCTCACTCCCGAGAAAATAAAGGACTTCAAAGATGGTTTAAAACATGTTTTGAAAATGGAAGACACTTCCTCGACTGACTTTCAAGAATTCTTTCAACAAATGATGGGTTAGAGCAAGCCAAAAGTGCCTTCGATGGATCCCATAGTAGCAGTTTCTACCTTGAGGCTTTTCAGTAAAATTCCATTTGAGGTTTTTGAAGATAACGAAGTGCAGCAAGCTTTGAAAGTCTTAAGTCAATTCATGCTGGATAGTTCTGAGATTTTCATTCCAGACAAAGAAGCCATTTCAGAACTTATGTCAACTTTTGATTTCAACTGTTTTCTCCCTGAAAAATTTGTTGAAGAAAGGAAAAAATTGGAGGTTGACATGGAGTATACAACTGAAAAAAAACTCTTGTAATGAATCAAATGCTAGAAGATTTTAACAAGAGCAACACTGCTATTGAAAAACTTTCTACCAAAAGAGACAATCTTTTAAAAGAACTCGAGCTTGTGGAAACTGAGTTGAATGCTTTGAAGACCAATCAGGAAAATGTTCGAGCAAAGCTTTTGGTTTTGAAAACAGAGTTTGAATCTAAGCCTTTGAAGAACCAAGAATCAATTTTTAGGCAAAAATTCATTCTTAGTCAGTCCAAACTGTATATGTCATGCCCCGGAACGGCAAAAATAGAGAAAAATAAATTTCCTTTTCGGGTCCAAAGGCAGCGACGGGTGAAGTCACATGATTGTCCACACCACGCAGTACTAAGCAACAAGAAGTAATAGTGTAACAAGAATGAAGTCTAGGTTCTGATCACAATGTAACATAAAGTCAACAGAAGTTACTAACTATTACACATCAGAGTCTCAAATCAAATATAAGACAGCGGAAGTACAAATGTCAAGGCAACATATGCCTGACTACAAAAAGGGTTCTAAAATGGTAAAGACAATTAGCTACAATTCTAGTCTAGTCTTCAGTTGGCGTAAAGGTAGTCCTCAGCGTAGTAGTCTTCTTCGGTCTGACCTCCGTCGGGGAAATTCTCCACGGGGACGTCGTCACTAGCATGGTAGTCTTCTCCTGCGGGCCCTTCACCTGTATAGTCATAACCAAGGTGCGCTGGAACATAGAAATGTCCAGCGGCATAAACGCCGTTAGCTTAATGAAAGCTGAGTGAGTTAGATACTAACAGGGTATCAACTATTGAAGTTATTACAAGTTATAAACAGTAACCAAGTTAGGGTTCAGTGAGGGTGTCACGCCCCGGAGTAGCCAAAAATAGGGAAAATTTAAAATTTCCTTTCTGGACCCGTAGGGAATGACGAGTAACATAAAACTGACCTATCCGAGCAACATACTGACAAAAGATATCTAAATCAGAGTAAGGAATTTACGAAAGCGTCTAATGGTATTCATGGGGGAACTTAGAATGTTTTGCTACTTAGGCTATTACAGAAGTTCCAAATGAAAACCACAAAAGATAAGTTTGGGCGATCTACGCCACTTAAATATTACATCAACCAAAAGATAATTAAAACGTAATAGAAGTCTTAATGCGGAAATAGGCCAGGGTCCTCTTTCTAACTGGCAAACCCATAACCTTCGTTATCAGGCTCTTCCTGATAGTCTGCCTCAGGATCACCTTCCTGATAATTCCCAATTTGAGGATAGTGATATTCATCTTCATTGTTACCTTGATAGTTCTCCTCATCATAACCTAGACGTAAAAAGTCCAGGGCAGGGAAGGAGCCGTTAGCTTTTGAAGCTAAGTGAGAACGTCTTAACCGATCACTCCTAATACAGATAAGGATATACAAATACAACATATCTTGCAACAACATTAATGAGCATATGACATGTAGAATGATGACAAAATGCATTATTGATATATTCGACTTTAACTCGACCATGAACACCACAACCGACTCATGTGACTTGTTACATTACTAGTGTAACGCCGTTAGCTCAGAGTAGAATGATTACGTTGCTATCGTCGCCTAGCAGGGCCCTATAGCAAATTTTGGTTTTAAAAGAGTGTAATCATTGGACTCTTAGGTCCTCGTGACCTTGTCGGGAGAATAGAATAGTTACAGCGCTATCGTCGCCTAGCAGGGCCCTATAGCATTTGAAAGGTAACTATTGTATTCTGATGGATACATTGCTATCGTCGCCTAACAGGGCCCTATAGCGTATCAATCATCAATTCATGCATAACTTCAATGATTTCAATGGAAACTCTGGCTATCGTCGCCTAGCAGGGCCCTATAGCAGTTTCATTATTGTTCCCATTTACTCGACTGTACCACTCGGACCACCGCGGTCCATTCAATGTATATAATGATATGATTGGGTTAGTCCCCGTGACTAACCATGCGGACGTCAACATTGACATCATGACTCGACTATGTTCATATGAATGTTCAGGTGACTATAGAAACAGAATTCATGATAACAAGAATATTAGCGAATGTTAACTAAACATGGAGTATAGTTAGTTAACATGCATTCATTATATAAGCATCACTATCAGGTTTACATAACTAATACATATCATTATCGTCCACACAGAACGTACTGGGCATACATATATGATCAAGGAATAATTCTATAATATACCAAGTGAGTTAGGACGACTCACCTCGATGCGGGTGCATAAAGACAAGCGTAGCGGTTCCTGTGGGTCTCGATTTCTCCCTCTCTCTATCTCCGGTAACTCTCTCCCTCTCTCTGGTAAGCTCTCTCTCTCTCTCTCTGCTGAGCTCTCTCCCTCTCTGCCTCTCAACCCTTATGCACACACACTGATATATACATAGATTTGCTTATCTGTTTGGACGAGATGGGGATGATGGACTGATTGGAGGAGGGGTTGATGTGATTGGCATCTTGGGGGAAAAAGTGGCCGGCGGTGGGGGTGTTTGTGTGGGTGTCCGGCTGTTAAAGGGGGGTAGGTTGGGTAGTGTATTTACCCATTAGGTAAGTATATGCTAGGTTGGTACATTTACCAATTTAGGAAATGATTCCTATTTCCATTTATGTGTAGGTTTGCCGTCACTAGGATAAACGTGCAATACAGTCCAATTTTGATACAGATATTACGGGTATGCGTGTACGCCAGTCCGAGGTTGAAACTTGCAGTCCGAGAAATTTACAATTAAATACGCATACGTATCAGTTTGGGTCTCTGGAATTATGAAATTAAAATACTGGGATTACGAATACAAAATGCAGGGACCAATTAATTATTACAGAAATTTTACGGGTATTACATCATCCACCTGCTATTAAAGATTCCGTCCCCGGAATCGGAGCTAGCTATACATTGAAAAGGTAAGGAAATTTCTCACGCATCTCCGATTCTAACTCCCAAGAAGCTTCACGTTCATCATGGTGTTTCCACTGAACTTTCACTAGCGGGATTTCTTTAGTTCTCAACTTCTTAGTTCCTCGTTCCATGATCTTCACCGGTCCTTCATTGAAAGTCACATTGTCGTTTACTTCGATATCCGTGAAGTTGATCTCATGAGACGGATCATGCACAACTTTCCTCAGCATACTAATGTGAAACACATTATGCACTCCTGACATCTTGGGCGGCAGTGCAAGTCTGTAAGCAACTTTTCCCACGCGTTCCAGAATCTCGAACGGTCCGATGTATCGTGGCGAAAGTTTTCCTCTCTTTTGTCCAAATCTGACAATTCCTCGCACGGGTGATACTTTTAGAAATACGTGATCTCCAACACTGAATTCCAAGTCCTTCCGATGCTTGTCAGCGTAGCTTTTCTGTCGGCTCTGAGCTGCTTTCATCTTTTCCTTGACGATATTGATCTTTTCGTTCGTCTCTCGAACCATCTCTGGTCCTAGAAGCTTGTCATCTCCAAATTCTGCCCAACATAAGGGTGAACGGCACGGTCTTCCACATAAAGCTTCAAATGGTGCCATTCCTATACTCGTATGATAGCTATTGTTATACGCGAACTCTATCAACGGTAGGTTTTCCTCCCATGTACTTTCAAAATCTATTGCACAAGCTCGAAGCATGTCTTCCATGACTTGATTGACTCTCTCGGTCTGTCCGTCAGTTTGTGGGTGAAAAGCTGAACTTAACTTCAACGAAGTTCCAAGTGTTGTCTGTAAGCTTTCCCAAAATCCGGACGTAAAACGTGAATCACTATCTGACACAATTGACACGGGTACTCCATGTAGTCAAACAACTTGTTGAATATACATTCTGCTCAATTTCTCAACCGGGTAAGTCATGCTATAAGCGATAAAGTGAGCCGATTTGGTAAGTCGGTCCACAATTACCCAAATGGCGTCATGATTCTGCCGTGACCTTGGCATTCTGACAACGAAATCCATCGTTATGTGTTCCCACTTCCATCCGGGAACGGGTAGTGGTTGTAATAATCCTCCTGGTTTCTGATGTTCTGCCTTGACTTGCTTGCATGTCATGCATTTGGATACATAATCTGCTACTTCTCTTTTCATTCCATCCCACCAGAAGTTTCTCTTTAGATCCTTGTACATTTTTGTTCCTCCGGGATGAACTGTCATCCTTGACTTGTGTGCTTCGTCCAATATATCTTTCCTCAAGTTGTCCTCATTGGGCACACAGAGTCGATTGCGACATCTAAATCCTCCATCTGCTCCTATATTCCACTCGGCGGGGTCCTTTGCCGATGCTTTTTCAAACCATTGACGAAGTCCTTCGTCCTTTCCTTGAGCTTCGAGAACACGGCTTATGAGTGCTGGTTGTACTACGAGACATCCAAAGAGTCATCCTTCACTTGATTCGGAAGTCTGAAAATCAAACTCTGTTAGTGTCTCCAACACTTTCCATTCTCTGATCATGAGAAAAGATACGATGAGTTTTCGGGGCTTTCGGCTCAGTGCGTCAGCAATAACATTTGCTTTGCCAGGGTGGTATTGCAATGTGAAATCATAATCTTTTAACAATTCCATCCATCTTCGCTGTCTCATGTTCAACTCCTTTTGAGAGTACAGGTATCTCAGGCTCTTGTGATCTGAAAACAGATCAAACTTTTCTCCGTAGAGATAGTGTCTCCAAATTTTGAGTGCAAAGACGATTGCGGCTAGTTCCAGATCGTGCGTAGGATAGTTAAGCTCATGAGGTTTCAATTGTCGTGATCCATACACTATCACTCTTCTGTCCTGCATAAGCACACATCCAAGTCCTTGATGCGACGCATCGCTGTAAATGGTGAATTGTTCACCGCTCTTCGGTATTGCAAGCACTGGCGCCGTGGTTAGTCTCTTCTTCAATTCTTCAAATGCGCATTCATGCTTGTCATTCCATTCGTACTTCAAGTCCTTTCTAGTTAATCCAGTAAGAGGGGCTGCGATTTTCGAGAATCCTTCCACGAATCTCCGGTAATATCCGGCTAGGCCAAGAAAACTTCTGACTTCCGTTGCTGTGGTCGCTCGATTCCAATCTAAAACAGCTTCAATCCTTGATGAATCTACCGCTATTCCTTCTTTCGAGACAACATGTCCTAAAAATTTGACTTCCTTTAGCCAGAACTTGCACTTACTGTACTTCGCATACAAGTGACTGTCTCGTAGAGTTTGAAGTGCTATCTTCACATGTCCTTCGTGTTCTGCCTCTGTCTTAGAGTAGATGAGGATATCATCTATGAACACAATTATGAACTGATCCAGGTAAGGTCCGAAAACTCGGTTCATTAAATCCATGAATACGGCCAGGGCATTGGTCAATCCGAACGGCATAACCAGGAATTCATAATGTCCATACCTGGTTCTGAAAGCCGTCTTGGGTACATCTTCAGATCGAACGAGCAATTGGTGGTATCCAGATCGTAGATCTATCTTCGAAAATGTGGTAGCTCCTTGTAGCTGATCGAATAGATCGTTAATCCTCGGTAGTGGGTACCGATTCTTGATTGTGACCTTGTTTAATTCCCTGTAGTCGATACAGAGTCGAAGTGTTCCATCCTTCTTCTTGACGAACAGCACCGGTGCTCCCCACGGTGAAGTGCTTGGACGAACAAATCCGAGGTCCTGGAGTTCTTGCACTTGTGTCTTTAGTTCTTGCATCTCCATCGGGGCCATTCGGTAAGGTGTCTTCGATATCGGGGAGGTTCCAGGCATTAACTTGATACAGAAATCGATGTCTCTCTTGGGTGGCAATCCTTTAACTTCTTGAAAAACATCTTCAAAATCTCTAACTACTGGAATTTGGTTAATAAGAATCTCATCACTCGTGGTTCCAAGGGTGGCTAGGCAGTTGGTGAGGAAAACGTCACACGAGGGATTGCACTTGAAATCAAACGGCTCACCATCAGGTACTGAAAAGAGTATAGATTTGCTAGCACAATCTAACTTGGCATGGTATTTCGCAAGCCAATCGATTCCTAGGATCACGTCGAATTCCTTCATCGACAAAACTATCAAATCAGCGGGGAGATTCTGATCTTTCAAGTTTAGAGGGCAGTCCTTGCATACTTTGTCCAACTTAACACTCTTTCCTAGAGGTGACATAGCATTCAAAGTCATATCCATTGTTTGAGGCACTAAGCCTAAGCGTTGCACGATTCTAATTGCAATAAAAGAATTAGATGCGCCAGTATCGAATAAAGCTTTCACTTGACTATTAAAGAGGGTTAGAGTACCTTCCAGGTTCTCCTGCTCTTCCTCGTCCCTGCTTCCTCTGGGATAATAGCATTGAGGCGAGTCTGTCCTTGAGTCGATGCTCCAAAGTAACCACCTCAAGGTGCTTTGCAGTCCTTGGACAGATGTCCCTTCTTGTTGCAGTTGAAGCAGACCACATCAGAGCGACTATTCTTCCTCGGAGCACGAAAATCCTTGGACAGATGTCCGGGAAATCCACAGTTGAAACAGACTCCAGGGTTATTGGTGGTTCCTGATTGTCCTTGGGGCGGAGTTGGCTTAAACGGCACAGCCGGTTTGTTACGGAACGGGGCTGTCTGCGACCTCTTTTCCCCATTCCAGCTCCTCTTGAATCCTTGATTGCGAGCTAGGGCTTGTCTTGGCCCCTGATTAAATCTCGGAGGGGGTGGTCGAGCTATGAAACGCCTTTGTTCACGACCGGTGATCTCCTCGAAGCCGTGAGCCATTCCTACTAAAGCTTTGAAAGTCTGATTTAGGTGGCTATAGGTCAGCTTCTGTAGAGGCAGGGAAAGTCCCAGGTGATACTTCCGGTTCTTTTTCTCCGGGGTATCGATCATGTGGTGTGCAAATCAGGAGAGACGTTCGAATTGCACTGTGTACTCCCGTACAGTGTGGTTCCCTTGCACCAAGTCAATAAATTCCTTTTCTTTCTTGTTCCTTTCTGTCTGGGGGAAGTAGTTCTCTAGGAACAGTTCTTTGAATGTCGTCCATGACATCCTTTGTGCAGCTCCTCCTAGTGTTGCTTTCTCCGATTCCCACCAGTCTGCTGCAGCATACGTCAATTGATATGTAGCCAGTCGGCGTTTCTCAATTTCAGAACATCCCAGTGTGTCGAAGATGATATCCAATCCACGAAGCCATTGTTCTGCTTCCCATGGCTCAGTCATCCCATTAAACTTGTCTGGCCGCATTGCCCGGAATCGTTCCACCGTACGATCCTCTTGTGGTCTGGGTGGAACTATGGGATTGGCGTCAGCATTGTTGTTTGAGCCGTGATTATTTCCGATATGCTCCAAGCGTTGTAAGAATGCTCCAAAGATTCCAGTAGGATCCATTCCAGTAGGAATGGGTTCCGGTGCTCCTTCGGCCAGGTTTAGAAGTCCTAAGCGTCGATTTCTCCTTGGTCGTTCTGCCATTGCGTATCCGGTTACCTACAGAAGTATTCTACTTAGGACTCGAATGTAGGATGCATCTAGATATCTACTAACATATATATAAATCAAATAAACAACAAAACAATCATAGGGACAAGTATAGTACTAAAACATCCATTTCATTTCATAACAAAGCGGTGATTACAAGATTAAACTAGCCGAGAATACATGGTTATAAAATGGGGTATTACCCTATCGCATGCATTCCTACAATAAGATGGGTCACTAGCCCAAGATAACTTAGATACAATTAAACTACTAGCATATAATAACAGACTAATCTAATCTAATCATCCATATCTGACTAGGATGTGATCTCTCCCATATCAGAGTCGTTAGGTCCATCTTCGTCCATAATGGGTTCACCCAAATCCCAATCTTCGATTTCAACATTGCCTTCATCTTCTTCATTATCCTCATTATCCATAGGCTCTTCTATTATAGGGTGAACCTCCATAGGTTGATGTGGTGCTTCCTGTTCAGGTTCTTCCTCGGGGTTCTCTTCTTCCTCGTCATCCTCTTCCTCATCCTCTACTTCTAGATATGCATCTGGTTCATCGTCGGACATCTCTGCATTAGCAGGTTCATCAGCAGGTGCTTCCATAGGAGGTGCCACACCTACAGGGGCATTCTCATTAGGAGGCTCAACCAGGCGGTCCTTCATTGCTAGTCTCCTTATCTCTCCATGCATTAACTCCTGGGTGTATGCAGTATGGATGGCTTTAGCTTGAAGTCGATGGGGGTCGGAGATATTATATACATGTCGCTGGACTCTAAGTCCTCCTCGGAGACGTTGACGGGCTTTCAGTTGTACATTTTCCAGGAATCCTTCTGGGTCAGCTGGTTCGATGCCATCTGGGTAAATCATATGTCCTCCAAAGTCGTCATTGACACAGTGTCCGGGTTCTCGGGACTGCGTTTTGTGCATAGGCACTCCTTGGAAAGGCGGGGGTTGTTGGAGGAGTACAGAAGGTGGTGGGGGCATTTGGTAAGCACTATCGTGCATCCTTTCATAGTCCTCAGGGTTCTTAAGTAGGGCAACCATTTCGTCCTGAACCTTCTGGACGATTTCAGCTTCATAGATTGCTTCTAGGCGCAGGGTATCATAGTTATACACATTACTTTTATTCATTTCAACCCATAGGTTTCTTTTTCCTCCGTCTCTAGCTAGTTCCTGGATTTGGCGGTGGTATATGTCCGGATTTGCTGGTACTACACGGTCGGGGAAAATCAGCAGTCCTCCAAAAGGGTCTGAAATATAGTGGGGTTCCATGTTACCTGTTTCATCAGAAGAACTATCTATTTAGGGTACTGATGCGAATTGCCTTAAGGTTTATCACTTATTCAATCGTAAAAGAGGATAGTATAACACGGGAAATCAGAAACTAATAAGTAGGTTTTCCATTAATAAAAGAATATTTACATTAGGGGAAAAATTTGAAATACAGCTTTTACATATATATCCGTCAAAATGTGGGATTATAATCCCTAATACAGCATTAATACAACATAAGTTAACTAAGGCGTGCTAGTCCTCTAGTTACGTGAATTCCTCCGAGATGTCCATCTCTTCGGGCGGAGTGAATGACATCCATCTCTCATTGTCCCATCCTATCGGCCAGTCAGGGTCATACGTGTACAATGTTCCCTTCTCAATGAGATCTTCATCAGCCAGGTAAATTTCTACTTCTTCATCTTCAGAGCTGCTTATGGGACTAACAGGAGTCTCTAGAGGAGTGATTTCTGCTTGGGTTTCTTCTAAGCCGATGGTCACGAGGTCGTTAGGAATATCAGAGTTTCCATCTACCTCTATTGGTACTAAGCGGGGTGCTACAACAATATGTCGAACAGTTGGGGAAACCTTCTTCATAAAGAACAGACATCTCATCAACTTTCCTATTCTCTTGCAAGTCTGGTGGCGGAAAGCAGCACCAAAGCAAACTAAACCTTGGGGAAAAGTTCCTTGGAAATGCTCCATACTACCTGTTGGACAGAAGACTATTTTAGTATTGGTTTTTGTTTCTAAAGTACCTTAAGGTTCTTAACTTAAGGGTGTCGGACAGTCAGCGAGCACAACTAAACCTAGTGCTCTTATACCAAAAATCCTGTCACGCCCCGGAGTAGCCAAAAATAGGGAAAATTTAAAATTTCCTTTCTGGACCCGTAGGGAATGACGAGTTACATAAAACTGACCTGTCCGAGCAACATACTCACAAAAGATGTCTAAATCAGAGTAAGGAATTTACGAAAGCGTCTAATGGTATTCATGGGGGAACTTAGAATGTTTTGCTACTTAGGCTATTACAGAAGTTCCAAATGAAAACCACAAAAGATAAGTTTGGGCGATCTACGCCACTTAAATATTACATCAACCAAAAGATAATTAAAATGTAATAGAAGTCTTAATGCGGAAATAGGCCAGGGTCCTCTTTCTAACTGGCAAACCCATAACCTTCGTTATCAGGCTCTTCCTGATAGTCTGCCTCAGGATCACCTTCCTGATAATTCCCATTCTGAGGATAGTTATATTCATCTTCATTGTTACCTTGATAGTTCTCCTCATCATAACCTAGACGTAAAAAGTCCAGGGCAGGGAAGGAGCCGTTAGCTTTTGAAGCTAAGTAAGAACGTCTTAACCGATCACTCCTAATACAGATAAGGATATACAAATACAACATATCTTGCAACAACATTAATGAGCATATGACATGTAGAATGATGACAAAATGCATTATCGATATATTCGACTTTAACTCGACCATGAACACCACAACCGACTCATGTGACTTGTTACATTACCAGTGTAACGCTGTTAGCTCAGAGTAGAATGATTACGTTGCTATCGTCGCCTAGCAGGGCCCTATAACAAACTTTGGTTTTAAAAGAGTGTAATCATTGGACTCTTAGGTCCTCGTGACCTTACCGGGAGAATAGAATAGTTACAGCGCTATCGTCGCCTAGCAGGGCCCTATAGCATTTGAAAGGTAACTATTGTATTCTGATGGATACATTGCTATCGTCGCCTAACAGGGCCCTATAGCGTATCAATCATCAATTCATGCATTACTTCAATGATTTCAATGGAAACTCTGGCTATCGTTGCCTAGCAGGGCCCTATAGCAGTTTCATTGTTGTTCCCATTTACTCGACTGTACCACTCGGACCACCGCGGTCCATTCAATGTATATAATGATATGATTGGGTTAGTCCCCGTGACTAACCATGCGGACGTCAACATTGACATCATGACTCGACTATGTTCATATGAATGTTCAGGTGACTATAGAAACAGAATTCATGATAACAAGAATATTAGCGAATGTTAACTAAACATGGAGTATAGTTAGTTAACATGCATTCATTATATAAGCATCACTATCAGGTTTACATAACTAATACATATCAGTATCGTCCACACAGAACGTACTGGGCAAACATATATGATCAAGGAATAATTCTATAATATACCAAGTGAGTTAGGACGACTCACCTCGATGCGGGTGCGTAAAGACAAGCGTAGCGGTTCCTGTGGGTCTAGATTTCTCCCTCTCTCTATCTCCGGTAACTCTCTCCCTCTCTCTGGTAAGCTCTCTCTCTCTCTCTGCCTCTCAACCCTTATGCACACACACTGATATATACACATATTTGCTTATCTGTTTGGACGAGATGGGGATGATGGACTGATTGGAGGAGGGGTTGATGTGAGTGGCATCTTAGGGGAAAAAGTGGCCGGCAGTGGGGGTGTTTGTGTGGGTGTCCGGCGGTTAACGGGGGGTAGGTTGGGTAGTGTATTTACCCATTAGGTAAGTATAGGCTAGGTTGGTACATTTACCAATTTAGGAAATGATTCCTATTTCCATTTATGTGTAGGTTTGCCGTCACTAGGATAAACGTGCAATACAGTCCAATTTCGATACAGATATTACGGGTATACGTGCACGCCAGTCCGAGGTTGAAACTTGCAGTCCGAGAAATTTACAATTAAATACGCATACGTATCAGTTTGGGTCTCTGGAATTATGAAATTAAAATACTGGGATTACGAATACAAAATGCAGGGACCAATTAATTATTACAGAAATTTTACGGGTATTACAGAGGGTAACTCCTTTACATCAAACCGATTATCCGATTACTAACGTCTTACTCATTTTAAGACCGATAACACGTCTTGATGGGGGAAACAGACTCGACAATAGTTCAACTCTATAAATACACCATTGCTCATCCACCGCTTTTAAGAACATATGCACAGTTCACCGCATGTCATGGATACCACGTTAGTCCATCCCCCGCTTTTAAGAACATATGCACAGTTCACCGCATGTAAGGGATATAACGCTTTGAACAACAGTACATCATTCTATGCCACGACTTAGTGACGTCTACCAGTGATCACGGTCCGCCGCATGTCATAGACACCTTCGTCTGTCTACCGCTTTTAAGAACATATGATTAGATCATCTGGCTATCTTAGGGCAAATGGTCCGGTTCATCGCAAGTCATAGACACCTTCGTCTGTCTACCACTTTTAAGAACATATGATCGACCAAAGCCCGCCCACTCAAGGTTCCCGAATCTTAGCAAACCTACTTAAGTTCAACTCTATCACCGATACATGACAACCCAATGTGGCCCGACTACTCTAAATGAAATGAACGTTAACTCCAAAGGATTCACGACTATTCCGTTATCTAACATCATAAATATTATCCGTTAATCTTGTTGTTACTACGATCCTATGCCGCATTAACTCATTATCATGTCTGTATTACAATAATAAAGCATGCTGGGAAATACTGAACAGTAAATAAACAACTAAACAGTTAATATAAGAAAACAGTATTCTGAAACTTCCAATCGATTGGTATAGAGGTCAATCGATTGGTAAAATATTCAATCGATTGGTAAGAGTACCAATCGATTGGTACTTCGTCTTCTTCATAGTGAAGATTGTCCAGCAACATATAAACTGGAATACATGGTTTACACTCCATTTCTTCTTTCAAAACACGTTCTAACACTAATATAAAGCTACCAAGTGAGTTTAAAACTCACCTTAGGTGTCTAGGGTGTGTTTGGGAATGTGTAATGAAGCTTGGAGCTTCAATGGTGGCTCCTCTCTCTCTCCTCTGCTCTGTCTTCTTGTTTCTTCTTCTCTTCTTTCTTCTTTTTGATCTTCTTATCTTCTTCCTTCTTGTCTCAGTCCATGGATGTGTGTGTGTGAGTGTATGAATATATGTATATATGTGTGTATATATATGAGTGTATATATATAAACACACACACACAAGCACTCCCTCTCACTCTCTAGTTTCTGCAAACAGAAAATGGGCGAGATTGGGTCGCATATATATAGATGGGGAAGTGTTCACGTGGACAAACCCCAGCCAGAGCAAAAGAATCTGCCCAGCTGCCTCCAATCGATTGGTATTAGTGTCAATCGATTGATATAAGCAATCGATTGGTATACTTGCCAATCGATTGGTACCCAAAATAAGGCAATCGATTGGAAAACTTGTCAATCGATTGGTATCCAAATTATACCAAGGGTAAGGCCAATCTCATACAAGTATTAAAAAGAAACGTACAAGGTCTTATTCACATAATTTATTACAAAAATACAGGGTATTACAGTATACTGGGTCTTGGGACAATTTTAGATTAAAGGCTCAGTTTATATGGAAACTTGTATGAAAGATTATACCAATAGGACTTTGTAATTTACCAAAATCTGGTTTTTGTAATTGCCTCGAATGAGAAATACATGGCCTTATTTTTGAATGTTACATCTCATTCTAGATTTCTTGTTTCCCAAATAGTTGGATACTATTGTTTGAGAAATTTGCCATTGATCTTTCTTACATGTATGTAACCATTTAAATTCTTCAAATGGTAAAATCCACCTTTAAAGACTTTGTGGATTTGGAATGGACCTTTCCATTTAGGGGACCATTTTCCATACTTTGGATCTTTAGATCCAATAGGCAAAATAGTTTTCTAAACCAAATCCCCTTCATCAAAGGTTCTAGGTTGAACTTTTTATTATATCCTCTTGCTGTTATTTTCTTTTGTATCAGGATATTATTAAGAGCCTTGACTCTTTCTTCATCGATGTCTTCTAATTCAATAGCTATTAATGTTTGATAGTTATCCAAGGATAATTGATTATGCTTCATAATTCGAAGAGAATTAACTTTTATTTCAATGGGTAAAACTGCCTCATGACCAAAAGTTAAAACATAGGAAGACACCCCTGTACTTGTTCACTTCGAAGTTCTATGTGCCCACAAAACTTCTGGCAAAATCTCATGCCACATCCTTGTATTATTTTTTATGACTTTAGCCATATTTTCTTTTATGATTTTATTAGTTGCATCAGCATGACCATTATATTGGGCATAATATTGGGTTGATTTTGACATTGTAATTCCCAATTTACTTATAAAAGCAACCACATCTCCTTCGAATATAGATGCATTGTCAGATACAATTGTTTGATGGATACCAAATCTATAGACTATGTTCTCTAAAAATTTGATAACTACTGCTTGAGTCACAGTTTGCATGGGTTCTGCTTCTACCTATTTGGTGAAATAATCTGTAGCTAAAATAATGAATCCATGACCCTTCGCAGAAGGAGGACTAATTTTCCCTATCACATCAATGGTCCATCCTCTAAAAGGTCAAGGTTTTATAACATATTGAAGATCAACAGTTGGTAAATATTTCAAAGGACCATGTTTTTGACATTCTTGACATCCTTTGGCAAATTCAATACAATCTTTCAAGATTGATGGCCAGTAAATGCTATGTCTCCGAAGTAACCATCATATTTTAATCCCAGATTGGTGAGCACCACATAATCCTTCATGAATTTGAGCTATAGCCTCAATTCCTTTGAGATTACTCAAGCATTCGAGTAGTAATTCATCATTTCCTCTTTTGAACAATCTGCCACTATACATAATATAGTTGACATATTTCAATCTTATGCTTCGACTAGGCTTTTCATCTACTCCTGAGAGATAATCTATGATTGGTTTTCTCCAATCATTATGACTTTCAATATTTGAGATGCTAACAAGAGGTAACCTATTCACCAATATTGGCAATAATTTTCCATAAGTAACTTGTTCCATCTCAACATCTTTGATATTTGCTCTAAATCCTGGTGCCTTTTGAGCTATATCATTAGCTTCTTCATTAAAACTTATAGAAATATGTAAGAGGTTTACATTATCAAATTTGGATACTAAACCTATTGTAGTGTCATAATATATCTTTAGAGTACTACTCATACATTTATATTCCCCATTTATATGGTTTATAACTAATTGGGAATCCCCAAAAATATCTACATACGAGGCTTTAAGGTCTAAAAGAGTTTCGAGACCCATTATTCGAGCTTCATGCTCAACTTGATTATTAGTACATTGAGTTGAATGAAGTTTAAAACCATATTTGGTTTTAATCCTCTCAGGTAATTCAATAATGAACCCAATACCTGCAGCAAATTCAGTTTTTGAACCATCGAACCATAAATTCCATGGTCTAATAGTAATATGTCCAATTTCATAATTTCCCTCTATTTCGAGGCAATTTGGGTGATTAGCCAAAAAATTTGCTGAGGCCTGCCCTTTCACTGCCTTTTGTGGTACATACAATAAACAGAATTCTGATAAAGTTAAAATCCATTTACCAATTCGATTCCTTAAAATAGGTCGAGTCAACATATACTTAATTAAATCAAACTTAGCAATAACATATACTTCAGTGAGAAGAAGATAATATCTTAGTTTCATTACTGCAAAATACAAAGAGAGACATAGTTTTTCCATAAAGGAATCCTTGCATTCGACAAGATTTAAGAACCTACTAAGATAATCAACATATTTTTCTTTTTTATCATCATTATCCTAGGCTAATAAGACCCCAATTGATGCTTCTGCTACTGAGATATACAACTTCATAGGTCTGTCCTTTCTTGGGGGCATTAACACTAGTGGCTTCACCAAATAATCCTTCAAGGCTTGAAAGGCAGCTTGGTGTTTATCTTCCCGTTTTAATTCTTCATGATTCTTCAATTTCAACAAAGGAGAAAATATCAGAGTTTTTCCAGCAGTATTGGAAATGAACCTTCGAATGAAATTAACCCGTTCTAGGAATCTTTGCAATTCTTTTTCGGTTGAAGAGGTTTACTTTGAATAATTGCTTGAGCTTTATTCTTATCCACCTGAATTCCTTTTTTATGTACCAAATACCCTAGAAAATTTCCAGTACTAACTCCAAAAGCGCATTTCAATGGATTTAGTTTTAGTTTGAAAAATCTCATTCTTTCAAATGCTAATCTCATATGCATTTGGTGATTGATGTTGTCAAAATCAAGTTCTTATTTAACCCTATTAAAAACGTAGTATGTTGGAAGTAGGGTGTCGAGTCCACAGGGATTGAAACAAGAACAACATTTGGGAAGTTTAGAAACTAATTATAATGCTAAAAGAAAGAAGTAAGAAAAGATGATGAAGAGGAATAAAAATGACTTTGCGTCTTACAGCTTTTTGTATGGTTTTTGGAGGAGAAAAGGGTAAATAAATACTAATTTAAAAAAGCAATAGGTTGGGATCATTCCCCCCATCTTGGTTCATAACAAGATGAAATGGACTAATGTCTCAAGTACATTCTAAGGTAACACTTCATTGTGGCATTTTATCAAACACAAGGAGTGCATCTATGTGATAGATAAAAGGAGCTTTGAGATTTCCATAGAAACGGATTTGAAGCTAATGTTTGAATATCAAGGATGCATGACATACAAGATGAAGCCTCTATGGCTTCTAATCCGAATGATTTGTCCACCCTACACTAACTAATCTACTTGGTGGACAAATCACCTGTGAAGCCTTCAAAAGGTAGTATTTAAAACCCCAAGAGTTTAAACAATCAAAGATGCTTGACATCAAAGATGAAGACTCCAAGTTTTAAATCCCACACACAACATTTATCAAACATATGGGGTGCAAAACACAAGGTTACATAATATTCCATATGAAATACATAGGTTATGATTCAAAGTCTAAGTTTTGACAATAAAAAATGTAATACAAATAAGATGAAGCCCTTAGTTTTAAATCCTACACAAATGAACCATAGAAATGCTACAACATTAAATCTAAGAGTTCATGATCCACAACATAAGTAAATCTAACTAATAATGGAAAACATAGCAACATCATCAAAGGAAAAGAGATAGAAGATATACCTAGCCATTAAAACTTCAATTGATTGCTTCAAGTTTACAAAAATGGAGAAGAAATGGAAGGGAACCCAAGTGGGTTCCAAAATGAGAGCAAAGAACCCTAAAAACTAACTATCCCCCCCAAAAAAAGGACAACTCTTTTTATTTATACAAAACCACAACAATGGCAAACTTGTAAATAAAAAGGGGGGAAAACTGCAGCCGCGGATTGATCCCTTCTTTGGGCCGGATTCATTCGCCTTTCATCTGGGCAGTTGATATCTCTTCAAAAAGCCGCATATCGATCCCTTCTTTGGGACGGATCGATCCATCTTGGGATTTTTCTGGCAGATTGTTCCTTCCGAATCACGGATCAATCCGTTCAAAAGGCCGGATCGATCCGCTTCTTTTGAAACTGATACCATGCTCCTCTAAAACACACTGATCGATCCGCTCAAAAGGCTAGATCGATCCGCCTTTAGTTCATTCCTTCCCCTTTTTATGAGATAAGAACCAAATGGAGTTGTTTCTCACTTTGAACAAGTTCTCAAACACTACAAGAAAGAGATTTTTATTAGCAACAATTGAACAACAAGAATAACAAAAGTACAATTTATCCATTAAATCTCCCAATATAAGTGATAATTTGTGTCCAATAAGGGTAAAATCATGAAGTTAAGAATGTAATATTGGACACGAATCACACCCACCAACTACTATGTTGCTAGTTTCTTAGCAACAAAGCTAAATACCAAGAGATTTAAGAATAACCTTGCACAACAATTTATTTAAATGCAAGATAAACCATTTTCGTGGGGAACACGATTGCATTGAGCATTGCAACAAGCCGTTAAACCTCTAGGTTACCCGTAGAGGCGGAGTTTTGTCTCCGGAGGGTTCTTGGAATGATACCCACAAATATTTTGTTTCCTCATGATAGTTTTCTACTATCTAACGCTGACACTCAACATAGTCCCAAGAATTTTCAAAAGATTTTAGCACATGACACGCAAATCCAAAAAGTTCTCAAACTATCAATGTTATTAGATAAACTTCATTAAGCTCAATCTTAGATGCGTGTGTAGTGTGAAGTGCATAACTACAACTTCAAGAAGATGGCAATACTTTCATAATCCGAATTTCGTTCAAAACGCGCTTCAACTCAATTCTCCCCGGTATTACACTCTAAAAATGAATCACTCGAAATGGGTAATACACTCGGGGCATGAGGGCAAACAGAGTAACGGAAATGGATATCAAAGCCACGTACATGCCAATGATGAAAAACGTAAGCGTGAAAAACGAGTAAAAATTAATTTCATGAAAGACATCATTCACTAGAGGATGTGAAATAACTCAAACTACTTGTCATGATCGTCTCAAACTCCGAATCACAAAAATTGAGAATCAACTAAGACCTTGAGGGAGTTGTAAAGTGGGAAAATGTTATGAGGTGAAGGACAAGGGGGAAGGAAGTGAAGTGTTTGGGTACAAAC
This sequence comes from Hydrangea macrophylla, assembly GCA_033977485.1. NCBI lineage: Eukaryota > Viridiplantae > Streptophyta > Magnoliopsida > Cornales > Hydrangeaceae > Hydrangea > Hydrangea macrophylla. The sequence goes on along the minus strand of CM066992.1, from coordinate 50,489,921 downwards.
TTGAGATTCATTGGCAAGTATGGATACAAATAACCACAAGAGATGAATCATCCACAAATATTTCTTTGGGAAGTTTAGAAACTAATTATAATGCTAAAAGAAAGAATTAAGAAAAGATGATGAAGAGGAATAAAAATGACTTTGCATCTTGCAGCTTTTTGTTTGGTTTTTGGAGGAGAAAAGGGTAAATAAATACTAATTTAAAAAGTAATAGGTTGGGATCATTCCCCCCATCTTGGGTCACAATAAGATGAAATGGACTAATCTCTCAAGCACATTCTATGGTAACACTTCATTGTGGCATATTATCAAACACAAGGAGTGCATCTATGTGATAGATAAAAGGAGCTTTGAGATTTCCATAGAAACGGATTTGAAGCAAATGTTTGACTATCAGGGATGCATGACATACAAGATGAAGTCTCTATACCTTCTAATCCGAATGATTTGTCCACCCTACACTAACTAATATACTTGGTGGACGAATCACCTATGAAGCCTTCAAAATATAGTATTATAAACCCAAGAGTTTGAACAATCAAAGATTCTTGACATCAAAGATGAAGACCCCAAGTTATAAATCCCACACACAACATTTATCAAACACATGGAAAGCAAAACACAAGGTTAAATAATATTCCATATGAAATACACAGGGTATGATTCTAAGTTTTGACAATCAAATATGCAAGGTAAACAAGATGAAATCCTTAGTTTTGAATCCTATACAAATGCCCCCTAGAAATGCTACAACATTTAATCCAAGAGTTTATAATCCAAAACCTAAGTAAATCTAACTAATAATGGAAAATATAGCACTATCATCAAAGGAAAAGAGGTAGAAGATATACATAGCCATTTAAACTTCAATTGATTGCTTCAAGTTTACAAAAATGGAGAAGAAATGGAAGGGAACCCAAGTGGGTTCCAAAATGAGAGCAAAGAACCCTAAAAACTAACTATCCCAAAAAAAAATCCAAATCTTTCTATTTATACAAAACCACAAGAATGGAAAACTTGTAAATAAAAAAGGGGGAAAACTGCAGCCGCAGATTGATCCCTTCTTTGGGCCAGATCGATCCGCCTTTCATCTGGGCAGTTGATATTTCCTTAAAAAGCCACGGATCGATCCCTTCTTTGGGGCGGATCGATCCATCTTCGGATTTTTCTGGCAGATTGTTCTTTCGGAATCAGGGGTCAATCCGCTCAAAAGGCCGGATCGATCTGCTTCTTTTGAAACTGATACCAAGTTCCTCTAAAACACATGAATCGATCAGCTCAAAAGGCCGGATCGATCCGCCTTTGCTGAAGCTCATTCCTTCCCCTTTTTATGAGATAAGAACCAAACGGAGTTGGTTCTCACTTTGAACAAGTTCTCAAACACTACAAGAAAGAGATTTTTATTAGCAACAAGTGAACAACAAGAAGAATAACAAAAGTATAATTTATCCATTAAATCTCCCAATGTAAGTGATAATTTGTGTCCAATAAGGGTAAAATCATGAAGTTAAGAATGCAATATTGGACACGAATCAGTGATCATCCAATGATCTTGATTTAACAATTATATCATCTCTATAGCATTCTAAAAATGTTCCAATCATATCATGAAAAATAGCATGCATAGCCCTCTGATAAGTAGCTCTTACATTTTTTACACCAAAAGGTATTTGAACCCAAAGGTACCTATATTTCCTGGACATCTAAATGCAGTTTTATGAATGTCTTCCTCAGCAATACATATTTGATTATATCTTGAGTGACCATCCATCATAGACATTATAGTATTTTCAGCAGATCTATCAATTAATAGATCAACTATTGGCATAGGATATTCATCCTTAGGTGTGGCCAAATTAAGATTTCTATAATCAATACAGACTCTTAATTTACCATTTTTCTTCATAACTGGAACAACATTTGAAAGCCATTCAACATACCTGGCAATTCTAATTAAGCCTGCCTTGAGCAACCTTTTGATTTCTTCTTTAATCTTCATGATGACTTCTGGTGTCATCCTTCGAGGTTGATGTTTCACTGTTTTAAATTTACCTTTGTTAGGCAATTTATACTCCACTAAGCTTCTTTCGAGCCCTAGTAATTCATCATAATCCCAAGCAAAACAATCTTGAAATTCCTTTAATAATTCAACCAGTTTATTTTGGTCACACTTTCCAAGCTTAGAACTTAAATAGGTAATTCTTTTTTGTTGATCTGATCCTAAATTAATCTGTAATAAAGGATCTTGTGACTCTTCTTGTACAAAATTTTCTGGCATTACAGATAATTCTTCCTTGCCAACATCTTTCGAATCTTGAGGATCTTTTTCAGAGACATAATCTGACCAATTTATGGTCGAATTCTTTTCAATTCTTGATTCTAAATTTTCAATCATTAGTTTTTGTAAGACCAGTCGAATGGTCTCTTCTACATCTTCTATCTCTATAGATGTATGAATCATTAATTACCTTGCTATTATCTAATGGTTCCAAAGAACCAAATGTCATATCAACCAAAATGTCCCAATTTTCCTCTGGAGATTCATCTTCTGACTCTTTAATGTCAATTGGCTTGACATTCTCTTGGTATAATTGAGTTTCAACGCAATTAGAACTAGCATAAAAAGGCTGAGTATCAGCTTTTACCATTTCAATCTCACAGTCTTCCTTCACAAGCAACCATTTCTGATGCATTGAAGAAGGAACACATCAATTAGCATGAATCCAATCTCTTCCTAGTAAGGCATGATAACTAGGACTAGCGTCGACCACAAAGAAAACAATTTTAGATTTATTCGAACCTACTATAGTTTCAATAGGTATTATCCCTTTGGTATTTTTTTTATCACCAGTGAAGCCTGATCTCATAATGTGAGTCTTTATTAACTTTGATTCTTGTTTATAAATTTTCTTCAAAGTACTTTGAGGAATAATATTGATAGCAACACCATTATCAACCAATACTTTGTTTAAAATAACTCCATGTAAACAAGCCTTTATATATAATGGTTTAAGGTGCTTAAGTCATTTTTGTCGATGGTTCTTCGAATGAATATACAAAATTACAATCACTAAAAATGAACTTAGGAAGATTTACCTCAGAGATATCTTCAGTAGATGTTTCCATTTCCATTTCTTCATCCACTTGTTGATCTTCTTTTGCCTCGAAGACCTTTGGTAATGTAAATGTGGCAGTATTAACTTCCATCTGTTATGGAAATGTGCCAAACTGGATGTGTATATTCTCATTCTTGACAATTTCACCATTGAGTTTAATCTCAGTATTTCCCAAATTCTGGGATTTGACCGCTACCGTTTCTTCATCTCCTTCATCAACACTCATGGCCTTTTCCAATTTTATCACCTTGGCCTTAAGGATACTCTCCTCAGACATAGTATCATTATCTGCCTTAATGTTACAATCAAATCTAGGATTAGGCTTCGAAGTACTACCAGAATCTTTCTCATTCTTATTCTCCAACTCTTGGCCTTGAGTTTTTATGTTGAAAAATTCTTTCCACATGGTATACTTTCTCTGAAGTCTTCTTTGTTGAGTCTTATTTACCATTTTTTGGTTCTTTTGTTTAGGATGCTGAAGCACAGGCCATATATTCTTCTCAACCTGTGGAGGTTTGATCATCCTATTTTTGTTTTGAGACCCTTGTTAATCCATCATATTTTTGTCCCTATCATCTTGCATGACAAACCAATTTAGTACTCCTGGTACTAATGCAGGCATATCTGATTGTGACGTTTTACCAACTTTTGGTAATGCACTCGAAGCTGCCATACTCATCTCAGCTTGTACCACATTTGCTGGTACTAGTTTTGATGGTATAAATTGGGCTTGTCTTTTTTCTTGCACCATGTGATACTATTTTGGTGCATGAGATATACCTGGCCTCACATATTGCATGTTTCTTGATGGTTGAACAGAATTACCAGCATAAAAATTCCTCGAGTAATTGGCTTTGAAATGAGCCATTGGTTTTGGATAATACTTTGCTGTCATTGGTTCAGTGTACATCGAAGCTTGGTGAATTGGACCTTTAAATTGTCCTATCCCAACATTCATAATTGGCTGAAATGGGGGTTCATACGAAGTATTCACCTTCGTTAGTTCGAATGAAGTTTGGTTGTTCTTTCTGCTTGTTTTAGCCCCAACCCTTTCATCATAAATCTCAGCATATCTTTTTCCACAACCAACGCATCAGTTTTTTGCATACTCCTGGTTAAAAATGGAAAATTTTAGACTCTTCTTTGCTACCTTTTTTAGCCTTTTCTTTTGATCCTCTTCCTTTGCATTTTCCCTTTCTTTGACAAGAATTTCGAGGGAAATGTTATGGACATTAATGGAGACTTCTTGCACTGCAAGAAATGGATCCTCATCAACCCCCATTTGTTTTCCAGGGAACTTCAACTTCCCTTTCTTGATCAGATCTTAAATCCTGTCTTGAAAAACAGTACAATTATTAGTTGAGTGAGTCCAGGAATTACGCCACTTGCAATATTTTTTATCTTTTAATTCATCATTAGAAGGTAATTCTATCTCATCAGACAACTTGATTATTTTTCCTTCTAATAAATGATTAAAAATTTCATCAAGTTTATATACATCGAATGAATATTTTTTGAATGATCCTTTAGATTTATATGACTCAGCAGAGATATTTTTCTTTACAAGACTTTTGCATGTGAAAGGTTCTTTTCTTATTATTTCTGCAGCATCTATTTCATAATTAGGATCTTTGTAATATGTTTTTAATGAAGAAGCATTCCTTTTATTTTCTTCTTCCAACAGTTCTTTATAACTAGAGGCTCGAGCAGTTAATTTAATAAGATCTCTAAATTCTACTGCATCAAACTTCTTTCGAAGTCTAAATTCGAGGCCATTTTGAGCCACTTTAACAAATTCAGGCTCTGGCAGAATGATTTTACACCTTGTTTTAACCCTCTTGAACTTATTTATGAACTGGGTTGCCTTTTCATCAGGTTTTTGACAGAGTCTGGCTAAGCCATAGACACTTCTGGTTCTGTCTGAAAAAACTGAGTATGGAAGGATTCTTCCATTTGTGTCCAATTATGGATCGAATTAGGAGCCAAATTGATAAACCATGTGAATGTTGTATCTGTTAATGAATTAGGAAATAAACGAAGTCTAAGATATTCATTATTTCCTGCATCAGCACATTGACTGATGAATTTTTCTATATGTTCAACTATAGATTGACTCCCATCTCCAGCAAACATAGTAAAGGTAGGGAACTTGAATCCCCTAGGGAATTCAATCCTATCAATCCAATCAGGATAAGGTTTCCTGTATACTGGAGTTTGTACCCCCTGAGCCATGGGTCCACAAACTTCATGAATTAAATTAATTATGTCATTTCTATCAACCATATTAGGTGGTTGTTGATGACTTGTTTGACCCATAGGAGGTCTCATTGTTGGCATTAGAGGTGGTTGGAGAACATTATCCACCCTTCTAAGATTTTCACTCCTTCAACCCACACAAATTCTAGTAGGGTCTGGTTCGAATATAGGATTATTATTTACTCTCTTATTTTGGCCTATTATGTTTTTCCTAGGCCTAGGTTCTTCGACATTCATTGGTTTGTAGATCTGATCTTGACCATGTCCTATATGATACCCTTACGTCCCTTCGAACATTGAAGTGGTAGGATTAGGGACAGGCATATAGAAGCTTTCTTGTGAATTAGGCCTAAAAAGAGGCCCATTTGCATAAATCGAAGGATTTTGCTGAAATGAGCCATGAATATGCTCTTTTCCATTCTATCGAATCACAGAAGGATTTCTACTTAGCACCATTATTGGTGTAAAATGTGGTATATTGTTATTAAGGGAAGTAATCAGAGTATTAACATTCTGAATCATGTTTCCCAAATGATCAAACACTGGTGTTAACTGATTCACCAAATCATGTTGAACTTCTGAACCAATATTTCCATTGTTTAGAATTGGATTCACATTTTCAACTCCTATTTCTGGGTTTTCATTATTCATATGATTCCCAGTGTTGTTGCTTTACGGATTTTGGTATGGAGAACCACCTGTTTCAGCATCATTAACACCAATATTAGCGTTATCTATAGAATTATTGCTTCGAGGGTTTCTGTTTGTCATCTTTTGACACTAGTGTCCCACCGGGCGTGCCAAAAATGTTTGATCGGAAAATTCCCTTAAGGATATAAATGGAATTATATAAGTGCGAGTGTGCCAGGCAAGCAAATTGCCAATGTGTATGATAATATAAGTGTCCAAACTGTGTCTCATCAGGGAGGTTGTGGTGACGTTCGATGCCTTACCAAGGACTTCAATCGTGTAAAGATATGACTAATTAAAGAACTTCAAACTAAATAATGTATAATTACTCCTATGGAAGAACTGTAAAGTAAAAGGAAATATTAAAGTAACAGACTATTTTATTAAGTAAAACAAACTACAATCTGACCTTGAAGATAAATTCGAAGGTGTCCTAATTCAAACTCTAAAAGTATTTGATAAAAGTACAATATTTGTAAAGGAATAAAAGTGTATTGATTGATGTTGATCGAGAGATCCCCCTTGATCACATACTCCCTCTATTTATAATCATTGAGGCTTCACAGTTCCTTTTCTTCCAACTAATAACTGCTTCAAACACGAGGTACTGCCTTAAGTTGACACCTGTCTTTAGTTATTCTTCAATAATCAACATGTGTCCCTTATCAGTTTAGTCTTTTAAACAGAATGAAATGGAAAAACTGCTAGTAACTGTCCCCACGTCAATTCTACTCAGTTAACTGCCTTGCCACGTCGAATCCTTCATGGCACTTCCTTATTGGCTAGACAAATTTATCACAAATAGTCCCACTACATTGGCTAATGGAATGCTTGGGTGAGCACTGATGAACCATTATTTGGGTGAACAAAAGTATTTTCAATATTATGTCTTGCCTGAAATGTGTCCCTATATATAACATTATGCATGTATGATACGTGTAGAGGTGTTAATTTGGTCGGGTTGGCCTGCCCGCTTTTTTGGGCTAAAAGCCCGGCTCGACCTTCTACCATTGTTTCGAAGCAGACACCCCCTTTGGTGTCTATGGCCCGGCCCGGCCCGACCCGAAGCCCGCCAAGGCCCGAGCCAAAATATGAAGAAAAGTTAAATGGCCCGCTAGCCCGGCCCAGCTCGAATAGGCGTAGACCGGGGCCTTCAGTCCGGGGCGGACACCCCCCCTCCCCTCCCAAGCCTGGCCTGGCCTGTTTTACACCTCTAGATACGTGCAAGTCAATTATATAGCTATAGTATACGAGAGAAAACTGATTAATAGTAGTTAGAGCATCTATAGTGGTGTTGGGTAAACTTAGGTAAAGTCAAGCTAAGTTGTGTTTAGGGCTAGTATGTGCTGTAGTGGTATAAAATGGGGGACGATAGGGGTGGCCATGGGTCGGGTGAGTCGGATTTGACCCCCACCCGTACATCCATCCGAACCCCATCTGTAGGCATACAATACCCGTCATCCACCCAACTGGTCGTGTGAAAACGACTCGTCGGTTTCTAGTCGAGTCAAGTCGGCTTTGGGTTTGACCTGCAAGGAATGAATGAGAGTTATTTTGTAGAATAAAACACACAAATTCATCCAAAATCAACAAAAGGGGAAGGGATATAACCAAATTTAATACATCAAGAGTCACACCTATAATATATATGATCAAATCTATAAGATTCAAGAACAAAGGGAGTCGAAGAATTACCTAGCTAGGCATATCGATGGAGAAGGGATCGAAGACTCAAAGGAGTCCCGCAATGAAAAAGCTTGTCTTCGATGGGGCCGCACCACCACCAGTAGCATTGTCTACGTCGGCGAAGAAGCTTGCCATGAAGTAAGATGAGAGTAAAGAGGATTTTCTTTGGTTTTGTGTACACATAAAGAATGAGATGAGAGAGTAGACAGATCAGAAGAAGAATCTTTGGCCATGGAAGCTTGCAACGTCAAGAGGAGAGAGATAGGAGAAGTATGTGCACATGGTGAGGGAGAACGAGATGAAGAGAGAGAAAGAGAGACTATGAAGAGACGTGAGTGATGTGTGAATGAGTGTTAAACATATATATATATCATTTAGGGTTTTAATGAGTGGTCGGGTCGGGTCGGGTCGAGTTTCATAGGTTTTGCAAGTTCCAACTCGAGAAGGTTGGGTTTTGTAGCTTCCAATCCATAACTCATTGGCCAATCCACTAAAACCACTCAATAGCCTTCAAGTCGGTAAAGTTGAGTCAGGTTGGTGGGGTTCGGGTTTAACTTGGCCAGCCCTAGGGGACGGCACTGTGAAAGCTGTGGGATGAGTAGACGACACATAGTGCCGTGAGAATGGTGGCCGTCACATAGTGTGCCGTAAAGTGATAGCTCTACTGTGGCCTGAACAAACAATGCCATGTAGTGGTGGTCGGCCTTTTGTGTTCCGTTGAGCCGTGTGGTAATTTAATGGCTCTTGGTGAGCCGTGAAGAAGTGGATGGCACACACTAGTTTTAACTAATAGTTATTGCCAAACAGAATATAATCTATGCAATACACAGATACGCTGTTTGTGAACATGTTATGTATTCCATATTAAAGAAATATAATAAAAAAAAAACCTTTTACATGTGAGAAAATGACTTTGTTCTCCGACAATTTGATTATTGAGAGAAAGAGAGAGAGAATTTTGATATCGTGTTAGCTATTTGAATATATGTAGAGAGACGGAGAGAGAATGAGCCGTTTGAGTGTTCAATTTTTAAGAGATGGGAACGTTAGGATTCTTGGCAAAGGGCACACCAACTTTTGGTTCAAGCACAAAACCGTCGTCCGACCAATGTCATTCTCTACTCAAAAAGCATCACACACAAGGACTACATGAGCATCCCAATGACAAATCCCTACATACCGATTTTTAACAATAATCATGTGCAGGGGATGAACCTAGAATTTTTGGTCAGGGAAAGGGGTTAGATTATACGAGGGTTCGGTCTACCTTTACATAATTATATGTAAAATTGTAGAATTGGTTTAACACCCCTAATTTGGGGTAAATTATGTAATTTTAGAGAACTTATTTCTAAAATCTATAAAACATTACATATAAATCTAGAAATTTTAAAACTACAAGGAGACCTATGTCTAAAACTTATAAAAGATTACACGTAACTCTAGAATTTTCAAAAGTCCAGGACCTATGTGAATTTTAGGAGCTAAGACTTATTATTAAAGTTTATAAAATATTACATGTGATTCTGTAATATTCAAGAGTCCAGGGGGGTCTGTGCCACCCCTAACTTGTATATGCGCCGCTCATCAACATACATTAATCACCATTAAATCAGCAATATTGGATAGACATGATGCACTCTAAAATGATCATTGGATTACATGACGTGTATATTTATTTTTTTTGTCTCAAATTAATTCCATTTCAACTGGATTACCACATCAATCATAAAGATATTTGATCAAGCAAAAAGAGAAAAATGAAAACACAGAATTATGGGAGGGGCAGATCAAGAAGAGAATGAATGCTAACCTAACAAACAAAACTACGGAGTAATAAAAAGGCATGAGCAGACTTGCACCATGGTGGGAGACAAAGGGCCAACTAGTCCCAATCTCATCACATGCTTTGTTTTGAGTTTTTTCAATTTAATTTGCCCAAAATTTACTATAATGACCTTAGCAGTATGGGTTGATATCGAGGATGATTTTGGTGGTAGCTAGTCATTATGATGCATGGTCCCCATGAGTAAAAATGCATTTTTATATAGCCACCCATCCCTATCAAGTTACATAATGATCACCAGTTAATCTATACATAAATCATGAGAAAGCAGAAAATTTAATGTGAGATCCGGTCACACGTCATAATGATCACTAGTTAGTGTGGCAAAAATAATAGAGATATACATCAAATGACACACTAAATAACACACCAGCTTTAAATGCATATATTTTGTACTGTGTAAGTGATGCATAAAAAATTGTGAAAAATTTAAACAGCACAGGGTATATGCATTTAAAGCACAATATGTCGTGTATCGTTTAATGTGTATCTCGATCATTATTATTAGTGTACGTTGTACTTAGACCGTCTCTAACCTTTACATCAAAAAGGATAAGGCAAAATTGAAGTATCATCTTGGCTTTTTGCTTGCGCCAGTCCATACATTATGAGCTTAGACAACTTTGATGCAGTAAAAATGTGAGACAACTTTGATGTAATTTATTAACTATTAAATCAATATATTTGCTTATTTTAATTAATAAAAAATAACATTTAATCAAATCAAAACAAGAGTCTAATTGTTAAATAATATAAATAATAAATAAAAGAAAAAAATTATTAAAATAAACAATAGTTGATGTAAGGGTTGGAATTCACAAATAAAATTTTAAGGCTAACTTACTTTTTCATACATTAAAGGACAAATTTGATACAAAATATTTGACTTTTTATTTGGAGATGTCAAACCATGGCAACAACTCATTTTGCTATGCCATGTCAGCAAAATAAGTTCCAATGGAAGCATCAAACACCCGCATCAAAGTTGATGCACCTCCCATTCAAGGCAATGTTGATGCATTTGATAGTTGCATCAAATCAATATCTTCATAATAAAAAATGAATCTCACACACTCAAAACCTAATTTCAATTTCACAATTCACAAATTATTTTCACAAAAACCCTAATTAATCAAAGAAATGTAAAGATTGCATAAAGAAAATCCACCACCACCAACCCAATCGCCACTCCTACTAGCCCCACCACCACAGTCGCCACTCTTTCCAAGTCTTGACCCTTCATTTTGCTATTGTTGATTGCAATGGTCATAAAATTTATATAGCAACGGTCATAAAATTGACAAGTAACGCTGCTGTAGCAGTCTTTTTTTTTTTTTTATAGCATTTTTGCTCACTCAAACATTGCTCATCCAACTCTTTCATTGGCCAAGGTAGTAGGACCCAGGATTTTAATCTTGGGTCCCATTGTATTGGTCAATGAGAAAGTTGGGTGATCAGCATTGGATGAACAATATTTGGGTGGGCAAAAAAGCATTTTTTTTTCACCAGCAAATAACCATAAATACAGGGCATAAAAGTAAGAAAAAAAGTTTGAATATAAAGACAAGCAAAAGTAAAAATATATTACAACAATCACCAGTTGATGCATCATTTGGAGTGCCTAAGCTTTATTCGTGCAACAAATGTGTTTTTGTGCATCAAATGATTTGATGTGGGAGTTTTGACATCTCCTTTGGAGATGATCTTATAAAACCAAGTGTCATACTACTAACAACTTGGACTTTAACATTTTAAGAATCAATGTAGCTAGCTCGTCAAGTTGTTGGGTTAGTGGTTCATTTGGTGTATCATTACGTACAGAATGGTATCAGAGCAGACCTTAACTGGAAGTGTACATACTTGAGTCGTGCCCTGGAGGGTGTATGGGATCCCACACCGATTGAGGGACGAGGAACATTTTTAAGTGGAGAAGACTGTGGAATCCCATCCCACATAAAAAAATTATAGAAAATTAGTGTGATGCTTATAGAACCAATTAAGTGGACTAGTACTAATAATTTGAGCTTAAGCATTTTAAGAACTGATGTAGAGACTCGTCAAATTATTGGAATATTAGTGGTTCATTTGATGGGTCATGATTACATTTAATTTTGCCATCACAGTGTTCATATGGCAACTTTTTGAAGGTGTTGTACATGACATTTTTTCGGATTTACTAATATTTAGGGAAAGATAAGATACAGGGTAAAGAAGTCATGGTATTTGAAACCTCATATATGAAGAGGAAAAAAAAAAAAAAAAAGAAAAGATATAAATTGAAGAGTACTATATGGAACTTAAAATTCTACTATGCAAGTGTACAACTATCAAACTAAGAAAATTAAGAAAATTTATTGAAACCCGGGTCTTCTTTCTACATCGTATTTGGGCAGAAACAACTCTGAATCTACTTCATTCAAAATGTGCCTTTGGGTTTGGGATTTCATGAAAGGTGCTTTTAAACTTTGAAACCAATTACTCTGAACAACTCTGAAGTGTCGGTGCTTTTAAAAGTGTTTCATGAAATTATATTCAACCAAGCAAGTACATGCTTTTTGATTTTCAGAAACACATTCAGATCACAAAACCTATTTATCACATTTCTCACACACACCACCTTTTAGTAATGATCAACAATTTTGTTTATCTTGTGCAAGTTTTGGACATGTCGAAATTGTGCATCTAAAAAGCATGCACCGACACTTTAAAAATGTAACGTCGCGTGTAGTATAGTGTCCAACACACAAACATGCATGACACTTTATGGACACTTTTTCTATAGTGTCAAAGTATAATTTTTTTGGATTGTATCTTATCGACGTGCCCGTATCGTATTGTATATATCCGTGTCGAAGTGTCCGTGTCGGAGTGTCCGTATCGGTATTTCAAAAATAAGAAGACTAAACTTCTTTGTTGAAGTGCGAAGGTAAACAAAAACATAAATTGAATTACATGCATGCATACGACTGATATTTATCCAAATTAAATACAGTGTTAGTATATATTCTATCACGTACTCACTAGTCGTCATGAACGTTAAAGTAGTGTTTGGTTTTACAATGTTACGTCTATGACATAGTCACTAGTCATCATGAACGTTAAAGTAGTGTTTGGCTTGTAAATTAATGGACATCGATGAATAATGAAAAAGACAAAAATCTCTCTCTCAAAAGCTCCTTTCAAATGGCTCGGGGGCCACGCGGTTTAGTATGTCGTCACGTGAAGCTAGCAACTGAATTACGACAGTTCTTTCTTTTTGTGTTTTTTTTGTCATCTTTTATTTGTTGCTTGAATCCATATCCGAGAGAGATTCAAGATACTACTGTTCAACAAAAGTTACACACACACACACATATGTATATGTATATGCATTTTATATACTTTAGTGCACTATTGTGATGGATCACGCGAAATGGTGAGCTAATTTGGTACAGAATAAGACATGTCAAATTATAACACCCAGTTATAAATTTTAATATTTTAAATGAAGTTTACAACTTACAAATGTTGGCAAAGCAAGCTAAAGTACTTCTTGGTCTCCTTCACGTTTGGCTTGAAGATTGTCCACCAGTTGTTGCTACTTTTGTGACTGATGTTTGTAACAACTTGTTGGGTTTTTCTTAATGTTGTGCTCTCTGTTTCCTATCACACCAAAAATAAAAAATAAAAAAAAATGGGGCAGTAGTGTGTCCGATATAATATTGACAGGTCGAATGTAGCACAATTTGTTGGAAAATTAGACGTCATATAACTAGTTTTATGTAAATTTTGGCTCCAATCTAAGGTGGGTTTTACACGTATTTTGGAGCGGGACCACATTAGAATGCGTTCTCTTCCGTGAGGAGATGAACGCCGTATATTTATATGTTGAAATCCAATAAGGGATGAATGAGAAATTGTCATTCAAAGTGACCCATGTGAAACATTGGTGGAGGAAAATGTGGGAAACATTGATTGTCCCACATAGGGAAAACAACAAAGAACTTAAGGGTATATTTAAGAGGGAAGTCTCCTAAGGGGCATGCCCCTTTGGGGTACCCACTTTTGTTAAAGGGGAGGACCTAGGCCTTTGAGGGATATATCCCACGCGCACGCTACCGATGACCAGCTGGGCTTGGCCGTGTTTCCGTGGTCCTGGGCTTGGGCTTTTTTGAAATTAACTAATCTTTTTTGAGAAATTTTATTTGAATTTTCCTCCAGTTTTTTTTAATAGTCATGTCCTTTCAGAATAATAAGGCCAAGGCCTTGTTTGGTTGTGTTTTTTTATATAGTCACCATTATCAATAGTTGCAATGCTCTGTACAGTCACCATTTTCAACAGTTGCAATGCTCTGTTTGGATGGGTTGATTCGTACAGTCACCAGACTGTCTATATATTTTCCTTTGGTTTTATTTCATAAACACGAAATAAATCTCTCTATCTGCATATCATATCATTGTGTTCGAGTATTATGCTGGTTTGTGTTCGTTGTATTCTGGAGATTGAAGTGCAACTTTTGCAGAATTGAAAAATCCGTTCCATCTTGAGAGACGATTGTTCATCAACCTTGTGCACCGAGATGAAGCAAATTCGTCTTAATTAGAAAACAGTTCACTGGCTCGGATTCTTTCTCAAATTTGTTTCTGTTCATCTTAATTACTGTAAGTTTTATTTAATTACAGTTTTGTTTACACAGATTATCTAGTAAGAATAACACAATCCGTGTGATATCTCACATCAATTGAGTAATAGCACGGTTGGCGTATAAGAACACTACAAATTAGCTATTAATAATTTGGACTTTTAAGTATTTTGGTCAATGTTAATAAGACTATTCTTCAAGTTAATGGTATAACAAGAGTGGTATAAATGATATCGGAGAAGACTCTAGATAGCTTAATTGGTCGGTATTGTGGTACGCTACCTGTGCTTGCCCACGAGGATCAGATCAAGTGGTTTGGCGGATCCTATTTGAATTATTAGAACCGTGAGAGCAACAGGAGAGCATCCTACATTGGCGTTGGCAGAGAACTTACTGGACCATCATGTGATGCTTGGCAAGTTTTAGTACTACTGGGGGATATTGTGAAATTAATCCCTCCCACTTCAATTAAGTAACAATGCGATTGGCTTATAAGAATATCATAAGCTTATTAATAGTATGTTCGATCGAAACAATCACACGTAAATAATATTTGAAAGACAGAAATATTAAAGTAGTTCGGCAATGTGCCTACGTCCACACCGGAGAGCCTGAAATTTCCACTATCGAAAACGATTTAGGGTTACATCATATATATCTCCTATTCGCTCCGCCATGGACCACAGGGTCCTCCCTTTGACTCTTGGACCTAATGTTACGGATCCATTACAATATGAACCATACCCCAACATAGTAACTTTGACTTAATTAGCATTTTGAGTCATGGTGTACGTTCCTGGGCCAACAGACTTAGGAACGTTAATTACCGTCCATGACAACAAATTAAATTGCAAAATGTACTCCATTTTGACACTCCCTCATATAGAGAGTTGGGTATTTGTGATGTTGTCTTTAGGTTACGTTGGTGTTTATATTGACTTGAAATATAAAAGTATTTTAAGAATTGATTTTTTATCAAATTAATATAATGTTGCCATTCATAAAAAAAAACTAGGTAAATAAAAAATGATCGAAATTCAGAAACTGATTATTTTTAAAACATTCTCAAGCAAATTCTTTCTTAAAATTTATAGGGTTCTTGGATTTGAATCCAAACTGAAATACAAATTGTACTACACAATATTTAAGCAGATTTGCATCGGAAATCCACATGCTGACAACCTGATTTGTCCATATACCTTTGAATGGTCACCAATTGTTGTAATGTACGAGTATGTACTATGAAATTCCTTAATTGACACTGGTAGGTCATGGTCATTTAAAACTAGGATGGGACGATCTATCCTTGCAATGAAATTGAACAGTAAAATTTTTCTATGGGAGGGAGATGGACACCCACCCAAAGGGGTTGTTTGGACCATAACCAGTAAATAAAAAAATAAAAAAAATAAATAAAAAAAAAATAAACAAACAAACACGATCTTTTGTGAGTTTTGTGACCAGGCTAAGTGTACACGTAGTTTAAAATTTTAAGAGAAATTTTTGAGTGTCATGTTCCATGTTTGCTTGACGAGAGAGGGTCTTGGAAGAGATTCAAGCTTAATTCTCATTATGTGTGACAGTGTGAGTGGGTCCCGAGATCTGGGTTGACCTAAAAATAACTTATTCTTATTGGTTGTAAGACACCTATAAGCAATTTCATCTGTTCATCGGACCAAAAAAAAAAAAAAAAGACACTACGTAAACTCATTTCTATTGCTATATATATATATATATAAATAAATAAATAAACTCATTTCTATTGACTATAAACTGCCGCATAAGCGTGAAGCATACACAAATTTCTCTATTTTGAAGGCGGCTAGTAATTTACGGCTGGATTTTAAGTTTGACAAAAACGTCATTGACCCACTTTTAATTGGGACATTGATGTTTTTGTTAGGCAATTAATATTGGACCGTCAAAACATCACACCATCACCCATTAATGTGAATATATCGCAAATGAACCAATAATTTTAGTACGGAAATAGATTAGTGTATTTGATTTAGTTACCTATACTCGTTTATCAAAAATGTTACATCTATAATGATTTCCACAACAAATTCCATATCCAAGAATTCTGGATCTTGATTCCAATGAGTCCCATATATGTAAGACTCATATAGAGAACCAAGTCCCTTGTGGCCGAGTGGTAAACTTCTTGGGTGTACTACCCAAGAGGTTTAGTGTTCGAGTCATGGGGGGCGTGGCCACTGGAGTATTCACCCGGCGCCTCCAGGCCTCGGGGGATTAGTCGAGGTGCGCGCAAGCTGGCCCGGACACCCCCGATTACCAAAAAAAAAAAAAAAAAGACTCATATAGAGTCTACTTGAATCAAATGCTAGAATTGTTGGATATAAAATTCATTATGGGTGTGGCATTATTTATTGATTTTTGGTTAATCAGAGAAAAAAAAAACTAACATCTAGCAAAAATTTAGATTTTACTTTTACGGTAGTTTTTTTATTTTTCCGATGTCTAGCATTACTCTATATATAGTATTGAAATGATAATAGTACCAGATTTAGTTACATGAACCTGTTAATCTACTGATTGTCAATGACAATTTTGGGAGAAAAGAAGTTGATGTTATTTCAATTATTGTTTAACCAAAAGAAAAAAATTTCCTTTCAATGTGACATTTTCAATAGCCTTTAGCTAGGGTGGGGTGCTTCACCTGTCTAGGTATCATCTCAAATGACCCACATGTTAATTACTGGTTGATCATTACTTAAAAAGTTATGTTATGCTCTCTAAAAAAAAAATTTTAAAAAGTATTTCTCAACACATAAGACAGTGGCCTCTCTTCATTAATGGTAGGATCACTTCAATATCAACCAATCAAAATCAACTGAGCCCACTACTACATATATTAAAAAAAAAAAAATTTGAATTTTTTTTTAAAAAACATTACATTACTCTTACGTAAATTGTACAAAATTTTACAAATTAATGAATATGACAGTCACGTGGAAAAGCTTTTTTGCCCGGTCAGAATAGTCAACTTGGTCACTAGCTAGACCTTAGGAGGTTGAACGAAAGACCATTTTGTGACCACATGGGGCTTATGATTTTGCTATAGTGGTCCAACATAACAAATAGAAGGAACAAAAATTTATCTGAAATGGATGGGATAAGATAGTGCGAGCAATGGGTTATTAAGCAGACATCACAATCAAACAATTATTAATATAAAATTGTAATCATAAAATCATTATTAAATGAGCGTTGCCAAGAGTAGTGTATGTCCTTATCAACATATTACTAATTTTCAACAGAAAAAAAGAAAAGGAAACTAAACGTTGTAAAACAAGTTTATGTTATAAAACTAGTAATAACTGGTGCACAAATAAATAATTACACAAAGGGACACAAATATTTCAGGTGGTTCGGCAATTTGCCTACGTCCACTGCGGAGGGGGATCACCTTTGATTATTGATTGAACCTTTACAACCCAAGCACTAATTTCTCAAATACACAAGTGATATTTGTAACTCTCTTTTCTCTCTTTCTTTCCTTCTTCTTTCTTTCTCACTCTATGGATCTCTAAGTCTTCTCCCCTATCATTCTTCATTGAGTTGATGCTCAATTTATAGATACATGACTTAGTGGCCATTAACCCCATTACAATCACCAAGCATTAAATGACTTAGTGGCCATTAACCCCATTACAATCACCAAGCATTAAATGACTTAGTGGCCATTCACCCCATTACAATCACCAAGCATTAAATGACTTAGTGGCCATTCACTTATTTTACAACACTCCCCCTTGAATGTCCATCTAAGAATAATACCATTACCCATCAATTACTCCCCCTCATTGTAATATGAGAAAATTCACAAGGAAACTTCTTTGAGTTTGCGCATTCCAATGTTGTGTACTAGCTTCTTGAATGTTGCAGTTGGTAGTGCTTTTGTGAATAAATCTGCGAGATTATCAATAGAACGTATTTGTTGAACATTGATTTCACCTTTCTTTTGGATTTCATGTGTATAGAAGAATTTTGGTGAGATGTGCTTGGTTCTGTCTCCTTTGATGAATCCCCCTCTGATTTGTGCAATGCATGCAGCATTATCTTCATATAACGTTGTCGGTTTATCTTTGATCGAAGATAAGGCACAAGATTCCTGAATATGCTGGATCATTGATCTCAACCAAATGCATTCACGACTGGTTTCATGTAGTGCAAGAATTTCAGAATGATTTGAAGAAGTGGCTGTTAATGTCTGTTTTACAGATCGCCATGATATAGCAGTATCGCCACAAGTAAATACATAACCTGTTTGAGATCGAGCTTTGTGTGGATCAGAGAGATAACCAGCATCGGCATATCCAACTAATGGTGACTTGGATCCTTTAGGATAAAATAACCCAAGATCAATTGTACCACAGAGATAGCGAAATATGTGTTTAATACCATTCCAATGTCTTCGAGTTGGTGCTGAGCTAAATCTTGCTAGCAGGTTGACAGCAAATGCAATGTCTGGTCTTGTACAGTTTGCAAGATACATAAGAGCACCAATTGCGCTCAAATATGGTACTTCAGGACCGAGAAGTTCCTCATCTTCATCACAAGGACGATAGGGATCCTTCTTTACATCAAGGGATCGGACTACCATTGGAGTACTCAATGGATGAGCCTTATCCATGTAGAAACGTTTCAAAACTTTCTCCGTATATGAGGATTGATGTAAGAGAATTCCTTCAGGGGAATGCTCGAGTTGCAACCCTAGACAAAATTTTGTCTTTCCGAGATCTTTCATCTCAAATTCCCTTTTCAAATAATCAGCAGTTTTTGTGAGCTCTTTGGGAGTGCCAACAAGATTAAGATCATCAACATATACTGCAATGATTGCAAAATCGGAATCTGATCTCTTAATGAAAACACATGGACATATAGCATTATTTATATATCCTTCTTTCAATAGATATTCGCTCAAGCGATTGTACCACATGCGTCCGGATTGCTTTAATCCATATAGAGATCTTTGCAATTTAATAGAGTACATATCTCGTGGTTTTGACTTACATGCTTCGGGCATGTTGAATCCTTCAGGGATCTTCATATGTATATCACTATCTAGTGATCCATATAAATATGCTGTAACCACATCCATTAAGCGCATATCAAGTCCTTCAGACATTGATAGACTTATCAAAAATCGAAACGTAATTGCATCCATTACCGGGGAATATGTTTCATCGTAATCGATGCCAGGTCTCTGTGAGAAACCTTGTGCTACAAGTCGAGCCTTGTATCGCACAATCTCATTTTGCTCATTACGTTTCCGTACAAATACCCATTTGTACCCAACGGGACTTACATCTTCAGGTGTAGGGACTACAGGCCCAAACACTTCCCGTTTTTCTAATGAGTTTAACTCAGTTTGTATGGCCTCTTTCCACTTTGGCCAATCAATTCTATGTCGACATTCTTCCACATTTTGTGGTTCAGGATCCTCATCACTTTGGGTGATGTCTAGTGCTACTGTAAAGGCAAATATGTGATCAATGACCATGCCATTACGATCCCACATATTTCCAGTGGACATATAATTTATCGAGATCTCTTTATTCTCAAATACTTGTGCCTCTTCATGGGCTACTTGTTCCTCTCCAGGGGAACCCTGTTGACCAACGTTGGATTTATCAAGTATTTCTATAGCGCTCTTTGAGATCTCTGTATGAGTTTCCACTTTGTTAATATGTCCTTTTATTTTCCTCTTCCGAGGAACCTTATCCTTTGCACCACTAGGTCTACCACGTTTCAATCGTGCCGTAGACTCATCTACCGCTGCACTACCAGATTGTCCTCTTGGGACTTCAATTCTTGCTGGAGTGTTTACAGCCGGTATATGTGATTTTATCACTTTCTTTGCATCAGTGAATGCATCAGGCAATTGATTTGCAACCTTTTGCAAATGAATGATCCTTTGAACTTCAAGTTCACATTGATTGGTGCGAGGATCAAGATGAGACATTGCCAATGTATTCCAAGAAATTTCATGCTGAGCTTCAGGTTTCAGCTTTTCTCCCCCTAATGGTGGGAATACGGTCTCATCAAAATGACAGTCTGCAAACCGTGCAGTAAAAAGATCACCAGTTAGGGGTTCAAGATATCTTATTATAGATGGTGAATCAAAACCAACGTAAACTCCAAGGCGTCTCTGAGGACCCATTTTTGTGCGTTGTGGGGGTGCAATAGGAACTTGCACAGCACAACCAAAAACTCGTAGATGGGAAACATTAGGTGGTTGTCCAAATACAAGTTGTAAAGGGGAGTATTCATGATAAGAAGTTGGTCTAATCCGAATTAATGATGCAGCATGTAATATGGCATGACCCCAAGCAGATGTAGGCAGATTTGTTCTCAAAAGTAAGGGTCTAGCAACCAACTTGAGACGTTTGATAAACGACTCAGCTAAACCATTCTGTGTATGCACGTGAGCAACGGGATGTTCAACATGAATTCCTATTGACATGCAATAGTCATCAAATGCCTTGGATGTGAATTCCCCAGCATTATCAAGACGTATTGTTTTGATAGGAAAATCAGAAAATTGTGCTCGTAATCGAATTATCTGAGCAAGAAGTCTGGCAAATGCAGCATTACGAGATGAGAGTAAACAAACATGCGACCATCTAGTTGAAGCATCTAGTAAGACCATAAAGTAGAAAAATGGTCCAGACGGTGGATGAATAGGTCCACAAATATCCCCTTGGATACGTTCCAAAAATACTGGGGATTCAATTTTCACTTTTGTTGGAGATGGTCTCACAATCAATTTTCCTTGTGAACAAGCAGTACAAGGATTATCACGAGGTAAAAGGATTTTCTGATTTCTTAAAGGATGTCCATTTGAGGTTTCAATGATCCTACGCATCATAATAGCTCCAGGATGACCAAGACGATCATGCCAAAGTCCAAACACTTTTGGGTCAGAAAACTTTTGGTTCACCACAACATGTGATTCAATAGCACTTATCGTTGTCTGATACAATCCAGAGGAGTGTGCATGAAGTTTTTCCAAAATATGCTTTTTGTTTGAAACGACTTTAGTGATGCAAAGGTACTCAATATTACCCTCGTTAATGGTTTCAACGTGGAATCCATTTCGGCGGATATCTTTGAAACTGAGCAAATTTCTTCGGGATTTGCTAGAGTATAGAGCATTTTCTAAATGAATCGTTGTTCCTTTTGATAAAATAATGCTTGCTTTTCCAGAGCCTTCAATGAGACTGGTAGTACCAGATATTGTGCTCACATTAGCTTCTGCTAATTTCAAGTTCCAGAAATATCTCTGGTCTTGAAGAATGGTGTGTGTAGTTGCACTATCAACCAGACATATATCTCCATCTTTCATCGTACAATCTATCAAGTAATAAGATGCATATATTATTATAACCAACAGAAATTGTTTATACATTATTAAGAAAACAAAGATACAGGCGGAGTACAATAAGGCAATCTAATACATAGCATAGTTGTTCAGCCCAGATTCGTTGTTGTTTAAGCAATCAATATTAGCATTAGGGTCGACCAAGAAATCAGCAACATCTGTCACGCCCCGACGTAGCATAATTCAGGAAAGCATTTAATTTCCTTTATGGACTCGTAGGTCGTGACAAGTGAGTATGACCAATTGTCCCTGCAACAAATAACTTAACAAACAATTCTAGAGCAAAGGATACTAACAAAAACATAAGCTCTGAAAAAAAAAACTTACTAAACTATTACAACAGTCATAGTCTTAGGCACAAAACGCCTTATTCAAAAGTCCAAACTAGTTTATTACAAAACCCAAATTAAAAGACTTAGGAAATATAAAGCAGCCTCCTGGAAAGTCTCCTGACTCTAAGTAGCATAGTCAAAATACCCTGGCTTCTCCTGACCCTGAAAATCTGGACATACAGTCCAGGACGCATCAACGCCGTCAGCTTATGAAAGCTGGTGAGCAAAATAAACAAGTGCTCGCAATGTATATATAAGCATATAAACAACGGTGCAATTTAACTTTTAAAAGCAATAACTTCAAGGTTCCAATTCCAACATAAGCTACGGGGAATAAAGAAAGCAATAGATATGCGACCATGCATGAACAATGTAATATCTCATCTTTCTGACTCTTTTCTCTCAACAAAACTCAACACAACCAAACCATCGCTTCAGATACCAGGAATAATATCCGATCGATATCTAAGCCACACTCAATACCATCATTTCGGATACCAGGAATACTATCCGATCAATATCCGAAACAAGCGCCTTAGATACCAGGAATAATATCCGATCGATATCTAAGCCGTACACAACACTACCACCATCGCTTCGGATATCAGGAATACTATCCGATCAATATCCGAAACGCGCGCCTTAGATACCAGGAATATTATCCGATCGATATCTAAGTCGCACAACTGGAACACCACTCTTTACTCTTTTCACACTTTCTCACACCCATGCATGTTGACACAACCTTAACCCTAACATGTATGTCAATGTTTCATAAATAACCCCATTAATAAATCATAAAGCCGGAATAATCGTATGAGCATAAATTTTGGCCTTAAACATTCTTACAAGTCCAAAGTCTAACAGTGAGCCTTTAAAACAGTGTATTTGTTAAACAGTCCTTTGAAATCTCCCAAAACATTTTTTTCCAAACAGTCCCTTACCAAAACAAAACTTACAAACTGCCAAAACTGCCACCTCGCGCGAGCGGATCGCGCGAGCGAGGGGGAGGGCAGATCGCGCGAGCGGGTCGCGCGAGCGGGTCGCGCGCGCGAGTTCTTGCAAAAAGTTGTCTTCTTCGTTTTCTCCCCTGTTTCTGGTTTTGTACGGGGTTTTATAAGTCTTAATACATCGTTCTACTCGTCCCATCACAACCAATTAAGATTCTGTTTTAATAAATTTCCCAACCAGGGCTTTAACAGTTCGTAAATACTACCCAAACAGCCCCTAAAACACGAAACAAGCAAGAATTAGAAACTGCCAGAATCATTCCCGGCGCTTTTGAATAAATGCCGTTAATTCCCGGCGCTTCAGAACAAACGCCGTTAATTTCCCGGCGCTTCAGAACAAACGCCGTTAATTTCCCGGCGCTTCAGAACAAACGCCGTTAATTTCCCGGCGCTTCAGGACAAACGCCGTTAATTTCCCGGCGCTTTTGAATAAACGCCGTTAATTCCTACTTCGTCTTCTTCACTGGTTATCCCCTGTTTTCAGTTTAAGGGTCCAAATTGACCCATTTCTGAATTCTGCTTCAACCAAGACATGTAATATATGGATTTCTTCGTTTTTCCGCAAGGATTACGAATACGTGATCGGTTTTAACTAATTTCAATCGTAGCTCTCGGATTTCACGTAAAACCGAGAGGTGACAAAACTTTAAATCAACGGTACGTCGCGATACGGATGAATTAAGCCGTAGTATTCGAACCACAGCTTATTGGGACTAAGATCTTTCATTCCCAATTTACAGAATCGATTTTGGTTACGATTTCTAAAACTTCAATTTCCAAGCTTTAATGGTGTTTTCATATATATACATATATACACACTTATATATCCTGAAAAACACATATATAGACATTGAGAGTGAGTTTAAATTACTCACAGAGGCTAATTATACAGAAATTTAAAGGCCGAGAACTTCCGCCGTAATAATCCGTCGTTGAGAATTTCCTCTTCCGTTCTTGATTTTGGTAACCCAATATGTGTATATATATGTGTGTCTAAGTATGTGACTGATTATATATATAAACTGTATGTGTGTGTTGTGTGATCTTGAGAGAGCAAGAGAGTGATTGAGAGAATTTGAGAGAGTTTGGGAGTGAGAGATGAGAGACTGTGAGTGAGTGATTGAGAGAGAGAGCTGCCGAGAGAGAGATGAATCAAATGGGGAATAAGTGGGTGTATAAATGATATGTAAAGTGCTTAGCACTATGCATATAAAACACACATGACACTCCACACACACTCACAAAGCACTACACACACATTCCACTAAACACAGCACACACTGCACTAATGTGTACACAAGATACCCTTGTGTGTGTTGAGCTCACGCAATGATACACACACACAGGTAAAAATATACTGCCCATTCCCAAAACTGGTATTTTACGGTTGAAATAAAAATACAGAAAATTATATTAATGTAGGAATTCAATTCCCAGTTATACAAAAATATAAATATCGATTTTGAAACCATAGAAAATGTTTTAAAAATTACGGTTTGACCCCAGATAATTATTACAAAGAGAAATTAAATTAAAATACTCATGGAAATAAAATGCAATATTTATTTATTAATGATAATAAAATATAGGGCGTTACACCCTACCCACCTTAACAGAGATTTCGCCCCGAAATCTGAGCTAACTAATCCTGAAACAACTCGGGGTATCTAGTCCTCATGTCTGACTCTAACTCCCACGACGCCTCTCCTACGTCATGATGCCTCCACTGAACTTTAACCAAAGGAACGTCTCTTCTTCTCAGCCTCTTGATACTCTGGTCAAGAATCCTCACAGGTCTATCCTTGTAGACAACATTCTGACTCGTCTCAATATCATCAAAATTAACCACATGTGAAGGATCCCGTATGTATTTCCTTAACATACTGACATGGAACACATTATGAACACCAGACATCTTTGGTGGCAACGCGAGCCGATAAGCCACTTTCCCAACACGCTCCAAAATCTCGAACGGTCCGATGAAACGAGGTGCCAACTTCCCTCTCTTCTGACCAAAACGTACTATTCCACGAACAGGTGAAACCTTAAGGAGTACGTGATCTCCAACACTGAACTCCAAGTCCTTTCGACGTCGATCCGCATAACTCTTGTGTCTACTCTGTGCAGTTTTCATCCTTTCCTTGACCAGTGAAATTTTCTCATTGGTCTCTCTCACCAAATCTGGTCCTAAAAGTTCTGTATCTCCCACTTCAGCCCAACACAATGGAGATCGACATGGCCGTCCGTACAAAGCTTCGAACGGCGCCATTCCAATACTCGAGTGATAACTGTTGTTATACGCAAATTCAACCAAAGGTAAGTGCGTCTCCCAAGATTCTTCAAAGTCAATTGCACAAGCTCTGAGCATATCTTCCATAATCTGATTAACACGCTCGGTCTGCCCATCGGTCTGAGGATGGAATGCAGTACTCATCTTGAGCGAAGTTCCCATAGCCTTCTGCAGACTTTCCCAAAATCCCGAGGTAAAACGTGCATCGCGGTCTGATACAATTGACACAGGCGCACCGTGCAGTCGCACCACTTGCTGTAGGTACATTCGACTCATCCTTTCTACTGGGTAAGTCATATTGTACGCGATAAAGTGTGCAGACTTCGTCAAACGATCCACGATTACCCAAATCGCGTCATGATTCTGTTGTGACCGGGGTAATCCAACCACGAAATCCATAGTTATGTGCTCCCACTTCCATCCTGGGACAGGTAAGGGTTGTAACAATCCCGAGGGTCTCTGATGTTCGGCCTTCACTTGTTGACAAGTCAAACATTTAGACACAAATTCGGCTACTTCTCGTTTCATCCCTTCCCACCAGAAGTTTCTCTTCAGGTCTTTATACATCTTTGTTCCTCCTGGGTGTACTGTCAGTCTTGATTTATGTGCTTCTTCGAGAATTTCTTTTCTCAAACCTCCTGAATCTGGCACACACAATCTGTCTCGACATCGGTATCCTCCATCGGCCCCAACCTTCCATTCTGTCGGGTCCTTCTCTAACATCTTGGCGAACCATGCTTGAAACTTCTCATCTTCCTTCTGGGCTTTTATGATTCGACTCACAAGTGTTGGTTGTACTACCAAGCATCCAAAGTGTTGCCCGATACTTCCCTCAGAAATCTGCACGTCAAATTCTGTTATTGTCTCCAAGGCTTTCCATTCCCTCAACATCAATGAAGCAATCATTCCTTGAGGTTTCCGGCTTAGGGCGTCAGCGACTACGTTTGCCTTACCGGGGTGGTACTCTAATGTGAAGTCGTAGTCCTTGATCAGTTCCATCCACCGACGTTGCCTCATGTTCAACTCCTTCTGAGTAAACAAATACTTAAGGCTTTTGTGGTCTGAGAACAAATCAAATTTCTCCCCATAGAGGTAGTGTCTCCAGATCTTAAGTGCGAACACTACTGCTGCCAGCTCTAAATCATGAGTTGGGTAGTTCAATTCATTCGGCTTCAACTGTCTTGAACCATAGGCGATAACCTTTCCGTCTTGCATAAGGACACATCCCAATCCTTGATACGAGGCGTCACTAAAAATAGTGAACTTCTCACCATCCCTTGGTATCGCAAGCACTGGCGCTGTTGTCAATTTCTCTTTTAATTTCAGAAAAGCGCGTTCATGCTTATCAGTCCATTCAAACTTCAAATCTTTCTTAGTTAAACCAGTTAACGGAGCTGCTATCTTTGAGAAACCTTCTACAAATCTCCGATAGTAACCAGCTAGTCCCAGAAAACTTCTGACTTCTGTAGCATTGGTCGGCCGAGTCCAATTCGCCACTGCATCGGTCTTTGATGAGTCAACCGCGATTCCTTGTTGAGAGATCACATGCCCGAGAAACTTAACTTCCTGAAGCCAGAATTCACACTTGCTGAATTTAGCATATAGGCGGTGATCCTTGAGAGTCTGCAACACGATCCTCAGATGTTGTTCATGCTCTTCCTCTGACTTGGAATAGATCAAAATATCATCAATAAAGACAATAACGAACTGATCTAAGTATGGCTTGAATACTCTGTTCATCAAGTCCATAAACACAGCTGGAGCATTTGTCATCCCAAACGGCATTACTAAGAACTCATAGTGTCCGTATCTCGTCCTGAAAGCAGTCTTAGGTATGTCTTCCTTCCGCACCCTCAACTGGTGATACCCTGACCGTAGATCAATCTTAGAAAAGGTCGTGGCTCCTTGCAACTGATCAAACAGATCGTCTATCCGAGGTAAAGGATACTTATTCTTGATAGTAACCTTATTCAGTTCTCGGTAGTCAATACACAGCCGCATTGACCCATCCTTCTTCTTCACAAACAACACTGGTGCTCCCCAGGGTGAAGTACTTGGACGAACAAAACCCAACTTCTCAAGTTCTTGAACTTGTTCCTTCAGCTCCAACAACTCTGTAGGGGCCATCCTGTAGGGAACCTTGGTTATAGGTCGAGTACCTGGCACTAATTCTACACAGAATTCTATGTCCCTTTCCGGCGGTAATCCTGAAATATCTCGGAATACTTCCTCGAACTCTTTGATTACCGGTATAGATGATACTGTCACCTCTGCACTGACAACCTCAATGTTTGCTAGGCATCTAGTGAGGAACATATCACCCGAAGGGTTACATTGGAAATCGAAGAGTTGATTCCCCTTGTCCGCAAATGTGATCTTTTTCTTTGCACAATCCAACTTCGCATGATTCTTCTCGAGCCAATCCATTCCCAGGATTATATCGAACTCCTTCATCGACAGAACCACCAATCTCGCCAAAAGTTCGTGGTCTCCAAACCGAAGAGGACAATCCTTACACACATGTAATAACTTGACTGTGGTCCCTAAGGGTGAGACAGCACTCAAAGCTTCCTCTAAACGATGCGGTATGATACCCAACTTCTGAACGATCTTAACAGATATAAAAGAATGTGTAGCACCCGTGTCGAATAAAACTTTAACATGAGAGTTAAACAAAGTTAGAGTACCTTCCACTGCTCGTTGCTCGGGCGGTCCCTCCTCATTGGTACCTTCTTCATACCCTGTCTCCTCATAGCCAGCAGCCTCGGGAATGACAGCATTCAGACGGGCTTGTCCTTGTTGACCATAGTTACCTTTCCTAGGAGCCTTGCATTCTGGACTTATGTGACCTGGCATGCCACAATTATAGCACACAACTCCTGAACGATCCGTACGCCTAGGTGCTCTGCAATCTTTAGCTCGATGACCGGGAACTCCACAATTGAAGCAGTTGTTGTTTTTGGCCCCTTCTATTGCTAGAGGCTGATACTGCTGAACTGCTTGTGTCTGTTGAGGTTTCTTCCCTCCATCCCAGGTCCTTTTCTGTCCTTGAGGGTACCCTGGTTTCTGTCCGGGATAACCCTTCTGCGGAGGTCGATTTCCAAGCGGCTTCGAATTCTGACACCCATCATTCTCTAACCCCGTAGCCAATCTCACCAGAGCTTCAAATGACTGGCCCAGATGCCCCATAGTCAAATGTCTGAGAGACAGGTTGAGACCTCGGTGATACTTCTTGATTTTCCTCTGGGGTGTGTCCACCATATGTGGAGCAAAGCGAGACAGACGCTCAAATCGAGTAGTGTACTCTCGGACAGTCAGATTCCCTTGAGTCAACTCCATAAACTCTTTCTCCCTCTTGTCCTTCTCTTCTTCGGGGAAATACTTCTCGAGAAACCTTTCCTTGAACACCACCCACGGCATTCTCCTTGCAGCTTCTTCCCCTATGGTCGCCTTTTCTGCATCCCACCAATCAGCCGCTGCATAAGACAACTGAAAGATAGCCAGACGCTTCTTCTCCAGATCAGTGCACTCTATGGTTTCAAAGATACGCTCCATCTGACGTAGCCACTGTTCCGCTTGCCAGGGTTCATCAGTCCCCGCAAAATACTCAGGTCGCAGGGCGCGAAATTCCTTGAGAAGCTTGTCTCCAGTCTGGTGGGCTTGCCTCCCATTCCCGTTGTAATCCCCATTCTGATTATTGTTCCTTGCGTTCTGATCACTAACCCTCTCCAACCTCCTTACAAAAGCTTCGAACATCCCGGTTGGATCTATTACCGGGGGTGCATCTTCAATAGCGGCGGGACGATTCCTGAGATTTCTTCCAGCCATCTGATCGAGAGAACGGTACCTATCCATCAATCAACAGAATTCGGTCAACCTCTTGAGAAGAAAGAAAATTCTAAACGATAGAAAGCGACTAGACACGGAATAAAGTCGAACTATCTTATCTCAATTCTATCTTAACGGGAGATCCTATGTGTTCTGGACAATTGGTCGAGCCATAACCTGGCTCTGATACCAAAAAGCCTGTCACGCCCCGACGTAGCATAATTCAGGAAAGCATTTAATTTCCTTTATGGACTCGTAGGTCGTGACAAGTGAGTATGACCAATTGTCCCTGCAACAAATAACTTAACAAACAATTCTAGAGCAAAGGATACTAACAAAAACATAAGCTCTGAAAAAAAAAACTTACTAAACTATTACAACAGTCATAGTCTTAGGCACAAAACGCCTTATTCAAAAGTCCAAACTAGTTTATTACAAAACCCAAATTAAAAGACTTAGGAAATATAAAGCAGCCTCCTGGAAAGTCTCCTGACTCTAAGTAGCATAGTCAAAATACCCTGGCTTCTCCTGACCCTGAAAATCTGGACATACAGTCCAGGACGCATCAACGCCGTCAGCTTATGAAAGCTGGTGAGCAAAATAAACAAGTGCTCGCAATGTATATATAAGCATATAAACAACGGTGCAATTTAACTTTTAAAAGCAATAACTTCAAGGTTCCAATTCCAACATAAGCTACGGGGAATAAAGAAAGCAATAGATATGCGACCATGCATGAACAATGTAATATCTCATCTTTCTGACTCTTTTCTCTCAACAAAACTCAACACAACCAAACCATCGCTTCAGATACCAGGAATAATATCCGATCGATATCTAAGCCACACTCAATACCATCATTTCGGATACCAGGAATACTATCCGATCAATATCCGAAACAAGCGCCTTAGATACCAGGAATAATATCCGATCGATATCTAAGCCGTACACAACACTACCACCATCGCTTCGGATATCAGGAATACTATCCGATCAATATCCGAAACGCGCGCCTTAGATACCAGGAATATTATCCGATCGATATCTAAGTCGCACAACTGGAACACCACTCTTTACTCTTTTCACACTTTCTCACACCCATGCATGTTGACACAACCTTAACCCTAACATGTATGTCAATGTTTCATAAATAACCCCATTAATAAATCATAAAGCCGGAATAATCGTATGAGCATAAATTTTGGCCTTAAACATTCTTACAAGTCCAAAGTCTAACAGTGAGCCTTTAAAACAGTGTATTTGTTAAACAGTCCTTTGAAATCTCCCAAAACATTTTTTTCCAAACAGTCCCTTACCAAAACAAAACTTACAAACTGCCAAAACTGCCACCTCGCGCGAGCGGATCGCGCGAGCGAGGGGGAGGGCAGATCGCGCGAGCGGGTCGCGCGAGCGGGTCGCGCGCGCGAGTTCTTGCAAAAAGTTGTCTTCTTCGTTTTCTCCCCTGTTTCTGGTTTTGTACGGGGTTTTATAAGTCTTAATACATCGTTCTACTCGTCCCATCACAACCAATTAAGATTCTGTTTTAATAAATTTCCCAACCAGGGCTTTAACAGTTCGTAAATACTACCCAAACAGCCCCTAAAACACGAAACAAGCAAGAATTAGAAACTGCCAGAATCATTCCCGGCGCTTTTGAATAAATGCCGTTAATTCCCGGCGCTTCAGAACAAACGCCGTTAATTTCCCGGCGCTTCAGAACAAACGCCGTTAATTTCCCGGCGCTTCAGAACAAACGCCGTTAATTTCCCGGCGCTTCAGGACAAACGCCGTTAATTTCCCGGCGCTTTTGAATAAACGCCGTTAATTCCTACTTCGTCTTCTTCACTGGTTATCCCCTGTTTTCAGTTTAAGGGTCCAAATTGACCCATTTCTGAATTCTGCTTCAACCAAGACATGTAATATATGGATTTCTTCGTTTTTCCGCAAGGATTACGAATACGTGATCGGTTTTAACTAATTTCAATCGTAGCTCTCGGATTTCACGTAAAACCGAGAGGTGACAAAACTTTAAATCAACGGTACGTCGCGATACGGATGAATTAAGCCGTAGTATTCGAACCACAGCTTATTGGGACTAAGATCTTTCATTCCCAATTTACAGAATCGATTTTGGTTACGATTTCTAAAACTTCAATTTCCAAGCTTTAATGGTGTTTTCATATATATACATATATACACACTTATATATCCTGAAAAACACATATATAGACATTGAGAGTGAGTTTAAATTACTCACAGAGGCTAATTATACAGAAATTTAAAGGCCGAGAACTTCCGCCGTAATAATCCGTCGTTGAGAATTTCCTCTTCCGTTCTTGATTTTGGTAACCCAATATGTGTATATATATGTGTGTCTAAGTATATGACTGATTATATATATAAACTGTATGTGTGTGTTGTGTGATCTTGAGAGAGCAAGAGAGTGATTGAGAGAATTTGAGAGAGTTTGGGAGTGAGAGATGAGAGACTGTGAGTGAGTGATTGAGAGAGAGAGCTGCCGAGAGAGAGATGAATCAAATGGGGAATAAGTGGGTGTATAAATGATATGTAAAGTGCTTAGCACTATGCATATAAAACACACATGACACTCCACACACACTCACAAAGCACTACACACACATTCCACTAAACACAGCACACACTGCACTAATGTGTACACAAGATACCCTTGTGTGTGTTGAGCTCACGCAATGATACACACACACAGGTAAAAATATACTGCCCATTCCCAAAACTGGTATTTTACGGTTGAAATAAAAATACAGAAAATTATATTAATGTAGGAATTCAATTCCCGGTTATACAAAAATATAAATATCGATTTTGAAACCATAGAAAATGTTTTAAAAATTACGGTTTGACCCCAGATAATTATTACAAAGAGAAATTAAATTAAAATACTCATGGAAATAAAATGCAATATTTATTTATTAATGATAATAAAATATAGGGCGTTACAACATCCAAGTGGGTTATATCCAATGGGTCATTATGGTCTGCAAAATGTGTCTCTATCTCTTTTTCTTTTCCTTTTAGTGATGCTTGATAGAGATCTACTAAGTGTTTTGGTATATGACATTTACGCGACCAATGCCCTTGCATGCCACATCTGTAGCAACCATCTTCGTCTTTCTTGACAGCTCTTTGTACACCTTTGCCTTTAGCATTTTTGTTCCACTTCGGGTGGTAAGGTGTGTTGTTCTTGTATGGATGATAACCCTCACGATGCCAATGGTTATTCTTTCCTTGGTTACGGCCACGATTCTGACCACTACCATGATTACGACTATGATTATTTCCACGACCACGACCATATCCATGATTTCCCCCACGTCCATGCCTATGTTTATTGTGTGGAGTTGTATTCACTTCAGGGAATACGGTTCCATTTGCTTCGGGCAATGGTGTCGAGCCAGTGGGGCGCATATTATGATTTTTCATCAACAATTCATTATTTTGTTCCGCAACAAGAAGACATGAAATTAATGCGGAGTACTTTGTGAATCCTTGTGCTCGATATTGCTGCTGCAGGAGCACACTTGAGGCATGAAATGTTGACAATGTTTTTTCTATCATTTGAAGATCAATGATAGTTTCCCCACACAACATCAGTTGAGAACTAATTTGAAATAAAGCAGAGTTATAGTCTCTAACTGATTTGTAGTCCTGGAATCGCAGGTGGATCCAATCATATTTAGCTTTTGGCAAAATGATCAATCTTATGTGTTCAAATCTTTCTTTTAAATTAGTCCAAAGGATAAAAGGATCCTTGACCGTAAGATACTCATTTTGTAAACCTTCATGGATATGGTGGAGAAGGAAAATCATTGCCGTGGATTGATCTTCCTCTAACTTATCTTGATCTTGTACTAATCCATTATTTTCTTCTACAACAATTTTCCAAAGTTTCTTTGACTTTAGTCGGATTTCAGCCTGGTGAGCCCACAACAGATAATTGTTCCCAGAAATGTCCAAAGCCACAATATCAAGTTTGGCAAGATTTGACATATTGTAGAACACTATATATATAAAAATAATAATATTTAGAATCTAGTAAATGCATATGCATGTAAATAAACATGTTAATGTCAAGTAAATAATGCAATACTACAATATAAGAATTTCCTCTTCGGGAGGATAATTAGTTTGATTCTCCATAATCTCTTTAAGAGACTAACTCTTCAAGAGTATATGCATCTACAAGTAAAAATAGATATATCTGTATCTCTTCAGGAGTATAATAAGTACTTCTGCAGAAGTTTTATCTATTACCTCTTCAAGAGGTTCAATTTTTATTTTTTTATTTTATTTTATTTTTTTTAACTCTTCGGGAGCATTTAAAATATTGCCTCTTCAAGAGGACTGTCTAATTACTTCTTCAGGAAGTTTGTAATAAATTCCTTTGATCAAGAGGAGTTTAAATTATAACCACTTCAGGGGTGTATATATGTATACATATATATTATATATGAAGACAGTTAAGTATAAGTATAATCAATAAAAATGATATTCTTACCCTTTGATATGATCAACCCAGTTGGTACAGGCTCGTGCTGATAACGTGTTATAAAACTAGTAATAACTGGTGCACAAATAAATAATTACACAAAGGGACACAAATATTTCAGGTGGTTCGGCAATTTGCCTACGTCCACTGCGGAGGGGGATCACCTTTGATTATTGATTGAACCTTTACAACCCAAGCACTAATTTCTCAAATACACAAGTGATATTTGTAACTCTCTTTTCTCTCTTTCTTTCCTTCTTCTTTCTTTCTCACTCTATGGATCTCTAAGTCTTCTCCCCTATCATTCTTCATTGAGTTGATGCTCAATTTATAGATACATGACTTAGTGGCCATTAACCCCATTACAATCACCAAGCATTAAATGACTTAGTGGCCATTAACCCCATTACAATCACCAAGCATTAAATGACTTAGTGGCCATTCACCCCATTACAATCACCAAGCATTAAATGACTTAGTGGCCATTCACTTATTTTACAACAGTTTAAGCTTAGTTCCCATTATTGAGACACTAATTAATAACTTGTTTAAAGAGCTAAATGACTTTAGCATTAGTATACTATATATACAGAAGAAAATGAATGACCTCAGTCACAAAATTTAAAAAAAAAAACACACACACACACACAAAAGCACTCTATGTGTGGTGTAAATTACAAACTTCATGATCAATATAGGCTTAGTTTGCCCCCCTTTTGGTGCTTCTTCTTTTTTAAAGCACAATTTCATGTTAATTCATTTGGTAACTAGTTTATGCGCTTTGTAAAAATTGAACTTAGGGCTTTTTTTGGGGAGCTTTTAAAAGCTCTAGAATGGAGCTTTTAAAAGCTCAAGGTGGCTTTTTGGTTTCATGATATATTTTTGAAGAGTAGTGTGTCACTTGTACAAAATTATCAAACAACTTAGTAGTAAATTTCATAAGCTCCTTTTAAAAAGCCACATGGGGGCCAAACTAAGCCATAGTCCATGATAAATTACACCGACATTCCCTGAGTTTTAGCTTAGCAACAGCAAGTCCCACAAGTTTGACAGAATTTTGTTGGCCTCGCTTGAAGTTTGTGAAATTGAGCATTGTTATACATACTCTGAAAAGCACACCAAAATACACAGTCTTGTTTAAAAAAGTTGAATTTTATGCTGAAAAGTCTGCACACACAAAAAGCTTTTCAGCATAAGGTCAAACTTTTTTAATCAATATTGTGCATTTTGGTGTGCTTTTCAGAGTGTGTGTAGCATTACTCTTGTGATGATACATCCATGGGTATAAAAAGTACAAAATTATTAGAGTACCCTCTACTTTAAGTTTTTATACCAAAATTGCCCATGACAGATACATGGCTCTCATAATGATGATTGAGTTTTCTTCTTTTTTGGACAAATGCCCTATGAATGAGAAAGGAGAAAGGGAAGGAATAAATGAGCTTTTGATCATTCCATAATGTTAGTTAAATGTGTATGATTATATTCTGATTGAGCAACCAACAAAACACAATCTAACTGCCTGTAATTCCATATTCTTTAGTAAAATATATTAGCGTTCGTTTGGCAAGTGCATGTGCTTATGATGGAATCGCAAAAGCGAATTTTTAAATAAATTTTTTTTGACCTTTAGAGTTTCATAATTGCATTGGACACCAAAAATTGATATCAAAGGGACCCTAATTACTAGGTGTGAAAACGATTCGGTTCAGTCTAATTTTCAGTCAAATTAATTAGTTTCGGTTCAGTTCGATTTTTACACAGTATCAAAATTTTAAAAATCGACCGAATCAATCGGTTCGGCCGGTTTGCTTATACCCTTACTAATCACTATAAAATTTTCTTCTTGTCATCTCAAGTTCAGAGAATTCTATGACAAGAGACTAAGCAGTTGGGTCAGATCATACGACCAAAACAAAGTTCAGAGTACAATATTTTTAGATATAAACAAAGCAATTCTAAAAATTAGCTGGGTGCAATATTTTGTGACCTGAATATAACTTTTGTAATTTCTGTAATTATTTGCTTAAATGTCAAAATATTTTGATCAAAAATATTCTACTCAAGATAATAAAATTAAATATTGTATCCCAAACGACACCAAACATATTGGTCATATCATAGAATTCTCCCAATTCTTCTCAGGTCTCAAACACAATAATTTTTGGAGTCGTCTATACGTGTTGTGTGGTGTTCCAGGTAAAAGATGAGAGAGACACAGCGTAGGGGGCCCCTTGTGAGAGAAAGATGAGTAGATTCTTAGTGGTTCATTATTGAAATTTGAAATTTTAGAACTCAGTGGTGTATCATTGTCTTGGCAGTTGGGCCCTTTTGGAAAAATATTTGCCTACTTTTTTTACCTCCCAAAAAAAAAAGTTGGTGTAAGAAACAAAAATATAAGAATCAAAAACTGAAAATGGGTAGCAACTTTACATCCGTTGCGTACCCAATAAGCAGAGAGGCCCAAAAAACTTATCCAAAAAATAAAGTAGCGATGTGGACCAATAAAAAATCTTATTTATATTACAAACGAGAGCATTTTTTCTCTCCCAATTTTTGATATATTAATGCTCACTCAAGTCTTCTATAATGAGATTCAGGATTAAATACTACTCTGTATTAATTAAATCTTGAGTCTCACTGCATTGATCAATGAAAAATTTGGATAAACATTAGTGCACTAAAAATTAAGCAAAAGTATTTTAATTACAAAAATAGAAGAGCCATAATATTCATGTTTAATATCAAAAGTTTTCACCGACATATCAGTGGATGCCGACCTTGGTTTTTTTTTTTGAGAAAATTGGCCTCTTACGTATATGAGTCGGAGATGGTGTAAACGAGTCAAGTCGCTCAATAAGGGTTTATAGTTCGGTTTAATAAAGGCTAGGCTTGACTCGCTCATTTGAACTTATGAATAAAATTGATTAAGGTTCGTGAGGCAGGCTCGTAAAAAATCTCTTAATAGGTTTGATAAAAAGCTTGCATAGTGACTTATAAATAATACATATATATATATATTTATTATAAAACTATATAATTTTAAAAAAATATGACATGCATCTATACTAATATATTAAGGGAGAAGTAAGGGTTCCTAAATACTTTTATGTACAACTCATATTTACATTATAGCCATTAAGTTTTATTCTCCAAAATATAAATACCAAAGGACTAAAGTGTCATTAACCTATCAAACAAAACTGAAAAATTAACCTACCTCCCCATGCACGTTTCTATCCAAAACTCTCTCTCTCTCTCTCTCTCTCGCCATTTGATCCCAACCGTCATACAATGAAGGAACAAAAAAATATTTCAGAAAGAGAGATTAAAATTTAAAGTTCCTGTTACTCTTTACAAAACTTTTGTTTACAAAGTGTGGGAAGAACAACGTCAGAGATAAGGCAATAGTTCTAATTATATTAGGGACCATGAGACCATAGATCCTAAATCTGAGAAGGGAAGTTTTATAGGAATCGTTGCACCTGGAGACAGGGGCGGAATCAGGAGTTTGTCTTTGGGGTGTCGAGTTACGACGTAGATTATTTAACAATGACACACGGGGGTTCAAGGACAGTGCCCCCGAAACGATTTTTTTTAGTTCGATTTATACACTAGTATATATTTTATTTAATTTTATTTTCTTATTTTATTATTATTATTATTTTTAATCAGTAACACTACACATTTACTATGTGGGGTTATTTTGCACTGTTTGAGAGTTGTCGGGGGTTGAGTTTATCACAATGAGTGATCTAATTGTACAGAGTAATGCTATTCTACCAAAATATTGTATCCCAAATGATTCTCAAACACATATGGTTGAAGTTTAGAGTTGAAAGAGAGCAATAAAATGATTTAAGGTGACTGAGAGAGTAGCATATTTTTTTGTTTAGGGTACCAGAAGACAAAATATAAATAGAAACTATGGAGTCATACATATACATGCATAGTAGAGTAAAATTTTCTCAATAAGTGGGGGGTGCAATGGCACCCAACGGCTATAAGGAGGTTCCGCCCCTGCCTGACACTACACCATTTAGCCAATTTTCTAACACAGAGGTTTTTGGTTTCCTAACGGTAATTTACCGTTACTAATTTGTAATGGTAAATGACTGTTAGAAATTTATAAATTCCGTTAGTAATTTTCAACTCTAACTATTTTAAAATTTTCTAACATTAACAAAATAAATACTAACGGTAAATTACCATTACAAAGTTTATACCTAAATTAATTATTTAAATGAAAATATTAAAAAAAGAAAAAGAAAAAAGAAACTAAAAACATGAGGGGTATATTGGGCGGCAAAATAAGAAACTAAAAACATTAGGGTATTGGGTCTTGGGTCTGTGATTGTGAGGGAGAGAGAGAGAGAGAGAGGGGAGAAAAGGGGATCTCCACCGCCGTCTCTCCGCCGAGGTCCTCCAGCCGCAGTCGCTCCACCGAAGTCCTCCCGCCGCCGCTACCACTCCGCCATCATTTTCCCGCCGGCACCAGTCCACCGTGGTTAGTCGTCTCTCTCACTCTCTCTCTTTCACACACACACACACACACACACACACACACACACAAACAACAGCTTTCTCTCTGTCTCTCTCTGTCTCACACACACACACACCAGATCTGAAATGATGCTACTGGTTCATCATTTCACCATGGCTACCTTTTGATTGTAATGACTTTTAATATTTCAAGTTATATCATTTAAGTTAGTGTATGTTCTATAATCTTGCAATTTGTGGATTAGATTTTGGCATCTGATCTTCCTCTAGATTGTGGTCCTGGTGCAGTTCATTTTTTTTTTTCACTGGATGGAAAAAAGAAAATCTGATAAATTTTCCTTGAAGCATGTCAATCCCTTTGAGTCGATTCTTGTGTTTCTGATTTGCCTTTGGAAGCTGTATTATCATCTCTGTTTTTCTCACTATACTTATCAATAGATGCATAGAAATGATTATTGTACAACGCACTAGGACCACAATATAACTCTGTTTTTCTTACTACGTAGGGTCATAGATTTAACCTTTTTAGCAACTCAATCGTGTTTCTGGGAAAAATACGTACATGCAATTGTGTTTCTGTTTGTCCCTTTATAGATTTGTAGGAGAAGGCTACAA
The DNA here is from genome assembly GCA_033977485.1 of Hydrangea macrophylla. NCBI lineage: Eukaryota > Viridiplantae > Streptophyta > Magnoliopsida > Cornales > Hydrangeaceae > Hydrangea > Hydrangea macrophylla. Next base: position 50,451,191 of record CM066992.1, on the reverse strand, counting down.
AGCATTTGTGGAAAGCATACATTTTTAGAATACTGTTGAGAATTTGAATCCTTTGTCACTGTGGACACGAACACCCATTACTAACCAATACGTAGTTGTTGAATTGCTTCCAGTACTCCCTAGGAAGTCAATCAAGTCACCAAGACCAAGTTTGAGACATCACTTAGAAAGAAATTATAGTTATATGGACCTTGATTGAACAATCCGGCCATTCTTGTGTCTTGATTATGTATAAGTGTCACAAGATCTAATATGTGCAATGTATACTTGCTATGTTCTTGAATATATACACCAACTATGCTTCCTCCATTGTATTGTCACTACTTGCATACATAGAACAAGCTGAGGAAGAAAGAAGAATATGTTTGTTTCATTTCTGATTTTGTTTTCTTTTGCAGAACCCGTGAAGCTATTCATGGAAATAGATATAGTCTCCAAGCCATGATTTTGTTTGGTATTGAAGAACTTGCAAAGGCCCAAAACATTACTCTGCTCTTGCCTTCAGAACTAAGGCAATCCCAACTTCGTTACCCCTATAGAAGAAGGTAATAGTGCTATTTTCACATTTGTAAATGTTCTAAAATGGTATATTTGACTCCATAGCTCAGGATTCATTCCTTTATTAAATGTAGGTAGATTGAGAAGGAAACATTACTCTGCTCTCTCTCTCTCTCTCTTTTTTTTTGTTTTGTTTTTTTTTTTGCGTCGTGCCCACGGCCACGGGCAGCCCCTCTCGACCACATACGCCACCGACCAGGTAATCTCTCTTGCTCTCTCTCACTCTCTCTCTCTCTCTCTCTCTCTCTCTCTCTCTCTCTCTATGGCCACCCTCCACCCTCATTTGCCAAAACCATCAACCCTAAACTTCTCATTAAGTGATTGTAACATGCACTCAACTTCTTCTTCTTATCATGGTTCATTTTCTTTACATTTTTTCCTTTTCTGTATCTTTATTTACATTTTCAAACTGTTAGAAAAACACTTTCAGTTTCTATGTTTCTCTCACCCCCCCCCCCCCCAAAAAAAAAAAAAAAAAACTCAATCTAACCCTTTTTAAACCATTAGCCATAAACCTATTTTGGCTTCTTAAAAGTATTTATTTATTTTCTTAATACTTAACTTCTTCTAAACTCTGTTTCCCTCTCATGTTTTAATTTTTTGAATTTAATATTTTTCCTGTTCTCCACTCCCATTCAGGTTCCTGCTGTTTAGTTCCTGCAATCTTTGGTTTCAATTTTGACATCCTTGAATTGGGTCTGATGATGGATTTACCCTGTTAATTTATTGTGTCTCATCTATATAATAAACCGGTTTTAAATTGAATTTGCAGGGTAACAAATCTAAGCAAAAGGCCTTGAAAATAGTTTCAAGTCTCTTCAGGTACCTCTTAATTTGCCTTACTGCATTTGCTAAGTTTTTTTTTTCTTTTCCCTTTCTTTCTTCCAATTTTTACCAATCCTTATGTTTCTCTGAAAATCTGAATTGATTGCTACTTTTGTCTCCTGGACATTTGCATGTAACTATTTAGTCAGATCTATAAATTTGTCACCAATACCTAATTGTTGATTTGTAGAGGTTTATTCGTAATGTTCTAACAGATTATGGCCTTCTTAATTTTTTAATAATTTTTTTTTTGGGTTTTTAGGTTTTATGATATTAATGTACATCTTCGAGAGTTACCTTGACCTGCGGCAACATGCTGCTCTTAAATTGCCCACACTTCCAAAAACTTTAGAAGGAGTAATCAGCCAAGAGAAGTTTGAGAAGTCTCGAGCTTATAGTCTTGACAAAAGGTTTGTTTATGTCGATTTCTTGTTTCATCACGTCTCACTTCACAGATTATATATAGTGTTGTTAGAATCAGTCTATTTATGAGTCGATTCGAGCTTCATACAACCGGATACAAAATTTCTAATTTTGACTTTGAGATTTTAAAAGGGAAAGCTTTTTTGAGCCTTGATATTTGATGAAACTTGTGTTGAATCGGCATTTTGTTCATTTTAAGCACTGTAAATGTGTTTTTGTATGTATCCAATGCATGCTTATATAGTATCATTATCTTTTTAGAAAATTGAATGTTAAGATTTATGATACATGATTTTGGCAAACTGGTTCACGACTCGACAACAATGATTTATATCCTCTGCAATTCTGTTCTTCGGGGTATTACCCTGGTTTTGGAAGGTGAGTGATTCATTTTTGGATTGAATTATTCCTACTGTAGCTAGACTGTTCTGCAGTAACATACTTTTATTATGCCTACAGAGGTCAGGAGACTTTCTGGTTTTCTTCGGCCTTAATGCAGAGAATGAAATATTCCACACTCTCGCGTTCCTAGCTGGTGTTATGTTCTGGTCACAGGTGTGTATATAGGAACTCTCCTGTTTACTTTAGAAGATATAACTAATTGGTGGTTCTTATGGACAGTGAAATTGTACTAGATTGACTAGTTTGTCTTCTGATTTTAGGATCAGCTCAGAAAGAACTGATGGAAATAAATACACACGCACACATTATTTAAATATCAATATATGTTTAAGTTTGTGTTTCTGTACTATAATCTAACCAATTGTTTGAAAATCTTTTGCAGATCACTGATTTGCCATTTTCTTTGTACTCAACTTTTGTGATTGAGGCCCGCCACGGTTTCAACAAAGTCAGTCTTCTTACTTTGATATTCTTGTCATGCTTACCTCTTTTATCCAGTTTTACGAAATTTGTACTTTTCATTTCTTACTAATCTTCTCATTGTTGCTCCTTTATTTTTGGGGTCTGAACTCTCATCCTAAAATATATGCTACTTATCTTTTACAGCAAACGATATGGTTATTCTTTAGGGACATGATCAAAGGAATTGCACTAGCTATTGTAATTGGCCCACCTATCGTGTCTGCAATCATTTTTATAGTACATGTATTGTCATATGTTAATATTGCTACAATTTTCTTATTTTGGCAAGAGATGTGATCCTTGCAATTTACTTGTTGCATGTCTATGTGAAAATAAAGTGTCATTGTTTTGAATTTTTTTTCTTCTTTTTTTTTTTGGTAAAATACATCGCTTGCTCACTTGAACTGTACACCAATTTGCAATTTAGTCCATTATCTTTCAATTTTAGCAATTTGGTCCTTCAACTTTCAGCCCAATGACAATGTCAACATTTCGTTAGAGAATGTGGCGGAAAATGGAAGGTTGACATTAGTACATTACAATTGGTCTAAAAGACCATTTGATAATAGTGAAAGATCTTACCTGCGAATTCCAGCTTCTTGCACAATTTCTTCAACTATCCCGAGTTTATCATCCAAAATGACCATCTTGGATCCAACTTGCTTTTCAAAGTTGCTCATATCTGCTTGTAAAGATAATACCCAAGTCAAAAGACAGTTGAAGCTCTCCTGGCTCCGTTTTGCAGACATCGAGACTTCTTCTTTCTCATTACGCAGTTTGGCCAGCTCATCTTGCACTCCGTTTAAACTGTCAAGGGCAGATTCTATTTCTTTTCTTAGAAGAACAATGGTTTCATATCTGTTTCTTACATCCTTGGTTGTCCGTGAACTTGCCAAGTTTTTTTGATTTGGTGAACACTCACCCACATTCTTGCTTACTTCAAAAGAACGCTCTAAAATCTCAGGGTCCAGGTCGTCACTAGCGTGTGAGCCTATCCCATGGATGTCTTGCTTTACTTCGGTACCTGTCTGCAACAACACACACAAATGAACTGAATAAATAAATTTTATAACAAGCAGAAAGCCAAAAGCACAACATATAAGGTGAATTACATTTGTTAGTTTCAGAACTTCGAACCTGCTCAGCATACTCATTCATGCATGACCTGAGGCTTGAAACACCAGATTTTAGCTCAGTAATTTTCTCCCTTGTTTTCAAAATGTCATTCTCTTCAATTTCATCAAGCTTCCGTTTCATAGCACAAAAATTTTCCTGTTCCTCAGAGAGCTGCAATCTTATCTGATCATAGCTTTCCTTTGAGACTTCTAAATCCATCCTGAGGGCCTGAATCTGTTTCTCTGCTTCATCAATCTGGATGTCCTTATGCTTCAACTCCTCAAGTTGATTTGAATTTCTCTCTGAAAATCTGTTCACGATCACAAAAGCAACTGTTGCGCAAACGGACGCTTTTCTAACTACCTCTTCCCTGTTCTTAACCTTGTCTTTCAGCTCCGCTATGGTTGAAATTTTATCACTCAACTCTGATGTCAGTTCGAGAATTTCTTTCTCCTTTTCAGCACATTCTTGCTGATGTGCTTCGGTTATAACCAAAGTTGCCCCTCTCAAAGACCTTAACATGCTTTCCATTTCGCTGCTTCTATTGTTTGCGTCGTCTAAACATCTATTGAGTTCTTCAACTAATATTTCCTTCTCCAAGATAATTTTTGTCATCATACCGACTTTCTCTGAAACCCAATTCTTTTTCTGGGAGAACGAACCGGAGATGACATCAATCTGAGAAGACGCATCATTGAGGGCCTCATCCCCACCAGCAAGAACAACCTCAAATTCCTCAAATAATGTTCTTAATTCTTCACCCTTCTGTTCTACCTCTTCACCCAACTTTTTGTTATCTTCGGACATCAGAGAGAATTTTTCATGAAGTTCCTTTGACTCCTCAAATAATGTTCTGAATTCTTCATCCTTCTGTTCTACCATTTCACCCAACTTCTTGTTATCCTCGGACATCACAGAGTATTTTTCCTGAAGCTCCATAAACTCGGTTTGCAAAACCACTAGCCTCTCCTTGGTTTCCACCTCTCTCAAATTACTGTCCTGGATTTGATAATGGTTAGGGTGTATATTATATTTGCAGTAATGATCTTACCTGCACTCTATTGACTTGTAGCTGTGAATTGCTGGACTTATTTATTTCTAAATATAATGTGTCTGGACTACAGTGCCTTTTTTACTTGCTGTTCTGTAAAATAAGAGAACTCATTAAGTTTTATGTTAAAGAAAAAGGAGTCCTCTGTGAGAGCATTACTCTGTTCCGCACACAGTATAATTATTGATTTGTTGTCCATCAAGAACTAAGAAAAATTCTCCATTTGTATCAAAGTTCTTAGATCCGTGCAGTGACTGATCGTACTCCTTGGTGAGCCTAGTGTGCGTACCTTTATCTCCACCCTCAGCTATCTAACTTGGGCCTCTCTTGCTTACTGCATGGATGCATTTCGACAGTCATTTTTGGTTATCCTTGTTCAGAGCTAGACTAAGATCCCGTTTGGGGTAGCTTTTAAAATAATCACTTTTTGGAATAAGGATTTCTTTTTATAAAATCTCAACATGTACCAAATCTCAACAAGCTCTACTACAAACGATTTGGAAGCTTAGAGCTACCTTTGATACTCTAGATGTGACTACATCTTCCTATGTATAAGTGCATCCCTTTGTTGAGCAGCTAGTCCAGACGGCTGTGTGACCCTGTGCGACTCTTACGGGGTTCACCAATTGTGATATTTGACCGGGACAACCTCTCTTTTACCAATGCTAACTTAGCAAAGTATATGATGATAAGAGTCGTAATAATGCCAACCTCTCTTTTACCAATGCCAACTTAGCAACCTCTCTGCCTGACTCTACAGTCGTGTTGACAAATGGTTGGCGGCACATGAGCATAGTGATGGGAGTGTCTTAGAGAGTGCTAAGAGTAAATATGTGAGTAACATATTGTTTGTAGTTTTTAATTCATAGCTTAATTTTTTTAGTGTATTATCACAATATTTACTTTAAATGACTACAGGATGAAATAAAGGCAATTGAGAATTTAAGAAAAAGCAGTGACGGATGTTGTGACGGATGCTACAGCTAATGTCTGCCACTCCAAACAATTGGCAAAATGGTATGTTGTGACGGATGCTACAGCTAATGTCTGCCACTCCAAACAAGTTGGTATTGGCGAAAAGAAAGTTTATATCGAGGAAGTGTTTGAGCCCGATGCTCGTTTGTGGGATCGTCAAGATGGACAAGATACATTGGCAGACTTTGTTCAAGGGGGATTTGTGATTTGGCTTGAGTGTTGGCTAAAGATTGGTTGACTATGTTTGTCTTATTTTCTCTGACTTTAAATTTCAGACATGGTTTATTTGTCAGTTGGTTTAGTTTAGTTTTGGATGGATTTACTCTTTCAATTTCAGACATGGTTTGTTAGTTTTGGTTTGGACTTAGAAACAGTTTGTATTTAAGGATAATTATGCCTATTTTGGATTATGTTTTTTGTATTTAATATAGATTGAGCTTGTATTTATTATGGTTTGGATTTGAGCTTATTATATATGTTTATAGTAAATGTGATGTGGCTGTGACGGAAATTAGGTGCAAATAAAATTTGGGAGCATATTTTAGTATTTATGTTTTTATATTTAAAATAATTACTAACGGATAATTTCCGTTAGTATTCTTACACACGTGTTAGAAAACAAACCGTTAGTAATAAAATTACTAAGGGTTTACATCCGTTAGTAATTGTCTCGAAAGTGTTAGAAATTGTCATGTTACATACCGTTAGTAATGAAATTACTAACGGTCATTTACCGTTATTATTTTTGTATATAAAAGTGTTAGAAAATAAACCGTTAGAATAAATATTACTAACGGAATATTTCCGTTAGGAATAATAAATTACTAACGGTAAATTACCGTTAGTAAACATATTACTAACGGTAAATTACCGTTAGTATAAATAATTTTCCTAACGGAAAATTACCGTTAGAAATTCCGTTAGAATTATTTGCCACACTCTATTTCTAACGGTAAATTACCGTTAGGAATAATTTTACTAACGGTAAATTACCGTTAGTAATGTGCCCTTTTGGTGTAGTGTGTGAGAGAGAGAGAGAGAGAGAGAGAGAGAGAGAGAGATGTTCCTTGGATCCTTTCAGTTTCTGATTTCCAAAATAAGCAAACAATTAGATGTGAGTAGAAGTTATACAAATGGAAAATCTTGGGGAATTAAACTCAAATGCTAAAGAGGGGAGAGTATATGCCTTTACAAAGAGGAATTTGAGTAAAAAGGCACTCAAATGGACATGAATTCCAGTAAGCTTTAGAAACGTGTATATACTCTTTCTCTATACTTCTAGTGAACAGAAAATAGTTGAATTGTAGATTTTGTGATGATTAGTTTTGCTTCCTTTGGATGTTTTGCTCATAAACTTGAGAAATAAAAAATATATTTTCTGGAGAATACTGTTGGCATTAAGAAAAGGGTTAATTTCAATATTATTCTCTACAAAATTTTATTTTATTTGACTATTTTAGGAATATGTAATCTCACCCAAAAAAAAAAAAGTTCACAAATAAATAATAAATAAAACGCATTGAACACATAATACGTGTGCCCGACGGCTAGTATCTCGTAAATATGTTTGATAAATGATTATTTTATTATTAAACTATATAATTTAAAAGAGTGCGCGAAAAAGGTCGTTAAAAAGCTCCCGAGAAAGCTCGCAAACACTTGAAAGCTCGGCCTATTTGAACTCGCGAACTAATAAGAAAGCTCGCGAACAGGCTTGGGTTGTCTTGTATACATACTTATGTATATCCACACACACACAAAAAAATAATAATAATAATAATAATTACCGTACGTGCTTACACTTTATTTTGTTTTTTTGCTAGAACTTACATTATGACAACGACATCAACTACGAAACTTTGCTCTAATAATATTTTTTTAAAAAAAATTCGTTAGATGAACTCATAAAGATAAAATATCATCTTCTTGTCTTATAATTCAACAAAATCCATGTACTACAACAAGAAAAGAAAAAAAATTAAAGAAAAAAAATGAAAAAGAAATAACCAAAGTAAGACAAACATTGGTCGCGAACGCCCCCACGATGTTGGCTATTGCAGAACTTGAATTTAAAAAATCAAAACAGTTTGTTTGAGAGACAGAGATGGAGAGAGAATGAGGGATGGAGGAGAAGAGAACTGGGCCTTTGTGAATTGGTGTGGTGCTTCTCAGTTTACCTGTAGACTGTAGTGTTTCAACTTTTGTGTTTAAGGGGCGGTAGTGTGGTGGTAGTGGTGCTTGGTGGTTCAAAAGGAAAAGAGTTGGACGTGGAACTCTGGAATATTAATGTTATTGTGTTCTTTCTTTTTTCTTTTTTCTTTTTTTTTGAAGATGTCACTATATTAATTGGAGTTTTAGTAAATTTAATTATTTTTCTTATTTTTAGTCTATGAATATATAAAAGTTGGGATTAAAAATGAGCCCTCAAATTAACCGAAAAATTAAAAACCCAAAGCGGTTGTTTGCCCGCTTTGCCAATGTTTCCATAAAATAAACAAGTTAAGTAGCTAAAATGATGGTTTTTTAAATTTACAAACATTAAGGTGTTATAATAATGTATGATAGATCCAAATTCAATACCCTTATTTATTTATTTATTATTTTCTGAGAATCCAATACCGTTAGGATGTACATAGAATATTCCTAAGAAATTATTGAGGTTAAAAGCCTTCTTTTGATTTACCAAACAACCAATTTTTCGATATTACCCAAAGCTCATTGGCAGGCTTTCTCTTTGGGCTATCCACACAGGCCTCCTCCTAAGCCCACAGACCATGTGAGGTCGTCGATTAGTCTGGGGCCTAACATGTCTCTTTTCATGAAAGGTGTTTTATCAATCAAGGATGTTCATTGAAAAGAGGGTCCGTCAAAGAGAAAACATTCAATACGACTAGTAGTGGGGCACAAGCGTTACATGTTTAATACGTTTTATTTATTAATAATTTGAACACTTTTTTTTTTTGGGTAATTATATATTCATAAAATTGTCAAATAAAATAAAATTTTGTAGAGAATAATCGTGAAATTAACCCTTTTCTTAATGCCGAGAGTATTCTCCAGAAAATGTATTTTTTTTATTTGTCTAAGTCTATAAGTAAAACATCCTAAGGAAGCAAAACTAATCATCCCACAATCACAATTCTAACTGTTTTCTGTTCACTATTAAGTATAGAGAAAGAGTCTATGCACGTTTCTAAAAATGTCAATTATTGTAAAGCTTAGTTTGGCCCCCACGTGGTGCTTCTCCTTTTTTAAAGTTCAATTTCATGTTAATTTATTTGGTAACTAGTTTATGAGCTTTGTAAAAATTGAACTTAGGGCTTTTTTGGAGGGAGCTTTTAAAAGCTCTAAAATGGAGCTTTTAAAAGCTCAAGGTTGCTTTTTGATTTCATGATGTCTTTTTGAAGAGTAGTGTGTCACTTGTATAAAATTATCAAAGAACTTAGTAATAAATTTCATAAACTCCTTTTAAAAAGCCACATGAGGGCCAAACTAAGCCTAAGAAATGTAGCTTACTGGAATTCATGTCCATTTGAGTGCCTTTTTACTCAAATTCCTCTTTGTAAAGGCATACTCTCCCTCTTTAGCATTTGAGTTTAATTCCCCAAGATTTTCCACTTGTATAACTTCTACTCACATCTAATTGTTTGCTTTTTTTGGAAATCAGAAACTAAAAGTGGGGGTGCTCACGGGTCAGGTTTGAGCTCAATCTATTCATCCATCCGAACCCCCATCGGGTTGGGGGCCTGTCACCCGTCATCCACCCGAATAGTCAGGTGAACTGACTCATAGGTTTCGGACTGGGTCGAGTCGGGTTCGGGTGGAGCCCAACAACAATTGCAGAATTGCATTTTGTGCTCTTTTGGATTGAAAAGAGTGAAAGTATTGAAGTTGTAATCACTTTAATCAGGACATAAACGAAGCAAATTGAAAATTAGAAGTCACAACATAAATAAGAGGAGACTAAAATAAAATCAAAACATCAAACAACTTGGTTTAGCCACTAAAAAAATACACAAATGTCCAGATCTATTACATATATGGTCGATTCTACACCATATAAGATCAGATCCACTACATGTAGAATCAGATCTAGAAGAATACCAAAAAAACAAAACCAGAAAAGTGTTAGGAACCAGAGCTTAACAACCAAACAAGCTCTTCTATCTTCGACTCACTCTTTGATCCCCATCTCTTTTTCTCTTATTTCCCTTATTACTTCTCATTTTGGTAGTTAACACTCACGTGAGGGTCACATGCCATCACATGTATTTTCCCATCCTTGCCCTAAATCATCCAGAGGAGGCCATTGTTTGTGATTATGCATGAATGAATGAGAATTAAGTGGTCCTGGCACCAGTAATTGCAGTTTTTCCTTTCATTTTTTCCTTTTCTATTCAGTATTTCTTCTCTTTAAATTCAGGTTCCTTATATTTGGTATCAGAGCTTTTTTCAATCATCATTGGAAAACCACCACAATCTCCAAACCCTAATTGGGAAAATGAGTTGCAATCAGCAAGGGCCCAAATGGAGTCACATATACAATCGATGCAATCAGAAATTCAAGGGAACTTTGAAAAGAAACTAGAATTGAATATGGAGCAGAGTTTCCAATTAACACTGCAACAGAGCCTCACAAAGGAAGTCCAATAGGCCATGAATCAAATTCAGGTACCCACTTCTTCAAGTAATTCTAAATCACCTGTATCTCTTCCTTCTACTATTGGTATTTCTGTACCCATCTCTTTTCCCATTGGACCCCCATGAACTCACATCTTTACACCATTGATCTCTCCATTCGTACCACCATAGTCCTCTCAAATGTCACTTCCCTTCATTCCTCCACTCATAACACCTTAATTGAACCAAACCACCTATAATCCTCACCATCAACCCCAAATCCCTATCACCAACTACTTTGACCCATCGATCCATCCACCTCAATTCCATACCTCTAACCACTTTGATTCATTGAACCATCCATACCCCTATACTCCTGTTGTAGCAGGCCAGATCCCCAATTCCATTAACTAAATACTGAAGCTAGATTTTCCAAATTACAACCATGGAAACCCATTAGATTGGCTTTCGAGGGCTGAGAGATATTTTAAATATTAGCAACTTCCAGAAAACCAAAAACTAGAGATAGCTTCTATACACTTTGAGGGAGATGCAATACCATGGATAGATTGGTTTGAGTTAAAATATCCCAGAGGTGATTGGTCTTAATTTGTTTTAGCATTTTTTATGCCATTTTGGAGCCTAAGGGGGAATGGATTTCAATGGGGTTCTTTCGAAATTGGAACAAAGAGCTAAATCAGTGGAGGATTATGAAACTGAGTTTTTAAGGTTGGCTTACAGATTACCTAATTGGTCTGATGAGCAGTTAAAGGATGCTTCATTTCAGGGTTGGAAAAGGAACTACAATTTGAAGTGCTATCATTTGAACCAATTAATCTAGCAGGAGCTATGAAGATTTCTAGGCTTCAAGAGGGCAAGGTGAGAGCAAGGAAGAATTCAAATGGATGGAATCATGTTAGATTACCTCCCAACCCAATCACCATTGGTAAGAACTATACTAATTCTCCTTTATATAATCCTCCCTCACATAATTACCCTTCCCACCAAGAGGGCAAGGTGAGAGCAAGGAAGAATTCAACTGGATGAAATCATGTTAGATTACCTCCCAACCCAATCACCATTGGTAAGACTTATACCAATTGTCCTTTACATTATCCTCCCTCACATAATTCCCCTTCCCACCAAATTTCTTCTCCAAATAACCAAAACACCAATAGACCTATCAGAAGGTTAACCACTATTGAAATTCAGGAGATAAGAGACAAGAACTTGTGCTTTAAATGTGATGAGCCATACAGACCAGGACACCATTGGAAGAGGGCTCAAATTCTACTTATGGAAGCAACAGAAGAAATTGATGGTAGCCCTAAGGAATTGATTAAAGGGACATAATTTATCCCGGTAGAAAAGATGATAGAAGAAGTAGAGAATGTGATTAATCCCACCATTTCTCTACATGCTTTAACAGGTCCTCTAGGTCACAAACTATGAGATTGGAAAGTACCTTATCCCATCATAAGGTTAGTATTTTGGTAGACTCAGGGTCTACTTATAATTTCTTGCACCCATCTCTAACTAAATTCACCAAAGTGGGGAAGGACCTCTTAGCAGCTTTGAAGGTTTATGCTGCAGATGGGTCACCTATGCAGACTAAGGGTCTGATAAAAGGGGTTCTACTTAGAATCCAAGACTATGACTGTGCAGTAGACTTCTTCATACTTCCTGTTATGGGTTGTGATATTGTTTTGGGTTTAGAATGGTTGGAGACTATTGGTCCAATACTGTGGGATATTGCTAAGAAGACTATGTCCTTTTTAGATAAAGAAAAGACTTACACACTTCAAGAAAGGACACCATCACCAATAACATTAGTTACTTCAACTTCTATACCAAAGATGCAACAACAAGAGAAGGGTGGAGTAATAGCTCAGCTCACGAGCATTTCAACTTTTGAGGAACAAGTTACACAGGATGAGGACATTGTAGAGCTTTTGAAGAAACTCCCAGAATTCTTTTCTGTACTAAAAGGGCTGCCACCACAAAGAAGACATAACCACAAAATACCACTTATACCAAGTTATTTTCAAAATTTTTTGCAAGGATATGGAACTATAGCTGCAACTCTCAACCAATTGCTTAAAAATGGAAATTTCATCTGGAATCCTAAGGCAGAAACAACCTTTCAACAGCTTAAGCAAGTAATGACAACAACATCTGTGTTGGCATTACCTGACTTCACTAAACCATTTTCAATTGAGTGTGTTACTTTTGGTGAAAAAACTGTGGTTGTTCTGACTCAATGCAAGATCCAAATTGTATATGCTAATAAATCCTTTTCTGGTAAAAACCAACAAATCTTAGTTATGTGGAAAGAAGAAATTCTTATAAGCAACAATCTCTGGAAATGAGTTCTTATAAACTGTTCTCAAGGTTTTGTGGGCCTTATTAGGTGCTCCTTAGAATTGGGACTGTGGCCTACAGTCTCTCATACCTTACCCTCTTATGTTGATGCGGGAACAATGGACTGGCTACCAGATCAAATTCTACAGAGCAAGTTGTTCAAAAAGGGATGTTAGGCAATTACAAAGTATTTGGTTTGTGGGATATAGTCCCCTTCAAGGATGCCACTTCAGTTGAGGCTACTGAATTTGACAATTAGTTTCTGGACTTCCAAGCTTGTGGACAAGCTTATTGTGAAAGAAGGATGGAATGTTATGAAACCGAGCTCAGCAACCAAACAAGCTCTTCTGTCTTCGGCTCATTCTTTGATCCCCATCTCTTTTTTCTCTTATTTTCCTTATTATTTTTCATTTTGGTAGTTAACACTCACATGAGGGTCACATGTCATCACATGGGATCATACGTATTTTCCCTTCCTTGCCTTATATCATCCAGAGGAGGCCATTGTTTGTGATTATGCTTAAATGAATGAGAATTAAGTGGTCCTGGCACCAGTAATTGCAGTTTTTCCTTTCATTTTTCCTTTTCCATTCAGTATTTCTTCTCCTTAAATTCAGGTTCCTTACAAAAAGCAAAAATAAAATCAAGCGTTGGTGAAGAACCTTAAGGAAAAATGGAGATATGACTTCTTGAGTCAAGCTTCGACGACAAAATACATCGGTGATATTGGCATCGCAACTTCGATCGGTGGCTGGGGAGAGAGAGAGTAGGCCGATGTACGGTGTTGTGGTGTCCATGGTTGACACTCGCAATGGTGGACGGTGGAGAATGAATGAGGCAGAGAAGTGTGGTCTAACTCCAGAGAGAGAGAGAGAGTGTTCTAATGAATCTAATCTAACCATATCTATGTATTGTATGTGTAATACATATTTTATGCTTTAATGATATGTACGGGTTGGGTCGGGTCAGGTCGGGTCGAGTTAGTTTCATCGGGTCTGTAGGAATGTCAATCGACGACCGACCCGAACCCAATAAAAATGCCACTTATGGACCCGTGAATCAAACCATACAAAAATAAACTTGCAAAAAAATCTTTGGGTGGGTTTGGGTTGGTAGGGTGAGTCGGTTTATCGGGCCTAAATGACCACCCCTAACTGAAAGGATCCAAGGAGTTCCCAACATCTCTCTCTCTCTCTCTCTCTCTCTCTCTCTCTCTCTCTCTCTCTCCCCAGTGCAACAATTCCCATAAAACTTCCCCTTTTCAGATTTAGGATCTATGGTCCCATTCCTCCTATTGGTCTCATGGTCCCTAATTTATAACTATTGCCTTATCTCTGTTGTTCTTCCCACACTTTGTAAACAAAAGTTTTGTAAAGAGACTGATGTCCATCCAAGAACTTTAAATTTTAATCTCACTTTCTGAAATCTTTTTTTTTTCCTTCATTGTATGACGGTTGGGATCAAATAGAGAGAGAGAGAGAGAGAGAGAGAGAGAGAGAGAGAGAGAGTTTTGGGCAGAAACGTGGGGGAGGTTGGTTAGTTTTCCAATTTGGTTTTGATAGGTTAATGACACTTTAGTCCTTTGGTATTTATATTTTGGAGAATAAAACTTAATGGTTATAATGTAAATATGAGTTGTACATAAAAGTATTTGGAGTCTGGGAACCCCTACTTCTCCCTTTATATATTAGTATAGAAGATGATTTCATACTAGGTTAGTTACTTATTTTATTTAACTAATACATGTAGATATGGTTCCGTTTTCCTTTTGTTATCTGTGATGCTAGTTCTATTGATGAATAAAATTCTCTTGTTGTTTCCTATCAAAAAATAAAAATAAAAATAAAAAAGATATGATTCTTATACATGAAAATAAATTTACTTTGAATAGACACTATTTGAATGTTGATATAGAATTGGCTTGTGATGTCGTATCATCTCTCACTCCAGGAGGCATGTATGGATACAGTCATAGCTTCACTATAATCTAATTACCGTTATCATGAACTAGTCAAGAGTGCATTCAAAAGGACATTTACAAAATGTATTGTCAGTAATTGTTAGTGTATTATTTTCTCTACTTTTAACTAATTTTAAAAACAAGTCTTACTAATTTCCTCTTTCGAGTTAACGATGGCGTACAAGGACATACTTTGGGGTTGGCGAAACTTTATGCTCCTTAGAATATGTTGTGTGAAAAACTCTGGACACTTGTTTATCTTTACATGTTTTTTTCCCTTTGATCTCCATGAATATGTATTCATATCATGCGTTACGCAATTTGATATCTTTTTCGTTATTACAAAGGGGAGGGGTACTGGAACCTATGGATAAAGTGTAGGGAACTAGTACCGACCAACTCGAACAAGACCTCGGTTCTGCAGTTTGCTAGTCATGACAAATTTGTCCCTATTTTGGCCAGTCATTACAATGATGTCCTTTGTATATGTAGGTTAGGTTACTGGATATGGGATTGTTGTAGTAGGCTGAACCAAGATCCAGCCGAGATAGGGCAGTCTTTAGAAGCAACAAGTTGGGAAACCAAGAGAACGCCAATATAGTGAAAAATATTTGGTAACCAAATGAACCATGAGGATAACTTCTTCAGGGTTAAGTTCAATCAGGAAATTCAGGGAATCTGTAAGCTTTTGGAGTTGATCAAGAACTTGCAAGAAACCATGTTTCTGGAATGCCATCAAAATGGGGCTTCCATATAGGGTCTAACCTGGTCCTTTTATGGCCCTTGAGAGTATCCCTTGAATTTTCATTTCTATATTCTTAGATATTTTTTAACATTTTTTTGTGTGTGTTCTCAAACCATATGTATACTATGTAGTGTTCTAAAAATCGGCCAAGGCGGTCGCCTGGAAATTTCGTAGGCGTTTGTAAAAATCAGCCGATGGATTAGTCGGCCTCTCAGTGCTAGGCGGGCAAGGGTGAAAATGCTGGAGAGTATTATTTGGGTCTGACTCTTTTGAAAAAAAAAACCCTAACATTGGTATATATATACACTTAAGGTTTAAGTTAATTATGAAGAGATCCTTAAATAGTTTTTCAAATATTGAAAACTTCTAATAATCTTTACTTATTTCCAAAAAAACACGACATAACCTTTATATATATGTATATTTTTTGAACCCCATATCTATAATTATTCTTAAATAACACCACATAACTCGTATATATATTATAATTACTTTTATTTATATAAAAAAAACTGCCTAGGCCCCTAGGCACTAGGCCACCCTTTGTCGCCCGACTAGTGTCTAGTGATTTTTAGAACATTGATGCTATGCCACATTTGTTTTAAGCAACTGAGGGAGGAATGGACTATTTCAATTAAAACGGATTAATAGTCATTCGTTTGGGTTGCCAATAGGGTATGGGACTATTAGTCTATGTTAACTAAACAATCTCCCATATGGGAATTATATAATCCCGGTGGGAGGTATGAATAGTTCATGGACTATTCGATTAAAATGGACTAATTGTCCAATCCCAACATTGGCAGTGAAACGTGTATAGACTCAAGTCAAATAATGCTATGGCTTAGAAATTTGCATTTTAAAATTGGTTCTCCAACACATGTTGTGATACCACATTCAATTAAGGTGGAACTATTTAACTTTTACTAATAGTTATTTTTAATGGTCCATTCACCATATGTGTTTGAAACCAAACTTAGAATACAAAAATGAGAATAGCATTTCTCATTCATGTGGCAAAAACTAGTCATCAAGATGATTATTTTTGCTCTATGATTAAGTAAAGGTGGTCATGTGTTAGTACTAGGCAGAACCACTACTACATAACAACATAAGTGTTTGTCCCAGCATAGCCCGAGTCACCCAAAAATTGTTAGGCCAAGTCGGCCATGGAAGTTTTTTATGCACCCGAGTTCACCTCGTTGGCCTGACTAGTTTAAAAAATTTTAGATTTAGATAAGGAATGACACCTTTACTTGTGTGGGGCATTCGAGTTACACTGAATCGAATTTTGAAATTCCGTTCGGGTTTGGTATGGAAATTTGATATCGATATCCGATCTCAAAAATAATTTGGAACTTTGATTCGGATTACCGAATTAATATTTCATTTGTCATAATTCAGACTTGTTTTTTAGCATAAATTTTGGTTCGGTTTGAGATAGGTTGTAACGCCCCGAAACCCGTGCCACGAGGGCTAGGTCAACGAGTCAAATGTAAAGAAGAAAAGCAACAAATGATCCTATGTGGACCAATCAACCAACACGGAAGTATAGTGGAATCCTACGTGGATTCTATAGAAAAGCCAGTAAGTCGAAGATTGACCCACGGGAACCAAACGGGTCAAATAGGGCCAATCAAAATAGATTTGACTTAAAACATTTTTACATAAAGGTTGTAAGTTTATAAAGGATTCCTTAAACGAAAAGGAAAAAGAATTTAAAATTTTTAAATGAAAGGAAACCTTAAGAAAATAAAAAGGTTTGTAGGGCACAAATTGTACCTGAAGAAAGTCCAAAAAGGTCCTTAACAACGTACAACCATGAGCAGAATGAAATCAACACTACGAATTGATGGTACAAATGAATCTTGAGGAAAGGCCATGTGATCCTTAAGAAGGTACAATCATACGCAGAATGAATTTAACACTATAAATTAAAGGTACAAATGGTACTAAGAAAAATCCAAATGATCCTTAAGAAGGTACAACATAAGCAGAATGTGATCAATACTATGAATTCAAGGTACAAACATATCCTGAGAAAAGTCCAAATGATTTTTAAGAAGGTAAACACATAGGCAGAATGTAATCAATACTATGAATTCAAGGTACAAACGGATCCTGAGGAAAGTCCAAATGATGCTTAAGAATGTACAAACATAGGTAGAATGTAATCAATAATATGAATTCAATGTACATATCTTGAGTTCGAGTACAAAAGAAGAGGAGATAAAAATGTACGCTTAGTAATCTAAATCGATTTTAAATTACATCTATTACAATTTCCTCAAATCCATCTATGTAATGAATCCATTTTCAAAACAAAACTTTGCAAGGGATGTCTTCAAAAGAGTTCACTGAGTCTACTACTCATGGGCCTTACCCTTGTCGACGTCACCTGAAACAAAAATGGTTTTATAGATTCATTAAGCACGAAAGCTCAATAGAAAACATTGTAGAAGTGTACTACTACATCTAAAATCATGCTAAGATATGCAATGCAATGATTTTCCTCCGTGGCAAAGCAATTAGCCAAAGGCCGATTATGCAAAGATGACAATACGAGTCCTAATTATCACTCACTCTCAACACCAGATGGTGAGCCATTCACAAGTGAATGTAGCATACCAATCTTTGATAGCTAGTCGAATGTGATTGACGTTTTTGAATTTTTTATGACTCAAACAACCATTTCTCACTTCACACTTACCTTCGGAATATCCAATAAAAAAATTGTCACACCCGTTCGAGAAAATTCTTTATTTTAAAATCCATAATCAAAATTTGAGAATCATTAATGTCGATTAATAAGTTTGAATGGAGTTGACTGTGGGTCAATGACACGAATAAAATTGTGTGCTCTAAATGCTACACCCAAGTATAGGTGATCGTTCAAGTAATATTTTTCTAGTAAGCCTAGGTCAAACCCAAGGGAGAGATATAATTTCAATTGATTAATTTTTACTTAATTTATTAGCTTTAAAAGTAAAGAAACGATGATTTCTTCCAAAAATTGATTTTAACTACTCTTTTTATAAAAACAAAACCATTAACTAAAAGAAGCTTTTGTGAATATAAAATTGCTAGAAATAAGATTAGAAATTAAAATCAAGCAACTACATAAGTTTACTAATTAATTCGTAACTAGAATTTAAATACTATAGTGATTTAACTAAGTAAATTAACTACTAATTAAAAGTTGATTAAAATAGCGAATTAAATTATGATACTTCTAAATAAGGAAAAAAAACATTAGGAAATCACAAATCCACGGTAAACTTCTTAACTTCCATACCTATGGAAAGATGTGGCACTCCCAATCATCCAAAGTCATGTCTCTAGTGTATATGTTCAATTAAAATAATAAAATACATTTTGACCGGTGTAAAGATATAGAACTAGTTAAATTATACCTTTTTAATGAAGTACATGCAGATTGCTTATGAGCATGATTCATGGAGAAATCTATTCTATGATGCTTGAATTAATGAAACAAAACTAAAACCATGAAGCAACTTCACAAACCATTGAAAATCTAAGTTGGGAATCATTAAAGTCCTCGTTAACATTGTTCATATTAGAAAGCATAAAATCCTATGATTCTCTACTTAAACATTCATTGATCTCTGGATTTAGGGCTTCCTGTTAACAACACGTATGGTTGTTTACCATTTCAATGCTCTTCCCTAACTAGAGATTTAGCCTAGCATAGTAAAATTGAATCTAATCACTATTTTAATGGAAAACATGATGAAATCAATCACAAAATAGATCTCGAATATCAACACAAATTAGAAACTAATAAAAACTTGAATTAATTGAATATAATGAATGCGAAAGAAGAAATCTCCCAAAATATAGCTTGAATCCACACCAAAGTAACTTGAATGAAAACTAGGGTTTGCGGAACCCTAGGATCTCCTCAGCTGCTCTAAAACTCGATTATAGTATGTAGTATATCATTTTTCTATGAACTATCTAATATATATAGATTTAGGAAGTTTAAATCTGAAAAACTCTACTTCCCGCAATTCTGCAGAACGCGACCGGTCGTGGTCATGATCGGTCTTGGGTATGTTTCGGGACCGGTCCTAGCTATGTTGTAGGACCGGTCCTGGTCTTCTTTCAGGATCTTCTTCCTTTTATTCTTCTTATCAACCTTCTCTTCATCACCGTTATCCACTACATTTTCCTTATGTTGTTTTATTTTGCAAAACAATGTACTTATCCAAATATTAGCAGTATCGCCTCATTTGTGCATTTGTATTAAAATAAGAATAAGTATTTAGAATTAGGGATGAAACAGATATAATTCATCTTATTAGCACTTTCGGATATGCAATATCTGTCGCTTGTCACACCCCAACTAGCTCATTGCTAGTCCCTAGTAATGAAATGAACTGATGCAAAGAAAAAATTAACCTACAAATCTAACTAAGAACAGAAAATATATAGAATAAAATAAAACCTAACTCACTTTTGCAGGAATCGCGATTGCATTTAGCGTATGCAACAAGCCTTTAAACCTCTAGGTGTCCCTAGTAGGATGAGTGTTGTCTGGTGAGGGTTTAAAGCAAAGCAACCCACAAACTTCTTAACATGATCATTACCTATATTTATCCATCCTCCAGTACCAAACATGCAAATATAGAACACTCCACAATATCCTCGTCACATTTTTATTAACGCGAGGGCATGCTCACACAACTCATCTATCATAAGAATCATTAGAATATATCTTTTTCATCAAATTTCACGTGAGTGTGTGCATGGACAACAACAACGTTCAGTAATTATTTCAAGTTCTACTCCCTATAGAAATCTTTAAACATACGACTTCAGCTCAAATCTCATCGGATATACACTATAAAGATGAATTCACTATGAATCGGGTGTATTATATATATATATAGTCATGATATAGAGGCTTGTATAGAGTAAACGTAAGGAAACACGAATGCCTCGTATATCCATAAGGAAAAATGGTAATATTTTGGTGAAATAGCCTCATGAACAGAACATTTCACACTAGAAGAGCAACTTATCGTGGAAAATCCTTTTCCTATTTTCATTTCAAAATCTGGTCACTCAAAGTCCATAGGTCTTTATTCCATAATAGAGACGGAAAGCGGAGATGAAAGAGGTTCTAGAATAACTTATATGCATGTGACTTGTAGTTCCTTCTTCTCTTTATTCCCCCTTTTTTTAATGACTACTTTCAACTTCTCCAAATTCTTTTTTTTTAACATTAATAACCCTCTCAAAAGAAACGGATAGCGCAAGAGCTCACCATGGGTCATTAGCCTTGATCGCGTGTCTCCAAATTACTTTAAGGTCATACAACAAGACATGTCTACTATAACAAATAGTTGTCCACAATGCTCTAAATGTGTGAAATTTAACAAGTGAGATATATTAAATAATTAGGATGATAAACAAACTAAGAGAGCTATAAAAAGTCTATAAGGAACATTATGAGTGCACTACACTTATATTGCATGGATAGAGAATGTCCAAGCACAAATAAAACCGCTTACTTCCTAATCATTTCCAAAATTTAAACTTAATTTTATTTTATTATATATATATTTGAAAAAAATTGACTACCTAACTAAGTTTTAAATATAAGTTCTAAATGACTAAGCCCTCCCCACCACTTAATCTTATATTATTCTCAATGTAAATGGCCAAAAAATCAAAAGAGAGGAAAGGTGTCACTTGGCTTGCACGTGAAATATGAGTGGATAGCCTGTACTTTTGAATTTTTAAACTGAGATCTAAAGACAAATTCTAAACATTTGGAAACATTAGGTCAATCACAAGCAAGAAAGAAATCTTGAAGTAGCAGGCCATTTATCACAATTCTAAACTAAATAAAATAAACAAAAAATAAACTATAATATAAACACAAAAAAAATTACAACATGTCCATCATCCAACACCACCCGACTATCCAAAAATACATATGCCCCATCATCCAAAAATGAATAAGGTGCGTCAAAAGTGAAAATCTGTCCAAAAGATGAGATAATGAAGAAAAAGTAAAAAAACAGGAGAGCAAGGAGTCACCTAATCTGCAGTTTCCTCCTCAGAGGATTCTATCATAGTAGTAATGTCATATGCTCGACCCACACATCTAGCAGTGGGAGGTCGCCCTCCTCGCGAACATCCGGAAGCCTCAACCCTACCTGCAGCATCAATATCAATGATAGTCTCCTCAGGCTAGTCCTCGTCATCAGTACTAGGCTCCTCCTCATCATCTTCCTCCTCTGATTTAGACAACTGGATATTTAATTTCTCCTCAATAGCCCTGACACCCCTCATTATCTTCTCTTGTCCTTCTCTCAAATCCCTCATCTCCTAAGTTAGCCTAGCCAAGATGATATTCATAGCGTCCTCCATTCTCTTCAACGACTTTTCCCCTTTGCCCTAGGTCGAGTTGCGGGCATGCCACCCATTTTCCTCTTCTTCGTTTGCCCCTCGGATCGGTTTATAGAGGCTTCACTAATTGCCTCTTTCTTTTCAGGACCCTCTATTAGATCCTCGGGTAAAATAAGAACAGGGGCTAATAGACACACATAATGGACTACCCAAGCACTCAATAAGGCTCAGTTTGAAACTAAGGTGAATGCTTCTAAGATACTCTATGAAGCAGCGGGAGAGATAGACAGGCAGATTAATTTCTATGGCAAAGATGACCCTAGCCTTCCACATGTTCATCCATTCCAAGTGATTACTAAAAAAATAGGCAATTACAAATTATTAAATGTAAGCCTAGGTATTCCTTAGTCAAGTCTTTCCTATAAACCTTTGTTGTCGCCTTTTTGACTCTACCCCCCGTGAGTGTGAATACAATGTAATCATCAGAAACAATAGGTCCAGACGGATCTCCTATTGGGCAAAAATTAGAAGTGAGAGGGGGGATTCCTATGGCTTGGGAAACAGTGGTGGGATTGAGGTCAAATGGCGTATGATGGACATATACACGATAAGCGAACGGTTCATGTAACAACCTGTATTTCCATTTAATTATTTTAATTTCACATTTCCATATTTATTCTGTATTCCCTGTGTTACTTAATTTTCAATTCTCATGTTCTAAAATTTTATTACTTTTTTTATTTCTTATTAAAATTCTTGTTGGGGTCAAACTGCAATTTCATAAATTAGTAATACCTGTGTTGGATTTCAAATTTGTATTTTTAAACGGTAGAACTATCTTCTTTTAACTCAAACTGTATTTCTATAAAATTGGGAAATCATTTCCTATGTTAAAATGAAATTTCTGTATCTCTGTGGTGATCACCACGCTGCGAAAATACCAGTTTATGTTCAAAACTATCCACGCCGCGTTGATCTCCCACAGTTTGGGAATCTCCATTAATCAAGATGTGACACTTGCTTTTTCCATTTAAGGCAACTAATCATTTCCTATGCTTTGTTTGGATAATGCACTTGTGGGTGTATAATTCCTAGTGCCATAAGTTGTTTGCCAAACACCCTAAGTGATTCCTAGACTTTTGTAATTGCCTTATTTGGCAATGTAAACCTTGCATATGTTAATTGGTGCCTTGAATTTAGTTTTCCTAAACACTTTTGCTTTAACCCCTACTAGTCTATAGTACCTCTTCAAAACTGAGAAGGTGTATACGTATGTGTATCTATGTTTATATGCTTTTAGTAATTTGTAAACTAATCTATTTGTTGAGTATTCAGCAAAGAACTTGGAGCTCAAGTTCACAAATCTTGGCTTCTATATATCTGCACATCACTCTCACACAAACACAAGTTTTGCATATACTGAAATTTCAGAGAGTTAGAGTAAAACTCAAAGAGTAGTTACAAAATTTATCGTAGAGAGAGAAAGCTTCACACCATAGCCAAGTTTGCAATTGGAGATTTTTATTCTTGAATTCTTTCTCAACAAACACTACTCTTTCATCTCAGTGAGTATTTAGAACTCACTTTGATTGAAATTCATGCTTGTTTACTCTTTATATTTATGTAATTGAAATCCACCATTGTTAAGTCCCACTTTAGAGCTTGAAGCTTGAAAACATGGATTTCCTAAAATTAACCAAAATGAAATTTTTGTCACCTCTCAGATTTTCGTAAAATCCGAGAGCTACGAATTGATTCATGTAAAATTGATTGTAGATTCTTAATCCTTGCAGAAAAACAAAGAGTTTCATATATTACGTGTAGTGGTTGCTTCAAAATTGCCAAATGGGTAAAAAAAAGACCCTGAAATTTTGAAACAAGGGTGTTTTCACGAAGAAGACAAAATTTCTGCCTGAACTCGCGAGCGAGGGTCGTGCGAGCAGCCCGCGTGAGCAGCCTGGGCGTGCGATCCCTGTATTTTCTGACAGTTTGAAAATTTTATAAAGAAAAACAGAAAATGGTTATATTGCGCGAGCGGCCCGCTCGCGCGACCTAGTAGTTTTGAGTTTTTGTTTGTTTTATGCTAAAGGACTGTTTGGAATAACTTTTAAAGGCAGTTAAAGTTCTATTTCAAAATTTTACTAAATCAGAATACTATTTACTATGTCTGAATTATAAAAGTGATAAACTGCGACTTAATACGCACGTTGTTCCTATTTTTAGTTGTTTACACATTCTGTATATAGCTTCATGACATTCATGTGGAGTTAGTTGTACATGCATGGTGAGTGATGGTCAGTGTGGAAAAGAGTATGTGGTTGAGTTTGTGTTGTGGACACTCACTGGTAAGTGTATACCAAAGTGTGATGTTTTGAGATTGCGGCTAGAGTATCTTTGAAATGCGACCGTGACAAAACTGGACACTCCCTGGCGCCCATGGTAGTGCTAAAGTGTGTGACGCCGACTTGGACATTCCCTGGCAGCCATGGTAGTGCTAAAGTGTGGCCTACTGGACACTCCCTGACATGCGTGTATGGTCAAAGTGTGAAGCATTGGACACTCCTTGGTACCCCGTACTAAAGTGTGAGGCAAACTGGACACTCCCTGGTACCCCTGTTCTAAGGTGTGGTCATCTTAGTGTTTCAAAGATACTAGCGTGAGAGAGTTGTGTATGGTTGGTCGAGAGAAAAGAGTTGCAAGATGAGAATGTTTTCATTAGTCTCATACACGGTCACATGTCTTATGAATTGAAGATTTTTTAATATTTTCCTTACTGTTCTATAAATCGATTTCATTTCTATGGTTAACATGCATAGGAATGCTCTTGTGAATGTCAGGCTTAATTGTTTGTAATGGATTCAGAAGAAAAAAAAAAAGACAAACATCACCGTCAAGGATGGACCGAGTAAAACAAGTCATTGAAATAATAGTAAGAACAATGGAAATTAGAATGTCATCGGTTGAGGAAGAACCCGAAAACCCAAATCCCGAGGTAAGAACAAAACAACCGACCACAGAAGAGTTTCTAACAGAGTCCCCACAACATAAAAAAGGTAGAAGATCAAGAGAAAATGCAAGTGAAAATTAAGGTAATAGTACAAGAGCAAATGTTGGAAGTTCATCAACAAGTAATACACTGAAGGAGAGGAAGCCACGTTGTTCACCATGTAATAAGCAACATTGGGGTGTATGTCGCAAAATTATGGTATGTTATGCTTGTAGACAGGTTGGGCATGTCGCAAGGAATTGTCCAAGCGTGAGTACAAAGTTTAAGGGTAAGTGTTATAAATGTGGTCAACCGGGCCATCGGGCAAACAACTGTCCTAATAGACTACAGGAAGGTCCAAGTTCTTCGATACCTATGACCACTCCAGGATCTGAACAACCGCCAAAAGGGAAAGAACAACAAGAAGATAGAAGCTCGTAACTTATGTTTGAGCCGCTATGGACTTCAAGTAGCAGGTAAGATTATTAATTATTTATACTTTGTATAAGTAATTCAACAAGTTTATTCTATCGTAGCAGTTGTCGGGTAATTAAAAATATCATAAATCATTAGATTTAGGATTTGGCTATTAATAATTAATCGTGATTTCTTTGATTGGCTCTAGTATGCCAGGGTAAGTGAAGTAAGGGTAATACAGGGCTGGCTACAGTAGGTGTAGTGTTGTTAATTTGATAAACTATTGGACATGAAATTGCTATCAAATAAGTAAGTTGCAGTTGATTGGGTATCAATAAGGTGGTGAATTAAACAAGGTTTAATCTCAAGGGAGTTAGTATGATGTCGTTTTTTCGTATTATGATAACTATTAGAATTTGTCAATATGGATTATGGGAAGGCATTAACTTGAACTTGAAAATGTTTGGGTGGTAAATGAATTGCATAACTGTCATCAGACCTGTTGAGTTAGTTTGATTGAAAGAAGACAATTTAGTTACCATCAATGAAGCGATGGGATTATAAATGATAACTGGGGTACCGTATTAAAAGAATTTGTGGGGCTTAAAGGAATGGGAAATACAGGTTGTCAAAAATGTATGCTAGAAAATTTGTTCATTTGAACGTGTTACGATAGAGATTATTAGAATTGTTGCAAAACAAAGAAACCGGGTAAACAAAATCAACAGTAATGATTGGGGTCAAGTGAAGCTACAATTGAGAACAAGTATTACTTGATATGACCTTAGATATGAGTGTTATTAACGAAAGATTAGAACAAGGGTGTTGAAAAGACATCATTGAGGCCATCATGGTTATTCTAAGTATTTGTGATGCTATCCTTAATGAAGTGATTAACTAGAGTTATTTCTTTTGAATGAACTTGAGATGTGAAGTAATTGGTGAAAACCAAGCCAATCACTTGAATTCATAATTATACGGGTATACTAACTACTTTGCTGAGTACCAGAAATTTGTTTTCAATAGAGAGTTGGCAGTAAATATGTTTGTTCTACAACTTCAATTATTTGAATATAGACATGTGTGAAATCTATACCGGCATCAAGAATTTGTCGTTTGTGGTGAAATCTTGTATTGGGATTGGATTTAGAGTTGGTGCTGGAATTGTTTATATTTTTATCAAAGGGTAGAACTACATGAGACAAATTATCAGATGTAAGATTTGAAAGTTGGTGGTATTATTTTTATTGAACATTTAGTGGTATTATTGCTACGAGGAAGGCTTACGTGGATTGCAAAGATTCAAATACTTGCCTGCATTATAAACATCAAAGGTACAATAGAGAAGGTAACTGGAACTTATGTTAGGCCACGATATGATAAAAAAAATCCAATGCTAATTGGGTAAGGTCGGTGTAATTGCTAATATTTGAAGCGAGATTGGGAGAAGTATTATAACCATATAATGATCATTTGAGAATAACTACGAGGAGACTTAGAATTATCACGACAAGAAAAAAGACTGGACTCCACGTTATAGTAGGATATGTTGGAATCTAGAAGCCGAGTATGTGATTTGAATGAAGGTTGCTTATGGAAGGAATTTCAGACGAGATATTGAATTTTTTACAAGATTGTAGGATGTGCTACCAATTGGGTAATTCATGGTACTAACTACACATTTCTTATATGAGATGACTTATTAATCAACTACAGAGGATATCGGTCATTGAGAATTGATTTAAAGTCTGAGCACTATCAGTTTAAGTAAAAGTTGGGATGTTGAGCACATTGCATTCAGATGGAAAATTGTAGACATTCTTTGAGATGTGAGATAACTGGTAATAAAGACAGGATCATGGAAGATTGGCAGGGTTATTATAGTTGATCTTAATGATTGTTAAATGAAAATGAGTAGCTAATACTTGCAAAGAATTTCATGGCAGGAACGCTCAAGTCAACAAGATAAGGTGTTACCATATGAATGATTGAGGACATGTTAACCATGTAGCAAATTCGTTGAAGTTAATCGAGTTATGCGTGAAGATGAATTGTGAAGTTATATGAAATTAGAAGCCTATCATTGAAAGGTAATATTTAAATTGTATAAAGGTTCTGAATCTTCCAAGAGGCAATGGAAAAGAAACTAAACCATGGTAGAACATCTTACTACAAGATGAAGATGGGTTAGGAAACATGTTTTAGGTAAGTGAGTTAATTTTCAGAATTATTGAGGCCATTTGAAATACTGGGGGGAAAGAGAACAAGTTATTTGTTGATTGAGACTCTAATCAGAATCAATCAGTATAATTCATTATGTGATACAGGGTCAGAAGTCATACTTGAATCAAGTTATTATACGTGAACTGTTGAAAGTTCAAGAATGAACATTTATAGTTATCTACTACTATGAGTTGAGGAAAGTATCACCTTTGAAGGGAATAGCACGGTTTGGTAAACGAGGAAGCTAATTGGGAGCAAGAGGATGAAATCCGAGATAAGTACCCGCATCTCTTTGATTCCTGAGGTAAGACTAAGTTTGGGGACCAAACTTCCTTTTAGGGAGGGAGAAATGTAACACCTGTACCCGTAGAACGGGTTAATTATCATGATAATATGGATTAATTATTATAATTAGTGTACAAAATGGATAAAGGGGAGGCTTGGACTCGCCCGTATGAAAAGTGTTCAAAGAAGGACACCATTTGGAAAAGTCCCCAGTGAGGTGGGACAGGTAATGAAGTGGGACCCAGTGAAGGGCCTGGATAAAATAAATGTGCATTTTTATCTGTTAAGTGCATTTTATATGATTACATGGATATTTGCTACATTGCTTCCATATTATATTGTTATGTGTTAGCATTAGTTTGGATACCCAGATAAGGGTATAATTGAAAAAGATTCATAATTAGTAGTAGCGATAGCAACTTCACAAAATATTTGGGACCCACGTTGGGACCCATACGGAACTTAGATAAATACTCATTTGGATAATTGGGTAGTTAATGGAATATCTAGAGGATTTCATAATAGGAACTTAGGAAATTCTGGGGGGTGTAAGTAAAAATAAGGAAAAATGAGGTAATGACACCTCAAGCTTATGCATGAGGATGTGTCAAAACAAGGGAGAAGTCTCCCATTTACAGAAAATTCAGCAAATTTAAGGAAAAGAAAGAAGAGAGCTCGAGAGAGAAAGAAGGAACCGTCGCCGACACCGTTTTCTCGCCGTTCCTTCGTCGTTCGATGCCGGGTTTACGATCAGAGATCACTTTTGGTCTCGTGAAGGTAAGAGGATCACATGCACATAACTTATTTTCATTTTCGGCAACCGTTCTTGATAGACGATATTTGTTGTACCAAACTATGTAGGATTCACTTTGGTACAGAAATTGAGCTTTAATTTGGTGAAATTCAGCATCTACTTGGTTGAATTTGGGTAGATCTTGCTAAGGTGAGTTTTCTACACTAAAGAATGATTGTGTTTAACTATGTTCAAGGCTTCAATAATGTTAGAGATAACAATTTATACTTAGCAGCTATGATAGTGTCTTGTTGTATTGATTATTCATGCTTAGAAATCATGGAGATGTTTGAAATTGTGAGTTGCATGTTAATTATATGAAAAGCGTTGTGCTTACATGTTTATGTGCTTATATGTTTATATGATTATGTGGTAATCAATGAACATTGGAGAATTGATTCATTAGTTGGGAGTAATAAGGGAGACGAAGAAGAAGAATTCGATAAAGACGGAAGTCCAAGGAATAGAAGTGGCCACGCGACCAAGGGAAGGTCTTCGGGTCTGAATGAATCATTAAACGGGTAGTTCAGTGATTACGGATATGATTTATGTGTTAAATTTTAGCATTGCACATGTTAAGTATTCAATCATGTTTAGATCACTCACTAGGCGTAATGCATAAGAAAACCATTTTCTATTTCTGTTGTGGTAAATAACAACCTCCGCAGGTACGGAGCAATATCCGGAGAGAAAGTAACGTGCTCGGGAACGGGGGAGAGATTTGGGACTTGTAGTTACGTTTATAACTTGTAATATAGTATAACTTGTTAATTAGTATCCTTGACTTGTGGATTGAAGTCTTGGCATGTGGTTGTGTACGTTGTGGGAAAGATTTGGAGTTGGTTTTGGACTCCCATGACTCATGTGTTTAATGTAAACTTGAAGGAACTTATTTAATTTTCTATGTTAATGTTAATTCCGGGTGAGTTGTATGTTTGGATTATTCTGGCCAGTCTAGATATGTATATTGTAGACCTTAGTCGAATTCCTTTTTGTAACCATATGTTTTGAATAGTTATAGTCATTTTCGGGGAAGTTGTGTAAATGGTGGTTTTTGGAGTTAACTTGGCTTTGCTTACTTGTTAACTCATTTGAAGTGGTGTACATTTGTTTTAAATGAGGGAGAGAACTTGTATGGATTATTGTTATGTTCCTCAAAGTTTTACAAAGTTTGGAGAAGTATTGATTTGATTTTGGATCAATTTCCTAGCAAGTTCATGTAAAGAGTTTGGTTTGAAAGGAACTTGTTGATCCCATTAAGGTTATGATCATGTTCTTTTAAAATGTTGGAGGAGCTTAAATTTATGTTTTGGAATGTTTTGAGAAATTCATAGGAGAGATTGAGAGAAATGAAAAAGAAAATGAAAGAAAGAGATTGAGAATCAAGTCAATGATTGTCGTCGCGCAGTCACCAAGTGTTGCTGCAAGTGACAGATGGTCCTTTTCCCCCCAAATATTTCATATTTGTATTGGGGACCACCAAATTTTGTTTAGATGACCCCCAAGATTTTCCCTCATTTTGAATGAACCCCCAGGATTTGAAAATAATCTTAAAAGCCCTTTTCATAAGCTAAATTTGACCCCTAGTTACGAAATTTAAATTGGATTCGAGTCAGATTGACTCCCAACTTTGAAATTTGATTTGATTATAGTCTGATTAATTCTTGATTATGAGAAATTGAATTAATTTGAGTATAATCGACTTCGAATTTTAATGAATTGAATAATTTTGAAATTAAAAATTGAGTCTGATTGACTCTTGATTTTGAAAATTGAAGAGAATTCGAGTCTAATTGACTCCTGATTTTGGAATCGAATTGAATTTGAAGTCTGATTGACTCCCAATTTTGAAAATTGAATAAATTTGAGTCTGATTGACTCCTGATTTTGAAAATTAGAGAGAATTCGAGTCTGGTTGACTCCTGATTTTGAAATCGAATTAAATTTGAAGTCTGATTGACTTTCGATTTTAAAAATTGAATAAATTCAGGTCTGTTTGACTCCTGATTTTGAATATTGAAGTGAATCTGAGTCTAATTGACTCTTGACTTTGAATATTAATTTGATTCGAGTCTAATCAACTAGAAGATTTTGAGTCAATCTGAGTCTAATTAACTCCGAATTTTGAGAATTTGAATAGAATTTAAGCCTGATTGACCACTAATTTTGAAAATTAATTTGATTCGAGTCTGATTGACTCCTGATTTCGAAAATAATTTGATTCGAGCATATTTGACTCAGGATTCTTGAAATAATTCAAATATAAGTCTGACTGATTCCTGATTTAGGAAGGATGATTTGAAAATGAATCTAACAAACTCCTAAATCTTAGGAGTCTTGAAATTGAGATAATCCCTCAATAACTTCACTTTAAGGATGTAATGAATTTGCATTCTCAATTCTCACAACGAATTTGTGTCAACATCGTTTTGGGAGTATAAGGCGCGAAGTGCATCTCAGTGGATTAGATGTTTCCTGGAAGACACTGGAGTATAAGGCGTGAAGCGCATCTCAATCTTTCAAACAGTGTTCTTCCTGATTCAACACAGGAGTATAAGGCGCAAAGTACATCTCAGTCGATCAGATGATTCTTGGAAGACACCGGATTATAAGGCGCGAAACGCATCTTAGTCGATCAGATGATTCTCAGAAGACACCAGAGTATAAGGCGCGAAGCGCATCTCAGTCTTTCAAATAGCGTGCTTCCTGATTCTGTTGGAAAAACAGGTTTAAATGGAAAGTTTAAACGCGCAGCGGAAAAATCAAGTTATGAAACTTTATTGGCATGCCTGGATCTACTACTCGTCAATTCTACAGATACGCACAAGAGGGGACACGAGTTATACCTTAGTGTCTTGAACCCAATTCTGATCTTCAACTTCCAGCAGCCTCCACTAGATGATCTTCACCCTTATGACTCCTGCGGATGCCTGCCAGAAAGACTAGGGTTGGTGGGAACCCTAATGGAGAGGATAGAGAAGGTTTTGGGACTCCAAAACAGTTTCTGCAGCTTCTGACGTTCAAAACGACGAACAACCTTTTCCAGAACGCAGCTGCCCTATTTATAGATTCCCAGAACCGACCTAGACTTCGAGCGATCGAAGTGCCTTCGATCGATCGAACATTCGATCGATCGAACCTTCGATCGATCGAACCATATTCGATCGATCGAACCTTCAGACTTCAATCGATCGAGACATCTTCGATCGATCGAACCTGTCTGGACATCATCCTCAAGCATCTTTCCAAGCATCCTAGCGGAGCTAAGAGTGGGACCTCCTAGGCTCTTTATTGTTGGCTCAGACCAGTTTGTTAATTACCATGACCAAACTCTTTGATCAGCAAACTAACTAACTGGTCAGTTAAAGTTTACTCCACTATAAAACGATAACTGAACTCCAACGCAAAAGAACATATCCGAAGCGATAACTAGACTTGTATGGTGTACTAATGTCCCTCTACCGTCAGCATTCGTAATCATATTCAGGTAATCGGATAACTGTTACTGTCAACCTGAATCATGATTACTTCTTGTATTCCTTGAGTCCCATTCACCTCTCATGATTACCAAACATGTTGATAACTCTTATCAACAAGACTGCAGTACTCAGTAATCGACTTGGTGACATTCTCAAGGGAATGCTTACTCTGAAACAGAGGGTAGATTCTATCTTGACAATGCATGTTCACAACCCTATGAACATGACATACCCAAGATACCCAGGTGTTGATCTTTTATAGACCTCACTGATTGGCAAATCAAAACAGTCATATCCACAGTCTGTGTTCATAATCGTCTCAAGATTGAGAACACGTACCTTATACAAGTTATGAGTTCCTATTGACTGTTTGACAGTCTTAAGCGTCAATAGGAAACTCAGGTCCGTCAATGCACTATAAGCACTAGCATATCAACTAAGAGCTACACTCTAGTGATTGAGATTAATCACTCCATCCAATGGTAGTTAATTATGCTACAGTGTAGACTTGATGAGGTATCCAGTCTCATCATCCACTGTGACACATTCTAAGTATTAAAGAATAGTAATTCGTATCTCACTTGTGTGCATCTCATACACACACGAATTACTTACTATAATACTTAAGGATTAACAATCATCTCATGAAAAGAACATACACAATAAAATGTAAAGCTGATATCCATATATTAAAATGTCAATGTCTCATACAGAAAGTAATGGTTTGAGGGCACAAACCCAACAAACTCCCACTTGCACTCATAACCATTCAGAACTACATCTAAGACCTAGACTATCTAGATGACGATCAAAGACCTTCTGTGGCAAGGCCTTTGTAAACGGATCAGCAAGATTGTCAGCTGTGGCAATCTTGGTGACAGTCACATCTCCACGTTGAATAATATCTCGGATAAGATGATATTTCCGCTCTACGTGCTTTCCCTTTCCGTGGTTCCTTGGCTCCTTGGACTGAGCCACTGCCCCACTATTATCACAATAAAGCGTAATAGGCGACAGCGACGCTGGTACCACCTCGAGTTCCATAAGGAACTTCTTGAGCCAAACAGCTTCCTTTGCGGCTTCACAAGCAGCCACATACTCAGCTTCTGTAGTTGAGTCTGCAATGCATTTCTGCTTAATGCTCCTCCAACTAACAGCACCACCTCCCAAGGTAAAGAGATGACCGGACGTCGACTTCCTCGAATCTTTATCTGACATAAAGTCCGAGTCAGTGTATCCCACTGGAATTAACTCACTACCACCGTACATAAGCATGTAATCTTTAGTTCTTCTCAAGTACTTAAGAATGTGCTTAACGGCTGTCCAGTGCTCTGGACCCGGATTCGACTGATATCTGCTAACCATGCCAACGGCAAAGCAGATATCTGGTCTAGTGCATAACATCGCATACATGAGACTTCCCACTGCAGAGGCATAGGGAACTCCTGTCATGCGATTCCTCTCCTCCTGTGTCTTTGGACACTGGTCCTTGGAGAACGCTAAACCATGCCTGAAAGGTAACAAACCTTTCTTCGAATTATCCATTGAAAACCTAGTTAGCACCTTATCGATATATCCAGCTTGAGATAATCCCATTATCTTTCGCTTGCGATCCCGAAAGAGCTTTATCCCAAGAATATAGCTCGCCTCTCCTAGATCCTTCATATCGAAAGTACTAGCTAGCCAAACCTTGACCGTTGACAATGCCGCTACATCATTTCCAATGAGTAGAATGTCGTCAACGTAAAGCACAAGAAAAGCCACCACTTTCCCTTCACTCTTCTTGTATACACAAGGTTCATCCAGATTCTGTATGAAACCAAACGATTTGACCGCTTGGTCAAATCGTATGTTCCAACTTCTGGATGCCTGCTTAAGCCCATAAATGGACTTTTGCAACTTGCATACCAAGTTACCTTTCCGACCAGCTATGAACCCTTCTGGTTGTTGCATATAGATGTCCTCCTCAAGATTGCCATTCAAGAATGCAGTCTTGACGTCCATCTGCCAGATCTCAAAATCTAGGCATGCAGCAACGGATAAGAGTATTCTGATGGACTTGAGCATGGCCACCGGCGAGAAGGTTTCCTCATAGTCAATGCCCTCCCTCTGAGTATAACCTTTTGCAACAAGCCTTGCCTTAAAGGTCTCAACCTTTCCATCAGATCCTCTTTTCCTCTTGTAGACCCACTTACAGCCAATGGGTTTAATATTGGCTGGAAGTTCTACAAGATCCCAGACCTGATTAGAATCCATAGATTCCAATTCAGCCTTCATAGCTTTAACCCAATGAGCTGAATCAACATCAGCCATTGCCTCTTCGTATGTGGTAGGATCAGATTCAGATTCTATGGAGACAGCTTCAAAAACTTCTCCTAAGAACATGTATCTATCAGGCTGGCTGATAATCCTCCCACTACGACGAGGTACTGGTGCGGAAATAGGTGAAGAAGTGGTGTTTTCCTGATTTACATCGTTATTAACTACGGGTTGGACTGAGGGCTCTCCTTCTATCTCTCTAAGATCTATCCTTCCCTTAGGTTTATGGTTCATGATATAATCATCCTCCAAGAAAATAGCATTCGTACTGACGAACACCTTCTGTTCTCTTGGATCATAAAAATACCATCCATAAGTACCCTTTGGATACCCCACGAAGTAACATACTTCCGATCTAGAATCCAACTTGCTCATCTTTCCTTTTAGCACATGTGCCGGACATCCCCATATCTGGAGATGTTGCAAAGAAGGCTTGCGCCCAATCCACATCTCTCGTGGTGTCCTGGGAACAGATTTGCTTGGTACTAGATTTAGTATGTAAGCAGCGGTTTCCAAAGCATAACCCCAAAGAAATAAAGGTAACTCAGAATAACTCATCATTGACCTAGTCATGTCTAAAAGAGTCCGATTCCTTCTCTCCGCTACACCATTTTGCTGAGGCGTGCCAGGTGCAGTCAACTGTGACAGAATCCCATTCTGTACGAGGTGATCAATAAATTCATTAGAGAGGTACTCGCCACCTCGATCAGATCGAATGGCCTTGATATGTGTGCCCAATTGCTTCTCCACTTCAGCCCTAAACTCTTTGAACTTTTCAAAGGCTTCAGATTTGTGCTGCATTAGGTACACATATCCATACCTAGAGTAGTCATCAGTAAATGTTATGAAATACTCATAACCACCCCTTGCTCTAATATTTATTGGTCCACACACATCAGTATGAACTAATTCCAACAATGCATTGGTTCTATTGCCCTTTGCAGGAAAGGGCCTTTTGGTCATCTTACCCTCTAAACAAGACTCGCAGACTTCTATTGGTTCGAGAACCAAATCGCCTAAGACCCCTTCTTTGACTAGTCTGCCAATCCTATTTAGATTGATATGACCAAGCCTCATATGCCAAAGCTTTGTTGGATTAGTGGAAGGTCTCTTTCTTTTAGATGGTACAGTTACCACTGAGTTATTAAGTTCCATACAAGAATCTTTAGAAATATTGGGAGTAATCACATATAAACCATTTGATTTAACACCAGAACATATAAAAGAACTATTTCTTTTAATCACAACTTCAGTTCCAAAATGAAAAGAATAACCATTATTCGATAAATTAGAAACTGAAATTAAATTACGTCTCATTGAAGGGACGTAAAGTACATCTGATAAAATCAAAACTTTATTGTCTAGAAATTCTAAAACTACGACTCCTATAGCAACCGCAGAAACGGTTGCGCTAGAACCTAGAGTAAGTACGATTTCCCCATCACTGCACTTCCTGGTTGATCTGAACCCCTGCAATGAATTACAGATATGGTTAGTCGCACCAGAATCAATGCACCAAGTGTTTGAAGTATCCGTTATAAAACTTACTTCAATCACATGTGATTCAATCATACCTTGAACTCTTGTAGCTAAGAATT
Source organism: Hydrangea macrophylla (assembly GCA_033977485.1). Classification (NCBI taxonomy): domain Eukaryota; kingdom Viridiplantae; phylum Streptophyta; class Magnoliopsida; order Cornales; family Hydrangeaceae; genus Hydrangea; species Hydrangea macrophylla. The sequence continues at coordinate 50,415,212 of CM066992.1, read as the reverse complement.
CTGGACAGTTCCTCTTCCAGTGGCCCTTCTCACCGCATTGGAAACACTTTCCTTTGCCTTGGCCACCCACCTTCCCTTTGCCCTTACCTTTTCCCTTAGATTTTGCAATCTTAGGGACTGGTCCAACACTTGAACCACCAGTGCTAGCCTTCTTCTTCCCTTTCTTTCCTTTCGGCATAGATCGGGAAGAGGAAGCGCTTTTCTCAACGTTTAAAACGCTGCCCCCAGGTTTGATCACCCCTTCCGCTGCCAATAAAGAACTCATTAATTCGCTCATTGAAAAATCCATTTGATTCATATTATAGTTTAATTTGAATTGAGCGAATGATGGCGACAGCGAGTTGAGGATCATATCAACTTGGGTCTGTGCATCGATGTTGGCTCCCAAGGTCTCCAGTTCGTTTAAATAACCAATCATTTTTAAAACATGTTCTTTGACTGGAGTACCTTCCGACATCTTTGCACTCATTATCTTCTGCATGGCTACCTGTCTGGCAGGCCTGCCATGCTCCCCAAACATCTTTTTCAGGGATGTGATAATGTCACTGGCAGAATCGTTCGATTGGAATTGGTGTTGTAACACACCAGCCATTGAGGCCAGAATGTAACAACGGGCCATTCCATTCGACTTCTTCCATTTGTCGAACTCGCGTCTGGCAGCTGCCGAAGCATTTGCCGCGGGTTCTTCAGGGCTTGGGGTGGTGAGGACATATATGTGATCCTCCGCAGTCAAAACGATGTCAAGGTTACGTTTCCATTCAGTGTAGTTATTTCCAGTTAACTTGTTTTGAGTGAGTATGGTAGCAAGTGGACTAAATGCAGATCCAGACATTATGATTTACTGAAAAAATCAAAACAAAATAAATATGGATATCAGAATTTGACAGTTTGAAATAAAAGAATCCTTTTAAAACTCTTATTTTAAAACTAAGTCGCCGGAATATCGAAACGAAAGAATAAAGCCTCCGTGTGGTGGTCAATGTTCGATCTTTCAATTTATCATAACTTATCCGCTATGCAACTCTTGCAAAACAAGTTATGACTTCCGAACCTATTTGATCTCTAAGTTTCTGAATAATGCCCCGTGTGGGATCCCTTATCCATAGCTTAGCTAGTGTGTACCATTAACAAGGATCCAATCACAACCGTCTCAAGTAGCGCCTCCGTATGGTGGTCACCCTCTAACACGTCTGATTGATCCTTATCAAAAGAAGTTCACATCTAGTAACCAATGAGTAATGCATCCTCCGTATGGAATGATTACCCCTGGCGAGGTGACACAGAATGCATCACTCATCTTACAGTGAACCGTTAATGGAAGATCGTGGGTGTAATTAATAAGACCCTCTCCCACTAGATTTAGTAAAAAAGGATTTTGCTTTTTGAGAAAATCTGTTTCTACACACTTCCCATAAACATCTAATGTTTACTAATGTGTTGAAAACGGTTTTTTGAATTTTATTTTAGAAAACTTGTTTTGCGTGCATGCAACAATGTATTGTACGCCAATCACAAACAAAGCACATAAAACAAAAAACTAAAATGAAATAAAAGACATCCAAACGATGCCTCTATCTCCCATGGCTCTATCTCCATAGAACCTGCTTTTGGTTTGATCGCCTCCAGCTCCATCTTCATGGACAACGGCTCCTTGCTCCATCTTCATGGATATTCTAATTCTATTACATTGAACCTATGCCTCTTTTGAAGCTTACAATTTATCTAGAAATAGAAATAGCAACAACAAAATAAAAGGCTAGGGAAACCGGTGCGACTTTCCTTTTCGTAGGATTGAAGTCGCAGCGCCCTTTACATATGCCTTAAAACCAAACCAAACTTAAAATAACACACCAATCTAAAAACATTCAAACACAAAATTAAATGCTCTTGGCTCCATGGGAGATAGCGACTAACTTTTGCTGCAAAAGGTTAGTTGAACACACATCCACGCATATATATAACAAAATATAACTATTGGAACCCTTAATTGATTCACACAGTATATAAACTCTTTACATACTGAATTAGAACTCAAAACAGCATCTAACTTCTCTATCATAGTTCGATCGATCGAAGACCGTTCGATCGCTCGAACCTTCGATCGATTGAACACTGTTCAATCGCTTGAACATTCTATTTCACAGAATGATTAAAAATTTTGCAGAATACGTTAAAATTAAACTTTTAATTTCAAAATACTTTTAAAAACTGTGAAACAGAAAACCTGACAAAGAGTCTGTCTCGATCGATCGAACTCTATTCGATCGCTCGAACAACAGAAGGTTTCGATCGATCGAAACCTGTTCGATCGCTCGAGTACAGAGTGTTCGATCGATCGAGACTACTTCGATCGATCGAACCCACCTTGCATCCAATACAATCACAGATTTGTATACTGCTGCGATAACACTGCAGAAACAGATCTGTGACGATGCAGTTTCGAAAGCAGTTCTAAAATCAACATGCAAATCAAAATAGTGTTCCAAAAAACGTATCTATAGATCCAAACGAGCGTGGCTCTGATACCAATTGTTGGAAAAACAGGTTTAAATGGAAAGTTTAAACGCGCAGCGGAAAAATCAAGTTATGAAACTTTATTGGCATGCCTGGATCTACTACTCGTCAATTCTACAGATACGCACAAGAGGGGACACGAGTTATACCTTAGTGTCTTGAACCCAATTCTGATCTTCAACTTCCAGCAGCCTCCACTAGATGATCTTCACCCTTATGACTCCTGCGGATGCCTGCCAGAAAGACTAGGGTTGGTGGGAACCCTAATGGAGAGGATAGAGAAGGTTTTGGGACTCCAAAACAGTTTCTGCAGCTTCTGACGTTCAAAACGACGAACAACCTTTTCCAGAACGCAGCTGCCCTATTTATAGATTCCCAGAACCGACCTAGACTTCGAGCGATCGAAGTGCCTTCGATCGATCGAACATTCGATCGATCGAACCATATTCGATCGATCGAACCTTCGATCGATCGAACCATATTCGATCGATCGAACCTTCAGACTTCAATCGATCGAGACATCTTCGATCGATCGAACCTGTCTGGACATCATCCTCAAGCATCTTTCCAAGCATCCTAGCGGAGCTAAGAGTGGGACCTCCTAGGCTCTTTATTGTTGGCTCAGACCAGTTTGTTAATTACCATGACCAAACTCTTTGATCAGCAAACTAACTAACTGGTCAGTTAAAGTTTACTCCACTATAAAACGATAACTGAACTCCAACGCAAAAGAACATATCCGAAGCGATAACTAGACTTGTATGGTGTACTAATGTCCCTCTACCGTCAGCATTCGTAATCATATTCAGGTAATCGGATAACTATTACTGTCAACCTGAATCATGATTACTTCTTGTATTCCTTGAGTCCCATTCACCTCTCATGATTACCAAACATGTTGATAACTCTTATCAACAAGACTGCAGTACTCAGTAATCGACTTGGTGACATTCTCAAGGGAATGCTTACTCTGAAACAGAGGGTAGATTCTATCTTGACAATGCATGTTCACAACCCTATGAACATGACATACCCAAGATACCCAGGTGTTGATCTTTTATAGACCTCACTGATTGGAAAATCAAAACAGTCATATCCACAGTCTGTGTTCATAATCGTCTCAAGATTGAGAACACGTACCTTATACAAGTTATGAGTTCCTATTGACTGTTTGACAGTCTTAAGCGTCAATAGGAAACTCAGGTCCGTCAATGCACTATAAGCACTAGCATATCAACTAAGAGCTACACTCTAGTGATTGAGATTAATCACTCCATCCAATGGTAGTTAATTATGCTACAGTGTAGACTTGATGAGGTATCCAGTCTCATCATCCACTGTGACACATTCTAAGTATTAAAGAATAGTAATTCGTATCTCACTTGTGTGCATCTCATACACACACGAATTACTTACTATAATACTTAAGGATTAACAATCATCTCATGAAAAGAACATACACAATAAAATGTAAAGCTGATATCCATATATTAAAATGTCAATGTCTCATACAGAAAGTAATGGTTTGAGGGCACAAACCCAACAGATTCAACACCAGAGTACAAGGCATGAAGCGTATCTCAGTCAATCAGATAATTCTCGGAAGACACCAGAGTCTAAGGCGTGAAGCGCATCTCAGTCTTTCAAATAGCGTGCTTCCTAATTTGACATCATAGTATAAGGCGTGAAGCGTATCTCAGTCGATCAGATGATTCCTGGAAGACACCAGAGTATAAGGTACGAAGCGCATCTCAGTCTTTCAAACAACGTGCTTCCTGATTTGACACCAGATTATAAGGTGCGAAGCGCATCTTAGTTGATCAGATGATTCCTGGAAGACACTAAAGTATAAGGCGTGAAGCGCATCTCAGTCTTTCAAACAGTGTGCTTCCTGATTCGACACCGAAGTGTAAGGCCTTGAAGAGCATCTCAGTCGATCAGATGATTCTCGAAAGACACCAGAGTATAAGGCGCGAAGCGCATCTCAGTCTTTCAAACAACGTGCTTTCTGATTTGACACAGGAGTTTAAGGCGTGAAGCGCATCTCAGTCGATCAGATGATTCCTGGAAGACACTGAGTATAAGGTGCGAAACGCATCTCAGTCTTTCAAATAGCGTGCTTCCTGGTTTGACACTGGAGTATAAGGCTCGAAGCGCATCTCAATCGATTAGATGATTCTTGGAAGACACCAGAGTATAAGGCGCGAAGCGCATCTCAATCTTTCAATCATCTCGGATAAATAGTGTAAGGCGTGAAACGTATCTGTATCAATCATGACTTTCTCAGGATAGGACGACATCAGGATAAGAAGTATATGGCGTAGAATGCATTCTTGTCACTAGAGGAAGCGGTATAATTCTGAATCATCACGTTTGGGATCATAGAATACGAGACAGCTTGGGCACATGCATCGCGATAGGATAGGTGCATTCATCCGTATGACTATTTGTGCTTGTGTGTGATTCCTTGCCCGAACTATGCTCTAGTCTGATTCCCGTTGGGATACATAGACAGCTCACCATTGAGTACGACCAACACTAGCCGCCTCTGTAACTGTTTTGCAACGCACTTTGTTTTTACCTAAATTCGACAGTTCGGTCAAAGGCTTGTCTTCACACAAGCTTTGACATTCACTTGTGATACGTGTTGCTTCACAAGCTCTACCAAAGAGGGGCAAACTGTAGACACCCCAATTTTGACCGACCGTCGAATTCAGGGGATGGTTATCTCTAGACCAATGATAATAGCGTCTTGCAAAATTCAAAGATTTATCTTTAAGTAATTCAAGTTCTTCAGAGAGTTCTTCAGCCCTAATAAACGTTTTTGAAAAGAAAAGGAAAGAAAAAGGATAAGTGAGAATCGGGTATTCGGGAAACCTGGATACAAAATACATACGAGAAAGACGGTTTGAAAGTTGAATGCAAAATAAAAACATAGGAATGGCTTTTTTTTTTTAAAGAGAAAAGAAAAGAAGAATATATAGGTAATCTATATGATATATATGTGCTAGTATAAGTATATATGGAGTAAATTAGTATAAAGTATATACTAGTAGGAGTATATAACAAGGGGTAATGCTATGTGCACATAAAGATCTGGGCCATTCATTTTGGTGGGGTCCATCTCTGCACACATGGGACCCACCAAAATGAATGGCCTAGATCTTTATGTGCACATTTTATGTGCACGAATCATTACTCTATAACAAGTATACATTTGAAAAATAAATAAAAAGTGAGAGATTCTATTAGCTGAGGCTCGCGGCATATCCGGCGGCATGCCGCGCCGGCAGTCAGTAAGTTCCGGAATGGCACTCGCTGAGTGTCGCAGACAACTCAGTGAGTGTTGTCCGCTGTAACAAACTATTTTTCCTCAAATACATATGGAATATTCTTGTATATGGGTTTTTCACCCGAATTTACCTAATTGATCCAATGGGAGTGGTCTATATAAGTAGAGGTTCACCTCCATTATAGGGATCTTCTCTCCATCTCTCCCATTTTTTCTTTGAGAGCAAGAAATATAATGAAATTTAGAGAGAGAATTGAGAGAAACTAAGAGGATTTTTGGAAGAACTCAAGACTTTGGAAGAATTTGAAGAAGAATTTGGAGAACTTTAGAAGATCTTCATCAACAATCAAAGAGATCTTGAGGTTATAGAGGTAACCTTCTAATCTTACTAAGAATAAGGACAAAATTCAATCACAATTCATAGATCTAGGACTTTTATACATTTTCAAAAAGTATCTTCCTACCCCATTTCATCACACACCACATAGAATTATGATTGAATTTTCTTCATTGATTTGGATCTAAGTAGAGCTTTGGGTTTAGAATAAAACTAATTTGTAAAAGGATTTTCACTTGGATTTTTTTTAAATGAACTTTGATTCCACTCCCTTTTTTGTCTATATTTTCTTTTGAAATCCATGAGATCTTCAATATCTCATTGGATTTGACGCTCTAGTCCCCTATGATCTTATGATTTATATGGGGATTAAGGTTGGTTATAGTCATATCCACACATGTTTGGATAGGTCCAAGACTTAGTCTATGATTTGGATCTTCCAACTAGGAATCTCATGGAATCTTCTCTATATTCCATAGAGGTTTATATGGATTAGCTATGTTTAATTCTCCAAGGACCATTAATTTGGAAGGAGAATAGGATGTAATAAATTTACATCCCTCAAGGATCACCAACTTGAGAGAGGGATTGGCTTAATGAATTCCATGATCCATAATGTTGATTTTGGTGTAGTGAATTCATGAACCCGCTATGATCAACGATTTTTAATTAAATCATGGTCCATGGGAATTGAATGAGACCAATCGGTGATTTTTCATAACACATACATGTACTAGATTTTTTGTTTTGGTAGGATTTCATACTTAGAATGGTTAGATTTTTTGTTTTGGTGGGATTTCATACCAGAATAAACCTGCGTTCGATCGATCAAAGTTAGTTCGATCGGTCGAACCAGAGATAGAGTCAAGCGGTCGAAGACAGTTCGATCGATTGAGAGATGATGATGCTCGATCGATCGAGAGCGCGTCGATCAATCGAACACTCAGATTCTTGAGATGGTCCTTTGCAGTATTCCTAGACTTTCTGTTTCTGAAATTTGTTATCAAACTGTCCCCATATGCTCAATTTGTCAAAATAGTTTCTTAACTTTAAGCCTTAAGGCATTTTTCTTCAATAACTTTTGCAAACCACTTTGAATGCTAACACCATTCATAGTACGAGTCTTAACTATTGATTTAAATAGCCTTCACGTATTTTGAATCAACTGTGATGATATAGTCCCGGTCATGAAAGGGCTATTGATTCTTTATTTTTAGAAAATACAGAATACTATAGATGGATGTACTCCATAGAGCATTAAGGTAACTGCATGGTAGATGGTTCGGTCACTGTGGATTCGTGTGATCCCAACACTTCCCTTTTATAAAGTTAAAATCGTTTTAAATATCGCTTTAGTGAGTTAGTTAATTACTAGTTTAATTTAGTGTTTTCCTTTAGTAGTTATTAATTGTGGAACTTCGTCTTCTACACCTTATTTGAATATTGAATTTTTATTTCTTTTTGAGTTTAGTCTAAGTAGTTTCAAACCTTCTCTGTGGGATCGACCTGGTCTTACTAAAATACTACTTGCATGTCCACCTATACTTGGTTGTTGCACAAGAAGCGCACAATTTATTTTCGTGTCAAGTTTTTGGCGCCGTTACCGGGGAAGGCGACCAGCTATTGCTTAGATTATCTCACTATTTCTTCATCTATTTTTGTTTTCTTTTTTCTTTTTAGTTCTTTAGATATAAAATCTTCTTAGATCTACCCTTTTATGTCTGATAATTCCATCGAGGGAATTTTCGAAAATCCACTCTATTCATGTGATTCCTATAGTTCTATTAATCTCGTAGCCACACCTACAGATTATATGGGTAACAATCAAAGTGAAAATGGTAAGAATAGGGTTGTGCTCATCGATGATTCGTTGTGTCCCTTGCACAATCTCATGCTACCCGAACACGCACCTACACTTTCTTGTATTCTCATTCCACCACATGTGGGCGAATTCCAATTTTGCAACGGAATGATTCAACTTCTTCCAACCTTCCACGGGATGGAAAGCAAGATGGCATATCTACATGTTAAGGATTTCGAGGATGTTTATAAAAAATTCTCCCACAATTGTCCTGTAGATGTAACACGCTTAATGCTATTTCCCTTCACCCGGAAGGATAAATCGCGTGGTTGCTCACCCTCAAACCAAGTTCTCTTTACCTGGCATGTAATGAACACTGCATTCTTAAAAAAAAAAATTCCCACCTCGCATGACCACTGAACTTAAACGTCAAATAAACTCCTACAAACAAAATAGCAATGAAACCTTCACTCAAACTTGGGAGCATTTTAAATATTTGCTTCTCTCATGCCCACATCACGAGTATGGAAGTGGCGAACGATCAGCTTCATTTATGAAGGACTTAATGGCAAAATGAAAAAATTGGTTGAAACTATGAGCGCAAGTGCATTTCTTAGCAAGAACACCGAAAAGGTTGAAGGCCACTTTGAGTGGTTGGCCGAACATGCTCACGAATGGTCTAACTTTGGAGACATCTCATGCGCACAACCATTAGGTGGAGAGGAGAAAAGCATATATTAGTTAAAAATTGAAGATAATCTAATGACCATATACAAAGAGCTATCAAGGAAAGTAGAGGAGTTAGGGGTGAAAGGAGAGAGTTCTAGGCAGGTTTTGCCTGAAGAAACATGTGGCACATGCAATATGCTGGGACACACGACTCAATGTTATCCCAATGTGCCATATTTTCAAGAACAAGCCCCCATGGTGATGAATGCCATGCAAGGGCACAGCGGGGCGGGGAATTCCTATAATAACAATAATTATTTTCAGAATAATAACAATTGATGGAATCACCCTGATTTTGATTGGAAGAATGACGCTGGGACCCAAAATCAATATCAACAATAGCCCTACAACAACAATCAATATCAAGGTCAATACAATAGGTTGTCCCAACAATTCAATCAAAATAGATCTAACAACTACAAGTAAGCTCAGTCCTCTAATAATCAATAGTCTAATGTGTACGTACCACTGTATAAAAAGGTGCAAGAAGAAGATCCACTAGTTAATGCAAACTTAACGCAGCAATTAATTCAAATGATGAGCAAGATGTCTGCGACGTTAGAGAGGATAAATGCTAGACAAGAGGGAATGGGAGGAACATTTTTTTGCCAACCACTTCCAAACCGCAAGGGATACAATAATGGTCCTAATAATCAAGAACATGCTAAAGTCATGACTACTCTAAGAAGCGGCAAGATTATAGGGCAACATACCTCTTTTTACACCTAAAGAGTATGAAGAGGATGAAGTGGTGAATGAGAGCAGTCATCTACTAAGGAAGAGGAGCCGTCTACCAATAACGAAACATTAGAATTAAATCATGAAGCTCCTAGAGAAGTAGAGGAAGTTAAGAGAAGGCCTGGAAAGGAGCCCGTTAATGACGAATTACCAAAATGCACTTTCCCCATGCCTTACCCTCAAAGGCTGAAGAAACTTAAAAATGAGATAAAGAATCAGGAGTTCTTGGAACTATTCAAACAAGTTAAAATAAACATTCCACTCCTTGATGCAATTAACAAGTGCCAGCCTATGCTAAATATCTAAAGGATTTATGTATGGTCAAAAGGCGACAAAGTGTGAAGAAACACACCTATGTCGCTTGCCAAGCAAGCGCAATTATTTAAAATGAACTGCCTCCAAAACTCAAAGACCCTGGCACTCCTACTATCTATTGTCAGATTGGGAATCAAAGAATAGACAATGCACTCCTCGATCTAGGAGCGAGTGTAAACCTATTGCCATGCTCAGTCTATAAACAACTAGGGTTGGGTGAACTCAAACCTACTCGAGTTGCACTACAACTGGCAGATAGGATGGTGAACTACCCTAGAGGGGTATTGGAGGATGTCCTCGTATAAATAGACTCATTTGTCTTCTCTGTTGATTTTGTAATCTTAGACACTGAACCTGTGTCCAATTCATGTGCACAAATCTTGGTGATTTTTGGACGTCCATTCCTTAACGCAATCGATGCCACGATAAAAATAAGAAGTGGTATAATGACTATCGTATTCGGGAATATGACTTTGAACGTCAAAATCTTTTCAAACCCCTCGACCTGAAGAATACGAGGATGAGGAGGAAGTAAACTTCATAGAGACGATCATAAAAATGAGGCTGATTTTGTAGATTACAAAGATCCTTTGGAAGTAGTTGTGCCACAATTTGATGCGGTCTACCAACCTAAAGACTCTACTCCACTAGATGTCGACTTAAACTAAACTTGCCTCATGATGAAACAAAAGAGGAGGATAGAGCTAAATGCATGTGGGTAACACCATATGAACCGTTGCCTCCAAAAACAAAATTAGCTATGCCCTCAAATTTCCAATTTCCCGACTTGGAATTAAAGAAGCTTCCTAAGGAGCTCAAATACACTTTCCTAGGGGCTAAAAAGGCGTGCCCTATTATCATATCATCCACTCTGAGTCTTGAGCAAGAGGGTAAGCTAGTTCAAATGCAAAAACAACATAAAGGAGCATTGGGATAGACTACTGCTGACCTCAAAGATATAATTCCGTCCATTTGCACCCACAAAATTTATTTGGAGGAAAACGCTAAACCGTCAGGACAAATGCAAAGGCGTCTGAATCCCACCATGCAAGAAGTGGTTAAAAAGGAAGTTTTAAAACTACTTGACATTGGGATCATATATCCAATCTCTGACAGTTCTTGGGTTAGTCCAACCCAGGTGGTACCAAAGCAGGCGGGCATAACTGTCATTCTAAATAGCACCGGCGAGTTAGTACCGACACACGTTCCCACCGTTTGGTGAATGTGTATCGATTATAGAAAATTGAACACTGTGACTCGGATAGATCACTTTCCTTTGTCGTTAATGGACCAAATGCTAAAGCGAGTGGAGGGTCACAAGTACTACTGCTTTTTAGACAGATACAGTGGTTATAATCAAATCAAAATCACTCCTGAAGATCAGAAGAAAACAACTTTCACGTGTTCTTTCGATATTTTTACCTACCGTCGTATGCCTTTCGGCCTGTGTAATGCACCTACTACCTTTCAGCGGTGCATGTTAAGTATCTTTAGTGACATGGTCGAACAAATACTCGAAGTCTTCATGGATGATTTCTCTGTCTTCGACCATAACTTTGACAACTATCTTGAAAACCTTGAACAGGTGTTAGCACGATGTGAGGACAAACATCTGGTGTTAAACTGGGAGAAGTGTCACTTCATGGTGACCAAGGGAATAGTCCTCGGCCATATAATCTCTGATGAAGGTATCCAAGTAGATAAGGCCAAAATTAACATTATCTCGGATCTACCTGTCCCCTGCACAGTCAAAGACATTCGTTCTTTCTTGGGGCATGCATGATTCTATCGTCGATTTATTCAAAATTTTAGTGCAATCTCCTGACCACTATGTCAACTGCTCGTTAAAGACAGACCATTCGAGTGGTCAGAAAGCTGCCAAAAGTCTTTTGATGCACTAAAAGAGCTCCTTATCTCTCCACCAATAATACAGGCGCCCGACTGGAGTTTGCCTTTCGAACTGATGTGCGATGCTAGTGACTACGTTATTGGCACAATTCTAGGATAGAGGAAGGACAATAAGCCTTACGTTATTTACTATGCTAGTTGAACGCTGAATAAGGCTTAAATAAATTATACAACTATCGAAAAAGAGCTGTTGGCTATAGTTTTTGCCTTGGATAAGTTCAGATCTTATCTAATAGGGTCACCAATTATCTGTTTTACAGACCACTCGGCCCTCAAATACTTGTTATCCAAGAAAGATGTGAACAAAGGCTTATTCGCTAAATACTCCTACTCCAAGAGTTTGATCTCACAATCAAAGATAAGAAGGGAGTAGAGAACGTGGTCGCGGATCATTTGTCTCGGTTAACTTTTGTTGAAAACACTGAACCGCAACCTATCAAGGATGAATTCTCAGATGAGCAACTAATGGCTATGTAAGATCTACCATAGTATGCGGATATCGTAAACTAGCTAGTCACGGGAGAAACCCCCGAGCATTGGTCAAATTAGGATAGGAAAAGATTCCTCTCATTCACGCATCACTTTCTCTTTGATGACCCATACCTTTTCAAGTATTGCACTGATCAGGTCATCAGATGTTGTGTTCCGAATGAGGATATAACTGTACGTAATCCTAGCCTCATGCCATTCTGAACCTTGCGGTGGCCATTTTGCCTCATAGAAGACCGTACAAAAAGTCTTACATAGCAGTTTCTACTGGCCCACCGTGTTTAAAGATGCCTACTCCTTTTGCAAATGGTACCAACGCTATCAAACGCTTGGTACAATTTCAAAACAAAATTATATACCTTTATCTAGGGGTGTAATCGTTCAATGTTGGTCGGTTTTTGACCAGATTTGTCCACCGAACTGAATGCTTCAGTTTTTCAAAGTTGAACACCACAGTCGACCGAAGATCAATGGTGAATCGCGACAACCGACTGGTAATGGACGGTCGATTTTTGGTCGGACATTGATTCATTGAAGGCCAAAGAGACATGTTAGGGTCCCAAATCTAAATCCTTGAATGAGAGAGTGGCAACAACATCACCAAATTCACAAATTCAAAGTCATATACACATGGTTCACAAAGTTTAAAGGCCTAGTTTGAGTCACAAAATCTCCAGAAAAGAGAGAGAGGCAAGATTGAGAGAGAGAGAGAGAGAGAGAGAAAAGAGACGAGGTTGAGAGAGAAAAATCTGGGTACCTTGGGTAGAGACCTAGACTTTTGTTGCTCGAAAGTGGAGTGATCACCAGTGTGCTGGTCGGAGATGGAGGTAAAGCACTACAGTCGCTGGGAGCTCGATCTGAGAGAGTGACTAGGAGATGGAGAAGTTTAGTGTAGTAATCTGTGACTTCTGAAGTTCTTGGAAAGTGAAAAAGCTTTTGTTTGTAAAATACATCTATTAAATGGAGAGAGATTTTGGGAATCTGAAGTTCACTTTGGTAGGTAATAGATATAGTATAATATAATTTTAAAATTTCTGACAGATTTTCTTGGAAGTTGAAATTACTTTTAGTATATATATAAATATAATATGTCTCATTGAATACAGAGACTAGAGATGTTAACTGAAGTGGAGTATTTTATATAGTATAAAATCATAAAACAAAACACATTGAAGAAATATCAGTCAGTACGGTCGAAATTATAGGGATATTTATCCACCGAACCGATAAATCAATTTTGTAGCAATTCAAAACCGCAGGCCGACTGGTGCTATGAGAAACCGACCAAAACTTGTTAAATCGGTCGGTCTCGGTCAGTTGATTCAGTTATTCGGTTTTTTCTTATACCCCTACCTTTATCTCCCGAAATTTAATAATTGCAAGTACATACTTGTTGCTGTGAAGTATGTCTCAATATGAGTGGAGCCAATACCGACGAGACGAAACAACCACAGAACAGTAATGTCATTTCTAACAGAAAATATTCTGTCACGTTTCGGAACCCTGAGAGCATTAATAATGACAAAGGCAAACACTTCTGTAATATGCCCTTGGAGTCACTCCTTAAGAAGTATGGGGTCAACCACAAAATTGCTTTAGCCTACCATCCATAGACCAATGGGTGAGCGGAGTTGGAAAACCGAGAAATAAAACACATTCATGAGAAAACGGTTTACTCAAACAGGAAAGATTGGGCATATAATTTAACCAATGCTTTATGGGCATATCTTATTGCATTTAAAACAAACCTAGGAATGTCCCCATATAGACTAGTATATGGAAAAGCATGTCACCTCCTATGGATATCGCAATTTTTCTCCTTTACCCATAGCTTTTCTTTTAAAATCCTTTTAAAATTTCAAATTCAAAACGAATGAGTCACCGCTTAATTTTTTTTTAAAGGGAAAATTAAGAAACCTATTTTAAAGCAACTGATCTTTTTTTGCGAAACCAAAGATTAAACTAGGTCCGGGGATTATGGAACGAGAAGGGAAGGAGTCCATCAGACTAAAACACCCCTTCTCGTCCTATCTCGCGATAAGCCTCTACTTAACATCCTTTCAATCGAATTATTAATTTAAATGTGCCCTCAACTAATACATATGTATAAATATACATTACAAAAGCATGTCTAAAGGGTGTAAGATTGCAAGTGATAAAATATCATTCAAAAATCACATAATTCAAGTAGAAAGCAATATGATATGCAATAGGGAACAAGAGAACTTACTCGGGATCCAACCGCGATATTAAACTTGCAATGCATACAAATGAAAGAAAATCCTAGAAAAGAGTCTCTAATCACATGTATTCACATAAGGCAAGATCCTAATTCTAATGTGTCGCGCATGAGGTCATAAAATCGATAAAATCAAAGAAAAGTTAAGCTAAGGAAGTGTCAAAAAGTCATACCTCATCAGCGCTACAAAACAAGGGTTAGTCCACATGATATACAACATGTAAAATTGAATAATTATCCTAGGCCTCTAACCTAAATCTATCAAATGTAATTATCCTAAAGCAAACAAATCCTAATTATGAACGTCAAGTCACATGGATGAATGTAAACATGAACAAGAAGAAATCGTTGAAGTACTTATTGATTTAGGTCACTTAAATATTAAATTCAAGCTTAACTAATCATTATTGAAACATGGTTTGGACCTTAACTCATGAAAATATCATCTAAGCCATTATTTATAAGATTGATCAAAATTGTTACAGAATTCTGAAAATTGCTGAGAGCAGATCAGAACGTCAAAAAATTAAAAAGCATGGTTCTCATGGTTTGATCTTGATGAATTTTGGACACAAGATGCCTCTGTGTGTCTAGTTTTTTAACCAAAAAATAAAATCAAAGTTTCAACGGTTAGATCTCCGGAAATTGGACAAAAACCAGACATTGCTCAGGGTTCTACAACCCTCTGTCCAGAGTTCTTGTACAATTTTCTAAAACTAGTAAAAAAATCAGAAATGCTTTGTTCTTTTTAGGGTAGCTTCCTAACACATTAACCTACTTAGAAAAATTTATTTTGGGTCAAAAGTGCTTGATTAAGGTTCTGATTTGCTTATTTTAAAAGAGTGTTACTGTTCTGAAACTCTGGACAGATTATAGTTGTTCCACAAAAACCTTGTTCAAACCACTCAAAACACGAAACTACCTTAAAACAAAATTTACAGTGGTATAACTTTGAGTTATAAACACTTTTCCATTGGTTTCATTTCATTCCAACGGTTCGATGTTGAACTAAAAATCTATGATCAAAAACAGATTGTGAACTCACTGCACATTGGGTTAATTCACTTTATTCTCATCAACTTAGACAAATAAGCCATGGAATTAGGCTTGTCTAAAGCTAACCCTCTACCATTTTATGGTCATTGGAGACTAAAGATATTCATATTAATAAATTTCAAAGAAGTATGGAAGAACTTCATGAAACTTAGTCATAATAAACCTCAAACCATGAAGGTAGGTTTGGGTCCACTAGCTAGATATTATAGTACCAACCTTAATCCCCTCATGAATCACAAGATTACAAAGAGATTAAATGATTTCAAAACAAGAGATTCAAGTAAGGCATTGAAAGCCTTATGAATCCAACGGATGAACACAACAAATAAAAAAAAAATTAAAGAAAACAATGCATACCATAATTAAATTTGAACAAGGACTAATTATTCTAGAGTATTACCTCCAAAGTATCCTCAACTTGGTGATTTTGGAGAACTTCCATAGACTAATCAAGCTCTTCCACTCTAATTCTACTTAAATACCCCTTAAATCTCCTCAAGACCTACTTCTAATTGTATTTAAGAAAAGCCTTTTTAAAGTTAAAAAGAAGAGAGCACTAACATAAACCTCTAGATTCAAAGAAAATCCAATCCCTTGCAAGTGAATATTCATCCTCTATTTATAGACAATTTTAGAGGGGTATTTCAGTCATTTCAGGACAGAAAACCCTAATTCAGGCGTCCTTTTGATAGTACAAAATGTGCCATTTTACAGCTGTTTGTTACAAAAATGCGGCACTCAATAGAGATGGACGCGGCACTCACTGAATGCCGGAACGGCACTCAGTGATTGCCTTAACGGCATTCACTGAATGCCAATATGGCACTCAATGAATGCCGCGGACAACTCCAGGGACTGCCGTTTTTTTTCGTAAAAGTCCATTTTTTTGCAGCACTTGGTAAAATTCACGGCATTCACAGAATGCCGTATGGTAGTCCAGAGACTACCGCGATGGTAGCCCGTGACTGCCGCAAATTGACTCAAGTGTCGTCCTGCCTTTTTTTCTTTTTTTCTTTCATCATATATATATATATATATTGCTTTTTGTTTTAGGTTGGAGAGTCTTTCGAAGAGCTTGAATCATCTTTAGAAGTCCTAGGTTAGCCGGACATTGTCATCATCGGATCCTGAAGGTATCACTCCCCTTAACTCGACGTTTGGTCAAAATTGGGGTGTCTACACCTCCCTTTCGAGATCAAACATAAAGCATATTAGGTGACACACTCGCTAAACTTCGATCTTAATGAGGGAGGTCAATTACAAAAACTCCAACTTGCAGAGCTTGAGGAAATCCGTAGAGATGCATATGGCTCTGCAAAGTTGCATAAAGAGAGGTTGAAGGCTTGCCATGATCAAATTATCTTCCGTAAAATATTCGAGCCGGGGCAGAAAGTCTTACTGTATGAATCTCGCCTTCACCTCTTCCCTAGAAAGCTCCGATCCTAGTGGACTGGCCCTTTTGCCGTTAAAGCTGTCTATCCACATGGGACTACTGAGTTGATAAATCCAAAGAACCATGAAAGCTTCAAGGTCAATGGCCAAAGATTAAAGCCGTTCTTGGAAAACTTCTAACCATAAGTTGAGCACATCCAACTGGATGAGCCCAACTACTCTTCTATCTAAAACACAAAAGAGAATCCTCAACCTGTTGTTGTAATCTTTTCGTTTTATGCATTTTGTTTACTGTCTCTTGTTTCTGTTTTTATCTTTTTGAGTGTGACTTCGATTTTAATCCACTACTCCATATTCTTTACTCACCTACAGGCTGTTAAAAATGAGAAATGATGATGATACAAGGTCAGTGTATTATATTGGCTCATAGGCTAATTTTGAGTACCAAAACCCCCCTGAACTGCTAATGAGATTGCGTTCTGCCTTTCATCGTATCAAGGGCCAGGGGCGGATGATATAATTGACCTATCCCAAGGGTACATCCCCTACCCGCCAGCCCTTCTAGCCATCAACCCTTTTGAACATATGGACTTCCTTGCTAAAGTGGAAGGAGAAGAGGAAGGGTATTTTGTTGGTGAGGTAGATCACGAACTCTTGCAACAATGGAAGAATGACTCGATGTGGGAACCGTGGGATGAGAATGATTTGCAAGATGTCGTACCCGAACGCCATAATGATGTCTTCACATTTGTTGATGACTTCATCATTATTGAATTGGTTCCATACATCTATGTGCATGTAAGCTACTTGTTGTTCAGGCTTCAGTGCCCCTTACCTGCTAGTGCACATGGTTTTATCATGCCAATAGTGAGGTTTAATCCTTTTCACATCTCATTTTATTTCCATTTTTTCTTTGTTTGTTCCCTTCATTTGATTTTTTTTGTGTATTTCCTCATTTGTTTTATTCTAATTTAAATTTCTATCCTTGTTTTTGTTGTCTTCCTGTCCTTATATAGGAAAATCACTATGAATCATAATCTACCACCGGTGTTCCTTCCATACCTGCTGTTTCATGGGCCTCCCATGAGGTCTCTTGGCACTCCGCCACGAGAGGGTGAACAACTACAGAACTATACCCCATTATCCATGTCTCCATCCCAAGCACCTCTCATGAGCGTAATCAATTCTTTGGACATTCCAGACTTGCTTGATGATATCCTATAAGCTTTTAGATTATTCTAGGAATGCAAATTCGCAAGTTTGGACTCCAACATCAAAGTTTCGGCGGAGTATGAAACACATATGGAAGATGGAGTTTTCATGTTCGAAGAATAGTGGTCCACTTCAGTTGTGTTTATTCAATTCTTCATTTTTAGCAAGTGAAGTGTAATCCTAGACAACGCATTGTTATTTTTTGGTTTTAAATTTAGCTTTTCTTTGTAATAAGGTCTAAGCACCAATTTTGGGGGTATAATCTTGCAAACGAATGCTATACAAAAGTTATATTTATGAAATTTGCAATTATATATCATGATGATGATTATTTCTGGCATACATGCTCTGTGTTAGACTGCTTTTATGGTATTCCTGTATGTCCAAATCAGTTTCTATTAGTTGGGGGTACACAGGTACACTAATTCGAAGGGTTCGTAGAAATTTTGTGTTCGATCGATTGAACAATTCTCGATCGATCAAAGTCTTGAATCCTCAAATGCTTGAAAACATCTCAAGCGGTCGTCGGTCGATCAATCGAACATTTCTCGATCGATCGAACCTTGTTTTTAAATGAGGCATCCTTTAGACTCTTCTTCAGTCTTCTCTCTCCCTCACACTCTCAAACGCTCGAAGACAGAGAGAGACTCGGGTAATTTCACTGTCCATACACGCACACGCCATTTTGAGAGCCCTAGTCATCCCCAAGCCATCATTATCATTACCTCATCCTCCTTGTGCACAAACCAAGGTAAGGTCTCTGTGACCATTTCTATTCTTTTTCGTTCAAAATCGCAAGGGGTGCCCCCCATTGGTCTTAAAACCAACTATTTTGCATTTTGGTTGTATATATCCATTACTAGTTTTGTTTCTGCATTTTTCTATGTCTCTGCTTATTCTCTATGCTCGATCGATCAACCTGGGCTTAAGCGATTGAGCCTGGCCCTTGTTCAATCGATTGAAAAAGGTTCGATTGATCGAACATATGCAGTGATAGTTTTCTTCTTCTGTTCTTGTTTTCTTGTTTTAATTAGTCTTTTATTCTATTTCTCTATTTTAGGACCCTCTCCATGAATCTAACAACTGGCTACCACAAGGAAAAGCCATATGATCTTACTATCCCAGAACTGGTTCCCACCCATGGGTTCTGGAATCCTCTCAACCAGTCTTGGTTTACTCGCTTCTTTAGCCACTGCAAGATAATGCTGGAAAGATCCCTCGAGACTGTATAGCTTTTGGCTCCAAGGTTCCTGACCAGGATTTAGGATATGCCGCAGTGGTTCTGGATGTTGACCCAAGCCAAAAGGGTCAATATCTCTTAGGTACAGGAGGCTTGCACCACCATGATCAAGGACCCCGCTGGACCATTACATATCGCTCTTTCATTTGCGGGCGGGAGATCATCTTTAGTCCAGCGACATTAGCTGTCGCTTTAGGAGTCCCAGAGGAGCCAGAGTGTGATTATCCCCAACGTCTAGGAGCTCTTGAGACCCCTTATGCCACTATCGTGCGGGAGATTACTGGCAAACCAGTGTAGTTTGAGAATGGCGTGTCCCTCATCGAGGATCACCACTTGACCGATGACTAACACACGCTTCACTTGGTGCTATGCAACTGTATCTTCTCGACCTCCTATCATGAGAAGCTCACACCATGGTACGTCCGAGTATTGTATTCTATGGGGACAGGGAAGAGGGTCTACCTGCTACGCTTATATATTGAGTTCTTGATGCAGCCCACGTGCTATATTTCTACAAAGAAACATCTAAAAGGCGTGTGGGCCATTCATAGCATCGTGGCCCAATCTGGATTGCTCCTACTCCCTGCCGATGCATTTCAAACTTCTTCTAGACATTTTTGTGAGATGACCGCCCGACACTCGGATGCACAAAAGAAAAAAAGAAAAGGAAAGGGCAAAGAGAAAGTTGAGCACAAAAGAAGCATGGAGGAGGGACGGACACCAAGGGAGCTTCTTTAGGGATGCCTATCGAGGCTCAAGAGTAGGATACTAAGGAGGAAGAGGATCCTGTTGCTGCCATGTAGCTATTTGAGTTGAGATAGAGGTCTCAGGCTCCAGCCCAGGGAGAGTCATCATCTATATCTCTTTAGACTCTCTATACATTGCTTTTAGGGGAGAGGGAGGCCCGGATGAGACTCGAGGGCAAGGTCGATCATTTGACCACACAACTTGATACATATTTGGTGCAGTTGGGGGTCGCCTAATCTTTATATACAATAGCTGCACCACCCACCACCGAGCCTTCATCATCTGCCTCATCACCTCCACCACCTCTGGTTGCGGCTGTCCCTTCATCGACTATACCTGTTGCCCCGACCGCAAGTGACCCGATGACTGCTCCAGCAGTTACTGAGGGTGGAGGTAAGGATGCTGCTGCTGCTGCACTAATTGAGATTCCTTCAGATACTGCTGATGAGTAGATTATGTTAGTACTTGAGTGGTGTGAGAGATTTGTTGTATTTATTTTCCATTGGCTTCTCTCTTCCCTCTTTTGGTACTGTTTTGGACATTTTGGATATTTTGATCACTGTCCTGTACTGATATTGTTTTATTTTTCCAGTGATTGGTTATATTTCTATGTATGGATCATGTTTTGTAATTATCTATCTATTGATCTTGTTTGTTTTAAGATTGTAAGCTATATTACAGGTTGTTCTGCCTGCTGTTATTGGTTTGCTTCTACCAGGTGATACCCATCCATTTTATTTTGAAAATCAACTTTTGAGGACCTCGTTGTTTTCAATTGGGGGTAGGGAATAGATAGGTATTCACCTGCGTATTTCACACTTAGTGCCTTGAAACTTTGAGAAACTTTATTAACTTACAATCTCAATAAAAATGAAAATAAAAATTTGAAATTTGAAATTTTTGAAAAGTTTGAACTTAATTGATATAATAACTTTGAACTTTTACTCCTGATTAGTTGTTATTATGCAATGATGCATTTGTATTAGTCTTATCCTTTTATGAATTACGTTCACGCATTTTTCTAAGTATCACTAGGATGATTGCATGTGTTGACCTTTTATGTATCCAACATCCATATGCACTAGTTGATAGCTATGTAACAAATCTAAAAATGAGTTAATACGACTATTGTGCTAAACGAACGAGTAGTGGAAACTAAGTACCCTTAGTGAGTTTTGATCCAATCTTCATTTCTGAGGGAATTTTCACATAAACTCAAATTGTTTTTCTTGATTACGCTTATAAAACTCGTTGAAATAGTCTCTATTGATTTTTCATTTTTGGCTACTTATTAGAGGAGAATGTTTAGGATCTAACATCTAAACTCAATAAACACCAAAGTGATAAAACTAAGAAATTAAGAAAATGATTTAAGCCATCGTTACCCATTCCCGAATCTATACATATCCCTTTACCTACATTCAAATGAACCATTTTGTTCCTAACCCCACACCGATTCAATATTGCCAATTCTATTACGATAATACGACCTCCTAATCTTATACCTTAACCCCAATGGACCCCATTGCGCATCTAATATGAATAAATTGTCAAAGTATGTGGTTGGAAGAGGGTAGTTGTAGGAGTTGCCGCATAAAAAACAATTATACAAAAAATCGTTTGATGTGAAGAAGGAGTATATTCATTCAAAAAAAAAGAGAAAGAAAAGCATATACAAGAATGGAAGTTGGTGGGAGAAGTGAAAAGAATAAAATGATAAGATAGACTCCATCACTTACTGAGACGCACATTTTTCTCTCTTAGCATCTTTGGCTACTATATAAAAACCAAAAAAAATTTCAAAGTCTTAATGATTCTTAACGAATTAGTTTGAACATGAATGTGTGAACTGAGTTATCTATGGTAATTCGCTCCTCTGGTAAGTAGTATTCTACTCGTGAGACTATACACTCTAAATGTTTGTTTTCCATAGAGTCAAGTATGAAAGCATTAGTAACCAAAATATCACTCCTATCAAAGCTTTCATACAAAATGCGATCATTCTTAAGCAAGTATCTGTGAGACGTTCTTTTATGAGTATGAACTAATGTGAGAAATTGAGTTGAAATTATAAGTTCTAAAGGTACAATAGTCCAAATAATTCTAAACAAGGTTTAATGCATAGCTATTAACTTCACACACACACGGATACATGAATGTGATACATACGTTATATCTATCTTGGTGGCATGAGGAGCATGTGAATTTTGCTCATGGTTTGATTGAGATTAATATATCTTTGTAGAGCTGAGTTAGTAGTTGAATGGGAGGGAGTGTTTAAACATTTTTCTTTATCTTTTTGAACTTAAATTTAAGAATTTTGTGGGTGTAATCATTGCAAACCCTCACGAGACAACACTCGTCCACTAGGGGGAAACCTATGGGTTTAACGGGTTGTTGCATTTGCTAAATGCAATCGCGATTCCTGCGAAAGTGAGTTAGGAAAATCTCTTTCTATTTAGGCTAGGTTGTTTTAGTTTATTTTGTTTTTTTAGTCATTAATGTAGTTTAGTTTCGTTTGTTTTACTATCGCTTTATCACTAGGGACTAGCAATAAGCTAGTTGGGGGTTGTGACACGCGGGGGTATTTGTAAAATACAATCGCGCTAAAATAAGAAAATAAAATGATTTAGTTTACAACTCCCTATTATATCTGCAATTTGTGTTACAAAGCCAGTTTATATACAATGTGACAAATCAATGATGAGTTGGGTTGTTTTAGCTGTTATTTTGTGCAGATTGCTGTGTTGCTGTGTACAGGAATGGATAATAGAAAAAGTAATAAAGATTAGTTACTAGCAAGATAATTCAAAGTTCAAATATGAAGTTCGAGCGATCGATGAGAGCTCAAGCGATCGAACTTTCGAGCGATCGAACTTTCGATCGATCAAAGGAATTTCAAGCGCTCGAGTATTCCACAGTTCAAGCGATCGAATGATGTTCAATCCATCGAACATGCCTTTTTCAGAATAACACGAGCACATAGTAGAAACGCATTATTGCAACCCTAGCCTAGGTTTTTCTATACATATATTAGATGTAAACACATCCTCAGGGAAGCCCACCTTTTGTTTTACTATTTTATAAAGAGAAATAGAGAGTTTTAATTTGTTTTTTTGTAGGTTTTCAAGGTTTGATATTGTTTTTCTTGGATTTTCAGCAAGTTTAATCATAGTTCTATGTTCCAGGTTCATTCATATTGGTCTATTTACATTCTGTTAGTGAATCTTTGTAGTATAAGTAGCGATAATCGTAGGTTTATACATTAGTGGTGATAAAATCCATAGTTTTTATAGTTTTTATGTTAAAAACACAACCATACACAACCATAATTATGTCTAATGTTAAAAACCAATCTGCAACATTCCAGACCATGTCTGAGGAGTCTCAAAGTTGGGAGATCATGATGAAATAGTGATCTCCAGCGTTTGCCATGCACCAGAATAAACCTGTGTTCAATCGATCAAAGTTAGTTCGATCGGTCGAACTAGAGATAGAGTCAAGCGATCGAAGACAGTTCGATCAATTGAGAGATGATGATGCTTGATCGATCGAGAGCCCGTGGATCGATCAAACACTCAGATTCTTGAGATGGTCCTTTGTAGTATTCCTAGACTTTCTGTTTCTGAGATTTGTTATCAAACTGTCCCGATATGCTCAGCTTGTCAAAACAGTTTCTTAACTTTAAGCCTTAAGGCATTTTTCTTCAATAACTTTTGCAAACCACTTTGAAGGCTAACACCATTCATATTGCAAGTCTTAACTATTGTTTTAAACCGCCTTCAAGTATTTTGAATCAACTGTGATGATATAGTCCTAGTCATGAAAGGGCTATTGATTCTTTTTTTTTAGAAAATACGGAATACTGTAGATGGATGTACTCCATAGAGCATTACGGTAACTGCATGGTAGATGGTTCAGTCATTGTGGATTCATGTGATCCCAACGCTTCCCTTTCATAAAGTAGAAACCATTTTAAATATCGCTTTAGTGAGTTAGTTAATTACTAGTTTAATTTAGTGCTTTCATTTAGTAGTTATTAATTGTGGAACTTCGTGTTCTACACCTTATTTGAATATTGAATTTTTATTTCTTTTTTAGTTTAGTCTAAGTTAGTAGTTTTAAACCTTCTCTGTGGGATCGACCTGGTCTTACCAGAATACTACTTGCACGTCTACCTACACTTGGGTGTTGCACAAGAAGCGCATAATTTATTTTCATGTCAGAACTCATTCGGAGTTATTTGCTATTTTTAAAAAATCATATAAAAACTCTGGACAGAGAGTTGCAAATTTCTTAGTGATGTCTAGTGTTTGCTCCACCCAGAGATTGAACTGTTGGATCTTTGATTTTCTTTTTGGGTTAGAAACTAGACTTACAGAGGCACGACATACTAAAAAATTATTAAGATCTAATAGTTACAGTATGATAATTTTTATTTTCTAAATTTAGGTTTCTTCTCTGTAAATTCTGAAATTCTGTCACAGTTTTGATAAATTTTGTTAAGTCTAACCTAAATGGTCACCTAGTGTCTTAGGACTCAAACCATGTTCTAATAATGATTAATTGGACTTAAAACCATAGGCAAAATGATCCAAATCATTGAGTAGTTCATATCTCATTCTTGTTTATATCCATGCATTCATTTCATGTATGTTGATATTCAGGATTTGAATCTTTAGCTTGATATTGCATTTAAGTGAACCTAGTTGAACATAACTATGACCTCCTCATGATCAAGTTGAGATTATACCATCTCTATTGGACATTATATTGGCTCCTAGTTGAGACTTGTATATCTATAGAGATGTTGAATCTCCAACTAATTAGAAGGAATTCATAATTATAGCAACTCTTTAGATGCTTAGTAGATTTAAGCTAAAAATTCAAGCATGTTATTTAGGACTCTAAAGTATATCTTGTTCAAAGCATGTGGACTAACCCTTTATTTTGTATCGTTATCAAGGTACAATTTCTCAACCCTCTTGACGTTTGACTCCATGTGCAACACCTTAGAACAAGGTCTTGCTTTATTTGTATGCATAAATTAGAGACCATTTCTTAGGTTTTATTTTTTATGTATGCATTGCACGTTTAATATTCACGGCTGGATCTCGGGTAAGTTCTCTAGTTTCCTATTTGCACATCATCTTGCTTACTATTTGAACTATGTGGATTATGAATGATATTTTATCATTAGCAATCTTACACCCTTTTAGACATGCTTTTGTAATGTATATTTATATGTATGTATAAGTTGAGGGCATGCTTATATTAATAATTTGATTAAAAAGGATGTTGAGTAGAGGCCTATCACAAGATAGGATGAGAGGGGGTATTTTAGTCTGTCAGGATCCTTCCCCTCTCATTCCATAATCCCCAGACCTAGAAATCTCTGGTTTCTAAAAGACCAGTTTGCTTTTAAATTGGTTTCCTAATTTTTCTTTAAAAATTAAGTGGCGACTCTTTGTGTGTGAAATGTTCTAAAAGTGGGCCCAAATGTTGGTATCCACAAATGTCGTTTCCCCTTTAGGAGTATCTATCAGGTTGGGAAAGGTATGTAAGGATTGTCCCATTAACCTAGATAACAGAGACCTATTTGCAGATTTGGTGGTATTGTCGATGAGAGAATTCGACATTATCTTAGGAATCGACTGGATGATTAAGTACCATGCCAACTTGGACTGTGTTAGTAAGTTGATTACCTTTTTATTACCCGAAAGTAAACCCTTTAGCTTTTAGTGTAATGCATAGAGCAACGCTTTTCGTACAAGCCACTTAGCTGCCATCAAAGGCACAAGTTCAGAGATTTCAGTCGCGGAGATCCTAGTGGTGTGAGAATTTGAGGATGTATTTAGGGATATCTTAGGGTTACCACCCCAGTGAGAATAGACTTATGCATAGAACTGGTACATGGTACAACCCTGATATCCAAGACTTTGTACCGAATGGCACCGACGGAGATGCTAGAGTTGAAAAAGTAAGCACAAGAGCTAGAAGATTTGGGTTTTGTTCGACCAAGATCACCGTGGGGAGCACCGGTGTCATTTGTGAAGAAGAAAGACAAAACATTTTGACTCCGTATAGATTACAGAGAGTTGAACAAAGTTACCATCAAGAACAAGTACCCATTGCCAAGGATCAATGATTTATTCGATCAACTTCAAGGAATGACAACATTTTCGAAGATTAGCTTAAGATTCGGATACCATCAACTTTTGGTTAGACCAGAAGATGTGCCGAAGACGGCATTCAAAACCAGATATGGTCAATACGAGTTCCTCGTGATGCCGTTCGGGTTAACTACTACCCCAGTAGTGTTCATGGATTTGATGAAAAGGGTATTCAGGCCATACTTGGATTAGTTTATCATTGTCTTTATCAATGATATTTTAACCTATTCCAAGACCAAAGAAGAACACGAGAAGCATATGCGGGTTGCATTGCAGATGCTCAGAGATAATCGTTTGTATGCAAAGTTCAGCAAGTGCGAGTTTTGGTTTGAAGAAGTCAAGTTTTGGGACATTTTATCTCTCAAGAAGGAATTTCTATGGATGCTTTGAAGGTCACTGTAGTATTATAATGGAAAAGGCCAAGTAATGCCTCAGAAGTTAGGAGTTTTCTTGGCTTGGCCAGCTATTACAGAGATTTGTAGAAGGTTTTTCCAAAATCATAGCCCCATTGACTGGACTTACGAAGAAGAGTATGAAGTTTGAATGGGGGAATAAGCATGAATGTGCGTTCCAAGAGTTAAAAGAAAGATTGAGATCAGCACCAGTGCTTGCCATTCTAAAGAGAGGCGAGAGATACACCATCTATAGTGATGCATCGCACTAAGGATTACAGTCTGTTCTAATGCAAGATGGAAAGGTTATAGTGTATGGATCTAGACATCTGAAGCCATACGAGGCAAACTATCCTATGCATGATCTTGAGTTAACCGCAACCGTTTACACCCTAAAAATCTAGAGACACTACCGCTTTGGAGAACAGTTCGATTTATTTTTGGACCATAAGAGCTTGAGGTATTTGTTTTCACATAAGGAATTAAACATGAGACAGAGAAGATGGATGGAATTATTGAAAGATTATGACTTCACTTTGCAGTACTATCCTAGTAAGGCAAATGTAGTCGTAGATGCGTTGAGTCGGAAACCTCACGGGATAATTACTACTCTCATGATTCGAGAATGGAAAACATTGGAGACCGTAGCAAAATTCGATCTTCAACCCGCACAATTAGAGGAAGGACGACACTTTGGGTGTCTTGTGGTTCAGCCAACACTCATTGGTCATGTTTTGGAAGCTCAATAGAAGGATGAAGAATTAAAGAAATGGTTCACTAAAGTTTTAGAAAAAGAACTGAAAGAATAGAGTATTGGATCAAATGAAGGATGTAGATGTAGAGGATGACTTGTTATACCCAATGTGGAAAAGCTCATAACAGACATATTGGATGAGGCACACAAGTTTAGATTTATCATCCACCCAGAAGGAACGTAGATGTACAAGGATCTGAAGAGAAACTTCTGGTGGGAAGACATGAAAAAAGAAGTTGCTAAGTATGTGTCCACGTGCTTCACATGTCAGTAATTCAAGGCAAAGCACCAGAAACTGTCTGGACTCCTACAACCACTATCGATTCTAAAATGGAAGTGGGAGCATGTCATAATGGACTTCGTGGTCAGATTGTTGAGGTCGTAACAAGGTCACGATGCCATTTGGGTGATAGTAGATCAGTTAACAAAATCTGCTCATTTCATTGCCTATAACATGACTTACCTAGTAAAAAGGGTAAGTTAGATGTATATTCAGCAAGTAGTATGACTTCATGGTGTTCCAGTCTCAATAGTATTAGATCGTGACTCGAGGTTCACCTTAAGATTTTGGAAAAGTCCGTAAGCAACAATGGGAACATCTTTGGGATTAAGTTTCGCTTTTAATCCACAGACTAATGGACAGACCGAGCGAACAAATCAAGTTATGTAAGATATTCTCAGAGCATATGTCATTAACTTTGAGAGTTTGAGGGAGACCTACCTGTCCTTAATCGAGTTCATGTACAATAATAGTTACCACTCGAGCATAGGAATGGCACCGTTTGAGGCGCTATACGAAAGATCGTGCCATTCACCACTATGTTGGGCTAAAGTTATTAGAGACGATAAACTTCTTGGACCGAATATGGTTTGAGAAACCAGTGAGAAGATTAACATAGTCCGAGATAAGATGAAAGCTGCCCAGAGTAGGCAGAAGAGTTATATGGACAAACATCAGAAGGATTTAGAGTTTAGTGTGGGAGATCATGTATTTCTCAAGGTATCTCCAGTACGAGGTGTGGTCTGATTGAAAGAAGAAAGGGAAGCTGTCGCCTCGATACATTAGACCTTTCGAGATTCTTGATCATGTGGGCAAGGTTGCTTATCGACTCACACTGCCATCGAGAATATCCGAAGTACACAATGTCTTTCACATACGTATGTTAAGGAAGTACGTTCATGGTTCAGCACCAGTGATTGACTTCAAGGATATCGAAGTGAATGACAACGTGTCTTATCTAGACAGGCTGGTGCGTGTCTTGGGGAGAGAGATCAAAAACTAAAAAACAAGGAGATTCCTTTAGTAAAAGTGCAGTGGAGCCCATCATGACGAGAGAAAAGCTTCCTGGGAGATGGAATCAGATATACGAGAGAAGTATTCAAAGTTATTTTAGGATTAGCTTACTCAGATTTCGAGATGAAATCTTTTGATAGATGGTGGAGAGATGTAACACCTAAATTTTCCTATCTATATTTCTCGAATTTTTGTATTTCTCTTTGTAATACTCTCTGTTACATATATATATATATATGAGATCCGTTTTCCTAATTCATTTATGTTCTTTATGATATTTGTATGATTTTATGTTTGTTTGGAGACTTGGGGAAAGCTTCTTTTGAAAAGCAACCTCGAGTGCTCAAGACCCCTAAGCGCTCGAGTACATAAGCACTCGAGCTCTTTAAAGGGTAAAATATCAATTTTGCC
Source organism: Hydrangea macrophylla (assembly GCA_033977485.1). Classification (NCBI taxonomy): domain Eukaryota; kingdom Viridiplantae; phylum Streptophyta; class Magnoliopsida; order Cornales; family Hydrangeaceae; genus Hydrangea; species Hydrangea macrophylla. The sequence continues at coordinate 50,386,179 of CM066992.1, read as the reverse complement.
CTTGGGACTCAAAAGTCTATAAATATCAGTCATTCCCTGTATTTTCTACGTTTACAAACCAGAGAGACTGTTCTTGAGAGAGAGAGAGAGAGAGAGACCCTCTATTCTATACACACTCTTATACAAACACTTCTAAACATAGTTGCATGCTTGGATTCAACACACACCTTCATTTCAACATGCATTCACATATTTTGTTGCTAGGAGTTCAAGAAAACCAAGAGATGAAGTCCAGAAGTTGACCTCTTTCATGATCAAGTTGGAGAATTAAGCTCTATAGCTCATTATACAAGCTTTCTCAACATCATTCTGGTATTCTCTTCATCTGTTCACAATCCAATCATTTGTGAGTATAATTTTTTACTTAAAAACCTATAGGATCAGTTTGTACATGAATTTATATACATGCATGTGGTCTACATATGGTTATAGTTCTTAAATGAAAAGGAAACTAAGAATTAAGCTCTTTTCTCATGAATTAGTAGCTTTTGTCATCATCCAAACATGTCCTAAGTTGGTATGAGTATGGATTTTTGTCTAGAATCCTTAATACGTAGTTTTTACAAGTTTTCATGGCTTGCTTGTATCCTTAGAAATAATTTACGAACTTACATGTGTAGCTAAAATAGGAATATGTTTATTGCTAAACCCAAGCTCTTGCTCTTGGTTGGAGTGCTCGAGCTCCGAGCGCTCGAGCTTGTCAGTTTGTCATGTTTCTTGTTTTGTTATATTTGAACAAGAGATTATTGTTATTTATATATGATGACTTCATCTTTAGACTCTGCATGTTCACTTGGACACATACGCACTCAAAGTATGTGCTGAGCTGTTAACTACATGTATGTTGACTTGAGTATTAGTCTTGAACTATGATACGACGACGACGACTTTGACTTTTATGATGCGAAAACTCTGATAATGGGAATAATGTACGCGTAATAAGATTGAAACTTATTAATAACTCTATGACTGGTTTACTATGCTACACATAGTAAACTCTTATTCTTGGATCAGTTTTCTTGATGTGGGTCTGAGTGTTTGATTGTGCGTCTTCGGTAAATTTGTCAAGTCATGAGAATCCTATTGAGTGTTGATGTTGGTGTCATGTGTTGACAATAAGGTTGTTAGACGTATGTGGTTGTGCTATACATTAGCAATAAAGGGTGATGTGATTATTGGTGTTATGTGGCTGTAAAGTGAGTTAGTGTTGGCTGTAAAGTGAGTTATTGGCTATAAAGTGAGTTAATGGCTTTAAAGTGAGTTATTGGTTGTAAATTGAGTTAATGGCTATAAAGTGAGTTATCGGCTATAAAGTGGGTTAACAGCTGTAAAGTGGGTTATCAACTGCAAGGTGAGTTACAATACATCTTAAGTCACATAGGGTGAGAAGGAAAAGTTATTGTGTTGAGGTGTAAGTTGAGTTAGTTGCCGAGTTTTGGTTGGTCCATCACCCTTGGGTTATAGTGAGGGTATGGAGTCTATACCGTAACAAATGTCTGAATCGGTTGATGTTTAACAATCATTGTAAGTCGACTAATGAACAATGAATCTAAGTATTTTGTGGTTGTTGCTAACGGTACTTTGCGAGAACTTATGCTCACTCGGCTTGTATTCAAGCTGGTGGCATTTTATGCTGTTGGACCTTCCACGTCCAGCGATCACAAGTTTAGCAGGAGATGCTCAGCCCAAGGGTAACTGCAGTAAGGGCGAGTACACAGATTGGAGGTTACTATGAGGCAAAGTTCGTTGGAGAGGATCACTACGGAGACTGTTATGGCTTTGTCAATTGAAGACGAGGATTTTAGTCTCCTGCTTATCTTCTTTTTGTGTAATATTTTCAGATGCTATTGGATATTAGTGATGCTTATTGTCACATGACTATTTCTTTTCATTCGGTTTCTTTGATTTGCCAGGGTCTGTGATATAATGTTGAATGTATGACTCAGTGCTGTTTAATATTAGTATGCTGTGTTTGAGGTAGACACATTCTCAATATTATTATGCTTCTTGTTAATATCGTCTGTCAAGGATAATCAGGAGCATCTCAAACTAGTCGGGTGTCCAAAGGTCCAAAGGAATGAAATTTGTTTTTCCCTACTTTGCTACTCCAGGGTGTGATAGTTAATAAGAAAAGGGGACTACTAGTCCAACATTTACAAGAAGTCTAAAATAGAACATCTAAGTGCACCTAGTGGAGGCAACCGGCCATTGATGCCAAACTCCGGGCCTATGAGTCGGGCGAACTACAGCTTGGTAGGTGCTATCGTCATAAAAAATGGAGGGCGGGGCATCTTCCATGATATCGAGTTCAACGAGTAGCTCTGGTGGTGGCTCAGGTAGCTCAATGATGTGAATCTTAGGCTCCATCTCATCATCCTCACCTATCTCATCCTCGACCCCTATGAGCAGTAGGGGACCACTCCATCCATCTCATCATCCTCATCCTCATCATCGTCATCATCATCATCATCATCGGTGCAACATGTGATGACTTGACAAAAAGAAATACAAATAAAAGAATCAATGAATGGATAGTTAACTGCTATACATTTTTATTAAAAATAAAATTCCAAAAAGTACAATCGTATACTTTTGGGTTTATGATAGATCTAACTTTAAGGCCCCAAAAAAAGTAACAAGTGTCATATACTGTAATTATTGGTACCATTTGGTAATAACTTTTTCTAATGTACCATTTAATAGCTATAAAATACCATTAGGTACAAACTTTTCTAGGGTCATTTAATGGCAACTTTTTTAGAGTACCATTTAATTATAATAAAATGTCATTTGCTAGCGGTAGTATTAATAGGATAACCATCAATTTAGATGATTATTCGGTGTATGTATAATTATGTATATAACTCTAGATAAAAGACAAAAGAAATACAAAAGTAAAATTTTAACAACATTGGCAAAGAGTCAAAGACCACCCCACATGAATAGATCTAAATCTTGATCAATATATACATGTGTGTGTATAGATAACTTTAAGCTAGTGCACGTGTGAGGGTGAAGACAAGTGAGAGAGAGAGAGAGAGAGAGAGAGAGAGAGAGAGAGAGAGAGAGAGAGAGGAATTTAATTGGAGGCCAAGTTAGGAAAAAATAAAATAAAAGAAAAAGAAACTAGTAGGATAAACACAAGAGAACTTGGTGGCTAAGGTCATTGTGATTGTTCAGTAGTGATTTTGAGGACGGTATGGCTATTTACTTCAGTTTTGCCTGTTATGTTCTTTTTCGAGAATGGGAAATTTATAACCATGCATGTTGTTTCTAATTGTTGGTTGCCTAAATTTATTGTGTGATTATACTTTTCACTATGAATTAATTGGAAGAAAAAAATTGTGTTCTTGATGCATTGGACACCTTTATATGAAGTCTTAAATATTTCTTTCTAGAAACTGATATAGCTGCTATCATGTAACCATAGATGAAGTTACAACAAGTTGGCATTGCAAACGATTCTTTCTATAAGTTACCCAAATGGAAACAAATAAGTAGAAAATGGCCCTTCAATTATTTAGACTTTTCTCAAGGCCACTGGTATTTCTTTCAGCTTCCTACAATTTAGGCTGCAGATAAAAGGAACCATGTTTCGAAATTCTTACAGTTGTTGTCTTGTGATTTTTTTGCCTTATGTATTTCCTCCTTCTCACTGCCATTGCTATTTTCTTTTGCAATGGGAGACTCATTTTAGCTGCTTTTCCATTTCTGATATGAAGGTTAACTTCTTTTTCCCCCTTTGAATGGTGATTTAACATTAAAATTCACTTGGGTCAAAAAATGGGTCACTGTTAAATTTTTAGTAACTTTCAAAATCTGATTTTTTTTGTTCCTTAAGCAAATAGGGCATATTATCATTGGAATATACATAGATTCATACAACTCACACATATAGTGGTTTTGTTATTGAAATTCAAGCAACTCTACTTGGCTACAGACTTAGCTGAGGGGAAAAAAGGTGTATTGGAGAATTTTACAATATTTTCTACTTCGTTTCTAAGTATGTGAAGAGCATGTAGACAATCATACAACTGATTGAGTTGATTTTTCTCATGTTAGTTGTGGAAAACTTGGTTTGCTCTGATCACAGAAGAGTACATACAGTGTAAGTGTTTAAATATTAATACATTATGAATATTTAGATATTCATTCTATCGTGTTATATTCCATTTATGAATTATTTTAGCCATATGTTTTGTACTATTTGTAAACACTATGTTAATCATATGAGTTGCTTTAGATAAAGATGACTTTCCCCCTAATTCGTAGATAATGTACAAGTGGTGATGACGGAAGAAAATTTGGCGGAATCGGTTCTTTATTTTTATGGTTGTTTCCTTGAAAACAAGAAGAACAAGATTAGTCTAATTTGTTATCAGTTTGCATTTGATTCTGTCATTGTGAATTCTGTCGTTGGCTGAATCATAAAAAGGTTGAGTTGGGAATTTATCAGAGATGAAAGTGTGATTCGTATTCAAGGTTTAAGAATTTTTTACATATCCTACAAAGCTTTAGTCAAGGACAAGGCACCACCCCCTACCCTTTAATTTTATCTTAGGTAACTACGGTGTCCAACTACCATAGACCATGTTTTTGCCATCATGAGGGCAGTGATAGAGTTTCCTTTTCTTGTGGTGTTTGACATGATGATCAAGTAGTCAATGTGATATCTTGTGTAGAACACAATGGCATGTAAATTTTAGAGTATAAATTTTGATTTTACTATTAAACTTAAGTTTTTCTTTTTAAACGTGAAAATAAGGTTACCTACTTGGTCGGTTGACATACTCTGGTGTTTGTTTTGGTTATAGAGTCATTTCACTGTCCATTAGAATGGACATAAATTTATTTTGTGTATGTGTCTCTATTAATGGACTAAGTTTGTAGATTATATGTCACACCCCAAAAACCAAAGGGCGAGGAAAGAGAAAAGGTACAGAGAAAAGAATTAAAACCTAGTCACAAATGCGGAAGCGACTTTGGAATCCCACGGGGATTCCTACAAGGATGACTTACTAACACATAAGCCAAAATGAACTTACATGTCAACGAGTCAGACAAAGATGAAGACTTTTGAAAACTAAGTTTAGAAGACTAATCGAGCAAGTTCAAGATCAAGAAATACCTCAAAAAGTTTTATGGAAATGAGTATGTTGAAAACAAGATATTAAATTATATGAAGGGGCACTCATTTTTAAAAGCTAAAGAATATAAATATATCATAGGGAACTTATGTCCTTAATAATTAAATCAAAACAAAAGTTTGAAAATATATAGGTTTCGTATTACAAAAACACTAATCATCCACTAAGAAAACCCATGAAAGAGTATCCTTTTTTACTAGGTATATATCCATAATATCATATAGGAAGCTTAAGTTTTTAATAAGACCGAACATGGAATTCGGAAAATATGAGCCATAGGACAAAAGCACTATTTATGTTCAATTTTTACTATTCACTGCTCACCAAAATTGAAATGTGAGCAGTTTTTACTATTCATGAGTTGAAATTTTTCCCTTGTTTTAGCTAAGTATGAAAAGTTCACATGAACACTATACATCCTTCAAATGGAGTTTCTAATAAGAAAAATATCGACGGAAAGTCGACGGAAAGAAGTTTAATAAGCATGAATTAAAAACAACAAAATCTGGCAAGGAATTAATTTTTTTTTAAAAAAACAAGTCCGCAAAGACGAAACCAAGCATATCCGAATCTGGCAAGGATTCAAATGTATATCAACACACATGCATAAAACTTTAAAAGAGATGTGAATATCTTGGCAACATACATACATAAGGCAACTAATCCAACAAGCATGAAAGGCATGGACTAACACTTGTTCGTCAAATCACAATAAGGCTTCCCAATAACAAAATCAACGAAGTTAAGTGCAAGAAGTTTGTAACGACATAATACAATTTTCTAAGCATTAGGCTATTACAAACTTCTACTACAACAAAAAAAATATTGGAAGATATACATCTACATAATTAAGGCCTAGCCTTCAAAATTTATAATGATGCCTATGCGTCGGATCACAAGTTCCCCTTTCCCTTATTGAGATCACCTAAAAAAATTGGCTTTATAGATTCATTAAGCACAACGGCTTTGTAGGAAACATTGCGACGAATCAATATGATGAGATGTGGTGCGATGGATTGCCACCAAGGCTAAAATGAAATGACAAGAGCTTTACGGCTATGCATGATATGTGCACTCCTCTCATTACCGGACTATGAGCCACCCATACATAGAGTGTAGCATACCAACTTTTGGAGCTAACGGAAATTCAGTTGGAGTTTGAATGTTTCTAAGGGTCATTCTCCCTGTCTCACATCACAACCCACATTCGTATTTTCTTAAATCAAATTACCTCACATGGGGCTTTTTTCTTTTTCAAACAAAACATTTATATAATGATAAATGGAATGCTTGCAGATTAGGCCTCAATGCATATGGGATTAACAATGACATTAAGGGTGATCCACCATAATACATTAAGCAATACTTCTTGTCCATTAGACATGATATCAAGGGCCTCAAAGAATGTAATTAAATTGCATAATTTGACATTTCTAACAAGGATTTCCAAACTAACGTTCTAGCATGCTTTTACACATAAAGGGAGCATCCTAGGTAAATAATCCTAAGGCATAAATCACATAATAAAATTCTACACCATCAAGGCATATAAATCACATTTAGGTAAATAACCCTAAAATTTACAACTTTGGGGAAAATCCTAATGCATATGTCTAAATCATTCTCCTAATAATCCAATGAGCACAAATCACCTTAAAATGAAAATCATATTGAAAGGAAGCAATGACATCTACCTCGATGGATATTTCTTCCCAAATAAATGGAAAAGCACAAAATTTCCAAGAAAACCAATGAGCTCCAAAATTAACCCCAATAAGATGTAGAAAATAGCCCAAGGAAGCCCAAGAACACCATCAAAGCAAATACCCCTCAAGATTTCTCCATGGATGAAAGCTAGGTTTTCTAACTCTATGAAATTCGAATAGACTATGTAAATGGCCGAAAAATGGATTTTTGAAGGTATCTCTAGGTAGCTCTTGAAAATCTAAGAATAGTTTGTGTATAGCAAAACTCACAAAAATCACTCCTTAATAGCCTATTTGAAGCTTGAAGGAAGTTGTAAAAATGGTGGAATGCTTGAACATCTTTCTAGAGAGAAGTAAGAGGAGAAGAAGAAGAGAGAGAAAAAGGAGAAAAGTGAAGGGAGGAGAGAGAGATGTTTGGCCACTTTAGGGGAGGTGGGGCCCACCTCTTTTTTGCATTTTCAAAATTTTTTGATGATTAAAAAGGTGATGTGACATAAAGCATGTATGTGTGTGTGGTATTTCCTATTGTTTTTCACCCACATTTAAATGCATGTACTATAAACGTACTAAGTTAACAATTAAAAAAAAAGTACACTAATACCTGTTAAAAATTAAATGTAAATACTACACATAAATAAATTTGGCTCGCACATAAGCAGTTAAAAGACAAAAAAAAAAAAAAAATTTAAAACTACCCTTACTAAAATTTAGAGTTATGACAATCTACCCCTCTTAAAATAATTCCCTCTCAGAATTCGAAGTAATTAAGCGAAAAAGGGAGCAACGGCTTGCTCAAACCTTGTCTAACTAACATTATCAAATAAAAGGAACTTACTCTACTCGGGAAAAAGGTAAGAGTAACTCTTTCTAGCTTCATTCTCGTCTTCCCACGTCAACTCGGCAATGTTATTATGTTTTATCTGAATCCTTACCAACAAAATAACCCTACCTCGTAACACCCGGTCTTTCTTCTCAATGATACGGATGGGTTACTCTTCATACGACGCGTCTTCCCCAAGAGGCAACTCAGTCCAATCTATGACATGCGATGGATCGGGGTAATGCTGATGGAGTGGATCGGAGTTACACCTACGAAGCATCGAAACATGAAATACACTATGAACACTTGAGAGGAGAGGCGGAAGAGCTAAGCGATATGCGACTTCACCAACCCTTTCAAGAATCTCAAACGGTCCCATAAATTACTGTGCTAATTTCCCACTTAATCCAAAATGCTGTAACCCACGACGCGGCGAAATTATTTTGTCAAGACTGCATTCTTAAATGGCAATCTTGAGGAGGACATCTATATGCAACAACCAGAAGGGTTCATAGCTGGTCAGAAAGGTAACTTGGTATGCAAGCTGCAAAAGTCCATTTATGGGCTTAAGCAGGCATCCAGGAGTTGGAACATCCGATTTGACCAAGCGGTCAAGTCGTTTGGTTTCATACAGAATCTGGATGAACCTTGTGTATACAAGAAGTGTGAAGGGAAAGTGATAGCCTTTCTTGTGCTTTACGTTGACGATATTCTAGTCATTGGGAATGATGTAGCGGCATTGTCAACGGTCAAGGTTTGGCTAGCTAGTACTTTTGATATGAAGGATCTAGGAGAGGCGAGCTATATTCTTGGGATAAAGCTCTTTCGGGATCGCAAGCGAAAGATAATGGGATTGTCTCAAGCTGGTTATATCGATAAGGTGCTAACTAGGTTTTCAATGGATAATTCGAAGAAAGGTTTGTTACCTTTCAGGCATGGTTTAGCGTTCTCCAAGGACCAGTGTCCCAAGACACAGGAGAAAAGGAATCGCATGGCAGGAATTCCATATGCTTCGGCAGTTGGAAGTCTCATGTATGCGATGTTATGCACTAGACCAGATATCTGTTTTGCCGTTGGCATGGTTAGCAGATATCAATCGAATCCAGGTCCAGAGCACTGGACAACCGTTAAGCACATTCTTAAGTACTTGAGAAGGACTAAAGATTACATGCTTATGTACGGTGGTATTGAGTTAATTCCAGTAGGATATACTGACTCAGACTTTATGTCAGATAAAGATTCGAGGAAGTCAACATCCGGACATCTCTTTACCTTGGGAGGTGGTGCTGTTAGTTGGAGGAGCATTAAGCAGAAATGCATTGCAGACTCAACTACAGAAGCTGAGTATGTGGCTGCTTGTGAAGCCGCAAAGGAAGCTGTTTGGCTCAAGAAGTTCCTTATGGAGCTCGAGGTGGTACCAGCGTCATTGTCACCTATTACGCTTTATTGTGATAATTGTGGGGCAGTGGCTCAGTCCAAGGAGCCAAGGAACCACGGAAAGGGGAAGCACGTAGAGCGGAAATATCATCTTATCCGAGACATTGTTCAACGTGGAGATGTGACTATCACCAAGATTGTCACGCCCCGGAGCAGCATAAATAGAGAAAAATAAATTTCCTTTATGGGTCCATAGGGAATGACGGGTGAATAACCGCATTGTCATCTACTCAAACCAATAAACACCACGATAGAGAGGATGCTATTCATAGAACATATCTTATTAGCATAATCAGAGGCTACAGCGGAAACTATAAAAGGTTTGGAAGCAACAGATGCCCAAGTACCAATTATAAAAGTCTACTAAAACTATTACAACAGCTGGCTTATAGTCTCAGGCCTATAACAATAATAACAACAGATATACAAACTAACTATTACAAGCAGCACGTCTTCTTCTCCAGCCTTCAGCTCCAAGACCGGCAGAACATCAGTCTCTCGTCCTCAAGTCCTGCGAAGCTCTAGACATTGGAATGTCCAGGGCACAAACGCCATCAGCTTTGGATACAAAGCTGAGTGAGTACATTAAACAACATTCCTCGCCGTTATTGTTCAGCATCTTAAAATGCGGTTAATCTCTTAACAATGGCGTCACTCACGGACATAGCAAAGGTCTCATTAAACTATACATTAATCAAAGGTAACAGGAATAACAGGAAGCATAGTAATGACAAAGACAAGGATCATGGTATAATATCTTATCACATATTCATCAAATCCATGCATGTAACCCATGCATCCATCCCATGCATATACCTTTACGTCGGGACGCTGAATCCACGACTGAACCATCTTCTTACTAGCCATTCTCATATTCATATTCATATCCATATCCATATCCATCTCTGTATCCGTACGTTGATACCATAATCCAAATCCGTATCCATACATAGATACCATAATACCAATCGGAATCACCCGACTAGGCAGTAGGTCCTACAATCCCTTGATAGGGTTACCGGTCGTCTACACGGTACCACCTATCTGTAAACGATGGAAGCGGCACAACGGACGTCTTCTACGCTGTGTATATTCTCACTGGTCGACTACACGGTGAAAATACATTAGGGCACTAGCCGGACGTAGTCGTCAACGGTACACTGGACGTCTTCAACAGTGCATACGCATTACTGGACGTCTTCAACAGCAAGAGGCGTACTAGGAACTCTAACCATCCCACGTCCACCCGACTCGTCAGCCGTTGATCCCATAGATCCAAAGTACACATATCTCATATTCCACATAAGTCACATGTCCCATTTCTCATCAGCTTCTCTTGCCTCTTCACATCACTATCCCATGCATGCTGACACATGTTGTGAAATGCTCATATACTAAGTACTGGAAATACCACATGCTCTGTATTAATCATATCTACTGATTATTGATTATTAACATGCAGTTGTATTCCGTTCTACCATTCAGTTTGACAATAACATATGACAGTTAAACAATTCATCTCATATCGACAGTTGACAATAAACAGTTCATCTTGTAACATTAACATAAACATCATATAAGGCTAACGTAGTATCATGTTTGACTAAGCACATACCCAACATCACGTAGGTACAACCATTAGCAGCTTGGGTACATTACAATCAGCTCATAACATATAACAATAGATAAACAACATTCTGCTCTTCCCAATCGATTGGAAATAATGTCAATCGATTGGACTTTATGTCAATCGGGAAATAATGTCAATCGATTGGACTTTATGTCAATCGATTGGAAATAATGTCAATCGATTGGACTTAATGTCAATCGATTGATATATCAATCGATTGAACTTAATGTCAATCGATTGGACTCTGTCTTCTTCTTCAAAACTGCTGGGTTTTATTATAAAACGTTGGGGTTCTCTTTCCTCCTCATGCACGTTATTATACACACATAAACATCACAAAAACAATCCTCTTGAGTGAGTTAATGAAACTCACCTCTCCCGGCGGTCCGTTGACGGCGTCCCGAGCTCCGCGGCGGCGGCTATGGTGGTTGATCTCTCTCTCCTCTCCTTCTCGGTCTCTCTGTCTGTCTCTTCTTTCTCTCTCTGGTCTCCTCCTCCTCCTCTTCCTCTTCTTCTCCTCTTCTTCTTCTCTAACCCGAGAGTGTGTGTGTGTGTAATATATATGTATATATATGTGTGTATATATATATGAGAGTATATATCTCTCTCTCTCCCAAACACACACACAAGCAAACATATATATGTATAAGGGGAGGGGTATATATAGGGGAGGGAAACAATCACAACCACACAAAACCAACGAGGTGGCCAACTCCAGCTACTTCCAATCGATTGATACCAGGTGTCAATCGATTGGGGTTAGGTAGGCAGGATACCAATCGATTGGTAAAACATCCAATCGATTGACATATCAATCGATTGAGATAAGGTCAATCGATTGAACACACAACCTCACCAAAGGCTAAGAAAGGTACTAGGGATCTATACCTAAAAATACGGGGTATTACATCATCCACCACTTATCAAAAGATTTCGTCCTCGAAATCTGAAGCAGTAGCCCCTATAACCAAAAAGAAATCCATCTCGCAAGACAGACTCTAAATGCTCACGTTCTCGTTTTACATAAACGAGTACATCAGCGGCCAACGGGTGCAAGTTCTAGACACGCGATACGAAAATATCAATGATCTACGAGTACTAGGGTGACAACTACCAAATCCTCGGGTTTAGATATATAAAATTCGTAAGTCGAACTTCAGGAAAAAGGTTCTAAGTAGCACAGTCTAATCATCTTACAATATCTGAAACGGCTAGTCTCCAAACACACAAGGTTCCTTCCTCGTGCCAAACTCCACGGTGTAATGGTTCTATTGATCAAGTGTTCTAATCTCATCTAAGTCATAGTGAAGCATTGCTGTCTGCTCCTGTCTCCGAAGATGCTTCCTATTGTGCTGTCGATGTCTGCACTGCTGCATCAGTTGATTGTCTTCTATCTCTGAACTCCTTGTTAACTCCCGTATTATTGTCGTCGTCCCTCAGGATATTGACTTGAAAGCATTTGTGACTCTAATATCATAACTGGTGATTTAAACTTCCTCATGTACCTCCATATTCTCCTGTACTATTGATATGATCATCTCTTGAGGTCGTACCATCCATTAAATACTCGTTCTGCTTCCATGTATTACCTAAATAGGTTAGGCAGAGCTACATACTGATTTTCATGAGTCGTTCTATTATAAAATCTCGACTGGGTGAAAGCAACATGCAATCGGTGTTGAAAAGAATCCTTCTATGATACTCTTTGTAATTCTGGTGTTGCCTCTACGTTACTCGTATCTCTTCCCGTATACTCGCAATCTTCTAATTTGTCCTCTCTTGTCAAAGCTACACCTAAAGCAAATTTAGATTCCTCATCTCTAGTCTCTGTCCAACATACCAATGGTTGGCATAGTCTTTCGATAGGGAGGCAATTGACGTCGTATAAGGATGCATTTGAAGTCTTATAGGGATGTAAAAGAAGTCATATGGGATGCAATTGATGTTATATCTATACTTGGATAACTACTGTTGATCAGTGTCAAATGAATTGTTCCGGTAACTACAATTTACGGTGTAGGCTAATCTTCTTACAATCAAATCAAACAAATACCAAACTTCCCGCAATATCGGGATCATATATAATACATGATGTAGGTGTTGAGTGTTGTACCTCCTGTCTATCGTCCTTGTCTAAGTTGAGACCAATTATTTGTATGGTGAGTCTGCCCTCGTAGTACTTGTTGCGCTGGAGCATTGTGTTGCATCTCTAATTCTGGACAAAACTTACGGACATGACCAACTTTACCGCAGTTAAAGCATCGTATTCCACGTCCACTAGATTTCCTTGATACTCTTCATTCTTGGGAATGGTGTCCTGGTACTCCACAATTGTAGCAGATATCTCGTTCTCTATGTTGTGTTGGAGTCGCCACTGGTTTTGATTCTTTCTTATTGTTCCCCAACCTCTTACGCTTCTGGCGGTTGCCCATGTAACTTCTCTCTGTATTTCCTTGTTGAACTTGGTTAGCAGCCAACACAATCTGACTATCTCTTCCTCTCTGATCCGTTAGGAGAAACTGATCGTACTCTGGAAATATTTTATCAAAGTATGGTCCTTCACTAATCTGAGTATCGTCTTCTAGCTTCGTTGCCATTTCTACCAGAGCTTCGAAAGATTGATCAAAATGTCCTATAGTCATATGACGGATATGTGGAACTAGTCCCTGATGATATCTTTTGATCTTCCTTCTTGGGGTATCGATCATATGCGGCGCAAATCGTGGTAGCCTCTCGAATTGAGTTGTATATTCTGGCACTGTAAAACTACCTTGGACTAATCGTATGAACTCCATCTCCATTTTGTTCTTCTCGGATTCTGGAAAGTATTTCTCTAGAAATCGAGTCTTGAATGATTCCCAAGTCATCCTTCCTACAGCTTCTTCACCTATCGTAGCTTTCACTGCGTCCCACCAATCTGCTGCTGAGAATGTCAGTTGAAATATAGCCAAATGTCTTTTCTCAATGTCAGTACATTCGAGTGTCTCAAATATCAGTTCTATCTGGCGAATCCATTGCTCAGCTTGCCATGCTCCCGTTAATCCGGTAAAGGTCTCTGGTTGAAGAGCACGAAATTCCTTTAGCAGCTTGACTCTTGTCCGACGTACTGGTGCTTCATTGCCGATGACGTGATCCGCACGATTGATAACTTGTTCCATGCGACGGATGAAAACTTCAATGATTCCTGTTGGATCTATCTCAGGAGGTACTACACTAGGTACTCCATTCAGCTGGCCCGGGTTTCCTTGAGTCATCCTAACCATAACGAGTACTGGTAGTGTTCGGTGTCGCTACCTAAAATGAAAATCTATTCGGTCAGACACATTCTATCTTACAGCTCAAGTAAGAACAAAACATGTGGTAACCAATATATAGTACCACTATATAATATGATCACATTAAGCAATACGGATATAAGAATATAACCATAGAGGTCAGTCTATCTACCAAGCGTACTCCAATATATCTATGCTCAAGACACGGATTACGAAACTATAGGTTCTACACGTAACATCAAATCTAAGCATTCTATTTCCATTCTCAGGTTCCAGGCTATGAGTATTGTTCAACTAAAATATGAGAACACTCAACTAACATGTGGCTCAAGGTAACAGGATAATCTTATCCTAAACCTCTTTCTATTTCTAGACCATACCGACTGTTCCGAGATTGCTTCGGGATTTGTCAGCGTCTAACATTCAACAGCTCTATATATATAGGATCTCCACAACCACAACTAACTCTCAACGCATTGTTCTCCGTGAACTCAGCTATCAACAGTTCTAACGATTCTTATCGGCTCTAACAGTTACTACCTGCTAACGAAACATTCTCAGATGGATTCTTCAAACTTCTCGTCTACATGACAAGATTCCAGTTCTATCTCATCTCAACTAATCCTCATGCTATCGATATTAACTTAGGACTCAGGTTCTAATCACAAAAGACAAGCGGTTAACAACTGAAACCTAGGCTCTGATACCAAAAATCCTGTCACGCCCCGGAGCAGCATAAATAGAGAAAAATAAATTTCCTTTATGGGTCCATAGGGAATGACGGGTGAATAACCGCATTGTCATCTACTCAAACCAATAAACACCACGATAGAGAGGATGCTATTCATAGAACATATCTTATTAGCATAATCAGAGGCTACAGCGGAAACTATAAAAGGTTTGGAAGCAACAGATGCCCAAGTACCAATTATAAAAGTCTACTAAAACTATTACAACAGCTGGCTTATAGTCTCAGGCCTATAACAATAATAACAACAGATATACAAACTAACTATTACAAGCAGCACGTCTTCTTCTCCAGCCTTCAGCTCCAAGACCGGCAGAACATCAGTCTCTCGTCCTCAAGTCCTGCGAAGCTCTAGACATTGGAATGTCCAGGGCACAAACGCCATCAGCTTTGGATACAAAGCTGAGTGAGTACATTAAACAACATTCCTCGCCGTTATTGTTCAGCATCTTAAAATGCGGTTAATCTCTTAACAATGGCGTCACTCACGGACATAGCAAAGGTCTCATTAAACTGTACATTAATCAAAGGTAACAGGAATAACAGGAAGCATAGTAATGACAAAGACAAGGATCATGGTATAATATCTTATCACATATTCATCAAATCCATGCATGTAACCCATGCATCCATCCCATGCATATACCTTTACGTCGGGACGCTGAATCCACGACTGAACCATCTTCTTACTAGCCATTCTCATATTCATATTCATATTCATATCCATATCCATCTCTGTATCCGTACGTTGATACCATAATCCAAATCCGTATCCATACATAGATACCATAATACCAATCGGAATCACCCGACTAGGCAGTAGGTCCTACAATCCCTTGATAGGGTTACCGGTCGTCTACACGGTACCACCTATCTGTAAACGATGGAAGCGGCACAACGGACGTCTTCTACGCTGTGTATATTCTCACTGGTCGACTACACGGTGAAAATACATTAGGGCACTAGCCGGACGTAGTCGTCAACGGTACACTGGACGTCTTCAACAGTGCATACGCATTACTGGACGTCTTCAACAGCAAGAGGCGTACTAGGAACTCTAACCATCCCACGTCCACCCGACTCGTCAGCCGTTGATCCCATAGATCCAAAGTACACATATCTCATATTCCACATAAGTCACATGTCCCATTTCTCATCAGCTTCTCTTGCCTCTTCACATCACTATCCCATGCATGCTGACACATGTTGTGAAATGCTCATATACTAAGTACTGGAAATACCACATGCTCTGTATTAATCATATCTACTGATTATTGATTATTAACATGCAGTTGTATTCCGTTCTACCATTCAGTTTGACAATAACATATGACAGTTAAACAATTCATCTCATATCGACAGTTGACAATAAACAGTTCATCTTGTAACATTAACATAAACATCATATAAGGCTAACGTAGTATCATGTTTGACTAAGCACATACCCAACATCACGTAGGTACAACCATTAGCAGCTTGGGTACATTACAATCAGCTCATAACATATAACAATAGATAAACAACATTCTGCTCTTCCCAATCGATTGGAAATAATGTCAATTGATTGGACTTTATGTCAATCGGGAAATAATGTCAATCGATTGGACTTTATGTCAATCGATTGGAAATAATGTCAATCGATTGGACTTAATGTCAATCGATTGATATATCAATCGATTGAACTTAATGTCAATCGATTGGACTCTGTCTTCTTCTTCAAAACTGCTGGGTTTTATTATAAAACGTTGGGGTTCTCTTTCCTCCTCATGCACGTTATTATACACACATAAACATCACAAAAACAATCCTCTTGAGTGAGTTAATGAAACTCACCTCTCCCGGCGGTCCGTTGACGGCGTCCCGAGCTCCGCGGCGGCGGCTATGGTGGTTGATCTCTCTCTCCTCTCCTTCTCGGTCTCTCTGTCTGTCTCTTCTTTCTCTCTCTGGTCTCCTCCTCCTCCTCTTCCTCTTCTTCTCCTCTTCTTCTTCTCTAACCCGAGAGTGTGTGTGTGTGTAATATATATGTATATATATGTGTGTATATATATATGAGAGTATATATCTCTCTCTCTCCCAAACACACACACAAGCAAACATATATATGTATAAGGGGAGGGGTATTTATAGGGGAGGGAAACAATCACAACCACACAAAACCAACGAGGTGGCCAACTCCAGCTACTTCCAATCGATTGATACCAGGTGTCAATCGATTGGGGTTAGGTCGGCAGGATACCAATCGATTGGTAAAACATCCAATCGATTGACATATCAATCGATTGAGATAAGGTCAATCGATTGAACACACAACCTCACCAAAGGCTAAGAAAGGTACTAGGGATCTATACCTAAAAATACGGGGTATTACAAAGATTGCCACCGTTGACAATCTTGCTGATCCGTTTACAAAGGCTTTACCACAGAAGGTCTTTGATCGCCATCTAGATAGTCTAGGTCTCAGATGTAATCCTGTATGGTTGTGAGTGCAAGTGGGAGTTTGTTGGGTTTGTGCCCTCAAACCATTACTTTATATAGGAGACATTGACATTTTAATATATGGATATCAGCTTTACATTTAGTTATGTATGTTTCTTTCATGAGATGATTGTTATCCTTAAGTATCATAGTAAGTAATGCGCGTATGTATGAGATACATACAAGTGAGATACGAATTGCTATTCTTTGTTACTTAGAACATGTCACAGTGGATGATGAGACTAGGATATCTCATCAGGTTTACACTGTAGCATGATTAACTACCATTGGATGGAGTGATCAATCTCAATCACTAGAGTGTAACTCTTAGTTAATATGCTAGTGCTTATAGTGCATTAACGGACCTGAGCTTTCCTATTGACACTCAAGGCTGTCAATCAGTCGATAGGAACTCATAACTTGTGTAAGGTACATGTTCTCAATCTTGAGACGATTATGAACACAGACTGTGGATATGACTGCTTTGACTTACCAATCAGTGAGGTCTATAGAAGATCAACACCTGGGTATCTTGGGTATGTCATATTCATAGGGTTGTGAACATATATTGTCAAGACAGAATCTACCCTCTGTTTCAGAGTAAGCATTCTCTTGAGAATGTCACCAAGTCGATTACTGAGTACTGCAGTCTTGTTGATAAGAGTTATCAACATGTTTGGTAATCATGAGAGGTGAATGGGACTCAAGGAATACAAGAAGTAATCGTGATTCAGGTTGACAGTAACAGTTATCCGACTACCTGAATATGATTACAAATGCTGAAGGTAGAGGGACATTAGTACAACACACAAGTCTAGTTATCGCTTCGGATATGTTCTTTTGCGTTGGAGTTCAGTTATCGTTTTATAGTGGAGTAAAAGTTAACTGACCAGTTAGTTAGTTTGCTGATCAAAGAGTTTGGTCACGGTAATTAACAAACTGGTCTGAGCCAACAATAAAGAGCCTAGGAGGTCCCACTCTTAGCTCCGCCAGGATACTTGGAAAGACACATGAGGAAGTTGTCAAGACAAGTTCGATCGATTGAAGTATGTTTGATCGATTGAAGTTTTGGCAGTCTCGATCGATCGAGAATGGTTCGATCGATCGAACGTTCGATCGATCGAAGATCTTCGATCGCTCGAAGTCTAGGTCGGTTCTGGGAATCTATAAATAGGGCAGCTGCGTTCTGGAAAAGAAGTTCATCGTTTTGAACGTCAAAAGCTGCAGAAACTGTTTTAGAGCACCAAACCTTCTCCTTCCTCTCCATTAGGGTTCCCACCAACCCTAGTCCTTCCTGCGAGCATCCATAGGTGTCATAAGAGTGAAGGCCATCTAGTGGAAGCTGCTGGAAGTTAAGGAAAATCAGAATTGGGTTCAAGACACTAAGGTATAACTCTTGTCCCCTCTTGTGCGCATCTATGGAATTAACGAGTAGTAAATCCTGGGCTGCCATTAAGTTTTTATAACTTGACTTTTCCGCTGCGTGTTTAAACTTTGAAATTAAATCGATTTTTCCATCAATATATTCATCATGCTCATACCATTAGAGAACATAGTAAGATATGCATAACTTAAATAGTAGTTCAATCACTATTATCATAAGACTCATCTTTCACTCTTCTTCACTTAATTCGGTAATTAATTTTTATTTCAAAAAATTAATTATTGTATAATGTCTAACTTATTTTTTCTATGACAAATTTCCCGTGCATTGCACGGGTTTTAGGGCTAGTATTAGTATAATATGGAAGCCTCAAGTGCCACATGGCACAAAGTAAGGCAATGTTACAAAAAATTTAAAATTTTGCTCATTAAATTACTGCAAATACCTCATTATTAACATAAATACCCAATACACCATTGATTACATATACACATATATGCACCTTGTTGGATAAATATGTGTTTTTTGACCATGTTTGAGGTCAAATAAATGTGGGACCCATTTAGAGTTTGAATGGGGTCCTTGTGGATTTGAGTTCTCCTCCATGAGGAGATGAACTTTGGATATTTACATGTCCAAAATTATTATTGAGTGAATGAGAAATTAATCCATTGAATACATATTATTATGTACATGCATGGAAAATGTACATACATGAATGCATTTATTATAATGTACATGCATGGAAAATGTACATATATGAATGCATTTATTCTCATTCATGGATAATGCACATTCATAGATGAATCATGTATATACATGGGTGAATCTATAGATTCATAATGTACATACATGGATGAATCCACAAATACATTATGTACATCCAATGAATCCTCTCTCCCCTTAGTCCTATACATTCTGAACTTTCTCCTCAGAAATTCATAGTCGGAAAAAACAAGAGTTATTTCCTTCCTTCCAATATTCATTCCTGAGAGAGTTACAAACATAGTTGGTTCGCCGGAGCAGTCGAACACCGTGCTTGTCTACTGCTGGTTATTACCGTTGTATCCTGGGAGACAGACGCCGGAGATATCCTCAAGCACTTCTGGTGAGGCGGCGAATCTGTTTTAAGGAAACTGTGAAATATCACAGGCCTCGGTTTGATCTTATTTGTTGTAGTTTTTCTAGTTATTGCTTTCTGTTTACATATTGTAATTATGTTTCTGTTCAAGTTCTATTTTTCCAGTTTGTAATCTAGAATCTGTTTTTGTTTTCCAATTGTATCAATGTAATTTTCCAACAATCTTAAAACAGATTCTATATATTTTACAAAACAAAAACAAATTCGGTTTTGGGAAAACAGAAACTATTTTGAAAAACAGTTTTACAAAAATTTCTACAGTAATTCTCGTTTTCTGCCCAAACGGTGCAGAATCAGAGAAAATTGCATTAGACAAAAAGTGTGCAGAATCGTGTTTTTCTTGAGATAGCGCGAGCAGAATCTTAAAATTCCTTCGTTTTCCTAATAAGTTTTTGAAAACAAAATTCTGCTACTGTTAAAAATTAATAGGAGAAAAAAAAATAAAATAAAAAATTAGATTTAATTTATTCTCTCCTTTGATAATATTTTCAGAAATGGAAAATCAGAATGTGAACACTACTGCAAACCCACCTGTTGCAACCGACGGTGCTACAGGCTCCAACACCGTGGTGATTGGCTCCATACCTGTGAAGGTTCCCTCAATCGAAACGGTTCCTGTGAACCACGGGGAGAAACCCGAGAAGTTTAATGGTGTGGATTTCAAAAGGTGGCAGCAAAAGATGATATTCTACCTTACCACCTTGAACCTTGCGAGGTTCTTGAAGGAAGAGGCTCTTGTGCCTAATGAAAATGAACAAGACCGAGAGGTTGTGCTAGCTATTAATGCTTGGAAGCACTCAAACTTTCTGTGCTGAAACTATGTGTTGAATGGCTTACACGATGCACTCTATAATATGTATAGTGTTAAGACCACTGCTAAGGAATTGTGGGAGTCCTTAGACAGAAAGTACAAAACCGAGGATGCCGGGTCAAAGAAATTTGTAGTAGGGAGATTCCTCGACTATAAGATGGTGGATTCAAAGACTGTGATCAGTCAAGTTCAAGAGCTGCAAGTAATCTTGCATGAAATCCATGCTGAAGGGATGACCTTGAGTGAAACTTTCCAAGTTGCTGCTATAATTGAAAAGCTAGCCCCCGCTTGGAAGAACTTCGAGAACTATTTGAAGCACAAGCGAAAGGAGATGAAGATTGAAGATCTCATCGTTAGGCTTCGAATTGAAGAAGACAACAAAGGGGCTGACAAAATGCGGTGACGATTGGCATAAGATTTCTGGCGACTCTGAGCTGTAATCAATTTCTCTCTAATTACCTTGATCTTTTCGAAAGTCTCTCGAACCATATCGGGGCCAAGAATGATAGATCCATCTAACTCACCCTAACACAATGGTGACTTACACGGACGGCCATACAATGCCTAAAATGGTGCCATTTGAATGCTCGCCTGATAACTGTTATTGTAAGCAAACTCAGCCAAAGGCAGATGATCTTCCCACTTACCACCAAGTTCCATAACACTAGCTCTCAACATGTCCCCTAAGATCTGAATAGTATGCTCGGACTGCCCATCTGTCTGAGGATGAAACGATGTGCTAAGAAGAAGCTGAGTACCCAAAGCTTTCTGCAAACTCTGCCAAAAGTGAGATTCAAACTTTGAATCATGATCCGATACAATCGAAACTGGGATGCCATGAAGTCTCATAATCTCTCGAATGTAGATCATACTAAGAGTTTATGCGGTGTCTGTTACCTCAATCGGCAAGGAATGCGCCGATTTAGTCAAACAGTCCACAATAACCCAAATAACATTATGCTTACACAAGGTTCTAGGAAGTGCCATAACAAAATCCATAGGAATATGCTCCCACCTCTACTCGGAAATAGGGAGAGGTTGTAATAAACCTACGGGTCACTGATGCTCTGCCTTTACTTGTTGACAAACTGGGTAACTAGCAACAAACTTGACAACTGCTCTTTTCAAGCCTTTCCACCAATACTGACGACGTAAATCATGGTACATCTTTGTGCCCCTCGGATGAACGGCAAAATGGGAATGATGAAACTCTTTCAAAACATCCTCTCAATAAGCTACGGGAACAAAGACTCGATTTTGAAACCTCAACCCTCTAGCATCATTGAAAGTCCAACCCTTTTCCCAATCTCCATTAAGCATATGAGATTTCAAGGACATGGTCTCATCATCGAATTTTTGTACCTCCAAAATTCGATTCAAAAGTGACGGTTGAGCGGTCAAAGTAAACAAAGTGGCTCGGTCAGAATTTTCGGTCCAATAAACTTCAAAGTCATCAAGGTGTTCAAATATCTTCCACTTTTGGATAGGTAAATAAGTCAAGGTATCACGTGGTTTACGACTAAGGGCATCAACCACGATATTAGCCTTATCCGGATGATATTGCAAGTCAAAGTCATAATCTCCCAAATACTCCATCCAACGGCGTTGTCTCAAGTTAAGGTCTCATTGAGTGAAAATATACTTAAGGCTCTTGTGATCAGAAAATACCTCGAACCTCTCACCAGAAAAGTAATGTCTCCAACTTTTTAAGCAAACACAACGACAGCAAGCTCTAAATCATGAGTAAGATAATTCTTCTCGTGAGGCTTGAATTGTCTCGAACCATAAGCTAGAACTTTACCTTCTTGCATTAAAACACAACCCAAACCTTCTAGTGAAGCATCACAATAAACAGTATAGCTCAATCCATGCTCAAGAATAACAAGGATAGGTGCCGAAGTCAAACGAGTCTTCAATTATTGGAAAATGTTTTCACAAGAATCGTCCCATATGAACATCACTCCCTTTCTAGTAAGCTTAGTCATAGGCATAGCTAAATGAGAAAAATCTTCAACGAAGCGGCGATAATAACTTGCTAGTCCCAAGAAACTACAGGCTTTAAATACATTCTTCGGTGGTTGCCAATCCATAACAGCTTCAATCTTAGAAGGATCAATGGATACCCCATCACCCGAAACAACATGACCAAGAAATTTCACTTTCGGTAACCAAAATCATACTTAGAAATTTTTGCATACAAACGGTGCCCTCGCAAAACTTCCAACACAATACGAAAGTGCTCTTCATGCTTTTCTCTAGAAGGCAAATAGATAAGGATGTCATCAATAAACACAATCACAAATTTATACAAGAATGGACTAAAACTACGGTTCATCAAATCCATGAAAACGACGGGGGCATTTGTCAAACCAAAAGACATAGCAATAAATTTGAAGTGACCATAACGTGAACGGAAAGCTGTCTTCGGAATGTCACAATCTCGCACTCGCAATTGATGATAACCTGATCTTAAGTCAATCTTAGAGAAATAAGTTGAACCACGGAGTTGATCACAAAGATCATCAATTCTTGGAAGTGAATATTTGTTCTTTATAGTAATGTGGTTTAACTTATGATAATCAATGCATAATCGGAGTGATCCGTCTTTCTTCTTTGCAAATAGGATGGGTGCCCCCCAAGGAGAGGTACTAGGACGAATAAAAACTTTAAGTTATAAATCCTCTAACTGTGTCTATAATTCTTTCAATTCAGTGGGTGCCATACGATACGGTAGAATTGAAATCAATGATGCACCGGGAACTAGATCTATCGCGAACTCAATCTCCCAAATAATTGCTAAATATTGGAAAATGATTCAGTTTCAGATGTAGTCTATTTTTCATATTAACGAAAGATCATAACATAAGAGTGACTAAGACTCAAAATCACAACCGAGATTAAACAAAAGGAAAATTAAAGAATTCGAGTGGAAAAACCTATGAGATGAGAAGGAGACACACACTGACTGGCAAGCATAAAGCCCCCAAAATTTGCAGTCCAATCTCACTTCCTACACGAATTAAATCGCGCCCGCTTCCAACCTTGTGGCTGTTCGAGTACTTACAGCAGAGAGAGATGAAACTGCATTCGAGAATAGAAGAGATAATAGAGGAATATCAGACACATTTGTGCATATGCACACACACACACACACATGTACATATAAATGGAAAGAGATTGATATCAATTGTTGGTGATGTTCTTCGTTGTGGATAGTCTGGTAGTTGGTCCTGGTGAGGAAGGAGAAAATGGAGAAGCTTAAATGTTGAAAGAGAAAGAGAGGAAGAGACAGAAACAAAGACGTTTGAGACTTTCAGTTTCGTGTGTATATGTGTGTGTGTGTGTGTGTGTGTGTGTGTGTGTGTGTGAGAGAGAGAGAGAGAGAGAGAGATTTCAATAATATGGGGGAAAGAGAGAGTCATGCTGATTTTTTTTTTAATTTGTATAGGGGAAAGGTCAGGTTAATACATGTAGAGAGAATTAAATTATTGCTCCATGTGTTAGCACGAAATTCATTTTCAGATTGAGTCTTCCGCTATAAGATATACTAATAGATATAGAGAAGAAAATTTTGAGTTTGAATGTGCAAGAGCAGAAAGACAAGAAAGGGCATTAGCTCAACATGGTAGACAATTACAACTTGAGGAACGACTATACGAAGAGCACATAATGTAAACGACCACAAGCGGAATGAATCCGACATTAGCCGAGTAGTATAACAAATTGAAGATGGAAATTTATGAAAAGAAGGGATTTAATTTCTAGTACTTGTGGAATGTAATCAATACTAATTTACTTTTGTGGAATGTAAGAAAATTGTAGTACTTTTTAATGAATGCATTATCCTATCAGTGCCTTTAATGGATACTTTATAATGGATAGAATTTCTTTCTTTTTCCTTTTTTTTTTTGTGGGGAGGGGGGGTTCAACAAGCAGAAAATTAAATTAAAAATAGAAAAAATGGTGTACAAATTACAAGGGGTATACCCCAGGAACTTATACACATAAACACCACAACATCAAATAAGCACACCAAAAACAAATAAACACAGAGGAAAAACAAATAAGCACACCAACATTAAAAAAAAAAAAAAAAAAAAAACATTCTTCCTACTCTTGGCCATGTCATTGCCACAAGTGCTCAACGAGATCCGCTTGAAGTTGAGAATGGGTTCTTTTATATCTGATTTGGTGGTGATTTTGAATAAATTTTGCTAGTTCCTGCCTAGTGTTACGCAAAACTAATACATGCGTATTTGCCTCACTTCCATCGAAGTCAATATCCCCAGCACTTCCTTCATCCTCAATGATCATGTTGTGCATTATTATGCATGCCTTCATTATGTTTGCAAGTGTTTCTTCATCCCATAAACGTGCTGCTCACGGACAATAGCAAAATGTGCTTGAAGCACCCCAAATGCTCGTTCTATGTCCTTCCTTGACGACTCTTGGTCAGCAGCAAAGTGTTGGTTTTTTCGACCTTGTGGACATGAAATTGTTTTCACAAATGTTGACCAGTTCGGGTATATTCCATCTGCTAGATAATAGCCCATTGTGTACTCATTCCCATTAATTGTGGAGTTGACTGGAGGAGCACGTCCTTCGGCTAGTGCAGCAAAAATAGGAGATCGCTCTAAAATGTTGATATCATTAAGTGATCTTGGCATCCCAAAAAAGGCATGCCATGTCCACAAATCTTGGGAAGCCACAGCTTCCAAGATAATCATTGAGTCATGACAATGACCAGTATATATTCTCTTCCATGCACTACGATAATTCTTCTACTTTCAATGCATGCAATCAATGCTTCCCAACGTTCCAGGGAAGAGGCGTTGTTCCCCAAGTACTAGTAATCTAGGAATGTCACTGGTGTTTGGTGCTCTTAGATACACATCACCAAAGACTGTGACAATTGTTCTCACAAACCTTCTCAGACTCTCAATTGTCGTACTTTCTCCAATCCGTACATATTCGTCCACAGAATCTGCAGGAGAGCTATAGGCAAGCATTCTCAACGCGGCTGTTATTTTCTGAAGAGAAGACAAGCCGTGAACACCGACAACATCTCTTCTTTTGACAAAAATGGATCACCTTGTTCCACCTCATTGACAATTCGACAAAACAAAGAACGATTCATTCGAAACATTCGTCGGAATAGATTGTTAGGAAACACTAGATTTTCTGAGAAATAGTCTTGATATAATCTTTCATGACCTTCAACTCTATCATGATCAATGATAACATGGCCTGGAATAGAAACACGACGACGTTTATTTCGCCTTCGACTTTCTAATAGCACATCTTCTATCACCACATTGCTAACGTCGACTCAAACTCGTCATCCGAGACATCATGGAAATCTTCTAAAATGTTAGGAAAACGAATCATAGTATATGAATGAAAGAAATTGAATTAATACTGATGAAAAGTGTAGAAGGGATGGATTAAAACATAGGTGATAGGACTCATATTTATAGATAGGTTTGGGTGAATTTTGAATTTTCAAAATTGGCAATTAAAATTTTTATTTATATTTGAGCGGCAAAATTTGAAATTTCAAAATTTGGCAGTTTTTTCAATTTTGAATCACATTTTGGCAGTTTTTAAAATTTTGAATTAACAAATTTGTGTAAGAAATTTCAAATTTCAAATTTAGGCGACACAACTTTTGAATTTCAATTTACCGGTAATTTTAAAATTTGAATTTTCATTTTATTTCTAGAAGTGTTATAATTATTTGAATAAAAATTATAAAAAATACATAAAGAAAAGAAATGCCTAGTCATTATGCTTTGTGTGGTTGGAGTAGATTTGATAAATTGCTTAGCCATTTTACTATTCAACAAGCCAAAATTATATTTTGGCTAGACCTTTTACGGGTAATCTCTTGGGTTGTGTCCCAAAAGTTGTGTCTTTGGGTGTGCCTCAATCTTTACTCTTTACCTTTTACCCTTGGAGTTGCTCTAACATGTGTCCTTAGGAGATCAGTTATTCAGTAAGCTCATCAAACCATGTCAGCATGGTAATATGGTTTAACCATTTAATCTAAGCCACCCACTTGCCCCCTATTTTTCAAAGTGTCATGACGGCCTCACATAATAATTTCACCCTTAGGGCACATGTTAATAAACTTTAAAAAGCTTAAACCTTTGCATTTTTCCAAAATACTTTTACATGTACAAGCTTTTTAAATCTTGTTAAGATTTACATTTACCTAAGTTAAATGATCATGAGTAATGCTACACTCACACCCAAATGCTCACAATCACTCCCAATAGATCCCACAATATCATAGTCAGTGCGTCTCATAGTGTCACAAAATAGTGATTGTAAGTGTTTGTGTGTGTGTGTGTGGGTATAGTAGCATTACTGAATGACCATTGTTCAAAGGAGCAGAACCCTAAAGTGTAAAGCACACAAATAAGAAAGGGGTATTAACTTCATTCTACCAAAGGAAATAAATAAATTTGGTAATTAAGAAACTTGCTAATTAAGAAACTCACAAGGACCTTTCTGTAAATTCAGAAATAAAGAGTTCTGGAACTCTCCACTACTCCTCTTGTCCAAGACACGAAAGACTCTCGGTTCTACTTATAAAATATATATATATATATATATATATGTACACACACTCTCACACACACTCTATATCAGTAGCCAAAGAAAAGAGTTTTAAAACCCTTCTTCTGCCCCAAACCCTAGAATTTTCCCATCGATTGAATCACAATGGCAATACTCTCCGAATACGAAGAAGATCAAAAGCCCACAAAACCATTCAACTCAGTGTTCGATCCTTCGAACCCACTAGGCTTTCTCGAGAAGGTCTTCGATTTCGTGTCTCGCGAATCCGATTTCTTCAAGGGCGAGTCTGTGGTTAGGGACGTCAATGCTTTGGTTCGTGCGGTGAAAGAGAAGGCGGAGGTCGAGGATCGGAAGAGGAAGGAGAAAGCAGAGGCTGCGGCGGCGGCGGCGGAGAAGCGCGTCGAGGAGGAGGCGGCGGCAAAGGCGGAGACCTCGGTGTCGGCTTCGGCGCCTGCAGTAGCCGTGAAGGATGAGAAGATCACGGAAGCCAAAGCTGACGAGAAAACTGCCCCCCTAGGTTTGCTTCTTGAATCTTAAACTTTCCCAATTCAATATGTATATTGTGTTTGTGAAGTTGACCAAGATTTATGCTTCTTGAATTGATTTTAGTTTTGTAGAGTTTTTGATTTTTCTTATATGGTATGAGAGGAGAGATGGATGATAATTTCAGAGCTTTGACTGTTTACTTGTTTAGAAAAAGGGGTAGAAAAGAGGGAATATCAAAATATGCATTAGTTTTTCTTGAATCCACATTTGTTAATAGAATTTGTCTTCCTCTGTTTCTTTCGGCAACAAGATATTCTATGTAGAAAGTGGACTTTTGGAGCATTTTTTTTTTCTAGCTTACTGCATCCAATAAAGATTGAATTTTGTTTATTTTGTCCATAGTTTGTTAAGAAGTACCAGAAGGCTGGATAAGCAATAACATTGACAAATATGGTTTTGAGGCTATTGATTAATGCTTTATTTACAATGTAGTATTTTGGAGGAGCTTAAACTTAGATTTTTGCTTTTGTTTATTGTCATTCTGCCTTGTGTTTGAGTTGGGTTTCAGCTTTCAAGGCTGTCTTGATTTGGATTTTCTCCCTACTTGTATAAAGAACGAGTGGTATTAAATTTTCTTTGGTGCACTTGTATAAGAGAATATTTGCCCTCACCCTAGTGAGCCAGTGAGGTGACCTCTAATGTTTTTTAACTTCATCTATTATGTTAATTGGAGACTGATTGATCACAATATTGCTTTCCCACCTCTCCCCTTCTGAAAACTAGGATTAAAAAGTCCCTTTTAGAGTTACTTCTTCCAGCCTCTGTCACAATCACTATTTAGTACCTGTGTAAAAAAAAAAACATTTGAGAGAGTGATGTCTTTTCTTTTCTTTTCATTTCTTTCAAATCTATTTCAGTTAAGCATTGCGTCGTCGTCTCTGAATTAATGTAGTTAGGTTAGGTCAGTGGTTTAGACTTTTGATTTCCGTTCATTCGGTTAGCATCATTCTAGGAAGCACCGATACTTCAAATGAAGTGTTGTATTTGTGTCGGACACACCTCCGACAACGACACGCGGGTGACACGTGTTGGACACACCAAAAACGTGTCGGAAATTTTTTAAATTCAACACACTATTGACACGGCACCGACACACCATCGACACGGCTCCTACACAGTTTGGTTTATTTATTTTATTTTATTTATTTTTTAAGAAAAAACTTGATTTTTGGGGGAAAAACCCTAATATGTAATATAAGGTTACAAAGATTGGTTTATTTTGAAAAGTTAAAACATTTTATGATAAATAGAAGGCATACTATAAAGTTGAAGGACTTATAATAAGTCGTGGTAGTGTTGTTATGTTATTTTCATGTTATATTGTTGTTTGGAGATAATTTACCTAACATCTTAGTTCTTAGAATTTAAGAACATCATTATTTCTATGTTACATGGTTACATATATATGTACATATAATTAATATTTTCTGTGTTGCCGCCGTATCGTGTCGCGTTTGCCGTGTCGCCGTTTTGTGTCGTGTTTGTGTCGCTGTATTCGTGTTAGTGCTTCTTAGGGCCACCATTGAGCCTATACATATTGCGTGCAATCCTTTGAAAGGCAATAAGAATTTGAATGATTGCAGATATTTTGGCTCTGTCTCTTTATTTGAGCAGGGAATTGTCTCCATTGCAGCTTGTAGGGCAAAGAGACGCATCCAAAATATCTGCAATCAATCAATTCTTATTCCCTTTCAAAGGATTACACACTATATGTATAGGCTCAATGGTGCTAATAGAATTTGGGAATCTGAGGTAAAGGATCTAAGAACCAAAATGACGACCGAAATCAAAACCACCTAACCAACCTACAACAATTCAGACGATAACGTCAAGCTTAATTGAAAGAAAAGAAAGGACATCACTCTCTCTAACAGCAAGTTCCCTTCTTCTACGCTGGCCTGAGTCATGACATAATGGTCATTAGTCCCCAATAGATGCAGTTCTATAATTATTGATCTTTATCATACACACGCGCACACACACATACAGGCATGCATGCATGCATGCAATTTGCATGTGTGCAGAATAAGTATAACATATGAAGGAGGTCTTTTCTACTCATACTTTTGTGCCAGAAGGTGTTACTTTGCATGGTTAACAGTTGTTCCTTTTATCTTTCTGTTAAATTTGTGAGTAGCTCCCAACAGAGGCAATGGTCTTGATCTGGATAATTATTCTTGGACTCAATCCTTGCAAGAGGTCACTATTAACGTACCAGTTACCCCTGGAACCAAATCAAGGTTTATTGTATGTGACATTAAAAAGAACCATCTGAAAGTTGGACTTAAGGGTCAGCCTCCAATTGTTGATGTAGGTATCACTGCCTTTCTGTTGATTCATTCCTTTCCTTTTCTTTTTTTCTTTTTTTTTTTTGTTGAGCGTCATTTTGTATTCAAGATTTGATATGGCATGAATTCTATTTACCTATAACAATCTTTTCCTTGCAGGGAGAACTTTTCCAATCCGTCAAAGTTGATGATTGCTTCTGGAGCTTAGGTATGCTTGTACTCAAACATGGACTAAATGCTACACATTGAATCACATACGCTTGTAGTTGGATAGGCTACCTACTAATATAAATTCCTGCCTTTATGCGAGGCATGTCTTTTTAGTTGATAACAATATGAGAAATATCACTAGTTGAGTCATTCAAAAACAGAGCCTTTTCACTTTGTTAATAAATTTATGTACTTACCCGTAAAAATGAAAATAAAAATAAATGTTTTTGCAGAGGATCAGAAAGCTGTGTCTGTACTTTTGACGAAGCAGAACCAAATGGAGTGGTGGAAGTCTTTGGTTAAAGGTGATCCAGAAGTTGATACTCAGAAGGTAGAGCCCGAAAGCAGCAAGCTATCTGATCTGGATCCTGAAACACGGCAGACTGTGGAGAAGATGATGGTATGCTTTTCCCTATGTTTGGGTTCTACTATAATCATGCGAACTGTATAGTGAATTTCTTTTGTCTTTATTTTTGTTAATTATGTGAAGTGGGTATCATTATATTGAAGAGCCCTTTTAATTGTTGTGGTATTGTTCGAATTTAGAGCTTGTGACTATGTCTATATCTCAAGGGGGATTTGATATCTTCAACATGTTTCTAATGACCCATTTTGAAAAACCTTCCCCCTCAACAACACCCCCCCTCCTCTTTTCCTTGTTCCTTTTTTCCCCCCTTGAAACAGTTGTCAAGTAACATAGAGTTCCTTTCATTTTGTGGGTATCTTCTTATTTCCCTCATGTTGTCTCTCGCAGTTTGATCAGCGACAGAAAACCATGGGTCTTCCGACAAGTGAAGAGATGCAGAAACAAGACCTTCTCAAGAAATTCATGGCTGAGGTTTAGCACATATTTCCTAGTCCCCCTCATCCTCTTTAATTTTTGTCATTTTTTTCTGGTGGTTCTTTGGCTTTGCTGGGTTGTCTGATCCTCTCTGAAATTGTGCAGCATCCGGAAATGGACTTTTCAAGGGCAAAGTTTAACTGATTTGGAGTTCTTTACATGGAGATGGTGCTTGCTACTCGGGAATATTTATTATAGTGGAAACAAATCTTCGAATGCTGGTCTTTACCTTTTGTCCATTCTTGGGTGTCTTTTGAACTTGGTGTGACTTTATTTTGGTTGAACTTGTTCAACATGGCCTGTTTACAGATTTTATGGTTGATCATATAATTAATGGATTAGATAAATAGTACTTTTGGTAGATGAAAATCTTTTGGTTTTGCTCTTGTATGGTTCCCAAATTTGAATTCCAAATTATGTTTTCAAATGTTTTGTTAGGAGAGTAGCGTGCAGTGACATGTGATATCATCAATCACGGTTACAACATGTGGCATAATCATTAAGCTATTTGGAAATTAAATTTGGGATTCAAAATTAGAAAGCTCAGCATTACTCTTTAATTTATACGATGATGAAAATTTGGTGGGACATTTCTAATTTGGGAACACAAACCTACTAGTTGCATGTTGCAGGACTGTTTAGGTTGTGTGCTCTAGCAATTAGTAAAAGAGTAAAATAGACATTATGATTTAAAAAAAAATAATAATAATTAGAGTTAAGGACAATTAAGATTTTTGATTAGGGAGATGTCTTATACATAAATGTTAAGTGAAAATTTACTTGGCATACAGAAATATTTAGTGAAATTTCACTTAAGTCGACCTTTGAGAGACTTTTCAACAAACTAAGAATCAAATTAGGTTTTCAACTCTAGAGAATTACTTTAAGAGATATTTGCCGAAATTTCTATTCTTTTTTATCAATCAAAATAATGTTGATTTTCGTAAAAATGAGATAAAATAGTAGGATTGAATATGATTCTATCAGTAGGCATTTTGCTTGCATGCTATGCTAGGAGTGGTGAAAAAGTAGAGGGAATGGAGTGGAGAGGAAGAAAAGATGTTTCTTGTTTGGTTTTGGAATCGAGGAAGGAGAGAAGGAAGTGAGGGAAAGGGAAAGGAGAAAATTTATTGTTTGGTGAAGAAGAAGAAGAGGGGAAGGAAGAGGTATTCCTTGAACCACCATTTCTCATTCGTCCAAAAACTGAACGAATTGGCTAGAGAAGAAGGTGACATCTTTTTTTTTTTTTTCCTTCTTCTAAACTATTCTACTTCGGATTAAAAAATAAAAATAAAAATACAATGTTAAAGTATTCCATACTATATATTTCATTCATATTTAATCAAACAAAAAAGTATTCCCTCCATTCTACTTTTGATTCTTTTCACTTTTCTACCCTCTGGGGTGAACCACAAATCGAAGATCTTGTAGAAAACAGTTCATCCCATCCACACTTCAAATGAGCAACCCATAGTTTGCTGACATTGATTGGAACCTCCTTTGAAAGAGCTCACTCTTGAGCCTCTCCTCTTTTCCTAGGACAGAAAAAAGAAAATGCAAAACTGAAGCAATGTCCCAACAATGTCTGTGTATTTGAGTTAAAGAGACTCTCATCAATAGAGGCCATCTATTTTGAGTGAGAGCTTGCTTAGTGTGTATTTGAGTTTAAGAGCAGAGGCTATTTATTTTGAGTGAGAGCTTTCTTAGTGTGCATGTGTGTGCCCGCATACAAGTACTTCCGATGCAGGGGATCAACCACCCCGCCATGAAAATAGCTGGTAGGGAAACTCTTAACCTAGCAATTAGGTGGTTGTTCCGATGGGAGTAGAGCTCCGTACGGACAACCATGTAAGATTGTACAGAGAATTAAATTAGATGTTTTCTCATATATGGATCTATATAATATATAACACCCTATCGGGCTTATATGTGCACATTTCATCACTAGATGTTATCTTATATATAGGACGCCTTATCCGGCATGCCTTATTTAATTTTTTTTATTAGAAGGGAAAGAATTGGGGATCGAACACTCAGACGTGTGCAAGGAGGGGGACTAAGAGGCTAAGATCCAGGGGCGGATCTAGAAAATCAATTCAGGGGGGCTTGATATACGGGGGTTCAGGGGTAGCGCTCCCGAAATTTTTTTTTTTGGACCTATTTATACAAATTTTTTACTTTTTTACACATTTTAGACATATTTATACATTTTTTGTGTATATTTTGGACATTTCTATACATATTTTATAATTAGTACAAAAACTTAAAGAGAAAGGGGACTTAGTATGATAATTTTACAATGTCGGAAGGGCTTAGTAGGTAATTTTCATAACTAGGGGGGGGCTTGAATGGAATTTCAGGGGGGGCTTGAATGTAAAATATTTTTGTTCATAAGGTAGTATTTGTAATTTTTGAAAATCTAGGGGGGGCTTGAGCCCCCCCTTGCCCTTTACTGCGTCCGCCCCTGCTAAGATCCAACTCGGCGCTAAGTGAGCTATAGTCCCTTTACTTTGGACTTATATGTCATGCTTCGAAGAAGCAAAAATAGAGAAAATAAATTCCTTTTTGGTCCCGTAGGCCCATGACTGGTGAATAACCACATTGTCATCTACTCAAACCAATAAACACAACGATAGGAAGGATGCTATCCATAAAACATATCCCATTAATATAATCAGAGGCTACAGCGGAAATATAAAAGGTATGGAAGCAACATATGCCCAAGTACCAATTATGAAAGTCTACTGATTCTATTACAATAATTGACTTAGAGTCTGAGATCTACAACAAATAATAACATAAGTATAACAGATATACAAAATAACTATTATAAAGTGGCACGTCTTCGTCTTTAAGCCTTCAACTCCAAGTCCGGCGGAACATCAGTCTTACGTTCTCAAGACCTGCAAAGCTCTAGACATTGGAATGTCCAGGGCACAAATGCCATCAGCTTTATATTCAAAGCTGAGTGAGTACATCAAACACACTCCTCACCCATTACTGTTCAGCATCTTAAAATGTAGTTAATCTCTTATCAATGACGTCTCTCACGGACATAGTAGAGATCTCATTAAACTATACATTTAATCAAAGATAAGATGAATCATATTAAGTGAAGACAAAGATAAAGATCATAGTATAATATCTCATCATACTTCTCAATGTCTAGCATTATTACATCCATTCATGTACGTAACCCATGTAACCACCTCATGCATCTATCTTTACATCGGGACGATGAATCCACGACTGAACCATCATCTATTCTATCCTTACCCATATCCATATTTATACTCGTATCTATATTCTTATTCTCATCCGTATCCATACGTCGATTCCATATAACTGAGCCAGCAGGCTACATCGGTCGTTTACCCGGTGATGTCCTACTTCACACGATCAATTGACAGGTTACCGGTAGTCTACACGGTACATCATATCTGTAAACAATGGAAACGACACATCGGACGTCTTTAACGATGTGTATACCCTCACTGGTCATCGACACGGTGAGAACATATTAGGGCACTAGCCGGATGTAATCGTCAACAGTACCTTGGACGTGTTCAACAGTGCATACACATCACTGGACATCTTCAACAGTGAGAGGCGCACTAGGAACTCTAACCATTCCACGTCCACCCGGCTTGTTAGTCCCTCACAGATCCAAAGTACACATATCTCATATCCCACATTGAGGCATAGTTCTCGATTCTAATCATATTCTCTTATCTCTTCATACCAATATCCCAAACATGCTGATCAAATGTCGTGAAATGCTCATGCACTAGATACAGAAATTATCACATGCTTTACATGTATCATATCTACTCATTATCTGGTCATTAACATGTTGTCGTGTTCCGTCTACTATACAGTTCGCTAGTAATAACATATGGCAGTTCATCTTATATCCACAATTAACAACAATTCATCTTGATCAACATAAAATAGCTAACGTACATCGTGTTGATTATTCACATAACTAACGTAATATCACATATGGTACAACTATTTACAAGTCAGGTATATCACAGCTAACTCATAGCATATAAACAACATAAATAACATTCTGTTCTTACCCAATCAATTGACCAAACAAGGCAATCGATTGAAATAATGATAATCGATTGGACAAAATAGAAATCGATAGGCATATCAATCGATTGGAAACCATGTCAATCGATTAGGAAAAGATCCAATCGATTGGCATCAATGACAATCGATTGGACTCTGTCTTTTTTCTCAAAACAGTATGGTTTTGTTATAAAATGTGGGGGGATCCTTTTCTTCTTTCATGCATGTTTATTAAACACACATAAACATCCCAAACAACCCTCTTTGAATGAGTTAATAAACTAACCTTACTCCGGCGTTCCAATGATGGCATCCCGAGCTCCGCAGCGGCGACTATGGTGAGTTATCCCTCTTCTTCTTCTTCTTCTTCTTCTTCTTCTTCTTCTTCTTCTTCTCTCTCTCTCTCTCTCTCTCTCTCTCTCTCTCTCTCTCTCTCTCTGTGTGTTCTCCTCCTCCTTCTTTTCTTCCAACCCGAGCACACACACACACACACACACACACATATATATATATATAGAGAGAGAGAGGGAGGAAGGGAAAGTGCAGGTGGCAATTCCAGCACAAAAAGATCAAACCATTGGCAATCGATTGGGACCATGTGGCAATCGATTGGATACAAGGGCAATCGATTGGGATAGGGACACGTGATGAATTCAGATCGGCAGCATAACAATCGATTGAGAAAGGTGGCAATCGATTGAGAAAGATAGCAATCGATTGGGAACCAAAAAGTGACAATCAATTGTGAATATTGCAATCGATTGGGAACCAAACTTACCCAAAGGCTAGAAAAAAGTACTAAGAGTGTATAAATATAAATTTAAAATTACAGGGTATTACACTCTATCACCTGTATTTTACCAATGTGCGATGATGATTTGGGGTTTGAAAGATTGAATAAAGTGGACACTATTTTGGGGGTGTGTTTGGACTGTACTCCCCTTTCTCCTTTTTAATTGCATGGCGGAGTATATCAGGAATTCTGCCCACCAGGAAGTGTATCAGTTGGGCTGGGCTAACTTGATTGTTGCAAAATGTGGGGGCTTTTGGGCTTTTGTTTTGCTAAATGCTGATTGCACTTGACAAGTTCTCAGGATTTAGAATAAGCAGTGGAGTGCTACTCAATACACCAACCAAATTTCTCACTATACTCACATGTACAACATGGAATGATTCATGTACTTGTCACTGCATAATGTGAGTATAGAAATAAATTTGGTAGATGTATTCAGCAACTCCCTTAATTAGTTGTATCCAATTCGGCTGCTAGCCGCTAAATCATGAGAATAGTAGCAAATTTATTTACTTATTGGATGAAATTACTAAATACACAACCCCTTTTTTTGGGGGGGGGGGGTTTAAATACACCACATTTACTTTTAATTTTTAAAATTTTTTTTAATACTACAGAGTAGTGTATTTGGCAGAAAAATATGATGTATTTAGTAATTCTCTATTTATTGTTATCATTTTTTTAGAGGAGCCCTTTTCAAGTTGGGTGAAAAGATCCACGACTTGAAATACTTTCTTATATTTGGTAACAACCCACAAGCTCTCAGTGTCATATAGTCCGGACATAGATTTAGGAGGAAATGAACTCAAGAAGCATAAATTTACAATATGTCTCGACTATCCTTGACAAATTGGAATCAAAGCATTATGCTATATATATACACGTATACGGCGAGAGAGAGAGACGGTTATTGTGAGGGAGTTATAAAACCAAATTATAAGAGCCTATGAGGTGTTTATTTATTTAATTTTTTTTAAACTTTTTGAATACTATTTTATTTTAAATTTATATACATATATAGCCGTATGTGCATATACATACTGTGTAGTAATGTCATTGAACATCCCAATTCCCAACTACATGGAGTGTCACGTGACACCTATATTGCTATTTATTTTATATAGATATATACATATATCAAGTTCTTTGTAATGATCTCTATATGTTACGGGTAGCTTGTAGATTCTCGACAGTCTTGCCAATCCGGCAACACTCATATGGCTTTCTAAGAATCACAATTAGGGGTATGCATCGGTCTGTTCGGTCGATTTTTATCACGTGTAAAAACCGACCAATAGTCTCGGTTTGGTTGTTTTTTTTTTTTTTTTTTTTTTTTACCACTTTCGATCGGTCGGCTCAATTTTCTTCCATAAATACATTTTTGAAAACCGACCCAACAAGCTCGCTCGGTTGGTTCGGGCTGCGGATTTTTTTGAACAGTCCTAATCACAAATTTTTCTATTCTTTAAACTTTTGCAATTTTTTTTTTTTTTGTGATCCTAAAAAAGCCAAATGATGAGTATTGTCAAATTGGCAACCCGTGTGTCTGTGGATCCTCGGCAGCATTTTACTGCAGCACCCTATGTGGGTGCTGCGGGACCACAAATTTTTTATTTTTTATTTATAATTATTTTTTTATACAAAAAGATGGGAGGAAAAATAAAAATTTATTGTCCTGCAGCCCACAAATTACTGTTAGGAATCCTTACCCAACTCGTGTTAGCTGCCGAATATCCTTCCCCGTTATGGATGTCCCCTTGTGGGGGAATTCATCAATCCAATAATGAAGTCGGTGAATGGGGCACAATCCCCATTTCTCCAATTGAATAGCCACAAACCTACATCAACCACTTGCCAACACGTGCAACTAAATTACAAGTCTGTCCTTGTCAAAACCTATATTTTTCTCCAAAAAGGTAATAGCCCTACCTGAGAGAAGGTATTCAGTGAGTCCGTCGCATATTGCGGTGTCTTATGATTTTAACTTGAAATTTTTATTTAAAAATCCTATAAAATAAACTTTTTTTGATTTTAGATTAAAAAGTCCGACAGCAAAAAATTTCACATAACACAAGTTATATAAAATTTTGTAACATAAGGATTTTATTTAATTAAGTTTCACTTATTAAGAATTAAACTCAATTAATTCAAGAGTTAATTAGTATAATGTCCATTTTACTCTAAGTTTCTTTTAATAGGTTCAACCCATGAAACATTTTAGTGTGAAGTCCAAACCACAAATCCGGACCAAACTACCTTTTTCATTTTCTATTCAACACTGCAATAAATAACTCCAAGATTTTAGGGGTTTTCAAAATTCAAACTCAAATACCCAAATGAGAATAAATCACATTCTATATCCATTTTACTCTCTCTCTCTCTCTCTCTCTCTCTCTCTCACACACACACACACACACACACACACATATCATGACTCTCTCTTGGCCACCACCACTTCTAACGTCATCTTCTCACCACTGCCCCTCTCACAATCTTCTCAACCCAATGCAACCACCACTTCCGACGAAGTAGGGCTCTTAAACGATGTGAAGACGATTCAAAGTGGATTCGAAGATTGCAGATCCAAATCTCGAAAACCTGACAAATTAGGGCTTGATCGCATGTTTATTGATTTGTTATCTAAATCCTTTGATTTGTTCTTATATACTCTAATCCATGGAATGGCTTGTTGATGATTTAGTTTTGTTTGATTTGTTCTTCTATACTCTAATCTCGTCGACATAACTTTTTGTCTCTAGCAGATTTTTCGACAATATTGTTGATGAAATCGAGAAGTGATGTTGTGGGTTTCTTGTGGAGGTGTTGTCCTCCGTTGGAAACGTGGTGGCTGTTGGTGGCGGCGATTGTTGGTGGCGGCAGCGGCGGTGGAGGCGGAGGCATGGGCATGAAATGAAAAGCTACTCTCATATGAATTCATTTGTAGACTTATTTTTAGTGATAAGACAGTGTTAAATTTAACACTAGTGTTCTTGTTTCAAAGGTTGTGGATTGAAATTGTATACTATATTATGGTCCAACATGTTGTAGTGTAAAATTTAACAATCATATTCTTGCTTCAAAGGCTGTGATGTGAAATTACATACTATGTTATAGTTCAAAGGTTGTGGTTCAAAAGGTTATAGTGTAAAATTTAACACTCATGTTCTTCGTTCACATGATGTGGTGCAAAATTGTATACTATGTAAAGCAAAATTGTGATATCAATGAAATGTTGCAGTTAGAGTAAAATGAATGTGCAAATAAATTTGTGATAAGACAGTGTTCCATTTGCTGAATAACTCGAATATGAGTGTGAAATTTGACAATTCTAGTGTAAAATTTAACATTCATATTCATTCTAGTGTGAAATTTAACACTATTTTTTTATTTTTGGTAATATTGATGAATGACTGTTAGATCATCCAAGAATGGTGAACATGTGAAATTAAAAAAGATCTATGCAAGATTAAACAGAATCTAACATATAAAACCCTACAATCATGGTATTTAGTAACTTCCCAAAATATATGCAAGATTTATGGGATTTAGTTTGGTAACTTCCCAAAATATATGCAAGATTTTTGGGATTGAGTTTGACCGAAATATACATATCAGCATTATATATATCATTTATGGGTAAAATGGTAAAATTATCTATCACTAATTTGGGATTTTGGACTAATCTCTAACAACAATTACAATTATAGGGCATATTATTATGGAGTACCAATTGGTGGGTCTATTACAACAAACATTGGTAGAATGAGATTTTCCACTAAATTTTTCTTAATTCAATATGAGGAATTTTGTTTACCAAATATTTTTTTGAATTATCCGTTTACAATTGGTAGACCATTTAACCATGGAAATTCCATTATCTTGGATACAACCAATTAGATAGTTGAGAAATCTTATAAAGTTATACTCCCTCCGTCCCATAATAAGTGTCCACATTTCCTTTTTTGGATGTACCACAATAAGTGTCCACTTTCCTAAATTGACATATAACTTTTACTTACTTTCCAAAACTACCCTTATAATAAAGACAAGGAAGCATTTATTTGTGGTCCCAAAACAAACAAAAAGTCAAACACCCATCACATCAAAGGGTAAAATTGGAAAATGACTCTTTAATGAACCAATTTCTTAAACATTGTGCAAAAAGGAAGTGGACACTTATTATGGGACGGAGGGAGTATCAGATAAGACATTTCTATATTTCTTTGAAGATGATCATTGATCAACATAATTCATGATTATATAATAATATATCATTAAGTTCTTTTTTCTTTTTCTTTTTTTTTCCTATCAAATTACTTCATTTGAGATGAGGAACTTTATATTGAAGTGCTTTACATAGTGTAAATTTAGTAGGGGTACAACTATTGTTAAATTAATAGTGGATGTTGCCAAAGTAACTATCATTTTCAACAAGTAAAGTTGTTCTGACAACAACCATGCTTTGGCAATAGTGGTACCCTTTAATAATTCAAATTTACAGGACATCAAACATGTCTGACAAAGATCTGATTTATTATATGTAGAGCTATTAATGCTTTACTTCTGTAATAATTTATTTTTTTTATTATGCACTACACAATGGGAGATAGTGCTCGCTTCCAACCCCTAAACAACCAAGGCCAGCCCTAAACATTTGGGGGCCTTAGGCAAGCTCTTTAAGTGAGGAGCCACAAGGGAGTTTAGGGGTAGCGGAGCCACGAGGCGGTAATTTAGATTAATTTTTTTATAAACTTAGAGATATATATATATATATAATCATCTTAGACCATAACCTGAAGAGAGTATTTTTGCTCACCCCATTGCTCACCCAGCCCACAGGCCTTCAGTGAATGACACATGTCTTATTTTATTATCATTTCACATCTATATTATTAATATAATTACTGAAATGAGACTCATAACCTACTAAAAGCGTAATTGAGCAATGTGTAATCAGGGACGGATCCAGGAATTTAGTTTAGGATGGGCGAAAACATACGGGAGTTTGGGGGCAGCGCCCCCGAAAGGAATTTTTTGGCATTTACGAATACATTTTTGATAATGAAATAACTGTATAAGGAGAGAAAATATAAACTATTTGAATCAACAAGGTATGGAGTAATTTGTAAACTAAATTTAGAATTTATATTTATAAATACACTAAACTTTTTCAAAAATTATATATACATATTAGTTTTTTTTAAAAAAATCTAAGGGGGAGCGAGCTTAATAATTTAGAAAAAAATTTAGGGGGGGCGAGTGTATGTACTTAATATTTACGAATAATACTAGCATAATTTAATTTTTTTTTTTTTTCAAATTTAGAGGGGATGGTGGCCCCCCTTAGATCCATCCTTGTGTGTAATAAACACGAATGACCAAAATGCTCTCATAACCTAAATATGATTCACACAAGCAGTCAAAAAAAATATGTGATTCACATAAGGATCAACACAAGCATTAACTTCCAAAAAAACCACAAGCGTTCAAAAAGTATTTAAAAAGACAAGTGGCACAAGAAGACACCTCACCGTCAATTAAAGTCCAAATGGCATATTATATAATAGGGACTTTTATGATTAAAACAACTTAGCTTAGTTTGGTCACTATTTTAGTGTTGGGTAATACTTGGGACACAACCTTCATACAACTTTCATACAACCTCCCCAAAAGATGTGTCTATCTCTTTCCTGTGTCACTGTGGGATCCAGTGACATCACAGGAGAGAGATAGACACATCTTTTGGAGAGGTTGTATGAAGGTTGTGTCCCAAATATTACTCTTTAGTGTTTCTCTTTATTTAAAACATAATTTTATGTTAATTTAATTGGTAACTAATTTATAAGTTTTATAAAAATTGAACTTAGAGTTTTTTGGGGAAGCTTTTAAAAGCTCTAAAATGGAGCTTTTAAAAGCTCAAGATTGCTTTTTGATTTCATGATATTTTTTTGAAGAATAATAAGTCACTTGCACAAAATTATCAAAATATTTAATAATAAATTTCATAAGCTCCTTTTAAAAAGCCACGTGGGGGCCAAACTAAGCCTTAGTGGTTTGGGCTTTATCATACAATCCAAAAAATTGGTCCCTTACAATTTGATCGCAACATGTTGTGATTTGATCTTAAAATGTTGTGATTTTGAAATCAAAATGGTTTATAAAATCACAATATGTTCAGACCAGATTATAACTTGTTGGGACCAACTTTTTTTGGACTGTATGTATGATACAACCCAAACCACCAGGTTGCATCATAGAATTTTCCTATATATTCTGAAATCTTATCTCAGCGCATAATATGACTGTATAAAACGTGTGTTATATGAGCCTGTTTGTCTATGCTTATGCTTATGCGATCTTGATCGTGATTGGTAGAACTGCTTAAAAGTAGAACTGCTTATTATGGTTTGGGTGTTTGGCTAATATGCTGTGAATTGATCAAATATAAAGATAATCTTGAAAAGCACCCCCCTACCTGCTTATTGTCAAACTGCTTTTTGGACCCAATCTGCTGATGTTTTTGTTAAAATAAACAGATCAATAAACAGTTTGGGACACCAAAAGTGCTTAAAATAGTCAAATAAGCAATAACAAACAGGGTCTATATATAGCCTTATTATAGGGATAATTAACTTTTAATCTATTTTTTTATAAAATTAAAAATTCAGTCTATTATTTTATCAAAATTAAAAAAATACTGTAATATTTTTTTTTTTATAAAAATAAAAAAAAATCATCAAATTACATGACATTTTGGAGTAACTCTTTATAAGATTGAGAGCAACTCTTTAAAATGTTGGAAGCAACTCTTCAGAATGTAAGGAGCAAACTCGTTTCCAAGTCGAGTGCAACTCTTTACAAAGTTGTGAGCAAGTCTTTATAGTAATAGTAGTGCTACATACACACTTTTTGACACACAACTTTAAATACATGTACTTTGTGTTATGTAAGTGGTGCACAGAAAAGTGTGAAAATTTCAAACAACATAAAGTACATGTGTATAAACCATAGTGTGTCAAAAAATGTGTGTACCAAACATTTCTCTTATAGTAAAGTAGATTAAAACACAAAATAACTATGATACTTTTTAAATTTTGTTGATAATTTATTTTTAATTATTATTTATATTTTTTTAATTTAAAAAAATGATAAGCTTACTTTTAAATTTCATACAAAAAATGGAATAAAATGTTGACTGATGTTTTTTTAATTTACGCGCGCCCAGACACACACACATATATTATATATATATATATATATGAGACTTACTATCCTACAAGTCTACAAGACTACAATACAATAGTCGTGGGATAGATAGCCTTGTACACACTTTTTAGTTT
This sequence comes from Hydrangea macrophylla, assembly GCA_033977485.1. Taxonomy (NCBI): domain Eukaryota; kingdom Viridiplantae; phylum Streptophyta; class Magnoliopsida; order Cornales; family Hydrangeaceae; genus Hydrangea; species Hydrangea macrophylla. The sequence continues at coordinate 50,342,928 of CM066992.1, read as the reverse complement.
CCTTTAACACTAACGCTAGGTACACTCCAAAATTCACATAGGACAATCGTGGTCGTTAATTTTGGTGGAGTTCTTGTGGTTTTCACATGAGTCTCACACGGATCCCACCGAAATCAACAGCCACGATTATTCTGTATGGATTTTAGTGTGAATTTTGGAGTGTGCCTAACACTAATCTTCCATTAAAATTCCCTGGTGAGTGGTGAGTCAGACTAAGGTAGGAGATTTTAGTAATTGTGCTTTGTAAAAAGAAAAACACAAAAAAAACAACCCACTAGGCACTAATCTGGTGGGAAATTGTTTATGTACACAACCTTTTTTTTTTTTGGGTCACTGTTCATATTTTCATTTCTCTCACCGTCCATTCTTGACTTCCCAGTGAACTTTTTTTTTTCTCAAAAAAATGGTAAATTAAATTTTAAAAAGGGAGTACAAATTTATTAGGAGAAAATCCCAAAATATTAAAATATGCTCAAAAACATGCTAAGAGAGAAAGAAGCCAATTTAGGAAAACAACTCTATCAAACCTAACTACCAATAGTTAAGAGGCTAAAACATGCCCAAAACAAATAAACAATGAAAACATGGCAAAACATTAAAGAAATCCAATCATCGGGACGATCCTTTCGGTGAATTCCACTATGTTTTTGGACGAACCATTCTTTAATTTCCCCCCCAAAAAAAATGCTTGGAGTTTAGGAAAATGGAAAATGACATAAGTTTGATTGAAACTGTTAATTAGGAGTATATTATAATGTTTGGTTTAATCCAACTTGCATTGGAAAAAGAGAATTCTAATAATTTGATCCAACAGGAGGACCAAATCTCCCTTCCTCTCTCCCCCTTCTTTTATTACAGCCAATTTTTCTGTTTTCGTTTATTCTTGTTGGAATATTTTAATGAAAATAAGATTTTATTCATATACATATTTCAATATAATAACTTTATTCATGTACTCATATTATATACCAATTTTTTATTGGATTAATATGTTTCAAAACACATTATTATGAGCTCTTATTGTATTGAGAGTTACAACTATTTATGTGGGAGTTCATTTTTAATTAGAATAATGTTAAAGTCACAAAAGAGTCACAAAGAGATGCTCATAAAAGGATGTGGCACCCATGTGGCAGTAAGACTCACCAAACTTAACTTTGCTACATGAGTATCACATAAAATGCCACATCCTTTTATGAGCATCTCTTTGCGATTCTTTTGTAACTCTAACATTACTCTTTCAATTATACACATTTTTTCTTTACTTCGCTTTGAACACAATCCATAACAATCATTTATGGGTTGAATTATTATCTTTATGTTGGAGGCTTATCTGTTCAACATTTAGCAGTCTTTTGGTATTTAAAAAGCTTAATGTTAATTGTAAAAAGATAGCTAATGCTCAGACTTGAAGAATGCTTCTGATAATATATATATATATATATATATGACATCAACATATTGCCATGTGATGGTATGCTAACTAGTATACTATTACTTTTACAGTGTATGTATTATATTTTATATTTGGACAAAGAAAAGTATTGGGAGAAGTTTCAGTCTTTTCGAAAGTGTAGATTTTGAGAAAGACTACAGCTAGAGGTTGGGTTGATGTATCCTGGAGGCGGCGCGTTATTCCTACTATACCAATTGACAAATGTCGTACATGAGAGACGCAAATTATCTTAAAGAGAGCGACCTAGTGCGCGCCTTGACCCAATGATGTATACTTCACATGGTATGATTTATCTTCCAATTTTGTCACAAATAAATATTACATTCTTGAATTATTATAATAAAAAAAATTTATTGTTTCCTCATGATTTTATTCTTAATTTAATATTTGGAGAATATGTGGTTTCATGAGTAAATCTTCAACAATTTTAAGACGATTTGTCTCTTTTATTTTTTCAATTATAACCAATTGAATTTGATCCGTTTGTTGAAATGTGTAAAGTGACAATTTGAGTGTAGTGATAAATTATTAGAGTAAGTCGAAATGGATGATGGAGATCTCACAAATTAGAAGTATGCGGTAAAAGATTTTATTTCCTTCCCGCGGTAACTCTTTCCATTTTAGAGGAATGTTTTTCTACCTTTTGCTTTCAGAGAGATACATTTATTAAAGAAATAAGAATAAGAAGAGGAGGAGAGAATTCTTAATTAATGTAGTGCGCTTTGAAATATTGATTTCCATGCCTTTCAAATATACGAGTTTATATGAGTTGACATATAGTTTCTATAGTTTTTTCTTATAACATATTGTATCATAATTTTGTTGCATATCTAGTATTGCCATATTGTATGTGCATTTGCCTATATAAGACAAATGACATATGAATGTTTACAATAACAACAATGAGTAGATAGAATTAGTGGGGGCATGTGTTTCACTAGAGTTTGTGAACATTTATATGCTTTTACCTTTGAAAAAGGTTAGACTTGCTATGCATGTTTTTATTGGGTCCGATTCATGAGATTTTTGGAACAATTGGTTGTAAAATATTTAACCATTGGAAGTTGGTATAGTTTTTTTTTTGTTGAACCAAATTGATTTAGAGGCGCGATGCTTGTGCATTTCTTTTCTGATGGAAAATTTTATATAAATGAGTTTTGCCAAATGAAAGACTTTTGGCAACAATTATTTATTTATTTTGACAAAACTCTGTGCTCATTGAGTGATACATAGATCTCAAATTTGTACTTCGGAGAAATCCTAGTATTTCAAGGAGAAGAAATTGGTAGTGCTTTATTTAGAAAATTTTTAGAATTGAAATTATAAGATTTTTTTTAAAATGTGTTTTTTAGAAGCTTTTATTTAGAAATTTTGAGTTTGTGAATTTTGGAGACTAATGTACAAGTATATTTATGAAGCTTCTAGACGATTGAAATTTCTTGAAGGAAACGAGGATTTTGTGTTTTTTTTAGAAGTAAGAGTTTGTTGAATTTTTGAAAAAACAAGTTACAAGTTTGGTTTCTCTTGATTAGATGAGCATCAATCTCTATTACCACAATACAAAAACTATTGGAGAAATAATTATTTTGGTGTACAGTGGTTATGAGAATCTCAATGATTATCAATATTTGAGATTGTGAAAGGATTTGTTGTAGGTCCTTTTGAAATGGAAGATATATATAGTGGTAGAAAATGTTTTTCTTATTTTGGAAAAAAAAAATTTCTAGTATTTAGAAAATACTTTTCAAAGATTTATGATTTGGGATGTGCATTCATATTACTAAACTTTAAGGGTAAAAAACATTTTTGCCCCCTCAAACTATACACACTTTTATAATTTACACCCCGAATTTTAAAATGTTGCAATATCCCCCTGAACTATCTTTAGGTTTGCAATGTCCCCCCTGAACTTCAAAGAGTTGAAATGTCCCCCTTGAACTATCGCATGTGTTGCAATGTTCCCCCTGAACTATCTTTCGTATTGCAATGTCAACCTTACCATCACATTTCGTCAAGAAATATGATGAAATTTACTCGTGTGGGATGCACATGCTAAATTTCAAAGTCAATTATGACATTCAACCATCCCCTTCTGTAACACCCATACTCGGGAAAAATGTTAACTATTTCGTAATATGCATTAATTAATATTAATTAATGTATATGGTGGATTAAGGGGAGGCTTTGGACTCGCCCGTGAAAAAGTTCCCAGTGAGAGGGACAAGTTTGGAGGTGGGATCCAGTGAAGGGCCCGGATAAAATAATAAAGTATAATTCGCATTTACATGTTAGATGCATTCTATATGATTAAATGAGTATGTTTAAGATGTTTTCATATAATGTTGTTATATGTTAGCTTTTAGTACCAGTTTGGGTACCCATTTAAGGGCATTAATGAAAATGATTCATAATTAGTAGATATGATAGCAACCTCACAAAATATTTGGGACCACGTGTGGACCCATGCGGGACTTAGATAAACACCCATTTAGAAATTTAGTAGTTAATGGAACGTTTTGGGGAGTTTATAATAGAGATCGGAAACTTTAGGGGTGCTAAACAAAATTGGAAGCATGAGTCACTCATGCAATGCTTGGGAGAAAGACACCTAGTGTCTTCTCAATTAAATTACAACAATTTACAGAAATTAAACTAAGGAGAGAGAGACACCAAAGAGAAAAGAAAGAATACGTCTCCGTTGCCGTCAATTCGTCGTTCCGTCGCTGTTCGTCATCCAATTCGTGAACCGAAGCCGTATTCAAACTCGTGGAGGTGAGACGATCGTTTCTCTGTCTTTTATTTACATTTTAATCGTCGGATTTTGGTAGCTCATTCTAAACGGTGACAAACGGTTGCCGAAAACTTTTAGGAATTACTCCGAAGTAGGATTTGGGGAAGAATCGTTAAGGAATTTGCTTGTTTGGGGTAAAATCTATAAGAGGTGACTGATTCTAATCCATGGGTTGAATTTATTATTGTGTTTAATGTTATAGTTTATGATGTATTATGTTGATTATGATGTTAGTATGTTAAATTTATGTTGGTTAAAGCATGATGGTATGAATTGGAAGTTATTATGCTTAATTTTGCAAGGATTGCCATGTTGAGATGATTATGTGATTATGTGTTATGTGGGTTGAAGAAAGCCTTATGTTGATTCATCGTGAATTTACTCCATAATAAGGAGAGGTGGAAAAACCCAACGGTGTAAGAGTACTCACCACTTAACTGTGTAAAGGTGTGTGGATAACGACCCAGCTGTGGAAGGGTATGTGAGATGGTGTGATTTAGAGCTGCTATATGCGCATAAGGGAAAAAGGCAAGAGCGACGTCACGGTGAATTGATATTTGGTCTTTTGGAGACTAAATGATATGTTGATTGTTGACTTGTGCATTGAATATGACATACACTCATACATGTGATTAGCTTTACTCACTAAGCGAAAGTTTAAACAAATATTATTTTCTGTTGTGGTTATTGAATAACCATCGTAGGTACGGAATGGGAAGAGAGGAGAAGAAATGACCGGTATGTCGAGTTTGGGCTTGGGAGTTGTAAATATGTGTGGTTATGTCCATATGCTTAGATGTTTTAGTTCCTAATGTAACTTTTGTTGGGAATACTGAACAACTTATGTTTTGGGTAGTTTTGTAGTATGTCAAGTCCAAGTTGATGTTGGTTATGAGTTTTGTAAAATGGGTTGCACTTGTAAACCACAAGTTATGTATATTGGGAAAGGACTTGGAAATTAGCTAACCATGGATGTTAATTAACTTGGTTTTCCTTATGCTTGAATGTTTATATATAGTTTGGGAGAAATGTGGAGGTTGATGCAAGTTCATATTTCTAAGGAGAAATCTATGTGTTTTGATTGATCAAATGACTTCTCAAATGCTTTGAAATGCTTTTGAAAACTCTCATATTGTCTATGTTTCTATTTGGAACTCATGAGTTGTAAAGGAGTAAGTAGCTTTCAAATGCTTGAAAATACTTTTCTTTTAAAGTTTTTATGATGGTCGGGTTGAACTAATGAAAGTTGGGAGTTTGAATATGAGTTGGGTGTTTTGATTGTTGTATCACACATGGGTATGTTTTAAATGGTTGGAAGCACTAGATGTGTTTTGGAAATGTTTAAATATGTTTGAGAATGAATTTGAGATGTTTTTGTAAGGTCCCATGAGATTTGGTTTGGTTTTGGGATGATTTAACACTTGCAAACCAGCAAAAATTGATTTTTACAGAAAGTTAGATTGATCTAACTCTGGGCAGAATTATTTCTGCAGAGAGTTAGATGTCACACCCGTTCCAGAAATTCATGGTTTTGAAAATGCATAACTTGAGGTTTTGGAATTATTAATATTCTTAATAATTTGAGTTGAGGTTGATTGTGAGTCAACGGTGAGGTGTCAGTGAGGACACGAGAACATGGAATTTCATGTTGCATTGGCACGATTAAATGACATTTATATGATTTAAATGTTATTTGATATATCTGGTATTTCGCGAATAGTAAATTATACCTGTGTAGTATAATTTCTGTTATTTTTGATATTGTTATATCATTTTGAGAACTGTGGTGAGAACGTGAGTGATACGTTAATTAAAAATGTAGGTTGTGTAGAGATTACACAAAATATAGTTTTCGGACGTTATTTTTGGACCCAAACGAGATTTAGTCGAAAACTTTTGAAATTTATAATTTTCACTCGTAAAGTTATAAGATGGACGTGTGCGAAGTTTCATGGGTTAATGAAAAGTTTTGAGAAACTTGCAGGGAGGTAAACGTAATTCCCAGAAAGTTTGTCTATATATAGAAGTGGATGAGATTTCATTCTCATCCACAACTTCTAAAAATATCTAGAGAGAGAGGAGAGAGAAGGGAGATTGAGCCAACGGGCTTTGCGACGCCGATCGACGACCTTCCGTCCGTCAGATTTTCTCCAGATTTCATATTTGAACTCGTGGAGGTAAGATCTACGTTTTGATACCACTTAGGCCATGTTTGGCCAATTTTTGTAAAAATCTTAATTCTAGACTTTTGGGGAAAACCCGGTAAAACTTGTAAGAATCATCCCAAATTCGAAATCCGACGATTAATTAGCTCCCTAGACGATCCTTCAAAGTTTGAAGAGATTCGCACGAGGTATGAATTCTAGATCTATGAAATATATGGATTTTCATGTTTTGAACATCAACTTTGATATTATTGGATCCGGGCGAAATTCATGTATTAGTTAGGCCCGTTAATTATGCACGCGAAATTATATGAAAAGTACGTGTAACTGTTTATATGAGCATGTTATGTGTCTACTTGGGTCAAAGGGGAGTTTGGTGCAAATTCATCCGGGGTAAGCTCCTCGAACCTTGAGGATTATAAGTTTGATTGTGATTGTAATGGAATTGAATTTGTGGTGGTGTCTGGATTGGAGGTGGGCCCAACCAGTACACGGTACCTGGTATGGAGGAAGGTCCAACCAGTGTACGAGATGTGTGGGAGAGGTGGGCCTCCTATGGCATCGACCGGATGAATGCGTACCACTCACCCTAGAGACTATTTCTATGTGTTTTAGATGCTTAAATCATGAACTGTCATATAAGCATACATTTAGAATTGTACGCTCAGCATATAGATGAGCAGTGGAGATGTACTCCATTGCAGGTAAGAAGAAAGACAAGAAGAATTGTGAGGAGTGAGGCCGAGGAACGCCGGGGGAACCACAATTGTATATGCTTTTGTTTTTAAATCCTAAACTAGTGTAAGGATTGGTAAATTGGTAATATGTTGTAATAAAACCATAGATTAGTTTCACAGTATTGTAATATTGTAATTGAACATCTGTGATTATGTTTCAAATGTTGAAATCAGTTGTGGTTGTATTGGTGTTGGGTTTGGAGAAGCATGTGTTAGTATTTTTCATCACAGGCTGCCCAACAGGGGAGCAGTCAACTGGACCCAGGATCAGTCGACTGGATCCCGTGTATTCGAGACACTGAAAGTGAATAGTAAGAGTAGCAGTCGACTGGACCCATTTAGCATTCGACTGAACACTGTTGATTTTTGGCTACTGCTTCTATTAATGGCAAAACCAGTCGACTGGGTCCCCAGATCAGTCGACTGGACTCCCTTTGTTAATTGTGGCATTTTAGTTCTGCCTAACACAGTCGACTGGAGGAAGAGATCAGTCGACTGAGATACTGTAGATTTTAGCTACTGATCCGAATAGTAACCAGTGTAGTCGACTGGGTTCCCTGATCAGTCGACTGAACCTCTGTTGAGGATTTAGGGTTTTAGTTTCTGCCAGGCACAGTCGACTGGACCCTATTACAGTCGACTGGGCAGTCGACTGGACCTCTGTATTTTCAAATGGATTTTGTGAACACTTTCTAATTGGGCAAAACCTTTTTGTAACTTTGATTTCCAATGGATTTTTCAACTCAGAGGGCAATGTTTCCTAAAGTTTTAAAATACCCAGGGTTGTTTTAAAGTTCTTTCCGCTGCGTATCGTTAAATGATGTTTGGATGAGCCTTGGTGGCATGCCACGTGTCCTATTTCCACGCGTAGTGGGATGCGTCATGACATTAGATTAATCAAACTCTTGGCAGAATTATTTCTGCAGAGAGTTAGATTGAGCTAACTCTTGGCAGAATGCTTGAGAATAATTTGGGTACTCAATTTCAAAGTTTTAATGAGCATAACTTGGTCTACGGGGTTCGTATTCACGCATCGTTTTCAACGTTGGGTTCCTCATTTGAAAAAGCTATCTTTTGAGATGGTATCCCGACAAAAATCTTAAATGACCATTTTACCTTTGGGGTTAATTACATGCAAATGAGTTTTATAAAGAGTTAAAAGATAGTTTAAACTTGATTTATGTTATATTCATTTGGGACGTGCCTTAGTGGTATTGTTACACGTGTCCTAATCCGCCCGAGGCGGGTTGGGGTGTGACACCTTCTAAATTAACATTCATAAAATTTATAAAAACTCTGAATTTTCTCTTGCTACACAACAAATTAACAGATTAAAGAAAATGACAGCCTAGTGAAATTAACTGAGTTTTTATGATTTTATGATATTTATGATTGTTAATTTAGAAGCAAAAGGTGAAATGTCATAAATGTCTATTGAAATTTGGCATGTGCATCCCACATGAGCAAATTCTATCACATCTCTTGACGGCATGTGATGGCAAGGTTGACATTGCAACCCGAAAGATAGTCCAGGGGGGACATTGCAAGACAGACGATAGTTCAGGGGGATATTTCAACTTTTTGAAGTTCAGGGCGGACATTGCAACCCTAAAGAGAGTTCAGGGGGGACATTGCAACTTTTTAAAGTTCGGGGTGTGAATTGCAAAAGTGTGTATGGTTTAAGGGAGCAAAATGCTTTTTACCCAAACTTTAAACTTTGAGCATAAATTTATATGTGTAATGGTTGAAGAAGTTTTGAACAATTGTTAAGGCTTGATTATTAAAGCGAATTCTTCCCAAACGTTTTTGGTAATGAAGCACATCTATATAGTAGGTCCTAAATTGTGAGTTGATGTGATTAAAAATGTGCCTCGGTATTTATTCGGAAAAAATTCGTCAATGGTTCAATCACTTCAAGTGATCTTTTTTGTTTACTTTGAGGGTAAAGCATAATTGATAAAATAATTTATATTCTCAAGATTATTGGTTTAATTTTATTGTGAATGGCAGAGTCTTGAGAAATTATACAATGATTATTAAACCCACCATATGACATGTACGTGTAACATGTTGGTGATTAAATGTACCTACGGGTGTAAAGAATTATCTATGTGCTAGCACCTCCATTGAGGCATGGTGCTGGAATCCAAATATTTGTTACGTGTTATACACATGTGTGAAATAAATTGAGTATATGCAAAGGTTTGATATACATCAAGGAGGATGAGACTTACACCCAAAATTTTAATAAGTTACCTATGAGAATACCCTACCTAAGGACTGACGATCCCAAGAATTAGGTTTAAAGGGCCAAACGAATCATAGAGTGGTTTGAATGTGCATATGCACTCTTAAAATTCTCAATGACATATTGTCCATCCCTCTGGTGTAAGTGCATATGATCATGTAATGTTCATGGGAGGTTGAGATTTCTCTTAATGAGTTTAATATCCCTTATGGGTGGGATGTCTCAATTATAGGAGCATCCTTGATAGACTTACCTATATGAGTGTGGAAGTGGGGCCGCTTTCTATGAGATCGGGCTAATCTCTAGAGCACTCATGAAAACTAGGATAAAACATAAGGTCGTACAACGCGCTGGCTTATGAAGCTTAGAGAGCACCTGGAGTGTCATGTGTGTGATGTGTTTCTACGTATCCTCAAGTAGTCATTGTTTAAAGGCATAGCCACTCTGACTCTAATACGGGAATACTGAAATACTAAGTGAAGGCTTAAAGACTGAGCCACTCTCATGATGCATGACCTTCTATCTTTGCCCTTGTATATTGTTTTTTAATTTTATTAAAATAAGTGAGGGATTGTTGGAATATTTTAATGAAAATAATATTTTATTTATAGACAGATTTCAATATAACAACTTTACCCATGTACTCATATTATATACCCATATTGTATTGGGTTAATATGTTTCAAAAGCCATTATTATGAGCTGTTATTGTATTGAGTTACAACCATTTATATGGGAGTTCATTTTCAATTATGCACGTTTTTTTTTTCCTTTTCTTTGAACATAATCCATAACAATCATTTATGGGTTGAAATTATTATCTATATGTTGGAGGCTTAGCCGTTCATTAGTTAGTAGTCTTTTGGTATTTAAAAGCTTAATGCTAATTGTTGAAAAGATAGCTAATGCTCATATTTGAAGAATGCTTCTGATTTTATATTATATATATATATATATATGTGTGTGTGTGACATCAACATATTGCCATGCGATGGTATACTAACTAGTATACTATTGCTTTTATAGTGTATATATTATATTTTATATTTGGGCAAAGAAAGGTGTTGGGAGAAGCTTCAGTCTTCTTAGAAGTGTACATTTTGAGAAAGACTACAACTAGAGGCTAGGTTGATGTATCCTAAAGGTGACGTGTTATTTCTATAGAAATATACGATTTGGTCCCTAATTATGGCCATTAATAGGAATTGATCCTGACTTGATTTGGTGTATAGAAATTAATCCTTAATTTATAATGAAAGTCAATAATTAGTCCATATTCCTAAATGGCTAGCATAAATCCAAACCATTATACCCTTGTCGTACATATATACATAACTGTATATGTATACACATATATATGACACATATGAAATTCAAATAAAGTTATATAAGGTAGTTAATAAATGGAGCGGATTGTTAGGAGATCATGGATAATGATTTTTATCCCAAAATTATGTTGATTTGTGGTTCAAAACAATGCATTTTTTAAAATCTGTATGCAATATGTTTATAGTAGAAAATTATTTGTATGTTTTATTGATTCGAGTCATAGAAATAATAGATAATTTTGTGTGGAAGATTGAAGGTTGCTGATAAAAATGTGAGAAATTCTCACAATATAGTACGAAATTCATAACTGTAAATCGCAATATAGTGCTAAATCATGCTGAAATTCATAATTTGAGAATTTTGTGATAAGCTTGTTGGAAGAAGTGACTTAGTTGTGAGAAATTTCGTATTATATCCATTCAAAAAGTGAGAAATTTGTATTACTAAGTGAGAAATTTGTTATTAGCGCATTTGAAATTGGACATATGATTAGATATACATATGTAAATATGTACCACTAGCACAAATAAGACGTGTGAATAATGGGTATGGCAAGTGTAATCCATGGAGATCATGGATAAGAGAATATATTGCTAAAATCAAGGAGTTTCCTTATTTTACTCAACTTTCAAATTTGTTGGCTAAAATCAAGGGGTTTCCTTACTCTAATAAAATGTTCTGTATGTAATACATTTGATGATGCCGAAAATTGGTAGGAGAGTTTTGTGAGTAATTTAGAGAGAGAATGGCACAATGAAATGTATGTGGTTCGACCCCGTTAATTAGGTGACCTACATCCACGGGTGCGTCGGGACGCTTGTATTAGCAGATCATCGGCGGACTGATGAGCCAACAATGAAGGCAGCACTACCAGAGGCCGGTCGGGTGTATGCGTGATGAGTGTTTGTATTGCTATTCTCTGGGTTAAGAATGTGATCCCCTTCAATGAAGGTGATGGTCCTCCTTTATAGGTGCAAGAGGCCACTCGTACATGGTAAGTTAATAGATTAGGAAGTCCAATCTAGTTGCAATTGATTTACACAAAATTAGGAGAGTTTCCGAAATAGTTTAGGAAACTGCTTGCTCCTTCCATAAGTCTTCTAGCCAAAAGAGGAAACTGGGTGATCCAGTGACCGGCAGGCTATGGGGTACGCCTGGATTGCACCCACTGAATGGCCGTCCCATACTGCACACCCGAGTTGTGGCCGTTTCTCGAGCTGTTCTTACGAACAGCTCGGGAAAACTAGGCAGTGGGTACCCTTTCGAGATGATGTGGCGTTTCCTTGCTGAGGTGGCAACTTTGACTTTGGCCTGATATTTTTGTCCATATCAGCTGCTCCCCATTTTCGACGCTGATGTGATGCTCTATCAGATGAGGATTAAAAATCTGCGCGATTTGATGAACTACCCTGGACCTTACTCGGGGCAAGACTCGGGGTCGGACCCGCCGCCTTGGTTTGCCGGGGGTTGGATCGAGCAGTACCCTTGAGAGTCGGGGTCGGTAGTGGCCACGTGTCACGCAATGATTGGACTGGTCAGGATCCAACCAGATTGGTGGAGGCATAGCCGAATAGTCACGCTGTAACCAGACCGTCACATCCTGCATTAAATGCACGCGTCTGTAACACCCTGTATTTTAATTTTCATTAATAAATAAATATTGCATTTCATTTCCATGGGTATTTGATTTAATTTCTCTTTGTAATAATTATCTGGGGCTAAACCGTAATATTTGAAAATACAGAAAAATATTTTCTATGGTTTCAAAGCAATATCTATATTTTTGTATAACCCAGAAATTTATTCCTACGCTGATATAATTTTCTGTATCTTTATTTTCAACCGAAAAATACCAGTTTATGATTTAATCTGCATCCTTATCGCAGTTTGGGTGAGGGAGCACGTGAGCTCAACCTCACCGAAGGATTTCTTTGCCTAACTTGGAGCCTACTCATATCATCAGTTTATATATATGTATAACAGTGTCTCTCTCACTCACTGTGTCTCTCTCAAATCTCCCTCAAACTCTCCTAATTCTCTCAATCTTTCTCTTACTCTCTCAAGAGATAACATACACACAGATTATATATTATATACATACACATAGTTATATCTATTGATATATATCAAACCAAGAGTGGGAGTAATTTCGGAACGACGGAATTCTCGGCGGATATTACGGCGGAATTTCTCGATCTCAATTTCTTTGTACTAGCACCTCAGTGAGTAATTTAAACTCACTCTCAATGTCTATATATGTATTTTTTAGTGTATGTAAGTGTGTATATATGTATATATATGAAAACACCATGAGAGCTTGAAAATTGAAGTTTTAGAAATCGTAACCAAAATCAATTCTGTAAATTGGGAATGGAAGATATTGATCCCGATAAGCTGTGGTTCGAATCCTACGCAGTAATTTACCCGTATCGCGACGTACTGTTGATTTTAAGTTTTGTCACTCTAACTTTAGTCGCAGAAATTAATCGATACAATCCGTATTAGTTAAAATTGATCGCGTATTCTTAATCTACGCGGAAAACCGAGGAGATCCATATATTACATGTTCTGGTACGAACAGAAAACAGAAAACGAAGAAGATGACATTCTACAAGAACTCGCGCGCGCGACCCGCTCGCGCGAGGCTCGCTCGCGCGGCCCGCTCGCGCGGACCATACCCCCCCTTCGCGCGCGCGATCCGCTCGCGCGACCTGTTCTGCCCTTTTGCGCGCGCGATCCGCTCGCGCGATCTGTCCTCCCCCTCGCTCGCGCGATCCGCTCGCGCGAGGTGGCAGTTTTGGCAGTTTGTATAATTTTTGGTAAGGGACTGTTTGGAAAATGTTTTGGGAGATTTCAAAGAACTGTTTGACAAATACACTGTTTTAAAGGCTCACTGTTAGACTTTGGACTTGTAAGAACGATTAAGATCGAGATTTATGTTGAACGTATATTCAGCTTTGAGATTATTAACCGTTACTGCAAAACTATGAACATTGACATACATATTTGGGTCGAGGTTGTGTCGACATGCATGTGTGTGATAAAGCGTGAAAGGAGTAAAGGGTGGCTGATGTTGTCAATATCAAGATATAAAAAGTATACTTTACTTTTCTAAAGATTTGCAGTGTGGAAGTAAAGGTCGAACCCACAGAGATTGATTACTACAGCGACTTAATTTTAAAACCTAAGTCTAATTAACTAGGAAAAACGGATTTTGATTTTAATTTGAATTAAACTAAGAACATAAAAATAAATCTAAATTATGAAAGCAATTAAAGTTGTTTTAAAGATATTTAGAAGGAACCTAGGATTGCAAATCCACCACTAGCTTCATAATAGGAATATTTATGCATTCACTTAGCTTATTAAGTTGGATGAATATGGGGAATTGTAGCTACAAGCCCAATTCCTCCGACAAGAAGATAATCATGGTTCAAGCACCAACATAATTCATCTTCGGTTAGCACGGATTATCCCACACTAAACTAGGGTTGTGATCTAATCCGTCTAATCTAGGCATGGACTATTCGGATACTTGATAGCACGAATCAATAAAACACCATCACATGTAAACAATCTAAACAAGCACAGCAAGAATAGATCGTTGAGCACATCACAGTCAAAATAGATCTAAGACAAGAATAAACTTTGAAAGCAATGATTTAATCAATAGAAGTACGATTTATTTATAAAAATCCTCTAAACATGTGACTGTCATCCATACATAACAAAACTAAAATAAATACATAAAATACTCCCTATTACTCGGCTAGGGCTTCATTGAAACCCTAGATCTTGGTTGTATGTAGGATGTGTCTATGAATCACCAACCCCTAATTTTGAAGTAAAATAGGGTATATATAGAGTTTACACAAGCTTTGGAAGGCTTCCCAACCCGAAACGAACTGAAACGCATGTAATTTACAGTCTAGACGTCGTTCAGCAGTTTCGTTTGCACAGGAGTCTTCAGTATACTGAAATACGCAACTTTGATTTTTGGACATATCGCGCGAGCGGGTCGCGCGAGCGCGACTTTTGGCCTTCGCGCGCGCGGATCGCTCGAGCGATTCTGGGTTCTCGCGCGAGCGATTATCGGATTTCGCGGGCGCGGGTCGCGCGCGCGACTTGACTTTTTCAGCTTCTTTAACTCTGCTTTTTCACCCTGTTTAGCCTGGTTTACTTGATTTCTTCCAAAACCTGTAAGAAAATAGAAAACGAAGTAAAAATATACAAAAACAGGATAAAAAGTACTAACAAATGTTCGTTAAGGCATATAAATAGGATTAGTTCTCTCCCGATCACACCCCCAAACCTACATTTTGCTAGTCCTCGAGCAAAACAAAAATAAAAAACTACTTATAAAATACTACTCCATTTTCGCATGGATCACGATTGCATTTAGCATATGCAACAAGCCTTTTAAACCTCTAGGTGTCCCTAGTCGGACGAGTGAAGTCTCGTGAGGGTTCTCGTCAACAAGTTACCCACAACCATCTTTATTAACTTATTAATTAAAAAACTTTTATTAAAAACGAAAAACATAATATTCAATACTCCTTATTATAAAACAATGATTTGAGATAGGATAACGAACATAAAGAGATAGAATCAAACGTCTACATACATCATGAAAAACAATCTCAAGCACATGCATCGTATAAATCAATAGAGTTTCTCATAAAATCGCACGTGTGTGATGAGGTAGTCAAATGAACACGCGCTTGTCATAAACTTGGAATATAACTCGGATGACCATCTAACTATGTCTTGACTACGAATCTCACAATGTCAATTACACTCTAAAATGAAACACTCAGAAACAGGTGTAATTTTTCTAATATATGGGAGCAAAGGAAATATATTCTCAAAATGAATAACGCTCACATATGACTCGAAAAAAAACGCACGACATGAAAGAATAGTAGTCTCATGGATAGGATGCCAATAATCAAGAAAAATAAATCATTACCATGTTTTAATCCCCTCCCATCGTTTACATATCTAAACCATGTTTCTAGGATCAACTAGGACTTTCAAAGGTTGTAATGTGGCTCAGGTAATGGAAAAGGATAGAAAGGATTCATTAGGTAGTTTTCAGAATGGCATTGTAAGGCATGTTCGATTTCTTTCATTCATCTCTTCTACCAACTTTCATCTTCTCATTCTCTTCTTTTCATTCCTTTTAATTTTTCTTTTCTTTCATCATTTTTTTTCAACATTCCTCTTCTTTATTTTTTCTCAATTTTTTTTTTCTTTTCTCTATTCTTTTCCTCATTGTTGCTTTTGATGAATATTCAATAAATAACAAGGCAACCACCCCAAACATCATCTTATTTACTTCTTCTTCTCAATCACACATCACCTTAACACCACTAAAAGTTGATCAATCTTTCAGGGGTGAACTCCAAGTTGGCCAAATTGGAGCAAAAACAGGATAATGGTAATTAAAGAAAGAAATGGCATTTTAACGGCTCAAAGGGCGAACTAAGGAAATTTTTTCATTTATCTTTCTATCGGTCGGCAGTAAACAAAGAGGGCCTAAAATCATTTCCTATAGTAATATGGTTCTTCAACATATACGACGGAAGATTATTTAGCATGATAACAAATATTTTAACTTGACTATTAACCAAGACAAGAATAATGAGACTAAACAACAAGTAAATGCGCTATTTCAATGAAATTCGACAAACACAATGTATTTATAACCCTCTAAAAAGAAAAGATAGGCTCAAAAGCTCACTGGGCTAGTCTCCACCATGTGTTATCTAGAAATCCGAATCATATTATAGTTCACAACCAACATGTATTCACGTGACTACGTGCAGTGCATTGGTTTATGTGCAAATCTATAATATAAAACTACGATTAAAACAATACATAACTTAAAACGTTACATCATAACTTCAGCAAATGATTAATCACATATTCTCATGTTCACCATTCTATAACAATCATAGTTATCAAACAAGAAATATCAAATGAAGATTGCAAAAACCGTAGGTAACATCGTTTATTTAAGCACAAGAATCGAATTTTTTTCAAAATTAGTGCATAATAATGTGCATGGGTGTGCATACCCCCAAACCTAAACCTTTCATTGTCCCTAATGAAACAATAAAACGAAAGAATGGAGAGTACGTAAGGAAAGAACGATAGTACCTCGATCTTGACAATCATAGAACAGGTGAACACAAAGGAATATGGCTATTAAGTTCAATGTTACCTGTTACTTCTAGATAAACGAAAAGAAACTAACAAAAGAATATTAAAGACGACCAACAGAAATAAATGAAACCTAATCTATACGATATAACAAAACAAAGAAAAGAAAACAAAATAAACATAAACTAGAAAAGAAAATAACGCATACGATAAAAGAAAATAAAAGATAACCAAAATTATGACAACAATCAAAAACCCGATCTAAAAGTACCTAAGAAACAAAAACAGAAAAGTAAAAACAAATAAAACAGGTAGGGGGAAAGATATAGAAGACAAACGAAAAAAAAAAAAATCAGAAAAATGGGGAATCGCGCGAGCGGCCGTCGCGCGCGCGAATTCCCAGATTTTTTTTTTTTTTTTTTTTTTTTTTTTTAATTTCGCGCCAGCGAGGTACCTCGCGCCCGCGATTCCAGGCGCGAGGAGAACCTGAGGGCTCATATAAAGAAAAGCAAAGAAAAATCACCAAGGCACATTCTCGCGCCAGCGGGCCGCGCGAGCGACGTCTCGCGCGAGCGGGCCGCGCGCGCGAGATGGGTATTTCTCATTTTTCTTGCTCTTTTATGTATATAATTTCAAAATAAATTAACTCCGACCCCCAAACCTGTTCAGAAAGACCACAACTGACTCAACAACCACAAAAATAACTACGCAAATAATCAAGCATGCAAGCACACAGTACTACTATGATGCATGAATTATCCTTATGCAGTGATTCGCGTCAAAGTCCAGCGCCCCGGGTTTCCTAGCTAATGCAGTGCTCACTCCACAACTAAGCTAATGCAAGTAATTGCGCCTCAGCGCCCTGACTTACAGTGATTTGATGCGAAGTATAAAGCGAGCAATATTTATTTAATTTATTTTATATTATTTGCGATTAGCTATTCCTCTCCAAGACGCTAGAATTAGAAGACTCGAGAAAATCTACAAAACAAAAAGAAAAGTTAGTGACTCAAAATAAAACGAACAAAAATAAAAAAAAATAAAACATAAAAAAAATAAAAACTAATCTAATATTTACGAATTAACTAAACTAAGATTCTAAAACCAAAGATAGTAATTTGCAATCCCCGGCAACGGCGCCAAAAATTGATGTTGTCAATATCAAGATATAAAAAGTATACTTTACTTTTCTAAAGATTTGCAGTGTGGAAGTAAAGGTCGAACCCACAGAGATTGATTACTACAGCGACTTAATTTTAAAACCTAAGTCTAATTAACTAGGAAAAACGGATTTTGATTTTAATTTGAATTAAACTAAGAACATAAAAATAAATCTAAATTATGAAAGCAATTAAAGTTGTTTTAAAGATATTTAGAAGGAACCTAGGATTGCAAATCCACCACTAGCTTCATAATAGGAATATTTATGCATTCACTTAGCTTATTAAGTTGGATGAATATGGGGAATTGTAGCTACAAGCCCAATTCCTCCGACAAGAAGATAATCATGGTTCAAGCACCAACATAATCCATCTTCGGTTAGCACGGATTATCCCACACTAAACTAGGGTTGTGATCTAATCCGTCTAATCTAGGCATGGACTATTCGGATACTTGATAGCACGAATCAATAAAGCACCATCACATGTAAACAATCTAAACAAGCACAGCAAGAATAGATCGTTGAGCACATCACAGTCAAAATAGATCTAAGACAAGAATAAACTTTGAAAGCAATGATTTAATCAATAGAAGTACGATTTATTTATAAAAATCCTCTAAACATGTGACTGTCATCCATACATAACAAAACTAAAATAAATACATAAAATACTCCCTATTACTCGGCTAGGGCTTCATTGAAACCCTAGATCTTGGTTGTATGTAGGATGTGTCTATGAATCACCAACCCCTAATTTTGAAGTAAAATAGGGTATATATAGAGTTTACACAAGCTTTGGAAGGCTTCCCAACCCGAAATGAACTGAAACGCATGTAATTTACAGTCTAGACGTCGTTCAGCAGTTTCGTTTGCACAGGAGTCTTCAGTATACTGAAATACGCAACTTTGATTTTTGGACATATCGCGCGAGCGGGTCGCGCGAGCGGGACTTTTGGCCTTCGCGCGCGCGGATCGCGCGAGCGATTTCTTGGTTCTCGCGCGAGCGGATCGCGCGAGCGATTATCGGATTTCGCGGGCGCGGGTCGCGCGCGCGACTTGACTTTTTCAGCTTCTTTAACTCTGCTTTTTCACCCTGTTTAGCCTGGTTTACTTGATTTCTTCCAAAACCTGTAAGAAAATAGAAAACGAAGTAAAAATATACAAAAACAGGATAAAAAGTACTAACAAATGTTCGTTAAGGCATATAAATAGGATTAGTTCTCTCCCGATCAGTGGCAGTTTGGTGTGTGACCCCAATATCGATCGGATAGTATTCCTGGTATTGGAGGCGATAGTGTTGTGTATGACTTAGATATCGATCGGATAGTATTCCTGGTATCTAAGGCGCGTGTTTCGGATATTGATCGGATAGTATTCCTGATATCCGAAGCGATGGTGATAGAGTTGTGTACGACTTAGATATCGATCGGATAGTATTCCTGGTATCTAAGGCGCGCGTTTCGGATATTGATCGGATAGTATTCCTGATATCCGGAGCGATGGTTGGTTGTGATCGGCCTAGATATCGATCGGATAGTATTCCTGGTATCTGAGGCAGTAGTGTGGTGTGTGACTTCAATACCGATCGGATAGTATTCCTGGTATTGGAGGCGATAGTGTAACGTGTGAATTGGATGACTGAACACTTATTACTCCTGGTAGCTGAAACGATGTGTTGGTTGAATTGGATTGTTCTAAAGGAAAGAATTGGCAAAATAAGATGTTTCACAATTCATGTACAATTTCGTATTTATTTCTTACTATATTCCCCCGTGATTTATGTTGGAATTGGAACCTTGAATATATCCCTGTTAAAGTTAAATGGTACCGTTGTTTATTTGCTTATATATACATTGCGAGAACTTGTTTATTTTACTCACCAGCTTTCATAAGCTGACGGCGTTGATGCGTCCTGGACTGTATGTCCAGATTTTCAGGGGCAGGAGCAGCCAGGGTACTTCGACTATGCTAGTTAGAGGCAGGGAACTTTCCAGGAGGCTGCTTATTATTTTCCTATGTCTTTCATTTTTTTTGAAGTTGTAATAGACTGGAGAATAGTTTTGAATAAGGGCGTTTGTGCCTAAGACCTGGACTTATGTAATAGTTTAGTAAGTTTTAAATTTCGGAGCTTATGTTTATTAGTATCCTTTCTTTTAGAAATGTTGTTAAGTTATTTGTTTGCAGGGACAATTGGTCATACTCACTTGTCACGACCTACGAGTCCATAAAGGAAATTAAATGCTTTCCTGAATTATGCTACGTCGGGGCGTGACAGGCTTTTTGGTATCAGAGCCAGGTTATGGCTCGACCAATTGTCCAGAACACATAGGATCTCCCGTTAAGATAGAATTAAGATAAGATAGTTCGACTTCATTCCGTGTTTAGTCGTTTCCTATCGTTTAGAATTTTCCTTCTTCTCGAGAGGTTGACCGAATTCTGTTGATTACTGGATAGGTACCGTTCTCTCGATCAGATGGCTGGAAGAAATCTCAGGAATCGTCCCGCTATTGAAGATGCACCCCCGGTAATAGATCCAACCGGAATGTTCGAGGCTTTTGTAAGAAGATTGGAGAGAGTTAGTGATCAGAATGCAAGGAACAATAATCAGAATGGGAATTACAACGGGAATGGGAGGCAAGCCCACCAGACGGGAGACAAGCTTCTCAAGGAGTTTCGCGCTCTGCGACCTGAGTATTTTGCGGGGACTGATGAACCCTGGCAAGCGGAACAGTGGCTACGCCAGATGGAGCGTATCTTTGAGACCATAGAGTGCACTGATCTGGAGAAGAAGCGTCTGGCTATCTTTCAGCTGTCTTATGCAGCGGCTGATTGGTGGGATGCTGAAAAAGCGACCATAGGGGAAGAAGCTGCAAGGAGAATGCCGTGGGTGGTGTTCAAGGAAAGATTTCTCGAGAAGTATTTCCCTGAAGAAGAAAAGGACAAGAGAGAAAAAGAGTTTATGGAGTTGACTCAAGGGAATCTGACTGTCCGAGAGTACACTACTCGATTTGAGCGTCTGTCTCGCTTTGCTCCACATATGGTGGACACACCCCAGAAGAAAATCAAGAAGTATCACCGGGGTCTCAACCTGTCTCTCCGACATTTGACTATGGGGCATCTGGGCCAGTCATTTGAAGCTCTGGTGAGATTGGCTACGGGGTTAGAAAATGATGGTTGTCAGAATTCAAAGCCGTTTGGAAATCGACCTCCGCAGAAGGGTTATTCTGGACAGAAATCAGGGTACCCTCAAGGACAGAAAAGGACCTGGGATGGAGGAAAGAAACCTCAGCAGACACAAGCAGTTCAGCAGTATCAGCCTCTAGCAATAGAAGGGGCCAAAAACAATAACTGCTTCAATTGTGGAGTTCCTGGTCACCGAGCTAAAGATTGCAGAGCACCTAGGCGTGCGGATCGTCCAGGAGTCGTGTGCTATAACTGTGGCATGCCCGGTCACATAAGTCTGGACTGCAAGGCTCCCAGGAAAGTTAACTATGGTCAGCAAGGACAGGCCCGTCTGAATGCCGTTATTCCCGAGGCGGCTGGCTATGAGGAGACAGGGTATGAAGAAGGTACCAATGAGGAGGGACCGCCCGAGCAACGAGCAGTGGAAGGTACTCTAACCTTGTTTAACTCTCATGTTAAAGTTTTATTTGACACGGGTGCTACACATTCCTTTATATCTGTGAAGATTGTTCAGAAGTTGGGTATAGTACCGCAACGTTTAGATGAAGCTTTGAGTGCTGTCTCACCCTTAGGGACCACCGTCAAGTTATTACATATGTGTAAGGATTGTCCTCTACGGTTAGGAGACCGCGAACTTTTGGCGAGATTGGTGGTTCTGTAATTGAAGGAGTTCGATATAATCCTGGGAATGGATTGGCTCGAGGAGAATCATGCGAAGTTGGATTGTGCAAGGAAGAGGATCACATTTGCGGATAATGGGAATCGACCCTTTGATTTCCAATGCAACCCTTCAGGTGATATGTTCCTCACCAGATGCCTAGCAAACATTGAGGTTGTCAGTGCAGAGGTTACAATATCATCAATCCCGGTGATCAAGGAATTTGAGGAAGTATTCCGAGATATTTCAGGATTACCGCCAGAAAGGGACATAGAATTCTGTGTGGAATTGGTGCCAGGCACTCGACCTATAACCAAGGTTCCCTACAGGATGGCCCCTACAGAGCTACTGGAGCTGAAGGAACAAGTTCAAGAACTTGAGAAGTTGGGTTTTGTTCGTCCAAGTACTTCACCCTGGGGAGCACCAGTATTATTCGTAAAGAAGAAGGATGGGACGATGCGGTTGTGTATCGACTACCGAGAACTGAATAAGGTTACTATCAAGAATAAGTATCCCTTACCTCGGATAGACGATCTGTTTGATCAGTTGCAAGGAGCCACGACCTTTTCTAAGATTGATCTACGGTCAGGGTATCACCAGTTGAGGGTGCGGAAGGAAGACATACCTAAGACTGCTTTCAGGACGAGATACGAACACTATGAGTTTTTAGTGATGCCGTTTGGGATGACGAATGCTCCGGCTGTGTTTATGGACTTGATGAACAGAGTATTCAAGCCCTATTTGGATCAATTCGTTATTGTCTTTATTGATGATATTTTGATCTATTCCAAGTCAGAGGAAGAGCACGAACAACACCTGAGGATCGCGTTGCAGACTCTCAAGGATCACCGCCTGTATGCTAAATTCAGCAAGTGTGAATTCTGGCTTCAGGAAGTTAAGTTTCTCGGGCATGTGATCTCTCAACAAGGAATCGCGGTTGACTCATCAAAGACCGATGCAGTGGCGAATTGGACTCGGCCGACCAATGCTACAGAAGTCAGAAGTTTTCTGGGACTAGCTGGTTACTATCGGAGATTTGTAGAAGGTTTCTCAAAGATAGCAGCCCCGTTAACTGGTTTGACTAAGAAAGATTTGAAGTTTGAATGGACTGATAAGCATGAACGCGCTTTTCTGAAATTGAAAGAGAGATTGACAACAGCGCCAGTGCTTGCGATACCAAGGGATGGTGAGAAGTTCACTATTTTTAGTGACGCCTCGTATCAAGGATTGGGATGTGTCCTTATGCAAGACGGAAAGGTTATCGCCTATGGTTCGCGACAGTTGAAGCCGAATGAATTGAATTACCCAACTCATGATTTGGAACTGGCAGCAGTAGTGTTTGCGCTCAAGACCTGGAGACATTACCTCTACGGGGAGAAGTTTGATTTGTTCTCGGACCACAAGAGCCTTAAGTATTTGTTTACTCAGAAGGAGTTGAACATGAGGCAACGTAGGTGGATGGAGCTGATTAAGGATTACGACTTTACATTAGAGTACCACGCCGGTAAGGCTAACGTAGTCGCTGACGCCCTAAGCCGGAAGCCTCGAGGAATGATTGCTTCATTGATGTTGAGGGAATGGAAAGCTTTAGAGACAATCGCAGAATTTGATGTGCAGATTTCTGAGGGAAGTGTCGGGCAGCACTTTGGATGCCTCATAGTACAACCAACACTTGTGAGTCGAATCATCGAAGCCCAGGGGGAAGACGAAAAATTTCAAGCATGGTTCGCCAAGATGTCAGAAAAGGACCCTATAGAATGGAAGGTTGGGACCGATGGAGGATACCGATGTCGAGACAGATTGTGTGTGCCAGATTTCGGAGATTTGAGAAAAGATATTCTCGAAGAAGCACATAAATCGAGACTGACAGTACACCCAGGAGGAACAAAGATGTATAAGGATTTGAAGAGGAACTTCTGGTGGGAAGGGATGAAAAGAGAAGTAGCCGAGTTTGTGTCTAAATGTTTGACTTGTCAACAAGTGAAAGCCGAACATCAGAGACCCTCAGGATTGTTGCAACCCTTACCTGTTCCAGGTTGGAAGTGGGAGCACATAACTATGGATTTCGTGGTTGGATTACCCCGGTCACAATAGAATCATGACGCGATTTGGGTAATTGTGGATCGTCTGACGAAGTCCGCACACTTCATCGCGTACAATATGACTTACCCAGTAGAAAGGATGAGTCGAATGTACCTACAACAAGTGGTGCGACTGCACGGTGCGCCTGTGTCGATTGTATCAGACCGAGATGCACGCTTTACCTCGGGATTTTGGGAAAGTTTGCAGAAGGCTATGGGAACTTCGCTCAAGATGAGTACTGCTTTCCATCCTCAGACCGATGGGCAAACCGAGCGTGTTAATCAGATTATGGAAGATATGCTGAGAGCTTGTGCAATTGACTTTGAAGAGTCTTGGGAGACGCACTTGCCGTTGGTCGAATTTGCGTATAACAACAGTTATCACTCGAGTATTGGGATGGCACCATTTGAAGCTTTGTACGGACGGCCATGTCGATCTCCATTGTGTTGGGCTGAAGTGGGAGACACAGAACTTTTGGGACCAGATTTGGTGAGAGAGACCAATGAGAAGATTTCACTGGTCAAAGAAAGAATGAAAACTGCACAGAGTAGGCATAAGAGTTATGCGGATCGGCGTCGAAAGGACTTGGAGTTCAGTATCGGTGATCACGTACTCCTAAAGGTTTCACCTGTTCGGGGAGTAGTGCGTTTTGGTCAGAAGAGAGGGAAGTTGGCACCCCGTTTCATCGGACCATTTGAGGTATTGGAGCGAGTTGGAGAAGTGGCTTATCGACTCGCGTTGCCACCAAAGATGTCTGGTGTTCATAATGTGTTCCATGTCAGTATGTTAAGGAAGTACATACGGGATCCTTCACATGTGGTAAATTTTGATGATATTGAGACAAGTCAGAATGTTGTTTACAAGGATAGACCTGTGAGAATTCTCGACCAGAGTATCAAGAGGCTGAGGAGAAGAGACGTTCCTTTGGTTAAAGTTCAGTGGAGGCATCATGACGAAGGAGAGGCGTCGTGGGAGTTAGAGTCAGACATGAGGACTAGATACCCCGAGTTGTTTCAGGATTAGTTAGCTCAGATTTCGGGGCGAAATCTCTGTTAAGGTGGGTAGGGTGTAACACCCTGTATTTTAATTTTCATTAATAAATAAATATTGCATTTCATTTCCATGGGTATTTGATTTAATTTCTCTTTGTAATAATTATCTGGGGCTAAACCGTAATATTTGAAAATACAGAAAAATATTTTCTATGGTTTCAAAGCAATATCTATATTTTTGTATCACCCAGAAATTTATTCCTATGCTGATATAATTTTCTGTATCTTTATTTTCAACCGAAAAATACCAGTTTATGATTTAATCTGCATCCTTATCGCAGTTTGGGTGAGGGAGCACGTGAGCTCAACCTCACCGAAGGATTTCTTTGCCTAACTTGGAGCCTACTCATATCATCAGTTTATATATATGGATAACAGTGTCTCTCTCACTCACTGTGTCTCTCTCAAATCTCCCTCAAACTCTCCTAATTCTCTCAATCTTTCTCTTACTCTCTCAAGAGATAACATACACACAGATTATATATTATATACATACACATAGTTATATCTATTGATATATATCAAACCAAGAGCGGGAGTAATTTCGGAACGACGGAATTCTCGGCGGATATTACGGCGGAATTTCTCGATCTCAATTTCTTTGTACTAGTACCTCAGTGAGTAATTTAAACTCACTCTCAATGTCTATATATGTATTTTTCAGTGTATGTAAGTGTGTATATATGTATATATATGAAAACACCATGAGAGCTTGAAAATTGAAGTTTTAGAAATCGTAACCAAAATCAATTCTGTAAATTGGGAATGGAAGATATTGATCCCGATAAGCTGTGGTTCGAATCCTACGCAGTAATTTACCCGTATCGCGACGTACTGTTGATTTTAAGTTTTGTCACTCTAACTTTAGTCGCAGAAATTAATCGATACAATCCGTATTAGTTAAAATTGATCGCGTATTCTTAATCTACGCGGAAAACCGAGGAGATCCATATATTACATGTTCTGGTACGAACAGAAAACAGAAATGGGTAAATTTCAGTCCAGAATTGAAAACAGGGGAGAAAACGAAGAAGATGACATTCTGCAAGAACTCGCGCGCGCGACCCGCTCGCGCGAGGCTCGCTCGCGCGGCCCGCTCTCGCGGACCATTCCCCCCCTTCGCGCGTGCGATCCGCTCGCGCGACCTGTTCTGCCCTTTCACCCGCGCGATCCGCTCGCGCGATCTGTCCTCCCCCTCGCTCGCGCGAGGTGGCAGTTTTGGCAGTTTGTATAATTTTTGGTAAGGGACTGTTTGGAAAATGTTATGGGAGATTTCAAAGAACTGTTTGACAAATACACTGTTTTAAAGGCTCACTGTTAGACTTTGGACTTGTAAGAACGATTAAGATCGAGATTTATGTTGAACGTATATTCAGCTTTGAGATTATTAACCGTTACTGCAAAACTATGAACATTGACATACATATTTGGGTCGAGGTTGTGTCGACATGCATGTGTGTGATAAAGCGTGAAAAGAGTAAAGGGTGGCAGTTTGGTGTGTGACCCCAATATCGATCGGATAGTATTCCTGGTATTGGAGGCGATAGTGTTGTGTATGACTTAGATATCGATCGGATAGTATTCCTGGTATCTAAGGCGCGCGTTTCGGATATTGATCGGATAGTATTCCTGATATCCGAAGCGATGGTGATAGAGTTGTGTACGACTTAGATATCGATCGGATAGTATTCCTGGTATCTAAGGCGCGCGTTTCGGATATTGATCGGATAGTATTCCTGATATCCGGAGCGATGGTTGGTTGTGATCGGCCTAGATATCGATCAGATAGTATTCTTGGTATCTGAGGCAGTAGTGTGGTGTGTGACTTCAATACCGATCGGATAGTATTCCTGGTATTGGAGGCGATAGTGTAACGTGTGAATTGGATGACTGAACACTTATTACTCCTGGTAGCTGAAACGATGTGTTGGTTGAATTGGATTGTTCTAAAGGAAAGAATTGGCAAAATAAGATGTTTCACAATTCATGTACAATTGCGTATTTATTTCTTACTATATTCCCCCGTGATTTATGTTGGAATTGGAACCTTGAATATATCCCTGTTAAAGTTAAATGGTACCATTGTTTATTTGCTTATATATACATTGCGAGAACTTGTTTATTTTACTCACCAGCTTTCATAAGCTGACGGCGTTGATGCGTCCTGGACTGTATGTCCAGATTTTCAGGGGCAGGAGCAGCCAGGGTACTTCGACTATGCTAGTTAGAGGCAGGGAACTTTCCAGGAGGCTGCTTATTATTTTCCTATGTCTTTCATTTTTTTTGAAGTTGTAATAGACTGGAGAATAGTTTTGAATAAGGGCGTTTGTGCCTAAGACCTGGACTTATGTAATAGTTTAGTAAGTTTTAAATTTCGGAGCTTATGTTTATTAGTATCCTTTCTTTTAGAAATGTTGTTAAGTTATTTGTTTGCAGGGACAATTGGTCATACTCACTTGTCACGACCTACGAGTCCATAAAGGAAATTAAATGCTTTCCTGAATTATGCTACGTCGGGGCGTGACAGCGTCTTTTGAGACGATGCTTCACGCCAACTGTCAGATGGTTTGAGCGGGAGTCGTGCAAGATCGTTGGATCTAATCTGATCTGGACCGTTCATGCAGTATATATAAGGAACTCTTGGCTCATTTCTTCCATTTTTGCTGTCCTGAGATAGAGATTACCGAGTGGTCTAGAGAGCGAAAAGTTCCCGGTCAAGCTTCCTGAGCTCCTTCCCTGCTTTTAATTCTTGTAAGTCCTCACTCCCCCAGTTTCAATTCACTATTTTTTTCCTTCCCCTCCTCCCTCTTTTTGTTTTGAGTGATGCTGGAGAGGGCGAATCTGCTAGGGTTAGCAAGGCAGTGGGATTTCTTCTTCCTCAAGTTTTGCTTTTTCTTTAGGTTAGGCAGTACGGTAGGGCAGTTGAACTGAGCAGGTTGCCCCGGGGTAGTGTTGACAGAGTGCCACTTTTCCTTGAGAACCTTGTACGCCTTGCCCTTTAGATATGTGACCTTACCTCCTCTGTATCTTTGACTTGGAGTGTCTGACCCTACTTAGGTCATCATTTACTTTCCCAGCCCACCGTAGGAGTACCAGAGATGTGTCACTCCAGTTTTGATTCCTCTTCCCGGTTGGAAGACGAAGAGTCACGGTCTAGGACCCCTGATACCAGCTTGGACCCACCCTCTGCTACCCCGTCTGATCATCATAGCGAGGGTAGGATTCCCGTCCAAGTGTCGGATGACGAGTCAGACCAGGAGGCTCCGATGGCTTCCATTTCTAGTTCAAGTGATGAGGTACCGAAGGGCCCCGACCCTAACGTAGCTTTCGGCTACGAGTTCATTCCCTTTATCTTGCGTACTTAGGACCTCACTCGGATTAGGGAGAGGTATGCCATTCTCGACGATTTCTCTTTGTCTGTGCAAACCGACAGGGCCCACATTTTCCATCGGGGTTTTGTCAATTTATACGAGGACTCCCTTGTAGTTGGGTTCCGTATCCCCCTTCACCCGGTCGCCCGGGACGTCCTGATTTACCTCAGGATCGCTCCCGGGCAGTTGGCCCCGAATGGGTGGAGTTTCCTGATGGGGTACATCTCTCTCTGGCCCCAAGTCTTCGGGTATGAACTCACCCTTCAAGAGTTCTTCTGGATCCACCGACCTTTCCCGGCGCATGGAGAGGTCGGGTTTTTCTCTCCGGGGGCTCGGCAGGGGAGAAAAGTCATCGTCAACTGCCCGAGAAACAACAAGGAGTGGAAGAACAAGTTCTTCCAAGTGTCCTCCGCAGGGCTCTGCGAGGAAGCCCTAGGGGTCCAACTAAGGAGTTCTTGGGTGGGGGAGTTGAGGAGTAAGACCATTCTATGTCCCTTTTTCGTTTTCCTTTCACTTTCGATTATAATCATGGAATTAACTGCTTCATGGTTTATTGTACAGCGGGGTCAACCGAGCTAACGAGCATTCCTGAAGAGTGTCAGAAAAGAATTAGGGGCTTGGCTAACCAACCTGTTGGCCCAAAAATGGAAACCTTAGAGGGGGGTGAATAAGGTTTTAGCGGAATTTTAACCTTTCAAAAAACTTAACTTCAAATTAAACACAATCACAAGCAATTATGTAAAGAGAGAAGGGAAGAGAAACTTGCAAATCGATTTTTCAAGTGGTTCGGCAATCGCACCCCGCAGCCTACGTCCACCCCTCAAGAACACCTCTTGAGGAATCCTTAATCTGATCTACTTACGGGTGTAGACCAAATCGTTTCTCGGAGCACTTACGGGTGTGCACCAAACCGTTACAAGAGCCTATGATCTCTCCCAAAGAAGAACACCTCTTCTTTGCACACAAGGGTTACTAACCCTCACTCTTTACAATTGATTTGATACAAATTGAACTTTCTTTATAGAGTGGATAATACAATTAAAGCTCACTACAATTTTTCTCTCTCAAGAAATACAAATGAAAGATAGAGCAAATTGATAAACTCACACAACTAGGGCTCAATTGAGAATGATTAAGAATCAACAAGTTGTGTGATTGAAATAGATGTTTTCCAATGGATTGATCAACATAAAATGGTGTGGGAAAACATGTATTTATAGGCCAAGAAAGATTATAGCCGTTGGTGGCAAGTTTGGTAAATAAAAGCCCCTTTAAAAACTAGCCGTTATGCCTTTTCAGGTCGCTTCAGTCGACTGGAACATGAAGCAGTCGACTGAGATGTGTTTACAGAGGGTTCTGTTTGCATTCTGCTCACTTCGGTCGACTGCATCGGGCCCTCAGTCGACTGCACCCTTCAGAAATCAGTCGACTGGTTTTCTACTGGTTTTGGCAGACTGACACCTCTTCACTAAAACGGCCATAACTCCCTCTACAAAATGAATTTTTGAGATCCGTTTGATGTTTTGGAAACTAGATTCAAATACCTTTCCAACCATATAAAACTTAACATCTAATTATTCTTCAATTGGTTGGGGAATTGCTTTAAAGATGACCCATTTAAAATTTGTTTCCAAAACTTTAACTTTTAGCATTTGTTTGAGCCCCTAAGAGTGTGAGATCAAGATGCCTTACAATGATGGTCCTAACCAAGGATGAAATATTTTCAAGTCTTCAAGCATGATCCTTGTTGAGCTCCTTGTAATCTTGATCTACATCAATTGAATCTCATGCACACAAAGATGTTAAAACATTGATACAAAATTAATATATGAGATTATATATGAGCATGAAAATGACTATGATAATAACAAGGAATGAAACAATATGAATCATGTAATTATCATAGCATATTTGACATCATCAAAATATAATTAAATATGCCTTAATATACCTTAAGGCAAACAATCTCCCCCTTTTTGATGATGGCAAACAACCAATGAAGGATATACCAATATAAGCACATTTGGTCATTTTCATATTATCATTCACAATGTATATCAAATGTTAAAGAACATGAATGATAACTACCCAAATACTTCTCCATAATACTTCTCATATTTCTCCCCCTTTGACATTATCAAAAAGATTTGGGGATAAAACACAAAGCTCTCCCTCACAATAGGCATACAAATCAAAGGCCAAAATGATACTAAAAATAAACAAATATAACCATATGTGAGCTAATGAAACATGAAAGTGCTCCCCCTAAGCATGTGCAATGATAAAAGATACCAAAAGATATGAATAGAGAGCATATTCTCCCAAAAGATACCAATAATAAAGTTGGAGAGCTCAAAAACAAAAAATTCAGTCGGATCAGTCGACGCCACAGTCGACGGAATAGGGCAGAAGGTAATAGGGAGCAAAAGCAGTCGACGTCACAATCGACTTAACAAAGCAGAATCAAAAACTTCAATGCCTCACACCTAAATCAGTCGACTGTGTCGGGGTACCAGTCGACTGCTTTGTTTAGCAGTTCATAAAAATGACAGTTCAGTAGCAAAAATTTGAATGATTCACAAAACATCATTTTGTCTAACCATTCTAAAAACTTTGTCTAATCAAACAAAAACATATCATCATTTTTCAAATAAGAAAAATCAAGAGCATGATGATTTACGTAAAGACATATCCAAATCACAAGTGGATGAAACAAGATTGTGCCAAAAAAAAATCAAGAGAAATATCAAAACAAGTTAATCTAACCTACTCCTACTAGGCTTAAGGTGAGAGATTTAACCATTGTCCAAGTGCCTCTTGGATGCAACATTTGCCGAGTAGGTAGGAGAGGCCCTTTCCATTGTCATGAGGCAAAGATTGACAATCTCTTCATCATTTGAGTCGTCGTCCGATGATTCGCTCTCGGAACTACTATTAGTGGCCTTGATTGTCTTCTTTTTGTGTTTTTCCTCCTTGGGTAACTTCTTTCCCGATTTTTCTTTCTTTAGAAACTTTGCAAATTTTCGGGTGAGCTTTGTCATTTCCTCATCCTCATCACTCTCAACATCTTTTCTCTTTTTCTTTGAGCTTGAGGATTTTAAAGCTATGTCTCCCCTTTTGGCCTCTTTCACTTCCAATTTATTGTCTTCACTTTCGAAGACGGCCAATTCCATTTCATGAGTTATGAGAGAACCCATGAGTTGTTCCAAGGAGAGTGTTGAAAGCTCCTTTGCTTTACGGACCGCCGTGACCTTTGGTTGTCAATCTTTTGGTAAAGACCTAAGCACTTTCTCAATCATTTCTTCATTAGTATAAACTTTACCAAGGTTTTTCAAGTTATTAACAAGAATGGTAAAACGAGAAAACATATCTCCAATAGATTCATATGGCAACATTTTAAACATTTCATAAGTTTGAACAAGCAAATTGATTTTAGACTTTTTAACTTGGCTTGTTCCCTCATGAGCATTTTCAAGTTTATCCCAAATTTCTTTTGCGGATTCGCAAGATGAAATTCTATTGTATTCATTTGGGTCTAAACCACAATATAATAAATTCATTGCCATAGCATTTATTTTTATGAGTTTCTTATCGGCATTATTATATTCATCTACCGTCTTTGGAATAGAAAAACCATTTTCAATTTTTGTAGGTAGATGAGGCCCTTTGACCACGATTTGCCATAAATCAAAATCTTGAGAAATCATATAGATTCTCATTCTATTTTTCCAATAGGCATAGTTTGAGCCATTAAAACATGGTGTTCTTAATGTCAATTGACCCTCACAATAATAAATGCAAGAAGAGTCGGTTTCCATTGGATCTTATCTCTAGTTTTTCAAAAATCTTTTGAAAGAGAAGAGCCGAGGCTCTGATACCAATTGTTGGCCCAAAAATGGAAACCTTAGAGGGGGGGTGAATAAGGTTTTATCAGAATTTTAACCTTTCAAAAAACTTAACTTCAAATTAAACACAATCACAAGCAATTATGTAAAGAGAGAAGGGAAGAGAAACTTGCAAACCGATTTTTCAAGTGGTTCGGCAATCGCACCCCGCGGCCTACGTCCACCCCTCAAGAACACCTCTTGAGGAATCCTTAATCCGATCTACTTATGGGTGTAGACCAAACCGTTTCTCGGAGCACTTACGAGTGTGCACCAAACCGTTACAAGAGCCTATGATCTCTCCCAAAGAAGAACACCTCTTCTTTGCACACAAGGGTTACTAACCCTCACTCTTTACAATTGATTTGATACAAATTGAACTCTCTTTATAGAGTGGATAATACAATTAAAGCTCACTACAATTTTGCTCCCTCAAGAAATACAAATGAAAGATAGAGCAAATTGATAAACTCACACAACTAGGGCTCAATTGAGAATGATTAAGAATCAACAAGTTGTGTGATTGAAATAGATGTTTTCCAATGGATTGATCAACATAAAATGGTGTGGGAAAACATGTATTTATAGGCCAAGAAAGATTATAGCCGTTGGTGGCAAGTTTGGTAAATAAAAGCCCCTTTAAAAACTAGTCGTTATGCCTTTTCAGGTAAACTAGCTGTTATGCCTTTTCAGGTCGCTTCAGTCGACTGGAACATGAAGCAGTCGACTGGTCCTTGAAGCATTCGACTGAGATGTGTTTACAGAGGGTTCTGTTTGCATTCTGCTCACTTCGGTCGACTGCATCGGGCCCTCAGTCGACTGCACCTTTCAGAAATCAGTCGACTGGTTTTCTACTGGTTTTGGCAGACTGATACCTCTTCACTAAAACGGCCATAACTCCCTCTACAAAATGAATTTTTGAGATCCGTTTGATGTTTTGGAAACTAGATTCAAATACCTTTCCAACCATATAAAACTTAACATCTAATTATTCTTCAATTGGTTGGGGCATTGCTTTAAAGATGACCCATTTAAAATTTGTTTCCAAAACTTTAACTTTTAGCATTTGTTTGAGCCCCTAAGAGTGTGAGATCAAGATGCCTTACAATGATGGTCCTAGACTTCAACCAAGGATGAAATATCTTCAAGTCTTCAAGAATGATCCTTGTTGAGCTCCTTGTAATCTTGATCTACATCAATTGAATATCATGCACACAAATATGTTAAAACATTGATACAAAATTAATATATGAGATTATATATGAGGATGAAAATGACTATGATAATAACATGGAATGAAACAATATGAATCATGTAATTATCATAGCATATTTGACATCATCAAAATATAATTAAATATGCCTTAATATACCTTAAGGCTAACACAACCCATCAACGTTTGGGATGTCCTGACCTGGTCGGGAGATCAGAAAGGTGATCACCGGCCACACCAACTCGCTGAGGTTCCTATCATCCCCCCAATCATCTCGGGTCAGTCTTCGACGAACTATTTGGCTTTGACTATTGTAGCAACCTGTATTTTCGCGTCCCTATTAATAAATAAAAATGTCAATTTTATTTCAATAATGTGTATTATTCTTTTAGTTGTGATAATCTTTTCATAAATAATTGGTACTAGTATTCTTAATTTGATAACTCAATTCCATTTTATTTTACTACTGTGTATTAACGTTAGTAGTAATATTATCTGAATAAATAAATAATATTTGTGTTACCATTTATTAATACAATGCCTTAAAATTTTGTAACCCCCTTAATAATTTAATTGTATTGTTACTTAAGACTGCACCCCTAAGTTACCCTATGATTTGGGATAAGAAGACATTAATAAAATGTAATATCACGTCACCTACATTTTTGTCCCTAATGATTTTATTTGGGACATTTTAATTAGCTAACTGACCAAACTGGACTAACTAGACTGAATTAACTATCATAACTAATCAACTACTGATTGACGTTCAATCATTATAATCATGTGGATGTAAAAATACGAGACGTGTGCAAATTGGAATGAAAGATGACATTCCCATGGATGAAAAATTGAGACGTGTGCATATTGCTTCTTTAACCAAGTGAATTCTCAATTCTTGTGGCTGTAAACAAAAAATGTGGTGTATGCTTATACTATAAGCCACAAGCCTTACCTAATGAGAAGAGGCAATGATGATTTATCCAATGGATGAGAACTTGTGAGGTGTTCTCAATTTTTACCATATGTCTTACTAACTAATTACCTATATAAAGACAAGTGCTAGCACAAACAACATACACACACAAATCAATACACATTTGCAAACTCAGTAGCTCTCTCTCTCACTCGCTCACAAGTACAGTAAAATTCTAGAAGTGCTAAATAGAAAAGGATTATCATCACAGTAGGAGCTCCATTGCCATTATAGCTCAAGACTTATATTACGGATATTTACGGAATCTTTCGGTCTCTTAGTCCAGCCACTACAAAGAACGGTGAGTCTTTTGAACCCACTCTTAATGTACTTTAAGTCATTACGCGCTATCTGTAGGTTTCGAAAATAAGTGAATATGTATAGATATGTATATATAGCCATGGAGGTACAAAATTAGCGGTACCAAAAATGTTAACGAAAACTCATTCTGTAAATTAACAATGAAATATTAGGATCCCAATTAGTCCCCCCTTGAAATAGTTTGTTGATTGGTTAGTTCATTGACCCCAAAGTTGGGAGTTCAATACTTGCTACATAAAAATAAATAATAAATATATTAGTTTACTATGTAGAAAATTAGTAGTAAAAAATACTCATTGACCCTATTAAATTCTATTTTATAATTAACATGTTGGAGGTCATTTCATATAGTTTTATAATTTATCAAATTATAAAACTAGAACTTGATTTTGTTAATAAATTAATTAAGTGGTTATCTAACTAGTATTTTAATTGTTTCAAAATGGTCTTTCTTGGAGAAAATGGAAGAATTATATTTTGATGTCTTGTTTTTATTAAAAATAATGTCAAAGCATGTACTCTTTACTTTTATATATTTATGTCATTAAGAAGGGCCTTGTGACTAAATTTATATATTATTTTATATTCTAAAAATTGTAATAAAAATTCTATGACAGCGAAAATTACGCCGTCAGTTTCCTAAAATCAAATTAAGCTAAATTGGTTCATTTGATAATAATCACATGTTTAAAACAACCACTGTCATGTTAAAGAAAATCGTAAATGGAATAAGTCATACACATGCATAGTCGAGTTGGCATGTTGGAAAGGGGTCGTTTGGGTCGACATATATGTCTTGTGAGAAGTAAGTAATGATAGGGTGTGTTGAGTTGTGTCACCTTAATTATTCTAGGCCGATTCGGATACGGCAGATTAATTAGGAAGGATTGAGCCCAGGCCGATTCGGATACGGTAGGTCAATCAAAGTCTTGTGTCACCTTAATTATTCCAGGCCGACTCGGATACGGTAGATTGATTAGGAAGGATTGAGCCCAGGTCGATTCGGATACGGCAGGCCAATCAGGTCGTGTCCAGGCCGACTCGGATACGGTAGACCGATCTAAAAACAACGGCCTCGTGCCGGATGGTTCTGGCGAACCGAATGAGTCGAGAGGTTGTGGTCAATATAAAAGAGTCAGTAAGGTGAGGTGGTTACATTGTTCATGCACGGTCTTATATAATTGATTTAATTATTCATTTATTGCTTATATGTGGCGACTAGAATAATGGATTACCAGTATTGTAAAATACTAAATGCAAAGACAGTTAATGTGCTTTTATATACATTGCTTGTATGTTCATTATGCTCACTCGGCTTTCATTAGCTGATGACTTTATTTTGTCCTGGACACCCAAAATGTCCAGGAGATGGCTATGCAGGATTATATGATTATGCCAGCTAGAGAAGTCTGCAGAGCTGCTTTTATAATTTATTAAAGTTGTAATAAAAGATATGAATAATGTTTTAATTTGAATAAGGCGGTTTGTGCCTTAAGAAACACTTTTATTTGAGATAATGTAATATTAATTAAGTTTGTAATATTGATTTCATTTTCTTCCTTGCTGCTTTACATACTCTGTTTTCTGGTACATGTTAAGCTAAGTACAGGACAAGCGACCCCTCACCTGTCATGACCTACGGGGCCAAAATGGAAATGAAAATTTTTCCTTATTTTGCTACGCTGGGGCGTGACAACTATTCTTTATTGCTTAATTTTTTCCCA
Source organism: Hydrangea macrophylla (assembly GCA_033977485.1). NCBI lineage: Eukaryota > Viridiplantae > Streptophyta > Magnoliopsida > Cornales > Hydrangeaceae > Hydrangea > Hydrangea macrophylla. The sequence goes on along the minus strand of CM066992.1, from coordinate 50,306,411 downwards.
GTTACTAACCTTATGAACTTTTCCTTTTACGGAAATGGCCCCCAGGAGAGATCCGGATCAGCTAAGGCCCCTGCAGGTTGCCGCCGCCGCCCGGATGGCGGCGACAGGGAAGAGGCCGTGCGTTGAGGCCACTGGCAGTAACCGCCCGCTCAGGTGGATCAGGCGTGGGCCGGCGGTCCCCCAGGGCCCTGGGGAGATGTCGACTCCTCGTTTGGTCATAGTGGGAGAGACGTCTGCTCCCCAGGCGGATACACCGTCTGGGACCCCGCTGGAGGAGTCGATAGAGATCCGGGAGAGGATCAGACCATGCTTTTTCCCCAGCCAGGTGGAGAGATGCGCCAACCTGTCTCCCCAGGCCTTCAAGGGGTGGTTGTACAACCTCTCCTACCTCATAAGTATTTCTGCCCTATCTCCTATCTTTTGTTTATTCTGTTTGCTTTATTGACCGACCGACTTTGTCTTGTCTTCGCAGGTCAGCTGCATGGCCGCTGGAGCCGAGTCCTTCTTGCCCTCCCTGGCTGGGAGGGCTACCGCTGTAAAAGCCGCTCTGGAGGCTAAGGAGAGCGCCCTGGAGGCTAAGGAGAGGGCCTTGACCGTGGAGAAGAGCAGGGTCAAGGTTCTTGTCCTGAACCTGGGAGCTGGCGATGGCTCTGGCAAAGCTTGAGACTGCCCGGGCTGGCCATGTGGCAGTAGAGGCCAGGGAGAGGGTGCTACTGAAGGCGACGGCAGCCTTTGGGTCCTCGGGGGAGACCTTTGATGACGGGTTCTTCTTGCGCTACGACGACCTGAAGAGGCGGCTGGCTCGGGACAACCTAGAGTGGGATACTTCCCCTTACGAGGGGATGGATTCTGACTATTGGGACCTGGCGCCCACTGCTGAAAAGGTCGCTGCCGCCGCCAGGATCGGACCTACTGAAGACCTCGCCCCAGGTGGGGAGACTACTCTAGGAGGGGAGACTGCTCCGGGAGAAAAGGTTGGTGAGACCGAGGATGTGGTCGTGGTGGACGCCTAGCCTCTCTTCCTGTTATTATTTTCTTTATCTGTTGTGTTGCCTTTTTTTTTTTTTTTTGTTAGGAAGGCTACTACAACTGCCCCTCAGGCAATGTACATATTTTGTTTTAATGAAAAGGTCCACCAAGGCCATCCTTTTTCATCAACTGCCTTTTTTTTTGGTACTTGCTTGTTTGTGATTGCCTGTGCCCAACTGGTTGATAGCCATACTAGAACCCTGCCTTAGCAAAAGACTTAGGATTGTAACCGGTGGAGAACACTTAGTCTTCTAGGGACCTGTATCTCATAGGTCGTGTCCGGTCAAGTGTGGGACTTGGCCTGCTTATTGCCCGGACAATTTCTCTGAGCACTCTAGGTACTTAGGAATGTTTAGGAGATTCCAAGTTTAGGAAATTCCAAGTCCTGTTAGTGCTCGGTGTGATTTCCTGTTTTAGTCTAGTCCCCCTGCCCCCCAAGCTTTGCTGAGGCAGGCATTTAACGGAGGGAGTGACTATAGGGAACCGACCTGGAACATGGGTGGTTGCAGGGTCTTTTGAGGCTTGCCATCATCAGCCACCTAGGGGGGGTTTGCCCCCATCGTCGGTTGTGGACCTAAGCGAAGCCGGTGCCTGGGGTGTGCCCCCGAGGTCTCTTTTTTTTTTTGCCTGGGGTGTAACCCCGAGGTCTTTTGTATGCCTCGGGTGTGATCCTAAGGTCTTTTATGTGCCTCGGGTGTGATCCCGAGGTCTTTTGTATTCCTTGGGCGTGATCCTGAGGTCTTTTGTCATCATCGAACACAAGGTGAAGAATTGCTTGGTAAAAGATAATATTTTATTCATTAAAAACCGCTCGGGGAGAGCTATAAGGTTCTTAACCATTACTGTTTCCATACTTTACTAAAAGTACTTGCAGAGGTGCTGCAAGTTCCAGGGTGAGGGAGGTCTTGCCCGTCTAGAGTCTATAGTCAGTACGTACCCGGGAAGTTGACGTTGGTGACTTGGTAGGGTCCTTCCCAGTTCGGGCCCAATTTTTCGTGACTCGAGACTTTTGTCGACTGGTTTACTGCCTTCAAGACTAGATATCCCACCTGGAAACTACGGTGTTTGACCTTGTTGTTATAGTACAAGGAGACCCGCTGCTTGTAGGCTGCTACCTTCAGATATGCCCGGTCTCTTTTTTCTTCCACCAAATCTAGCTCCCTTCTAAGGGCTTCTTCGTTTCCTTGTTCATCGAAGTTTTCCACTTGATATGTTGGCAATCCGAGCTCCGTGGGCACTACCGCCTCAAAATCGTAGGTAAAAAAGAACGGCATCTCCCCCGTTGCAGCTCGGGGGGTGGTATGGTAGGCCCATAGAAGGGTCGGCAACTCGTCTTCCCAGAGGCCTTTAGTATCTTTGAGTCTAGTTTTGATGGACTGCAAAATTGTCTAGTTTCACTTCTGCTTGGCCATTGTCCTGGGGATGCTCGGGCGAGGAGTAATGATTGGATATACCATAGCCCGATCAAAACTACCTGAACACCGGGGTATCAAACTGCCTATCATTGTCACTGATCAGGACTTTGGGGATGCCGAATCTACTGCGAATGTTTTTCTCATGAAGCCTTCTATCTTCTTCTCAGTGATCGATACCGAGGGCTCGACTTTTGCCCACTTAGTAAAATAGTCCATGGCTATGACCGCAAACCTAACTTATCCTTTTTTGACCGGGAATGGACCGACTATGTCAATACCCCACTGAGCAAATGGCCAGGGGCTAACGATCGGTGTCTGGAGCTCTCCTGGGCGGTTGATCATGGGCAAGTATCTCTGGCACTTGTCATACCTTTTGACATACTCTTGCGAATCCCGTGCCATCGTCGGCCAATAATAACCTTGCAGCAGGGCTATCCTGGATAGTGCCGGACCTCCTACATAGCTTCCACACACTCCCTCATGGAATATTTCACTCAATATTCCTTGCACATGTGCGGGGTGGATGCACCGTAGGTACGGGATGGATAATCCCCTTTTGTAAAGGATGTCGTTGACAAGGTGAGATCTGGCCGCTCGGTATTTTACCACCGGGCTTCTTCATTTCTTTCTGATTGAGTACCCGCAGTGAGGAACATTGTTATTGGGTCCATCCAACTGGGCCCTGCAGAGACCGGGTCAACCTCTGTGTCCCCCGGGTCAGCTATACTGGGCTCGAACAAGTATTCAATTCTTATCCTAGGCAAGTCTGACTCGGAGGATGAGGCGAGGCAGGCCAATCGACCGGCCCTCGAATTTTCCTCCCCTGGGATTTGTGTGACTAAAAACCCCTTAAGCTTCTTTGAAACCGCTCGGACAAGGGCTAGGTAGGCTAACATGTTAGCTTCCCGAGCTTTATACTCCTGGTTCACTTGTGTCACGCCCCGACGTAGCATAAATAAGGAAAGCGTTTAATTTCCTTTATGGACCCGTAGGTCGCGACAGTTTGAAGGATCGATTCCGTCCCAAACGTCGAACAACAATAAACAATAATAATCAGAGCAGAGAAGTCAAGGCTTACAAAAGTTTTACTAACTTATTACATCTTACGATACGGGGTCAACTAAGGCACAGACCGCCTTGAAACAAAACAATAACTTAAAGTCTATTACAGTCATCCTTATTACAAATCAGTCATAACTTAAAACATATAAGCTTAAAGCATATAATAATTAAACAGTTTTCTCATCCGAGAGTAGCCGTTCTCAAATAGCATAGTCATAAGATTGCTCCTGATTGTAACCTGAAAAGCCTGAACACGAATGTCCAGGACGCATCAACGTCGTCAGCTTCAAGAAGCTGGTGAGTATTAAAAACATAACTTTGAATGTAAAACATACTCATTTACCTTTTTCCATTTTCAATTTTGTAAAATCAATCGTTTGACCACAGAAAGAATTCATTTTATAAAACAACGAGGGATATCTTAAAAGTCGTTCATTCATAAAAGCATATGTTCGTGTATGAGACAATGCACCACACTCATCTTGCCGACTCTTTTCTCTCGACAGACACAACAACCCACTATCTCACTCTAGTATCTTTGAAACACTAAGATAGCCACACTTTAGCAACGGGGCGCCAGGGAGTGTCCAGTTTGCCTCACACTTTGGTCTGGGGTACCAGGGAGTGTCCATTGCCTCACACTTTGAATACCTAATCTGCCATGCAAATACCGGAGCAACCTCACGCAGTATCCAGACTCGGATATCAGGGAGTGTCCGTAGGCCACACTTTAGCACTACCATGGGTGTCAGGGAGTGTCCAAGTTCGGCGTCACACACTTTAACGCTTCTATGGGCGTCAGGGAGTGTCCATATTTGCCACCATTGCATTTCAAAGATACCCTCGCCGTAATCTCAACCACAACCACAACCGCAATCTCAATCTCAATCTCAATCTCAATCTCATACTCTTTCCACACCGACCATTACTCTTTTCCACACTGACTGACACCCACATACATGTACTACTGACCCCACATGAATGACATGAATATAAACATAAAGTAAATCGCTGAATTAAAGGCACTACGTACGTACGGGGATTGATAAGTCTTAATACGTTGTTTTAACTGTTCAATCATAACCAAATATCATTCTGATTTAATAGAATTCCCAAACAGAACCTCAACAGTCCTTACAAGTTGAACCAAACAGTCCCTAAATACAAAACAGACACAAACCATAAACTGACGGATCGCGCGCGCGGGCCGCTAGCGCGAGGAGTCGCTCGCGCGATCTGCCTCTTTTCCTTTTTATAATATAAACTCTTCTGTCTGCCTGGGGAAGCAAGGATCGCTCGCGCGGGCCGCTCGCGCTAGGGGTCGCTCGCGCGCGCGAGTTCATGCATTGTCTTCGTCTTCTTCCTCAGACTGCTCTGTTTCAGAAAACAGGGAGTCTTTTGACCCATTTTCAATTTTGAAAGTATATAGGACATGTAATATATGATTTTCTTTATTTTTCAACAAGGATTAAGAATCCATTATCAATTTAACACAAATCAAACCATAGCTCTTGAATTTCATGAAAGACTAAAAGTTGTCAAAACTTAATTTCTAATATACTTTTTTCATATGAATGAATTGTGTTCTAAAACTTCAAACATATCATCTATATGGTATAATCTTCTATAATCAACTCTAAAAACAAGTTTTGGTTAAGGTTTGAAAAATTATGATTTTGAAGCTCAAGCTTCCATGGACGAATTTAGCAATGGTGGTTCATGTTTACATACACCCAATCAGTAATTGAATATGAAATTACAACCAAAGTGAGTTTAGAATACTCACTGATTGAAGCTTTGGAGATTTAGTTGAGAAAGAAATTAGAATTAAGCAACCCAATTGAAACTTCAAGCTTGAAGCTATGGAGAAATAAGCTTCCTCTCTCTATATTTCTCTGTGTATTTCTCTAAACTTCTCTCAATTTTCTTTTCTGTATTTTGGTAATGTGCAGTGTGTGAATGAGGGAGTATGTGAGAGTATATATATAGGAGCCAAAGTTGATGAGCTTGGAGGCCAAGCAATGCCTTCATTACTCTACAATGTTAGTTTGGTTAGAAACAAACTAATACTCAGCACTTAATCAACGTATATACACAGATTATGCCTACAAGAGCTGATGAAGAGTTTCTCAAATAGGGTTAAGTTAGTATAGGGGTTCATATAGGCTTGTAGGGGGCAATTTAGATGTGTTTGGGAATGAAAGCTTATGGCATTAGGAATACACACACACTACAAGCATTGCCAAACAAGGCCTAAGGAAATCATTAGCAACATTAATTAGAAATAAAGCAATTGTCCAATCAGTCACTTCCAAAATCTGTGAAAGTTTAGCACCGCGCGGACAGTTTTAAACCTAAACTGGTATTTTCGTGACACGGTGTTCATCACAAAAATACAGAAAATTTATTTTATTGAAAGAAACAATTTTCTGATTTTATAAAAATACAGTTTGAGTTAAAAGAATTTATTTTCACCGTTTTGGAAATACAGATTTGAAATTCAACACAGGTATTGCCAAATTTTACAAAATCGCATTTTTGACCCCAAAAGAATTGAAATGTACAATAGGATAGGGTATAAGGTTACAAAACACAACCATTGAAATAAAATGTACACAGATAATACAAATTAAATATGAAAATGCAAATTAAATTTACATGAAATGCAGGTTGTTACAACTTGATTGACCACGATCTGGGAATCGTTGTATGCTTGAACTTGCTGTGCACCCGTCGAAGTAGCCAACTGTTGGCCGACCAGCAAGGCTTCATACTCGGCCTCGTTATTGGAGGCCTGAAAACCAAACCTTAATGTGTAACAACCCTAAAATTTCTATGTAAATAATTATTTTAATTATTATTTTCAGTTAGCAATATTATATGAGTGTGCCTATGTAAGATATGTGTTTGAAAAATTTTAAGTGTTTGGTGGACATATAAATTAAATCTTGAGTGACCGCGTTTAGTTTGAGAGTTATATTCTATTAATTTATATTTGTTAAAAAAAAAGTGAAGGGTTGATATGTATTTTTGTTATATAGTGTTTGCAGGCCCGCGAATGTGTTAAATAATGTAATTAACATTAAAACTTAGTACCGGGGTCATAGGTACCCATTGGGCTACTCATTTTAACACTTTGTACAGCATTTCTGGCCCACATGAGTCTCTTTTGTGAGCCCATTAGACAAAAAACGGGATTTGATATGTATATATGAGTTATTTGTTTATGTTGTGTATGTATATAGTATACTATGTGTGTAGTACATATATACTTATATCATTAACCCTAGCCACCCAAAGAGAGAACAGACGTGTGTGTGTGTGTGTGTGTGTGTGTGTGTGTGTGTGTGTGTGAGAGAGAGAGAGAGAGAGAGAAAGAGAGAAGAAGAAGAAGAAGAAGAAGAAGAAGAAGAAGAAGAAGAAGAAAGGAGAATGGTCTCGGGTTCGTGGGCACGTGGGGAATCGCGGAGCATTCGTGGTGGTCGATTTTTGATCAACGAGGTGAGTTAAATTTTGTGTATGCGAGCATATATATACACGTATGTATATATGCATGTATACGGGAGTAAATTAAAGTAGTACATGTTTAATTTAATTGTTAGGGTTAAATCTTAGTATTGGATATACGTTGTTGTTGTTGAAGTAATCTAGATATTTTCTTTCCCCTTCGTGTGACTTTGTGATTTTGACTTTAGGGTACTCGAAAAGGTTAGGTGAATAATGAGTTTGATAAAACCATATGTGAAATACGTTTTTTTTTTTGTAATCCACACAGTTGTAGAAACTTTAGAAAATTATTAGAAAATCGTGGCTTTGAATTTGAACATTCTGTCCGCGTATTTTATGTAAAACGCAATTCTGCACACTTTTCGTCTAATGGAGTTTTTCCTGATTCTGCACCGTTTGGGCAGAAATTGAATATTTCAGTAGCAGTTTTTAGTATATTAAAATGTACGAAATTGGAGAAACATGATTCGTTGTGTTTTTTTTATTCGTTCGTATGACTTAACGAAAGTTACTTAGAGATACATGAATTCTCATATAGTGTTGAGCTATAAAAAAAATGGGTGATAGTCATTAACGTTGAGTCCGATGAAAATATTATGGAACGATTGTTATAATACTTTACGATATGAGAATTTGAAATTTTATTATGGGTTTCATGTAGACTAATATTGAATGTTGGGTTGATGTTATTGTACCTGAAATAACTGACCTTATTGTGTAGTCATTTGATAAACAACAGTAAATTAGATATGTTGAATAGTATATTGGGGATCTTGTAATTTGATTGGAAATTATTGAAGAAAGATTGTTATGGGTTAATTGATAAAGCCCTTTATTGTAAGAAATTGGAATGCATCTAAAAGTTAGAGATGTGATTGGATGATAAGACGGAACTTTGTGATAAACGTGAAATTCACAATTATTGGGATAATACGAACGATAAACGATAATAGCAACATAATTCCTTAGTGTTCACTACTCCCCGTTGTTGCGTTATTGTTTTTGGTAGCTCGCACTCTTTTGCCAGTGGCTTCATGATCAAGCTGGCTTAAGACTTGTTGAGTGTACTTTTGCCAGTGGCTTCGTGATCAAGCTGGCCTAAGCCTTATGCTCGGCTTATATTGTATAGACGTCTAGGCATATTGACCGGCCTTCCGTTATGTATACCTGGTTTGGTTGATACCCCAACCAAACTGGCACCGAAGTGGGTGTTGGTAGTATGTCCGGGCACACATGGGATATATATGTGGGCTATACCATAGAGGGTGGCCAAGTGGTGAACCTAGGGAACACAAAGATAAATTTAATGCTAATAAATAATGAAAATGGATTATTTCATAAGACTGATAAGCGTGAAATAATGAACGCGACATTTAAGTTAGAATGTGGACGGCTTATGTACGGAATTATTCGCCTGGTTTGTGATCATTCGATTTACAGGATGGTGGGCCCACTAACTTTTATGCAGGGCTGGCTCACCATATATATCTGAGGTAATTATAAAACTCGTAGTAACTTTAGATTTTGGGCAAGAAACTACTTGCCACCACATAAATGGAAACTACTCTTTTGTCCAAATATGTGTGTGGAACTACCTGTCTTGGCCCAATAGTGTTGTAATGTGGTTTGTAGTCGACGGGTTCAGGTTGGAGCCCTCCGATTTTATTATTTTTGTTTAACTCATACCAGTCATGTGACTGACCCGAGTGTGTTATGCATTCGGGTACGTTTCTGTTTGAAACGTAGTTGGATGACATGTGCAGGATATTGCTTTTGATGATGTGACCGTTGTGCTTGGCTGTGGAGTCTTTGGGCATTGGAACGTTGTAGTTGCTCTGACCATCGGATGTATAGACTTTATTTCTCTTTTCTGAACTTTGTAAAAAATTTTATTTAACGAACTTTGTATTCCTTTTGTAAATTAAAATGGTATTATATTTGTAATGGAATATTATTTATTTTATAATAAAATGGAGGATTGGGAATATAAGTTTAATAATACATAGTTTTTATATTAACACAGGATCACGTGTCCTTATTTAATGAGTATAAAATTCTATTTTCAATAATTATTTATTAGCCTGTGTGAGGCCGGGTGTCACTCTCGGTGTTTTGGAAATTGAATATTAGTCTGAATACATGCTCTGGATTAAATATTTGGTTGTCCAAAAATCGGGGTGTGACATAATGCTTACTCCAATTGGATCCCGTCAGGTGTGGTTGGGATGATTCCAATTCGAGTTTTTAATTTAAGGTGAGAAATTTGTGGTTATTTAGTGAGAATTTCTCATTTTTGTTCAAATATATACACACATGCAGACAATATTTATCAGAAATTTATCACTACTCATTAACAAAGTGAGAAGTTCTCAACAAATAACCACAAATTTGATGAGAACTTTCTCACTTCTGTTCAAAAACAAAAATTTTAATAAGACGAATTCTTTGCGAAACTTCTATTCAAATATATATATACACACACAGACAAATTTTGCACTATTATTCTCTTAGCGATCATGAAAGTTTTCACATCACCAAAAAACTACAAACAAAACAAATATAATGTAGAAAAAATAAAAAGATTAAAGAGGTTAAACGAAAGACTCGAGTTAGCATTCTAGCCATTGATGTCATGTAGTCTTCTAGTCGTCGTCGTTGAATCGAAAACCTGTAGTATGAAGCCAAGCCCTAATCAGAACAATAACCATTTTTTTTTCTTCAGAAAACTTCAATGTTTGAATCGAAGTTATGTGAGATTTGTTCCTAAATTGTGAGAAATTTGTAACAAAATTCTTAGTTTACGTAGTCGATAGTGAATTGAGCTTCTGTGTCGACGATCTTCATGAATCGCCTATGAAGGAAGGTGGTGGACGTGGTGTTGTGGAGGTAGTGTCGACGATCTTCTTTCTTTCTCTCCATCAACTTTTGTTTCTCTCTCTCCCTCTCTCTCTCTCTCTCTATATATATATATATATATAGTGAATTTCAAAACCCTGATTGTGGGAAGTTAATACTATATATGTGTATATATATATATATATATATATTTCTACATGTAATTATATTGGGGTATTTTGGTCCTCATAATAAATTAGGGATCTATTTCTAGTTTTATTTAAAAAAAAAAAAAGGTTCAATTTCTAGTTAGGTATCTATATTAGGACGATATACTAAGTTATCCTTATTTCTAGTACACCGGTTGACACATATCATCAGAGGTGCGAATCGTCTTAAATAGAGCGACCTAGTACGTGCCTTGACCCAATGCCGTATACTCCACATGGTACAATTTATCTTCCAATTTTGTCACAAATAAAGGTAAATATTACATTCTTGAATTATTATAAAAAAATTTATTATTTCCTCATGATTTTATTCTTAATTTAATATTTGGAGAATATGTGGTTCCATGTGTAAATCTCCAATAATTTTCTTATTTTTTTCAAAAAATAAATAGTATAAAAAAAAGATGATTCTAATAACTCGCTTACATTTTCCAAGATGCATGGAGAGATATGGAGGATTGCAATTTGGGCGGGGCTTTAATTTAGGTAGGAATGTTCATAAAAAAAACTGACCTCGAAATCGACCGGCCGAACCGAGCAAATCGAGCTTATTCGGTCGGTTTTCAAACATATAGTCCAAAAAGAAAATCGAACCGACCGACCAAAACACCCCAAAAATCCGACTGAACCGAGCTTATTGGTCAATTTTTATGTGCCAAAACCGAGAAAAACCGACTATGAACACCCCTAATTTTAAGTCTGTTTAGGATTGAGTCAAGTTTTAGTGGAGTCTATCAAAGCCCGAACCTGATTCCAATTGACCCAACCCAAGCCCAACTTTCATTTTAGTACTCAAATCCGAACTCGAGCCCCTAATTTTTTTATTAATTTTATTAAATAACCTTCGTCTATTAATTTAATTTTTCAAAAGTTCTAACAATATATCCTTGACACTAAAAAGTATTATAATCCCTCATAAATAATACATAGATAGGATACAAGAAAATTATAATATAAAACATATATATACAGTCCGAATCTTAAGCGGATTTTACAATACTCAGAGTCATAGTAGCTATATATATATATATATATTTTTTTTTTCCGGTAAATTAGGCCTAAATCACTAGTTAGATTATCAAAAAGTTTGGAGTGGTCGCATTTTTTGGTGTTTATTCAAAGGTCCCTCCACACACCAAATGCATGCCAAACATCTTAACCGCATGACCTCCACGCGCCCATCACAAACATGTGACCCTCAAAAGACACTACAAATGAAGGAGATGATATGGTGTGGCGCTCGCACCGTGTGAGTGGCCACACCATAGCAGTTTTAATTTTGAAAAAAGTTTTTTGACTTTAAACTTCCATAACTTTTGATCTACAACTCCATTTTTTACAAATTTTATACCGTTAGAATCGTGTCGACAAGAGCTACAAAACTAGTACCATTGTTGATATATTTTGAGCAAAATTTTTTTTTTCAATTTGAAGAAATTTTGAAAAAAATAGAGTTTTGTGAAATTTCACAAAAGTAGTTTTGTGAAATTTCACAAAAGTAGTTTTGTGAAAATTTTGTGAAATTTTCAGTTACACAAGACATGTAAGATTTTGATTTTGATTTTTTTGCTCAAAACATATAAACAATGGTACTAGTTTTCACTAAATACCAAAAGTGACAATTCAAAACACTTTCTTTTTTTTTCAAAATTTCTACAAATTGTTGGGTGGTCTTGGGCCTTCTCAACCCCAAAAGCTAGCTTATGAGGTGAGGCTTTCCCTCACACTTATAAACTGACCACCAGCCCCTTCCACAATCAATGTGGGAAACCCCAGCACAAATTTCACAAAACTTTTTTTGTAAAATTTCACAAAACTCTGTTTTTTTTTCAAAATTTCTTCAAATTAAAAAAAAAAAAAAAAAAAAAAAAAAAAAAAAAAAAAAAAAAAACATATCAACAATGGTACTAGTTTTGTAGCTCTCGTCAACACGATTCCAACGGTATAAAATTTGTAAAAAATAGAGTTGTAGATAAAAAATTATAGAGAGTTAAAGTTTTGAAATATTTTTTAAAAAGAGGATTGTTACAGTACAGCCACTCACACTGTGTGAGTGGCTGAAATGTTTGAGCTATGCATGATCATGCGCGTGGACATGCTTGAGATTGAACAATGAAAAAGGTAAGAGGGACTTTTGACTAGTGTACCAAAAAAATAACTCCTTTAAACTTTCTTTACTTTAATTAAGGGTTTGTGCCTAATTTACCCTTTTTTTTTTTTTTTTTTTCCCATCGTTGAAGATACTAGCAAAAATGTTTACTAAATCTCTTACGGCAAAGTTTGGTAGACTCACAAACGTCACAACATCAATTATTTATTTATTTATTTTTGATACTACATCACAACATCATTTTAATAGCAATAGTAACAATAGTTGATTGGGACAAATATGCCTAAATCAAATCACTGCTGATCAAAGTTTAATTTGTAAGGCCCCGCAATGTAGATTTTCAAGATAACAAGAGTTTAATACTTTATTATTATTATTTTTATTATTATTATTATTAATTTACTATTATTTGATTTAGCTTTCAAAACCCTATAATATCGTCATTGATATTTGATAACTATAGATGATGTTGAATTGGCTTGAAAGCAAATAATATTTGGAACCACCAATTGCAACGTGATCATTCCAATTCAAATATTAATGATCCTTGGTAATTAATTGCCACTAGTGGAGTATGAGGTACTATTAGAAGCCTTTGTTTTTTTTTTTTTTTTTTTTTTTGCCATGCATAGTTGGCAGTTTAAGTATGGTTTGGCGTAGAAAATGTCTAATCCTATTGGTAGATGGACCCCAAAATTTTCCGGCTGGTCATTGAATAGACTAATTAATAATTTATTTAAGTGAAATTGATTCACTAAGCTCATATTTGGACAAACATAGTCATCGTTATATTCATCAATTGTGCTTTAGTCTCCCCCACCATATCATATTGTCATGATAGGTGGTCTAAGCATTATTAAATAAAGGTTAAACATCCTTCGATTATTGAAGAATATCAGACAAATAGGACAAAAAGAAAGAGAAAACAAAATTGTTTACAAATATTTGTAAAATTTTGGAGATTTTAACTCTCATAATCCTTTTGGCTACCTCTCTTATATTTACAATTAAAGGGTTTTAGAGAAAGTGACAAATATTTTTGTCATAGTTTAAGAGTTTAAGAGAACTTTGACATCTCTTAGGGAATAAGTGATTTTTCTTAAGTAGAGATTTTTGAAATAGTAATGTTGCAGTTCTTAATTTGAATCTCTAATCAATCTATTTCCAAATGCTTTGACAATTGTATCATATATTGTGGCAGTGAAACTCATACCATAAACATATGATACAACTGTTAGACTATGTTTCGATGGCAATCATCAATGATGACATTAGTTATTCCATTGCTGGTAATGAGTTCCCCAAGTTTTGATAGTATAGTAATTCAATTATTGTTGCTGGGCTAATGTCAATAGTTGGATTAGTAGTCTTATCACTTTTTTTTTTATCAAAATATTTAAGTCAAGTACATTTAATGTAAAATTTTAATAAATATATGTTTATTATGGTAATCATATCATACCTAATATTGTATTTTTTTTTTTTTTGTATTTTTTTTTTAATTTTAAGAATAGCTAACCCAATTGGAATCAAAATACCACCATAAATGGTGGGAATGAGATGCCCATCATTACTGGGATTTTGTATCCCATCACAAATACCGCTAAATTGTTGTCCCAAACACTGCAATGGTCTAGATAGGAATGAGATATCCATTCCCGACCATGAATCTGCCATCCAAACATGTCCTTAAAGCATCTAGGATATCCCAAACTTGAGATCATAACATTTCTCTTCTTGAAAATATGTTTGGTATTTGGTATTAATGTATCCGCTTTTCAACAAATTTCATTTTGAAGCTTTTAAATTAACCGTTCTCAGCTTTTCTCAACTTTTTAAATTAAGTTGTAGAAATTGGTTGTCAATTACTCTATTTTCTTCAACAATAATGTTAGGTATACACATTTTTTGACACACTATGTTTTAAATGCATGTATCTTATGTTGTTGGAATTTTTCACACTTTTCTGTGCACCACTCACATAACATAAGGTACATGCATTTAAAGTTGGGTGTCAAAAAATGTGTGGATGTAGTATTCCTTTTTTTCAATAACCTCAAAGAACTTGTTACCACATGGACACAAAGGTTGATGAAGGCAGTCTTTATATCATTTTACAATTTCTCTGGGTTTGGAGGAAAATATTTAAGGTTCATCCCATAGACTGTTTGAGTGGATCCGAAAGGTTTGAGTTAGAATTTAAAGTTGGATAATGCTAAGAACACAAAAGGAATACAAATATATAGATGCTCACAAAATGATGTGGTATCTCATGTGGCACTCGTGTAACAGTAGGACGCACCACACTTAACTCAACCATGGAATGCCACATCCTTTCGGCCGGTTTGCACTTACCTCCTTTGGTTTGGCTGATTTGCACTTACTCCCCTGTGGTTTAAATTTTGACACTAATACCCCTTTTGATTTAGACCTAATTGCAATTGTTATCTTTTCCATCCAAATTAACGCTTCTGCTCTTGTGAGGGAGATCTCCCACCAATTTACAGTACCAAATGTCAATATTGACCCTTCTTCCTTCATTGTAAGGAACAAAATGCAATACCATATGTCAATAGAGTGACAGACTTCCACTTTGGCTTATATTTTCCTAGGATTTTTCCCAATTCACAAACACTAGGTATTAATAGAATAGGAAACCCAATTCCTTTGAAGCGCTAATGGTGTTAAAAGAACAATAAATTATTTTGGAGATATTATGGTCATTTTAAGTTGCTCCGTTAGTTAAGTTAAAAGTTGTACTTTGGTCTAAACAACATGAGGTATAAGTATCAAAATTTAAACTACAAAAGAATAAGTGCAAATCAGCCGAATTACTGGGGTGTAAGTGTAATTAACCCTAAAAGAAACCTGTGAACTTTTTAGTGTTACTTGAAAAAAAAAAAAAAACTTTCTAGTACCGTAATTATATTTCATGAATATCTAATCTAATCTAATCTAATCTAATCTAACATTTATAAAGCCCGAGTTCCCTAGGGTAGCGTGCCAATTGAAATCAACTTTGTTAATTTGGTAATTTTTCAACTCTATTTGTCCTTTATAGTAATATTGTGACCAAGATATCCAAAAGTTGCTGAAAGTGAGCTAATGAAGTTCTTTATTGTTGTTTTTGGGGTGGTGGCCCTGGTGGGGATTGAACCCTCACCAAATAAGATGTTTCGTGCCATTTGAAGATTTACTTATACCTTATTTCTCATTTCTCAATCCCTATATCCTTTTCAGTAATTTGGTTCATTTGGCTAAGCCTACACCAAATTCCACCGACAAACAAGCGGGCTCATAGATAGCCACGTGGCCAGATGGTTGCTTTAGAATCCATTTGGTTTGCCGAAATATTAATAAGTGATTGTGTTTTAAATGATAAAATCTTAAGCTGTTTCGTGTTTGGATTAGCTGAAATAGTTCATTACTTAAAAAATAAGAGTACTTGGTAAATAAGCTGAAAAAAAAAGTGATTGTTAGCATAAAATAACCAAAAAGGATAACGTGTGAATATTTTTCAACATCGTTAATATTTTAGTGCACGCAGGGCATTGTTGTCTTTTAGCAAATTAAAAGTGAAATTAAGTGATTGATTGAAAAACAATCAACTTTTTTCAACCTAATTTTTCAGTTGGTTTCACCTGATTTGTATTAGTGTTGAAATTTTAAACAAATCTGAACACTTCTATTTTACAAAACAATAAGTACTTTTTTTTTTCTTGAAATCCACAATTCATCACTTTATTTTTAATTTTCAGCTAACCCAAACAAGCTCTAAAATATTTCGTGATTATTTTTTAAGTGATGAACTGTTATACTATTCGGTGTTTGGGTTAGTTGAAATATTCCTTCACTTAAAAAAATAAGATGTTTGGCAAACAATCTGAAAAAAGTGATTGGTTGTATAAAATGACCAAAAA
Organism: Hydrangea macrophylla; assembly: GCA_033977485.1. Taxonomy (NCBI): domain Eukaryota; kingdom Viridiplantae; phylum Streptophyta; class Magnoliopsida; order Cornales; family Hydrangeaceae; genus Hydrangea; species Hydrangea macrophylla. The sequence continues at coordinate 50,290,303 of CM066992.1, read as the reverse complement.
GGACATATAAATATTTCAATGTCATTAAAATTCTAGGGCATGCAGGGTATTTGTATCTTTTAACAAATTAAAAGTGAAATTAATTGATTGTTTGAAAACCAAAAGCCAAGCTACTTTTTTCAACTCGTTTTCAATTGATTTGCTCAGGTGCTGAAATTTAAGCTAACTAAACATTGTCATTTTACAAAATAATCAATTTTTTTTTTCAAATTTTGCAATTCATCACTTAATTTTTAATTTTTAGCTGACCCAAACGAGCTCTTAGTCCTACCATCTTGGGATGGGCATTCGGTCATAAAGTTAGCAAAATTCGGTTCAATTTTGTTTGATCCAATTTGCAAACTTTTGTACCAAAAATTGACCGATTTATATATCGGTTAATTATTTCGGTTCGGTTAACTGAAATCTTACTTCGGTTAACTAAATTGTAAAAAAAAAAAAAAAAAAACCAAAATAGCTATTTTTGCACTTTTCTCACAAAGTTATTTTATTTATTTAATTTATTTTATATCTTTTCCTTTTCTGTTCATTAGGCAAAGAATGTTCTCTTTTTGTTTTCAATTGTAAAGATATTTTTATTTTTTGTTTTATTTAATTATACATAAATTAGTTAATAATATATTAATATTAGTTCGATTTTTCGGTTCAATTTACTAATGGAGTATTGATAACCAAACTGAAATTTTTAATTCGATAAAAACCACACCAAAATTTATTACTAAAATATCCTAGCCGAAATGAATATTTTAGTTCAATTTAGTTAAATTTCTCAGTTAACCAAACTATTTGCCGACTCCTACCATCTTGTTTCTGTAGAATATGCCAATTCCACACGTTTCAATCTCAACGCGCGAGGAAAAGCAATTGTATTAAACTTAGAATAATGCTATAGTTCCCAAAGTTGAGCCACAAATTGTCAAATACTTTAATAGCTATACCATTTAAAGTAAGTAAAATGCAATAATCCCTACTGTACCTAAATGGAGCACAATTGGTAAAAATTTGGGAACTAAGTTTTGAATTTAAAATTTAGAATCAATGTTACTGACTCAAATTAATGAATGAGATAACGACAATAATACACAACTAACTGAAGAAAAAAAAAAAAACAAACAAACAAACATAAAAATATATATAAAAAAAAAAGTAGTCAAATTGTAAAACTCGAAGACTATAAGATGTACAATTAATCTATTAGGTCATTACACAATAGAAAAAAAGAAGATAAAAGGTGATTAAAATAGAAGTTTGTCTTAAATATGTTAATAAAATAATCTACAACAGAGTAATGTTATGTTTCCAAAATTTTGAAATTCAAATACTTCCCAAATACATGTGGCAATAGACCCATTGAAATTTGATGGGAGGAATGGAGGTTGTTGATAGTAGTCCCATCATTAACAAAAGTGGCCTCACTGCTATATGTTTGTGGAAATCATTTAAGATACAAAATTTGAGAAACATAGCATTGCTCGTTACTATGTTTTAATTACCATAATTACTATTGATCTTAGAACAAAACATTTTATAAACTTTCATAACAAAAACCTCCACCTAACATATTTATGCCACGAGACATCCTATTTCTTTGAAATATTATATGCAATTAATGGTAGTAACTTTTACTTTTACGGGCACCAATAAAATTCATAAACACCAAAATGTGTCTATCTCTATCATCTGTGGTACATTGTCAGTAAACTTCATCAAAAGAGAGATAGACACATTTATGTGTTTGTGAATTATGTTTGTGGATTTTGTTTGTACCCAATCTTTATTATATATGCAAAGGTAGGACATTAAAAAAAAAAAAATACATATGCGTATATTTTTTTTTACCTAGCAAACCTTAACAACTAATCATATTAGAATCACTGCTAAAAAGAAGTGACTGTGTCACTGTGAACATAAAATGAGTATATGATGATCCTTCACTTGTTATTTAGAACAGTTTAGTGTGTAGAGTATATTTAGCTGTTTCAATCTAGATAACAACAACATTTGTAAACTTTAACTTATGCTAGAAAATGTGCATAATTTTTTTTTATGCAAAATCTCGTCACCGTTACTAAGAAAAAATGACACTCTTAACTTTTTTTTTTGTCCGGAAAGTAAAGGACAGAAATTTGTGTATAATTGTACTCCATTTATTTGAGTTAAAGTTCTAGACGCTGCAATGGTTTTACGGCAACCAATCACATATTGCCATGTAATTTTTTTGTCCCCACATTTTGAAACTGAGTAAATGGATATTTTCTTCCCTATTTTTGGAAAAATTATTAATCGTCACTATTGATGTAGCGTGACTAATTAATCCATACCATACATGTGTCTCTAATTGTTGGATCATGACAAGTAATTAGTAGTTGATAAATTTGAAATTTTACTAACTACTTATTCTAATTCTATCATCCCCAAGGAAATAGGGCAAGTGTATAACCTGAATTAGAGGATCACATCCCATCAGCATGATGATATGATGTCACGCTGAATAATTTCGCATGCATCAATTTTGCAGTTTTATGGGAGATATATATCCATGTGTCGATGTGTGGTTTAAGGCCGCAAAACATTAGTTTTACGGATCATCCGCTTAAAACTTAAACTCGATTTATTATATGTTGCACATTGAGAATAAAGTATTGTTTGATATTGTATAATTTTTTTTTTTATTGCTCTGATGGATATTGTATAGGGAACCGATTTCAGAGCTGTTAAGTGTGTATTGTTGGTGCTGTTACATATATATGAATAGTAAAAATAACATTAAAATAGTTTGATTAAAACTATAATTTTACATTATTTTTACTATTCATGTATGGAAAACACCACCAACAACACACGGTAAATAAATCACCGAAATCTGTTACTCCCTCCGTCCCTTTTTTTGAGTCCTGTATTCCATTTTGGGATGTCCCAAAATTAGTGTCCACTTTCCTAAATTGGTATACAATTTTCACTTACTTTCCAAAACTACCCTTCCTTGAAATCTACACCAAGACAAAACTAAAAAGTTATTGTAATGATTAGGGGCAATTGTGGAAAGTAGGTGTAGATTCTTTTTGTCCCCTTTATAAGTTGAGTTCCCAAAGGTGGACTCAAAAAAAGGGACGGAGGGAGTACTATTGTATAGTAGTGGGATATAGAAGTTTACAATATTTTAATGCTTAATGTATGCGGATGAGACTACTCTAATGATTAGAATTTTGACAGTGGAAATGTGAGTAGACTTTAAAAAAGAAAATAGTAATTTGAAAGGGATGGGAGAGAGAAGTACTTTAGTGGTACATATTCTTTCAGGGTTAATTGCACTTCACTCCTGAAGTTTGGATGGTTTGACATTTTATATTTTAAAGTTTTAAATTTGGCACTTTGATCTCTAAACTTTGCAACGAGTTGCACTTTAGTCCCTCCAAGATTTTTTGTATAGAAATTTTCACTTTTAGGCCACATTTGGGTGACAAAGAAGGGATTGAACAATTAATCCTTTTTAATTGATAGTCTCGGCACTAATAAACCCACCTCCCCTATAGTATAACTTAGTCCCCCATATGGGAGACTATTCTTTAAAATGGACTAATAGTCCTGAGCTGAATGGCCACACCAAATATCAGACTATTTAATTAAAATGAACTATTAGTCCAATCTCCCTCTATCCTCTCCTTAGTCCTGCGAAACAAATGTGGCCTAAGTTACGAAATCATTCGTCACTAAAGAGCTATTTGGTCTTATTTGCCACATTTATAAAACTTTAGAGACCAAAGTGCTAACTTTAAAACTTTAAGATGTAAAGTACAAAACTACCCAAATTTCAAAAGTACAAAGTGCAATTAATCCCTTTCTTTCATAATGCAATAGATGGATGTCTTATATGGAACTCATAAGACAAATAAATTTATACTTTGAATATGTAATTTCAGTTGATTTTTAGGTTATTCTTTTTTACATTGTTGAGAACCAAGTACATGGGATGGTGATCTTTGCGGTGGTACTAAGATCAGATATATTTTGTTTTCATCAAAATCACTCATAATAAATATTTTTGATTACATTTTTGGGTAAGTATCATTGGCTTCCCCTGATGTATGACTTAATATTAGAGATCTTTCCTGAGTTTTGAATAATATCATTAATCTCCCTTATTTTCAAAACCTTATATCATTGACCTCCCCTCCATTAATTTCCGTTAACTTTTGTTGCTGAATCTGAGTCTTGTTTGGCAAACAAGCTTCTGCTTGTGCGTTTGACGTTCTATAGTTATGTCACAAACAAACATAGCCTGTATTTTTGTTTTATTTAGTTTAATAAATATAATGTTTTGATTTTAGTTGTTTTAAAAATAATTTTTGATATATATTTAATTGTTTGAAATTCTGTAAAATAGTAAAATAATATGTCCATTTATCAGTATTAATCCTAGTTTATTTAAATGCCTTAATAAACATTTTAAATAAATAAGTAAAACTAATTGACTAAAAATAACCACCTTCAATATTGATGGGACCACTTCAACATACTCCAATCCAAAAAATCTAGTGGACCCATGGCAACATGTATTTGAGAAGTATTTGGGATTCAAAATTTGAGAAACACTTGGGAAGCATTTCAAACAAAGTTGCTAAGTCCGTGCATACATTTTTAGTCAATTAGTTTTACTTATTTAATTAAAATGCTTATTAAGGCATTTAAATAAATCTAGGATAAATGTGAAAAATGGATATAATATTTTACTATTTTATAGAATTTCAAACAATTAAATATATATCAAAAATTATTTTTAAAACACCTAAAACCAAAACATTATATTTATTAAACTAAATAAAACAAAAGTACGGGCTCTGTTTGTTTGTGATATAACTATAGAACGCCAAACTCACAAGCAGAAGCTTGTTTGCCAAACAACATTTAGATTCAGCAACAGAAAGTTAACGGAAGTTAATGGAGAGGAGCTCAGTGATACTAGGTTTTGAAAATAAGGGAGGTCAATGATATTATTTAAAACCCAGGGGAGGTCTCTGGTATTAGATCATACCTCAGGAGAGGACAGTGATATTTACTCTACATTTTTTTATTGGGAATAATCATTTTCTACCCAAAATTACTATATTGTAGCACTATTTTAAAAACCGGACCGAACCGGCCGGTTGAACCGTCGACCGGAATTGCGAACGGACCGGTTTGAACCGGGAACCGGGAATAATGGTTAAACCGTTCGAATTTTTGAAAACCGGTAGAATTTACGGTTGAACCGGTAGTTGAACTGGGAACCGGTCTTTTTTTGTATTTTTTTTTTGTTTTTTATATGTATTTTTTTATATTTTTAATTATTATTAATATTTATGACGTCAACCGGTCGGTTGAACCGGTCAACCCGTGAACCGGTCACCTTTCCGGTTCAAGGACCAGTCCGGTTTTAAAAATATTGTATTGTAGATAACACTCAAACCACTTGAGTGTACCGAAGATTTTTCCTTTTTAGAATAAGTTGGTTTGCAAAAAGAGACAAAAAAAAGGGTTATGTGTTTAATCAAACTTATTTTTCTTTAGAGTTCAACGGAAGGAAAAAACAAAAAAAAACAAAAACAAAAAAACAATTATCATTGGTGACAAACCCATATAGGTGTATTTCTTTGCACTGAATAAACAATGCTTTCTCCATTGATTGATGTAATGATATTTCAAATGTATTCTAGATCTCACCCCTTTTTTTGTGATTATGGTTGTTTTTTCGGATGGAACGGATTGAAAATGATTTTATTGAAAAAAAAAAATCTAAAATTTTTGGAATATAAATAACATTGCCAATGGCAACTCCAAATTTTCAGGATTTTCATCTTATGTTTTGATTCCGAATTTTTGAAAATAGCAGAATTTTTTGAATTTTTCACAAAATTTCAAAATCAAAATTTTTGTTTCAAAATTTTTGGAAAATCAACATATCATTGCTTCAAAAATTTGATTAGTAAATATCAACATATTATGTGGGACAAGTATATGGACTGAATACCTCACCTCACCTCACCTCATCCAACTTAGTATTCCTACCTCAAGAGTGTTGACACTTGCCTCTTGGATCTTGGTCATCGTAACAATTCACCCCCTTAATTCCTGCCTAAGGAGTCTTCATACTTGGCTGAGTTGGCTCTCGACACTTGAGAGGTAGTGCTCTCCCCCACCCATGAAAGTAATTTTGCTCATACTTTTTGATTCATCATTGCTCACCAAAGTTTTTATTGGGTGACATGTGTCTCATTTCATTCCCATTTTATTTATGTACTATCGAATAATACACATGCCATGCAGTAAAGACCTGGGTGAACAATGATGAACCAAAATTAAGTGAGTAAAAATGCTCTCATCCCCTATTCCCATGAAACCAACTGCAAATGGAATGAAAGCAATTACCACTGGACAATCCGGGTCTCATACCACCATTTATATATATATATATATACACATATGTATATATATAATATTGACATAACCCTCAAACTTATAGTATTATGAAGGGTTAATTGCATTTTTAAATTCTTATGGTTAAGACAATTTTCACTTTACCCACAGTTTAAACCCGCCCCCGAGAGCTTTTAAACTCAATTGAAACTATTAGGTTTTTTATTTTATTTTTTTTCTTTTCTTTTTCTCAAAACTGATGAGAACTTTAAAATTGGCTAGAAATATTAAGAGTAATACTTAGGACACAACTTTTATACAACTTTCACACAACATTTTTAAAAGATGGGTCTATCTCTCTCTTGTGATGTCACTGAACCCCATAGTGACACAAGATGTGTCTTTTGTGACATCTTTTGTGATGTCACAAAAGATGTGTCTATCTATGTTCTCTCTTGTGTCACTGTGGGGTTCAGTGACATCACAAGAGAAAGATAGACACATCTTTTAAGAGGTTGTGTGAAAGTTGTATGAAAGTTCTGTCCCAAGAATTACCCAAATATTAATACTTAACCCCCCATTTTATGTGGTTGATTTTGGAGTTTACCCCTTATGTGGGGATAATGATGTCATTTAACCCACCTATATGATGCTAATTTTTAACACTCAAATCCTTGGTGGGGCTAATTTTTGGGATCAACTGCCTACGTGAGATTAATTTTGACACTTAAACTCTCTTATGTGGGCTAATTTTAACACTTAATTCTCATGTGAGGGGCTATTTTGAGAGAAATCTTAATAGTTCAAAAACCACAAGGGATTAAGTGTCAACTTTTGAACCACAGGGGTAAAGTGAAAATATGCCTAACTATAGGAGAGTAAAATATAATAAATTCTAGAGGTGTCAATTGGGTCAGGTGGGCAAGCCCGGTTCTCTATTTTTTGGAGCCAAAAGCCCGACCCAACCCTCTACCATCGCTCCGGGGCTGACACCCCTTTGGTGTCCACAACCCGGTCTGAAATGGAGCGAAAGCCCAGTCCAACCCGAAGCCCGAGCCAAATTATGAGGAAAAGTTAAGTGGCCCGCTAACCTGATGTTAGGTGAAGCCCGGCCATACCCAGCCCGATTGGACCGGCTTTAACCGAGCCCGGCCGTTTGACACCTCTAATTAACCCTATTACAAATTGGGAAGCTTATCATTTTACTCTTATAAATTCCCCCCTAAGTCCAGGAACCATCCAACACAAATTGTCAAATTCTTTTCTCGACCCTCTCTCTCTCTCTACATTACTGCTGATCTGTTCTGCAGCTCCTCTGTTTCGTTTTACTCTCCACTTAAGCTGCTCTACTTCAACCTCCAGTTTTAAAGAGAGAAAACGCAAGAGAGAGAATGTATGCTGAGACTGAGCTACTGTTTCCTTTCTTCCAGAACTTCTCTCAAGAAGTACAACTTCTTGATGACTTCTGTGGTTCTCATAAATCGATTGTCCCATTGGTAACCATTTCTCTCTCTCTCTCTCTCTCTCTCTCTCTCTGTGTCTCTCTCTCTACTTTCTCTCTCTAGAACTCTCTGCTTTCGTAGCTTTGGATGATCGGCATTTCTTTTGATTAGTTTGAATCTTGAATTTGAGTTTTGGTTACGTTTTTATATATATATATATATATATATATTATTTTTATTTTCTTTCTTTCTTCTGACGTTTTAGCTACTATGTTTTTATGGTATTGTGAATGCAATTATTATTATTATTATTAACTTTTTTTTTTTTTGGGAATACGAGAATAAATTCTCCGCCTGTCCTTCGTGATTTCGGTTGGATACCATTTTACCGGAGTAGAAGAAAAACAAACCATGGGCACACAACACACGTACTAGATAAATCAATGGGTACCGACTCACAACACACGTACCAGATAAACCATGGGTACCAGATTAATCAATGAGGCAAGCATCAGACCCACACCCACTTGGATATTTTTTAAAATCCATCTTGAAATCCATTCCTCCAATTATCTTACACAGCTCTACGGTTTTTTTAACCACAACCACTTTTGCCTATATAGAGTTTCGAACCCTCAACCAAGAGGATATAACACCCTCCTGTTGAGACTCGCTTCCACTTAGGCTAGGTGGTCGTGGTTGTGAATGCAATAATTATCTTCAAAGTTCAACTCTCTGAAGAAATTGGAAAAATCGAAAGGAAATTGAATTTTGGGTAAATATCATTGACCTCCCCTAAGGAATGTCAATGACTTCCCTTGTGTTTTGAATAAATCAACAACCTTCCTTTAAATAAATATTGTGTCAAGTGACCTCCCCTCCATTAACTAATAAGGGTAAAAAAAGTGGATGAAATCTTGTGACGTCAGCATATTTTAAAGATTGAATGGTGAATTCTACCCTTATTTTTACTTGAAAATAGACTCTACCCTCACAACCTTGCTTGGAGTTTATGGTATGTACATATACTTATGTTTATATATTGAGAACCATGGTTGCAACCATTGAACTCAAACACCTCCGGCTTCACAACTTTAGTATGAATTTAGCAAAACTTGAGATCAGTCCCGTCTCCAATTCCTAATTAAAGTTGATCAAATGGATGCATTAAGAGATCAAAACAATAATCACTCCGTCCATCGTCACAGGCTATTCTCTCTGCTCAAAACTCTTCCACTCCAAATTTAGCTCTTTACGGTACACATATAGGTAGAATGGATATATGATTGTATGTGGATAACTAATCTTTATCGCAATCTTGGCATTAGATTGGGAGAAGAGAAATTTAAAGGAAAGGAGTTTCTAACTGAATTCTAAATCCCAAAAGTACAAGTATTTGTCTTCTCACATCATCTCCATTTTTTCCCTAGTGAAATTGAAATAGGGGAGTTGCTATTCGCACTTCAAAATTCAACCAATGCACTCCATGGAGTAAGAATGTCAATTCCCTTGAATGTTTACATGAAAAGGGTACAATGGTGATTGAATACATCCAATCATTGGCAAGGGAGGTTATTGATGTTTTGTCATTCTGTCATGCAAGATTTTTCAGAAGAAACAACTTTGAACTACTGCACATAATTATGATATTAACTGCTTTTGACTCTCTATTGTAATAAAATTAATGCTTCTTTCACCTGCAAATTTGATTTGTAGTTTCTATATATATATATAAGTGATGTCCTCTATTAGAGGTGTTTCTAATGTGTAGCAAGAAGTAAGAACTTTTTATAGTAATAGTATCTCAAAACATATTTTGTTAGCATTTTCATTCTGAAAGGCAAGTTGTGCATAAGATTTATTGGGCAACATCCTATTTAAGATACACATGAATGTTTATAATACTAGTTTGCTCAAACTTCTTTCTAATATCAGCGAGTCATATAGATATATTTTGTATAATAGGGCCACAACTTAATTAAGATACACATGAATTTTCATAATTACTAATTTGTGTGAACTTCTTCCAAATTATTAGTGATCCATATAAATATGTTTCGGAAAACTCCACAACAATTCCTCAATGATTATAGGTAGTTCCATTTTCGTTGATTTGTTGCTTTCTGTCCATAGGATTAATCTTATTAGTCCAGAAATTCTTGTTCAATGCCCATCTAACAGTGAGCTTTTCTAAATTTCCAAACAATCCTGATTTCATACATAGTCCAAAATCTCTAAGTCATCAAGATGACCTTGACATGGCATTGGATGCCAATTAATATATAAGTTGCTCAACATGTGCAGTTGTTCATAAAACTAACTTAAAAATTCGCAGAAACTATAGTGTGTGCGAAAAAAAAAAAAAAAAATCATGGCTGCGAGTTTTTTGAGATCTGAAACTTGTTGAAGCTTGATATACATTGTTGGGCCCCTTCTCTAACAGCTTAAGCTTTTGGAGTAGTTGGTAACTTAACATGGTATCAGAGCCTTGTTTGTGGGAGGTCCTGGGTTCGACTCTCCATCCCCGCTTTGTTGTGCATATTTGCACTTTGTTATTTGTCTCCAATATGATGGAGTTTGGTTTGTTTACTCTCCACGTGCAAGTCGGGGTTGCACGTGAGGGAGGGTGTTGAAGCTTGATATACATTGTTGGGCCCCTTCTCTAACAGCTTAAGCTTTTGGAGTAGTTGGTAACTTAACAAAACTATTTTTTTTTCTTCTATCAACACTAAAGGTTAATGATGAGTAGTTCTAGTAAGTACTAATTTGGCAAATTTTATACCCTCACAAATTAAAATTCATGGATTTTCCTTGTACTGCAGGGCAACTTGGTTCAGACATCGACTGTATTGGAATATGACTTGGGGGGAGAGGGTGATCTTTTTAAAGCTCCAGAGCCCATTATAGAAGAAATATTTATGGGCATTGACCCCATGGAAGCTGTCATATCGATGATCTCCTGTGGCGAAGATGTCATTTCCACCCAAGCACTCGAGGCTGCAGATATTGAATCAATTCAAATTGATCACTTGAGTGAAATTTTCTACGATTGCAAGAGGGATATCTTGGCAAAAGAAGGTTTGGAAACTCCACTTTCTGATACATTGGATATAACCATTCCTCTTATAAGGACCGAGGAAAATCTTATTGCAGAGGACGAATTAAATCCCGATGGACCGTTCCTGGAGAGTGTTAGCTCGGGGTGTTTAACCTCAATGGATTGGATAGATGGGATGCGAAGGGCATTAAGTGAAGGAGACATAGAGGTTATGCTCAATTTCTCTCATGAGTTGCTTTCTATTTCTTTCCCCCTCTTGTTAATATTTATTGCTCTTATTCACTTTGTTTTGTAATTATCTAAATAGTTTTTGAAGTAACATAAGCAATATAGACACAGGGCCGGCCTTGAGCCAATTTGGCAAAGCAATTGCATTGGGCCTCAATTTTAGGCCTCATTTTTAGGCCTATTTTTTTCCTAATTTTTTCCTAATTTTTATGAAACTTATCATTTTTAGGCCTATTTTCTTCTAATTTCTTCCTAATTTTTATGAAATGTATCATTTTTAGGCCTGTTTTCTTCTAATTTCTTCCTAATTTCTATGAAGCTTATCATTTTTAGGCCTATTTTCTTCCTAATTTCTATGAAATTTATCATTTTTAAGCCTATTTTCTTCTAATTTTTTCCTAATTTCAATGAAACATAGTATAGAGGCCTCATTTTTTCGGCCCCTTTGAAAATTCGCTTGGGGCCTCGGACAATTTTTGTCATCTCAAGGCCGGCCCTGTATAGACACCTGGTGACAACTGACACACATCCTAAACAAAGTGGACATTGACACTGCAAGAGAAGAGTCCACAAAGTGTCGTGTCCATGTGTCGGACACAAGTCACACAACACAATACGTTAACTTCTTAGAAGTGTTTGTGCTTCCTAGATGGAGAGAACCCCCAACTTACTTAAGTCCGCTTGTTTCGTCCATGAGAAAGTGAAATTATACTCGAGGGTTGACAAACTCACAGCGTTGTCACTTGTCATTAATAAGACAAAAGTAGCCTAATCCTGATAGACAAGTTGGTAGAGATGCCAAATGAACAGGGCTGACACAAAATTGTCAGTCGTCGGCCAGTAAACCTTTAAGGGTCGTGCCGTACTGGCCCATTTCTCTAGGTGTAGGTTTGGCATGGCCCAGCCCCACAAAGTGATCTAGCTGGTGCTTTGGTCTCCAACGGGCCAATGGTCTTGTCGTGTCGGTGGCACCTAGCTAGCAGGCTGTGCTCGTGGCCAACCCGGTCCACATGATGGGCCATGAAGTGCCGTACTGGTCCTTGGTAGGCTGGCCCGACCCACTTTACACCTCTGTCTGCTGGTAGACTAAACTCATCTGAGGAAGACCTTTATAAGTTAGGAGTATAGTTCTTTTGCAAAAGAATGATACACACCTATGTTTTCATTTGAAGTAGGAAAAATTGTTTAAGCACCTGTTGGTAGAACTTGTGCTTTATGCTGTCAATTTGATTACTGAAATGATAGCCCCACTAGAAAATCACACCAATGGCCTTACTGACCAAGTATATATACATATATATGTACATATATATATATTGTAGATTGCCTTTGATCAGGGACATTTTGATAAACAACAGCGTTGGAAACTCATGCTATAATGAGCATCGTCTTTGCCTTAAGATCATAAATAAGCAGCTCATCCTGTAACATCAATCAGCAACTTATTTCTGTAACATCAGATTATTATTTTTTTCCCTTTTTCTTTGCAAGTTATCTTTTCTTCGGCATTGCTGGTGTAAACCATCTTGTCCCAGAAACTTGAATTTGTGATTGAACCCTGAGCATGCATTGGTTTTCAGACTTGTATAGTCTACAAACTGAGAAATGTTTAGATGCTTCTGTCCATTTCAACAGGATGGGGCTGGTTCATTGATACTCAGTTTTTATGACAGACTCTTGGCAATGGTCATGTGAGCCTCATCCATTCGCCGCTCGGCCATCCACAGTTTATTGGAAACTGTGCCAGTGAAGACCGCAAGCAAAAGCTTTCCAGATACAGGAACAAGAAGACCAAGAGGAATTTTGGCAGGAAGATCAAGGTGATCCATATTATTTCCCAAGTTTCTTTAAACTTTTTTTTTGGTGCTATTATGGAATCAATTGCTCCCTAGTTCTGGACATAGTTTTATATTCCTATTGTTAAAAAAAATTGTTTAGGGTACATAATTTGATGCGTCTGTCTGTCTAATTTACCAAATTTACTGACTCCCTTTGTTTTGGTTCATGGATTTCGTGAGGGAAAATAGAGGGGAAAGGAAAACCAGATGGGAAAGTAGTCACATCCCATCCGTAAGATAAAAGGAACTTGTTTTCCATCTTGTTTTCCTTTCCCCTCTTTTTCCCTCACCAAATCCATCAACCAAACAAAGCTCAGGTGCAAATGTTCGGCGTTTATGGAGAATGTGTGTGGGCTTCAACTTCTAGGTCGTTTGTGTGTTTATTTCTAATTGATCCAAAAAAAAAAAAAAAAACTGGAACATTTTGACCTGACAGTGGGTTCTGTAGCACTTCATTTATTCCTTACTTTCTTAATCACTTCTCTCATCAACCAACGAGAGACCCTTTTGGGTGGAACCCGCAAGGGGTGCGGGTTCCAGCCAAAAGACTCTGCGGGTTCCACCCAAAAGACTCTCTCATTGGTTGGGGGTATCACATAGGCATGTCACATGATACCATCATCATATGCACTTGATCCCGAATCATTTCGTTCTATGAAATTTTCTAAAAACGCTTATGCTTTCTGACATGTGACAAAAAGTGTAAAATGCCCTCCTTTTTGTCGTGTATATTAATGCAATGCTTATGTAAAAGCTAGGGTGTGTTTAGAAAGAAATAATTTGGAATGCATTTTCACCTATTGTAATTACATTATATATACCCTCTTCATTTGGAACTTTTATTTGAGCGTACAAATTTTAGGTTTTCAGAAAAGCAATTCTTTCTTGCTTCCACTTTAAAATTAAAATTGATGTTTTGCATATGATGAGGTGAGTTGGGGTTCACTAGCATTGTACCCTGTTATATGTCCATCTCTCTTTCATCCTCTCTCTCTTTCTCTCTCTCTCTCTCTCTCTCTCTCTCTCTCTCTCTATATATATATATATATATATTCAAAGTATATCAACATTGATGCATGAACCACGAAAAAAGAAAAGGTAAAAAAGTCACTTGGATATCAAACGCAGCATTAATAATTTGTTGGAGAGTTTCTTACCAATACAATTGTGTATATTGGTTTTCAGTATGCTTGCAGGAAGGCTCTGGCTGACAGTCAGCCGAGGATTCGTGGGAGGTTCGCAAGGACTGAGGAATCGGAGTTTCCCAAGAAGCAATTACTATAAACTCTGCCAGTTGAGATAGGATAAGCCGGGAATGTGTAAATTAGGTTAGCTGAGACCAATGGGAGTAAGAAAATAAATATCAGTGGTAGTGTAAACCTGCATAACCTAAATGGAAACTTAAATGGGTTTTTGTGCTTAATAAGCTGGTTCCCCAACAACTCCAGGCTATAGTTGATCCTGTAATAAGGCCTTGTAGATCAAAATGGCCAACTGGGGTTGTACACAGTTGGCCATGTAAAAGTGTTAATTTTGTAATAAAAGTCAAAATCTAGTTTGTTCATATCTATGTTGAGCTTGAGGGGTCCTGAATTGCAGTCTTTATAGTCTAAATTCTTCTTGGTATACTGGATGAATCCACAGCCAAAGGCACTTAGGTTCAGTTTTATTCGTCGATTTAGCAAGGGGAAAAGAAAGGAAAACAAGGAAAAAGTTTTCCTTTGTTTGGTTACAAATGAAAATAAAATGCCAAATTAATTAAATATATCAAATTTTGTGAGTGACTTTCCGTCCTATTTTTCTTAAGGTACACTTTCTTTTTTTCTTTTCAAAATTTTAACTTTTAATGTTGTTTAACTATGAAGGAAAACACAAGGGAACTAGGTTAATTTCCTTGTTTGTCTTGTCTTGTCTTGTCTTGTCTTTTTTTTTTTTCATCAATGAATCCGCAAACCAAACAAAGCCTTAACCTCGGTTTACATGTTGAGGGTAAAAAGTTAAATCAAGTGAAGCAGAAGCTGGTGCATTTTGAATAGTCTTCTTGGAATGAAATCTTACTGTTGAGTAAAAATATTAAATTCTGTCAAACACAATTTCACTCGTACAACAAAAATCGTATGAGTTTTTGGAGCGAAGGTTTGGTTTAAAGGGTACAATTAAACAGTGTCTGCTACTTTCCGCGTGAAGTCAATATGAACCTTATGAAGGTTGTAGAAAGCTGAAAGCTCCCTTTGGTCTTTGATTTGTGATTTTCGGGAAAATTTTGCTTTGCTCTGAATTTGGACTTGCAGTTTCACAGAAAATAATAATAATAATAATAATAATAATAATAATAAATGAAAAATTGACAGCAATAAATTCTCCACGTTTCGTTCATCCTATCAACTTTTCTCCAACTTATTGGTTGATCAAATGCCAAAATCTAATTTTGATTTTTCCAAATGCTTTCCTGATTTAATTTCTCTGTTTGGGGTTCTAGAAAACTGCTTGTCACATTGTAATGCAAAATTTTCCGGAAGAAACAACTTTGAAGTTTGAATTACTGAACATAAGTAATTATGACATTATTTACTCTGACTATATTTATTGTAATCAGATTAATGTTCCTTTCACTGGGAAATTTGGTTTGTAGTTAAATAGAATAAAGGGCTAATTATACTTTATTCTCATGGTTTGCCTTGATGACACTTTATTCCATGTGATTTAAAAGTGACCATTTAACCTCCCTGTACTTTCGGGTGAAGTGTCACCGCTACAGAATCTTACGGAGATTGTTAGAGCATCTCCAATGGTGTAGGTGGTAGGGTAAGTTAGTTTTTGAGGAGAAAAAAGCCCCAATGGTGTAACTGTAAGGTAACTTAACTTAGTTGTATGGTAGTAGAACTTAATTTTAGCATTCAGCTAAATTTCTTACCCTACAGACCAACTGACAAAAACAATGCCGTTTGGTTGCAGCTAGCAAAAACCTTTGCCGTTTGATTTTTTTTTTAATGGTCAACACCCCAGCCGGCATTGGCAAACCCCGGCAGAATGCTGGTCGGCAAAGCCTCTACCGCCTGGGAAATGTTTTGAATTTTTTTGTTAGGCAAAGAAACGATTAAAAATTAAAAATTAAAAATAAAAAAAGGGGTCAAATGGCATTGTTTCAGCTGGCCAACCCTAACCGGCATTCGTTCTGTCGGTTAGCTTATTACACCATTATGTGAATTCGTTATTTGGTATAGCAACTTAAGTTAGTTTTCGCATATATCGCCATGCACCATTGAAGATGCTCTTAAGTCTCTAAAATTAGTGACCACTTTACCCCCTGTGGTTTAGTCCGATGACACTTTACCTCTCTATTGTCCCACAATGCCAACTAGACATTTCACTTCGTTAGTGGAATTTGTTTGTAAGCTTTTGTGCCCAAAGCTTTATTCTATATATTATTGACATTACCCTCAACCTTATAGTATTATAAAGAGTTAATTACAGTTTAAATCCCTGTGATTATGCCTAGTTTCACTTTGCCCCCTGTTGTTAAGGGTCAAACGACACTAATAAAAACTTTAAAGTTGGCCAAAAATATTAATACTTAACCTCCCTTTATGAGGTTAATTTATTTGGGAATAATACTGTCATTTAACTCAACTATATGAGATGGAGCTGATTTTTAACCTTTAACCCCTTTGTGTGGCTAATTTTGATAGTTTGTTGAATTTAATTTGGGAATGTACTTAATTTTGATACATGATGTGTGTCTATTTAATTTACCGTAAAGTATAATAATATAATGAAATTATAATTAAATGACTCTATTTATGACTTGACTCCATCACCATATTATGGAGTAGTAATATTATAAATTCTGTCAATCGAAAACTATAGGAACCAACCAAACACATTTTTTTCTCGCCCGTCTCTTTCTCTCTCTCTACAATCTACATTCAAGCTGCTCTGTTCTGTTCTGCCGCTACTCTGTTTCTTTTTTTTTTTTTACTCACTTAAGCTGCTCTGCTTCAACCTACAGTTTTAGAGAGAGAGAGAGAGAGAGAGAGGTGGAAGGAATGTATGCCGAGACTGAGCTGCTGTTTCCTTTCTTCCAGAACTACTCCCAAGAAGTACATCTTCTTGAGGACTTCTGTGGTTCTCATAAATCGAATGTCCCAATAGTAACCATTTCTCTCTCTAGAACTCTATGATTTCGTTGCTTTGGATGATCCGCATTTCTTTTGATTAGTTTGATTGTTGAATTTTAGCTTTGGTTACGTTTAGCTATATTTTATTTGGCTAGCGATAAAGGCACCTTCATTTTTTAATTAGGGCACCTAAATTTAAGTTAAAAAATCAATTTTTTACCTTTTACTTTAATTAGTAAGGGCACCTCACTTAATTTATTATATATTATAGGCTTAACTATATTTTACACCCTCTTAGTTTGCCTTTTATGTCAATTTGGTCCCTGTATGTCATTCTAGTTCCTGTAATTTTATAACTGTGTCATTTTAGTCCCTCAAAACACTTTTTGTGGCAAATTTTTTACTTTTAGTGACAATTTTTGTGACAAATTTTTTGCTTTCAGTGACGCTAAAAGTGAAATTACGTTTGCGTGTTTGTGTGGCATGGGTCGTATTTATTCCAGATTTATACTTGTCGCAATTTAGCTGCCACATCGTTTTTCCTGTATAATCTAATAGTCTTATGATATCCATATATCAATTGACAAAGCCATAGAAACTAAAAGTGCCTTGCACTGAAAGATGATTACTAGTAAGTTCAGCTGTTATAAAACTCTATAATTGCAAGTAACACTATTGCAAGTACTAAA
This sequence comes from Hydrangea macrophylla, assembly GCA_033977485.1. NCBI lineage: Eukaryota > Viridiplantae > Streptophyta > Magnoliopsida > Cornales > Hydrangeaceae > Hydrangea > Hydrangea macrophylla. The sequence continues at coordinate 50,272,537 of CM066992.1, read as the reverse complement.
TTTATTATTATTATTCTTTGAATATCTTTTAATTTTATAATATTTATGAAAATATATAATACCTAATTATGTGTGTTGTGCATGTCCCTGTAGTTTGATCCTTGTAATTTAGAAAACTAAAAGTGCCTTGCACTAAAAGAATGATTACTAGTAAGTTCAGCTGTTATAAAACTCTATAATTGCAAGTAACACTATTGCAAGTACCAAATTTATTATTATTATTTTTTGGATATCTTTTAATTTTATAATATTTATGAAAATATGTAATACCTAATTATGTGTGTTGTGCCTGTCCTTGTAGTTTGATCCCTGTAATTTAGAAACTGTCACTTTAGTCCCTATAGGTTCATAAGTGTGTCAAATAAATCCTTTGGTGATGAATAATTTTGTCACTGAAAGTAAAAAATTTGTCACAAAAAGTGTTTGAGGGACTAAAATAACACACTTATGAAACTACATGGATTAGAATGACATACATGGACCAAATTGACATAAAGGGCAAACTAAGAGGGTGTAAAATATAGTTAAGCCTATAATATATAGTAAAATAAGTGAGGTGCCCTTACTGATTAAAGTAAAAGGTAAAAAACTAATTTTTTAACTTAAATTTAGGTGCCCTAATTAAAAAATGAAGGTGCCTTTATCGCCAGCCTTTTATTTTGGTATTCTTAATGCAACTATGATCTTCAAAGTTCAACTCTCGGAAGAAATTGAGTAAATCGCAAGGAAATTACAGTAACACCCCTTGAACTATGACCATTTTTCACTAATACCCCATGAACTTTAAAACTGAACAAACTCACCCATAAACTATCCAAAAATAAACAAACTCACCCCTGAAGAAGGGGTTTTAGTGTCACGAATGATAGTTTAGGGGGTGAGTTTGTTCAGTTTTAAACTTTAGGGGGTGTTAGTGGAAAGCAATCATAGTTCAGGGGTGTTACTATAATTTACCCATAAATAAAAAAATAAATAAAAAGTTATTATTTTTATAAAATGACAAAAAAAGAACAATATGTAAACATTGTTCAACTCTTTTGTTTTCAGGCATTTTTGTTTCTTAACAACTTAAAAGTGAAATTAAGTGATTGTTTATAAAAACAAGCTACTTTTTTTAGCTCGTTTTTAACTAATTTGTTTAAGTGTTAAAATCTTAAGTTAACCCAAACATTTCCATTAAACAAAACAATCACTTTTTTTTTTCTCTCCGAAATCCGCTATTCATCACTTATCCCAAACGGGCTCTAAAACAACAATGAACGGGTGGATTAGCTTTTACTTTTTTCCAAACTTTTTTCTTCTGGGTGAAAAGTGAAAACATTACAAAGAGTTGACATGCATGTATATAATAGGGTAAATTACACTAACACTCCCTCAACTATAATCATTTTTCACTAATACCCCTAACTTTAAAACTGAACTCACTCCCTAAACTATCCTTTGTTGACACTAAAACCTCTGATCCAGGGGGTGAGTTTGTTCATTTTGGATATTTCAGGGGGTGAGTTCAGTTTTAAAGTTTAGGGGTTGTCAGTGAAAAAATGTCATAGTTTAGGGGGTGGTGTTATAATTTACCCTTTATTTTTTTTCGCTTGTTTGCCAAACACTCTTGTTTTTTAAGTGATGAATATTTCAGCTGACCCAAACAGCTAATAACTTACTATTTTATCACTTAAAATTTCAGCACTTAACGTTTCATCACTTAATAATTCAACTAACCTGAACGACTCTTCAAGAGGGAAATAAAAGGGAAAAGAAAATTAGTTCCCTCGTGTTTTCCCTTAAGTTTTCCTTCACGGTTAAATAACATTAAAACTTAAATTTTCTTAAAAATAATTGTAATATATAAGTAGAGGAATGCAAATTACTCACAATATTAGAAAATTTTAATTTATTTTCTAACTTACTCTATTTTCTATCCTATTTTTCTCATCATATTCCTTATAACCAAAGGAAAATATTTTCCTCTATGTTTTCATTTCTTTCCCTCACTAAAACTAAGAGCTAGACTTTGGATGGTTCTTGGATTTAGTGAGTAAAATAAAAGAAAATATGGAGGAAAACGTTTTCCATGGTTTGGTTAGTAAGGAAAACAGAAAGGAAAATAAGAGAGAAATGAGAATAAATTAAGAAATAAATTGAACATTTAAAATGATTTGAGTCATTTCCATTCCTTTATTCATATGTTACAATTGTATTCTAGAAAATTTCAAATTTTTACTTATTTAAGCATAAAGTTAAACACAAGGGACAACATGAGTGAACTATTTTTTTCTTGTTTTCCTTTCCCTTTCCCTTTCCCTTTCCTTTTCCTTTTAACTCAAGAAATTAATGAAACATTTTGGCTTTTTTTTTTTAGCTAAGGTACTTTGCTACATGTTTGCTACTAATTAGAGTTCTTCATCACTCTTTTTTTTCCTTTTTATTTTCATTATTTTTACTTTTTGAGAGTTAGTTATACCATGTCATCATTAACTTTCTTAAAACTTTAAAATTTCATAATTTTGAATTTTCAAACTCGTTTTTCATGAAAATTATATTTTAGGAATCATGAAATCGAGATCTTTAAAACAAGATCCATATGTGATACGAAATTTTGAAGAAAAAAATAAAATTTTCAGTTGGTTGTTTAGCGTTTTATTTGTTTAGAAACTATAATAATCTGTTTGAAAAATGTCACCTTTTTTTTTTTTTTTTTTTGAAATGCCAACTTTAGATGGACATAACTATATCATTTTTTTGCCCTTTTGAGTGATTTTTTTTTGTTGTTGATGTCATGTATTTATTTTTCAAGATCTACGTATTGGACTTGGAAATTATGCAAAAAACAGGTATTTTGGAGTTGAGCTTTTATCTGTTTGAACAGATATTATTATGGAAAAATTGGGAAAAAATGTCATTAAAAGGAACTTTGTTGAGATTAAGGACAACTTAAAGTGGACATTGGGGATAAGTCCTCCCAATGTCCATAAACAAAAATACCCTCATCTTCATCTTCTAACCCTAGCCAAACCTTAGCCACATCTGATCACCACCCCAGTCACCTCCAGCCACCACTCTCGCCGTCTCCGGCGACCACCACCTCACCCTCTCCGGTGACCACCGCCTGCCGTCATCCTCCTTTCTTCCTCCTATACTTTAAAACTGTTTCTTTCTCTCTCACTCTAAAACTCTTTCTCTCTTTCTCTCTCTCTCTCTCTCTCTCTCTCTCTCTCTCTCGCTGCTAGATCTAAGAAGAAGAAGAAGAAGAAGGCTTTAAAGTTATAGATCTCGGGCTTAAAATAGATGAGGTGTTATAGATCTAGATGAAGAAAAAGAACAAGTGGAATACCTTTTAGCACGATCGACGGACATGGGTGGCGGCGGTCAAAAGGTGGACGACAAAAGTTGAGAATTTGACATTTTTTGGTTGTGAAATTGGAGATATCCTAAGGCAAAATTGACTTAAGATTCAAGTCATCCTAAGTCAAATTTGACTTAAGATAATTATGAACTGAAATTACATTCAATACTGTATTTTTTCACTAAGAAAATTTACACAACCTTTTCTGAACCTGACCACTCCCCCCACTAAAGGAATTAAGTAAAATTTCACTGAGAAAGTTCATTGAAATTTTACTTATGACAAATCAAAATTAAGTAAAATTTTACATCATAAGTCAAATTTCACTTAACTAATCCTATGTGAAATTTGACTTAAGATATTTTATGTGGAAACTCTACAATAACTTCATCATGTCAATGGGATGTGCAAGGATCATGAATGGTGGTTGTCGTCTTGCGTGGTAGTCGTCGAAGCTCGCAAGTTTCGGTGATGGTGATGACATATAAATCTAGATCTAGATCTTGACCAGTGATCTAGATCTTGTTCGATAACGACAATGATGGCTATGGATGTGGTGGTCACAGCGACGGTGATGGTGGCTGTGGTGGTTCCAACGACATCCATGGCGGCTGTGGTGGTGGAAAAAGGTGGCAATGGTGGTGGTGGTGGTTGGTGATGGCTCACGATGGTGGTGTTCGCTCGTGGGGGTGGGGTAGTGACTTCGATGGGAGTAGCAACTCCGACGACGGCGACAACTCCAGCTCCGATGGTTGTACTTTGACAGTGAGTATGAGAGAGAAAGTCAAAGAGACAGTGGTGAGGAGGATAAAGAGAGGAGTAGTTAGGGCTATTGAAGGATATGAAATGTACTTGAGGAGTGGTTTTTGAGTGATGTGGATTGGAGTGAAAAATAGGCCTGGGCTTTTGTCCTTATGGAGATTGGTGTTAATGGGTTGTCCTATAGACCAAGAAAACCCAATCTTAGGGACCTTATATCAAGCCTCCCTAATATTATTTGTTGACAAATAGATAACGATAATTATATCTGTTTGAATTAAAGGACCATAACTTTATTACCATTTTTTTGACCTTTTTGGGTGATTTTCTTTTTTACTTTGCTTTTCTTTTCTTTCTTTTTTTTTTTTTTTTTTTAAATTTTATTTCGTGTATTTTTTTTGAGATCTACGTACTAGACTTTAAAATTGTGCAAACATGGGGTATTTGGAGCCTCATTTGATGCTTTATGTGTTTGAACAAATAAAATTATCTGTTTACAAAGAGGTAATATTATCTATCTGAATTAAACGACCATAGCTTTCTCAATTTTTGCTCCAAGGATTTCATATTCAATATTGATATCCGTTGATAGATCTCATTTTTCTGGTTCCAAAATATTAAAATATAGAAAAAAGAGACTTGTAGATCAAAAGTTATGACAATTTAAAGTTTTTTTTATGCACAAAGTAATATTTTGACCAAAACCATGTGCAAATGACCTAATGGGATAAGAAAAACACGTGTGGGTTTTTACAGGGTTGCGTTTGGGTCTAAGAATGGAATAAGAAAAACAAGTGAGTTTTTTTAGGGTTGTGTTTGGATCTAAGGGCTTTGGCTGAAGCTCAAAAAAAAAAAATTTGAAAAAGGGCATTATTAGGCATACACACTTTTGCACACCCAACTTTAAATGCATATATCCTGCGCTATGTAAGTAGTGCACAGAAAAATGTGAAAAATTCAAACAGCACAAGGTACATGCATTCAAAGCATAGTGTGTACAAAAAATGTGTATGCCTAGCATTATTGAATGAAAAAAGACAAAGAACTCCATTCCTCAAAAGTTGCTGTAAATCTCAACCTTTGTGGAAAATGGGTGGTTTTTTTTTTTCCTGGGCCTTTCCTGCTGTAACAGATTATCCACTATGATTTTTGGATCGAAGTTTCGGTTAAAGGGTATTAGGAACAACTAAACAGTGTGTGCTACTTTCTGCGTGAATATGAACTTTCAGTTTTTGAAGGTTTTAGGAAAAGCTTCCTTTGATTTGTGAATTTCTAGGAAAATTTTCTTTGCTATGAATTTGGACTTGTAGTTTCACAGCAAAAACTTCTGCACATTTCGATCATTCTGTAAACTTTTCAATAACTATAATGTGTGAAAAAAAAAAACATAAAAATCATGGCTGAGAGTTTTTTGAGATTTGAAACTAATTTTTTTTCCCCTATCAAGACTAAATGCTAATGATGAGTTGTTCTAGTAAGTACTAATTTGGCAAATTTTATACCCTCACAAATTAAAATTCATGGATTTTCCTTGTACTGTAGGGCAACTTGGTTCAGACCTCGACCGTATTGGAATATGACTTGGGGGGAGAGGGTGATCTTTTCAAAGCTCCAGAGGTCATTATAGACGAACTAGTTATGGGCATTGACCCCATGGAAGCTGTCATGTCGATGATCTCGTGTGGCGAAGATGTCATTTCCACCCAAGCACTCAAGGCTGCAGATATTGAATCAATTCAAATTGAGCACTTGAGCGAAATATTCTACGATTGCAAGAGGGATATCTTGGCAAAAGAAGGTTTGGAAACTCCACTCTCTGATATATTGGATATAACGATCCCTCTTATAAGGACCGAGGAAGATCTTATTGCAGAGGATGAATTAAATCCCGATGGACCGTTCCTGGAGAGTGTTAGCTCGGGGTGTTTAACTTCAATGGATTGGATAGATGGGATGCGAAGGGCATTAAGTGAAGGAGACATAGAGGTTATGTTCAATTTCTCTCATGAGTTGCCTTTCTATTTCTTTCCCCCTCTCCTTAATATTGATTGCTCTTATTCACTTTGTTTTGCAATTATTTAAATAGTTTTTGAAGTAACATAGCATTATAGATACCTACCATAAGTGCAGAATTCAGGGAATATGCATGCACAAAATTATGTTCTAGCTTTGCAAAGGAAAAAAGATGAAGATATATGGGAAACATTGAAAGGAAAATTTGAAAAATCATAGATTTATTGTCAAACTATAATTCGACGACGACGACTCCGTACTGGAAATTGGCATCTGTCTTTGCCTTAAGATCATAAATAAGCAGCTCATCCTGTAACATCGATCAGCAACTTATTTCTGTAACATCAGATTATTTATTTTTAATTTTTTTCCCTTTTATTTGCAAGTTATCTTTTCTTCGGCATTGCTGGTCTAAACCGTCACGTCCCATAAACTTCTTTAATGTGATTGAACCCTGAGCATGTATTGGTTTTGAGACATGTATAGTCTACAAACTGAGAAATTTTTAGATGCTTTTGTCCATTTCAACAAGATGGGGCTGGTTCATTGATACTCAGTTTTTATGACAGACTCTTGGCAATGGTCATGTGAGCCTCATCCATTCGCCGCTCGGCCATCCACAGTTTATTAGAAACTGTGCCAGTGAAGACCGCAATCAAAAGCTTTCCAGATACAGGAACAAGAAGACCAAGAGGAATTTTGGCAGGAAGATCAAGGTGATCCATATTATTTCCCAAGTTTCTTTAAACTTTTTTTTTGGTGCTATTATGGAATCAATTGCTCCCTAATTCTGGACATAGTTTTATATTCCTATTGTTAAAAAAAATTGTTTAGGGTACATAATTTGATGCGTCTGTCTGTCTAATTTACCAAATTTACTGACTCCCTTTGTTTTGGTTCATGGATTTCGTGAGGGAAAATAGAGGGGAAATGAAAAGCAGATGGGAAAGTAGTCACATCCCATCCGTAAGATAAAAGGAACTTGCTTTCCATCATGTTTTCCTTTCCCCTCTTTTTCCCTCACCAAATCCATTAACCAAACAAAGCTCAAGTGCAAATGTTCGGCATTTTATGGAGAATGTGTGTGGGCTTCAACTTGTAGGTCATTTGTGTGTGTTTATTTCTAATTGATCCAAAAAAAAAAACTGGAACATTTTGACCTGACACAGTGGGTTCTGTAGCACTTCATTTATTCCTTACTTTCTTAATCACTTCTCTCATCAACCAACGAGAGACCCTTTTGGGTGGAACCCGCAAGGGGTGCGGGTTCCACCCAAAAGACTCTCTCATTGGTTGGGGGTATCACATAGGCATGCCACATGATACTATCATCATATGCACTTGATCCCGAATCATTTCGTTCTATGAAATTTTCTAAAAACGCTTCTGCTTTCTGACATGTGACAAAAAGTGTAAAATGCCCTCCTTTTTGTCGTGTATATTAATGCAATGCTTATGTAAAGCTAGGGTGTGTTTAGAAAGAAATAATTTGGAATGCATTTTCACCTATTGTAATTACATTATATATACCCTCTTCAATTGGAACTTTTATTTGAGCGTACAAATTTTAGGTTCTCAGAAAAGCAATTCTTTCTTGCTTCCACTTTAAAATTAAAATTGATGTTTTGCATATGATGAGGTGAGTTGGGGTTCACTAGCATTGTACCATGTTATATGTCCATCTCTCTTTCATCCTCTCTCTCTCTCTCTCTATATATATATATATATATATTCAAAGTATATCAACATTGATGCATGAACCACGAAAAAAGAAAAGGTAAAAAAGTCACTTGCATATCAAACGCAGCATTAATAATTCGTTGGAGAGTTTCTTACCAATACACTTGTGTATATTGGTTTTCAGTATGCTTGCAGGAAGGCTCTGGCTGACAGTCAGCCGAGGATTCGTGGGAGGTTTGCAAGGACTGAGGAATCGGAGTTTCCCAAGAAGCAATTACTATAAACTCTGCCAGTTGAGATAGGATAAGACGGGAATGTGCAAGCCTGCATAACCTAAATGGAAGCTTAAATGGGTTTTTGTGCTTAATAAGCTGGTTCCCCAACAACTCCAACCTATGGTTGATCCTGTAATAAGGCCTTGTAGATCAAAATGGCCAACTGGGGTTGTACATGTAAAAGTGTTAATTATGTAATAAAAGTCAAAATCTAGTTTGTTCATATCTATGTTGAGCTTGAGGGGTCCTGAATTGCAGTCTTTATAGTCTAAATTCTTCTTGGTATACTGGATGAATCCGCATCCACAGGCACTTAGGTTCAGTTTTGTTTGTGGATTTAGCAAGGGGAAAAGAAAGGAAAACAAGGAAAAAGTTTTCCTTTGTTTGGTTACAAATGAAAATGAAATGCCAAATAAATTAAATATATCAAATTTTGTGAGTGACTTTCCTTCCTATTTTCCTTATGGTACACTTTTTTTTTTCTTTTCAAAATTGTAACTTTTAATGTTGTTTAACTATGAAGGAAAACACAAGGGAACTAGTTTAATTTCATCAATGAATCTGCAAATCAAACAAAGCCTTAACCTAATGGCTTACGCGTTGAGGGTAAAAAGTTAAACGAGGTGAAGCAGAAGCCAGTGCATTTTCAATAGTCATCTTGGAATGAATTCTAACTGTTGAGTAAAAATATTAAATTCTGTCAAACACAATTTCACTCATACAACAAAAATCATATGAATTTTTTGAAGCGAAGTTTTGGTTTAAAGGGTACATTTAAACAATGTCTGCTACTTGCCGCGTGAATTCAATATGAAATTTCAGTTTATAAAGGTTGTAGAAAGCTCCCTTTGATTTGTGATTTTCTTGGAAATTTTGCTTTGCTCTGAATTTGGACTTGCAGTTTCACAGAAAAAAGAAAAAAAAAAATTGACAGCAATGATTTCTCCACGTTTCGTTCATTCTATCAAGTTTTCTCCAACTTGTTGGTTGATCAAATGCCAAAATCTAATTTTGATTTTTCCAAATGCTTTCCTGAGTTAATTTCTCTCTTTGGGGTTGTTTCTAGAAAATATGAGCTTGTCACTTTGTGATGCAAAATTTGCCACAAGAAACAACTTTGAAGTTTGAATTACTGAACATAATTAATTATGACATTATTCGCTTTGACTATATTTATTATAATCAGATTAATGTTCCTTTCACCTAGAAATTTGGTTTTGTAGTTAAATAGAGGAAATTGTGTTCTCTATTAGAAGAGGGGTTTCAAATGTGTAGCAGTAATTTTATTGTTCTCTATTTGATGTTCTGTCTCCCCTTAATTAGGAGTTTTCTCAGAGGTTATTTATTTGGTGTGCATGAAGCGGTTACGCTATGATTGGGAGTTTAGGAGAGAAAAGAAAAGAAAAGAAATTCATAAGTGATGAGAGAAAAGAAGAGAAGAGAAAGTCATAAGTGAGTTACTTTCTCTCCCTTTCTCTTCTTTTCTCCCATTTTTTAAACTCCCAATCATAGCGTTAGGAATGATTCTTTCCACTCCACAATCATGGAGGAGGGTGACCAGTAGGAGGATGCCGATTGTGATTTTGAGGATATTTCCCCTATCACCTCTATATGTTCAAGATAAAAGAAAAGGAAAACGAAGTTGAAATTTAGTGATAGCCGTCCCAAGAGTCGCCACAAATCTTGATTGGTTTTCTATCATGTGATGCTCCATGTGTTGCTTTTTTTTTTTTTGACCTCATCTTTGCCATGTTTTATCTTTTTATATTTGGGGTTAAGTTTTCTCCTTTTGGATAGTAGGGATGAGTTGCTCTCTTATCCTTTAGTTTAGATAGTCTCCCTTCTATGGTAGCTTGATTCTCTTGTTTCTTCAAGCTTTTTGTATTATCTTGGGTTTGCCTCCAGTTTTCTTTAGTAGGGATGGGTGTCTCTCTTTGTCTGTGATTCAGATAGATTCTCATCCCATGTTAGCCTCGTTGCTCATTTTGAGCATAGTTTTGAGCTTATTGTAATATCATGGGGTGTACCACTTATACATTTGTACCTTTTTCTTTTTATTTAATTAACCATTTTTCCAAATATGTGTGTATATATATGTATATGCAGAAATAGTGCCTTTTCACCTTTTTTTAAGGGTAAATTATAGTAACACCCCCTGAACTATGACCCTTTTTCACTAACACTCCCTAAACTTTAAAACTATATAACTCACCCCCTAATCCATCATTTGTTGACATTAAAACTCCTTCAGGGGAAGAGTTTGCTCATTTTGGATAGTTCAGGGTGAGTCTGTTCAATTTAAAGTTTAGGGGGTGTTAGTAAAAAACGGTTATAGTTCAGGGGTGGTGCTATAATTTACCCTTTTTTTTAATAAATTTAAATTGGGTAAATTACAGTAACACCCCTTGAACTATGACATTTTTTCACTAACACCTCCTAAACTTTAAAACTGAATAAACTCACCCCCTAAACTATCATTTATTGACACTACCCCTTCTTTAGGGGGTGAGTTTGTTTATTTTGGATGATTCAGGGGATGAATCTGTTCAATTTTAAAGTTTAAGGGGTGTTAATGATAAACAGTCATAATTCAGGGAGTGGTGCTGTAATTTACCCATTTATTACTTACTTCTTGAAATCCCGTATATTTTTTCCCGTATATTTTTTCTCTCCATTGTTCTGTTAGTTCTTTGGCTTTTGTTGGGTTGTCTAAATGATCATCTCTCTGAAATTGTACAACATCCGGAAATAGACTTTTCAAGGGTAAAGTCTAACTAATTTCACATCTCCATGTAAAGAACTCCAAATTAGAATTTCTCCAACGATAGAGATGATTTGTTAATTATGAGATATATGTGTTGACATGGCCCTTAATCATGTCTGTACTGTGCATTCGAGATTTCTTAGTGTGCTGTACAAATTAAGTACATATTTTTTTTTTTGTTTGATGGGGATCTCTCTAGTGATTAGGTTGTAGGAGCATATATAGGCCCGAAAGTAATGTTATGAATCCTAAATTTGATTTCTAAATACTTTTAACTGTTGAAATGTGATGTGGTACGTAGTGGTTCGTGATATTTAGAATCATAGCATTATTCACCGCCTGCAGGAACAAAACAACCATATAAGATTTGTATGTGGAGGAGGATTGTATTGAATGTTACCTTATTTTTAGAGTGCCCTATAAGGCTTCTTCGTCCAAACTTTATCATTGTGTTATAATAACTTGGGTAAATTACACTGACACCGCCTGAGGTTTGACGCTTTGTCACTCACACTCCCTGAGGTTTTTAAGGTTACACTAACCTCCCTTCAGATTTGTATGTTGTAACAATTTCCTCCCTACCGTTAACAAGCGTCATAAACGGAAGCCTTTGTCTTTCTCATCTTTGGCTGAATGGACAAAATTGCCCTTCATCTTCAACCCCCCCCCCCCCCCCCCCCCTCTCTCTCTCTCTCTCTCTCTCTCTCTCTTAATACCAGACTCGCCCCCTGCCCACCGATCCCCACCCACCTGAAATTATACAGATTTATACAAATACACACACACACACACATATTTAAAATAATATAATATAAAACCCATTGAAGCATCATAGCACTATTGTCACCACCGCCGTCATCGTCTTCCACCACCACACCACCACCAATCTTCTATCTCTATCTATTTTTGCTTCTCTAACTATCTCGTCTACTCTTCCCCCTTCCCCCTCTCTCTCTCTCGGATTGTAACACCACTGAATCAACCATTGATTGTGATGGCTTCCTTCACCAATCCGGAGCGGGAGACTAAATCAAACCCCAATCACAAGCCTGTGTTAATTTTCTCTTTCACCCGACCACCAGGAAGAGAAGAAGAAGTACCAAGCTCCCTACCCAGGGAACCATTTTGAGGTTGGGGACTTTGTTCAGCCTGAAAAGTGCAGACCCATTTAGTTTATTGAATTGCTTTTGTCAATGGGTATGTGTTAGTTTCTGAAATATGATGTTTGCTATAGAATTTTGTGGATTTGCAAGTCAAATGCTCAATGATTTGCCTATTAGAAATTTAGTTGCCTCTGCTATGCAAAATCTTTCTCTGGTTTATGGAATTGGACCACCACCACCACTCATGAATGGGTGTTGCCTCCACTATGAAATTTAGTTGATAGGTGTTGCTCGTATCATGTTCATGGTTTATAGGTGTTGCCCGATCAAATCAAAAAAATCAAAATCTTTCTCTGGTTTATGGGTGTTGCCCGTATCCTGTTAATGGCAGGATGTAAATCCATCTTCAAGTTTGGTTGAAGAATCCTTATTTTCATATCTTCTCTCTCTAACAAAACCCAATTACAGTATATCATATCACTGGATATATATATATGTGTGTATATGTAAACGATTTGGTTAGATTTGAAGTCTATGGTTTAGATTTGTACTTTACACACATATGTATATACATATTTACCTGTGTATAAGATTTGGGGATGTTCTTTGGATTGCAAACTAGGGAATTAGGGTGCTTTTGATTTGGTTAAGCTGATGAATTGGCAAGAGGGTAATATATCTTTTTACAATAGTCGTTAACGCCGTTAAGAAGATAACTCTGATAGAGGGTGCCAGTGTCATGTCATAAACCTCAAGGGATGTTTGTGAGAAAGTACCAAACCTCAAGGGGTGTCAGTGAAATTTATCCTAACAACTTTGGTTAATTTCGAACTAGCATTTTATCACTGTACGTTATAATAACTTTGTGTTTGGACTAAACTTTCTATCTTCTTATCTGGACGTAGATTAGGAGGAAATGAAATCAAGGCGTCTAAATTTACAGTTCGTATAGACTATCATGACAAATTGAAATCAAAGTATTATTCTTTATATATATATATATTTACATATATCAAGTTTTTGGGGATGATCTCTGTGTCTTTGGTTTCGAACTAACATTTTATCACTGTGTTATAATAACTTTGGTTTTGAAGATGTTTGGATTGAACTTCCTATCTTCTTGCTGAACATAGATGAGCATGAAATGAATTCAAGCCGTCTAAATTTACAATTCGTATGGACTATTATGACAAATTGGAATCAAAGTATTATTCTATATATATATATATATATATATCAGTCAGGCTCTAGAGTGAACAGGGTTGTAACACCCGTACCCGGAGAACGGGTTAACTATCATGTTAATATGCATTAATTAATATAATTAGTATATAAAACGGATTAAGGGGAGGTTTGGACTCGCCCGTGGAAAAGTGTTCAGAGAAGGACACTATTTGGAAAAGTCTCCTGTGAGGAGGGACAGTTAGTGAAGTAAGACTCAATAAAGGGTGAAGTAAAATAATTGCGTTTTTAAATGATTAGATGCATTTATGTGATTACATGAATATTTGTTTAAATGCTTCTGTATTATATGATGATATATGTGTTAGCATTTGGTGATAGCTTGGGTACCCAAGTAAGGGTATAAATGAAAAAGATTCATAATTAGTAGGTGTGATAGCAACTTCACAATATATGTGAGACCCACGTTGGGACCTATACGGGACTTAGACAAACACTTATTAGATAATTGGGTAGATAATGGAATGTTTGGGGATTTCATAATAAGAACTTAAGAATTTCGGGGGTGTAAACGAAAAGTGAGAAAAATTGTGTGTTTGACAACACAACATGCATTGCATGTGTGTGTCAAGAGAGCATGAGCTCTCATTTACAGTAATTAAAGAAAAAGAAGGAGAGAACTCGGGAGAGAAGACGAACACGAGACGCCGACACCGTTAATTCGTCATTCCGTCGCCGCCGTTCATCCAATTCGCGAACCGAAACCATTTTCGGACTCGTAGAGGTGAGACGATCGTTTCTATACCTTCAATTTACATTTAATCGTTAGATTTTGGGTAGCCATACTAATCGGAGAGACGTCGTCTACCGAGTTCATGTAGGAATCTCGTTTGGAGTGGAAATTAAGCTTTAATTTCGTGAAATTCAGTATCTTCTTGGTGTAATTTTGGATATAATTTTGCTTAAGGTGAGTTTTCTAACTAAAGGATGATTGGCGTTTAAGGTGTTCAATGTTTTCATATATATATTGTGTTGATGGAATCATGCTTTAGAAGCCATAATATTATTAAGTTATGAATTCTATGTTAATTATGTGCTTATATGCTTATATGCTTATGTGATAATTAATGAGTACTGGAAAAATGGTTCATTGTTGGGAGTAATAAGGGTGGAGAAGAGGAAGAATCCGATAAATACGGAAGCCAAAATTAAGAAACTATTTTAAAAGCAAACCGATCTTTTTTGAAACCAGAGAATAACTAGGTCCGAGAATTATGGAATGAGAGAGGAAGGAATCCAACGGACTAAAACACCCTCTCTCATCGTATCTCGTGATAGGATTTTACTCAACATCCTTTTAATCAAACCATTAATCTAAGCATGCCCTCAACTAATGCATAGATATAAATATACTTTACACAAGCATGTCGAAATGGTGTAAAATTACTAAAGATAAAATATCATTCAAAACCAAATAGTTCATTTAGCAAGCAAAATGATATGCAAAATAGAGAACTAGAGAACTTACCCGGGATCTAGCCACGAATATTTAAACGTGCAATGCATACAAAAGTTGAAATCCTAATAAAAAGGTCTCTAATCACATATACACATAAGGCAAGTTTCAATTCTAATGTGTCACACATGAGGTCGAAAAATCAATGAAATTAAGGAATAATTAAACTAATGGAGAGTCGAGAGATCATACCTCATCGGCGCTACAAAACAAAGGTCAGTTCACATAATATACAAGATATAAAGTTAGATGACAATCCTAGACCTCTAGCTTAAATCTATCAAATATAGTGAAATCTAAAGCAACGAATCCTAATTACAAGCATCGAGTCATATGGATGAATGTATACATGAACAAGAATAAATTATGAAATACTCATTGATTTAGATCATCTAAACTTTGAATTCAAGCATTAACTAATCATTATCGAAGCATGGTTTGAACCCTAACTCATGAAAATATCATTTGAGCCATTATTCACAAGATTGGCCAAAGTTGTGACAGGATTCTGAAAATTGCTGAGAGCAGATCAGAACTTCAAAGAAATAAAAGGCATGATTTCTATGGTTTGATCTTGATGATTTTTGGACAATAGATGCCTCTATGAGTTTAGTTTTTAATCTAAAAAGAAAATCAAAGTTTCAACGGTTAGATCTCTAGGAATTAGACAAATATTAGACGCCACTCAGGACTTCCTAACTCTCTGTCCAGAGTTTTTGTATGATTTTATAAAAATAGTAAAAAATTCAGAAACACTTAGATCATTTTAGGGGACCTCATTAACACATCAAACTTTATATAAAAAATTATTTGGGGTCAAACATGTTTGATTAAAATTATGATTTACTCATTTCAAAAAGGTGTTGTTGTTCTGAAACTCTGGACAGATTGTTATTGTTTCCTAAAACTCATGACCAAACCACTTAAAACATGGAATCTCACTAAAACAAAAATTACAGTGGTAGAATTTTGAGTTATACACTTTCCTGTTGGTTTCATTCAGTTCCAATGGTTCAATGTTTAACTAAAAATCTTTAATGAAAAGTGGTTGATGAACTCACTGCATCTTTTGTTCAAGTTCATCTTTGTTGGTTAACCTCAACTACTAAACCAAGAAGTTAGGCTTAAACCAAACCACTTCTCCTACCATTTGATAGTCATTGGAGACTAAGGACATTTATACTTGTGGATTTTAATAAAGTATGAAGAGACTTCATAAAACCTCAACACAATGAATCTAAACCATGGATATAAGTTTAGACTCAAATTATTCCTCCTACCATTTGATGGTCATTGTAGACTAAGGACACTTAAACTTGTGGATTTTAACGAAGTATGAAGAAATTTCATAAAACCTCAAAGTAATGAGTTCAAACTATGGTAAAAGTTCTAACTTATTAACTCAATACACTAATGTCAACCTTAATCCCCTCATAAATCATGAGTTTATAAGAGTACTAGGAGTTTTTAAAAGATTCAAGTAAGACATTGAAAGCTTTATGAATCTTAAGAAATAAACATAATCAAGAGGAAGGAGACCAAAGTTCTACTTCAAGATTTATTTAAGCTTTAAAATCTAAGCTATTTTGATCCAAACTCATGAAATAAAAGTTCAATCACAATATTGGTGGTGTGTGATGAAATGAGGTAGGAAGAGAGTTTTTGAAAATGTGTAAAGAGCCTAAAAGAATTGAAATATTGCGATTGAACTATTAAATAAACTAATTACTCTAGAGTTTACCTCTAATTATCCTCAACTCTTTTGTTGCTTTTGGACCTTCCAAATGATAATCAAGCTTTTCTTCTAGCTCATTCTTCTAATTCTACTTCTCTCTTAATTTAGAAAGTTTTTGAAGGAGAACCAATATTGGGATCCTAACATTTCTCTATTTCAAGTCAAAGAGAAGATCCCTTAAAATGGGATATTCACCTCTCTTATATAGGCAAACTTTGAGAGGGTTGACAAACATTGAATATTGCACATTTATGTGCCAATATAATAGACATAGTGTTCATTTAATCCCCCAAATTTCTAGTTTTACACGCATATTTGAATTAATATAATTTAATGGTGATGTCACTCAAATGCGTGTAATTATGTGTTTTTACATATTTTATATATTTAGGTAAAAATGAAGTGAAATAAAGGGAAGGAAAGAAGTAGCAACCACATCATAGTATATTCATATGAATAGTAATGAATAGTAGTGAATAGTAAATTTTTTTGAAAAAAACGTCCAAATGAAAAGACTAAAAAAAAAAAAAAATTGAATATGTTGTCAAGGCTTTGCCTTGACAACAACGGTTTATATATATATATATATGTATGCATTTTGTTGTTTTTTACAATTTAGTCAAAAGCAACTGAGAACATGAAGAAAACACAGGGACGAGGCGCGAAGAAAGAATGGCAAATCTCGTGCCAAGTGACGAACGCAGTGATGGTATCATCGCAGAAATTCGTTTATAAATTGAGCAGAAGCAAAGGAGAGGAACAACACAGTTTATAATCACTGTTAGGGAGAGAATAGTTTAGGGGAGGTTATCATGTGAGCACTTTATATTATCCCTAGAAATAGGAAACTTTAATTTTTCTTTGCCTTTTCTAGTTCTAGTAGTTGTAAAATTTTACTTTTATGTAATTGATGATTTTATGTTAAAAAATATGTAGCAAAACTTTGGGTACTGTATTTCTTAAATTTAAAATATTTGTTTTCTTGTATGACCTTTGTCACTTTGTAGTAGTAAAAATAGTCCTATTTAAAATTAGATTTAATATTTCTAGTCTAGTAGTACTTATAGTTGCCCCCTAAAATAGTTAGAAACTCCAAATTTTCAGTTTTTATAGCAATATTTTTCATTCACTAAAAGACAAATTTTGCGATTAAATGTCAGATTTCTTAGCCACGTAGTTGTTGTAATCACCTACCAAAGCCCCAAGCACACCATATTCATATCTCACTCCAAAAGTATATTTGGATTTGGTTTGGCCTTATTTGTGTTCTTGGAGTTCAACCACTGTGACCCCACAAGAATCCAAAGTCAAAGGTTTAGTATTTTATTTTTGATTCAGTATTTCCATTTACTTATATTTTATTAGCATAGTTGTACTAAGCTTTGGTATTTTGCAGATTCCACAAATTCAACCCCAGCTCATGTTAAGTAAAGAAAATAATATAATAATATTATGTTTCACCCTTAACATAGTTTTATAACTTTAGTTTTAATTAAGCAGTCACTGTTTACACCTATTTAATTTATCTTTAAATTTTATTTGGAAGACAGTTTCAATTCCAAAATGGTAGGTTAAAACTTTAATTGGGGATATGTAATAAAAACTTAGAAACCACAGCTTCTGTGCACTAATCTTAAATGGACAAATTTATCTGGATGGGTTATTTTTTCATTTATGGCCAAAAATATCTATGTATCTATAGTTTATGACCATTTAACATGTTTATATACTATGGTTATATTGGGCTCAAAAGAGTACATATTTGAAATAAAAAGCCTAATTATGTGGATTGTCAAACTATGCCTTTTGTCATAAAAAACACCTAGCATACTCAAACAACTCATATGACAAAGTTAATATTTCAAATATGTGTTTATATATATTTCTATCCAATAATGGATAGGCAATTGTGTAGTGGCAGAGTGGTGGGGATTGAACGCCGAATAACCCACGTCCGCGGCGGGGCACGGTTCGAACCTGGCTACTGTCCAATTGCCTTTTTATTTTTCTTTAAATCAAGCGACGTCGTTTCATATCAAACCTGACACACTTGATATGACCCTGACTAGTAAAGTTTATTTTTAAATAAAGAATGACTCTGCAGTCTTAAATGCCAAATCCTTTTCAAATGCACAAAAGTTGTGGGATCTAGTGTTGGTTTGCATATTCCCAATTCCTTTAAATCATTTTCCCCTAGTTAATTAATATTTCATGTTTTATAATAGTTTTGCTTAAATATCTGTATTATTTCCATCTTTCGCTATTATTAAATCTAAAAATTTTATCTTACAAAAATTTAGCTTTTATATATTTTTCTTCCTTTTCTTACTAGTATTTTAGTCAATTTATTTTGCACTGTTAAAATCTTTACCATAAACTGTTAAGAAAAAAATAGTTTTAATTACTTTTATTGCAAAAAAAATATAAAAATTAGTAGTAAAACCTCACAAAAATCCATCATCTTTTATTTTCTTTTTAGTGACAAAATAGTTATCTGCTTAACTTTATAAAATTTTATTTCGTTCCCTGTGGGTTCGACCTGGACTTCCAGAACTTTATTACTTGTACAATCACCTACACTTGGGTATGATAAGAAAACGCGTCAATAGGATGTCGTCAAGGGTATTCCAGTAAATTCACAGTAAGAAACCCTAATTCGGATGTCCATTTAAGGGTATAAGCCTACTATCTCATAGTTGACAGTCACGAAAACGCGGCACTCACTGGAGATGGAAGCGACACTTGATGAGTGCCGGAACGGAACTTGATGAATGTCGCAACGGCATTCAACGATTGCCTCGCCGGCATTCAGAGAATGTCGCAGACAACTCCAGGAACTGCCGCTTTCTATAGAAATCCAATTTTTTACGGCATTTGGTGTAATTCACGGCATTCACTAAATGCTGTCCGGCACACCATAGAGTGCTGCAACGGCAGCCCGTGACTGCCGCAACCCTCACCATGTGCCATTTTCTCCTATTTTCATTTTTTCTTTCTTTTTCTTCTTCTCTCTCTCTCTCTTTTTTATCTTGATTTGAAAGAGCCTTCGGAAGAGCTTGAATCACCTTTGGAAGTCCTAGATTAGTCGGGCATTTGTCATCATCGGATCTTAGAGGTAATACTCCCCTAAATTCGGCGTTAGGTCAAAATCGGGGTGTCTACACATACCTAGTGAATATTTTTTTTTGCCTGAAAAAACCTGCGGGCTACACTTCCTATCTTCTTGTCTGGACATAGATGAGTAGGAAATGAACTCAAGTCGTCTAAATTTACAATTCGTATGGACTATTATGACAAATTGGAATCAACGTATTATTCTTTTACATATATATATATATATATATCGGTCAGGCTTTAGAGTGAACACTGTAGAGTGAACATACTCAATGAACCTTTTTTTTTTTGCCTGAAAAAACCCACGGCTAGGGGGCTGCGATGGTTGTAGGTTAGCAACATACAACAATCTCTTTAGCGACGAAAAAAATAGACTTTAAGCGACGAAATTTTTTCAACTTTTACCGACAAAAACTTTTGTCGCTAAAAGCCTCGGTTAGCAAATCCCATATATATTTACATATATGGCTTAAAAACACTTTAATACCCTGTACTTATACCCAAATTTTACTTTAGGCCCTCTACTTTCAATTGCAACACCTTGAGCCTTATAGTTTCAATATTATTTCAATTAAGGACAACTTGTAACACCATCAGGAAAAAAAGACGGAAAAGCTCATTTTAGCGCCAAAACATGCGAGTCTTTTAAGCTTTCCTCCATTTAACATAACATGTGTATATATAGTTATAAACATACAACATACATATACGACCAAAAAAGAAAATAGAGAAATAGAGAGACCAAGACCCAGAAATAGGGCAAAGTCAAGTGATGGCAACATCTAACTCTTCACTCAATCGATTGGCACAAGGAAGTACTACTGTGATTGTGGGCGATGAGCTAAAACTTAAAAGACACACATGGTTTGGCTCTAAAATGAGGTTTTTCATCTTTTTCTCCTGACGGTGTTACAAGTTGTCCTTAATTAAAACAATACTGAAATTATAAGGTCAAAAGTGTTACAATTAAAAATAAAAGACCCAAAACAAATTTAAATATAAGTACAAGATACTAAAATGTTTTTAAACCTACATATATCAAGTTTTGGGGATGACCTCTGTGTGTTATGGGTGTCGCGTTGTTGGGGAATCCTTCAATCAAATAATGAAGTGGTTGAATGGGACATAATCCCCAACTTTTTAAGTGAATACAAAGCACCACCCTTCACCTCAATTTGTACCTCATGCACCCACATGTCAACCCGTGCAAGTAAATGACACGTGTGTCCTTATCAAACCTCCCTTTTACCCAAAAAGGTCATTGGCCCTACTTGACCCGCTGGTTTTTGTCCTATTTTTGGGCAATGTCTCCGTGCACTGTAGTTGCGGTAGAGAGAAGAAGTGACCGCTTTTCTTTCATTTGCAGTCACCCTCTAAGAGCATGCTATACTCAAATTATAATATGAATATGAAAAAATAATCTCCCTAATGCATTTTTAATTCTCTTCTAAAAAAATAGCAATGTTATTATTTCTCTTAAATTTGAAAGCAAGAATGATATTGCTATAATTTAAGAGGAGCGATGGAAAGAGCATTAGACAGGCTTTCTTTTGAATTCATTCTATAATTTAATTTTTGTACACATTCTAATAAATTATTGTACAAACCACGCTACTTAGAGTACAACAAGAATAGTCATTGTGCCAAAAAGTAACATTTTTTTAAGAACGTACCGGTGGAGCATAAATGTCAAAAATATAGTATTTTAGTACTGTGGTGTCGCCAAAATATAAATTTGACATGAAAAAAATAACATTTTGCATTGGAATATGCCTTAAGAACTTCTCCAACCCTTACTACCAAATACCTTTTGAGACAAAGTTCTCCATCATTTCAGAAAAAAAAAATGGGCTCCCAGGAAGTATCAATTCAACCATCAAATTTTGCTGCAACTCTAAATGTTAGCAATATTGCTGAAAAGGCAAAAAAGCTACATCAAATAATTTTTTCTCAAAATTTAATTTAAAGTGGGTTGGAAAATTGAATATTCAAAGGTGTTGTACATTCACATGGGTAGAATATGAATAATATATTAAAGAATAGAAATTATTGAAGGTATTTGATTTATGGATTTCTTTCTTTCTTTCTTTCTTTTTCTTTTTTTGGGCAAAGATGTATGGGTTAGAGATGCACACCTTTCTTATTTTTTACATCAAAACCTATGCATCTTTGTCTTTGATTTAGCTAGGCACAAATTTGAGCATGTCTGGACAACGGGATCATAGTGACTACAAATCATTGATGTTGTGATTTTGATTTTTCCTTTTTGTTTTCCTTCTTATTTAATCATGATAGATTATTACTAAAAAGGGAAAAAAGGAAGATGAGATGTGTACTTTTCTAAAATAATGGCATGTTTGGGTGTCTTATGGATTTTAATATAGAATTTTAATTAGTCAAAAGTCCTGTAAAACATGTTTTATTATTATTATTATTTTTATTTAACATAATTAATTATGTGAAATTTTGTACTATAAGAATTCAATTTGATTAAGTTGCACTAATCAGAGACTTTTGAACAAAATAGAAAATGATTGTCGTTTGAATTCAAATAATTCATTACGAGGGACTTTTGACCACATTTCTATTTTAATTATCCTTTTACAGTTTGTAGATCATTTTTTACTATACAATTTTAGAGAGCCTTTTTACTCACCTAAAATTTGCTCACTCAAGTTTCTCATTGGGTGAGTATGTGGGACCTACCACTTTTTTGCTCACCCAATGGGGTACTTGGGTGAGCAAAATTACTCTCTACAATTTTATTATCTTGGGTAAGACCACTTAAGCTTAGTTTGGCCCCCTCGTGGTTTTTAAAAGGAGCTTATGAAATTTATTACTAAGTTGTATGATAATTTTATACAAGTGACACACTACTCTTCATAAAGACATCATGAAACCAAAAAGCAACCTAGAATGGAGCTTTTAAAAGCTCCTCCTAAAAAAACCCTAAGTTTAATTTTTGCAAAGCTCATAAACTAGTTACCAAATGAATTAACATGAAATTGTGCTTTAACAAAAGGAGAAGCATCAAATGGGGGCCAAACTAAGCCTTAGATAGGTGAGAAATTTTATCACAAAAAGTCATTTCTATATTTCTTCAAAGATATACATAATTCATGATTTCTCTACTAACATTTCAGTAAGTGCAATTTTTTTCCCCCAAAAAAATAACTTCATTTGAGATGAGGAATTTTGCATTGAAGATTCAATTTTTATAGGACGCCAAACATGTCGAAATAAGTTACTAATGCTAGCCTCTTCAGTAAGTTAACCTAAATATATATAGTCGTGTAAGCTACATAACCTCCCACCCAAAACAAAAAAAAAAAAGTGTAAGCTACATAACCTCCCAGCAAAAAAAAAAAGAAAAAAGTGTAAGCTACATAACCTAAATATGATTCACACGAGGATATAAACATAACCACTAATAAAAAAAAAAAAAAAGAGTAAGTTTTGGGTACCAAAAAAGTGTACCAAAATAGTATATCGAATGATCGGTGTCCTTCATTTTAGTGGAACTCATGTCCTATAAGCGTAGAGTCCGCCCAAATAAAGGGCACTGATCATTCGGTGTACTATTTCAGTGCAATTTTTCGTTACCTGCAGCATTGTTAAAAAAAAAATATATTAAAAAACGACAAGTGGCACAATTCTCAGCAAAAAAAAAAAAAGACAAGTGGCACAAAAAGACACTTGTCATCGTCAATTAAAAGTCCAAATGGCATATTATGTACACAAGGAACTGACATCTTATCTCTGCGCATGGTCCTGATACATGTCACGACAATATGTGCAGATTATATATATATATATATATATTTACTAGGTAGCGACCGAATGCAAGGCACCCGATTTAGCTCCTTTTGGATTCTGATTTTATGTGGTATAAATTTATTCGATTTTGTACATATAACTATGTGAGTTTTCTCTTGTGTAGTATTAATTCATTCGATTTTATGTTTCACAATGTTCAATTTTAAATCTAATGTTGATATTTGTTTTTAAATCATTGTAGATAATGTCCAAGTTAGCAAATCTTTATAACAAAACTTTGATGATTTTAAATTTTGTTCATGAATTTTAAAATTTTTAACTTACTGTTAAATGGATATTTTTTTAACTGTTTTTTAATTTTTTTTTAATCAAGAGTAAGGCATGAATGTGACGCATGTGAAGATGCCATTGTTTTTGTTGATGTTGGTGATGGAAAATATCAATTGTGCAAATTAAATATATAGACATGCGTGGGTGTAATATCCAAAGAAATTTCAAAGCATGGTGTGTAAATTATATTTATAGACAAGTGTGTGTGTGTAATATCTAAATATGAATATAAAATAAATTGATAAAATTAACATTGTAGATGGAATAGTAAATTCTCAAAAAGTTGTGTGTAAATTATATTTATAAGCAAGTGTGTGTAATATCAAAATATGAATTAAAAAAATAGAAATTCATAAAGTTAATATTGTAGATAGATTTGTAAGCTTTCTAAAACAAGTTCACTAAATTTCATGGCATGGGTGTGTGTAAATTAAATTTATGGTCAAGTTTGTATGTAATACTAAAATGTGAATTGTGCAAATTAAATTTATAGGCATGTGCAGTTGTAATATCAAAATATGAATATAAAATAAAATTGAAAAAATTAATATTGTAGATGAATTTTTTAAATAAACAACAAAGAAAAGCACCCAAAAAACAATATATACATAAAACAGGGGAAAAACGAAAATGGGAAAAAAAAAACCAAACAAAGAAGGGCCTTGTTTGGGAACCGAAGAACAAAAAACCAAAAACAAAGACCCAAATTGGAAACATGGCATAGCCAAAATTTTTGGCGTAGGCACATGAGTGCCTTGTTTGGGAAATACCCAACACCAAAAAAAAAAAAAATTAAAAAAAAGAAAAAAAAAAAAAGAAAACAAAGGCCAAAATGTGTGTCAAACAGGGAGCCGTAATAGTTGACTTTTTGTCCAAGTCCATTGGTAGGTTGTTTGGGAGAGAAGCCAAAAACCAAAGTAGAACACAAGCCAATTAGCTCGGATTGGCTAACAAGTCCCTTTTATTTTTGAAGCAAATCCTAATTTTGATCTTGAAAGTTGTTTGAATCCCAAACCCAAAATATGTAAAAAGGGCAAAAAAAAAAGCACAATAATATATAAAGCCTAAATTTCACAAACAAAAGTTAGATCAAAATGTAATTGACACAAGAATATATAAAGCCTAGGTTGGCTAATAAGTCCCTTTTATTTTTGAAGCAAATCCTAATTTTGATGTTGAAAGTTGTTTGAATTCCCAACCCAAAATATGTACAAAGGAAAAAAAAGCACAATAATATATAAAGCCTAAATTTTACAAACAAAAGTTGATCAAAATGTAATTAGATACAAGAATATATAAAACCTAAATTTCATAGACAAAAGTTGACCAAAATGTAAATATAGAGACCAATTAGTAAGTAGCCACTATTTTTGCCACCTTTTTTTACTTTTGTTGAAGCGAGTAATAAATATCCCAAAATTTATTGACCTAATGCAAAAACTTGTTGACCCAAGTGTAATTAGACATAATGTTGTGATTTATAAATAAACAACAAAGAAAAAAAAAACGAACAAAATATATAAACAGGGGGAAAACGAAATGGGGAGGAGGAAAACTGTCAGACCCCAACCCGCTTTGGGCAAATTAGGACACGTGTAACAATGCCAAGACAGCAAATCAAACTCAAAATTCTAAAAAAGTATGAATTAGACGACATAAAGAACTTCCTCGACACAAAACAACCTCAAGGGTAAAATGATCATTAATAAAGTATAGCCAAATTTTACATAGAAAGATAGATCTTTGAGTCGTGGTTCCAATGCAAAAAACGGCGCGTAAATTCGAGTTTTCTAGAAAGAGTTATGTCCATTTCTGTAAAAGTCGACGGCTGAGAAAAACAGGGACGGGTCGATTGACCCACAAAGCCCGGATCGATCCGAATTGACAATTTCTGGCAGAAAGTCCCCAAAAAGGCCCTGATCCATCCCCCTTACAGTCTGGATCGATCCGGTTCTATAGAATACTATTCTTGCTACTTTAAAACTTCATTTTACAAGTTCAAAACAATCCCAAACCAAGCCAAACTTTGTGGGAACATCAAAAACCATTACAAAAACATCTCCGAGTGTTTCCATACCATAACTAAACATCATTAGAGTTTCTAAGAATCATTTCCAAACATTTGAAATGGATACTTGAACATGCATAAACCATAAATTCCAACTTGGAACATTAGCTTACATTCAAAATCCGTACTTTCCCAACATGTACATAACATTCAACCATAAGAAAAAGACAAGTTAGTTTACAAACCAAAAACTACTCAATTTTGTTCAAGTCTTTACCCATCCATACTTAACTAGTGACTTGCAAGTGCAACTCACACTTAAAGGCACATTCAATACCAAACTTGAACTTGACATATTACAAACCTTCTAAAGCTCAAGTTGTTCAAACATTCCTAATACAAAAGTTACGTCTGAAATTACAACCATCTACGCATATGGACATGACCACACATATTTACAACTCCCAAGCCCAAACACGACGTGCCAGTCATTTCCTCTCCTCTTTTGATTTCGTACTTGCGGTGGTTATTTCATAACCACAACAGAAAACATATTTTTGTTTAATCTTTCACTTAGGGAGAGAACTAATCATGCTATTAGAATGTTCAACATGTAAATGCAACAATCATCATAAACATCAACAAATTGATCTCCGGAAAGTCAAGTAACTCCAGCCACCACCCCCAGGTCCTCTCACCCCGGATCTTTTTCACTTTTTTTGTCGCATAGAGCATCTCTTACACACTTGTGACCTCGAAGGCGTCATCGGCATTTCATTGTGGTCGTCACCACGCTCTTTATCTTAAGGGCTTCCTATCCCTTACATATGGGACCTATAAATGGTGACCACTACTTGACTTCCCTTTGATTTACATAAGCATATAAGCAACTTGGCATATAAGCATAGCAATTTTCACACCATTGATATGCTTTGACTCAAATTCATCATAATCATTGCTACACAAACATTAATTAAGCATTCTACGATAACAATTGATGATATAATTTTTGGGCAAGATAAATTAGAGCATGTAGACACCCCATTTTTGTCGAATATCAAATTTAGGAGACCCATAGCTTGTTGGTTCACAATAATAAAAAAGACTCAAAAAGGACTCCTAGAAGTTAGTTCTATCTCTCAAATGCTCAGAAAATGGTACAAATGACCAAAATACCCCTGAAAGCCCAAACACTCCCAGATTTGGACTGAAAGTTCTGCAAATATGCTACGTCATAATAAAAATGATAAAATGAGTTTTGAAGCAAAATCAGGTCAAATCGTCAGCTCCCAGAAACCCCCGGAAGTCCCGGAAGTTCTCGGAAAGTCCCCGTTGACCGGTTTGACCCAAGTTTGACCAAAATCATCCAAATTCTCCATAAAGTTTCGAGATCATTCTAGATTATGTGAAAAATATTGAAATGAGTTTTAAAATAAAATCGGACGAAAACGTCAGCTCCCGAGAGCTCTCAGAACTTTCTGGAGATCCCAAGTTTGACCGATTTGACCTAAAAGTTGACTTTAAAAGCGGCGCACCGTACCATTTTCCAAACATTTTTCATGGATACTAGAGGTCAATAACTTTGCAACAGTATATCGCACATAATTTCTAGACTTAAAACGAATTTATTATGAATTTCTGAATGTGAAAAAGGCGATCAAATCGGCTTTTATCGCGCATATCGCAAAACTTTCAAAGTGACCTGAGTCTAAACTATTTTTTATTAAATGTAGACTTCATTGGTGTATCACAAGCTTAATTATGAGTTCGTACACATTTTTTGTGAATTTCGGACGAAATAGGGCCTTTTCGCGAATAACAGAACCTTTGGGGGCCTAAATACAAATTTTTGGGCGTCTGAGGAGCACTGCCGCGGTGGCACTGAGCCACTGTCGCGGCGGCACATGGACAATGCCGCGGTGGCACTCAACCCCCGCTGAAGCTATTTTTGTAATTTATTTTGGCGTCCAAATTGAATAATTGAAAGCCAAAACAACGTAATTCTTGTTCATAGATGTTTGGGACCAATGGGAGCACTTTCTAAATCCCAAAACCACTCCAAATTGGCCTATATAAACCCCCCATTTACTTTTCATTTTGGGGGGGCCAAGTACAAAGCTTAAAAAGTTGTAGAGAGGAAGAGAGATAGAGATAGGTTTAGAAGAGAGAAAGGGAGCTTCTCCCACTGATTTTCTATAAGAAAGTGAGTTCTAATCTTGTTTCCTTCCATTACCTCTCTTATACTTCACATTCCAATCCTCCCCAACCATTATTCTTGAGCAATCTTGAGTTAGGAAGCTACTTCTATGTCCAAATGTCAATATCTATGAATGAAACACCAAGCTACACGTCCAAAATCACATTAATTATCCTTGATTGATTGTTATTATTTGCTTGTTTACTTATTATGTTCATCTCTTCTCCCCTCATTTCTTTTTGATTTTTTTTATTACTTACATGTTTATCATCATCTAGATAACATGTTGTTTGAGGAGAGTGAATCCTTATGGATAGTAACTCTTGACCTCAAAGACATGTTTGATGGATGATAATTCTAACTTCAATACATTTATATGTATTATTGAAGTCATATTCTCAAACAAAACTATGTTTGTGCAAACAATATTAGGAGTTCTTGATGATGAGTTTGATGTTGATTTCCTAAGTGGTCTTAATCCCCTTTTTGTGCTAAAAATGTGCTTTTAAAATCTCTATTTCAAAACCCCTCTAAAACCCCAACATTTAGATTCCAAGAAACAAGCCTTGTTTTACCAAAAATCTTCAAAACAGTGAATGATCTGAGTTCAAAGATTTCTATAGAACTCAATACTCAAAGGGTGATTACAAGACCATTTGGAAAGTCTTCCTTACTCATTATAGAACACCCACGATTTTTGGCTTGGCTTGAAAACACTTGGAAGGGTTCCATTTTGACCCAAACATTCCTTCTAGACATTTTGTTTTTGCTGTCACAGCAACTTGGTTGACTTTCAACTTGTCTTTTAGAAAACTTTTCCAAAAGGAGTGGTCCAAACTCATTTTTCCCTTGAGTGTCTTAGGGAACTTTCTATATAATATGGGCCTCTAGATGTTTCATTTTCATTTTCTAAGATTTTTTTAACATTTCAGTCGATAGTACGAACTCTGTTTCTGAGTAACCTCTCTTGTTTATATGATTTCTCTCAATCTGTAATAGTTATTGGAGTTTGGCTTTTTGATATATGTTCTAGACACAATAAGGATGATCTCCATGAAAAATCATGAATTAAAAACATTTCTAACCTTACTTTTTTATTTTTACAAAATCAATTCACTGTTCTATCCACTATTCACAACAAGCATGCTTTTTCTTTCATTCTTTGATTTGATGCTTACATGCAATCCAAATTAGCTCATATCTTAGGAAGTAGTTCATACTACATTTATATACATCCTATAATAATTTTCTTCATACATTCATGCATACTCTAGACTTCTAAGTCACTTTAGAAAGGCCATGTACATAAACACACTACAACCTTTGCACATTCTAGGATCATACATTGCATCCATGTAAGACTTGGAGTTTCTGTGACTCCTAATCTAAGGAGATTATAAGGAATGGACTTGATCATATGTTAATGCTCCCCCTCGATCTAATCTTCATTTCTCATCCGTCCCGGGGATTGAGAGATCTTCTTTTCTCAAAGATTAACATGCATCATACTAGCTTGCTAAGCATATTTCGTTTTCTTTGATTATTTGTTTCAAGAACAATTCATGTCCCCCTTCTAGACTAGAAAAACTTGATTACTTGATATGTGATTAGACGATTTTGCCTAGGTTTGTTGTGTGATCTTTTTCTTTTGCATTGTGTGATATTTGGCTTAGATCTTATGAATGATATCTTATCTTTTGATCTTCCATTTCAAGATTCTTATGTGATGTAATATACTATCATAGTATTAGTTGTCAAACCAAACATAGTAAAAGATGATTATTTGGATGCTAATTGAGGCCCGTCGAGAGACAGGGCGATTTGAGGGTGTTTAAGTCGTGACAAAGGCTCCTTTCTCTCTCGTACCAAAATCCCGAGCCAAGTTCTTTGGTTATGAAGGGTCGGTGCCCTTTATCCATTTGGGTGAGTCAAATTAGGTTTCTTGGTACCTTAAAGTCTAAGTGGCGACTCTGTATCTGTTTTCAACAAAACTGTCTTTTTATTTCTTCAATCAATTTCAAAATAAAGGAAAATGAATTCCAAAATCCTGC
Organism: Hydrangea macrophylla; assembly: GCA_033977485.1. Taxonomy (NCBI): domain Eukaryota; kingdom Viridiplantae; phylum Streptophyta; class Magnoliopsida; order Cornales; family Hydrangeaceae; genus Hydrangea; species Hydrangea macrophylla. The sequence continues at coordinate 50,242,690 of CM066992.1, read as the reverse complement.
CGGGAACAAAAACGGAATAGGGGTGGACTCCCGGAGGCCACGTGTCCACAATCTGGTGACTCTGCTGGGAATTTTTATTTTCAAAACAAAATAATACAGAGGTTTGACGCATAAGAAGCATCCTTAAAATCATCTTTTTACTGTGTCTGGTTCACCGCATTGCACTTCTGCATTTTCCCCTTCGATTGTGTCTGAAACGCGGCGTTGACATTGTTCAGGTCTTGCTGTGCCAGGGCACAACTCACCGCTGATATTGTACCTTCCAAAGGTATATCAAAAAGAGTAAAAACTTCCATACTGTCTCCCTGATGGTATATTGGAACTCTCGTTAACGGATCCTCTTTAACTAAACCCAGCCTTTGCATATAAATTCCTGTAGAACCTTTCATAGGACTGCTAATTTATCTTTACAGTTAGGCTAATGTGATATAACTATTGTATGCCTTGGTGGAATTACCTGCGCGGTGTAGATGCTTATGTGGCATAGGACATAACCTCCTTCTTATGATTCCCAAGGCAATCACTCAAATGTGATCACATTGAGTCGACCTGCCTAGGCACCATGATAAGGATGTCTGCTCTATGTTCACAAAGATATGCACCACAAACCTTGTTTGCTGGTCCAAAGTCATAGGCGTATGAAAACTTGCTGGATAGTATGAAAACTTGCTGGACAGTATATACATACCGCAACCATCATCCATTCACATCAATGAATTCTTCAAAATTTCGATCATCTCTCCCCACTAGGAGTCCATAAGGAGTATTTTGCGCCTTTGCCGATTTGGGCTTTTACTTTTATCTTAGTCCCGGATAAGGACACTTTTGTAACGCCCCATATTCATTATATTATTCATGGACTAGTCCAGACCATCATAAACCCACCAAGGCCCAGGCCATGACACCGACGGCCGCATACGCCTTCGTCATGATATCCAAGATCTCATCGGTTGGAAAATCATCAAGCCATCACCCGTCCGATTCTATGTTAACCAAAAAGCCCCACTGGCTTCATCGAACCTAAAGCCCCTGACGCATCTGTTTAAGTGATCTCCTTCATTGAGGCCCATGAATGTTGAACCTGTACAAGTGAAGTGGTGGTGTTGGGGACTTTTGCTAGCAAAAAAAATGAGGACGCTTTTTTTGAAAAGAAAAAGACAAAGAATAAGCGAGTCACCGTGGCACTCCAATTGAGACCGGGTCGAGTCTAGTTGAGTCTGTTCTATGTTTTGAGTCTATTTCAAGTTTAGTCTTGTAGTCAAGTTTGTGTGTCATCGAGTTGTTGTGAGTCTGTATCAAGTAATGTAATCCTTCTCTATTGGTGGAATGAGATCTCATTTTGCTTAACCTGATGTGTCTAGACATAAATGCATGAATCATTGAACTGAAATGTCACTTTTCAAATTACCATGGATCACTACAACAAAAATGGCCTATAGAGACATTTATTTTGAGACAAAAAATAAAAGTGTCTTTAGAAGTTACTTGTAACGACACATAATTTTCCGTCTCTACAAAAGAAAATAATTGTCTTTAAAAGTGACTTGTAAGGACACATAATTTTTTGTCTCTACAAACGAAAATAATTGTCTTTAGAAGTTACTTATAAGGACATATGATTTTTGGTCTGTAAAAAAGTAAATAACTGTCTGTAGAAATTCCATGTAAGGACATATAGTTATTCGTCTCTATAAAAAAAAACCATGACTTTAGAAGTTACTTGAAAAACACATAATTTCCTGTCTCTACAAAAGAAAATAAGTATATTCAAAAGTACGAAATAACGACATTTATTAATTTTTTTCTTTATAAAGAGAGAATTATCTCAATAAACAAGAAAAAAATTAACATAACAAGAAAAACGGCATGTCCCCGCGTTTAATAATATATCTTTAATTACCAGTATTTATTTATTTATTTTTAAAATAAGTGTTGTTAATTACCAAGATTTTAAAGAACACTCACAAATACCAGCACTTGGTAGTTAAATGCCGATACTTAACATTGTTTTCATACAAAATACCGATAATTAGCAGCGTTTGTAAACCAATGTCGTTAATTAACAGCATTTGAAATTTAAACGTTTGCCCTTTGTCCTACCTTAATAAAACGACGTCAGTATTTATGTCTAATGTTTCTAATCTTTAATGTTATTTAAGCATGAAGGACAGCGCAAGAGAAAATATACAGCTCGATTTAGGGTAGTTTCCGCTTTGCTATTGCGATAGCTTTGAAATTGCTTTTGTCAGAATAAATTATAATAGTTGTGATGTTTGAATAATAAATTATAAAAGTGGTTACGGTGGATGAATATATTAAGTAGGTGTTTGGTGACATAAAAATAAAGTGGATTTAAATGTTCAAAAAACAATTATGCCCCTGGACTGTATTGAATACATAGTTATTTTGTACACATAGTTATTTTAAATAGTTCTCCATATTATTAATTTTAATAAAAATTAATTACTTAAATAATTAATTAAATAAATACATTCGATAATAATAACTATAGTAATATATAATATAAAAATAAGTAAATATATTAGCAATATAAAATATATTACTACTAGTGTTTAATACTTTAAATATATGTGAATAGTACATGATTTTATTATATACAAATAAATAATTTTCGTACTTGTAGTTGAAAGTTGGTTACTTGGTCAAGCGGATTCAAGACTGCAACATATTCAAGGAGGTCTTAAGGTCAAAACTTGGTAGACTGTTAGGAAAAAAAATTGGTGCAATTTCTAGTGACACTCATAGCGACACAAATATATATATATATATATGTGTTAGTAAAAATAGCTTCTAGTGGCAATTTTAATGACACTTTCATTTTGTCGTTACTCACAATTATATGTCACTTCAAAAGTTACATTTAGTGACACTTTTAATGACAATTTTTTTTTCTGTCGTTACAAAGTAACATTTACCGACAGTTTTACCAACACTTGGGTAAGTGTCTCAACAAGGCTTAGCGACATCACCTATTATGATACTTAAGTAAGTGTTAGTAAAACAACTAGTGACACATTTTATGACCTATTGCAACACTTTTTCCTGTCTTAAAAATCCTATTTTGTTGTAGTGGATTTTACTCTGCTAATAAATTTTTGCATCAAACAAACAAAAGAATCCTGAAAAGGTCAAAGTTGATTTCATGCTAACACCGATGAAGAGCCGAGAGTTGATTAGTCTTACTATAAGAATTTAAAAGATACTTTTGCTCAAATCTCGAAAAGACATACTTGAAACTGACTTGTGGCTTGCCCAACATCCTTTTTTCCACTCTTTTAAAGCCTTGAGCCCAATCCAATGGGGAGCCATACATTCTGTCTGATTGAAAGCAGTACAGACTTAGTCTTTGATGGTAGCCAAACACTTTCAATGAATTTCATCTCCACTTTAAAAAAAAAAAAGAAAAAAAAGAGAAAAAAAACGCTCGCTAGGTTGAAAACCCGAAAGGGCACCTAGGCAAAAGTTAGAGCTAAAAATGTATTGATTTCCAAGATCTGACCCTAGCCAGTCAAAATAATACAGAAAATAAAAAAAAAAGAAAATTTTGGTGATACAGAGAATTGTACGCTTCAAGGTACATCATAAAACTTGCCTAGATCATATTTCAAAAGGCTCGGAACGACCACAAACAAATTTTGAGAGCTGATATGCACATTATGAAATTTTGAGATTGCGATCAAAAGATCTCACACAAATCTACTACTTGAAAAGAAATTTGACTGGCTAGGTGAAAGTAAAAAAGGATCAATCCTAAAAAAAAAAAAAGAAAAAAAAAAGAAAACAAAGGGAGACTGAAACTGAATCCTTTTATTCAAATCTACCACAAGTGGCTCAAGTTTGAAATTATTTGACGATTGGTTTGAAAAACCCTTATACCTCTCCTCTCCTAGAACCTTGCCTTAAACTACGCTCGACCTGATTCCTACTAGGGGATATGTAGGTAACCGTATCGATTCGGTCGACACCATCATAATCAACCCCCCTTCTTTCAATGCCTTGGCCCAAACTATGTTGGACCTGATCCCTACTCGGGGGTACGTAGGGAGACTTTCTAAAAAGAAAAGAAAGATGGCTCGCTAGGTCGAAAATATGAAAGGATGCCTAGGCAAAAATTAGAGCTAAATCCAAAGTGAGCAATAACAAAAGAGAGAAAATAGATCGCTAGGTAACTTCACCAGTGCCTAGGCAAAAGTTATGAACATATGAGAGATTAAAGTCACGGTCCTTGCCTGGCCCTCAAGCCAAAAATCACCTTCCACACTAGGGGCAAACTTTGGCTACCGGTCTCGTTTGCCTGAATTTTACTATCTACCCTTCATACAAGGGGCAAACTTCGGTCACCTACCTCGTTTGCCCAAAACTTCCAATAAACCATCGTCCAAACTAGGGGCAAACTTCGGTCACCCACCGCGTTCGCCTATGAATTCTACTTCCTCCACCTCAAACTAGGGGCAAACTTTATTTGCCTAACACAATCCCTTCACACCAAGGGCAAGTTTTCTAGTCACCAAGTTATTTTAAAAAATTTGAAATGGAGTATCTTTTATTCTATAAGCTAAGGCACTAATTCAAAGCACATCCTGGGAAAAGGAGAGAATCGACTAGATCAGTAGGGAGGAATTTTCAAAAATCATATTTATCTGCAAAGTGCTACCATGTTAAGATGAGGAGTGAAATGGTATCATCTATGACAAATGCACATTAAATCTTGGCCAGTCAATTTTCTTCCAATTTGGTGTCAAATGTGTTGCCCCGTATGTGCGTCGATGTCTGTCAGTTTTTGAGTCTGTTGTAGTCTCAAATAAGTGAGTTGACAGTGACTAATAATGAAATTTTCAAATCAAGTTATAAATTTTTTAAGAGCATTCCAAGGATAATATAAGCAAGAGAACCAAACAATATTACTGCACCAGTCAAGGCGTCAGCACGAGAAGTGTCCAAACTTGGGGTAAATGCAAATTTCATCCCTTTCCAAACCCCCAAAAGCTAACCATCATCTCCTAGCAACATAAGTCCATGAGTGGTTGTTGATCATCTTTCTTCATTCTAGCAACATAAGTCCATGAGTGACTGTTGATCACCTGCCTTCGTCCAAGCAACATAAGTCCATGAGTGGCTGTTGATCTTCCTTTCTTCTAGCAACATAATTCTGTGATTGGCTATTGATCTTCTTTCTTCGTTCATGTAACATAAGTCCATGAGTGACGGTTGATGATCTTCATTCGTTCTAGCAACATAAGTCCATGAATGGCTGTTGATTATCTTTCCTCATCTATGCAGTATAAGTCCATGAGTGGCTGTTGATCATCGTCCTCCATCAATGTCAAATCCATAGCCGCGACAGATCATCTACGAATAGAATCATACCTTTACTCCCATAAGTGGGCGTATTGCCTTCTTCCTTAGCAGAGTACATCTTATCCATTCCTCCCCAGTAGAGTCACTTCATCCCTAGCAAAATTCAATTTTATCCCCAGTAGGCATATCGATTAGCACATCGTCAGTTCAATCCATGACAGTCATAGTAGTTCACTGTTGACTCTTCATCTAGATTATTACATCGTTAGTACAATCCATGACAGTCACAGTAGTTCACTGTTAACTTGTCATCTCTATTAGTACATCATCAGTTGAATCCATGACAGTCATAGTAGTTCACTATCGACTCGTCATCTCGATTAGTACATCGTCAGTTCAATCCATGACAGTCATAGTAGTTAACTGTCGACTCGTCATCTCGATTAGTGAATTGTTAGTTCTTTTGATCACGGTTAGTCCAATTGTTGATCCAATCTATGACAGTCATAGTAGTTCCCTGTCGATTCGTCATCTCGATTAGTACATAGTCAGGTCAATCCATGACAGTCACAGTAGTTCACTGTCGACTCATCATCTCGATTAGTACATCGTCATTTCAATCCATAACAGTCAAGTAGTTCGCTGTCGACTCGTCATCTCGATTAGTCAAACCGTTAGTCCAACCCATGGCAGTCACAGCAGTTCATAGTCGACTCATCATCTTGATTCATGCATCGTTAGTTCGTTAATCATCATTAGTTTATAGTCACTCTCATTCAAAATATGTCGTGTTCATCGTCCCCTCTTGATTAAGGCAAATCTATTGTCGTCAGCCCTCTAGATTGAGGTAAATTCTTCATTGTTAGCACTCTAGATTGAGACAAATTCTTCGTTGTCAGCCCTCTAGTTTGAGGTAAATCTGTTATAGTCAGCCCTCTAGATTGTCAGCCCTTTAAATTGAGGCAAATCTTTCATCGTAGACCCTCTGGATTAAGGTAGGAATTTCGCGTCCATTAGTTATCTCGGGCTACCCCATCTACTCTTTGATATCTAGGACTTCGACGTCCGTTAATCATTTTAGGGATTCCATGTCCATCATTAGTGCTTCCACATCCGTCAATCATCTTGCAAGCCTGAATAGGCTTTTCGGACCAACCATTGCAAGATTTGATCAACCGTGAGAGATTCAGATTTGAATCCTGGTTCTAGGTCAAGAATTGAAAGAGAGATTCTCAGAGAGTCTAGAATCGGCTCCCGAAGTCTCTAACTGGCTCTTTTGGATTGGGCATTGCAAAAATTGATCGACCGTGGGAGATTCAGAGTTGGGTACTGGTTCTAGGTCAGCAAAATTTGATCAACTGTGAGAGATGGGTCCTGGTTCTAGGTCAGCAGAATTTGATTAACCATGAGAGGTTCAGAGAAGAATCTAGGTTCTAGGTCAAGATTTGAAGAGAGATCCTCAGAGATTCCAAGAACTATCCCTAGCAGACAACTACAGACAAAAATCGGCTCCCAAAGGCTCTAACTGGCTCTTTTGGATTGGGCATTGCAAGAACTTGATCAATCGTGAGAGATTCAGAGATGGGTACTGGTTCTAGGTCAGCAGAATTTGATCAACTGTGAGAGCTTCAGAGATGGGTCCTGGTTCTAGGTCAGCAGAATGTGATCAACCGCAAGGGATTCAAAGATGGGTCTTGTTTCTAGATCAGAAGTTAAGAAAGGTTCCCAAAGAATCCCCTACCATCCCCAGCAGAAGTGTGAACCAAATTTCTGGATTGGTCATCATAAGAATCGGCCAACGATTGAAAAACATCACCAACAGTCAAAAGACCCTGACTCCTAGGGCAAGCATTGTCTATTCACAATCCAAGGCTCAGTGTCTGTTGGTTATCGTGAGCCTCCTTGCTTATTGTGAGCTTCCTCACTCCTTTGTCCAAAATTGTGAGCTTTCTCACTTATCATGAGCTTCCTCACTCCTTTGTCCAAAATCATGAGCTTCCTCGCTTATTGTGAGCTTCCTCACTCATTTGTCTAAAATTGTGAGCCCCCTCACATACCCATTGGTTATCGTGAGCTTCCTCGCCTGTCGCTTATCGTGACCTTCCTCAATCCTTTGTCCAAAAGCCATGAGCTTCCTCACCAAACAATTATCGTGAGCTTCCTTGCCTATCGCTTATCGTGAGCTTCCTCACTCATTTGTCCAAAATCGTGAGCCCCCTCACCTACCTGTTGGTTATCGTGAGCCTCCTTGCTTATTGTGAATTTTCTCACCTAACGATTATTGTGACCTTTCTCACTTATCATGAGGTTCCTTGCCTGTCGCTTATCGTGAGCTTCCTCGCTTATTGAGCTTTCTCACTCTTTTGTCCAAAATTGTGAGCCCCCTCACCTACCCATCGATTATCGTGAGCTTCCTCGCCTGTCATTTATCATGACCTTCCTCGCTTATCGTGAGCTTCCTCACTACTTTGTCCAAAAATTATGAGCTTCCTCACTTATCGTGAGCTTCCTCGCCTGTCGCTTATCATGAGCTTCCTCACTCCTTTGTCCAAAATTATGAGCTTTCTCACTTATTGTGAGCTTTTTCACTCCTTTGTCCAAAATTGTGAGCTTCCTCACTTATCTGCTATCGTGAGCTTTCTCGCTTGTCGGTTATTACAAAATCCCTATCCTGTTGGCTATCTGGAACTTCCTCATCCATCGCTTGGTATCCAGGACTTCTGTGCCCATCGATTATCTTTAATTGTTGTCCTCAAGGACCCTATATCCGATTCTAATCACTCGCGAAGCACACTTCCCATAATTCAAGAAGTTTGCCCCAAAACCTAGAGTCTTTTCAGACCGTGGTCAACCACTGCATCGTAGACAGAAGCACTAGCGCAATACAAGCCCACTCGAAGTGGCATACCCCATAGTACTAGCTCATGCTAGGATCATCGGCACCATAAAGAGCATGCATAAAACCCATTAAGGCTGGCAAATACACCATACTCATAATAGGATCACAATAGGACCCAGCACACAGTTCATATGACATCCATGCATTGCATATCATCCTCATAGCATAGCATCTGCCTGCTTTGCTTTACATGTGTGGTTTGTTCCTTTGTGCCCCAAACTACGTCCTGATCTGATTCCCCTTAGGACATGATCGGGAGAGAATAGATCCTAATTATATGCCTTAACACATGTTTGTTAGTACCTTTTTATCCTGTTTTTGTATATTTTTACTTCGTTTTCTATTTTCTGACAGGTTTTGGAAGAAATCAAGTAAACCAAGTTAAATGGGGTGAAAAAGCAGAGCAAAAGAAGCAAGAAAATCCACATCGCGCGCGCGAAACCCAGGAAATCGCTCGCGCGACCCGCTCGCACGACCTCCATATATCGCGCTCGCACGGCCCGCTCGCGCGACCTATGCAAAAATGGAACTTACGTATTTCACTCTACTGATGATTCCTACGCGAACGAAACTACCTAATTACGTCCAGATTGTAAAATAAAGCAATTTTAGTACGTTTCGGGTTAGAAAAGCTTCCAAAACTTCTTGTAAAATCTATATATACCCTATTTTACTTCAATTAAAGGGTTGACAATTATTATACACACAATATACAACCACACTTTCAGCCATTGAAAGGAGGGAAGCAAGGAGAAGAAGAAGAAGACCAAGGATTTCCATGGCCTCCTCCATCAACCTCTTGCCGATCTTCACTTCCATGGCAGCTTAAACCTAGATCTAGGGTTTCAATGAAACCCTAGTCGAGTAATAGAGAGTTACTTATGTTTTTATTTTAGTTCTATTATGTATGGATGGCAGTTACATGTTTCGAGGATTTTTATAAATAAATCGTGCTTTTATTGATTAAATCATTACTTTCAAAGTTTACTCTTGTCTTAGATCTATTTTGATGGTAGTGTGCTCAATGATCTATGTTTGCTGTGCTTGTTTAGATTATTTACATGTAATGGTGCTTAAATTGAATTGTGCTATCAAGTATCCAAATAGTCCATGCCTAGATTAGACGGATTATACCACAACCCTAGTTTAGTGTGGGATAATTTGTGCTAACCGAAGATGGATTATGTTGGTGGTTGAACCATAGTTATTTTCTTGACGGAGGAATTGGGCTTGTAGCTACAATTCCCCATTATCATCCAACTTAATAAGCTAAAGTAATTCGTAAATACCCTTATTATGAAGCTAGTGGTGGATTTGCAATCCTAGGTTCCTTAAACTTATAATTAAAACAAATATTTAATTGCTTTCATAATTTAGATTTACTTTTATTGTTATTAGTTTAATTCAAATTAAATCCAAAATCTGCTTTTCTTAATTAACTAAATTTAGGTTTTAAAAATTAAAGTGTGTAGTATTCAATCTTTGTGGGTTTGACCTTTACTTCCACACTGCAAATTTTTTGAAAGTAAAGCATAAGTAAAGCATACTTTTATATCTTGATACTGACAACATCAATTTTTGGCGCCGTTGCCGGGGCTTGTAAATTACTACCTTTAGTTTTAGAATCTTAGTTTAGTTAATTCGTAAATATTAGATTAGGTTTTCTTTTTCTTATTTCTTGTTTTATTTTGAGTCACTAACTTTTCTTTTTATTTTGTAGTTTCTCGAGTCATCAAATTCTAACATTTTCTGGAGGAATAGCTTAGCACATCAAAGGAGCTTACGCGAAAAAATATAAATAAAATAAAATAAATTGCTTCTTTTGAAATTCGCTTCAAGCCACTATAAGTCATTAGTTTAGGGTGAATTGCACTGCATTAGCTAGGAAACCCGGGGCGCTGGGCTTTGACGCGAATCACTGCATAAGGATAATTACATGAATCATAGTAGTACTGTATGCTTGCTTGTTGTCTTATTTGCGTGATTGCTTTCTGTTTTTGTAGAGTCAGACGTTATTTTAGTTTAGTTTTCTTTGTAAGTTTATGTTTGGTACGCATTCAAATAAACCTGAATTACATTTTATCGATCTTGAACTTGAACGTACTTTAAGAGTTAGTAAGTCCGCAACCCAAGCTTCTAGAGCTAGGTTGCCAGACGAAAAATCAACGCCGATTCCGCCGTCGTTGTTTGAGGCCGAAACTCAAAGTACCCTTAAACGGTTAAGGAGAACTCGAACTTTTAAAATCGAACCGATTAAAATGGCCGACATTAGAAATAACGTAAATAATGGAAATAATCCTAATATACCTCCACCTCCTCCGCTTAAAGATTACTTTATTCCGACGACTTACACGCCACAAACATGTATTGATTTACCGGAGGCGACGACATCTCACTTTGAGATAAAGTCGTCTACTATCTTGCTCCTTCCTTCTTTCCATGACCGTTTAAATGAAGATCCTTATCAACACTTGGGAGATTTTCAAGATATATATTCTACTTTAAAAATTCAAAATCTTACTAATGATGAATTAAAATTGCGGCTCTTTCCATTCTCTTTAAAAGATAAAGCGAAGTATTGGCTCCAATCTCTTGAGCCAAACACAATTAAAACTTAGGAAGCCTTACACACCGCATTTTTACAAAAGTTTTTCCCTATTATGCGTACGAATCAGATAAGAAAATCCATAACAAACTTTGTGATGCAAGATGGGGAATCACTTTACGACACGTGGGAAAATTTTAAAGAATTATTACGTTCATGCCCACATCATCAGGTTCCTAAGTGGCAATTAGTTCAAGTCTTCTACGAGGGGCTTGTTCCCTCTATTCATAATACCGTCGTGCCGTTTGTGCGGGTACCTTCCTACATAAAAGCGCCGATGAGGTCTGGAAATTTTTTGAAACATTAAGCGAGAACTCGATGCATCAGGCTGTGCCGGTACGTTCTGAGGGGTATCATATGCAACCCAAACGTGAGGTAAAGTTTGAGTCAAGTCACTCAATAGAATTTCAAGAACTATCTAAAAAACTTGACCGACTCTTAACAATGAACCAAACGACAGCCCCACCCGCTCATGAAGTATGTGCAATATGTTCCGATCTGTCACATTCTATCCTTGCATGTCCATCGGCAAGTTAATTTCCAAAATTCGTGGAGCAACATATTAATTCTATTCAACAATACCCACGAAATAATTATAATTCGACTACTAATAATCCAGACGCACCATGGAGAAACCATCCTAACTTCTCGTGGAAAAATAATAATAATAATCCTAATGAGGTGACTAATTTTCCTAATGCATATCGACCTCAGTTTCAACCTAATCAATACCAACAACCGCCTCCTAATCCGAACCCTCCAAGGGGTAACGCTTTTGAGGCTACGGTGTTGGCGTCCCTTAATAAAATCGAAACACAAGTACAGGCACAAGCACAATAGTGCACTCACACACACAATCCATTGCAAAGCTTGAATCCCAAATGGGACAACTAGCTACTATAGTGAGTCGTAGAAAAGAGGGGACGTTGCCTAGTCAAACAATTCAAAACCCTAAGGGACAATACGAGGTTAAGGGATCGAATGAGCAAGCAAAGGCCGTCTCAACTAGGTTGACTACACGAGAGGAAGAGGTAATAGAAATTTCGAATGAGAATGTGATAGATATGAACATCAACTCCAATACAAAGAAGGGTAAGGACGCGAGCCAAAATAAGAAAGAAAAAGAAACGGTCCTGACTAATCATATACCAATATTGCCCTTTCCACCTAACGTTGATGAACCATCAAATTTTCCAAAGAAAGGGTCAAAGGTTGAGGATATAATCGAGGTATTTAAACAAGTTAAAATCAATATTCCATTCCTCGATGCTATTAAACAAATTCCCGCTTACGCTAAGTGTCTTAAAGACCTATGAACTCAAAAACGTAAATTGCGTAGTCATACTCCAAAAAAGGTCTTTCTCATGGAAAAAGTAAGCTCAATTTTTCAACACGCTCCTCCAAAATATAAAGATCCAGGTACACCTACGATTTCATGTGTCATAGGTGACACTATCATTCATCAGGTTCTCATTGACTTAGGAGCTAGTGTTAATCTCTTACCTTATCACGTCTACAAACAACTAGGATTGGGTGAACTTAAACCTACAGCCGCTACTATTCAATTAGCGGATCGTTATGTTAAAATACCTAGAGGAATCGTCGAGGATGTCTTAGTTAAAGTTGATCAATGTTTTTATCCTATCGATTTTATGGTCCTTGACACTGAACCTGTCCTAGATGCTAGGAAGCACACCCTTGTTATTCTTGGTCGTCCATTCTTAGCCACCGCTAATGCGAGTGTTAATTGTCGAACGGGGATAATGAAAGTGTCGTTCGGGAGCATGAACCTCAAACTAAACATTTTTAACGCTGTTGATCAACCTCCCAAAGACGATGATTACCAATATATGGAAGGTAGTGAGGTTAGAAGAACTGTTGAACGTAATAAAGAAATAAATATGAGTGAGGGGAATAATATAGTGAATAATGAGCGGATTGATTTGAATAACCCAGACCCTAATGAGGAATTTACTCGAAAGGTAAAAAATTGACTTGAACGTAATCAAGATGAATCGTCGAATGAATTAATTCAAAGCGACATTCTTTTGACTTACCACCGGAGTCTCCCTGATATCCTTAGGGGTACACAGTCCGAGTTACGACCTCAATGAGTCTTGAGCTAGCTTGGTCTAGCTGAAGACGTAAAAGACAGCGCTTCTTGGGAGGCAACCCAAGCTTTATTCCGTCTGTTTTCAGGATTTTTGTTACTTGTTGGGTCGTTTTGGTCAGTTTTTGTGTGTTCAGGATAGGTTTGGGGGTCAGAGTAAAATTATTTTGTACTTATTTATATTAAAATAAAGAAAAAGAGAAAAAGACCAAAGTCGCGTGCGCGACATGTCGCTCGCGCGGCCCACTCGGGCGAGATTCTCCCATAGACAAAATTGTTCAAGTTTTTTTTTTTATATATATAGCCTCAGTATCTATTCGCGCTCGAATTCGTGCGCGCGAGGGGTTCGCTCGCGCGGCCCGCTCGCGCGATCTTGGGCCTTAGAGATTTTTCTTTTAAGTTTATAAAATAGGCCTCTGCTTTACCTCGCAGAGGGGTTCGCGCGCGCGAAGCTCGCTCGCGCGAGGTAGGGTTTTTTGGGTTTTTCTCTTTCCTTCTTTTGCATTCTCTTTCCCAAACCTGGTCAGTTGCTTTTAGTTTCTGTTTGTTCTGGTCAGTTCTTTTAGATTAAGTTCATATTTGTTTTCTTAGTTCTGTTTGTGTTTATTTTTATTCATTTTCTTTACAGTTTTTCAATTATCGTTTAGTTTAGTTTAGTTTAACTTGTTTATTTAGTTCAGTTTTTTTTATATATTTTTATTTTATTAGCTTTTTTTATTTTTTTGTTAGTTTAGTTTTCTTTTGTTAAGTATTAACAGGTAGATGAGTGTCTCCATTTGGAGTATGTTTAAACTTGCATATTATTATATGTTCACCTGTTTGTGAGTGCCGAGATCGAGGTATTATCGTTCCTTCATTACGTACTCTCTTTTCTTTCGTTTTATTGTTTCATTGGGGACAATGAAAAGTTTAGGTTTGGGGGTATGCACTCACATATGCACATTATTACACCAAAATTTTGAAATTTTTTTTCGATACTTGTGCTTAAATAAACGATGTTACCGACGTTTTTGCAATCTTAATTTGATACTTCTTGTTATAGTACTTGGATTGTTATAGAATGATGAACATGAGATTATGTGATTAAACATTTGCTGAAGTCATGATGCGACGTTTTAGGTCATGTATCGTTCGAATCGTAGTTTTATTTCTTAGATTTGCACGCAAACCTATGCACTGCACATAGTCGCTTGAATACATGTCTGATGTGAACTATAATATGATTCAGATTTCTAGATAACACAAGGTGGAGACTAAACCCGGTGAGCTTTTGTGCCTATCTTTTCTTTTTAGAGGGTTATAAATACATTGTATTTGTCGAATTTCATTAAATAGCGCATTAACTCGTTGTTTAGTCTCATTATTTTTGTTTTGGTTGATAAGTCAAGTTAAAATATTTGTTACCATGCTAAATAATCTTCTGTCGTAAACGTTGAAGAACCATATAACCATAGGACATGATTTTAGGCCTTCTTTGTTTACTGCCGACCTATAAATGATAAAATTGCCTTAGTTCACCCCTTTGAGCCGTAAAATGTCCTTTTTCTTTAATTACCATTACCTTTTGCTCCAATTTGGCCAACTTGGAGTTTATCACTAAAAGATTGATCAACTTTTAGCGGTGGTTAGGCGATGTGTCGTTTGAGAAGAAGAAGAAAATAAGATGATATTTGGGGTGGTTGCCTTGTTATTTATTGATTGATTATTCAGAAAGCAACGAAAAGAAAGGGAAAAGAGAGAAAAGAAAAGAAAGGGTGGTAGAAAAAAAAAAGAAGAAGGTTGAAAAAGAAAAAAATTGAAAAGAAGAGAATGAAATGATGAAGTTGGTGGAAGAGAGAATGAAAGAAATCGAACATGTCTTACAATGCCATTCTGAAAACTACCTAATGAATCCTTTCTATCCTTTTTCATTGCCCGAGCCACATTACAACCTTTGAAAAGTCCTATTTGATCCTAGGAAATATGGTTTGGATATATAAACGATGGGAGGGGGTAATGATTAATTTTTCTTGATTGTTGGCGTCCTATCCATGAGACTACTGTTCTTTCATCTCATGCGTCTTTTTCCGAGTTATATGTGAGTGGTTTCTTGTTTTGAAAATATATTTCCTTTACTCCCATATTTTAGAAAAATTATACCTGTTTCTGAGTGTTTCAATTTAGAGTGTAATTAACATTGTGAGATTCGTAGTCGAAGCATAGTTTGATGGTTATCCGAGTTATATTCCAAGTTCATGACATGCGCGTGTTCATTTGACTACCATATCACACACATGCGATTTTATGAGAAACTCTATTGATTTATACTAGGGGTGTCATTTGGAACGGAAATTCCGATTCCGACCGATTCCGATCCGAAAAAATTCCGATTTTGGAAGGTCATATTAGATTCCGAATTCCGAAAATTCCGAAAATTTTTGGATAGGAATTGGAATTGTTTTTCAAATTCCGATAGAGAGAGAGAGAGAGAGAGAGAGAGATCCACAACGCCGACGACACCTCCACAACGCCGGCGCCACTACACCGCCAAAATCACCATGCACTCGTCACTCTCTCACTCTCTACGAAACCCAGGCGGTGCCTCATTTCTCTCTCTTTCACCCACTCATGCCCTTAAGCCATTAAAACCCACATAGCCATGGAAGAACACCCATAAAAGCCATGGTAGAAAACGGTGGATGATTGGGCTGCCATGTAGAAGTCATAGATGAAGCCATGAAAGGACCCCATTTTCAGTAAAGTTGTTAAATAAGGTAACCCCAATCATCAACTTTTTTTTAGATCTGTTTGAGAGTTTGTGAAACTATGGTATACTTATGTTCAATCTGTGAGATACATTGGTGTGTTTTGTTGAATTTGCTTCTTTAGATCTGATTTCATTCTTTTTATCCCCAATTTTTTTAAAAGTTCCGATAACATTGAAAAATCCCAAAAACTTGTGATTCCGAAAATTTCTGACTTTTCCGAAATTTCGGAATCGGAACAGAAAATGAGAATTCCGAAACTTCGGAATCAGAATCGAAATGGCTAACAGTGTTCCGAAATTTTCGGAATTTTTTCCGAAAGGGCACTTTCCAATCCGTTCCGGCCGAATGACACCCCTAATTTATACGATGCATGTGCTTGAGATTATTTTTCATGATGTAGGTAGACGTTTGATTCCGTTTCTTCTTGTTCGTTATTCTATTTCAAATCATCGTTCTATAATAAGGAGTATTGAATGTTGTTTTTCGTTTTAATAAAACTTTTTTTTACAAGTTAATAAAGATGGTTGTGGGTGACTTGTAGATGAGAACCCTCACGAGACTTCACTCGTCCGACTAGGGACACCTAGGGGTTTAAAAGGCTTGTTGCATACGCTAAATGCAATCGCGATCCATGCGAAAATGAAGTAGTATTTTGTTAGCAGTTTAGTTTTATTTTTATTTTTGCTCGAGGACTAGCAAAATGTAGGTTTGGAGGTGTGATCGGGAGAGAGCAGATTCTAATTATATGCCTTAACTTACGTTTGTTAGTATCTTTTTATCCTGTTTTTGTATATTTTTACTTCATTTTCTATTTTCTGACAGGTTTTGGAAGAAATCAAGTAAACCAAGTTAAATGGGGTGAAAAAGCAGAGCAAAAGAAGCAAGAAAATCCACACCGCGCGCGCGGCCCGCTCGCGAGAAACCAAGGAAATTGCTCGCGCGACCTCCACATATCGCGCTCGCGTGACCTATGCAAAAATGGAACTTGCATATTTCACTCTACTGATGATTTCGACGCGAACAAAACTGCCTAATTACCTCCAGATTGCAAAATAAAGCAGTTTTAGTACGTTTCGGGTTAGAAAAGCTTCCAAAACTTGTTGTAAAATCTATATATACCTTATTTTACTTCAATTAAAGGGTTGGCAATTATTATACACACATTATACAACCACACTTTCAGCCATTAAAGGGAGGGAAGCAAGGAGAAGAAGAAGAAGACCAAGGATTTCCATGGCCTCCTCCATCAACCTCTTGCCGATCTTCACTTCCATGGCAGCTTAAACCTAGATCTAGGTTTTCAATGAAACCCTAGTCGAGTAATAGGGAGTTATTTATGTTTTTATTTTAGTTCAATTATGTATGGATGACAGTTACATGTTTCGAGGATTTTTATAAATAAATCGTGTTTTTATTGATTAAATCATTACTTTCAAAGTTTACTCTTGTCTTAGATCTATTTTGATGGTAGTGTGCTCAATGATCTATGTTTGCTGTGCTTGTTTAGATTATTTACATGTAATGGTGCTTAAATTGAATTGTGCTATCAAGTATCCAAATAGTCCATGCCTAGATTAGACGGATTATACCGCAACCCTAGTTTAGTGTGAGATAATTCGTGCTAACCGAAGATGGATTATGTTGGTGCTTGAACCATAGTTATTTTCTTGACGGAGGAATTGGGCTTGTAGCTACAATTCCCCATTATCATCCAACTTAATAAGCTAAAGTAATTCGTAAATACCCTTATTATGAAGCTAGTGGTGGATTTGCAATCCTAGGTTCCTTAAACTTATTATAAAAACAAATATTTAATTGCTTTCATAATTTAGATTTACTTTTATTTTTATTAGTTTAATTCAAATTAAATCCAAAATTTGTTTTTCTTAATTAACTAAATTTAGGTTTTAAAAATTAAAGTGCGTAGTATTCAATCTCTGTGGGTTCGACCTTTACTTCCACACTGCAAATTTTTTGAAAGTAAAGCATAAGTAAAGCATACTTTTATATCTTGATACTGACAACATCAGGACACGTAGGCAGCTCACGTAGAGAGCGACCAACATTGACCTCAGCATTATGTTTTTCATCGTTGCATCTTTTGCAATGCTTTTATCCTAAATCTATAGCCTGCAAAAAGACCTGTCTCTTCAAAGCTTTGGCACTTGCTTGCGACATGTATTGCCTCGCAAATTCATGCCAAAGAGGGGCAAACTGTAGACACCCCATTTTGTCGGCTATCAGATTTAGGAGACCCATAGCTTGGTGGTTCACAATAATCGAAAAAGACTCAAAAAGAACTCCTGGAAGTTAGTTCTATCTCTCAAATGCTCAGAAAGTGGTACAAATAACCGAAATGCCCCTGAAAGTCCAAACATTCCCAAATTTGGACAGAAAGTTCTGGAAACATGCTACATCGTAAGAAAAATGATAAAATGAGTTTTGAAGCAAAATCAGGTAAAATCGTTAGCTCCCAGAAACCCCTAGAAGTCCCGAAAGATCCCAGAAAGTTCCCATTGATCGGTTTGACCCAAGTTTGACCAGCGTTTGACCGAAATCATTCGAATTCTCCAAAACGTTCCAAGATCATTCTAGATCATGTTAAAAGTACTAAAATAAGTTTTAAAAGAAAATCAAACGAAAACGTCAGCTCTTGGGAGCTCCTAGAGGTTCCCAGAACTTTTTGGAGATCCCAAGTTTGACCGATTTGACCTAAAAGTTAACTTTAAAATCGGAGCACCATACCACTTTCCAAACATTTTTCATGGATACTCGAGATCAATAGCATTCCAATAGTATATCGCACATAATTTCTGGACTTAAAATGTATTTATTATAACTTTCCGAATGTGAAAAAGGCGAACAAATCAGTTTTATCGCGCATACCACAAAACTTTTCAAAGTGACCTGACTCTAAACTATTTTTTATTAAATGTAGACTCCATTAACTTTCCAACGGTATATCACAAGCTCAATTCAGAGTTTGTATGCATTTTTTGTGAATTTTGGACAAAATAGGGCCTTTTGCGAATATGGGAACCTTTGGTGGCCTAAATACAAATTTTTGGGCGTCTGAGCAGTAGTGCCGCGGCGGCACTGGGTCACTGCCATGGAGGGACATGGCCAGTGTTGCGGCGGCACTCAACCCCCGCTGAAGCCATTTTTGTAATTTATTTTGGGGGTCCAAATTGAATAATTGAAAGCCAAAACGATGTAGTTTCTTGTTCACAGATGTTTGGGACCAATGGGAGCACTTTCGAAATCCCAAAATCACCCCAAATTGGCCTATATAAGCCCCCATTGCTCTTCATTTTGGGGGGGCCAAGTGCAAAGCTTAAAAAGTTATAGAGATGAAGAGAGATAGAGATAAGTTTAGAAGAGAGAAAGGGAGCTTCTCCCACAGATTTTCTATAAGAAAGTGAGTTCTAATCTTGTTTCCTTCCATTACCTCTCTTATACTTCACATTCAAATCCTCCTCAATCACCATTCTTGAGTAATCTTGAGTTAGGAAGCTACTTCTATGTCCAAATGTCAATATCTATGAGTGAAACTCCAAGCTATAAGTTCAAAATCACATTGATTATCCTCTATTGATTGTTATTTGTTTGTTTACATATTATGCTCATCTCTTCTCACCTCATTTCTTTTTTATTTTCTTTGATTACGTATATGTTTATCATTATCTAGATAACATATTGTTTAAGGAGAGTGAATCCTTATGGATAGTAGCTCTTGACCTCAAAGACATGTTTGATGGATGATGATTCTAATTTCAATACATTCATATGTATTATTGAAGTCATATTCTCAAAATAAACTTTGTTTGTGCAAACAATATTGGGAGTTCTTGATGATGAGTTTGATGTTCATTTCCTAAGTGGACTTAATCCCCCTTTTGTGCGGAACATGTGCTTTTAAATCCCCTATTTCAAAACCCCTCTAAAACCCCAACATTTGGATTCCAAGAAACAAGCCTTGTTTTACCAAAAATCTTCAAAATAGTGAATGATCTGAGTTCAAAGATTTCTATAGAACTCAATACTCAAAGGGTGATTACAAGACCACCTGGAAAGTCTTCCTTACTCATTATAGAACACCCAGGATTTTTGGCTTGGCTTGAAAACACTTGGAAGTGTTCCATTTTAACCCAAACATTCCTTCCAGACATTCTGTTTTTTCTGTCACAACAGCTTGGTTGATTTTCAACTTGTCTTTTAGAAAACTTTTTCAAAAGGAGTAGTCCCAACTTATTTTTCCCTTGAGATTCAGTGTCTTAGGGAACCTTCTGTATAATATGGACCTCTAGATGTTTCGTTTTCATTTTCTAAGATTTTTTAACATTTTAGTTGATAGTACGAACTCTGTTTCTGAGTAACCTCTCTTGTTTATATGATTTCTCTCAATCTGTCATAGTCATTGCAGTTTGGATTTTTGATATGTGTTCCAGACACAATAAAGATAATTTCCATGAAAAACCATGAATTAAAAACATTTCTAACCTCACTTTTCCATTTTTACAAAATCAACTCACTGTTCTGTCCACTATTCACAACAAACATGCTTTTACTTTCATTCTTTGATTTGATGCTTACATGCAATCCAAATTAGCTCATATCTTAGGAAGTAGTTCATACTACATTTGTATACATTCTATAATAATTTTCTTCATACATTCATGCATGCTCTAGACTCTAAGTCACTTTAGAAAGTCCATGTACACAAACACACTACAACCTTGGCACATTCTAGGATCATACATTGCATCCATGCAAGATTTGGAGTTTCTGTGACTCCTAATCTAAGGAATGAAATTGATCACACATTCATGTTCCCCCTCGATCTAATCTTCCTTTCTCATCCGTCCCGGGGATTGAGAGATCTTCTTTTCTCAAAGATTAACATGCATCATAATAGCTTGGTAAGCATATTTCATTTTCTTTGATTATTTGTTTCAAGAATAATTCATGTCCCCCCTTCTAGACTAGGAAAACTTGATTACTTGATATATGATTAGATGATATATGATTAGATGATTTTTCCTAGGTTTGTTTGTGTGATCTTTCACTTTTGCAGTGTGTGATATTTGGCTTATATCTTATGAATGATATCTTATCTTTTGATCTTCCATTTCAAGATTCTTATGTGATGTGATATACTATCATAGTATTAGATGTCGAACCAAACATAGTAAAAGATATTTATTTGGATGCTAATAAAGGCCCGTCGATAGACGGGGCGAGTTGAGGGTGTTTTAGTCGTGATAAAGGTTCCTTCCTCTCTCGTACCAAAACCCCGAGCCAAGTTCTTTGTTTATGAAGGGCCAGTGCCCTTTATCCATTTAGGTGAGTCAAATTAGGTTTCTTGGTTCCTTAAATATCAAGTGGCGACTCTGTATCTATTTTCAACATACCTTTCTTTTCATTTCTTCAATCAATTTCAAAACCCCACCGGGAACAAAAACATAATGGGGGTGGACTCCTAGAGGCCGCGTGTCCACAGAGCAGATCAAGGAGAGAGAAACAGTGAGAGAAATAATGAGAGACCAATGGGATGTTTGGAAAGTTTTCTAATCTGATTAGGATAGTCGCATGATTTGAGTCAATCAAAGCAAATTGAATTATATTACCTTATCCATGTAGTTGCCTTGTACGGGTAAGTCTCTTACACTTATAAATAGACCACCTATCTCCTCCAAAGGGGGAACACTTTTAGTCTATACAACACCTCTATAGCAATCATGTCCATCGTGCCCGACCGACCTCTAGTAGCTCCAAAGTCTTGTTGGTTCACCAAAGGTCATTGGCTTTTTAACAATATAGTGAGCGTGCTCAGACACACATGTGAATGTAGGTTTTTTCATTAACAGGGCCGAACCTAATTTATCTTGCCCAAAAATTGCATTATCAGCTTGGCACTGTCTATGGGAAATGACATATTTCTAAAAAAAATAAATCTCTTAACTGATAGTCATGCCTCTGAAGAAGGGTAAGAAGGCTGTGTAGTTGGCTAACTAGGACATTTCACTGGCATCGGCAGTCCTGACACCAGATCAGATCACTGCGACCCTCGCACAACTCTTGGAGGGCCAATGTCAAACCCCAGTAGCAGATCAATACCTTGTTGGACCAACGGAATAACCCTTCATAGGCCGGGTATGATGAGCATAGTCGAGAACCGACACGGACCCGATAACATGCCTGAGCCAATCCAACCCGTGTTGGGGTCGCCAGAGACATCATCAACGATAGGTGTACTGCTAGAGGGGGAGGCGAGAACGCATGACCCAGGAATAGGCCCATGATCACTCGGCCAGAAGCCAAGATGATCTTAGGCACACGATCAACCAGAGTTATAGCTGAGCCTCTCCCCAGAGGACAGCACGTCGTGAGGAAGAAGCCTCTTCTACTGACCCGACTTATGACCCAGATACCTATCAGGAAGGTATGGTGGCCAGTATCAAGGATTTGGAGAAACAGATCGATGGAATAGCTAAAGAGCTAGGCCCGAACCCTACTCAGGATCATGTCAACACCAAGACCAAGTCACTGTTCTCTAGCCAGATCACATGGTTTACCATCCTGCGTAAATTTAAACAACCTCAACTACATTCTTATAACGGCTTGGGAAGCCTGGTCGACCACATCCGTACCTATAAGGCTCAGATGGTCTTGGCCACCAACGTCGATGAACTATACTGCCTGGCCTTTCCCGGAAATTTGAAAGGCTCGGCTACGCAATGGTTCCACTCCCTGAAACTCTGATCGATCAAAGATTTCAAGGAGCTCAACAAACATTTCATCAGCCAGTTCATAGGCATGCTTGACTATTGCAACTTGACACCCAGCTACTTATTGTCAGGCAGCTGAAAAGGAGAGTCATTGAAGGATTACGTTGATATGTTTAACCAACAGAAGCTTCATGTCTACAACCTGAACGAGATAGTCGCCATTACAACCTTATACTTGGGAGTTCAACACACTAAGTATGCCACATCGTTTTATAGAAATTGATAGGCAACCTTGGTTGAACTGGCAAAGAGAGTCAGAAACAATGTTGACACTGAAGAATTTCTAAGACCAAAAACCCCGGGTACGTAAGCGATGAGCCTTCAAGAAGTAAGTGAAAGCGAGATCAGCCTGAAAAGAATAATGTAAAGAAGCCCAGTAGCTTTGGTAGTTCCTTCAGTGTCCAACAGTCTGGGTTCGGCAGCCTCGACCCAACCTCCAGTTCACAGCGGTCAGGATTCGACAGCCCTGACTCAACCCGATCTCCAATTTATAGCAGTCAAGGTCTGGCAGCCCTGACCCGGTCCGACCCGACCTCCAGTTTACATCAGTCAAGGTCCAGCAATCCTGACCTGACCTCCAATTTACAACGGCCAGGAGCCTGAAGATCCTGACCTGACCTCCTATCTCCTTCAGTCCAGGCGAGCTCAATTACAGTGGTACCTTTGCCCAATCATAGCACGAGGCTCCATATACTATATTAAAGAGCTCCTATAAAGACCTTGGGATCACACTCGAGGCATCAAAAGACCTCGGGATCACACCCGAGGCACCAAAAGACCCTAACACTACCAACGTTCTAGGTTGTCTGCCTATAGTACTTATTCTTGCAACATCTACCTCAATAAAAGCTTGGGGGACAAGAGGGAATACAGACTACAAAAAGTCACACCGAGTATTTATAAAACTTGGGGTTAACTAAATAAAACTCTTAGACAACCCATGGGCCTACAATACTCATAGGCACTAACTCTAATTAGGTCTAAACCGATGATAGAGGTGACTAAAGCCTCTTAGGTTGGCCCACGATAGAGGAGTAAAAAATGACCCTAAAGCAACATACATTAGGTCGGCTCTACCAACATGGTCAAATTCTACCAACAGTCTTGACGAAGGCTTACTAGGCAGAAGATAACCATCTTGGGAGCTAACATAAAAAGGACCCTCAAGCAATGCGCTTTAGGTCATCTTTTCCAACATAGTCAAATTCTTCTACCAATAACCCTTGATGAAGGTTTACCGAGCAGAAGATAACCATCTTGGGAGCTAACTTAAACAAAAGTCTTTGAATTAGGCTAAGTCTCAACTCTTAGCCAATTCTCGAGCACTCAAAAGTCTCTGAATTAGGCTAAGTCTCAACTCTTAGCTAATTCCCGAGCACTCAAAGACTCTGAATTGGGCTAAGTCTCAACTCTTAGCCAATTCCTGAGAATTCACCAGACTCAGAAGCTCCAAGGCAACTTCCCAGAGCAATCATAGTGTTACTGATCTTGACCCATTACTGATACAAGGGTGACTCACCAAGATCCATAGACTTTATATCACAAGGTGCATCGCTTCACAAGAAAGTCCAACTTTGTAAACATTAGACAGTGATAAGCGGAATCAATAGATTTCTAAACTTGGCTAGCATCAGGCCAACCTTGGAAATGGGCAGCAACTAATGCGCTTGAAATTGGCTCTACTGTATGACCGAGCAGTTTTAGTCAGCGATCGGTCCCTATACCGACCAAGGCATGTATAACTGCTTCGGTGAGCACTATCCCAATTTCCCGAGCAATTGTAGGTCCCCTAGGCCTCCTGATCCTGCAACTTAAGGCCCTGCTAACAAGGGCTGGTTTTTAGAGAATACTAGCTCGATAAAGAGTAGAATTGGTCAATCTTAGCCCCATATCTCTAGTTTTACCTACACTTTTGTTTTAATCTATCTCTTTATGTATTTTGTTGTGTTGAGTATTGTTTTATGTAGGCTTTAGAAGCTGAATTGTTAACAGGCTAAAAAGGGGATAGTGCAAAAACAAAGAGGACATTTTAAAGTTAAACTCCAAGTTCCAATCGATTGCCAATCTTTGGCAATCGATTGAAAGATCTTCCAATCCAATCAATTGTCATTTTTAAGCAATCGATTGTTATTCATACCAATCGATTGACTTTAGACCCCAATTGATTGGTAAGGACTGGTAATCAAACCTCTTTAATGGAGCAGATCTTAACATATCCTTGATTTGTGTGATGACCATCTGTTGTAGAATGAACCTGGACGTCTCTAGCTCATGGGTTATTATAGTCTAAATAGGTCGGAGTGAGGGGAGTCAAGGGTTGGCTCATTTTAACTTGATTTTGTAGGTTTCATTTGAGAGATTTTGCATTTTCTATAAACAACTTCAAAATTTAAGATTTTGCATTTTGATTTCAGTGTTTAATTCAGGTTCTATTTAGAGTTTTGCGTATGTTCTAAGATTCATAGTTGTGTTTTGTCAAGTTCTTTGTTTGTATCATTCTAATATATCAATTTCCATGTTTCAATCCATGATTAGATTCAATTTTGCTAATATGTTGTTTGATATTTATGTTTCTGCACTTTCAATCATGCTAGAGTAGATTCGTGGTTGGGAATAATGTGTTGGAACATTGGAATAATGTGTTGGAACATTGTTCCCCAGCCACTGCTATGTATCAAAATGAAAATCTCTGGCAATAGATTGGACACAGAAACCAATCAATTGTCATAGATTCAAAGACAATCGATTGGGATCTTATACCAATCGATTGCTGTCTATGGAAATCAATTGGTAGGTTTATGTCTTGGGTAGAATCTTTATAGTATTCCAGTGATTTATGTTTCAGAAACTTAACCCAAATTGATTTTTTCAAGTTCAAATTGCAAACAGAATGTGAAATGTAAGCCCTTAAGCTAATTAACTCAATGAACATATATGATGAACACATTTACTTGATTTGTTTATTAAGTTCATAGTTTTAAATGGTTATTATTTCAGTTTTTTATAGTAAGTAAAGTAATCCAACCACTACTTATGTGGAATTCACACAACTAGTGTCTAGGTTTCTAAACTTAATCATTTTCGAAATAAGGAATACTAGAAAGGTAAAGCCCCAGTTGTCCGTCAATGTTAAAACATGGTAGTGGTTGGGACAATGTGGATTCACATGTTCCCAACACTCTTTTCATATATAGTTTCAAATCACTTTTCTTATTCCTAATTAACTTTAGTTGTCACCCAATTTTAGTTAATTTAGTTAAATCCTAAATACAGTAGGAACGTTAGAACCTCCACCTTCAAGACATCAACTTTTATTTCTCTTTAGGTCTCAATCTAGAATTTTCTGCCCCTAATTTTTGTCCCTTGGGATACGACCTGGTCTTACCAATTTATACTCGACACGACTGTCTACACTTAGACGTACTCGTAAGAGCACACACAATCTCAGTCGTGTCACCTACCAGAAAAGTAGCCCAACTGCCAGGTCGAGATAGCATCGTCTAGTCACAATACAGCTTGGGAACAACTAGGCTAGCCAAGAGGCGTATCCCAAATAGCTCAAACTCCAACAGTTTCCTAAACAAATCAGAAAACTATACAAATATTCAGCCAATAAGAGCAAAGCTCCGTGTCCACGTCAAGAGATGCCAAATCAACAAGGGACCGATTGAATCATCTCTAGGGAAGAGGTCAACAGACTCCTGAGTGGTACATTCACAAGGCCCGACCAGTAGGTCAGGAATGCCTCATAGGCACGGTTCGTCATAGGCACAACTCAGCCAAGCTCACAAGCCGTGGTCCAGAATGTTCCAGGCAGTTTCCTACGATAGCTAGAAGACCAATGCAATGTTTAGAAAGTTTCCTAATCTGATTAGGAAATTTGCATGATTTGAGTTAATCAAATGTAATTGGATTATATTACCTTATCCATGTAGTTTCCTTGTACAGGTAGGTCTCTTACACTTATAAAAGAGACCACCCACCTCTTCTAAAGGGGAACACTTTTCAGTCTATACAATACCTCTATAGCAATCACATCCATTATGCCTTGCCGACCTCTGGTAGCTCCAAACTCTTGTTGGTTCACCAAAGGACACCGACCTTTTAACAGTATAGTGAACGTGCTCAGACACACCTATGGATGTAGGTCTCTTCATTAATAGGGATGAACCATATACAAACCCGGTCTCTCATTATCACCCTCACTATGTCTCTCTCCTTGATCTGCTGTAATTTATCTTGCCCTAAATTGCATCATCAACAATTATCATGAACATATTTAAACACCCAATTTTAGGATTAGAACACTCACCTCTTCAATTCTTAGCCAATTTGCTCCTAAAATCTAATCCAGGCTAGAATCTTCGCCAATCTATGTTTTAGAGTTAATCCTACATGATTTTGATACATCAATTGCTAACAACCAAGAACGGTCATTGAAAAAACATTACCAAAATTGAAAATAAAAGACGTGCATGTGATCATCTTACCTCCACGAGTTCTAAGGTGGTCTCGGTTCATAAAACGAACATCGGACGACGAAGATACGGCATCAGAAAGTCGTGCAACCCCCCCCCCCCCCCCCTCCCGTTGTCTTTGTCAAAGCTCTCGGTTCTCTCTCTATGTGTTTCTCAATCCTTCAATCTGTTTGAGACCAATGAGTCATCCTAGTGACTCATCCTAGGATGTACATGCAAATTTTTAACACTTTTCATTCATACCCCCTGAATTTCCCAGGTGTTTATTATGAAACCCCCAAAGTGATTCCATTAACTACCCACATTTCTAATTGGGTAAGAAGTATGGTCCCACATATAATATGAGGTTGCTATTAAACCTACAAATTATGAACCATATTCATAAATGTCCTCACATGGGTACCCAAACTGGTCCCCATTACCTGACATATGATATAATAATATTTTTAAGCATTTAAACCAATAGTCATTTAAACATATAATGACATCTACATGCAAATTGTATTGACTAAGCCCTCATTAAGCCCAATTTTTATACCAATCCCCTTGTCACAGGACTTTTATCTATGTTCACATTCAAACCCCTTTTCACCTGTGGGTTCATAACCATACATTAAACCACCATAAGCATTAATTATCATTAATTATCACACATAAACATCACATTAACCTTCTTTTCTAGGTATAGGTGTTACATCTCTCCCTCCCTTTTAAGATGTTTGTCCCCAAACTTTTCCCATCATATAGTATCAAAGAAGTATATATTGGGATTGTGCCCTCAAACCAGTTAGTTTGACTATGGAAATTACAATACATTTTGTGTATATCAATTCATGAGCTGAATGGTTAGGCTATTATCCTTAAACATCATTGTATATAATTCATATAAATATAGGATTACACATGAGAGATATGAATTACTATTCCTTGTTGTTTCAAATAAGTCACAGTGGATGATAAGACCGGATAACTTATCAGCTATACACTATAACATGATTAATTTATATATGATAGAGTGATGAATCTCATTCATGAGTAGTTGACTCGAAGTTAATATATAGTGCATGAGTTGCATTGATGGACTATAAGTTAAACCTATTGACAAGAAAATCTGTCACAGTTAATAGGAACTCAAACTTGTATAAGATACATGTCCTTAATCCTGAGATAGTAATGGACACAACCCGTATGATTGGTTGCTTTGAGTTACCAATCAGTGAGGTCTTCCAGATCAACACCTGGGTATCTTGGGCGATCAAGTTTATGGTATTGCGAACACATGTTATCAACATGGAATCTACCCTCTTATAAAGAGTAATTCTTTACAACAGAGAAAGTGTTCCCTTGAATATGTCATTGGTTGATTACTGAGAGCTGCACAGCCATGTCAACAAGTTGTTGTAGACATGTTTAGTAATTTATGAGTGGTGACTAATAATTGAGGAATATAAGATGTATTCATCAATTGGGTAGACAGTATTAATATTCATACATCCCAATGATAAATATGAATATTGGAAATGTAGAGGGATATTAGTGTCATATTATACAAGGCTAGAAATTGTTAATATAAGTGTGGTATTATTCTTATGCACTGGAGTGCAATTATCATTATATAGTGGAGTTAATGATAATTGATTAATTATTATTCCTTAGGTAAGAGTTTAACTAGATGGAATTAATAGTTAGTCAGAGCCAGTAACTAAGAACCTATTAGCTCGAAGGAATGTTTGGATGCAAAGGAGAAAAGGAAAAAAGGGTTCCAGAAATTGGTTTGTAGGACAAACCGGTTACTGGGTAAAGGTTCCAGAAATTGGTTTTGTACCATAAATCGGTTACTGCGGACAGGTTCTAGGAACCGATTTGTGGGACAAACCGGTTTCTGGTAGGTCGGTTTAAGAAGCTTATAAATAAAGGGGTTGCTGGCAGAATTAAGAAG
Organism: Hydrangea macrophylla; assembly: GCA_033977485.1. Classification (NCBI taxonomy): domain Eukaryota; kingdom Viridiplantae; phylum Streptophyta; class Magnoliopsida; order Cornales; family Hydrangeaceae; genus Hydrangea; species Hydrangea macrophylla. The sequence goes on along the minus strand of CM066992.1, from coordinate 50,213,805 downwards.
CTACATATTTTCACATTGTAAACGCCCTAGATCTATTTCTAAGCTTCCCTAGACCTCCTGGCTTTCTCCTAGAAGGGTTTCCACCAAACCCTAGTCGCCATGATCATTCAAGAGACATAGGAGTGCAGATCGCTTGCCTCAGACAACGCTTACTAAAAGATCTTCGGACTGCTCAATACTGATCGAAAGTTGCTGAATTTTGGATGCAATGAAGCTGAAGTCAAGACAAAGCTACTGTAAAAAATTCAAGTCAATCGGAGATCATTTAGTCCTCCTGACGGATGCATCTTTGTCAGATCAAGAGATCAGGATTGAATCATCACAAGAACCGTAGAAGAGTTCTTGAAACGATTCAACAAATCGCAAAGATATATCTAACCGTTCATATATATATATATATAAGCATATATATATATATATATATATGTATATATATTGAGTGTAATATAAATGAGAAGTAGATCTAATTTTATGAACTATGTCTTCCCTTCCGCTATGCACTGGAACCAGTTTTTTCCAAGAACTAGTATCAGAGCCATCTTGTTTAAATTACATGTAATAGGATTATCGATTCATGATAAACTAGGGTTTTAGTTTTTTCAAATCTTTTAATAGAAAATTTGTTTTTCAATCTAAAGATTAATTGGTGTTTACAAAAATATCAATTTTAATTATATTTTAGATCTGATCATTTTCTGGACTGATTAGATGCTGTAAAAAATATTTTCGTGCTGATTAAAGCTATAATCCTGAAGCTATTCAGATTATATCTGAATGGGCACCAGAAACCAGTTTGTGGGACAAACCAATTTCTAGGAAGGGGTCCAGAAACTGGTTTGTACCAGAAACTGATTTCTGGGTAACAGATTTTGTTTTTGCACATAATTTGTGTTTTAGTTTTAAAATTGTTTTAAAAAAGAAATTATTTATCAACTAAAAATAGTTTTTACATTATAGGTTTGTAGAGACCTAGTTTTAAGTGCATGAATTCAGTTTTCTAGAAAACCCTAGATATTGTTTGACAATGTGTATCATCATGAAAGCACGTGTGAATTTGATTCATGTATGCTTGCAATTCCGTGATGTTTGTACATACATGAGTTGTGATTAATTGCATGCTATATTAGATATAGGGCATTTGATTGAATGAATGGTTGTATGTCATATATTGTGATTGTATGTCAACTAACCTCTTAAGCAGAAAGCCTCATCTCTCATGGAAAAATTAGATATATTGTTTAAATTGTTTAAATTTTATTTAGTATTGGTTTGTGGCATTGTAAAGGGCATTATAGTTCCAGTCCTATGCAAAGGAGAACTATAATGGTTTCCCTAGCCAATCTAGTTATTTACTTTCCCTAAATACTTTGTACACCTCTTTGGTGGTATAGCATTTTGTAAATGTATATTTTGGAGGAGCCACAAGTTGGAGCCACAAGATGGAGCCATGAAGATGGAGCTATGAAGTTTGAAGGCTCAGAGATGGAGCCACAAGATGGAGCCATGAGAGAGGAGGGCTTGAATGATTGTGCTTGTTTAATAATTTATTTAATTTTGGCATGATCATTGCTTATGCATGTTTGATATATTGTTTGTGATGTCTGAGCAAAACCATTAGTCTGTCAAAACTAGTTTTCTTTAAAAGATAAAAATGGATAAAATGTTTACCAATATTATCATGGATAAAGAAAAATTATTTTGACACATTAATAAATATTAGATATTTATGGAAATGTATAAACTATGGTTTTAAATTAAAAATTCCCATTAGTTATTTGTAAGATGAAAATTACTCTGTGTCACAAATTTATTTGTGATCGTTCCCTTCGGAGGGTATTTTTTATTGGTTACAAATGGATAAACCATTATAAAAATTCTAGTGGGAGAGGGACTTATATTTGGTATAACCTCACAATCTTCCATCACTGGTTCATTATAAGGTGGATAGAATACTGCGAGTCACAAATTTATCTATGATCACTCCCTTTGGACAATATTATATTCACTGGTTACTAGATATGAATTTTCCAAGGATAGAATTAGTGAGACATTATAGAGGGTGACCTACCCTCGGAGGCACTACTCGAAGTGGTTGTCATTGAGTTCTATGTGATGGTACACACTAGACTAATAATTTGAATAAGAGTCTCCCCTCTGAGTTTTACTGAAATTACTTAGAGACTAAAAGTTCAGGAGTCGTAGACTATTTTACAAGAGTTTACATAGCGGATAGTCATGATGGGTTTTTCCCAATCAAGCTATGGGGTTATGATCTCCCCTCGGAGGTTTAATTTCATGGTTTGATATCCTGAAGACGATTAATGTTTTGGTTAAGGGAATTCCAATGTATCATTTAAATTGTCACGTTTATGATTTTCAATTCTTAATTTCGCTGTATATGTTTTACATTTCAGATTTCATGATGTCTAGTCCACTAGCTACAACTTCATTTCAGAATAAGGTAATTGGAAATAATTATGTTGAATGGTTGCTTGACTTGAATGAATTATTAACCGTCGAGGGATATAAGTATGTTCTTACCATTCCCTGTTCGCTACCTCCAGACTGTGTCACCCCAACAGTCTTTGCGGATCAATATTGGCAGTGGTTAAAAGTTGATGGGAAGGCTCACTGGTACATATTGGACTCTATGTCTGATATGTTGAAGCAACAACATCTAGCTTTTAGTACTGCCAATGCCATTATGTTGAACCTTAAAGAAATGTTTGAGGAACTGAGCCGAACTGCAAGGCTGAAAACCTTACAGATAGCCATGGACACCAAAATATCGAAAGGAACTTCAGTTAGAGAGCATGTTTTTAAAATGATCACTTATTTTAAAGTACTGGAAGTTCTGGATGCCAATATTGATGGTGAGACTCAAGTTGACATGATCCTGTATTCGTTGCATGTATCATTCACTCAATTCAAATTAGATTTCAAAATGAATTAAATTTTTTTTTCAACGAGTGAATTGATGAGCTCTCTTGAGGTAATGGAAGAGATAGTCAAGTAGACTCAAATGTTGGGAACATTAAAAAGGCTTCATTTTCTAAGACTAAACCTAAGGGCATAAGTTTGAAGAAGAGGACCCAAGGCTTTGAGATGGGTGAGCCCAGACCAACTATTGGTAAGAATGTAAGAAAAGGAAAGGGAAAGGCTGATGCTAAGCCAAAAGGAAAGTGTTTCCATTGCGGCATAAAGGGGCATTGGAAAAGGAACTGTTTCGAATACTTGGCTGCCAAAGTGCAAGGTACTATCAAATCATAGGTAATTAAAGTAAGTTGTCAAATGGATACTTCAAATACTTGATGCATCAATTCTGAAGTTTCTGACCATATCTGTAATTGTTGCAAGTATTAAGATAAATCAGATATTGCAATGATTAGAGGATCTAAATTATTTTTGGGATCTGATGCAAGAGTTGCGATTAGATTAGTAGTTTTATTTGTAATAAAACTTTGTAGTCATCAGATTTGATTTCAGTTTTAAATTAGTAAGTAATAGTTATTCCTTTGATTTTGGTACTGAAATAATTAATAAAAGAAGTTGTTCTTTTATATGTGTCTGATAACTTGTCAAGCAAGTATGTTATTGTTTAATCCAGTTTCTCGTAAATTATCTAACGTAGTATTTCAAATGACTCATTGGTGTTTTGTAATCTAAAAGATAGGACCTTCAAACTAATCTTATAAGCCACTAGTATGTTAGATTATATTAATCTAAATAGGATAGATAGGGAGTAAAGGATATGATCATAAACTCATTTGGTTATAGAAACCACTGCCTATTTGTCAATCCTATTTAGGGGGTAATATAATCGTGATATCTTTTTTGTAAAAGATCACATATCCAAAGACTTAATAGAATTAGGGCATACTAACTTATGTCGATCAATAAACATTAGAGTTGGAAATAGTTATGATTATTTCAGATACTGATATAGATTTATCGATTGCACTGTAAGCCTCAATACTTTGGAGAAATTCAAAGAATTTTGGAACATGGAGCTGTTGATAAAGAATATCATTACCTTTTGATTCGATCAAAATGGTGAGTATCTTTCTAATGAGTTTATTATCCATATGAGACAAGAATAAGATTCTTTATCAGTTGCTTGCACCAAGTTTGAATTCACGGAATGGCATAGAGGAAAGAAGGAACTGGTTTTCTTTTAGATATGACTGGATCATGAGATGAGTTATTTGGGGTTACTACTACTTTTGATATTTCTCTTTGAAACTACAATGTATATACTTAAACTTATTCGAAGAAAATCTATCCTATAGGCAACTCCGAAGTTGTGGAAAGGATACAAATCCTGTTTCATAAAAACTTTGGATAACATTGTCTAGCATTCGTGCGTAAGGGAAAGATGAGTGGTTTGGAATTAAGATTGAAAAGTATGATGCTTTTGTAGGATATCCAAAGAGGAAGATAATTCTTGAGAAAGAAGTAATAAAGGTATTAGTATCTCAAAGCAATTTATAAATTATTCAAACTAGAATTTACTACGCCTTTATCTATTCCTGCATCAGAATCTCATCGTAGTAGCAGGATTTTAGCTAAGCTGGCATATTCTTTGAATTTGATCCTTCTAATTATAAATGGGCAATGTCCGATGGAGATTCGGAGAATTGAACCATGAATGTTGAAGTTGGAGAGTTTGTACTCCAATCATGTCCGGGTATTTAGTAAATACTTTTGCCTATGGGGTGTGTAAGTATTTACAAAAGGAAAAGAGGACGATATCAGAAGGTAAAGCAATGTTATTGTAGCTATGCTTGATTCCATTAGAATCCTCTTCTGCATTGCTATAAATCTCAATTATGAGATTTTGTATATAGATGTCAAGATAACTTTTGTGAAAGATAATTTTGACCTAGTCATCTGCATACAGTAACTGGATAGTTTCGTGGTTAATGGTGAGGAAGTTGTGGTACGTGAGTTGCATTAGCATGTTGACTTAAGCAAACATATAGAGATAACAACGTCTGGTTTTGTACTAGTAGTCAAAATATTTTAGATTCGTCTAAAAGAAGGATATGTCTTGTGTTTGCAAGATGTTTCTTGTAAAGGAAGTATGGTGGTAATTATAGTTTCTAAATGTTAATGATATCTTTTCTCATTGAGAATGATAAAGGTGTGTTGTCAATTGTTGAGGTTAAGTTGTTCGATATACTTGATATTTGTAATCTAGGAAAGGCGATCTATATTCTATGAATTGTGCTCATTCGAGATCGTAAAGTTGAAGATAATGAGATTATCTCTGACTTTTAATATTGGTAATTTACTGACCAGTTTTGACGTAAGAAATTTCTAGATAGGGTTCTTACCCTTCTTGGACTTGTCCTAATATTCTCTCAAGTCTAGTGTCTTAAGACGGAAGGTGAGAGAGGTCGTATGGAAGGTATACCATATGCTTTAGTTGTGGGCAGCCTCATGTATGCGACATTAGTACTTCCAAAGGTGTTAGGACGTGTTTGGGTCCATTAATTCATGTCAAAAACTCGTAAAACTTCATATTAAAGGTACTAAGTGAGTTTAGAACTCACCGAACGTCGTTAAGGGTATGTTTGGCAGGGTGTCAAGCTTGTTCCAATGGTGGTCTCTCTCTCCTTATCTGTCTCTATCTCTGTCTCTACCTCCTATTTCCTCTTCTTCTTCTCTGCCTCTCTCTCTCTCTCTCTAACAGAATATGCATATATATATACCATAGGTGTGTGTATATATATATATGAGTGTATGTATAATATATGTGTATAACTCTCTTCCTCTCCCAACTTTCTGGTTTTCCAAACACACTACACACACGAACACAATGTATATATAGAGGGGATAGGGGGTGCAAGTGGTAAGGTTTGCGTAGAAACTGGGATTTTTTATAATCACAAGTTTGATCACTTGAGACTCGTTCGATCGATCAAAAGTAGATCGGCTAGTTTGATTGATTAAAAAAGAGGTTTGATTGATTGAAGTAGGGACCACATCATAAATTTATGTCAATAGGGTTTCGATCGATTGAACAGGGTTCGATCGCTTGAACTTGGAAATGCTCGATCACTTGAACTGGCTTTGATCGATTGAATAAAGAAACTCTTGATCGCTTGAACTGACTTTGATCGATTGAAAGTGAAAATTTAAGTATGATCAAAGGAAGTATATAGAATCTCTCTGTATTAATAAATACTGAAATATAGGGTATTACATCATCCACCACTCACTAAGAGATTTCATCCTCAAAATCAGAAACAAACAGAGTTTAAAACAAAAACGGGAACTTCTCTCGCATCTCTGACTCTAGCTCCCACGAAGCTTCTCCTTCGTCATGATTCTTTCATTGGATCTTCATCAACGAAATCTCCTTATTCCTGAGCTTCTTGATTCCTTGATCTAGAATATGAACCTGTCCTTCGTTGAATGTAACGTTGTCGTAGACTTCAATATCTTCGAAGTTGATCTTGTGCGCGGGGTTGTGAGCATACTTCCGTAGCATACTGATGTAGAAAACGTTATGCACTCCTGACATCTTTGGCGGCAACGCGAGTTGATCGCAACCTTCCCAACACGTTCTAGAATCTCGAATGGTCTGATAAATTGTAGTGATAGCTTGCCTCTCTTCTAACCAAAGCGAACAATCCCTCGAATAGGTGAAACATTGAGTAGCACATGGTCTCTAACTGCGAACTCCAAGTCTTTGCGTTTCTTGTCAGCATGACTCTTGTGTTGCGTCTGAGCTGTCTTCATCTTCTCTCGTACAATCTGGATCATCTCATTGGTTTCTCGTACCATCTCTGGCCCAAGAAGTTGAGTATCTCTGACTTTATCCCAACATAGCGGCAATCAGCAAGGTCTTACATACAAAGCTTCAAACAGTGCCATCCCTATGCTTGTATGGTAACTATTATTGTAGGCAAACTCTATCCACGACAAGTGCTTCTTCTGTGAGCTCTCAAAATTGATAACGCAAGCGCGTAGCATGTTTTCCATCACTTGATTGACCCGTTTTGTCTATCCATTAGTCTACGGATGAAAGGCTGAACTCAAGTTTAGTGTTGTGCCCATCGCTATTTAGAGACTCTTCCAAAACTTTGCAATAAAGTACGAATTTCAATCTGACACAATAAAAACAAGTACTCCATATAATCGTACCACGTGTTGCAGATACATCTGGCTTAATCGCTCCACTGGATACATCATGTTGTAGGCGATAGAATGTGCAGTCTTTATAAGGGTTCCACGATTACCCAAATTACATCATGGTTCTGCTGTTACTTCGACAATCCTACCACAAAATCTATGGTTATGTGCTACCATTTTTATTAGAGAATTGGTAACGGCTATAATAGTACTGGTGGTTTCTAATGTTCTGCCTTTACTTGCTTACATGTAAGACATGAGATACATGCTCGACCACTTATCCCTTCATTCTTTCCCACCAGAAATTTCTCTTCAAATCCTTGAACATCTTCGTACCTCCCGGATGAATCGTCATTTGTGACTTATGTGTTTCATCCAAGGCTTCTTTCTGAAGATTTTATTCGTCAGGCACACGTCTACCTTTACATCGTAAAGTTCTATCTATACCAACACTCCAGACTTCTGGTTATTTTGCTGACATCTTTACGAACCATAACTTCAAATCTTCCGTCGTCTGTTGAGATTCTATGATACGGCTGATCAAAGTTGGCTATACCATAAGGCATCCAAAATATTTTCCTTCAATTAACTCCACTAGCTGTAGGTTGAATTCAACTAAAACTTCTAATGCTTGTCATTCTCGAATTTGAAATGCAACGATCACTGGTCAAGGTTTATGACTTAAAGTATCGGCTACGACATTTGCTTTACCTGGATGGTATTGCAATGACAAGTCATAGTCCTTAAGTAACTCTATCCATATTTGTTTTTGCATATTTAACTCCTTCTGAGAGAACAAATACTTCAAGCTCTTATGATCGAAAAATAGATCAAACTTGTCTTCATAGAGATAGTGTCTCCAAATCTTCAATGCAAACACTATTGCTGCCAATTCCAGATCATTCGTAGGATAGCTCTTCTAATGTACCTTCAACTATCTGGATCCATATGCAATGACATTCCTGTTCTGCATAAGCACACAACCAAGTCCTTGGTGCGATGCATCACTATAAATCACATGCCTTTCTCCACTCTTAGGTATCACGAGTACTGGTGCAGAAGTTAATCTTTCCTTTAACTCGTGAAATATACCCTCATACTTGTCTGTCCATTCATACTTTATCCTCTTCCTCATCAAATTCGTCAAGGGTCCCGCAATCTTGGAGAATCCTTCTACAAATCTCCGATAATATCTAGCTAGGCTGAGGAAACTTCTGACCTTCGTAGCATTGGTTGGTCTGTTCCAACTTAAGATTGCATCAATCATAGATGAGTCCACAGAGATATAATCCTGAGCTATAACATGTCCCAAGAATTTGACCTCCTATAGCCAAAATTCACATTTGCTAAACTTTGCATACAACTTACTAACTTGAAGTGTCTGTAAAGCAATCTATAAGTGTTCCTTGTGATCTTTCTCCATCTTTGAGTAGATCAAGATGTCGTCAATGAACACTATAATGAATTGATCCAAATATGGTCTGAATACTCTATTCATCAAGTCCATGAATACTGCTGGCACATTTGTCAATCCAAAAGGCATAACTAAAAAACTTATAATGCCCGTATCTCATCCTGAACGCAGTCTTTGTCACATCCTCCGGTCGAACCAATAGTTGATGATATTCTAAACGCAAATCGATCTTTGAAAATATCCTTGATCCTTGTAACTGGCCAAATAGATCATCTATCCGAGGAAGTGGATACCTATTCTTGATCGTAACCTTGTTCACTCCCTGTCATCTATGCAGAGTCGAAGTGTTCCGTTCTTCTTCCTCACAAACAGAATTGGTGTTCCCCAAGGAGACATACTCGGGCAAACAAATCCTAAATCATCAAGTTCTTGAACTTGTTTCTTTAGTTCCAACATCTCAGTTGGCGCCATCCTATAAGGAGTCTTAGATATCGGCAATATGCCAGGTACTAGTTCCATACAGAAGTCTATTTCTCTTTTCGGTGGAAGTCCTTTAATATATTGGAATACATTCTGAAAGTTACGATAGGAATCTGATCCATCATGAATTTAGTGATCATGAGGAATATGTTGCTTGTTGGCTAATACTGGAATCTGATCGTCGGTCATCCTGGTATTAGAAATATAATCGTCCTAGTAGGGCAATTCAGGTTGGCACTGTACTTAGTCAACCATTCCATCCCTAGGATAATGTCAAATTCTGACATTGACAAAACCAAGAAGTCTACTGAAAGATTCCTATTTCCCAAGGTCAATGGGCAATTCATACATACTTTAGCCAACTTAACAATCACTCCCAACGGTGATACAACATTAAGTGCTGGCTCAAGTGTCTGGGGTTCTAAACCCAACTAAAGCACAATCTTAATAGCAATAAATGAACATGCAGCTCCAGTATCGAATAAAGCTTTAACTGGACTATGAAAAAGTACGAGTGTACCTTCTAAATGCTGTTGCTCATTAGCATCAAAGCTTGCTTCTGCTAGGATGATAGCATTCATCCTTGTCTGATCTGGGGGTCCTTGAATTCCTTAAGCTGGTGTCCCATAGTCTCCTCCTCGTGATGTATGACAATCCCTACCCAAGTGCCGTGGCTTGTTGTAATTTTGGTAGTTAGCATCCATCCTGTGGTTAGCCTTGGAGACTGTTTAGTACTTGGCAATGTGCCCTGGCTTCCCACAATTAAACACCCTCTATTTTTGGTTGACGAGGCTGTAAGCAATGCCTAAGGTTGCGGTCCTCGTTGTTAATATTGTTGGGGTGGAGCATAGCTTGACTGAGGCTTCCTGGTTCCATCCCAGGTTCTCTTATTCCCTTCAAAGTTACCCTTAGGTCTCCACCCTTGAGTATTCGTCGGTGGTGGGTTCTGGAAATTCCCCTGTTAGAAGTTCCTCGATGGATGGGGTTGATTTATTATGGTCGTTATGCTGGATAGGCGTCCTTTTCCAATCCTGCAGCAAATGTGCCAATCCCCTCAAATTATTGATTCAGATAACCAACCATCATATGTCTGAGGTGGGGGTTCAATCCTTGGTGAAATCTCTTCACCTTCTTTTGTGGGGTATCGAATATATATGGAGCGAATCGAGATAATCACTCAAACTGTGTAGTATAATCCCGTACAGTCCATCCTCTTTGGACCAAGCTCAAGAAATTTCTCTCCTGTTGATCTCTCTCATCTTCTGGGAAACACTTTTCTAGAAATCTTTCTCGGAATATCCCCCAAGGCATTCTCCGGCAGCTTCGGCTCCAATTGTAGCTCTTTCGGCATTCCACCAATCTACGACAGCGTAAGTCAACTAAAATGTGGCAAGACGGCACTTATCTTGCTCTTTATATTCCAAAACTTCAAAAATCAATTCCATTTCTCGAATCCACTACTCCACCTTCCATGACTCCGTCAATCCGTTGAATTTATCTGGGGGTAATCCACAGAAACGTTCAAGTAACTTATCACCATCTATCTTGGTGGCAGTGGTGCAACAGGTCTCTGGTGAATGGAGTGGTTATACGTATCTCCAACATGTTCCATCCTCTGCATAAAGGCTTCAAAAACACCTATTGGATCCATACCTTCCGAAGGCTCCTAATCGTGCTTGATTTCTCAGTCTAACCATGGTGATAATGTGTGTCGTGTACCTACAAAAGACCTATTGATTATCTGAAAGTCTTCTCATAGAAACGAAATCAAGATAGAACTAGAAGCAACAAGAAACAACAGTTCTACTAAATAGCATGTAAGACTTAAATACACCATAATTATATCAAAAGAACTGCTCGTATATATATACATATCAAAACATGTACCGCATATTACACACTAGTCAAACTATGTACCACATGGGACAAGGGCTAAAACAGTACTAAGGGTCAACTATTTACAATGCTACTACTACTGATAACATATATACAAAAGCTATGGTCAAATAGCTATCTCTAAAGCTCCCAAAAACATGTGGACAACATGTCCTGATATAAAACTAGCCAAAAATTAAACCTCCTCCAGATCCTAACTAAAAATTCATCAGCATCTGATCCTACTGGTGGTGACTTATCCTCCGAAATGACACCCATCTCCTTCAAGGGATGCATCCTCAACAAGTGCGACAAGATCTCCGACTACTACTCCAATATCCCAATCCTCAACTATCCCTACCTCTGCATCCTCTGCCATCATCGCCTGATTAGCAACGTCAATGGCTACAGCAGCAAATCCATAAATTATATCCAACACTCCTACTAATGTAGCCTCTCCCATAATAAATCTGGTTAGCTGTCCAACCATCTCAGCTATTTATCCTACTGCCATATCAGCCATGGCTGCCATGTGTACTATCGATATTCCGGAGAGTAACTCAAGTATAACTACCTCCTTGTCAAGAACGTCCTCCTCTACTACCTCCATGATCCTGTCTCCCTCTATCACTGCGCCATCCTCTTCGACCATGATATTTGCCTCAAGGTCCTCTGGCTCTTGTACTGGGTCAAACTCTGGCTCCTCCGGGTCATCCTTCGGCTCATCATCATCATCATCATCATCATCATCTGTAAGCTCCTCCTCTACTGGGTCCATAGGCTCCTCCTCTTCATCCCCGTCGATATCCTCATTGGGATGCTCATCCTCTAACTCTGGGTCCTCATTACCTTGAATCGGCACAGGCTCTGAAACTGGCACATCGGGTATCGGTGAAGGTGGGACTGCCAGTGCTGGTACAGATACAAGCTCTGGTGGAATATGCCCGATTATAATAGCTCGTAACTCAATATCGTCTACCTCCGGCTTACTCTGAATCAATCTAGTCATCTCCTGGTATATGGCTGCTCGGGTCATAGTGTAGTGATACGGGTGTGTCGTGCCTACGACATAGAGAGAAGTCAACATCCTCTCCTTTAAGTATCGACTAGCTGTCTGGCGAATGTAGGTCTGGTATATCTCTGTTATGGTTGGTTCCACTATGTTGCCATGAATAATATGTCTTCCAAATGACTCATCCACAAACAGGTGGAAATCCAGATCCATGCTAACCTTCAAAGGAAACTATCTATCATCAAGAAAACAAACTTATCTTATCATTTCTTATCTCATGGATCTTAAATTACTAGGACTAGATGGTATGGAATCGTTAGTTAATCAAAAATATCACAACCTAGTGCTCTGATACCAAAAATTCTGTCACGCCCCAGATCAACAAAAATAGAGAAAAAAAATTTCCTTTTTGGGTCCATAGGGAATGACGGGTGAATGTCACTAATTATCCCTACCACACAGTACTAGTCCAACTAATAAATAGGAATAGTAAACAAACTGAATATATAAAAATAGTTGTATCTATTACAAACATCAGAGTGGTCCTCAGGAACACAACAGGTCTAGAGACAACATATGCCCAAGTACCCGTTAACTAACAAAGTTCAACAGAAATAACAGAAATATAAACTAGATATAACTTTTTCTTCTCTAGATGGCGTAAGGGTAGTTATCAGAGTAACAGTCTTTTCTGGCATAACTGACATCAATGGGGCCACCCTTGGCATATTCCCCTTTAGGGTACTAGCCGTCGTCATAAGCTTAATCACCTATATTATTAAGAACAGGGTAGTCGGGACGGGGAATGTCCAGGCAATAACGGTTGTCAACTTACTGAGAGCTGAGTGAATAGAAACTCACAAGGTACTAATGATATAACGTAATAACAAGTTATGGAAGTGTCTAAGATATAGTGTTACAATAGTATCTTTCTCTTTATTATCCCTACGTCGTAACTAACCCTTATCGTCTGATTATTCCAAGACCGATTACCAACATACTCTAACTAGAAAGAACAGACTCAATCGTTTAACATATATAGACATACTATCATTCTGTCCATTGCTCGTAAAGGATATATACCATCCACAGCATCATGGACACCACGTCAGTCCATCCCCTGCTCGTTAAGGATATAAACCATCCACCACATATCAGGGATATAACGCTTTGAACAGCAGCATATCAAATCTATTACCATGACTCATCGATGTATACCAATGATCCCCATCCACAGCTCGTTAAGGATATAAACCATCTACCACATGTGAAAGCATATCATGATGAGGCATCCGCCCACGTACCATTTTCAGAACTTATCAAACCTACTTAAACTCAGTACTAATACCGACACATGATAATTCCCATGTGGCCTGACTACTCTGATTAAATTGAATGAATATCAAACTTATACATGAACCACCTGTCATCTAACGTCATCATGTTAATCCATTATTATTACTCGTACTTATCTTTGTTGTCACATTATCCCTAATCCACGCATAATCGCATAATGAAAGTCGGAATCGAAAATCGAACATTCGAACCTCTTAGAAAATAAATAAAAGGAACAATCCATGTTCTGTTAAGTTCGGTCGATTGAAACCATTTCAATCGATTGAGAAAAATAATGTTAAAGCAATTGAAGTCCTTTCGATCGATTGAACGTTCGATCGATTGAACTCTGTTCAATCGCTCGAGAGTCGTCTTCTCCAGCAGTTCTGAACAGTGAATGTGCAGAGGTGTTAGGGCATGTTTGGGTCCATTAATTCACATCAAAAACTTGTAAAACTTCATATTAAAGGTACTAAGTGAGTTTAGAACTCAGCGAACATCGTTAAGGACGTGTTTGGAAAGGTATCAAGCTTGAGCTCCTCCAATGGTGCTCTCTCTCTCTATCCTCTGTCTCTGTCTCTCTCTCTGCCTCCTTCTCTTTCCTCTTCTTCTTCTTCTTCTTCTTCTTCTTCTTCTCTGCCTCTCTCTCTGTCTAACAGAATATGTATATAAATATATACCGTAGTGTGTGTATATATATTTATGAGTATGTGTACAATATATATGTATAACTCTCTCCCTCTCCCAACTCTCTGATTTTCCAAACACACTACATACACCAACACAATGTATATATAGAGGGGATGGGGGTGCAAGTGGTAAAGTTTGCGTAGAAACTGGGATTTTTGATAATCACAAGTTCGATTGCTTGAGACTCGTTCGATCGATCGATCGAAAGCAGATCGGTCAGTTTGATTGATTGAAAAAGGGGTTTGATCAATTGAAGTAGGGACCATGTCGTAAATTTATGCCGGTATTGTTTTGATCGATTGAACAGAGTTCGATCGCTTGAACTTGGAAATGCTCAATCGCTTGAACTGACTTCAATCGATTGAAGAAAGACATTCGTAATTGCTTGAATTGACTTCAATCGATTGAAAGTGAAACTTTAAGTATGATTAAAGGAAGTATATAGAATCTCACTGTATTAATAAAATACTGAAAATACAAGGTATTACATGATAATCAATAATGATGACAAATTTTCCCCAAAAAAAATTTTGTACACATGTCTTATGTTGAATTGGAGAATTTATGTATAATATGTAGTCCCAAAAAAATATTCAACAAAAAAAAACATCTCGGGGACGCTGCTCTCGAACCCCCATATAGCTTGGGCACCCCTGACCAAAAATCCTAGCTCTGCCCCTGATCACTCTTATGGTCTAAACAAATTAGAACATATATTGCTACTCAACATATTCATGGAAAAGCACCAGAAAACGAAAAAACAGGATACAATATTAGTCGAGGTTACAAAATTTTAACTATCAAGTTCCAACTCCAATCATTATAAAACATCCATAACATAGGTGGAATTGAATCATGTTATCATATCTCTTGGTTAGTTATGTGCATATATATATATATATGTGTGTGTGTGTGTATATATATGTATATCTACAAATTTTCATAGTTTGTTAAAGATATTAACATTCCCAACTGTAACTATATGCATATTATAAACAAAGAGACCAATAGAACACTTACTTTAATTAAGGAACAATCTTCATGTCACACTGTGACAGTTGATTCATTTGATTTTTTATGGAAGAATGTTGAAATAGTTCCACCATTATTGAAGATGGTGTCAATGGGATATATGCTCGGAATAGCATTTGGAAACAAAATTTGGGAAAGCAAAGCTTTCTAGACATTTGTTTTGTAATTACTGTGCTGGTCTATTTAAACATGCAACTCTCATAGTTAGGAAACATAGCCCAAAACGGTGTATTGAAAAACAAAAAAAAAAAATGCATGAAGAAGAAGGAAAGAAAATAACCAACAAAAAAAAGAAATAAAAGAAAAGAAAAGAAAAGTGTATTCACTTCATGGAGTCAAAGCAACTTTTTTTATAAACCATGTTTCATGTACATCAGTGAGTCGGAGAGAGAAAAACCGAAACCATTTTTTGAACAAAAGGAGTTCTATCTACCTTCTCTACATCTAATGTAAAATTGGAATGAGTTTTTCTCACTGGCACATGGTTGAAAATTTCACTGCCATAGTTACAGAAAATGCAAATTAAAGTCTACCTAGCTTAGAATCATCTAAACCATACACTCTTGGGGAACCACAAATAATTGATGCAGATACAGGCAAGCATATAACAAGCATGTTTGATTTGTATAAAATTGCAACAATCTGCTCCCCGATCTATAACCAAAACAAACAAAAAAAACTAATAGAAAAGAAAAGAAAAAAGAAAAAAAGAAGAGGTCAAAATGATCAGAAAAAAAACATATATCAAATCAAAATAAAATGAGTATTCATGTGTGATGTGTCTAACGTGCATGCTTATAAATGTGATAAATTATATACAGAGCAAATACAAAAGAATTAAAAAAAAGTTCATTGTCACTATTTAATAATTCTTGTTAAGATTAGTATGTGGGTCTTTGTCACAAACACATACACACATATACCATCACAACACATGTAGAGAATAGATTAGTATCACATGCTAACCACATACGGTGCTTTTCCATGACACTTAAACCACAGAGAATATAAAACATTATAAAAACAATACCTAATCGCTGCACTGTTGGATCACTGGCCCTTAATATCAATCTTGGGTTCAATACATGTCACAAACACACACACACACATGTACACTTACACAAAAGCACACTTGCACGCGTGAAGGTAATAGAGGTTACTGTGATTCTTACACCATTGATGATCTAAACACACACACACGCACACAGAGGAGAGAGACTATTTTTTTGTCATTTATTTTGAGAGAGAGAGAGAGGATAGAGACTAATTTTTTTTGTCATTTATTTTGATCTCTCAGTAATGGGGATGATTGTGTAACGAATGAGAAAGGAGCGATAGATGGAGTGATTTTCTTTTTTCCTTTTTCTTTTCTTGAGATGTTTCTGAATTTATAATGGAATTAATTTTGATTTGGGATGTGGGTATTCATCTATATATGTATTCATTCTGTTAATCTCTATCATATATACATATATGTGGGTATTCATATATGTATTCATTATTCATTTATGTATTAAACCGTCCAAATTGGGGCATGTGTGGTTTGTGGGTATACATAAAGAAATTTGGGATGTGGGTATTCATATATGTATACATTACTTAATTGAAGAAATTTGGGGCATGGGTATTCATATATGTTTCCTACAATTGGGCCATGAGAGAGATCATATGAATTGTTTATATGTATTCAATTGTTATTATGGACATTTAATATAGGATCATATATATATTAGATGAAAAAAATACTAAAAAATCATATGGAATGCCACGTGGCGAAACCAAATTCTTCCAGTTTTATATATATACTAGATATTGCCCGTGCCTAAAGGCACTACGAAATAATTCCAACTATACTGACATTCAACCAATAACAAACTCAACTTGCCTTCGACACTTCTCAGTAAATTACGTTACCAAACCAAACAAAAGATCCAAGTGCAAGAGAGAATTCAAACTGCGTAGAACAAATAGGTGTAGAATGATGAAAATGAAATTGAAAATAAGTATAGAAAAAATAGTACTCATAAAGAATGGCACCAACCAATTGAAATTGAGCAAAATTTTGAGGCTAATCTCGTCAAACTATCAAAATTTAAATAAAAGAGTAATTCTTGGGATACAACTTTCAAACAACTTTTATATAACTTTCAAAAACTTGTGTCTATCTCTGTCTTGTGTCACTGTGGGTCTAGTGATGTCACAGGAGAGAAATAGACACATCTTTTAGAAAGGTTGTATAAAAGTTGTGTGAATGTTGTGTCCCAAGAATTACTCTAAATAAAATCAGGCATTAGGACTTACCAACGCATAACAGACCATCTCAAATAAATGTCAGTCCTACCTAACGGTCACTTGGCCCTTTCCCCAACTCGGATAACTTATTACCAAGTTCATAAACTTAGTTTGTGAAATTCCCATGTTGGCACCCAAAAATAATTGTTTTGTTCTCAATTCAAAGTAAATAAAAAGGTGTAGCAACAGGTCTTTCATCAAGAGATAACAATAAATCTAATGTCAACATCAATATATTCCCAAATTCTATTATTGAACATCAGACTAAACTTGAAAACCTATAACATGAAACACAAAATTGTTTGAATCAGGAAAAATAGAACATAAAACACTAAATTGAACGTACACTGCATACTGCATTATTTATGGTTATACATACTTTCCCCAAAAAATGAACTACATATTGCAAAAGAATAATGTTATGGTTCCCAAATCTATATAATAAGCAACTTTTAATGAGAATGCCTTCGGACTAAGCATCTAGTTACAAAATTTGGGGTTCCAAATTGGGAAACATGGACGGGTAATACATAAGTATTGTTAGAAATTTGTTATGGAAGTCAAGTACGACCTTTCATCAATCAATCCATAACTCAAAGGACGATTTGAACGGTTGCTTCCTTTAAGTCATCCCTGAACATAAAATTGATTCTAAAGTTAGATCCAAAAAGGAATAGAGAGTGGATGGTTTATTATGCAGATTACTCATTTTATGAACATGAGTTTTAGGAATTAAAGCAAACAAATTCAGCACCATGGAGCCATTCACCTCATAATTTGCAAACACGGACCAAAATATGAGCAAACTCTCTCGCTCTTGAAATAGAACAAACTAAATGTACAAATTATGAACAGGTTAGACAAAGTTTGTTGCCTACATAGCTAAAAATTGTTACTTTAAGGTTCTTTGTATGTTTAATGCATCTTCACACATGTATTTTTCAAGGTTCTATGTGATTCTAATGCTTCCTATTGGGCTTCTTGCTTAGCATCAAGGGTTAGTGCCCACTTCAACTAAAAACTCCCTAAGATACATAAACAATGAAACATGATAGTAATAAAGAGAGCATAATTTAGTAATAGGATGAGACACAATAAATTAACAGGACAAATCCATCATCAGACCCACTTGACCACTTCAAGGATGTCAAAATTGAAACCAAAAAAATCCATTTAATCAAAATTGAAATATATGTTTGTATGCATAATTAAATCATGAAATGAGGCTAAGCCAAGCTAATTTTTAAAGAAAGAAAATCCATGAGCTACATTAGTCCTAAATAAGCAATATCATCATCTACAAAAAGCTGGTTTATATAGAAATGGCATTACACTAATAGAGGGATTGAGAGAATAGTACCTGATTTCTTCTTCCACGGGCGCTGCACATAATTAAAAATAAATAAATAAATAAAATAGGTGACGATGGATATGTCTATTTTTCTTCAACCCTAACCCAAAGTTAAATCATAGATAGAGTAATGGCAAACAATTCACTAAAATTTAGCACAAAATTATTTTCAATAAATGACCTATTGAAGATAAAATATATGTATTTAACTACTATATAGAGAGTCTTTTCATTCCCTTCCACTGTTTCTTATCCTTGGTGCCAGTTTATGGGTTGCATTGTATCGCTTTGATTTTTGGCTTTTTAAAATAACTCTATGTCTCTATGATTGGATTTTATGGATGTGGATAAAAGTTTACATCCCCATCTTCTTAGCAGCACTCTTCTTTGCATTTTATGGTGATGATAATTTCACTTTGTATGATTTCAATCTTATGCTCTTACACTTTTAATTTATCATTCTTGAATTGTGTTATGTGAATCACCATCTACATTCCAAATTCCTTTCAACTTCTTATTTGGTGCAACTTTATCATTTTTCTTCATATCAATTGGTACGCTGCTACACACTCTTTTCTTTGATTTTTCATTCCTATATTTTCCCGTACTTAAATCTGAGAAATCAATCATGTCTCTTTACATAATTAATATCAAAGTCTTTATTTCATTACGCAAATCTATACAATTTGTATTTTGTTAAATTTAGATTTCACTCAAATTTTAATTAATCTTAATAATTTACTCCTGTGCATTGCACAGGTTAAAAAACTAGTTATATAATATAGATAGATTGTGGAGAATTTTTTTAAAGAGTGCAATTTTTCTCACCCCAAAATTGCTCACCCTCCTTTTCCATTGGCTAATGTAGTGGGGCCCAGAACTTTACACCATTAATTAATTTTCATTTAATACTGGACCCTACTACATTAGCCAATGGGAGAGGCGGGTGAGCAAATTTGGGGTGAGCAAAAATGTATTCCTTTTTAAATGAACACTTTTAAGTCCACGAGACTCTCGTCATTGTAGGGTTTAAAGAGGGTTAGAGATACGCAACTTTACTTTAGCAATCACGCTCATGAGTTGTTTTCACGATTCAAACCCGTGACCTTCAAGTTACAATGGAGCAACCTTATCGATATGCACAGAGAAAAATATTTTACCTGTATCAAAGTTAAAATATTTACAAAAAAAAAATCATTTTTCTTCTTTGTCTTGAGGGAATATTTTAAGAAACCTATTATCAATAATAGAAATCACCCCAAGAATCCCTATTTACTAAATTTTTTAATTTAGACCCACTCATCATTTAATTGTACCGTTAGACCCAAACAATCAGAAAGTATTTGGTAATTGGTCCACACCTCCAAATTAGTATGAACAATGGTACAACTTTACCCCTGGATATATACATGCACATAGAAATATACATACATATATGATTATATTAACTGAAATATTTCCTTATATTTAATATATCTTAAAGTTCATCATAAAACCCTAAATTGTAGGAGAAAAGGATTTAACATCAAAGTCCTATACACACATATACACGTCAGATATATATACTGATATATATGGATACAACTGGTTATATATGGAAATATAAATAAAGATTTAGTTTGATTTTCAGTCATTCTCATCCCATTAATTTTGAAGTTATTTTTGGAACAAACTAATAATTATCATGATTGTAGGTATATGTGTTGGAATGGAGATTCAAATTGTAGTGGACTCTTTTTGTTTTGGTAAGCTCTCTGATTAGAGCTATTGCATATTCATAGCACATTTTTATGGTTATTCATGCATATTTTAGTCTTTAAAATCCCTAGTTTTACATGTGTTTTGAGAATAATAGGATTTTATAGTGTTAGCATTAAAACATGTATATTAATGTATTCTTACAGGTCATATTAAGCTTGGACAAAAATGGAGTTAAAATATTGCAAGAAAAATAAGAAAGACGTAGGCAAATAACAGCAGCAACTGGAAAAATGGCATTTTTGACATTGAAAACTTGGAATTTTGAAATATTTCTAGATAAAAGTTGTAGCTCGACGAGTTATGGACGCGTGGCCGCAAACCGTGCCTCAATCCGAGGTCCAAGTAGAGAGATATGACAATTCTCCCATCGGTACACGAAGCTGTCAAAACAGCGAAAAGCCCAGCACAAAAATAGAAAGTCCGGCCCATATACTAGTTATATATACATGTTTATGAACGAAAATTAGCAGCTTTTCATTATATTTTAGGTTAGGTTAAATCGCTATCTCTCTCCCTCATGTTTTCTATAGTTTAAGCCTCCATTTGGATCGTTGGAAAAGCAAGTCTACATTCAAGTTGCAAATCCAATGCTACAGTTCTTTGTTTTCCAGGTTTCATTTGCATTGGATTATTAATTTTGGATAATTTTGCAGTTGATTAGTATAGTATCCATCATGTTTTTCATTAATATAGTTGCTAGATTCAATTTTACTATATTAGGCTAAATACCTAGTTAGGGAAGAGCAATGAAACAGTAAACAGCTCAATTTTCATGCATGTTTTCAGCAGGAAGCCCTAGATCCAGAGATTAATGAATGTTTAAGTAGAGATTCATAGGATTTCATGTTTTCTAATATGAACAATGTTAATAATCATGACATTAATGACTTTCAACTTGGATTTTCAATAGTTTGTGAACTTGCTTCATGATTTTAGTTTAGTTAATTTATTTTCAAGCACCGTAGATTAGTTTTGGCCATGAATCATGGTCATAAGTAATCTGCCCGTACTTCATAAAAATGGGATAATTGAAATAATTATGTCTTGGCGCCAGCTATAGGGTATTTTATTATTTATAAAACCTACACGTTAGAGGCAAGATCTTGGATGATTGTGATTGTCATATCTTTTCATAGACATGGAAGTTAGGGTGGTTACCATGGATTTGTGATTTCCTAGCGCTTTTCTCATATTTAAAAGTCTCTTAATTAAATTCGCTGCTTTAATTAATTTTTAGTTAGTCGTTAATTCACTTAATTAATCTCTCTAGAACTCAAAATATAGGCATAATTAATTCGTAGTTTTATTTAGTAAGCAAACTTCATTAATTTAATATCACTTCTAGTTATTTAATAATCTGAATAGCTTTCATTAGTTTATGGTTTTACTTGTATGCAAAGTAGTTAAAATCAGTCTTAAATGAAATCATCTTTTTATTATTTTTAATATTAATAAATTGGGTAAAGTTAATCAAGTAGAATCATATCTCTCCCTTGGGTTCGACCTAGGTTTACTAGAAAATATATTACTTGAACGATCACCTATACTTGGGTGTAGCATTTAGAGCACATAATTTTATTCGTGTCAAGTTTTTGGCGCCATTGCCAGGGAGAGGCAATTTGCTTAATTTTATCTAGTTTGTTAATTTATTTTAATTTTATCCTTCTATTTGTTTTGCATATTATTACACGTGTACTTCGTAGTGTTTAATGTCATATAATTCCAACGAAGGCTT
Source organism: Hydrangea macrophylla (assembly GCA_033977485.1). NCBI lineage: Eukaryota > Viridiplantae > Streptophyta > Magnoliopsida > Cornales > Hydrangeaceae > Hydrangea > Hydrangea macrophylla. Next base: position 50,191,688 of record CM066992.1, on the reverse strand, counting down.
ATTTCAACAAATACAAATTTTTAACGATTCCTCTGATTCTTCTGTTAACCCGATTGTTACACCCCAACACTCTAATCCAATGGGTAGCTTTCTACCACCCCATCTTAATGGTCTTAATGGGAACAATGAGAATAATGGGGAGAGTAATCTAGGTCTAAATGACGATATTGAAAGTCAACATAACTTCAACCCTAAAGAAAGGATAGATGATAATACACGTCCACTAAGGGACTTATTAGCCCCTGATAGGAACACGATCCCTTCATGTATAACTATCCCACCACATCATGGTACTTTTCACTTTAGAAATGGTATGATACAACTCTTACCTACTTTCCATGGGATGGAGAATGAGAAGGCATATGTGCATTTAAAAGACTTTGAATCTATGTTTGAGACATTTACAGACCAAACGTGTCCTCAAAAATTTGTTAGATTGAAACCATTCCCTTTTTCATTAAAAGATAAAGAAAAAGCTTGGCTTCTAACTCTTAGACCTGGCTCAATTAGCATATGGCCTGCTATGTATGAAGAATTTTTGAAAAAAATTCTTTTCAAAGCATTTAACAGATGACCTCATGCGACAAATCAAGCTTTTTACCCAAAATGAGAATGAAACTTTTGATAAAGTTTGGGAATATTTCAAAGATCTACTTTTATCTTGCCCACACCATGGTTTTGAAAAATGGCGTCTCATGAGTTTTTTCTTCAAGGTTTTAACCCCAGAATTTAAAAAAGTTAGAACAAGCAAAGTGTCAAGGATCATTCATGCATCAAAGCGCGAATGAAGCTAAGACATATTTTAGTTGGCTTACTAAGAATTCACCCCAATGGGAACCACGTGAAGTAACGCGCACACCTCCTAGTGAATCTGATAGGGCTAAAGAAAAAAGTATATTCCTACTTAGGGCTGAAGATGAACTATCTACTAAATATAACCAATTGGCGAAAAAGGTAGAGGCGTTAGCAAAAGGAATAACAGAACAAGCTAAGGTTATGTGTCAAGAAAACGTGTGTGGTAACCATAATATGATTGGACATCAGGCACAAACTTGCCTTAATATACCCGTTTTTCAAGAAACGCTGTCTGTGGATATGATTACGAAGAATAATTATAAAAATCCTAAAAAATTTTATGGCGGGCTGTATATTCCTAGTTGGAGAGACCAACTAAATGTAAATAATTGGAGAAACGAGGCGAATCAAGCACCTAATAATAGTTTTAATCAACTGCCTCAACAAAATCAATACTTCCAACAAAATCAAAATCAAAATCAATATCAACCACCTCCTCAACAATATAATCAACAATATCAACCCCTACAACAACAGAACTATCAAGAAATAATCAAAATAGTTCAAATGTTTATGTGCCCCCTCACAAGAAGGCACAAGAAGACCCTAGAGATGCAATGATGCAACAAATGGTTCAGGCAATAGGGAAATTACTATCAACTATGGAAAGGATAGGTAACCAATTTAAAAATAGTCAAAAAAGAATTTTCCTAGCTCAACCATAAGCTAATCCTAGAGGTCAACCACAAAATGGTGCCCAAAGTTCTAGTTTGGGGAATCAAGAACATGTTAAATCGATAACAACCTTAAGAAGTGGTAAAATTGTAGGGTAAGATATCTCTCCTCCTTTAATTGAGGAAGAAAAATATATTGAATATAATAATGTGGAAGAGGTAGTTGAGAGTGACAATATTAAAGGAGATGAAAAAATCCACCCTAAGAGTACTGAGAGTCAAGATGGGGAGAGAGAAGAAGAGGAAGCTTCTAAATATGTTACTTATGTCCCTTACCCACAACGATTAAAGAAACGACATGATGCTAAGAGTCAAGAATTTGTATAATTATTTAAACAAGTAAAAATTAATTTGCCACTCTTGGATGCTATAAATCATATGCTTGCTTATGCTAAGTATTTAAAAGATTTATTGACTATTAAATGTAAGCAAAGTGCAAAGAAGAAAGCTTATTTGGTGGATCAGGTAAGTTCGATTATTAAGAATAATTTATCACCTAAATATCAAGATTCAGGCATGCTAACAATTTCGTGCATTATAGGAAAACCAAAACATAGATCATGCATTACTTGATTTAGGAGCTATTATCAATCTGCTTCCATATTCGATCTATAAACAGTTTGGACTAGGGGATCTCAAACAAACTCGTGTCACACTATAATTAGCTGATAGGTCTATAAAGATACCTAGAGGTATATTAGAAGATGTCCTTGTTTGAGGGGATAAATTCATTTTTCCTATAGACTTTGTGGTGTTAGGCACAGAACCTGTCCCTAACCCAATTCCTCAAATTCCTATTTTTTTTTTAGTTTACCCTTTTTGGCAACAATAGATGCTACTATTCGTATTATGAGTGGTATAATGACTTTGGTTTTTGGATACATGACTTTGAATGTCAAGATTTTCTCGAACCCTCAACACCAAGAGAAAGAGGATGATGTAGAGGAAGTAGAGTTCATTGAGTCCATTCCCCAAGTTTATCTTGATTCGACTAGACTTGATGAACCTATTGAGCAAGTAAATGATCGCACGATATTGGAACTATTGGAGGAGAGGCAGAAAGAAGAGATATTACCAAAACATGAGGATGAAGAATCTATCATCCTTAACTTTTTAGAAAACTTAGAGCTTGATGAACATGAAAATTGTGTGGATAGTAATGTGATTTTGAGCAAGGAACATTAAATTGAGGATATGGACCAATTCAGTCCCAAGTTAGATGGTCTTTACCTTCACCAAGAGGCAAGTGTCTTTTTGGATTCCTTAACGTATGTGGACGATGATGACTTGGGTGCCCAAATAGACAGATTTTGCCAAGTCAACCCCATGTCCGATCCTATACAATTCAAACCAATGCCAAATACGAAATTGAACCCTTGTATTTATCCTCCAATGGAAACTATTCCATTAAACAGGGAGATATGTGTTGCTTATATGTTCAATCATTATTCCAACCCTTTTTTCATTGAAAAACCAAGACCCCCCTTCTTTTGTTTTTCCTTTTAAGCCTTTTGAACAAATATTTCTCATTTTTATCAATGTTCTCCTAGAATTTGGTAGCAAAAAGGTTTTCACCATCACTGTCACACCCGTTCCAAAATTTATATGTTTTAAAATGGCATTGTGGTAAATTGTGGAACTATTAGTGTTCATTGATAATCTGAGATGAGTTGACGGTAAGTCAACGGAAGGTTTAAGTGAGGACACGAAAACATGGTAATTCATTTTGCGTTGGTACGAGTAAATGACATTTATGTATTTTAAATGTTATTTGACTTATCTGGTATTCCATGAATGGTGAATTATACTTGTGATACCGTTAGATATCATTTTAAGAACTGTGGTAAGAATGTGAGTGATACATTAAATAAAAGGTAGGTTGTGTAGAGATTCCACGGAATTTAGTTTTCGGACATATTTTTGGACCCAAACGGGACTTAGTCAAAAACTTTTATAAATTTTAGTTTTCACTCGTGAAGTAATAAAATGGACGTGTATGACGTTTCAGGGACTAATTATGAGTTTTGAGAACTCGTGGGGAGGTAAACGTAATTCCCGAGAGTCGCGCCTATATATAGAAACTCATGAATTAATTTCATTAGTTCAAACCTAAATTGGAAATCTAGAGAGGGGAGATTTGGGGATTTAGTTGCTACGAGCTGTCCGACACAAATCGACGACCTTCCTATCGTCAATTTTTCTCCAAATTCTAGATTTGATCTCCTTAAGGTAAGGGCTTCATTTTGATACTAGTTAGGACTCGTTTGGTTAAGTTTTTATAAAAGTCCTAATGTTGAAATTTTGGAAAAAAACATGTCTAAACTTGTAGGAATCCTTTGTAATCGGAGATCCAACGTTTATTTGGTCTCCTAATTCATCCTTCAAAGTTATAGAGAAATCGCACGAGGTATGAATTCTGAGCCTATGAATTATAGGAAATTTCATGTTTTAAACATTGAACTTGATATTTTGGATCCGGGCGAAATTCATGTATTATGTATGCCCATTAATTATGCACATGAAAATGCTATGAATGCACGTGCAAATGTTTATATGAGCATGTTTTGTGTTATGTGGGTCAAAGGGGGGTTTAGTGCAATTCCGTCCGGGGGTAAGCTCCTCGAAGTTTAAGGATTTTAACATTTTGATAGTGTGGTGTCTGGTATAGAGGAAGGCCCAACCAGGACACGGTACCTGGTGTGGAGGAAGGCCCAACCAGTGTACGGGATGCGTGGAAGAGGTGTGCCTTCCACGGCATCAGTTTTATTTACCGGATGGAAGCGTACTAGGCACCTTAGCGACTATTTTGATGTGTTTTAAATGTTTAGAACATGAATTGTCATATGAGCATATGTTTAGAATTGTGCACTCAACATATAGTTGAGCAGTGGAGTATTACTCCATTGCAGGTAAGAAGTAAGGAAAGAAGAAGTGCGAAGAGTGACCCTGCGGGGACGACGGGGTTGAATCACTTTGTATATGTTTTTGGTTTTCCATTCCTTTGATAAGAATGTAAATTTTGGAAGTTAGGACTTGAGACTACACTTTTAAGCTTTGAAATGGATTTAAAAGGTTGTAACATGTATTAAAACTCTTTTTAGTTTTGTTATAATGAATCCAAACTTATGGATTCGTGTTTTGAAAGCCTAACTTGTAAATTTAGCGTTTCGGAGGAATGTAATAGAACTTTTATGTTTTAAGCCAAACAAGCCTTAGCTTGTTCCGTTATTATTTCTTTTCATAGTTTATCATGTCTTAAAGATGTTTTTGAAAGCCTAGTATGGATGGTGAAGTGTTAAATCAATTACAAGTATGTTTGGTAGAAGGTTTGGAGTGGATGTTGTTTGATCCTTAGCAAATTCTGCAGCATTGGTAAGGATTCTGGTAAAGGGTCATTCGACCGGTCGAAGGGGTTCGTTCGACCAGTCGAGATATCCCCTGCCAAAAATCTTTTTCGATACCTTTCGAAAATTTTTGAAATATTTTGATTGGTTCTTAGGGTACCTTTGGGACCCCTTTTAACATAAAATCATTCGATTCGAAATATAATTGCGTTTTCAATTTTACACAGATTTTACAACTCGGAGGGTAATGTCTTCAGAAGTTTTATATACTCAAGGTTGTTTAAAGTTGTTTTCAGCTGCGTATTGTTAGTTGAGACATTGGATGAGCCTTGGTGGTGTGTCACGTGTTCGTTTCCACACGTTAGCAGGATGGATCGTGACAATCCCGTCTAACATTACATCTGAAATTACTTGGGGGAGATTTTATTTCCTGAGATCCTAAATAATGTTTTAATTTCTTACTTGTTTTGTAAGGAAGATCCACTGAAATTTCGATTATTAATATATGATGTTTATCTTACTTAACAGCTCATTGGTGGTTATGAATTACGGAGTTTATCGATTATTTTCTCTATCATTTCTGGTTGCTAATAGAATTTTGCAGGTAATCTAAATTTGGCCTTTAATGCCTCGAAGTGCTATTCTTCCTTCTTTCGCTTTACTTTACTTGTCCATATGCATAATTTAGAACATTGAAGACAATGTTGATTTTTTGTTGGGGGAGTGAGTCATTGCATGCTTTGTGTTATTGGTACTTTCATGTCATATTCCTGTTATTAGCAAGAACAAGAAAAATTTTAAATTTCTAGTTGAAAAAAAAAATTTAATTAAATAAATAATTAGTATTTAGAAATACATGGATATTGTATGTGTGGCGGATTTTTTCCTTTGTCCTTGTGCACGATTGTGACACACTCGTAGTATTTCCTATTTGATATTAGTGTGCATTACATGCTACATACAACTTGTTTATCACCTTAGTCATTGAATGAATCTTGCTTGTTGGACTTTACATATTTAAAGCACGATGGACAATTATGTATATGACATGTGTTGTGTTGAAAATAATTTAAGCGATTTAAAAGACATGCAATCGAGATAATATAACTCCAGTGAGTTTTTGTGCCATTCGTTTATTGTAAGAGGGTTAAAGAACATATATTCTCACTAAATATTTTTGAAAAGTGTTCTTGTTGATAAGTCTCATTTTTCTTTCATTTTGATGGATCATTAGAAGAGAAAGTTCAGGATTTACCTAATTTTCAGAATTCTCGAGTTGCTTAAATGGATAGACTTAGACACTTAGATTATGATATAGGTTGTGTTCTAAAGATACATCCTTATTTCCATGATAGTTATATCTCGTATTTTGGTTGCTAAAAAAATAGTGAGTACATATGTGATAGCAACAATCTTCTTTGCGTTAATTGTCTATTATACCTTTTTGGAGTTGAATTGCTAGCCATGTAATACTGCTCATTCTGGTTCGTACTTGCACCCATCTAAGTAATGTAAGCCTTGTTCACCTTACTCAAGATTTTTCAAATATATGATTGAGAATGGAGGAAGTAATTTTGGTGACAAAATAAAAAGAAAAAAAAAAGAAATAAAGGAGAAGAAGAGATATATATATATATAATAAAAAAAAATGAGAAGTGAAAAAAATATATAAAAAAGAAAATATATAAAGAAAAAAAAAAGAGATTATTGCATGAATTGGAGAATGGAGGAGTAGGGGTGATCCTAGTCATATGCTCAAATCTATACACGTTTCCCTTGATTCTCATTCTGTTTCTTTGATAAGCCCTATTGACTCTAGGTAGTTAGGTTTTGAAGTGAAGGTGATGAAAGAATTTTCCACAGTATTTCCCTCTACTAGTGTGAAGTGTTCCATTTATGAGACTATTGCACATAAACATGTCCATTTTTTCAGATTTAGATATACGAGGCATTTGTGTTCCTTTGCATTTACTCTATATAGTCTCTATATCATGAGAGAAAAAATAAAAATGCACCTGTTTCAGAGTGATTTCATCTTGAGAGTGGATTCCGGGTGAGATTTGAGTCAAAATTGCATGTTTTGAGATTGTTATGGTTATATAAAATAGGAAACATATGTTGAGTACTGTTGTTGTCCATTCACACACACACGTAAAGTCTAATGGGAAAGCTGCCCTCTAATGATTTTGATGATAGATGATTTATATGTTGTTTTGTATTGCTAAATGCATATAGGGATGTTATGATTTGTTTCATAGTTGTGTGCTTGGCATTGGAGGATAGTTTGATCATATATGGTATCCATGGTTAGGAATTTTGTGGGGTAAATTCACTGCAAATCCTCACGAGACAACACTCGTCCACTAGGGGGAACCTAGGGGTTTAACGGCTTGTTGCATATGCTAAATTCAATCGCGATTCCTGCGAAAGTGAGTTAGGTTTTATTTTATTTATTTTCTATTTTTATTTAGATTCGTAGGATAATTCTCTCTTCACATTAGTTCACTTCATTGCTAGGGACTAGCAATGAACTAGCTGGGGTGTGATTAGAGCTAAATATTGCATATTCATAGCACATTTTTATGGTTATTCATGCATATTTTAGTCTCCAAAATACCTAATTTGACACATGTTTTCAGAAAAATAGAATTTTACAGTTGTTGGCTTTATAGGAGCCAGCGATCACCCTATGGACTCGCTGCCACGTGTGTACGTGGCATCGGTGCTTGACAGCCCATCCCGTTGGCGCTTTAACCGGCGCAGCCCCTCATGCCCACCTGGCACTCAGTACAGGGCTCTGCGCTATCATGCGTATAAGGAAATAAAGTTGCGCCTTGACTAATAGCAATTGCTTTGGGTGCAATGGTTAGTAGCTTGCAGAGCCTAGTGGGAGGTCGAGTGTTCGAGGCTTGTCGAATGCGGAGGCTGGTAACCATGGAAGGGTTGCTGGAGTGAAAGACTTCACTCTCAGCAATTGCTTTTGGCCTAGTGGTAAGCGCTTGATCCTAACAAGTGGTATCAGAGCTTCGGCTCTTCTTATTTCAAAAGTTTTTGAAAAATTTGAGTTAAGATCCAAATGGAAACCACCACTTCTCGCATCTCATATAGTGAGGGTCAATCGGCAAATAGACCACCGTGTTTTAATGGATCAAATTATGCTTATTGGAAAAATAGAATGAGAATCTATATGATTTCTCAAGATTTTGATTTATGGCATATAGTGGTCAAAGGGCCTCATCTTCCTACAAAAATTTCAAATGGTATTACTATTTCAAAAATGGAAGATGAATATAATGATGCCGATAAGAAACTCATAAAATTGAATGCTATGGCAATGAATTTATTATATTGCGGTTTAGACCCAAATGAGTACAATAGAATTTCATCTTGCGAATCCGCAAAAGAAATTTGGGATAAACTTGAAGTGACTCATGAGGGAACAAGCCAAGTCAAAAAGTCAAAAATTAATTTGCTTGTTCAATCTTATAAAATGTTCAAAATGTTGCCTTTTGAGTCTATTGGTGATATGTCTACCCGTTTTACAACTATCATCAATAGCTTAAAAAATCTTGGTAAAGTTTATACTAATGAAGAAATTGTTGAGAAAATTCTTAGGGCTTTACCAAAGCAATGGAAACCGAAGGTCACGGCTATCCGAGAAGCAAAAGATTTGACAAACTTGCCAATTGAACAACTCATGGGATCACTCATTACCCATGAAATGGAGTTAGCCGTGCTTGTCGAAGAAGACAAGAAAAAGGAGATCAAAAGAGGAGATATGGCGTTGAAGTCCTCAAGCTTAAAGAAAAACGGAAAAGATCATGAGAATGATGAGGATGAAGAAATGGCTTTAATCACCCAAAAATTCGCAAAGTTTCTAAAGAAAGAAAAATTGGGAAAGAAGCTTACTAAAGATGAACAATGCAAGAAGAAGGCAATGAAGGCCACTCAAAGTAGCTCCGAGAGTGAATCATCGGGCGACGACTTAAATGAAGATGAAATCGTCAATCTTTGCCTCATGACAATCGAAAATGGGGTAACCTCTACTTCTTGCTCTTTAAATGACTCCAATGATTTTCAAAATGTTGAGTCAAGTTCTATGGAAACAAAATTTCAAGAAGGTTATTCCATTACAACTCCTCCATCGTTGAAAGATCATAAGTATGATCATTGGAAGAGGAGAATAGAAATTTATTTTATATCACTTGACACAAATCTTTGGAACATTGTCAAAAATGGTTTTTCTTCTACACCACAGATTAAATGGAATGAAAGTGATCAAAATAACTTTCTATTGAATCTTAGAGCTATGAAAATTCTATATAATTCTTTGGATGATAATTCATATAATAGAATTCGTTCATGCTCTAGTGCAAATGAAATTTGGTTATGTTTAGAAAATTTTCACATTACTACTAACCAAATTTGTGAAGAAGAAAGAGTGTGCCTATTTGCCAATGAAGAAGAGGATGAAAATGAGAAAATGGAAAAAAGGGACACTTGGGATGATGATGATTCATCCGATGATGACTCATGTGACCAAGAAGGTGCACAAGAGAATTTGGTAAACTCTAATCCTACCTCTATTGTTGAATCTCCTAACTATAATGAGCTTCAATGTGCTTTTGAGGAGTTACATGAGGAATTGGAGAATTTGGGATCTAAATATATAACTCTTAAAAAGAATTTTTCCAAACTATCAAATGAGTTAAATATTTTGAAATCCCAAAATGAATCTTTGAAGATTGAAAATGAAAAACATGTTTTAAGAGCACAATCTTCAAATGAGCTTGAAAAAGAAAATTTGGAGTTGAAAAAGCAATTAGATGAGTTAAAATCTCAAAATAAAATTTTGAGAAAAGAAAAGCTTGTTTCAACCAATCAACCTTCAAGTGAACTTATTAAAAAAGAAAAGGTTGAGTTGAGAAAGGAGGTGGATGATTTGACAAAAACTTTGGCAAAATTCACACAAGGTGAACAAAATTTGAATATGATTTTGGGAAAGCAAAAATGTGTTTTTGACAAAGCCGGTTTGGGATTTAATCCCACATACAAAGAAAAGAAGTATAACAATTTCTTTGCAAAATCTACTCCTTCAAGTTCAAACAATTCTCATAATAGCTTCTTTATTAAAGCTTCAAGCTCACATGATACCCTCCCCCATGTAACTTGTCATTATTGCATGAAAAAGGGGCATATTAATTATAAATGTTCATTTCGTAAGAAAATTAACATGTTTTGGGTTGTGAAAGGATCCTCCCCTACCTTCTTGGCAAATGTTGCATCCAAGAGGTGCTTGGACAATGGTTAAATCTCTCACCTTAAGCCTAGTAGGAGTAGGGTAGATTAAATTGTTTTGATATTTCTCTTGTTTTTGGTAGCATGTTAATCATGTTTGGTTTATCACATTAATTTGTTTTGATTGTGAAATCATGCTTACTTTTCAAATGACATGTTGTTTTGATGTTCATAGCTATCCCATCCTCCTAAAGAGATAATGCATAATGTTGATCCTATAAATTGGTATTCATTCGTATATGCATATGTTGAGGGGGGACATTATTATTTTAGTTTGCTTGATTTCTTGGTATCATGATATTATGCTCACTTTAGTTACTTTTGGTATCATATTTTGGCAATTTGGTATCTTATTGCTTCCATGATTTGTTAACTTGAGTTTTCCTTGGTATCATTCTATTGCATATCTTGAGGGGGAACTTTTTAGTTCCAACCCCTAATCTTTTTGTTGTTGTCAAAAAGGGGGAAATGATATAGAGATATGAAAATGATATAGATATGAAAATGATAGAGTTTTTCTTAAATAGGAAAATGATAGACCTTTAAAAAGGGGGAATGTTTTTAGAAAGCTATCATTCTTGGGAAATTGATGGAGATGTTAAAGAGGGTAAATAGTTATCATTTTTGGACTCACACTTTAGAAATCTTGTTACTTTGAATGATAACATGAAAATGACACCTATTGTGCCTTAAATTTCTATATCTCTATTGCATGTTTTGACATCATCAAAAAGGGGGAAATTGTTAGCCTTGAATTTATTTAAGGCATTATTTTTGTTTTGTTTTGATGATGACAAATCTAGTGATAATTGCATACTTTCATTGATTCTATTTTAATCTATTATCATGTCATTTTCATTATGTTAATATCTTGATTCATGTACTTAAATGTTATAACTTTGTTTGAGATCATGAGATAGCATGTGGTGAAGTCCAAGAGTGAGGGAGCTCAACAAGGATCAAGCTTGAAGACTTGAAGATTTTTTCATCCTTGGTTGAAGATTAGGATTTACGTGTAAGCATTTTGATCAATCACTCATAGGGGCTCAAGTAACTTTAATTGGACTTTAGGATCCTTGCACTTACACTTTAAATTACTTTCAAGGACCTAAACATACTTAGATCACTCAATTAAATTCATTTCACAAAAGCTTTCAAGTGGCTAAGTCAAAAGAAAGTACCTTTGCGCAGATAGGTCAACTTTAAATGCAAACCTGATCCAATTGGTAAGGAATTAGATCTTGAGTTTTATATGGTTGGAAAGGTATTTGAATCTAGTTTCCGAATCTTCAAACGGATCGCGAATACGAGTTTTGTAGAGGGAGTTATGGCCATTTTAGTAAAGAGGTGTCAGTCTGCCAAAATCTGCTTAAAACCAGTCGACTGATTTTTTAAGGGTCCAGTCGACTGGATTGTGAAATCAGTCGACTGGGTGAACTTTTCAGTCGACTGGACAGCCCTGAAATGGCCTCTTCACTGTTATAAACTTCCCAGTCGACTGAACCCTCGATCCAGTCGACTGGACTGTGCTGAAACACATAACGGCTAGTTTTCTAACTCTCCAAATGTTGATTTAAGTATACCCAATCACTTCCAACGGCTATAATCTTTAAAAATCTATATATAGGGATGTTTTTAAGGGTCATAAACAAGCAAGAACATCAACAAAATCATTCAAACATCTTGTTTAATCATCATTCCCATTTGAGCCCTAGTTTGAGTGAAAAATCAATTTGCTCAAGTATTTGATTTGTATTTCTTTGAGAGTAAATTGTAGTGAGCTTTTATTTGTACCATCTACTCAAAAAGGATTTATTGTGTGAGCTTTAATTTGTATTATCCACTCTAGAGAGAGAGCTCAATTTGTACCCAAACAATTTGTAAAGGTTGAGGGTTAGTAACCCTTGTGTGCAAAGAAGAGGTTTTCTTCTTTGGAAGAGATTGGAGGCTCTTGTAACGGTTTGGTCTACACTCGTGAAGTAGATCGGATTAAAGGAATCCTCAAGAGGTGTTCTTGAGGGGTGGACGTAGGCCGCGGGGTGCGATTGCCGAACCACTTGAAAAATCGGTTTGCAAGTTTCTCTTCCCTTCTCTCTTTACATAATTGCTTGTGATTGTGTTTAATTTGCAATTTAGTTTGAAAAGGTTAAAATTCCTCTAAAACCTTATTCACCCCCCCTCTAAGGTTTCCACTTTTGGGCCAACAAGTGGTATCAGAGCGAGGTCACGGGTTCGAGTCCCCCGGGTGTCGCTGGGGGGGGAGATTGTTGGCTTTATGGGAGCCAGTGATCACCCTATGGACTCGCTGCCACGTGTGTGCGTGGCATCGGTGCTTGACAGCCCATCCCGTTGGCGCTTTAACCGGCGCAGCCCCTCATGCCCACCTGGCACTCAGTACAGGGCTCTGTGCTATCATGCGTATAAGGAAATAAAGTTGCATCTTGACTAACAGCAATTGCTTTGGGCGCAATGGTTAGTAGCTTGCAGAGCCTAGTGGGAGGTCGAGTGTTCGAGGCTTGTCGAATGCGGAGGCTGGTAACCATGGAAGGGTTGCTGGAGTGAAAGTCTTCACTCTCAGCAATTGCTTTTGGCCTAGTGGTAAGCGCTTGATCCTAACAACAGTGTTAGCATTAAAACGCGTATATTTATGTATTTTTACAAGCTTATTAAGTTTGGACAAAAATGGAGTTGAAACATTGCAAGAAAAATAAGAAATAAGTAGGTGAATAACAGCAATAGCTGAAAAAATGACATTTTGGACATTGAAAAAATTTAAATTTTGAAATTGTTCCAGAGATAGAAGTTGTAGCTCGACGAGTTACGAACGTGTACCGCAAACCGTACGTCAATCCAAGGTCCGAGCAGAGAGATATTCCAATTCTCCCATAGGTGCACGAAGCTGTCAAAAGCAGCGAAAAGCCTAGCGCTAAAATAAAAGGCCCGACCCATCTACTAGTTATATATACATGTTTATGAATGAAAATCAGCAGCTTTTCATTATATTTTATGTTAGGTTAAATCTCTTTCTCTCTCCCTCATGTTTTCTATAGTTTAAACCTCCATTTGGATTGTTGGAAAAGCAATTCTGCATTCAAGTTTCAATTCTAATGCTACAGTTCTTCGTTTTCCAAGTTTTATTTGTATTGAATTATTAATTTTGGATTGTTTTGCAGTTGATTAGTATAGTATCCATCATGTTTTTCATTAATATAGTTGCTAAATTCAATTTTACTATGTTAGGTTAAATACCTAGTTAGGGAAGAGCAATGAAACAGTAAACAGCTTGTTTTCCATGCATATTTTCAGCAGGCAGCCATTGTAATACCCTGTATTTTGGTATTTTAATAAGACCCGGTATTTCATTTCTATACTCGTATAAACTTTCTCTTCCTTTTGGTGAATTTTGATACCAATCGATTGACATATTCCCAATCGATTGACACTTTTTGATACCAATCGATTGATAAGTTATCCCAATCGATTTACATTCTACCGACTAAAAGTGATGACGTGTCAAACTTTCCAATCGATTGCTATTCATCTCAATCGATTGACATTGTTTCCAATCGATTGACTACAAATATCTGTTGCCAATCGATTGACTGGTGTCTCAATCGATTGACATAAGCTGAGAAATGTTTTCTTCTTTCCTTCAGCTTTAAACGCGTGGCACTCCCTTATGTCTATATATATGTTTCATTTAGTGGCCTTGGGGCTATTTTTTTCAGACCTTGGGAGAGAAATATACATACCTCTTGAGTTATACATACATATATCTATATCTATACATATATACACACCCTCACACACACTCACTCCTTCGGCAGCTGGGAGAAGAAGAAGAAAGAAGACAGAAAGAAGAAGAAAGAAGAAAGGAGGAGACAGAGAGGGAAGACAGAGACAGAGAAGAGGAGAAAGAGAGAGGGGTTGAAGTTTTCAAACTTAAACACACCCCAAACGCACCCTAGGTGAGTTCTAACTCACTTGGTCTCTTTATGTGATGTTTATGCAAGTTATTACGATGTTTAGATGAGTTAAATGCATGTAGTGCACGTTTATATATGCTATTTTTACAATCTGCTGGAGAAGACGTAGTTCCAATCGATTGACATAAATCTCAATCGATTGACATCAGTTGCATCCCAATCGATTGAATAGGATTTCAATCGATTGACATTGTTCCAATCGATTGACATGTTTCTCAATCGATTGACATAATTTTTGTTCCAATCGATTGAACATCTGTTCCAATCGATTGACATGATCAGTACATGGTTTCCTTTGCCTATTTATTTTATAAGAGGTTTAGTTGTTCGATTTCCAATTCGGAATTTCCATTATGCGACTATGGGGTAGACAGGAGAAATGTGACACCAAAGATTTATGGATAAAGAATAAAAAGTAATATGAAGTCGTGGGTTGACGTGTTGTTTCTGATATGAGTTCGATGTCCATTTTCTTTTAATCCGAGTAGTCAGGCCACATTGGGAATTGTCAGGTGTCGATGTTAGAATGGAACGTAAGTAGGTTTGGTAAGTTCCGGGAATGGTACGTGGATGGATGATTGGTCACGATATGCTCTTAAAAGCGGTGAACCGGACCATGGTTCTTAAAAGCGGTGAGCTGGACCAAGAAGTCTTAAGATAGACTGGATGATCTGTGATATGCTCTTAAAAGCGGTGAACCGGACCATGGTTCTTAAAAGCGGTGAGCTGGGATCACTAGTAGATGACGTTAAGTCGTGGCAATAGATTGATATGCCTTGTTCGAAACGTTATATCCCTGAAATGCGGTGAACAGGACCATTGTTCTTAAAAGCTGGGGACAGACTGACGTGAAGTCCATGACATGCGGTGAGCAGGACCATTGCTCTTAAAAGCGATGGACAGAATAAGGGTGTATCCCTAGAGTTAAACGATTGAGTCTGTTCATGAAGATCAGAATATGTTGAGTTCGGTATTTGAGTAACAAGACGATAAGGGTCGGTTTACAAGAATGAATAGAGGAACAAGATAATGTTATTTTTTTTATAATAAGATGTTAACTCGTGTTTTCATAAGCTTGTGTTTACTTCAGATAACTGGTACCTCGTTAGTTTATGCTCACTCAGCTCTCAGTAAGCTGACGGCCTTTTATTGCCTGGACATTCCCCGTCCAGAATATCCTGCCCCTTGTTTTACAGGTGATGACCAGTACACTGATGAGTGTTATCCAGAGGAAGGCCCCACCGATGATGGTTACGCCAGGAAGGATTATCCTTATGCCAGTTGAAGACTGAAGATGTTATAATTAGATTTAATTTCAGTTGTTCTGTAAATCTTTTGTTAACGGGTACTTGGGCATTTGTTGTCTTCAGACCTGTTGTGATCCTGTGGACCATACTCTGATAGTTTGTAATAGTTAGCACTTTGTGCTATTTTCAGTTGATTACTGTTGCTTTTCTTTTGGACTAGTACTGCGTGGTGTGGATTATTAGTGACTTTCACCTGTCATTCCTTATGGACCCATAAAGGAAATTTATTTTTCTCTATTTATGCTGCTCCGGGGCGTGACAGGGTTTTTGGTATCAGAGCCTGCGTTCGGTACTCTAGGTTGTGATACTTTTGTTCACTAAGTATTTCCACACCATCTGGTCCTAGTGTTGTTAAGATTCTTTGAGATGAGATATGAGTATAAGATAAGTTCGTCTTTCTGACGATAGATAGTTTCCTTTGCAGGATAGCATGGATCCGGAGTTTCACCTGTTTGTTACCGATGCTTATGGAGGACATATTATCCATGGAGATACAGTGGAGCCAGCTGACCCAGAGTTTTATCGTGAGCGTGTGTGCCAGATAGCTAGTCGACATTTAGAGGAGGACATGTGGAGAGCACTTTATGTGACTAGGAGTACTCACCCGACCCAGATGCGCATGGATGCTTACCACTTAGCGAGAGTTGGCAGAGACATTTGCCAGGAGATGTTGCGACTAGTTTTGAGTAAACCAGAGATGGATGAGATTGAGTTGAGAGCCATTGTAGCCGGTCCACCAGAGCCCGTAGTTGCACCAGCAGCAGCTCCAGCAGCCCCACCATCACCAGTACCCGTCCCAGAGCCTGAGCCGATTGAGGATGAGGAGGATCTAGAGCCTGAGAATGAGCATCCCGATGAGGACATGGATGGAGATGGAGAGGAGGATCCGATGGATGACGAGGACCCAGTAGAGGATGAGCATGCAGATGATGATGAACCTGAGGATGACCCCGAGGAGCCAGAGTTTGAGCCGGAGGATCCCGTACCAGACCCAGAGGCTATTGAGGCAGACGTAGTAGTAGATGAGGAGGATGACCCCGAGGAGATAGTTGTGCCAGAGATACCCGTTGTGCTTCAGATACCAGCCAGACCCATTATGCATATGGCAGCCATGGCCGATATGGCAGTAGGATGGATAGCTCAGATGGTAGCACAGCCAGCAGATTTTGTTATGGGAGAGGTGGCTATAGCAGGAGCTCTTGACATAGCTGACGGTTTTGCTGCAGTAGCTGTTGATGTCGCTAACCAGGCGATAGTAGACGTGATGGAGGACGATGATGCAGAGATGATAGAGGATTGGGATATAGGGGTAGTAGTTGGAGATCTTGTCGCACCAGTTGAGGATGATCCACTCGAGGAGATGGATATAGACCCAGAGGACGAGGCACCACCAGCAGGATCAGATGCTGACGACTTTTGAGTCAGGATCGGCAGGGTGTAGATTTTGTTAGTTTATATTAGGACATGTTGTCCACTAGATTTTTGGGAGCTTGAGAGATAGCTATTGACCATAGCTTTGTATAGTATTAGCTGACTTTAGTTGTTGTAACTCTTGTTCCATATGGTACACAGTTTGACTAGTGTGTACTATACGGTACATCTTTTGATATATATATACGAGCAGTACTTTTGTTATATTTTTGGTTGTTGTGTTGTGATGTGTTGTTTAGTAGAATGGTTAGTTTTACTGTTCTTGTTCTATCTTGAGTTCGTTTCTACGAGAAGATTTTCAGCTGATCAATATGTCAATTGTAGGCGATACTCGTTATCATCATGGTAGGACCCTTGAGAAATCACCAAGCACGTAATGGAGCACCTATACCGGAAGGGATGGATCCAACGGGAATTTTTGAAGCATTTATGCAGAGGATGGAGCATGTGGGGGATACATATAATCACTCCACCCACCAGAGACCTCTTGTACCCCCGCCACCAAGACAGACTGGAGATAAGCTGTTAGCAAATTTTCGTGGGTTACGTCCCGAAAAGTTTGATGGACTAACAGAACCATGGAAAGCAGAGCAATGGATAAGAGAGATGGAGTTAATATTTGGAGCATTGGAATGCAACGAACAAGAGAAACGTCGCCTTGCTACGTTTCAGCTCACTTATGCCGCCGCAGATTGGTGGGAAGCTGAACAAGCCACTATTGGGATCGATGCCGCTAGAGCTATGTCGTGGGAGACATTCAAAGGCAGATTTTTGGATAAGTATTTTCCAGAAGATGAGAGAGATCAACAGGAAGTGAACTTTCTCAATTTGATCCAAGGAGGATGGAATGTACGGGAATATACAACACAGTTCGAGCGTCTATCCAGATTTGCTCAGCATATGATAGACACGCCGCAGAAGAAGGTGAAGAGATTTCACCAAGGACTGAAACCCCACCTTAGACATATGATGGTTGGTCATCTGAACCAGTCGTATGAGGAAATTGTTAGATTTGCTACAGGATTAGAAAAGGATGCTAATCCAGTACAGCAATCACAGACAAATCAACCTCAGTCGTCACGAGGGTTTCAACAGAGAAATTTTCCTAATCGACCACCAAGAAATACCCAAGGATGGAGACCTCAGGAAAATTTTCAAGGAAACAAGAGAATCTGGGAAGGAACCAGGAAACCACAGCAGAGTTATAATCGGCCCCAGCAGAATCAACAGCGAGAACTACAGCCACAGTCATTACTAACAGCCCCACCCAGCAATAGTGGAGGATGTTTTAACTGTGGAAAGCCCGGACATATTGCAAGGAACTGCACCGTCTTCAGACCTAATCGCAGGCCAGATATCGTCTGTCGCAACTGCAATAAACCCGGACACTTGAGCAAGGATTGTCGTGCGCCACGAGGAGGATACTACGGGGCACCAGTGCAAGGAATTCAAGGACCTCCAGATCAAACAAGGATGAACGCTATTATTCCAGAAGAAGCAGGCTTTAATGCTGATGAGCAGCAACATTTGGAAGGTACACTTGTACTCTTTCATAGTCCAGTTAAAGCTTTATTTGATACTGGAGCCGCACGTTCTTTTATTGCTGTTAAGATTGTGCGTCAGTTGGGTTTAGAACCCCAGACACTTGAGTCAACACTGAATGCTGTGTCACCATTAGGAGTGACAGTTAAGTTGAGTAAGGTGTGTAGAGATTGCCCTTTGACTTTGGGAGATAGGAATCTTCCAGCAGACTTGGTAGTTCTGTCGATGTCAGAATTCGATGTTATCCTAGGGATGGATTGGTTAACTAAGTACAGTGCCAATTTGGATTGCCCTACTAGGACGATTGTATTTCCAATACAAGGAAAGCCGACGATCAGATTTCAGTGTCAACCGACAAGCGACCTGTTCCTTACGAGTAATTTGGCTACGATCATTAGTACGAGTACGGAGCTTAAGATGGATCAAATTCCTATTGCACGAGACTTTCAGGATGTATTTCAGGATATTAAAGGACTTCCACCGAAAAGAGAAATAGACTTCTGCGTGGAATTAGTACCTGGTACATTGCCTATTTCTAAGACTCCATATAGGATGGCACCAACCGAGATGTTGGAATTGAAGAAGCAAGTTCAAGAACTCGAGGATCTAGGATTTGTTCGACCAAGTACGTCGCCTTGGGGAGCACCAGTTCTGTTTGTAAAGAAGAAGGACGGAACATTTCGACTCTGTATAGACTACAGGGAGTTGAACAAGGTTACGATTAAGAATAGATATCCGTTACCTCGGATAGATGATCTATTCGACCAGTTACAAGGATCTAGGATCTTTTCTAAGATCGATCTGCGTTCAGGATACCACCAGTTGTTAGTTCGACCAGAGGATGTATCGAAGACTGCATTCAGGACAAGATACGGGCATTACGAGTTTCTAGTTATGCCTTTTGGATTGACGAATGAGCCAGCGGTATTTATGGACTTGATGAATAGAGTATTCAAACTATATCTGGATAAATTCATTATTGTGTTCATTGATGATATACTGATCTACTCAAAGACAGAAGAGGATCACAAGGAGCATTTACAAGTTGCCTTGCAAACACTTCGAGATAGCAAGTTGTATGCAAAGTTCAGCAAGTGTGAGTTTTGGCTACAGGAAGTCAAATTCTTGGGACACGTTATATCTCAGGAAGGTATTTCGGTAGACTCATCTAAGATTGATGCAGTCTTAAGCTGGAACAGACCGACAAATGCGACCGAAGTCAGAAGTTTTCTGGGTTTAGCGGGATATTATCGAAGATTTGTCGAAGGATTTTCCAAGTTAGCAGGACCATTGACGAATTTAACAAGGAAGGAGACGAAGTATGAATGGACAGACAAGCATGAGGGTGCATTTCAGGAGTTAAAAGAAAGATTGACTTCTGCACCAGTACTCGCATTACCTAAGAGTGGAGAAAAGTATGTGATCTACAGTGATGCATCGTACCAAGGACTTGGATGTGTGCTTATGCAAGATGGAAATGTTATCGCATATGGATCGAGACAACTAAAGGTACATGAGAAAAATTATCCTACGCATGATCTGGAATTAGCAGCAATAGTGTTTGCATTGAAAATTTGGAGACACTATCTCTACGGAGAAAAGTTTGATCTGTTTTCTGATCATAAGAGCTTGAAGTATTTGTTCTCTCAAAAGGAGTTGAACATGCGACAACGGAGATGGATGGAGTTACTCAAAGACTATGACTTTTCTTTGCAATACCATCCCGGCAAAGCAAATGTAGTAGCAGACGCTTTGAGCCGTAAACCTCGATTAGTGATCGCTGCATTACTAATTAGAGAATGGAGAGCATTAGAAGTTTTAGCTGAATTTGATCTTCAGCCAGTGGAGCCAATGAAAGGACAACATTTTGGATGTCTTATGGTACAACCAACTTTGATCAGCCGTATCATAGAGGCTCAACAGACAACAGAGGATTTGAAATTATGGTTCGCCAAGATGTCAGCCAAAGAACCAGAAGTCTGGAGTATTAGTACAGACGGAGCTTTACGATGTAAAGGTAGACTCTGTGTACCTAATGAAGAAAATCTCCGGAAGGAAATATTAGATGAAGCACATAAGTCACGGATGACTATTCACCCCGGAAGTACGAAGATGTACAAGGACTTGAAGAGAAATTTTTGGTGGGAAGGAATGAAGCGAGAAGTGGCAGAGTATGTAGCTCAGTGTCTTACTTGTAAACAAGTAAAGGCAGATCATCAGAGACCACCTGGACTTCTACAACCGTTACCTATTCCTCAATGGAAATGGGAACACATAACCATGGATTTTGTGGTAGGATTGCCGAAGTCACAGCAGAATCACGATGCTATATGGGTAATCGTGGATCGACTTACTAAGACGGCACATTTTATTGCCTATAGCATGACGTACTCAGTAGAACGTTTGAGCCGAATGTATCTACAACATGTTGTACGATTACATGGAGTGCCTGTATCTATTGTGTCAGACCGAGATTCGCGCTTTACTGCAGAATTTTGGAAGAGTCTCCAGACAGCGATGGGAACGACATTGAACTTGAGTTCAGCTTTTCATCCACAGACAGATGGACAGACGGAACGAGTTAATCAAGTGATGGAAGATATGTTACGAGCTTGTGTCATTGATTTTGAGAGTTCTTGGGAGATGCACTTACCTCTGATTGAGTTCGCCTATAATAATAGTTATCATTCGAGCATAGATATGGCGCCGTTTGAAGCTTTGTACGGAAGACCTTGCCGATCGCCGCTATGTTGGACCGAAGTCGGAGATAGTCAACTTCTTGGGCCAGAGATGGTACGGGAAACCAGTGAGAAGATTCAAGTCGTACGTGAGAAGATGAAGACAGCCCAGACCAGATACAAGAGTTATGCTGACAAGCGACGCAAAGACTTGGAGTTTGCCATTGGAGATCACGTATTACTCAAGGTTTCACCTGTTCGAGGAATCGTTAGATTTGGTCAGAAAAGGGGCAAGTTATCTCCACGTTTCATCGGACCATTCGAGATTCTGGAGCGTGTTGGAAAAGTTGCTTATCGCCTTGCGTTGCCACCAAAGATGTCAGGAGTGCACAACGTTTTTCACATCAGTATGCTGAGGAAGTGTGTTCACAACCCAGCGCACGAGATCAACTTTGAGGATATCGAAGTCAACAGCGACGTTACGTTCAATGAAGGACCTGTTCGTATTATGGATCGAGGAATCAAGAAACTCAGGAACAAAGAGATTCCGTTAGTCAAGATTCAGTGGAAGCATCATGATGAAGGAGAAGCTTCGTGGGAACTAGAGTCAGAGATGCGCGAGAAGTTTTCGTTTTTATTTTAAACCTTGTTGCTTTTGATTTCGAGGACGAAATCTTTTGTTGAGTGGTGGATGATGTAATACCCTGTATTTTGGTATTTTAATAAGACCCGGTATTTCATTTCTATACTCGTATAAACTTTCTCTTCCTTTTGGTGAATTTTGATACCAATCGATTGACATATTCCCAATCGATTGACACTTTTTGATACCAATCGATTGATAAGTTATCCCAATCGATTTACATTCTACCGACTAAAAGTGATGACGTGTCAAACTTTCCAATCGATTGCTATTCATCTCAATCGATTGACATTATTTCCAATCGATTGACTACAAATATCTGTTGCCAATCGATTGACTGGTGTCTCAATCGATTGACATAAGCTGAGAAATGTTTTCTTCTTTCCTTCAGCTTTAAACGCGTGGCACTCCCTTATGTCTATATATATGTTTCATTTAGTGGCCTTGGGGCTGTTTTTTCAGACCTTGGGAGAGAAATATACATACCTCTTGAGTTATACATACATATATCTATATCTATACATATATACACACCCTCACACACACTCACTCCTTCGGCAGCTGGGAGAAGAAGAAGAAAGAAGACAGAAAGAAGAAGAAAGAAGAAAGGAGGAGACAGAGAGGGAAGACAGAGACAGAGAAGAGGAGAAAGAGAGAGGGGTTGAAGTTTTCAAACTTAAACACACCCCAAACGCACCCTAGGTGAGTTCTAACTCACTTGGTCTCTTTATGTGATGTTTATGCAAGTTATTACGATGTTTAGATGAGTTAAATGCATGTAGTGCACGTTTATATATGCTGTTTTTACAATCTGCTGGAGAAGACGTAGTTCCAATCGATTGACATAAATCTCAATCGATTGACATCAGTTGCATCCCAATCGATTGAATAGGATTTCAATCGATTGACATTGTTCCAATCGATTGACATGTTTCTCAATCGATTGACATAATTTTTGTTCCAATCGATTGAACATCTGTTCCAATCGATTGACATGATCAGTACATGGTTTCCTTTGCCTATTTATTTTATAAGAGGTTTAGTTGTTCGATTTCCAATTCGGAATTTCCATTATGCGACTATGGGGTAGACAGGAGAAATGTGACACCAAAGATTTATGGATAAAGAATAAAAAGTAATATGAAGTCGTGGGTTGACGTGTTGTTTCTGATATGAGTTCGATGTCCGTTTTCTTTTAATCCGAGTAGTCAGGCCACATTGGGAATTGTCAGGTGTCGATGTTAGAATGGAACGTAAGTAGGTTTGGTAAGTTCCGGGAATGGTACGTGGATGGATGATTGGTCACGATATGCTCTTAAAAGCGGTGAACCGGACCATGGTTCTTAAAAGCGGTGAGCTGGACCAAGAAGTCTTAAGATAGACTGGATGATCTGTGATATGCTCTTAAAAGCGGTGAACCGGACCATGGTTCTTAAAAGCGGTGAGCTGGGATCACTAGTAGATGACGTTAAGTCGTGGCAATAGATTGATATGCCTTGTTCGAAACGTTATATCCCTGAAATGCGGTGAACAGGACCATTGTTCTTAAAAGCTGGGGACAGACTGACGTGAAGTCCATGACATGCGGTGAGCAGGACCATTGCTCTTAAAAGCGATGGACAGAATAAGGGTGTATCCCTAGAGTTAAACGATTGAGTCTGTTCATGAAGATCAGAATATGTTGAGTTCGGTATTTGAGTAACAAGACGATAAGGGTCGGTTTACGAGAATGAATAGAGGAACAAGATAATGTTATTTTTTTTATAATAAGATGTTAACTCGTGTTTTCATAAGCTTGTGTTTACTTCAGATAACTGGTACCTCGTTAGTTTATGCTCACTCAGCTCTCAGTAAGCTGACGGCCTTTTATTGCCTGGACATTCCCCGTCCAGAATATCCTGCCCCTTGTTTTACAGGTGATGACCAGTACACTGATGAGTGTTATCCAGAGGAAGGCCCCACCGATGATGGTTACGCCAGGAAGGATTATCCTTATGCCAGTTGAAGACTGAAGATGTTATAATTAGATTTAATTTCAGTTGTTCTGTAAATCTTTTGTTAACGGGTACTTGGGCATTTGTTGTCTTCAGACCTGTTGTGATCCTGTGGACCATACTCTGATAGTTTGTAATAGTTAGCACTTTGTGCTATTTTCAGTTGATTACTGTTACTTTTCTTTTGGACTAGTACTGCGTGGTGTGGATTATTAGTGACTTTCACCTGTCATTCCTTATGGACCCATAAAGGAAATTTATTTTTCTCTATTTATGCTGCTCCGGGGCGTGACAGCCATAGATCCAGAGATTAATGGATGTTTAAGTAGAGATTCATAGGATTTCATGTTTTATAATATAAACAATGTTAACAATCATGACGTTAATGACTCTCAACTTGGATTCTCAACAGTTTGTGAACTTGCTTCACGGTTTTAGTTTAGGTAATTTATTTTCAAGCACGGTAGATTAGTTTTGGCCATGAATTATGCTCATAAGCAATCTGCTCGTACTTCATAAAAATGGGATAATTGAAATAATTCTATATCTTGGTGCCGACTATAAGGTATTTTATTATTTTAATAAAACCTAAACGTTAGCTGTAAGATCTCGGATGATTGGGATTGCTATATCTTTTCGTAGACATTGAAGTTAGGATGGTTACCGTGGATTTGTGATTTCTTAACGTTTTTCTCATGTTTAGAAGTCTCTTAACTAAATTCACTTCTTTAATTAATTTTTAGTTAGTCGTTAATTTACTTAGTTAAATCACTCTAGAACAAAAAATATAGGCATAATAAATTAGTAGTTTTATTTAGTAAGCAAACTTCATTAATTTAATATCACTTCCAGTTATTTAATAATCTTAATAGCTTTCATTAGTTTATGGTTTTACTTGTATGCATAGTAGTTAAAATCAGTCTTAAAAGAAATCATCTTTTCATTATTTTAAATATTAATAAATTGGGTAAAGTTAATCAAGTGGAATCATATTTCTACTTTGGGTTCGACCTAGACTTACTAGAAAATATATTACTTGAACGATCACCTATACTTGGGTGTAGCATTTATAGCACACAATTTTATTCGTGTCACTCTCATCTCGTCGATTTAAAGACAAACAAACATCCATTCATTGTTCATCCATTTTCAACACTCATCACGTGACTTCGCAGTTATGTTTAGTTTTGTATTTCACACTAGAATGAACATGAGTGTTAAATTTCACACTAGAATTGTTAAATTTCACACTCATATTCAAGTTATTCAACAAATAGAAAAGCGTGAAATGTTAAATTTAACACCTACATTTTATTTTGTCAAATAACAAATTATAGTACATACTTGCAGTATACAATCTCGCACCACAACATAGGAACCAAGAATATGCGAGTGTTAAATTTCACACCTATATTTTATGGTGTCAAATAACAAATTGTAGTGTAAAATTCATCTCTAATGAAGAAATCACTTGTGTAGTTTTTTGGTATGACAAACTGCAAATTATTTGTAACACTTTTACCCTGAAAAGGGGTTAATTATAATGTTAATATGCATTAATTAATATAATTAGTGTATATAATGGATTAAGGGGAGGCTTTGGACTCGCTCAAGAAAAATTGTTCAGTAAAGAACACAGTTGAAAAGTCCCCAGTGAGGTACGACAGATAATGAAGTAAGACCCAGTGAAGGGCCCGTATAAAATAAATTACATTTAAATGATTAGATACATTTATATGATTACTTGGAGCATATTACATTGATTCATACGTTAGTTATCAAAATGCTAGTTGATTATTGTAAATAAGGGCATAAATGAAAAAGATTAATTATTGGTAGGTACGATAGCAATTTCACAAAATATTTGGGACCACATGTGAGACCCATACATGTAGAAATCCCATTTTGTCGGCTAATAGATTTAGGAGGCCACAAGCATGTCAAACCTCGATGATTATAAAGATCAGATTTTCAGAGATTGCCTGTAACTCTCAAGAAATCAAAGAAATGACCAAAATGCCTCTAAAAGCTCAAAACTCTCCGAATTGGCCCAAAATCTCATAAATTATTCGATGTTGTTCAAATAAAAAAAAGGATATTTTAAAAGATGAATATTTGTAATCGTAAGCTCCCAGAGACCCCCGGAAGTCCCGAAAGTTCCCAAAAAGTCTCCGTTGACCGGTTTGACCAAATTTTGACCAAGTTTGACCAAGGTATGGCCAAAATCATCCGAATTCGTCCAAAAGTTCCCAGATCATCCTAGATCATGTGAAAAGTCTAAAAATATGTTCTAAAAGAAAATCGGACAGAAACGTCAGTCTTTGGAGGCTCCTAGAACTTCCCAGAATTTCCTGGAAGTGCACTGTTTGACTGCAAGTTTGACCAAAAATCAAAGTCTCCTTTTCGATGTTGAAATGTTTTTATCAAATACTAGAGGTCAATAGCTTTCTAACGATATGTCGCACATAATTTCTGGATCTAAAACGAATTTGTTATGAATTTCTGAAGGTGAAAAACGCGATCAATTCGGCTTTTATCGCGAATACCGCAAAACCTTCCAAAGTGACCAAACTCCAAATTATTTTTTATGGAAAGTAGACCCCAATACCTTTCCAGCGGTATATCACAATCACAATTTGGATTTCGTATAAATTTTCTGTGAATTTCGGACGAAATAGGGCCATTTCGCAAATTCTGGGAATTTTGGGGGCCAAAATGCAAATTTCAGTCAATGGGAGGGTTGACTGTCGCGGCGGCACTGGCCCACTGCCACGGCGGTAGTGGCCAAGTGCCGCGGCGGCACTCTGAGTGATTTTTCATTTTTTTTAGTTAATTTTTGTGGTTTTAATTCAAATTTCCAACAAATAAAACGACATAGCTTTGATTATTCTGGGATTTTGGACCAATTAGAGACTTTTTAAAACCCAAATTACCTCCCCAACTTGGCCTATAAATGAGACCCATTTGCTTACATTTGGGGAGGAGCTTGGAAAGCCATTAGAGAGAGAAATAAAGATTTTCTTCTTCAAATCCAAGCCAAATGTGAGTTTTTATTTAGTTTTCTCAAAACTAAACTATTATTTACAAGATTTCAATTCATTTTTTTCATCTTCTTTGAGTTTCCAATGAGTTAGAGAGCAATCTACACTCACATACACACATATATGAGAGGTTGAATGCTTGTGGTTCCACCATTGAATATCATTTATTGATTGTTTATTTTCTTACTTATATACAATGTTCATCTCCTCTTACCTCATTTCTTTTTTATTTTCTTTGTTTACTTATAGTTCATCATCATCTAAATGATGACATGAAGTTTGAGGTGAGTGAATCCTTATGGATAGTAACTCTTGACCTAAAAAACATGTTTAATAGATGATGATTATAACTTCAATACCTCCAAGGTATATTCAAAATAAAAATGAATCTCTCCAATAATATTGGGGGTTCTTGATGATGAGTTTGGTGTTGATAATCCAAGAGGTCATAATCTCTATTTGATGTTGAAAATATACTTTCAAAACCTCTATTTCAAAACCCCTCTTTAACCCCCTCATTTTGATCTCAAGAAAGAAAAACTCTAGTTTTTCTCAAAATTTTCAAAACAGTGAGTGATCCGAGTTCAAAGATTTCTCTAGAACTCAATACTTAATGCATGGATGCAAGACCACTTGTAAAGTCTTCCTAACTCATTATAGAACACCCATGATTTTTGGTTTGACTTGGAAATACTTGGAATGGTTTCATTTTGGTCCAAGTATTCACTCCAGATATTCTGCCTTTACTGTCACAGCAGCTTGGTTGACTTTCAACTTGTTTTACAGAAACATTTTCCAAAAGGGGTGGTCCCAAATTATTTTTCCTTTGAACTTAAATGTCTTAGGGAACGTTCTGTATAATATGTGCCTCTAGATCGTTTGTTTTCATTTTCTAATATTTTCTAACATTTCAGTCGACAATACGGACTCTGTTTCTGAATAACCTCTATTGTTTATATGATTTCTCTCAATATGTGATAGTTACTAAAGATTGGATTTTTAGGTTATGTTCTAGACACAATAATAAAGATCTCCATAAAAAATCATGCATTGAAAACATTCCTAACCATACTTTTCATTTTCTATAAGATCAAGTCACTGTTCTGTCCACTATTCATAGCAAACATTCTTTTGCTTTCATCCTTTGATTTGATGCTTATATGTACTTCAATTTAGCTCATGTCTTAGGAAGTAGTTCATACTACATTTGTACATATACCATGATGATTTCTCCCATGCATTCATTCATCTTTTTAGACTTCTAAGTCACTTTAGAAAATCCATGTACACAAACACACAACAACCTTTGCACATTCTAGGATCATACATTGCATTCATGCAAGATTTGGGGTTTTTGTAATTCCTATTCTAAGAAGATTATGAGGAATGATCTTGATCATACGTTCATGTTTCCCCTCGATCTGATCTTCCTTTTTCATCTGTCCCGGGGATTGAGAGGTCTTCTTTTCCTCAAAGATTAACATGCATCATACTAGCTTGCTAAGCATATTTTTATTTTTTTGATTATTTATTTCAATAACAATTCATTTCTCCCTTTAGATTAGGAAGTCTTGACTATTTGATATATGATTAGACGATTTTTCCTAGGTTTGTTTGTGTGATCTTTCACTTTGCATTGTGTGATATTTGGCTTAGATCTTATGAATGATATCTTATCTTTTGATCTTCCATTTCAAGATTCTTATGTGATGTAATATACCTATCATAGTATTAATTGTTGAACCAAACATAGTAAAAGATGATTATTTGGATGCTAATTAAGGCCCGTCGAGACAAAGGCTCCTTCCTCTCTCGTACCAAAACCCCGAACCAAGTTCTTTGGTTATGAAGGGCCGGTGCCCTTTATCCATTTGGGTGAGTCAAATTAGGTTTCTTGGTTCCTTAAAGACCAAGTGGCGACTCTGTATCTATTTTCAACAGACCTTTTCTTTTCCTTTCAAAACAATTTCAAACAAAAAGAAGTGAATTCCGCGTGTCCACAATCTGACGACTCCGCTGGGGACTTTTATTTTAAAACAAAATAATACAGAGGTTTGACTCATAAGAAGCATCCTTAAAATCATCTTTTTTACTGTGTCTGGTTCACCGCATTGCACTTCTGCATTTCCCCTCCGACTGTGTCTGAAATGCGGCGCTGACATTGTTCATGTCTTGCTGTGCCAGGCCACATGTCACCGTTGATACTGTACCTTCCAAAGTATATCAAAAAGAGTAAACACTTCCGTACTGTCTCTCTAACGGTATATTGGAACTCTCGTCAATGGACCCTCTTTGACTAAACCCAGCCTTTGCATATAGATTCCTGTAGAACATTTCATATGACTGTTCATTTATCTTTTCAAATAGGACAATGTGATATAACTGGTGTATTCTCTGGTGGGATTACCTGTGCGGTGTAGACGCTTATGTAGCATAAAACAGAACCTCTTTCTTATGATTCCTAAGGCAATCACTCACATGTGATTACATTGAGTTGACATGTCTAGGCACCATGATAAGGATGCCTACTCCATGTTTACAAAGATATACATCGCAAATCTTGTTTGTTGGTCCTAAGACATGGAAGTATGAAAACTTGCTAGACAGTATGATCACCATCATCACATGCTCCTGTCATATACACCTGTTCTCCTAGAAACTCTGCCCAACTCATCCAGATATCCCAGTTTCTCTCAGAAAATTTGTCTAAATTTCCCAGAAATTCCCAAATGTACCAGTTTCTCTGTGGACACCGGAAGTGGACCACTTCTCTTGTTTGAGATTGTTTTGAAAAGGAATTTGACTTGGATCAAAGAAAAGAAAATGGTCTGTTGAAAACAGATACAGAGTCGCCACTTGGTCTTTAAGGAACCAAGAAACCTAATTTTGACTCACCCAAGCGGATAAGGGCACCGGCCCTTCATAACCAAAGAACTTGGTTCGGGGTTTTGGTACGAGAGAGGAAGGAGCCTTTGTCGCGACTAAAACACCCTCAACTCGCCCCGTCTTTCGACGGGCCTCAATTAGCATCCAAATAATCATCTTATACTATGTATGGTTCGACAAATAATACTACGATAGTATATTACATCACATAAGAAACTTGAAATGAAAGATCTAAAGATAAGATATCATTCATAAGATCTAAGCCAAATATCACACAATGCGAAGTGAAAGATCACACAAATAAACCTAGGAAAAATCGTCTAATCATATATATCAATTAATCAAGTTTTCCTAATCTAAAGGGGGACATGAATTGTTCTTGAAACAAATAAACAAAGAAATCAAAATATGCTTAACAAGCTAGTATGATGCATGTTATTCTTTGAGAAAAGAAGATCTCTCAATCCCCGGGACGGATGAGAAAGGATGATTAGATCAAAAGGGGAAGCATGAATGTGTGATCAAGTTCATTCCTTATAATCTCCTTGGATTAAGAGTTACAAAAACCCCAAATCTTGCATGAATGCAATGTATGTATCTAAAATGTGCAAAGGTTGTAGTGTGTTTTGTGTGCATGGATTTCTAGAATGACTTAGAAGTCTAAAATGTGTATGAATGAATGAATGAAATTAACATAGGATGTGTACAAATGTAGTATGAACTACTTCCTAAGATATGAACTAATTTGGAATGCATATGAGCATCAAATCAAAGAATGAAAGTTGAAATGTACTTGCTGTGAATAGTGGACAGAACAGTAGCATGATCTTTTAGAATTTGAAAAGAGGGGTTAGGAATGTTTTCAATACATGATTTCTTATGGATATGTTCCTTATTGTGTCTAGAACACAACCCAAAAATCCAATCCTTAATAACTATCACATATTGAGAGAAATCATATAAACAACAGAGGTCACTCAGAAATAGAGTTCGTACTGTCGACTGAAATGTTGAAAAATCTTAGAAAATGAAAACGAATGATCTAGAGACCCATTTTATACAGAAAGTTTCCTAAGACATTGAATTTTAAGGGAAAAATACGTTAGGACCACCCCTTTTGGAAAAGGTTTCTGGAAAAGAGGTCGTAAGTTGACCTAGCTGCTGTGACAGCAAAAAACAGAATGTTTGGAAGGAATGTTGGGACCCAAATGGACCATTTCCAAGTACTTCCAAGTCAAACCAAAAATCATGGGTGTTCTCCAATGAGTTAGGAAGACTTTCTAAGTGGCCTTGTATCCATATGTTGAGTATTGAGTTCAAGAAAAATCTTTGAACTCAACTCACTCACTGTTTTGACTCATTGTTTTGAAGATTTTGGAGAAAACAAAGTTTTGTTTCTTGAAACCAAATGAGAGGGATTGAGAGGGGTTTTGAAATAGATGTTTTGAAAACATATTTTCAACACTCAATAAGGATCATAGCCACTTAGAATACCTACATCAAACTCATCATTAGGAACCTCCAAGATTGTTGGAGAGATTTATTTTTATTTTTGAACATAACTTCAATACATTTCAAGAATACCTTGGAAGTATTGAGGTTATGATCATCATCTATCAAACATGTTTTTGAGGTCAAGAGCTACTATCCATAAGGATTCACTCACCCCAAACTTCATGTCATCACTTAGATGATGATGAACTAGTAAGTAAATAAAGAAAAGAAAAAGAAATGAGATAAGGAGAGATGAACATATATATAATCAAAGCAAGTAAATAGCAATCAATAGATGATAATCAATGTGATTTTGGACTTGTAGCTTGGTGTTTCACTCATAGATTTTGACATTTGGACATGGAAGTAGCTTCCTATCTCATGAATGCTCAAGAATGAGGGTTGGAGTGGACTTTGAATGTGAAGTATATAGAAGGATGATGGAAGAAAACAAGAATAAAACTCACTTTCTTATGGAAAATCAATGGGAGAAGCTCCCTTTCTCTCTTCTAAACCT
Source organism: Hydrangea macrophylla (assembly GCA_033977485.1). NCBI lineage: Eukaryota > Viridiplantae > Streptophyta > Magnoliopsida > Cornales > Hydrangeaceae > Hydrangea > Hydrangea macrophylla. Next base: position 50,159,998 of record CM066992.1, on the reverse strand, counting down.
ATCTCTATCTCTCTTCTTCTCTATAACTTTTCAAGCTTTGCACTTGCCCCCCCCCCCCAAAATGAAGAGCAATGGGGGGGGGGGGGGGGGGGGGGGGGGGGTTTATATAGGCCAATTTGGGGTGATTTTGGGGTTTTAGAAGTACTCCCATTGGTCCCAAACAAATGTGAACACAAAACTATGTCGTTTTGACTTTCAATTAATCAAATTGGACCCCCAAAAAAATTACAAAAATGGACTCTGCGAGGGTTGAGTGCCGCGGCGGCAGTGGGCCAGTGCCGCGGCGGCACTGCTCCTCAGAAGCCCAGAAATTTCCATTTAGGCCCCCAGAGGTTCCGGTATTCGCGAAAAGGCCCTATTTTGTCCGAAATTCATAGAAAATGCATACGAACTCCAAATTGAGGTTGTGATATACCGTTGGAAAGGTAATGGAGTCTACTTTACATAAAAAATAGTTCGGGGATAGGTCACTTTGAAAAGTTTTGCGGTATTTGTGATAAAAGCTGATTTGATCGCCTTTTTCGCCTTCGGAAATTCATAATAGACTCGTTTTAAATCCGAAAATTATGTGCGATATACCGTTGGAAAGCTATTGACCTCTAGTATCCATGAAAAATATTTGAAAATTGTTTTGGTGCCCCGGTTCCAAAGTCAAATCTTGGTCAAACTGGTCAAACCTGGGATTCCCGGGAAGTTCTGGAAACCTCCGGGAGTTCCCAGGAGCTGACGTTCTCGCTCGATTTTCTTTTGGAACTTGTTTTAACACTTATCTCATGATTTAAAATGATTCTGGTGAATTCGGACGATTTCGGTCAAACTTGGTCAAACCTGGTCAAACCTTGGTCAAACCTAGTCAAACCTTGGTCAAACCGGTCAACGGAGACTTTCCGGGAACTTCCGGGACTTCCGGGGGTCTCTGGGAGCTGACGATTTCACCCAATTTCTCTTAGAAACTCATTTTATCACTTTTCTTACGACATAGCATGTTTCCAGAACTTTGGGACCAAATTTGGGAGTTTTCGGGCTTTCAGGGGCATTTTGGTCATTCTGAGCATTCTGAGAGATAGAGCTGACTTCCAGGATTCCTTTTGAGTCTTTTACGATCATTGTGAACCACCAAGCTATGGGTTTCCTAAATCTGATAGCCAACAAAATGGGGTGTCTACATTCTCCAAGAAACTCCACTTAGATTTCCCAAAAATTCCCAAAACACTCAGAAATTACCAAGTATACCAATTTTTCCCAGAAACCTGTCTAAATTTCTCAGAAGTTCCCAAAATACCAGTTTCTCCAAGAAACTCTGTCCAAATTTCTCAGAAATACCCAAAATACCAGTTTCTCTTAGAAACTCCGATTTCCCAAAATACATCAGTTTCTCTCAAAAGCTCTGTCTAGATATCCTAGAAACTCTGCCCAACTCCTAGACATAACTAGAAACTCTGTCCGGATATCCTAGAAATACCCAAATATAACCAGTTTCTCCCAGAAACTCCATTCAAATATCCTAGATTTCCCAGAGCACCGGTTTCTCCTACAAACTCTATCCAAACTTCATGAAATATCCTGGAAACCCCTGTTATCCCCTAGAGATCATACTGGAAAGAAAAGTTAGCATACTCTATATATCTAGGACCTTACTTGCTTAATTATTATCTGTTAGAAGTAGGGGCATCATGTAGATTAGGGCTTGCATCCGCATGTTTGCTTCATCAGTTTGCATACACGGTGATAGTCGGTCTGTACGCAAGTCAGTCCTCACTTGTCACTATAGTTGTCATGTCAATCATCACTGTTAAAAGTTTGACACAGTCTTTTCACACCTATATGTCAGTACAAGTTTTGAGCACCCAAGATCTGCATTTGTGAGTCAGAGGATTAGGGAGTCACCTTGTCAAAATCACTCAGCCGAAAGTCAGCTTTATGGATCCAGAAGGTTTGGAAGTAAGAATGACAGAAATGATCAACCAACAGTCTGACCGATTGGCCTAAGTTTTAGCCTTTATGGAAGAACTAAAACAGCAACAACCACAATACCCACGTCTCCCACCGCCGCCGTGGTTTATACTACCACCACCGCCTGGGTTTGCACCACCTCCCGAGAACAATGTAGATGATGATTGGTTCAATGGGGCCCTACCACCTGCACTTAATAAGAAAATTCAAGAAAAATTGGATAAGGTCGATAAGCTTGAGAAAATACTGAGAAAGAGTAGGGGGGTCGACGATTACATGTTAGATCTAGAAGGATTGTTTGAGCCCAACAAATTAAAGCTACCTGAGAACTTCAAGATGCCTAAAATTGATCATTTTGATGGAACTGGGAATCCAAAGAGCCACGTAAAGTTCTGCATGAGTGTTTTCCAATCAATGGGCTGCACCCATGAACACATTGCAATGTTGTTCCCTCAAACCCTCGCCAAGGCTACTCTATCCTGGTTTCTGACCTTGGACGTTTTTAAGACGCTGACTTGGTAAGATATAGTCCAGGCTTCGTTGATCATTACTCCTACAACCAAGAGCTCGATGTCACCATCCGGGATCTGGAGACTACCCGGCAGAACTTCAATGAGTCCTTCGCTGCGTTCTTGAGTAGATGGAGGAACAAGGTGGCCCAAATGACCCACTGACCAGTCGAAAAGGAACAAGTCCGAATGTTGATCAAGAATCTACAGCCGTTGTACCATGAGAAACTATTCTACCAGTCCATCTCAACATTTGAAGAACGGTTTGAGATTGGGACTAGAATTGAGGATGCAATCAGGGAAGGGAAAATCAAGAATAAAGAATCACAAAGCCAGTCCAAGAGGCCCAACTACTCCCGAAACCCTTCGGATGTCAACGCCCTTAGTAACCAACCCATGGCCTATTCTCCCCAACCATACCAGCTCACAAACCAAACCAGCTCGCCTAGCCACCCTTACCAAAATAGGGTACCCCATGAATTTTCCAAGCTAGATATCTCCCTCTCCGTAGCCTTAGGCCGCCTGCTAAAAAAGGGACACCTCCAACTCCTTCAGCCTCGTACCAATCCCCCACCACCTAACTGTGACATGTCCAAACGATGTGCCTACCACCAAGGCCCAGGCCATGACACTGACTAGTGCATACGTCTCCGCCATGATATCCAAGACCTCATTGATCGAGGAATCATCGAGCCACCACCCATTCAACCCCATGTCACCTAAGCCCATGGCCTATCCTTTCAAATGATCCCTTTTATTGACACCCATGAATGTTGAATCCGTGCAGTGGAGCGATAGTGTTTGAAACTTCTGCTAAAAAAAATAATAATAAATGGGTCACAAAGATACTCCATTTGAGACCATGTCAAGTCTGTTCTATATTTTGAGTCTATTTCAAGTTTGATCTTGTGGTCGAGTCTGTCTGTCATCGAGTTGCTGTGAGTCTGTATCGAGTAATGTAATCATTCTTTTTGTGATGGAATGAAGTCTCATTTTGCCTAATCTGATGTGTATAGTCATAAGTGCATAAATCGCTGAACTGAAAATGTCACTTTTCAAATTACCATGGATATTACTCTGCTAATAAATTTTTGCATCAGACAAAAAAAAACAAAAAAAGAGAATCCCAAAAAGGCCAAATTCAATTTCGCGCTGACCCCAAAGAAGAGCTGAGAATTGAATAGTCTTACTTTAAGAATTTAAAGATGCTTTTGGTCAAATCTCGAAAAGACATACTTGAGACTGATTTGGGGCTTGCCCAACACCCTTTCCACCATTTCTACCATTTCAAAGCCTTGGGCCCAACCCAATTGATAGCCATGCAAACCTGTGCGAACTTGGTCCTTGATGGTAGCCAAACATTTCAGTGAATTTCATCTCAACTTTCAAAAAAATAACAACAGCAGAAAAAAAAAAAAAAAAAAAAAAAAAACCTCGCTAGGTTGAAAACTCGAAAGGGCACCTAGGCAAAAGTTAGAGCTGAAAAGGTATTGATTTCCAAGATTTGACCCTAGCCAGCCAAAATGATTTTACAAATGAGAGAATTGTACGATTCAAGGTACATCATAAAAACATGCCTAGATCAAATTTCAAAGGCTCGGAACGACCACACATAAATCCCGAGAACTGACGTGCATATTCTGGAATTTCGAGATTATGATCGGAAGATCTCACATGAATCAACTATGTGAAAAGGAAAATTGACTGGCTAGGCGAAAGTGAAAAGGATCAATCTTCAAAACAAAAGAAAAAGAAAAAGAAAAAAAAAGAAAAAGAAAAAGAAAAGAAAAGAAAAGAAAGGGAGATGGAAACTGAATCCTCCTCTTCAAGGCTACCATAAGTAACCCAAGTTTGAACTTCTTTGACGATTGGTTTGAAAAACCCTCATACCTCAAACCCCTTCTTTCAAGCCTTGCCTTGAACTACGCTCGACCTGATTCCCACTCAGGGATGCGTAGGCAACCGCATCGGTTCGGTCAATACCATCATAATCAAACCAATTTCCTTCAAGCCTTGCCTTGAACTACGCTCGACCTGATTCCCACTCGGGGATATGTAGGCAACCGCATCGGTTTGGTCGACACCATCAATATTAACCCCTCTTCTTTCAAGGCCGTGGCTTGAACTACGTTGGACCTGATCCCCTCTCGAGGGTACGTAGCCAAACTTTCAACAAAAAAAAAAAAGAAAAGAAGGATGGCTCGCTAGGTCAAAAATCTGAAAGGATTCCTAGGCAAAAATTAGAGGTAAATCAAAGGTTAGCAATAACAAAAGAGATAAAAGAGTTCGCTAGGTCACCTCACTAGTGCCTAGGAAAAAGTTATGAGCATCTGAGAGATTAAAGTCATGGTCTTTGCCTCAAGCCAAAAAACATCTCCCACACTAGGGGCAAACTTCGGCTACCCGCCTCGTTTGCCTAAATTTTACTATCAACCCTTCGTACAAGGGGAAAACTTCGGTCACCGACCTCGTTTGCCCAAAACCTCCAATAAACCATCATCCAAATTAGGGGCAAACTTCGGTCACCTACCTCGTTTGCCTATGAATTCTACTTTCTACACCTTAAACTAGGGGCAAACTCCATTTTCCTAACATGATCCCTTCACACCAAGGACAAGTTTTTAAGTCACCTAATTGTTTTTGAAATTTTTTGAATTATAGCATCTTGTATTCTAAAGGCTAAGGCACTAATTCAAAGCATTTCTTGGGAGAAGTAGAGAATTGATTAGATCAATAGGGAGGAATTTTCAAAAACCAGATTTATCAGCAGAGTGCTGACATATTAAGATGAGGAGTGAATATAAAAGATGAGCGGTACATCATTCATGATGAAGGCACATTAGATCGTGGCAATTTGAGAATTTCATGTCCAAGTCAATCCTTCTTTGTTTGAGTCAGTAGTAATCTGATCAAAGTGTGTCAAAGATCGAGGTTTCATGCAAACTAACCCAACTTTCTTTGTCACGTCATTCCTGTTAAGTCCATTTGTCCTAATGGTCTCAAATGTGTGGGTTAAGGGTGATTCCCAATTATAAAAAAAACTTTGGATACAAGCAGAAGTACCAAATATTATTCCTACACCAATTAAGGTCGCAACATGAGAAATGTCCCAGGTACGAGTGGCATAAACTCGTAAGTGGCTGCAAACTACAAACCGATAGTTGTTTCTCAAGACGGCTGATCGGAGGAAATATTGCGAACACCAAGAAACTATTGCTGATGTATTGATGAGGTGTGTCAATAAGATGTGTTTTATGGCCCAGAGTCTAGATGTGTTGATAAGATGTGTTGTTGAGGTGTTTTATGGCCCAGAGTCTAGATGTGTTGATAAGATGTATTGTTGAGGTGTCTTAAGGCTCAGAGTCCAAGTTTGCTGATGAGATGTTTTTGTGAGGATATTTTAGAACCCAGAGATTAGAGGAGCATCGACGAACATCAAGAGAGTTGATAGGCGTTGTTGGAGCATCGAGGAACATCAGAAGAGTTGAGAAGCATTGTTGGAGCATAGAGGAACATCAGAGAGTTGATAGGCATTGTTGGAGCATCATTGAAAAGTGGAATAACATCGAGGAACATCGGAAGTGCTGAGGAGTATTGTTGAAGAGGAGCATCAGGTGTATTGAGGAGCATTATTGAAGAGTAAAAGAGCATCAAATGTGTTTAAGAGCATCAGAAGAGTTGAAAAGCATCATTGAAAAGTCAAGGAGCATCATTGAAATTTGAGAAGCACCATTGAGAATATGAGAGTCACCGAGTCCATAGTATCATGATTAAGGGGAGCACGAGTCGAGTCAAGAGGGTCACTTCACCCAACACAACAAATTAGAGATTCCACGTCCATCATTAGTGCTTCCACGTCCGTCAATCATCTTGGAGGCCTGAATAGGCTTTTCGGATCGACCATTGCAAGATTTGATCAACCGTGAGAGATACGGATTTGAATCCTGGTTCTCAGTCAAGAATTAAAATAGTTAAGAAAGATTCTCAGAGAATCCCCTACAATTCCCAGCAGAACTTGAACCAAATTTTCGGATTGGTCATCATAAAAATCGGCCAACGATTAAAAAACAACACCCGTAGTCAAAAGACGTCGACTCCTAAGGCAAGCATTGTCTACTCACAATCCAAGGCTCCGTGTCCATTGGTTATCATGAGCTTTCTCACTTATCGTGAGCTTTCTCACTCCTTTCTCGCTAATCATGAGCTTTCTCACTTATCGTGAGCTTCCTCATTCCTTCATCCAAAAACGTGAGCTTTCTCACTCCTTTGTCCAAAATTGTGAGCTTTCTCACTTATCGTGAGCTTCCTCACTCCTTTGTCCAAAAACGTGAGCTTTCTCACTTATCGTGAGCTTCCTTACTCCTTTGTCCAAATTGTGAGCTTTCTCACTTATCGTGAGCTTCCTTACTCCTTTGTCCAAAATTGTGAGCTTTCTCACTTATCGTGAGCTTCCTCACTCCTTTGTCTAAAACCGTGAGCTTTCTCACTTATCATGAGCTTCCTCATTCCTTCGTCCAAAATTGTGAGCTTCCTCACTCCTTTGTCTGAAACCGTGAGCTTTCTCACTTATCATGAGCTTCCTCATTCCTTCGTCCAAAATTGTGAGCTTTCTCACTTATCGTGAGCTTCCTTACTCCTTTGTCCAAAATCATGAGCTTCCTCACTCATTTGTCCAAAATCGTGAGTTTTCTCACTTATCATGAGCTTCTTCACTTATCATTAGTTTTCTCACTTATCGTGAGCTTCCTTACTCCTTTGTCCAAAATTGGGAGCTTTCTCACTTATCGTGAGCTTTCTCATTTTTCATGAGCTTCCTCACTCCTTTGTCCAAAATCATGAGCTTCTTCACTTATCGTGAGCTTCCTCGCCTGTCGTGAGCTTTTTTACTTATTGTGAGCTTTCTCACTCCTCTGTCCAAAATTATGAGCCCCCTCACCTACCCATTAGTTATCGTGAGCTTCCTCAGCAAATAAAAATCGTGAGCTTCTCCCTTATCGTGAGCTTCCTCACTCCCTTGTCAAAAATTATGAGCCCCCTCACCTACTCATCAGCTATTGTGAGCTTTCTCGCTTGTCGGTTATCGCAAAACCCTTCTCCGATTGGCTATCTTGAACTTCCTCATCCATCGCTTGGTATCCAGGACTTCTGTGTCCGTCGATTATCTTTAATTATCATCCTCTAGGACCCCACATTCGATTACATTTGTTTGCAAAGAACACTTCCCGTAATTTAAGAAGTTTGCCCGAGACCCAGAGTCTTCAACACCTTGGTATCCTTATCAGGATCAACCACTGCATTAGATTCAACACTAGCACAACATAAGTCCACTCGGGGTGGCACACACCCCACAGCACCAGCTCATGCTAGGATCTAAACACTAAACGTGATAGGACTCAGGACACAATTCATATCACATCCATGCATTGCATATCACTCTTATAGCATAGCATCCGCCTGATTGTTGTATATGTGCATGTGTGATTTATTCCTTTGTGCCCCGAACGACGTCCTGGTCTGATTCCCCTTGGGATATGTAGGCAGCTCACGCAGAGCATGACCAGCGCTAGCCTCAGCATCATTGCATCTTCTGTAACGCTTTTTATCCTAACTCTATAGTCTCCAAAAGACCTGTCTCTTCAAAGCTTTGGCACTCGCTTGCAACATGCGTTGCCTCGCAAGTTCATGCCAAAGAGGGGAAAACTGTAGACAGCCCATTTTGTCGGCTAACAGATTTAGGAGGCCACAAGCATGTCAAACCTCGATGATTATAAAGATCGGATTTTCAGAGATTGCCTCTAACTCTCAAGAAATCAAAGAAATAACCAAAATGCCTCTAAGAGCTCAAAACTCTCCGAATTGGCCCAAAATGTCAGATCATTCGATGTTGTTCAAAACAAAAAAAAATGTATTTTAAAAGATGATTATTTGAAATCATAAGCTCCTAGAGACCCCCGAAAGTTCCCAGAAAGTCTCCGTTGACCGGTTTGACCAAATTTTGATCAAGTTTGACCAAAATCATCCGAATTCGTCGAAAAGTTCCTAGATCATTCTAGATCATGTGAAATGTCTTAAAATATGTTCTAAAAGAAAATCGGACTGAAACGTCAGTCTTTGGAGGCTCCCAGAACTTCCCGGAGTTTCCTGGAAGTGCACTATTTGACTGATTTGACTGCAAGTTTGACCAAAAATCAAATTCTCCTTTTCGATGTTGAAATATTTTTATCAAATACTAGAGGTCAATAGCTTTCCAACGGTATGTCGCACATAATTTTTGGATCTAAAACGAATTTGTTATGAATTTTTGAAGGTGAAAAATGCGATCAATTCGAATTTTATCGTGAATACCGCAAAATTTTCCAAAGTGACCCAACTCCAAATTATTTTTTTATGGAAAGTAGACCTCAATACCTTTCCAACGGTATATCACAATCTCAATTTGGATTTCGTATGAAGTTTCTGTGAATTTCGGACGAAATAGGGTCATTTCGCGAATTCCGGGAGTTCTGGGGGCCAAAATGCAAATTTTGGTCAACAGGAGGGTTGACTGCCGCGGCGGCACTGGCCAAGTGCCGCGGCGGCACTTTGAGTGATTTTTTATTTTTTTGTTATTTTTAGTTAATTTTTGGGGTTTTAATTCAAATTTCCAACAAATAAAACGACATAGTTTTGATTATTCCGGGATTTTGGACCAATTAGAGACTTTTTAGGACCCATATTACCTCCCCAACTTGGCCTATAAATGAAACCCATTTGCTTCCATTTGGGGAGTAGCTTGGAAGCCATTAGAGAGAGATAGAGAGAGTTAGGAAGAAATAAAGAGAGAAATAAAGATTTTCTTCTTCAAATCCAAGCCAAATGTGAGTTTTTATTTAGTTTTCTCAAACCTAAACTATTATTTGCAAGATTTTAATTCATTTTCTTCATCTTCTTTGAGTTTCCAATGAGTTAGAGAGCAATCTACACTCACATACACACATATATGAGAGGTTGAATGCTTGTGGTTCCACCATTGAATATCATTTATTGATTGTTTATTTTCTTGCTTATATACAATGTTCATCTCCTCTTACCTCATTTCTTTTTTATTTTCTTTGTTTTACTTATAGTTCATCATCATCTAAATGATGACATGAAGTTTGAGATGAGTAAATCCTTATGGATAGTAACTCCTGACCTCAAAAACATGTTTAATAGATGATTATAACTTCAATACCTCCAAGGTATATTCAAAATAAAAATGAATCTCTCAAATAATGTTCTTGATGATGAGTTTGATGTTGATATTCCAAGAGGTCATAATCTCTATTTAATGATGAAATTATACTTTCAAAACCTCTATTTCAAAACCCCTCTTTAACCCCCTCATTTTGATCGCAAGAAAGAAAAACTCTAGTTTTTCTCAAAATTTTCAAAACAGTGAGTCAAAACAGTTAGTGATCCGAGTTCAAAGATTTCTCTAGAACTCAATACTCAATGCATGGATGCAAGACTACTTGTAAAGTCTTCCTAAATCATTATAGAACACCCATGATTTTTTATTTGACTTGGAAATACTTGGAAGGGTTCCATTTTGGCCCAAACATTCACTCTAGATATTCTGCCTTTACTGTCACAGCAGCTTGGTTGACTTTCAACTTATTTTACAGAAACATTTTCCAAAAGGGGTGGTCCCAACTTATTTTTCCTTTGAACTTAAATGTCTTAGGGAACTTTCTGTATAATATGGGCCTCTAGATCTTGTTTTTTCATTTTCTAATATTTTCTAACATTTAAGTTGACAGTACGGACTCTGTTTCTGAATAACCTCTATTGTTTATATGATTTCTCTCAAATATGTGATAGTTATTAAAGATTGGATTTTTAGTTTGTGTTCTAGACACAATAAGAAAGATCTCCATAAAAAATCATGCATTGAAAATATTCCTAACCATACTTTTCATTTTCTATAAGATCAAGTCACTGTTCTGTCCACTATTCATAGCAAACATTCTTTTGCTTTCATCCTTTGATTTGATGCTTATATGTACTTCAATTTAGCTCACGTCTTAGGAAGTAGTTCATACTACATTTGTACATATACCATGGTGATTTCTCTCATGCATTCATTCATCTTTTCAGACTTCGAAGTCACTTTAGAAAATCCATGTACACAAACACACAACAACCTTTGCACATTCTAGGATCATAAATTGCATTCATGCAAGATTTGGGATTTTTGTAACTCCTAATCTAAGAAGATTATGAGGAATGATCTTGATCATACGTTCATGTTTCCCCTCGATCTAATCTTCCTTTCTCATCCGTCCCGGGGATTGAGAGGTCTTCTTTTCTTCAAAGATTAACATGCATCATACTAGCTTGCTAAGCATATTTTGATTTCTTTGATTATTTATTTCAATAACAATTCATAATTCCCTTTAGATTAGGAAGTCTTGACTATTTGATATATGATTAGACAATTTTTCCTAGGTTTGTTTGTGTGATCTTTCACTTTGCATTGTGTGATATTTGGCTTAGATCTTATGAATGATATCTTATCTTTTGATCTTCCATTTCAAGATTCTTTTGTGATATAATATATCTATTATATTATTAATTGTCGAACCAAATATAGTAAAAGATGATTATTTGGATGCTAATTGAGGCCCATTGAGAGACGGGGCGAGTTGAGGGTGTTTTAGTCCTGACAAAGGCTCCTTCCTCTCTCGTACCAAAACCCCGAACTAAGTTCTTTGGTTATGAAGGGCCGGTGCCCTTTATCCATTTGGGTGAGTCAAATTAGGTTTCTTGGTTCCTTAAAGACCAAGTTGCGACTCTGTATCTGTTTTCAACAGACCTTTTCTTTTCCTTTCAAAACGATTTCAAACAAAAAGAAGTGGAATTCTGCGTGTCCATAATACGGGACTTAGACAAATACCCATTTAGATAATTGGATAGTTAATGGAATATTTGGGGGATCTCATAATAGAGATCAGAAACTTAGGGGGAGTTAACCACAATTAGAAGTGGTGAGTCACCACTTGAGTAGCTAAAGAAGAGACAAGTGTCTCTTAAGTTAAACAAAATCAATTTATAGAAATTGGACTGAAATTAGAAAGGAAGGAAACGCCGATAGAGATACGAGACACCGATGTCCATTTCACGTCGTTCCGTTGCCGTCTGACGTTCAGTTCGCGAACCGAAGCCATATTCGGACTTGTGGAGGTGAGATGGTCATTTTTATATCTTTTATTTATGTTTTAATCATCAAATTTTGGTAGCTCACTCTAATTGGTGGCACGCAGTTGCCAAAAACTTATAGGATTATACTTCGGAGTGAATTTTGGGCTGGGAATTAGTTCAAATCTGCACTTCTTAGTTTAGATGGGGTAGAAATCGTACGAGGTGAATTTCTAACTAAATTTTGATTATGCCTAAATGTGTTAAATACTTCAATGATGTTTAGAGATGCTAATTCATGCTTAGAAGTAATGAAATGTGATATTGAGATTATCATGCCAATTATGTGAAAATTGCTATGCTTATATATCTATGTGATTATGTGGTAATCAATGGAGTAATAAGAAAGGTGAAGGAGAAGAATCCGTTGAGAACGGAAGTCTAAGGAATAGAAGTGACCACGGGACCAAGGGAAGGTCTTCGGGTCTGAATGAATCATTGAATCAGTGGTTCGACGATTACGTATATAAATTATGTGTTTATTTGTAGCATTGCACATGATAAGCATTCAATCATGTTTAGATTGCTCACTAAGCATAATACTTAAGAAAACCATTTTTTCTGTTGTGGTAAATAACAACCACCACAGGTTCAGAGCAATACCTGGAGAGAAAATGACGTGTGTTGGGAGAATGGGAGAGATTTGGGGTCTGTTTACATGTCCTCTTTTTAAACTTGTAAAATGTTGTAGAATGTATTTTCTATAATGGTGAGATAGTAGTTTTGTTGTAACCACAAGTTTAGTTCCTTCAACTTGTCATTTGGTAGTTTTGGAGTTGAATTTAAAAAACTTATGTAAATTTCTACGTTATGGTTGAATTTGTGTAAGTTGTTGTGTTGAGCCAATCCGGCAAGTCCAAATTATGTCGTTAGTGTTTTGGATAAGGTCCTTTTGTAATCATGATATTAGTTATAGCCTTGAGTTAATTTTCAACAAGATTTCATGAGATGTTAGTTTTGTCAAGAAATGAATGTCAAAACTTGTTTTGATTCAAAAGAGATGAGTTCATGGGTTGTTTTGATCTAATTTAGGTTGTGTCCAATTATATGCTTGGATGATGTTTAAGAATGTTTGGGAATGTGCTTGAAATGTTTTATTAAAATCCCATGAAGTTTAGTTTGGTTGTGTTTGGATAGGATTTGGACTTGAAAAACATGGGTTTTTAGCAGTAGAAAACAGTTTTATGGGACCCGGATCGATCTGGGTTAAAGGGCGAATCGATCCGGGCTTTTCTGGGGACATTCTGCCCAAAATAACAAAGTCGGATGGATCCAGGTACAAAGGGCAGATCGATCCGCGTACAAAATTTTTTGCCGTCGACTTTTACAGAAAATGGCATAACTCTTTTCTAGAAAACTCGGATTCGCACGCCGTTTTTTGCGTTGGAACCGAGACTCAAAGAGCTATCTTTTGATATAAAATTTGACCATATTTTCTAAATGACCGTTTTGCCCTTGGAGCTGTTTTGTCACAGCAACGTTCTTTTATGTTGTTGAATTCATGCCTTTCTTAGTAAATTGCATGTTTCCTTGCTAATTAGTGTGGTTTGGGACACGTATAGTCTTGTTACACGTGTCCTAATCCACTCGGGGCAGGTTGGAGTATGACAGTATTAGTGTAAAATTTATCAAATAGAAAGGGAAAAAATGTATAGGTGTACAAGGGGCATACCTCAGAAATAATACAATAAGCACAAAAAAAAATTCATGCTCAAAATAAAACCATCATCATTAACCAAAACAAAACTCAGCAAGATGAATGTAGAAAAATTTCACTGTAGTGAAAATTTTCACTATAGTGAAAATTCATGTGTGAAACCACTATCACCATCAACATAAACCTTCGCTCTCAGGCCCTTACAATGCAATCTTCATACAAAAGCCTTATAAGAGAAAGGATTCTTCGTCACATCATTATTAACCAAAACAAAACCTAGCAAGATGAATGTAGTGACAAGGTTGTCTGGCGAAGCTCGTACAATTTTACATTGCATTATAGTGTACAATTTTTACACTGTCGAGAGATTTCATCACGTAAACTTGCACTTGCACCCCCAACCCCCTTATCATATGTATCCCTAACCCCAACCTTATGCACCCTCACCACCATCTCCTTCTCCGGCGATGCCTCCATTAGAGTCTAACATGCCACCAATAGATTCGGATGCATCACTCCGAATCTTTGACTCAACGGCGGAGATGATGACGGCAATAACTGGTCCAATATATCCGCCATCCATTGCTTTTGAATGCCATGGAGCTTCTTTCTACACCAACGAAGTACTCACGATCGTCAACGCTTGATCGCCGAAATGGTCATTGAAACAGCAACTGGCCAAATTCTTGAGAGAGAGAGAGAGAGAAAGAGAGGTAGAGGAAGGTTTGGGAAGAAATCTTGTATATATAAGTTTTAATTACATATATATATATATAGATCTAGGGAAAGGATCTAAGGTGAGCTGGGTTAGGTGAGCTGGGTTAAGTGAACTTACCCAGTGAACTAGCGGGTCATCGGGGCACGCGGGTCAGCGGGGCAACCCGCGAGTTCTTTTAGGCTTAAAATCCAGTTCACTGGGTAAATTTACTCAACCCATTTCACTTTAGTTCCTCTCCCTATAGATGTATATGTATATATATATAAATATTAAGGAATAAAACAAATTTGTATTTGAATTTTAAAATCCTAGATTATAGTAGTGATGGAGTTGGGGGTAGAATGGTCTGATATATTTTAGTGGACTTATCACTAAGAAATTTTTCTAATTGGGTCTATTTTTAAAAAGTTACACCTTATAGGATTTACTACTAATTAACCCAATCAAGAAATTATGTTTTATTTTAGTGAGACTTGGTGTAAGGCCCCTAAAGTTGGGTTAAGTTGGACTAAAGGACAAGCCGTAATCAAACACCTACACAAGAACACATTCTAAAAAAACGTTCCCTCCCAAAGTCTTCTAAAATTTAAACTATCCCTCTTAGTCCTATAAAATTTTAAATTTCACTCTAAATGGCAAAATTTCCCATGGAACCCTAAAAGACCACCACCACCATCTCTCTTCTCTTTCTAACTTTCTCTCTCCTCCCCTACATAGCCACCACCACCAACATCTCTCTCTCTCCTCCACCTCTATAGCCACCACCACCATAACCACTATCTTCTCTTCTCCTCCCTCCACCATTTTCTCTCCTCCCCCTCCATAGCCACCACCACCATTTTCTCTCATCCTCCCTCCATAGCCACCACCATCACAACCACCACCATCAGAGCCACCACCAGAGCCGACATCACCGTCGTTGTCGTCGGAGCTGTCGCCGTCGCCGGAGCCACTACCACCAACTCTCTTCTCTCTCCTTCCCCTCCATAACCACTACCACCACCATCTCTCTTCTCTCTCTAACTTTCTCTCCTCCTCCCTCTATAGCCATCACCATCACAACCACCACCACTGTAGCCACCACCGGAGCCATCCTCGTCGTCGCCGGAGCCATCGCCATTGTCGTCGCCACTACCACTAACTCTCTTCTCTCTCTAACTTTCTCTCTCCTCCCCTTCCATAACCACCACCATATCTCTCTCCACCCCCTCTATTGCCACCACTACCGTCGGCCACCACCACCAACACAAATCTCCACGGGCAACTCATCTTAAGAGAAATTTCTCTTAAGATGGTCAGAACTGTTGAATGAAGGTAGGGTGATAGGTGATGGTCGCCGGAGGTCGTCAGAGGTCGCCAGAGATGGTAGTGGTGGTCGACGGAGGTGGAAGTGGTGGTGGCCAAAGGCTAGGCATGGGTAGTGGCAATGGTGGCTAGGGTTTGATAGTAAGATTAGATAATGAAGATGGTGATATTTTGGTCCAAAAAAAATTATGAGTAAAAACCAAGTTGTTTTATTAAGTGTCCTTCATTCTAATTTAACTTGTCTTAATGCCCTTTTTACCAATTTTCTCTTTATTTTTAAGAGTTGATCAATCCTTTCAGATGTGTCAACATTTTATATTGTGCAATTCTTAATGCACTTGATTGCTCTCTACATCACATGTTGTATTATATTCACCTCTTGTACAATTATTTAATACAATAAATGGATGTAAAGAGTAAAACAAGTGGGTGTAGATAAAATTTTCCAATTATATTTTCATCTCTAACTGTGACTAGTTGTAACTTTATAAAATGTGTGGGAAGCCTAAAATACTTGAGGGTCTTTTAATCTCTACTAGGAAGACGGCCCGTGCAATGCACGGGCGTTGTATTTTGTAGAAAAAAATACAATATCTATATATATATATATATAATTTTTTTAATGTGAACAAGAAAGAGAAATAAGTTTTATTAATTTTTAAGATGGAGTTAGAAAAATATGGTTTAACAACTATATTAATTGATGTTAACCTACAATTTAAGTCTCGTTTTCTTTAACGTATAGATAATAAATAAATAAATATATATATATGTATATGTATGTATACACATACATATATACAAACAGGGTGATGCTAATGCCAAAGCAGAAAGTGCTAATGCCAAATCAGAAAGTGTCGCTAAAAATTTTAGTGACACTTAGGTAACTATCGCTAAAACTTTTAGTGACACTTTCTGCTTTGACATTAGCACTAACCATGCAAAAAGGGTAATATAAAAAATGCAAAAGGGTAATTTGGTAATTTGATTTAACAAAAGAGTAGTTTGCGAAAGGCTTAAGGGTAATTTGATTATTCAATTTGTAATTATACATACTTTAAACTTTTAAGCTCTTTTCTTTAACATATAGATAAAATATATATATATATATGCGCACACGCACGCACGCACTGGTAATTTGATTTAACAAAATGGTAATTTGTAAAAGGTAGAAGGGTAATTAGATTATTCCATATACATATGTATATTGTAATATAATAAAAGGATTTTTGGTAATTCAATTTAACAAACGGGAATTTATAGTTGTAAACACTTTAAACTTGAAGCTCTTTTCTTCAAGGCATAGAAACAAAGGGTAATTTGCATAAGACATAAGAGTAATTTGGCTATGCAATTTATAATTGTACACAGTTTTATTCAATTTTGGTATATAATATATTCATTATAGATATAATATAATAAAATAATATATGTATATATATATACAAGGATAGTTTACAAAAGAAAAAAGGGCAATTTGATAATTCAATTTATAATTGTACACACTTTAAATACATAGATAATAATAATAATAATAAATTATAATATGTATATATATACATATACACATATATACAAAAGGATCATTTACAAAAAAAACAAAGGGTGATTTGGTAATTCAATTTAACAAATGGGTAATTTGGTTATGTCACACCCGTTCTAAAAAAAATTTATAGTTTTATCATGCATAATTGTAATTGAGAGGTTATCAATGTTAATTGATAATGGTGGATTGAGGTTGACTGTGAGTCAACAGTAAGGTGTCAGTAAGGACACGGAAACATGAAAGTTCATATTGCATAATCATGAGTAAATGACATTTATGTGATTTAAATGTTATTTGACTTTATCTGGTATTTGTTGAATAGTAATTATACCTGTGTAGTGTGATTCTGGTAATTTGGATATGATAGTATCATTTTGAGAACTGTGGTGAGAACGCGAGAGATACGTTAATTAAAAAGGTAGGTTGTGTAGAGATTTCACAGAATATAGTTTTCGGACGTTATTCTGGACCCAAACGAAACTTAGTCGGAAACTTTTGAAATTTATAATTTTCACTCGTAAAGGCATAAAATGGATGTGCGCGCAGTTTCATGGATTAATTAGAAGTTTAAGGAACTCGTGGGGAGGTAAGCGTAATTTCAAGAACTTTTGCCTATAAATAGATGAGGATGAGATTCATTCTCATCCAAACTTTCCATAAATATCTAGAGAGAGGAGAGAGAAAGGAGATTTGGTTGCTCCGGACTTTGCGACGCCGATCGACGACCGTTCGTCCGTCAGATTTTCTCCAGATTTCAGATTTGAACTCGTGGAGGTAAGATCTACGTTTTGATACCACTTAGGCCGTGTTTGGCCAAGTTTTGTAAAAATCTTAATTTTGGACTTTTGGGAAAAACAGGTATAAACTTGTAGGAATCGTACCAAATTCGAAATCCGACGTTTATTTAGCCTCCTAGTCGATCCTTCAAAGTTTGGGGGAAATCGCACGAGGTATGAAGTTCTAACTTGTGAAATATAGAGAATTACATGTTTTATATTTCAACGACGAAATTGTGATCCGGGCGAAATCCATGTGTTAATTGTAGGCCCGTTAATTATGCACGCGCTAAATTGTGAAAAGCATGTCTAAATTTATGCGAGCACGTTAAGTTGTCTATGTGGGTCAAAGGGGAGTCTTATACAAATTCATGCCGGAGTAAGCTTCTCGATGTTTGAGAATTTAGTAGCGACGGCTACTGTGCATGGTTGATAGACTTGGACTTGCCATGGCACTTGTGGATACAATGGTTGATAGACTTGGACTTGCCATTGGTATCGCGGTTTAAGGCTTGGACTTGCCGCTACCGGATGAATGCGTATTTTTCTTCCTAGAGACTATTGTATGATTTATGAGATTAAAGCATGTTTCATCATATATTGTACATGTTAGACTTGTACGCTCAGCATATAGCTGAGCAGTGGAGATGTACTCCATTGCAGGTAAGAAGAAAGACAAGAAGAAGCGCGATGAGTGAGGCCGATGAACGCCGGGGATATAACGCTTGTATATGTTTTTGTTTTAAATCCTAAACCTGTGTAAGGATTTGAATGTTGTAATATGTTGTAATAGAACCATAGATTAGTTCTATAGTATTGTAACCTTGTAATTGAACGTCTGTAATTATGTTTTAATACGTTAAAATCAGTTGTGGTTGTGTTTGTTGTTGGTATTGAGTAGCAGGACTTGTAAGTTTCAGTACAGGCTGCCCAGCAGGGGAGCAGTCGACTGGACCCTGGGTCAGTCGACT
Organism: Hydrangea macrophylla; assembly: GCA_033977485.1. Taxonomy (NCBI): domain Eukaryota; kingdom Viridiplantae; phylum Streptophyta; class Magnoliopsida; order Cornales; family Hydrangeaceae; genus Hydrangea; species Hydrangea macrophylla. Next base: position 50,141,344 of record CM066992.1, on the reverse strand, counting down.
GGACCTCGTGAGATTGAGACACTGTAAGGGAATTATAAGAGAAGCAGTCGACTGACCCCTTGGACAGTCGACTGAACACTGTTAATTTTGGCCACTGCTTCTCAGACTATAAAAGCAATCGACTGGTTTCAGAAAGCAGTCGACTGGGCAGTCGACTGGACCTCTGTTGAGGATTTAGGGTTTTAGTTTCTGCCAGGCACAGTCGACTGGACCCTAGCACAGTCGACTGAACCTCTGTTTTCAAAACTATTTTCTTTGAATGCGTTTTCACTTGGCCAAAACTTTTTATGACTCTAATTTCAATGGATTTTACAAACTCAGAGGGTAATGTTCCCTAAGTTTTAAATACCCAGGATTGTTTTAAAGTTCTTTCCGCTGCGTATATTTATATGATTGTTTGGATGAGCCTTGGTGGCGTGCCACGTGTCCTATTTCCACGCGTAGTGGGATGGGTCGTGACATTTATTGGTATCAGAGCTAGAGGTAACAAAACTTTGGGAACGTTTGACGACGAGTGGAGTGTTGAGTGAATTGCCACATGTTTTAAATTGCATTCATGCATCTTAGAGATGCTTGATGCATATGGATGTTGTTTTACATACATACTATTGTTATTGTTGTACATGCATAGTATTTATGCATTGAGAACTACAGGATAGTAATCATGGATGACCGAGAGTTATACCCGACGATTGAATGAGATGGCAGAGATGATGGGGAATATGGGGGAAATGATACGGAATATATTGGAGCGACTGCCTCCCACACCTCACATTGAAGTGGAACCAATAACTGTAGTACATGCACCCGAAAATAGGGGTATGAGATCAATATCTGAACAGTTTGTTTGCAAGAAACCGATGGAATTTCATGGGACACCCGATCCAACGCTTGCAGAACATTGGATAATGGACATGGAACGAATCTTCCGATCTATCCCGATGACCGATAGGGAGAAGATGGAAAATGCAAGTGATGTACTGAAGGGTGAAGCCCAGAACTGGTGGGTAAATGTACTAGATCAAGGGGTACCGATTACTTGGGAGGGGTTCAAGGCGGAATTCAATCGCCGGTTCTTTCCGCGAGCCGCCTACAATGCAAAGAAGAGAGAATTTGATAACTTGAAGCAAGGAGACATGACTGTGACGGAGTATACTTCCAAGTATAATGCGTTATTGAGATTTGGAAAGGGTTCTGTACCAGAGGAGGAGGATAGGGCAAGGAAATTTGAAGAGGGTTTAAGGGAAAATATCCGTTTGAGGGTAGAGACTTACGAGCATTCGACCGTGGCAGCAGTACAACAAACGGCGCTAGTGGCCGAGAGTGGGATGGAAAGGTCAAGGCAGAATCAGCACGGAAAACGAAACAATGAGAGTGGGGGTAGAAACCAAGGCGGATCTTTCAAGAGACCGTTTCAAAGAGGCTCTGGTTCTAGTTTCAGTGAATTCAGGAGAACGCCAAGCAGCATACCGTTGTGTTCACTTTGCAACAGACCACACTCAGGCCGATGTTTTATGACCAAACCCCAGAACAGGAACCAAGGCGGGGGTAGTACAAATTCAACACCCGACATGAGAGGCAAGTGTTATGATTGTGGAGTATTTGGACACCAAGCCAGGGATTGCCCGAGGAAGTATCTTCAGCAAGGAGCTAGTTCTATGGCTTCCAGTGGGTCGAAGCCTAGACAATCCAATGACGGGGGACAAAGGACGGAACAACGTCAAGGAAGAGCATATCAGATGAACCCAGGAGATATGACTGCTTCCGAGACAGTAGTCTCAGGTATGGTGCTTGTATGTTCGCACTTAGCACGCATACTTGTTGACTCGGGATCCACGCATTCATTTGTATCACATACTTTTGTTGAACATTTGAATGTTAAATCGGCACCGTTAGGATATGAATTGTCTATTTCTGTGCCACTTAGTAAAGCGATAATGACATCTACTGTATATAAGAACTGTGAGATCAAATTAGGTGAGAAGTTGATGACGGTAGACCTTATACCGATTGGGGTAAATCATTTTGATGTAATACTGGGAATGGATTGGTTAGCTCTTAACCAAGCCACGATAGACTGCGAACGAAAAGAGGTTAATTTTCGATCACCAGTACATGGGAACTTTTGTTTCCAAGGGAGTGGGGTTATATCGCCACCGTATTTGATTTCAGCTATCCGAGCGGGAAAGTTATTGAAAAAGGGATGTCATGGATTTCTATGTTCAGTGACTGATGTCTCGGCGACTGAATTAAAAGTAGAAGACATTCCGATAGTGCGAGAATATCCAGATGTATTTCCTGGCGATCTACCAGATGTTTTGATTGAGAGAGAAATTGAATTCACCATTGAGGTAAAGCCAGACTCAAGGCCGGTATCCAAGGCACCGTATAGAATGGCACCAGTAGAATTGAAGGAACTGAAAGTTCAATTGCAAGAGTTACTTGACAAAGGTTTCATCCGACCAAGTATTTCGCCGTGGGGAGCTCCAGTGTTGTTTGTAAAGAAGAAAGATGGTTCTATGAGAATGTGTGTGGATTATCGGGAACTGAACAAATTGACAATCAAGAACAAGTATCCACTACCCAGAATTGATGACTTATTTGATCAACTTCGTGGGGCACAAGTATTCTCCAAGATAGACCTAAGATCGGGTTATCATCAGTTGAAAGTGAAGGCCGAAGATGTTGAGAAAACAGCTTTTAGAACGCGTTATGGACACTATGAGTTCTTAGTTATGCCATTTGGGGTTACCAATGCACCAGCTGCGTTCATGGATCTTATGAACCGAGTCTTTAAGGACTATTTGGATGATTTTGTGATAGTGTTCATCGATGATATCCTTGTTTATTCACCGAGTGAGATAGAACACGAGAACCACTTGAGGTTGATACTTCAGAGATTACGAGAGAAACAATTGTTTGGGAAATTCAAGAAATGTGAATTTTGGTTACCTAGCATTACTTTTCTTGGTCACGTGATTGACAAGAATGGAGTATCAGTTGATCCTCACAAAGTAGAAGCTGTATCAAATTGGCAAAGGCCGACTTCTGTATCTGAAATTTGAAGTTTCTTGGGATTAGCGGGATACTACCGCCGTTTTATTGAACATTTCTCGAAGATTTCATTGCCAATGACAAAGTTAATGAGAAAAGGTGTTACATTTGAATGGAGTCAGGAATGTGAAGACAGTTTCCAGGAATTGAAAGCACGACTAACGAGAGCACCTATTCTGACAATACCATCCGGAACCGAGGGATTTGTGATCTATAGTGATGCTTCACACAAAGGGTTGGGATGCGTGTTGATGCAAGGGGGTAAAGTGATCGCTTATGCATCTAGACAGTTGAAGACACATGAGATTAATTATCCGACTCATGATCTGGAATTAGCTGCAGTAATTCATGCCTTGAAAATTTGGAGACATTATTTGTACGGAGAAAAGTGTGAGATATTCACAGACCACAAGAGTTTGAAATATATTTTCACCCAACGGGACTTGAACATGAGACAGCGAAGATGGTTGGAATTGATGAAGGATTACGATCTGTCGATTGAGTATCATCCGGGGAAGGCGAATGTAGTAGCCGACACATTAAGCCGGAAGACGCCGAGGAATTTAGCCGACGAGCTAACGCAACAGAAAGAATTGGTAAAAGAAATGGAACGCTTAGAATTGGATGTGATTCCAGGGACCAACGATGGTTTAATGATGGCAATCATGGTACACCCAGATATTATTGATGAGATTCAGAAAGAACAATTCAACGATGTCTATTTATGCAGAATGAGAGACGAGATACCTTTGGGAAAGCGATCTGGTTTGGTATTGGAACAAGGGGTTCTGAAGTTTGGAAATCGATTATGTGTACCGAATGTGAAAGACTTGAAAGAGAGAATTCTAGAAGAAGCTCATAGTACGAGATATTCAGTGCACCCGGGAAGTAATAAGATGTACAGAAACCTGAGTGAAAACTTTTGGTGGAAGGGTATGAAGCGTGAAGTTGCCAAGTTTGTATCCGAATGTTCGGCATGTCAACAGGTCAAGGCAGAGAGGCAAGTACCCGCGGGGTTACTACAACCTTTGCCAGTGTCAGAATGGAAATGGGATGAGATTACGATGGATTTTGTTTCAGGATTTCCACGATCATGTAATAAGAATGACAAGATTTGGGTTATAATTGATCGATTAACAAAGTCAGCTCATTTTCTACCGATCAAGACGACTAAACCATCCAAGTTAGCGGAATTGTATGTGAAAGAGATTGTAAGACTACATGGAGTCCCAGCTGTGATTATATCAGATCGTGATAGTAGTTTTACGTCAAGATTTTGGGGAAGTTTGCAAAAGGCTATGGGTACGAAATTGAGTTTCAGTACTGCATTTCATCCTCAGACCGATGGACAGTCAGAGCGTATGATTCAGACCTTGGAAGATATGTTGAGATTGTGTGTATTAGACTTTGGGAGTGATTGGGAGAACCACTTGCCATTAATTGAATTTGCGTACAACAACGGATTTCAGTCAAGTATTGGTATGGCACCATATGAAGCTTTGTATGGCCGTAAGTGTCGATCACCGGTTTGTTGGACCGAGGTTGGAGAAAGGAAGTTATTAGGACCTGAGTTAATACAGGTGACTACTGAAAAGGTGAAGTTGATTCAAGAGCGACTCAAAGTAGCTCAGAGCCGATATAAGAGTTATGCAGATTTGAAGCGACGACCGACGAATTTTGAAGTAGGAAATTTCGTATACTTGCGGGTATCGCCTTCAAAAGGCATTGTCCGATTTGGAAAGAGGGGAAAGCTCAATCCAAGATTTATAGGACCTTTTGAGATCCTAGAGAGGGTTGGTCCAATGGCTTATCGATTGGCCTTGTCATCAGAGTTGGAACATGTGCATAACGCATTTCACGTATCGATGTTGAGACGATGTATGACTGACACGAGTAAGATCATTGTACCTGAACCGCTACAGATCCAGGGAGATTTGACTTATGTGGAACATCCTGTAGAGATTCTAGATCGCAAAGAACAAGTGTTGAGAACCAAGACTATTCCAATGGTGAAAGTACTATGGCGTAGTCATACAGTAGAAGAGGCTACGTGGGAAAATGAAGAAGACATGCGGAATGAGTATCCGTACTTGTTCGACGCTTGAGGTAAAGTTTGGGGACAAACTTCCTTTTTGGAGGGGAGAGTTGTCACACCCGTTCTAAAAAAAATTTATAGTTTTATCATGCATAATTGTAATTGAGAGGTTATCAATGTTAATTGATAATGGTGGATTGAGGTTGACTGTGAGTCAACAGTAAGGTGTCAGTAAGGACACGGAAACATGAAAGTTCATATTGCATAATCATGAGTAAATGACATTTATGTGATTTAAATGTTATTTGACTTTATCTGGTATTTGTTGAATAGTAATTATACCTGTGTAGTGTGATTCTGGTAATTTGGATATGATAGTATCATTTTGAGAACTGTGGTGAGAACGCGAGAGATACGTTAATTAAAAAGGTAGGTTGTGTAGAGATTTCACAGAATATAGTTTTCGGACGTTATTCTGGACCCAAACGAAACTTAGTCGGAAACTTTTGAAATTTATAATTTTCACTCGTAAAGGCATAAAATGGATGTGCGCGCAGTTTCATGGATTAATTAGAAGTTTGAGGAACTCGTGGGGAGGTAAGCGTAATTTCAAGAACTTTTGCCTATAAATAGATGAGGATGAGATTCATTCTCATCCAAACTTTCCATAAATATCTAGAGAGAGGAGAGAGAAAGGAGATTTGGTTGCTCCGGACTTTGCGACGCCGATCGACGACCGTTCGTTCGTCAGATTTTCTCCAGATTTCAGATTTGAACTCGTGGAGGTAAGATCTACGTTTTGATACCACTTAGGCCGTGTTTGGCCAAGTTTTGTAAAAATCTTAATTTTGGACTTTTGAGAAAAACAGGTATAAACTTGTAGGAATCGTACCAAATTCAAAATCCGACGTTTATTTAGCCTCCTAGTCGATCCTTCAAAGTTTGGGGGAAATCGCACGAGGTATGAAGTTCTAACTTGTGAAATATAGAGAATTACATGTTTTATATTTCAACGACGAAATTGTGATCCAGGCGAAATCCATGTGTTAATTGTAGGCCCGTTAATTATGCACGCGCTAAATTGTGAAAAGCATGTCTAAATTTATGCGAGCACGTTAAGTTTTCTATCTGGGTCAAAGGGGAGTCTTATACAAATTCATGCCGGAGTAAGCTTCTCGATGTTTGAGAATTTAGTAGCGACGGCTACTGTGCATGGTTGATAGACTTGGACTTGCCATTGGTATCGCGGTTTAAGGCTTGGACTTGCCGCTACCGGATGAATGCGTATTTTTCTTCCTAGAGACTATTGTATGATTTATGAGATTAAAGCATGTTTCATCATATATTGTACATGTTAGACTTGTACACTCAGCATATAGCTGAGCAGTGGAGATGTACTCCATTGCAGGTAAGAAGAAAGACAAGAAGAAGCGCAATGAGTGAGGCCGATGAACGCCGGGGATATAACGCTTGTATATGTTTTTGTTTTAAATCCTAAACTTGTGTAAGGATTTGAATGTTGTAATATGTTGTAATAGAACCATAGATTAGTTCTATAGTATTGTAACCTTGTAATTGAACGTCTGTAATTATGTTTTAATACGTTAAAATCAGTTGTGGTTGTGTTTGTTGTTGGTATTGAGTAGCAGGACTTGTAAGTTTCAGTACAGGCTGCCCAGCAGGGGAGCAGTCGACTGGACCCTGGGTCAGTCGACTGGACCTCGTGAGATTGAGACACTGTAAGGGAATTATAAGAGAAGCAGTCGGCTGACCCCTTGGACAGTCGACTGAACACTGTTAATTTTGGCCACTGCTTCTCAGACTATAAAAGCAGTCGACTGGGCAGTCGACTGGACCTCTATTGAGGATTTAGGGTTTTAGTTTCTGCCAGGCACAGTCGACTGGACCCTAGCACAGTCGACTGGACAGTCGACTGAACCTCTGTTTTCAAAACTATTTTCTTTGAATGCGTTTTCACTTGGCCAAAACTTTTTATGACTCTAATTTCAATGGATTTTACAAACTCAGAGGGTAATGTTCCCTAAGTTTTAAATACCCAGGATTGTTTTAAAGTTCTTTCCGCTGCGTATATTTATATGATTGTTTGGATGAGCCTTGGTGGCGTGCCACGTGTCCTATTTCCACGCGTAGTGGGATGGGTCGTGACAGGTTATTCAATTTATAATTATACACACTTTAAACTTTGACAAAAGGGTACTTTAGAAAAGGCAGAATGATAATTTTAATAATATAATAAAATAATATATGTATATATATACACACACACACAACGGTAATTACAAAAGGCACAGGGGTAATTTGATAATTCTATTTAACAAAAGGGTAATTTGGTAATTCGATTTCTAATTGTACACACTTTAAACAAACAAATAATAATAAATTATAATATGTATACATATATACACACACACACAAGCTCGAGGCTTGTTTGATAATTATAGGATTTCTTAAAAGTTGTCTTAAGATTCAAACAAGCCTTGCCAAACAAGCATTAAATTTCAAAAGTAATCCAAGACTTGTTTTAGAAAAGTGACTAAATGCTTGTTTGATAATTCAACAATTCCTTAAAAAGTTGCCTTAAGGCTCAACCAAGCCTTGCCAAACAAGTATTAATTTATAAAAGTTATATAAAGCTTATTTGGTAATTCAAAGAAATAGTACAAAAAACACAAACAAATGTTAGTGCTTTGTTTGGGAAAACCAAAAAAACAAAAAAAAAACAAAAAACAAAACAAAACAAAACCAAACAAGTTAGTGACTTGTTTGGGAAGAACGAAAAACCATACAAACCACAAAGCCAAAAAGCGGCTGTGCCAAACAAGACACAACCTACAATTTGTTGACTTTTGGGTGTTTTGAACCAAATTATAAATATTTGTAATTATTGCTTGAAAAGTTGATTGAATAATCACTTGTAGATATAATAATTTGAAAAGTTGAATCACATTGTAAATATTTGTAATTATTGGTTGAAAACTTGATTGAATCATAATTTCTAGAATAATTAAATTTTAAAAATTGACCTAATAATAATAAGGGTTGTTGGTTGAAAAGTTGATTGAATTATCATTTCTAGAATAATCTAATTTTAAAAGTTGACCTATTAATAATAGGGGTTGTTTTGTGGGTGAAATGACCAACTTACCCTCACAAAAGGACAAAAACTCAAAGTAATCATTAAAGGAAAATGAAACAAAAGATAAAAGTAAGGGTAAAACCGTCATTTCAAACAAATTAAGAAATACCAAAATTGGACAAAATTGAAAATAAAACCAATATAAGCCTCTTTTATAGTATAGTGTAGATACCCTAAAAAAATGCTAAAAAAACATGTACTTAAAAACGTTAAAGATAAACCCTTTTTTGTCAATTTCACAAAGATCAATCCTTATTCAATTCCATTTTTGAAGTAAAAAAACAAAAGATTACATCATTTGACGAGAATTAAAAATGATATCGATAAGTCATATCATTTTGATTGCTCCATCAAACCCACTCTAATATATTGATTATGACTTCATTGCAACTGTATATAGATTTGGGATCCTCCGCAATCAAAGTAGGCGGTCATTGTGAACTTGTGGGTAACACTCATGTGGTCACTTATAGGATTAACAATTTCATTTTTCTTTTTCTTTTTTTGGATTTGTGTGGTCTTGCAAGCGGCCATGTGGATGCTACTACAATGGCTATCCACTTTGACTACCGAGGATCTGGACTCCTGTATTTATGCAGACGATGTGCCAACATTGTTTGTAAGTCTGTTTTTCTTTGCTTGTCGGTAGGGACTATAATGGTTAATTTCCTTATTTGACATAAATCCTCAAATTTTTACAATTAATATCATGAGAAGATTTTCATCAAAAAAATAATAATAATTTATCATGAGAAGGCTTTTTAATTCTTTAAATAGAATTTAGTTTTAAATATATATATATATATATTATCCTCATCTAATATAATATATATATATATATATGAAAGGCAAAGCTTTCTATTATGCCATGTGGCAACCTTTGAGAATTTTCATTATTTTTTTATTTTCCTTAAGATAATACACATATATATAACATTGAATGAATGGAAAAAAAAATAGCATTAAATGGAAAAAAAATTGCCTTTAATAAAAGTCAAACAAGAAAGCTCTCTCTCTCTCTTTTTAGCATAATTAGTTATATATATATGGGATTTGCTAACGTACAGCACAGGAGACTTTTAGCGATGAAAAATGGGCTTTTAGCGATGAAATTTTTCGTAGCTAAAAGTTGGAACCTTTAGCAACAAAAATTTCGTTGCAAAAAGCCTACTTTTCGTCGCTAAAGAGACTGTTGTATGCTGCTAACCTACAACCATCGTGTCGTAAGTTAGCAGCCTCCTATATATATATATATATATATAACTAGGTTTACCTATTGAATTTATACTTTAATTTTATTTATTTGATTTTGGGCTCCTAATAGATTTTGGTCATTAATTAGATTAAAATGTTCATCTTTTTTGGAGTCATTAGTTTGGAACTTATATTAATGTTAAATTGTTACTACAACATTTTGTTTTTGTCTTCATATCTATTTCTGGATTTATTCCTAAGGTAAGAATCTTAAACAAGATTAGCTAATCTAAGAGGTAACAATTATTTGAAAGTTTATCATTTGAGAATAAAAATTCGATAATTTTATTCCATTAGATGTGTAAATACACAAATAAAGAGGAGGGTTTTGTTAAATTATGTGTCCTTATTTTAAATTGTATCTCTAGAATATATACATCAATACTTTATTTCGATTTGGTGGACACGAATCCAAAATTAAAGAAGACGTTCTCATTTGCTAACGTAAAACACATGGGTTTAACAAACTTACAGGGTATCTCTAATCTAATCTAATATATATCTAATATACATATATGAAAACAAAAACACATGGGTTTTGTAATTATTAAATTTTCTTCTTTATACAGTCTTAATTTAATATATATCTAATACACATATGATTTGGGCTCATTTTTCTGATTTACTGATTTAGACACAAATTCAGGTATATTGATTTGGATATGATTTGGGCATATCCACTTCCGTGGCTTCTTGTTCTTTAAATTCCAAGAGTGATAATTTCCTTATTTTTGTTAAACAAGAATTTTAACCGTAGTTTATTCAAGCCGTCATTAAATTTCGGCCCCTGTTTATTTAACTCATTACTATTATTTAATGAATAATGCTATACTTTCCAAATTCTAATCCTAAATTTGCATTCCAGATAATATGGCAGTGGAACCACCTTCAATAATGATAGGACCACTTAAACATCATGTAATCAAAATCTAGCATAGCCACATCATTTGGGATGTAAATTTGAAATTACGATTTGGGAAGTATATATAGCATTTCTCTTATTTTCTTCTTTACTTTTTACAAATTAACACAATCTCAGTTAGTGTTATGCCGTTTTTTCACAAAACGGCTTTTCTTATCAAACCTGTTTTGCTGTTTTCATTCTTTTTTTCTAGAACGATCATATTTTACCAAACACATACTCTATTTTTTTATCTTAAAAACAAAACACAAGCTTTCTTTAAAAAAAACGAAAAATATTATCAAACACCACCTTAGGTTTTTTGGAAGTTTTTAATAGAAGGAAATTCTTTTCTTCTTCTTTTTTCGTTCAGGCTTTTGAAAGAAAGTAAAACAAACGGAAAAAAGAAATGCTTTATTGGTTTTTTCCAAAAACAATTATGTGGAGAATATAGTCATATTGGCTTCTTCTTCTTTTTTCATACTTCTGAAGGAAAAACGAAAAGAAAAATAGATGTAATTGGGGACTTCTCTAAAAATCATATTATTTTAAATATTTTTTAAACTTTTAGTTTAACAAATATCTGTCTTTTATGAGACATTTACACACGTTAATGCGTCAACAATAAATACACAATTTTTTTTTATCGTTTTAAATCACTTGCAATATCTTTCTTCTATTTTTTCTCATGTGATATTTTGTCTTGCTAACTCTTCCGTGCAATGCACGGGGTCATTACTAGTTTTGGATTAATTGAAAGGACAACTCAAATTGGTTAAAAGTCCATAATTAATAAACCTTCATTAAATCAAATTTTAATGTTATTAAATTTTGCATAACTAATTACTTGAAATATCAAGTTTCACATAAGTTATGCGAAAGTTAATAAAACTATTTTCTATCGAGTAATTCTTTGGTGACAACTTTCATACAACTTTCATACAACCTCTTAAAAATATGTGTCTATCTCTCTCCTGTGATGTCACTGGACCCCACAGTGACACAGGAGAGAGATAGACACATCTTTTAAGAGGTTGTATGAAAGTTGTATGAAAGTTGTCACCAAAGAATTACCCTTTTCTATCTAGGGATTTTTTGTAAAATAAAAATGGGTAAACTAATATTAAGTCCTATTGGGGCCATCTTGTTCATAAAATTTATTGATAAGTCCACTAAATTTAATATGACATATTCCTCCTTCCCCACAAATTGCGCGACAATTAAGAGCAGGTATTTCATCTGCAATTAATCCCATAATGCACTCCTAAAATCACGCGCCTAAAGTATATATTCCAATCCCAGTAATTCACTCCTCTCTCTCTCTCTCTCTCTCTCACACACACACACACACACACACACACACACACACACAGAGTCTAAAATTTTTTTAGAGAAACCATTGATGCTCAGAGATAGTGACGCGAAGTTGCGATCGAAGATGATGAATCAAGACCGCCTTCTCCATCTTCATCAGAATCAACGGTTGATGTTCGATCATGCGCGAAGCCATGGGGTCCAGGTCCAGAGCGACTCCGACTCTTCCTCTATTATCGACGCTAACCAGAACGAAATGAAGCTGTTCAAAGGCCACGATCTGGATCTCAACTTTCCATTGCCAAACGAACTCATCTAATTCCTCGCCGGCGATCGGAAAATTCTTCAAAATTTTTTATTAATTTTGCTATTTGTTTTAAAAATAGGAAATATATATATATACATATATAGGTACAAGAACCTTGACTGGCTTTAATGATGATCTATAAGGTCTGGATCAAATGATCACCGTCTGATGTGAGTAAATATGTGATCTAACTCTTTTTATTTAACACTCATATTTTTGGTTCAAAGGTAGTGCTGTGGATATCGCAGTTTTCTTTCTTTTACCCACAGCTTTTCAAAATCAATTTCAAAAATAAATGAGTCGCCACTTAATTTTTAAAAGGAAAAATTAAGAAACCATTTTAAAAGCAAACTGATCTTTTAGAAACCGGAGATTAACTAGGTCCAGGGATTATGGAATGAGAGAGGAAGGAGCCCGTCGGACTAAAACACCCTCTCTCATCCTATCTTGCGATAGGCCTCTACTCAATATCCTTCTAATCGAATTATTAATTTAAATGTGCCCTCAACTAATATATATGTATAGATATACGTTACAAAAAGCATGTCCAAAGGGGTGTAAAATTGCAATTGATAAAATATCATTCAAAAATCACATATTTCAAGTAGCAAGCAACATGATATGCACTAGGGAACAAAAGAACTTACCCGGGATCCAGCAGCGATATTAAACGTGCAATGCATACAAACAAAAGAAAATCCTAAAAAAGAGTCTCTAATCACATATACATATAAGGCAAGATCATAATTCTAATGTGTCGCGCATAAGGTCGAAAATCAATAAAATCAACAAATAGAATAAACTAGAGAAGAGATGCGAAATTGTACCTCAAATGCGCTATAAAACAATGAGTTAGTCCACATGATATACAAAATGTAAAGTTGGACCTAAAATAATAATCCTAAACTTCTAGCTTAAATCTATAGAATATAATTAAATCTAAAACAAATAAATATTAACTACAAATGTCGATCCATACGGATGAATATGTCATGAGCAAGAATAATTATGAAATACTCAATGATTTGGTTCACTTAAACTTCGAATTCAAGCTTAACTAATCATTATTGAAATATGGTTTGAACCTTGACTCATGAAAATTTCATCTAAACCATTATTCACAAGATTTGATGACAACTATTGCAGAATTCTGGAAATTGCTGAGAGCAGATTATAACTTTAAAAAATATAAATGCGTGGTTCCCGTGGTCTGATCTTGATGAATTTTGGACACAAGATACCTCTGTGTGTCTAGTTTTTAACCCAAAAAAGAAATCAAAGTTTCAACGGTTGGATCTCCGAGAATTGGACAAAAACCAGACATCACTCAGCATTCTACAACCTTTTGTCCAGAGTTCTTGCACGATTTTTTAAAAATAGCAAACAAATCAAAAATGCTTTGTTCTTTTTAGGGTGACTTCCTAACACATTAATCTACTTAGAAAAAAATATTTTGGGTCACAAACACTTTATTAAAGCATTGGTTTACTTATTTCAAAAGAGTGTTACTATGCTGAAACTCTGGATAGATTGTAGCGACCTTACAAAACTCACAACCAAACCACTTTAGACATGAAACCACCTTAAAAAAAATTAAAGTGGTAGAATATTGTGTTATTAACACTTTCCCGTTGGTTTCACTTGATTTTAACGGTTATATTTCGAACTAAAAATCTTTGATCAAAAACAGTTTGTGAACTCGCTGTTTTCATTTGTCAAGTTCAACTTTTATTTGTTAACCCCAACTATTGAACCATAAAGTTGGACTTAAACTAAGCCATCTTCTCCTACCATTTGATGGTCATTGGAGACTAAAGACCTTTATATTTGTAGATTTCAAGTGAAGTATGAATAGACTTCATGAAATCTGAAGATAAGGAATCTAAACCATGGGGATGGGCTTAGACTCAAAACCACTTTCTCCTACCATTTGATAGTCATTGGAGATGAAGACATGACTATACTCATGAGTCTCAAAGGAATATAGAAAGGATTCCATGAAACATCAAGTTTAGAGGATCCAAGTCATGAGTGTGGACTTAGATCCATCTATTTGCCTATGAAATGGAGTGATGATCAAACTTTGATTCCCATGTTAAGCACAAGCCTACATGGGATTCAAAAGATCATGTTCAAGAGATTTCAAGAGAGATATTGAGAATCTCTAAGAGTCTCAAGAAGGAAGTATGATCAACAAAAGAAATGGAGCAAAGAAAATAAAAAGGTTTGAGGATTAGAGATTCAAAAAAAGGAAGAATGTAAATAGACAACTTATGGTTAGAGGATCACCTCCAAACTATCCTCAAAGTTTCTTTCCTTTGAAGATCTTCCAAACTCTTCTTCAAGCTCTCCCAAACTTTCTCTTTTCTTTCTCAAAAAATATGTTAGTATAGTGGTGGTTATCTCTCATGTATTGTGTTGTATCTCTCTCCTTTCCTCAAGGAAGATCCTCCCTCTTTTATAGACAAAATTACTAAGTATTTTCAGTGAATTCGGAGTAAAAGACAGGTGTAAATGTCTCATTTGGTGATACAATACGTACTTCCTGAAATTAGACAGACTGCTGCCCAGGGCGGCAGTCAAACGTAATCTGCGGCAGTCCGTGGATGCCGTCGCGGCACTTCATGACTGCCGCGACGGCATTCCGTGACTGTCGCGCGGCTCTCAGTAAGTGCCGCGCCAAATTATTGATTGTCGTATTTTCGTCAACCTTACTTTATCAGTTTTTTTTGTTTTTATCCGCATACATATACGTATTGTACCACAAAATACGGACTTTAAAAGCAAACGGCAGTCAGAAAATGTCGGCGGCACTCAGTAAATGCCGGGCCGGCACTCACTGGATGTCGTTCGGCACTCACTGAGTGCCGCGGATTACTGCCGTGTGCCGTTTTCTGTTGAACTTCCCTTTTTAGGTCTTTTCTTTCTTCCCTTTTTCTTAAAGAAACTTATTTTTGAAGATCTTTTCCAAAAATGGTGTTTTATACCTGAATTCTCCCAAATACCTGGTATTTTCTTCTTTCTGTGAAATTTTATCGCGTTTGGGAGAGTTTTCTGAAGAGCTTGGAATACTTCGAATCTTTCGGTCTTTGTCATCATCGGATATGGAGATGACACTCTCCTAAATTCGATGTTTGGTCAAAATTGGGGTGTCTATAGTTTGCCCCTCTTTGATAGAACTTGTGGGGCAACGCGTCCCATAAGTGAATGTCAAAGCCTGTGTGAAGACAAGCCTTTTGACCAGACTGTCGAATTTAGGTAAAACAAAACGCGTTGCAAAAATGGCTTCACAAACGGTTCATGTTGGTCGTGCTCAACGGTGAGCCGCCTACGTATCCATTCAGGAATCAGACCAAGACGTAGTTCGGGCAGTAGCCAAGCATACACAAGCACGAGTAACCATACGGATGAATGCACCTATCTTATCGTGATGCAAGTGCTATGCAATGGTATTTTCTGAATTGACATGGTCATACAAGTGCCATGCTCATCATGTCTTCCCCACGTACGACGCATTTTACGTGACGTGTTAGTCAGGGAAGATCACCTAATTCTTGACCGATGCAAAATCTGTTACGGGGGTCACGAAGATGCTTTTGATTTGATTTCGAGGGTTGACGCAAATCTATTGCGAGAATCGAGAATGTAAATCCGTTACACTCCCAAAACAAGGATCGACGTAAATCTGTTACGTGGATTGAGAATATAAATCTGTTATATTCCCACAATGAGGGTTAGCGCAAATCTGTTGCGAGAACCGAGAATGTAAATCCGTTACACTCCCAAAATAAGGATCGACGCAAATCTGTTACGTGGATCGAGAATATAAATCTGTTATATTCCCACAACGAGGGTTAACGCAAATCTGTTGCGAGAACCGAGAATGTAAATCCGTTACACTTCCAAAATAAGGATCGACGCAAATCTGTTACGTGGATCGAGAATATAAATCTGTTACATTCCCACAACGAGGGTTAACGCAAATCTATTACGTGGGTCGAGAATATAAACCTGTTATATTCCCACAATGAGGGTTAGCGTAAATCTGTTGCGAGAATCGAGAATGTAAATCTGTTACACTCTCAAATCTTTTTCAATTTTCAGGAATTGGGAGCCCACGGGCTCAAATCTTTTCAATTTTCAGGAATTGGGAGCCCACGGGCTCAAATTTTTTTCAATTTTTAGGAATTGGGAGCCCATGGGCTCAAATCTTTTCAATTTTCAGGAATTGGGAGCCCACGGGCTCAAATCTTTTTCAATTCTCAGGAATTGGGAGCCCATGGGCTCAAAATTTGTTTTTTGTAAATTTTGAAATTTGTAGTCAATTTGAACCTAAAAACGACCTCAAGGGCCAAAAGTGCAATGAGGGCAAATCTTGGGGGCCTTAAATTCAATTTTCGGGACCTGATTTGAATTCTTGGGGGGGAAGTAAAGGAACTTTGAACCGACTTAACCGCGGCACACGCGGATTTTTGCGGCAGTCCGTGACTGCCGGGCGGCACTCACGGAATGCCGTTGCGACAATCAGCAAGTGCCGCGCAGCAGTCCACCGAGTGCCGCGCACGAATATCAAGTGCCGTGTTTTGCCCGCGGCAGCTTAAACCGAGAGTTCATTTCATTTTCAATTCATTCTCTCATTTCTCATTCACCCGAATCCTCTCTGAAGAAATTTTTCCTCATCCCCTATTTTCTTTAGTATCGATCTCTAGTACTCACAGGTTAGTTCTGCTTGATCAAAAACTCAGTTAATCTCTTTTATCCCTTCGTTTTTTTCTGAAATTTCCAGGAATCTAACGCGCGAATTCTCTCTTTTCCTTGACAGATTATGGCGAGCGGTTCGGGGAGAAAGAAGAAGGCCAAGTATATGTCCACTCACCATCCAGACGCCACACTCCTGCTCCGGGACCCGGATGAGCACTTATCTGTCCGCGCGTTCAAGCGCGAGGTAAACGCTCCCTTTTTCTTTTTAATTTTCTCCTTTTAGAACTTAATGGTACGTATTGTGAATCATGACTTTGAATGTCTCATTTCAAATGTAAATGTAGTGTTTTTTCTTTATTCAAGATTTTGCATCCTATCCTACTTCCCATGAACTTTACGAACGTCATGTCCCACCTGTATTCCGACTTTTCTCAAAGACTCCCGAACGCCGTTTAACTAAAACTAAAAAAAAAAAAAGAGAACACTCCTTGAAAAAGAATTTCATACTCGTGAATTTCCCTTTCCATTTTACGAATGCGATGTTTTAAATGAAATCCTGAACATTCGCCCTTTTATTATTCAAAATTAATTCTTGAATGCTTGTGGTCACATATTTTTTTTTGAAACTCTGCTTCTTTCGGACCCACATTTCTCGTGAACCTTCGTGAGTTCATATATACATGTGTTTCCAAAAATATGAGTGAACTACCCCCTTTTTTTATTGTTTTATTTTTATTCATTCTTGTGTCGCTTTTCTTTATTATCACCTGCTTATATATATATATATGTATATATATTTTATTGTTCTCTTCTATCCAATTACTAACACTGAAACTTGCGATTCTTTCTTGCAGCTGCAGCCCAAGGTCCTGAAGGGGCATGGCAGCCTTGCCCATGGGTATGAGTGGTACACACTGTTAAGTGAGCCGGTGAGAGCTTTGATGGACGCAGCCGGGTTTGGAGACTTCATCAAACTCTTGACGAAGAGCTCCAACGACCTGCGGCAGATTCACGCGTTGTCGGAGCGGTGGTGGGACACCACCAGCACTTTCCATTTTGACTTCGGGGAGATGACGATGACTCCCTTGGATTTATCGATGATCACCGGGATTGCCTTTGGCGGAGAGCCTCTGCGGTATTTGACGGATCAAGAGTGGGACCAGGTGGAGCCTTTGTTGGGAGTGGTCCCGGAGGAGTCTTTGGTCACAGCCCGATGGTTCATGGATACATTTAGGGGCCAGCCGGGTTTTACCGACGAGCAGATGGCCCGGGGCTTTCTCATGTATATGCTGGGGTGCTCTCTGTTGAGCACAAAGGGTGATCGGGTCGACGTTTCCCTGGTAGTGTCCCTGGAGCACCTGGACCGGGTCGAGGAGTATGACTGGGCTGGTGCAGGATTAGCCATCTTGTATAGGCATATGTGTGATATTTCCCAGGACAGGCCGGCTTCCATCAGTGGCTATTGGAGAGCGTGGGAGGTATACCTTTTCTATATTCCATTACTTATTTCATTTTCAGAAACTTATTTAAATTGTGAGACTAACCCCTTTTCTTCTTTTTGCATTACAGATTTGGTCCCATGAGTATCTTCGCATGATGTCCCCTGAGACACGTGATGATGACGCCCTTATCATGCCCTAGGGGCTGAAATGGGCGAAGGATAGAGTCGGGCAGAAGACTGGGACCCACAATTTTGTTTCGTTTAGGAACTTCCTGACGAACCTGAGGGAGCAGCACATTCACTGGCAGCCCTGGCTTAGGGTGCTTCCTGAGGCTCGTGCGGAGATCCGAGAGTCGGCTGGATATGACCCGACGAGGCGGCTTCTTGATGGGCCAGAGGGCTAGGCGTGGTACTTAGGAGAGAGGGTGACTAGGCAGTCACTGGCGGCCCTTGGATTCTTCGTGCCATTCCCTCCTCCTGACTCTATGAGAGCCACGGACACACTCCAGGGTAGCGAGCTGACGGCTGCTCTGATGGGCTCGGGTATTCACGGCTTCCTGGATCCCCCTACAGGATATGCGGCGTTCCGCGCCGCTAAGCTGATGCCGAACTTCCCTTTGATGGAAGTGACTCGGGTGAGTAAATGATTCCTTTATTACTACTTTTATGAATTTCCTTTCATTCTTTATTTGTGCTTAATTATTTTTCGTTTGCAGCCTGTTTCTGCCGCGGCTCGTCCTCCTGCCTTGCCCGAGTGGGATTGGACCATGTCGACCGTCTCGTTTGGCGAGCCCTTCTTGACGACGATCTCCCGGCTTTCACAGGGTGCCCCTACTATTCCCCTTGACTATGACATCGTCCCGCGTGCTTATGCGGAGGAGGGCTTGACGTATGCCCACAGCGTGCGGCAGTGGGTTCTCGGGCGAGAGTGGATGGTAAGAAATTTATCCCTTTCTTTCACTTCAACTTTGATTGTCTCTCCTTTTGCTAATCTTTATTTTTGGTTCTTGTTTTTAGGCTGAGGGAGCTCCGGCGACTGCCGCGGCTCAGTTGAGGGCCCAGGTATGATTTTTATTCCTTTTATTTTCAGTATTTCATCCGTCATTTCAACACTTTCTGGACTTATCCTCCCTTATTTCAGACGGAGGAGATCAGAGTCCTATCCTAGCAGGTGGGGCAGCTCCAGCAGCGGCTTCAGCAGTTCGACATTCCCCTCAGCGACACTCCTGGGGATGGTGGTGCTGGACGAGGCGTAGGGCGAGGCGGTGGTAGCGACGGAGGCAACAGCGGGGGTCAAGGCAGAGGCGGCGGTAATGGCGGTCGTGGGGAGAGCGGTGGAGGCAGCGGGACAGAGTCGGAGGAGGAGCCCCTCAGGCGTATGACCCGTCAGACTCGCAGCCGGGGCCGAGGCTGATCCTACTTTTTCTTACTTTTTATTTCTTTTGAGTGTTTTGGGAGGATGCATACTTTATTTGATGGATTGTATATATATATATATGTTTACTCTTATCTTGATGATGGCTCTATGATAGCCAGTAGGATAGGCACTCTTGATACCTTTATTATTATATTTTTGCTCTTTTATTCACCGTACGTGTGACCATAGCTTGGTCCTTTTGTCGTATGTGGGACCATAGCTTGGTCCCTCCTTTATTTGATTTTTTTGAATGCTTTTATCTCTTTTATTTATAATGAACAAATGAATGAAATGAATGTATGCGATCATGGCTTAGTCTTGTTGCACGTGCTGCATGAAGCGCACGTTTCACTGTCTTTTATCTAGTTTTTTGTTTGCAGGTGGGCTAAACGTGTTATAAACAGACCCTGGCCAATGAAAAACTTGGAACGGCACTCGGTGAGGTCTCTGCGGCACTCAGTGAGAGCCGCAGCGGCAGTCACAGACTGCCGTGCGGCATTTCATTGAGTGCCGTTGCACTTTATCGAGTGCCACGGGTAGGTAGGCAGCTTTATTCCCCTATTTATACTCCTTCTTTCTCAAGGCTCCCTGACGACATCCTATTGACGTGTTTTCTTATCACACCCAAGTGTAGGTGATCGTACAAGTAATAAAGTTCTGGAAGTCCAGGTCGAACCCACAGGGAACGGAATAAAATTTTATAAAGTTAGGCAGATAACTATTTTGTCACTAAAAAAAAAATAAAAGATGATGGATTTTTGTGGGATTTTACTAAACTACTAATTTTTATAGTTTTGCAATAAAAAACTAATTAAAACTATTTTTTTCTTAACAGTTTATGGTAAAGATTTTAACAGTGCAAAATAAATTAACTAACATACTAGTAAGAAAATGAAGAAAAGTAAATAAAAGCTAAATTTTTATGAGATAAACTTTTTAGATTTAATAATAGCGAAAGATGGAAATAATACAGATATTTAAGCAAAACTATTATAAAACAGGAAATATTAATTAACTAGGGGAAATGATTTAAAGGAATTGGGAATATGCAAACCAACACTAGATCCCACAACTTTTGTGCATTTGAAAAGCATTTGGCATTTAAGACCGCAGAGTCATTCTTTATTTAAAAATAAACTTTCACTAGTCAGGGTCATATCAAGTGTGTCAGGTTTGATATGAAACGACATCGTTTGGTTTAAAGAAAAATAAAAAGGCAATTGGGCAGTAGCCAGGTTCGAACCGTGCCCCGCCGCGGACGTGGGTTATTCGGCGTCCAGTCCCCACCACTCTGCCATTACACAATTGTCTATCCATTATTGGATAGAAATATATATAAACACATATTTGAAATATTAACTTTGTCATATGAGTTGTTTGAGTATGCTAGGTGTTTTTTATGACAAAAGGCATAGTTTGACAATCCACATAATTAGGCTTTTTATTTCAAATATGTACTCTTTTGAGCCCAATATAGCCATAGTATATAAACATGTTAAATGGTCATAAACTATAGATACATAGATATTTTTGGCCATAAATGAAAAAACAACCCATCTAGATAAATTTGCCCATTTAAGTTTAGTGCACAGAAGCTGTGGTTTCTAAGTTTTTATTACATATCCCCAATTAAAGTTTTAGCCTACCATTTTGGAATTGAAACTGTCTTCCAAATAAATTTAAAGATAAATTAAATAGGTGTAAACAGTGACTGCTCAATTAAAACTAAAGTTGTAAAACTAAGGTAAGAGTGAAATATAATATTATTATATTATTTTCCTACTTAACATGAGCTGGGGTTGAATTTGTGGAATCTGCAAAATAGCAAAGTTTAGTACAACTAGGCTAATAAAATATACATAAATGAAAATACTGAACCAAAAATAAAATACTAAACCTTTGACTTTGGATTCTTGTGGGGTCACAGTGGTTGAACTCCAAGAACACAAATAAGGCCAAACCAAATCCAAATATACTTTTGCAGTGAGATATGAATATGGTGTGCTTGGGGCTTTAGTAGGTGATTATAACAACTACGTGGCTAAGAAATCTGGCATTTAATCGCAAAATTTGTCTTTTAGTGAATGAAAATATTGCTATAAAAACTTGAAAATTTGGAGTTTCTAACTATTTTAGGGGGCAACTATAAGTACTACTAGGCTAAAAATATTAAATCTAAATTTAAATAGGACTATTTTTACTACTACAAAGTGACAAAGGTCATACAAGAAAACAAATATTTTAAATTTAAGAAATACAGTACACAAAGTTTTGCTACATATTTTTGAACATAAAATCATCAATTACATAAAAGTAAAATTTTACAACTACTAGAACTAGAAAAGGCAAAGAAAAATTAAAGTTTCCTATTTCTAGGGACAATATAAAGTGCTCACATAATAACTTCCCCTAAACTATTCTCTCCAAACTGTGATTGTAATGAAGCTTGTGTTGTTGTGAACTGTGAATGGTGTGTTCTTCCTCCATTTTATAGACGAACTTTGAGAGAAAAAATCATCATTGCATTCGTCAGCCTTGGCAATTCTTCTCTTCGCGTGATCGTTGTTTTCTTCCTCTGTTCTGACAATTGTTGAAAACCTGAGCTGAAAGAGAGAGAGAAACAATTTTTTTACATACATATACGTATGTGTCATTGTCAAGCAATTAATTTGCTTTGACAAATTTCTATCATTTTGTCTTTTTCTTTTTCTCATACTTGATTTTGGATTCTACTTACAATTTGGTTTTGGTTTGAAATTTTTTTTTTATTATTTTATATTATATATATATATATTTTTTTTTTTTGATTAGTTTACGAAATGTTTGCTATGCATATTAGTATATGAGAAATGGTTCGGTGTGGTTGTTACTTCTTTCCTTCCCTTTATTTCACTTCATTTTTACCTAAATATATAAAATATGTAAAAACACATAATTACACGCATTTGAGTGACATCACTGTTAAATTATATTAATTCAAATATGCATATAAAACTAGGAATTTGGGGGATTAAATGAGCAATATGTCTATTATATTGGCACATAAATGTGCAAAATTCAATGTTTGTCACTCCCCAAAACACTTCTCTTTTCTTCTTTACTTTCTTCCCAAATGGCCCCATCAGCTCCCAAATCATTTTCTTATGGATGGATACCCTTTCCGGCGTTGATAGGCTCAACTTTGAGTGCTTTAGGCTAAATGATCTTTTCTCTTTCCGACGGATGAATTTGAATGAGGGCCTACTTCGAGCTGCCATCCAATGCTGGGATCCTTCTTTCAACGTCTTTCGTTTTGGCTCTCAGGAGATTTGCCCCTTGTTTGAGGAATTCAGCGCCCTTCTTCACACCAATCCTTCTGCTGAATTGACGGTTCCTTTAGTTCAGGCCGGGTATATCCGGGATCTAGCCACTCTTCTCCACACATCTCGGAATGCGGCGGGCTCTTTTATTTGTGACAGGCAGATTGATTTTGAGCGCCTTTCTTCCGTTTATGCTCCCATAGGGGACCCTTACGATGGTGAGTATCAGATCATCCGACGTAGTGCCCTGTCGATTGCTATGCTCTCTTACTTCCTCTTTCAGTCATCTTCCGACACTCTTGTACCCATTGCTTGTGGTTTGCGGGAGATGAAAAGTGATGTTATGCTGGTCCTTGGTGAAACTCTGATTGGACTGGGCCATGCTCATGCTACCGGGGCCACGTTATCTGCCGGGGCACCTTTTATTTTACAAATTTGGCTCATGGAGCGTTTGGATCTCTTTATACACCCTTCCCATCTTCGCGGGTCACTTCCATACGATCGTATGGAGATTCACCACTTATTTCAATCCGCCGATGCATAGCTTGGTTGGCTCCAGGGCTTCTCTTCTAGTGATATCTGCTGGGTTTGTCCGCAGTGGACCCATCGCTCTATTGCTGTACGCCTTCCTGGGCGACCTGGCATCTGGCTGCTGGGTTTGCGTACTTCTACTTTCTACATTCCCGATAGGGTTGTCCGTCAGTTTGGACTTTTGCAAGATACTACTGAATCTGTGACTGCTGATTTCACCAGGGGGTCCACTTTGCACCCTTCTATCGTGAAGGCTTTCATCGAGGCTTGGCACAGTAGGATGGCTGCTCCGTGCCTGAGGATTCCTGCTCCGACTATGCCTACTGTCCAGTACCTTCTAGAGATCCAGGCCATGGTTGCAAGACGAGTTTGACAGACACATGCATAATAAAGTAGACGAGAATAGGGAAAAGCTTGCCATTTTACAAAACTTTCTGACAGACCCTGCCTACTCCTTTTTTACGCTTTTGAATGTGATTTTCCTTATTATTTTTTTCAAGAAGTGTTGTTATCTTTTAGGAAAGTTCTAACATGTTTGATCAAAATGCTCACTCCTTCGATTAATCTTTTATGAAGAATCCTCCTTTCAATGTCTTTTCTTGGCTCTCTACTTTTTTTTCTTTGCTTAAAGCTTTACTCCTTCTATGTCATGAATTCTCATTTGTTTCTTTATAGTACTTATTTGATAGCCAGGTGATCCAAAAGGGGGTCCTGTATCTGGGTTCTTCGGCTAGCAAACGAAGTTTGCCCCTGGTTTTAGGGCTTCGAAGTGGTTCAGGGTAAACGCCAGTTTGCCCCTAGTTTAGCACAGGTTTTTTGTATGGACCGAGGGCTTTGGAGAGCCCGCCTACTTATCCCGAAGTGGGCGTCAGGTCCCAAGTAGTTCGTCTTAAGGCTGCAAAGAAGAGGCGCCAATCAGGCAATTATTTACTGACCGAACCGAGTAGGTTGCCTACGTATCCCCTAACGGGAATCAGGTCGACCGTAGTTCATCAAGGTAGGAGGTTTTGGAAAGAAAGGTTTCAAGCAAAGTATTTCTTGAGGCGATCGAGGTTAATTGGTTGCTTAAATTCAACCCCGTCCAAGTCCATGAGATAGGCCGCTCCTCCGGAAAGGAGAGTCTTAATGATGTATGCCCCGACCCAGTTGGGTTTGAATTTTCCTCTGGGTCATAAACAGGCACTTTCAGTTCTTTGAGGACCAGGTCACCCTCAGCAAGCTTCCTTGGGTGGACCTTTTTGTTGAAAGCACGAGCTATCCTCTTCTGGTACCCCCGAGTGTGGTTTATTGCGGCCAACCTCTTCTCATCGAGCAACATCAACTCCTCATACCTTCCTCGTACCCATTCCGATTCAGTGACTTTGCACTCTGCCAAAACCCTAAGGGAGGGTATTTCCACTTCGACTGGGAGAACGGCTTCCATCCCGTAGACCAATGAATACGGCGTAGCACCCGTTGAAGTTCTCACCGAGGTTCGGTATCCCCACAAAGAAAATGGTAGCTTTTCATGCCAATCCTTATATGTATCCGTCGTTTTCCCCAGGATTGCTTTAACATTTTTATTCGCTGCTTCTACTGCTCCATTCGTCTGAGGCCTATACGGGGATGATTGATGGCGAGTGATCTTATACTTTTCCAAGAGCGGGATAACCTCTCCCTGGAAATGACTGCCATGATCGGAGATAAACTCATTCGGGACCCCATACCTACAGATTATGTTTTTCTCGATGAAACTCACCACGTCCTTGGCTTTCAAAGTTGCATATGAGGCTGCCTCTACCCATTTTGTAAAATAATCAATTGCCACGATTATGTATCGGTGCCCATTAGAAGCCTTCGGAACTATCTCACCAATGATATCGATCCCCCATATGGAAAACGGCCAAGGGGTGGTCATGCTATAGAGCTGTGACGGCGGGGTGTGCATTAGATTCGCATGAATCTGACATTTGTGACACCTTCTAACATATTCGCAACAGGCTTTGTCCAAGGTCGTCCAATAGTACCCCTGTCGGATGATCTTCTTTGCCAGCATGTGCCCATTCATGTGGGGCCTACACACTCCCTCATGTATTTCCTCCATCATTCTCTTAGCTTCATTCCCGTATAGGCATTCTAGATTGTACCCGGTGTAGGATTTCTTCCATAGCTTATTTGCATAAATCACAAATTGGGCGGCGAATCGTCGAATCGCCTTTCTGTACTTTTCTGAGGCTCCTTCGGGGTATTCTCCTTCTTTGATGAACTTCCACACATCTTCATACCAAGGCACTTCATCTTCTCTTTCTATGGCCGCGATCATTTCAAAAGACGGTTGATTTCTCACTTCTATGGATAGCGGGATCATGGTAGTTTTGGAAGGGATTTGGATCATTGATGCTAAGGTGGCCAAGGAGTCGGCTAGTTGGTTTTCTTCACGAGGAAGGTGGTAAAAATAAATCTTCTTGAATCGGGCTTTCAGACTTTCTAGGTAGTCGTGATAAGGTCTCAACTTCTCATGCTTTACCCTCCAATTTCCTTGGACTTGGGATATGATCAAATTGGAATCCTCGAAGACATCAATCTGTTCGACTTTCAAAGCCAAGGCTGCTTCCATCCCAATTATGCACGCTTCGTACTCCGAGGTGTTGTTGGTCGAGTTATACTTGAGTTTGACGGCTAATGGGGTAAGGGCCCCATCGGGTGCTATGAGAATGATTCCAACTCCGTAACCTAGTTGGTTGGCTGCTCCATCGAAGTACATTTTCCACAAATCCTCCTTTACCTCCATTATTCCCTCATCCGGGAACTTGAATTCTCCCTTGTCCTCGGATTTTATAGCGAGGTCGGCTAAAAACTCAACGACAGCCCTTCCTTTTACAGACTTGGCAGTGACATACTTGATGTCGAATTCAGCTAGCATCATGGTCCAACGGGAAATCCTACTGGTCAAGACGGTTTTTTCGAATAGGTATTTTAATGGTTCCATTCGGGATATCAGGATTACAGGGAAGGCTAGCATATAATGGCGAAGGCGACGGGTACACCAAACCAAGGCCCAACAGGCCTTTTCCAAGGGCGAGTACTTTAACTCATATCCGACCATTCTTTTGCTTAAGTAATAAATGGCCTTCTCCACGTGCCCCTCTTCTCCTTCTTGGGCCAGCATACACCCCATCGATTCTTCAGATACTGAGAGATAAAGTAACAGGGGTCTCCCAGGTAAAGGTGGCGATAGGACAGGTGGGTTTTGGAGGTAGGTTTTGATTTTGTCGAAGGCTTGTTGGCAAGGGGCGTCCCATTTGAATTTCTCTTCTTTTCTAAGTAGTTTGAACAGTGGGTCGCAGGTTAAGGTGAGTTTGGAAATGAAGCGGCTGATGAACTGTATTCTCCCCAGGAAACCTCTCAGTTCTTTCTCATTTTTCGGTGGGTTCATTTCGGTTATGGCTTTTATTTTGGTGGGGTCCACCTCTATTCCCCTCTGAGTAATAAGAAATCCCAATAATTTCCCGGTAGTGACTCCGAACGTGCATTTCTGCGGATTTAGCCTCATTTTGAACTCCCTCAATCTCTCAAATAACTTTCTCAAAGCCTCTAGGTGCCCTCCCCTCTCTTTGGATTTCACAATCATATCATCCACTTATTTGTGGATCATGTCGTGTAGTAAAGCAGTAGCAGCCCTCCGATAGGTCGTACATGCATTCTTAAGTCCGAACGGCATGACCCTATAGCAATATGTCCCCTACGGAGTGATGAACGTGGTTTTCTCTCTATCCTCGGGTGCCATGAGGATTTGATTATACCCAGAGAATCCATCCATGAAAGATAGAAGCTCATGTCCCGCAGTGTTGTCGACCAACACGTCGATGTGGGGTAACGGGAAATCGTCTTTAGGGCTTGCCCTGTTTAAATCTTGAAAATCAACGCAAACAATAACACGACCGTCCTTCTTTGGGACAGGTACAATGTTGGCAATCCACTCAGGATACTCGGTGACCATCAAGAATCCAGCCTTTAATTGCATTTCAACCTCCTCTTTACTTTAAGTGCCCATTCTGGCCTCATTCGCCTCTATTTTTGTTTTATGGGTTTTGAATTGGGAAAGAGAGGGATATGGTGCTGGACTATCTTTGGATCAATGCCTGGCATTTCATTATAAGACCATGCAAAAACATCTTTGAATTCATTTAATAGATTGATTAGTTCTTTGCTTTCTTTATTGCTAAGTGTGGAGCCAATAAATACATTTTGAGGATTATTTTCATTTCCTAGGTTAACTGTTAGAGTGTCCTCAATGATTTTGCATGCAGATTCTTTTTCTTTTTCAATTTACTTTTGCAATTCATTAGGTATTTCATGATCATCACATTCATCACATTCATTAAGCGCGTTCGAGTAGGCAGAATCAGTCATACTTTCATTGATTTTCTTTGGAGTGATTACAACAGTCATAGAAATTCACAGACGCCTCATTTGGGCCATTACAGACTCTGGGTGTGGGGAAAACCTATCACTAGACTCAAAAACCCACTCTCTCTTGTTCTCTCCCCCCAGATCAGTGATGAAGCATTCTTCCAGATCCCCTGCCTTGGTAATTTCTTCCATCCTTTCTTTCTCGGCCTTCCCCTTGTCGGTCTCTCCCTGATCTTCATCATCTTCTCCACTCTCGGCTGCTTCCTCCACCATACCTTCGACGTATTCACCCTTGGTTTTTCCAGGATCCGCTTTCATAACCTCCATGCTTCCCTCATCCAGCAGATTTTTCATGACAGAGCCGTCTAGCGCACCGATCCAATCCTTGGCAGCAACGAACTTTTCAGGCATTTGTAAAAACGGGTCTTTGTACTTGGAAAATTCATGGGAGAAAAAGATCTCGAACCCTGGCTTTAGACGTTTGTCCTTTTGGTCCATCCATGGCTC
This sequence comes from Hydrangea macrophylla, assembly GCA_033977485.1. Classification (NCBI taxonomy): domain Eukaryota; kingdom Viridiplantae; phylum Streptophyta; class Magnoliopsida; order Cornales; family Hydrangeaceae; genus Hydrangea; species Hydrangea macrophylla. Next base: position 50,113,034 of record CM066992.1, on the reverse strand, counting down.
TGGGAAGCCATAGAAGAGGAAATCTTCTCCTTCCTTCACGAAGTAACCGTTGAGTGTCTTTTGATAAGGGTCCATTGGTGCGTCCGCTGTCTTCTTCTTTGCCCTCAGCTCCTTCTTTGTCGGCTGGTACCCCAGACCGTGAGTGTGAGTCTGAGTAGGGATTCTTGGAAACTCAGGCAGGCCTTGAAGGTTCTTCCCCAACCCTAATCCTGGAAAGAAACCCATTCTCTTCATGATCCCTACGACCACTAGACTGCCATACTGTTCGAAATGGAGCGGTAGAAACTCCCTCGGCTTTTCCTCTTCCAACATGCTGATGAACTCGAACCCTCCCATTTTTGCTTCTTCTTCTTGCAGCTGTAATTTCAGAACTGGCGCGCTTGATGATGCTTCGAACAAACGAACCCAACTGTCCCCGAGGATATCACAGACTTTATCCTCCCAAACATACTTAACCTTCTGATGGATCGTTGATGGTATAGCACCCAAACTGTCCAACCAAGGTCTACCCAGCAACAGGTTGAAGGAAGCGGGGATGTCGATGACCTGGAATTCAGCTTCTTTTCCAAAAGAGCTGATAACGAGACAAAGAAGGACTAGCCCCATGACTGTTCTCTGGGTGTTGTCGTAGGCTCTTACCCTTTGCTCAGATGGTGTAAATGCCGACTCATCCAGGCCCATTCGTTTAGCCGTTCGGAAAGGACACACGTTGAGGGCCGACCCATTATCAACCAGGCAAGTAGGCACGATGTTCCCCAAGCATTCGACAGTGACATACAACGGTTTGTTGCGGACAGGCCCTCCCGGAGGCAAGTCATTTGACGAGAAGGTAATAGTCGAAGTCGGAGTTTTGCCGATCAGTCCTACGATATCCTCCGGGGTGGTGTCGATAGACACGTCAGATTGATTCAGAGCGTCTAGGACTGCTTATCTATGGCGTTTGGAGGCAATCAGCAACCCCCAAATGGTGATATTGGCCTGAGTTTTCTTCATCTGCTTTAGAACCCTGTCTTCTTCCTCTTCTTAATTCATCTTCCCTTTTTCCTTGTCCAATTCCCTCCCAGGATGATCCTCCTCTAGCTCATGTGGTTTAAAGTGTCTGCCAGACCGAGTTAAATGACTGACTTCTTCCCTTGCACATAGATTGTCAATTTTTGAATCAACTGTCAAAGTACCCTTCACCACCTCTGTTTCTTTGTCGCTCTCGTACCAAAGATCATCTTCTACCTGGCTTTCGTCTTGATCGTCATTCCCTTTAACCCACCAGTCTGATTGTGCTATTTCATTCTTTCTCGGCTGATCCTCCAAAGCACAGATTGTCGAATCCTTGGGCAGCCGATATGGCTTTCTTGGTGTCCTGGCCTTAGTGATTAGCCTAGACGGATCGAAGGTTGCTTCTTCTATCCCCAAGAAGTAAAGGCCCTGTGGTGGTGGCACAGCTCGATGATTCGGAAGCGGATTTCTAGTAACATTCAGAGCTTTGGTGGGGGGTTCTGAAATCACCTTATTATCAATGAGGTCCTGAATCTCGTGCCTTAGTCTCATACACCTATCCGTTGAGTGACCCTTCTGCTGATGAAATTTACAGAAGAGGTCCCCTTGGAAATTTGGCGGAAGCGGACTCGGTAGAGGTCGTGGTTCCAGCTGAAGGAGATGCCCCTTGGCTAACAATCTATCGAGGGCAGTTGACAGTGACACTCCCAAATCTGAGAACTTTCTTGGTGCTTTATCCCCTCCTCTCCTTGGTGCTATGTCGAATTTCTTTTTCGGCCCATTCAGTGCATTGACATCGGTAGGGCCAGAGTGACCCCCCGTTTGTCCTCCGCTGGACCCATAGTTTGGCCTCCTGTACCGGTTTGGTGGCTCCTCTTTCTTGATTACCCCTTCTTGGATCGCATCCTCTATCCTTGTCCCGAAATCGAAAACCTCAGCAAAGGTATTGATCGACTGGAATCTCATCTTTTCTTGATACACTGGCTGTAGATTCTTCATCAGCATTCGGATCTGGTCCTTCTCAGACGGCCTTTGTACCATTTTAGCTGTCTTTCCCCTCCATCTGCTCAGGTATTCGGCGAATGATTCTTTATTCCCTTGCCTAGTGGTCTCCAAATCTCGGACAGTGACATCCAAATCTTAATTGTATTCGTACTGTGCCACAAATGCCTTAATCACTTCTTCCCACACCCTGGTTTTGCTTGGTTCGAGAGTAAGATACCAGGACAGAGCAGCTCCAGTCAAAGTTTGTTGGAATAGGACTGCCATCATAGTTGTGCTCAAGCCGCTCGGTTGGAAAGCCCCAATACACATTCTTATATGACTGCGAGGATTTCCGGTGCCATCAAACTTATCAAAGACCGGCATTTTGAACCCGGCAGGCAGCGTCTCGTGGACCCTGTCATACAGGCCTTCTAACTTCATTAGATAGGTATCAACCCCCTGAGTCTTGCGCATCACCCTTTCCAACTTCTTTATTTTCTCGGTCAGTTGCTTCTATCATCCCCATCATGCGGTTCATATTTTCGGCCTGTGGCCTCATCTGCTCCGCTTGTTGTTCTACCAGTATCCTTAACCCGGCCATCTCTTCATTGTTTCTCTCTTCGGCCATGTCAGCGTATTCTCTCCTTACTAGTCTCGCCGTGGGATCCCTAAACCACGCTTGATTTGCTATTTTTGCTCCTACAAATAAATTTGAAATGTCCTCTTTTAAAACCCTTTTTATCTTCATTTTATCACACAAAGTCATTTAAACAAAAAAAAAAACTTTCCTTTTGTATGTCATGCGGATGCATTGCATGTGTGCGTGTGTGCCTACTCTATATGCCAAAAAAGAGAAAATCCTAATCCTAACACATAAGCACATAAGATCCTTACCCATGTCAAGTGTGCTGATTTCTCCTTTCATTGTGATCTCCCAGAGGTTGGATATTCAAAATTTTTGAAGTTCATTTGAAAAGCATTTTTGGATGATAAATAGTTTTTGAAAACAATGCTTGAGAATGCTTTTGAGGGTGTTCAAACAAAAAATGATTGGGTGTCTTTTATTCCGAAAATCATTCTTCCCGAAAATAATTTCAAGGATTTTCGAATTTATTTCTTTTGAAAGTGGTCAAGTGAAAATATGCCTTAACAAAGGTTAGTTTGGGGAATTTTTGTTTGAAAGGAGAAAAAGATTTTTTGTTTTTTTTTTTTTTTTGAAAGGGTGAATGAAAACTTTGGGAAAAAGAAAGGAATCCTTTGGGTAGGGGGACCACATGACCGGATTATCACCATACTTTCCATGAATTTGGATACATACAAGGTCAATGATGCTTAGCTAAACATGATGTAAGAAGTATAATCTTATAATCAAGGTTCGGCATGTTCTCCAAATGTCGTGGAACATGAGGAGAAATAGCTAAAAGGTGATTAAAAGATTATACATCTTTCATCAAGCAAGTATCGTCATCATTTCAAATAATCCCTTCCGGGCATACAAAACTTCCTAGCACATAATCCTAATCAAGAGTTGATTTCCTAAGATTGAGAGGTTCTATAGAAACTACTGTGCAAAGGCTGGGTTTTGGTCAAATAAGGGACCCTTGACACACATCCGATAGGATGCTTCATATACCAAATCATGGTACGAGATCAAGGGTGACCACACAGTCCCATGATGACTTGACCGACCGGGTTGCTCCGAGCCTCCATGGTCATAGTTCCGTGCAATCGACTGGCTGGACATGCAAGTGAAATGCAACAGGCACGCAAAGATTAATTAATTCGATTAAAAGGATATTTTTCAAGTCTAATCCTCAAGTGAACCCAAAATCAGAATTCTGGTCTGCGAAACCAGAGATTCTGGATTCGATCCCCAGCAGAGTCGCCAGATTGTGGATATCGCAGTTTTCTTTCTTTTACCCACAGCTTTTCAAAGTCAATTTCAAAAATAAATGAGTCGCCGCTTAATTCTTAAAAGGAAAAATTAAGAAACCATTTTAAAAGCAAACTGATCTTTTAGAAACCAGAGATTAACTAGGTCCGGGGATTATGGAATGAGAGAGGAAGGAGCCCGTCGGACTAAAACACCCTCTCTCATCCTATCTTGCGATAGGCCTCTACTCAATATCCTTCTAATCGAATTATTAATTTAAATGTGCCCTCAACTAATATATATGTATAGATATACGTTACAAAAAGCATGTCCAAAGGGGTGTAAAATTGCAATTGATAAAATATCATTCAAAAAACACATATTTCAAGTAGCAAGCAACATGATATGCACTAGGGAACAAGAGAACTTACCCGGGATCCAGCAGTGATATTAAACGTGCAATGCATACAAACAAAAGAAAATCCTAAAAAAGTGTCTCTAATCACATATACATATAAGGCAAGATCCTTAATTCTAATGTGTTGCGCATGAGGTCGAAAATCAATAAAAACAACAAATAGAATAAACTAGAGAAGAGATGCGAAATTGTACCTCAAATACGCTATAAAACAATGAGTTAGTCCACATGATATACAAAATGTAAAGTTGGACCTAAAATAATAATCCTAAACTTCTAGCTTAAATCTATAGAATATAATTAAATCTAAAACAAATAAATCTTAACTACAAATGTCGATCCATACGGATGAATATGTCATGACCAAGAATGAATTGTGAAATACTCAATGATTTAGTTCACTTAAACTTCGAATTCAAGCTTAACTAATCATTATTGAAATATGGTTTGAACCTTGACTCATGAAAATTTCATCTAAACCATTATTCACAAGATTTGATGACAACTATTGCAGAATTCTGGAAATTGCTGAGAGCAGATTATAACTTTAAAAAAATGAAAAAGCGTGGTTCCCGTGGTCTGATCTTGATGCATTTTGGACACAAGATGCCTCTGGTGTCTAGTTTTTAACCCAAAAAAGAAATCAAAGTTTCAACGGTTGGATCTCCTGGAATTGGACAAAAACTAGACATCACTCAGCATTCTACAACCTTCTGTCCAGAGTTCTTGCACGATTTTTTAAAAATAGTAAAAAAATCAGAAATGTTTTGTTCTTTTTAGGGTGACTTCCTAACACATTAATCTACTTAGAAAAAATTATTTTGGGTCACAAACACTTTATTAAAGCATTGGTTTACTTATTTCAAAAGAGTGTTACTATGCTGAAACTCTGGACAGATTGTAGTGACCTTACAAAACTCACAACCAAACCACTTTAGACATGAAACCACCTTAAAAAAAATTACAGTGGTAGAATATTGTGTTATTAACACTTTCCCGTTGGTTTCACTTGATTTTAACGGTTATATTTCGAACTAAAAATCTTTGATCAAAAACAGTTTGTGAACTCGCTGTTTTCATTTGTCAAGTTCAACTTTTATTTGTTAACCCCAACTATTGAACCATAAAGTTGGACTTAAACTAAGCCATCTTCTCCTACCATTTGATGGTCATTGGAGACTAAAGACCTTTATATTTGTAGATTTCAAGTGAAGTATGAATAGACTTCATGAAATCTGAAGATAAGGAATCTAAACCATGGGGATGGGCTTAGACTCAAAACCACTTTCTCCTACTATTTGATAGTCATTGGAGATGAAGACATGACTATACTCATGAGTCTCAAAGGAATATAGAAAGGATTCCATGAAACATCAAGTTTAGAGGATCCAAGTCATGAGTGTGGACTTAGATCCATCTATTTGCCTATGAAATGGAGTGATGATCAAACTTTGATTCCCATGTGAAGCACAAGCTTACATGGGATTCAAAAGATCATGTTCAAGAGATTTCAAGAGAGATATTGAGAATCTCTAAGAGTCTCAAGAAGGAAGTATGATCAACAAAAGAAATGGAGCAAAGAAAATAAAAAGGTTTGAGGATTAGAGATTCAAAAAAAGGAAGAATGTAAATAGACAACTTATGGTTAGAGGATCACCTCCAAACTATCCTCAAAGTTTCTTTCCTTTGAAGATCTTCCAAACTCTTCTTCAAGCTCTCCCAAACTTTCTCTTTTCTTTCTCAAAAAATATGTTAGTATAGTGGTGGTTATCTCTCATGTATTGTGTTGTATCTCTCTCCTTTCCTCAAGGAAGATCCTCCCTCTTTTATAGACAAAATTACTAAGTATTTTCAGTGAATTCGGAGTAAAAGACAGGTGTAAATGTCTCATTTGGTGATACAATACGTACTTCCTGAAATTAGACAGACTGCTGCCCAGGGCGGCAGTCAAACGTAATCTGCGACAGTCCGTGGATGCCGCCGCGGCACTTCATGACTGCCGCGACGGCATTCCGTGACTGCCGCGCGGCTCTCAGTAAGTGCCGTGCCAAATTATTGATTGCCGTATTTTCGTCAACCTTACTTTATCAGTTTTTTTGTTTTTATCCGCATACATATACGTATTGTACCACAAAATACGGACTTTAAAAGCAAACGGCAGTCAAAAAATGTCGGCGGCACTCAGTAAATGCCGGGCCGGCACTCACTGGATGTCGTTCGGCACTCACTGAGTGCCGCGGAATACTGCCGTTTGCCGTTTTCTGTTGAACTTCCCTTTTTAGGTCTTTTCTTTCTTCCCTTTTTCTTAAAGAAACTTATTTTTGAAGATCTTTTCCAAAAATGGTGTTTTATACCTGAATTCTCCCAAATACCTGGTATTTTCTTCTTTCTGTGAAATTTTATCGCGTTTGGGAGAGTTTTCTGAAGAGCTTGGAATACTTCGAATCTTTTGGTCTTTGTCATCATCGGATATGGAGGTGACACTCTCCTAAATTCGACGTTTGGTCAAAATTGGGGTGTCTACAAGTGCTAAAATGTATGATATGTTGTGGTTCAATGGTTGTGGTTCAAAAGTTGTAGTGTAAATTTTAACACTCATGTAAAGTGCTATTATAGTATGAAATTTTATATTGTAAATAACAAGAGTCTTATAGTGTGAATTTCAGTGCAACGATTGCTTAATTGGAAGTGTGAATTTCAGTGTGTTATTTAATACCATCTTAAATGTTAAATTGCTCTTGTCACTGCTCTTGTACCCTACTTTTTGGTTCATGTGTTCTTTTGTAATATTTTTATTGTAAAAATTATAGCCAGCAGGATTTGACTCGTGTTGATTTTCAATGTAAAATTGTTCACTGATTTTTATTGTAAGATTTGCTGGTTTGTGTAAAATTGTTCACTGCAGTATAAATTGTGTGAGCTTTGCAGTGTAAAAATTTGTGGGCAAACATTTTGTGAGGATTTTTATGTTATACATTATTGGTCTAACATATATCCAGTTTTGACAGTATATATGCAATGTTTACAACAAATTGAACATTTGAAGACACAAATCCAGTATCCAAAAATGAGAATCAGCATAACTGGTTTAGATGTTCAGTTTCACAATTGTGAAAAATTTTACACTACAGCATATTAAAATGAACGTGTTTGTTGTTATAAGCGACTAATTATTATTGTGTCAACCAATGTAGAGATAAAGCAAAAAACATGTAGTATGCATCAACAAAAAAAAATGTCCAATAGTTTAGGAATAATAATCCAATAAAGAGACATAGCAAATATATTGGAATATGGTAAACAAACTGATAATAATAGTCAAGAAATAATAACGTGATATACTATTTTCAACTGTAATGTTCATGCCTATAATTATGGGATAGTACAACCAAAATGGGTGAATATAATTTATAAAAAAAAAAACTCATTTAATGATTATATACGTACATATATAGAATTATATATATATGGCCCTAAAATTAATTTTCAAAATAGAATTTTGATATACATATATGTATATAATATATGTAGGGGTAAATTCGTCAACTGAAAAATATTAATTGGGGGTTATGGGTTTATAACATACTAGTTCAAAACAATTAGGTTCTATTACTATAAACTTATATATGATGGGCCTAAAGCCAAAAATATTGGTATATATAGAGATTTTCGGATATATTTCTAAATGAAAAATTGGGTTGAACCTCATATCAAAAAATATATATTTTAAAAAACTTTTGAGTAAATTTCCCTTCCTTAAACTAAATCCCGTGTATCAAAGTGTATTTTTTGAGTACAATGAGAAAAATTTTGCATTAAAAAAAATGAAAAGAAAGAAAAATTTAGAAACCTACACGCATAATCACATATATACACCATACACGTATAATTAGTTTTTACAAATTAAGTGTATTTTCTGATTCTTAAAAAGCATGATTCTAGGCAACCAAATGCGGCCTTGAAATGGTTTTTTACACTACCCTCAAAAAAAAAAAAAAAAAAAAAAAGAAATGGTTTTTTACACACCACTGTCGCTTACAAGTAGCACTTCAACTTTGTCAATGTCAACTACAACTAGTGAACTTAGATCATAGATGCCTCTCAGCTGGCTCTCTCTCACAACAAATTATTCTCGTGTATTTACTTTGTTCATGGGACGAGATGGTTCGGCACAAAATTTTGAAAAGCATATCGTTCCTCTAACAGTAACTGGGTAACTGATCACTTGTTAGCATTGACTCATTCAGGCAACCAGAATTGAACTGTAATGTTATAAATATGTAATAAATATGATTAAATTTAAATATATATATATATATATGCAAAGTAAAATAAGAAATCAAAAGTTTTCTGGTTTTCCAGATTCAACTACCAGTTTTTTTTTTTCGGTTCAACCGTATATATATACTATTTTGAGAATTTTTTCGATTTATTGAAACAAAACACATCGTTTTCTCAACCAAACGAGATTCAACCGATTGAATCGGCGAGTCTGAACTTTAAAACATTGGTTCAAACTAATAGTAGAGAGTTTTGTGTATCGTAATATAATTAAGAAAATTTTAGTCAAAATATGTAATCTTATTAAGAAAATTTTAGTTAAAAGTCCTCTAAAATAAATTTTTTAAGTATTAGGTCCAACCCGTTTTTTATTTTTATTTTTATTTTTATTTTTATTTTTATTTTTATTTTTAGTGAAAAGTCCATATGTTATAAAACTTATATAAAATTCGCATAACTTTTGTAAAAAAAAAAAAAAATTGAACTAAGTCTGTGAAATTGCTCATAAAAAGGTTACATGAATTTTACGTAACTTTTAAAATATAGGGACTTGACCAGACTAAGAATGTCTTTGATAACCCAAATAAGTGGTGAAAATGAAAGTTTTTAGCACTAATTTTTTTTTCAGTGCATTTGATAATAACCACTTAATTGAAAAGCATCCAAAAAATCACTGAAAACTTTAAGTGAAAAAATTTTGCTGAAAATAATCACTGAATGCAGTCTATTTCAGCAGTTGAAACATTGTTCTTTGTATTGCAAGTTCAATCACTTAAAATTTTCAGTACTTAAAATTCAGCACTTAATTTTCAGTACTTAATTTTCAGTTTTATCAAACGGAACCTAAGTTTAACTAATATTGAAATTTTCACCAAAATAAAACACGGGTTGTCATTTAGACTTAATTAATCTAAAATCGGAGAATTTTTACTAAATTTCTATATAATTAATTGCTTTATGAGCTCAATAACACAGATCGACAAGCTTTCATATTTGTTGTTTAGTACATTTAACATTTTTTATTGGTACAAACCCTCAACATCACACACGCAAAATGGTGATCATGAAACACGCAATAATTTCTCCACAAGCTCAAGCATTATTGTTATGTTTACCACTCAAAAGAATACAAAAAGTGGCTTGATATAAGGACCCATGCCCAAAGCAATTAATTCCAAAGCACTCACTATGAGACAATCCCACTCCAGCTGTGTTATTTTCCTTTCCTTTTCCATCTTTTTAATCTGTTTGGACAATGGACATCTGTTTTCACTTCATTTGTCTCTCACTCCCAATCTCTATTTCTTTCTCACTACTTGTTTTAAATAATCTCTTCACTTCGCAAAGGCCAAAAACCTGTCCAAGAATTATTGAAAAAAAAAAAAAACACTTAAAAACAAATTGTAACTGAATACAGAAAATAAACAATAATGCCACTTTCCATTCGTTAGGGCCGGTATGGAAAGTAGAAAACGTAATCTAGTTCAGTTTCAGTCTCATTTTCTATGTAACTTTTATAAAAATTTAGGTCATAGTAGTTTGAGAATGGACGAGTTTTGAGAGTATTTTCAGACTGGGCATGGATTCATGTGCAAGAAAATTAGTGTATGTACCGAACATTTAAAATTTTAAAACTAGGTGACTTCAAGAGTCACAAAACTATTCTATCTTCCTAAACAATCTCTGCATGACGTTCCATTAATTGAAGTACCTCTATAGTGTTGAATATTAAATACTGAAAATTTAAGAGGTTGACTTTGCAATACGGAAAATAGTGTTTCAAGTTATTAAATTGACTGCATTCAGTGATTATTTTTAGTAGAATTTTTCATATAAAGTTTTCAATGAATTCTTAGCTGCTTTTCAATTAAGTGGTACATTATCAAACGCACTGAAAAAATAAGTGCTAAATTTTTTTTATTTTTATCACTTAATTAAGTTATCAAACACACACTTAAAGTATGTGCGTGAGAGAGAGAGAGAGAGAGAGAGAGAGAGAGAGAGAGAGAGAGAGTTTCTTTCCTTGCAACAACAACAAAAAAAAAAAAAAAATAGGGAATGGGTACTTCAAAAAGTCATGTGTAGATGTTGTCAAGACCCTTGTGGTCTAGTGGCATCATCACTCATCCTCTCTCAAGTGAGAGGTTGAGGGTTCCATTCCCCTTAGGGGGAAGTGGTTTGAGGGATTTTTCCCCTCTTTGGCCTATATGCTCAAGTGTATCGTATGGGCTTACTTTCGTAGGCCTTAGTTCATGGGATTTGGATGGGTGCGTGTGTTTTTGCATAAGGCCAAAAATAAAAAAAAATAAAAATAATAAAAAAAAGTCATGTGTAGATGCAAAGCTTGCTAAAAATGTGCCTAGATTCATTTCATCACTTCTGTCATCAATTTATCCTGTCTTTCCTCAACTCAACTCAGCCAAAAATGTTGGGCTTTCACATTTGGCTATACTCTTTTGAGTTTGAGCCAATCATTGCATTGTAAACAATTGGTCATGGAGGCCCCCCATTTGTTCTTGATTCAAAGTAAGGCCATTCATGTAATTTAGTTGGTTGAAATTCCTTAAGTATCTTGCCGCCGACACCTGCATGGGAACTTATAATGATGAGCAATGTTACAATATTTATCAAATTTAAACATCTTAAACAGTGTGATTATACTAGAATCATCTCTAATTGTAGTGGGACTGTCTAATTTTTTTATTTTAAAAAAAGTGATTCTAATAAATACTATTGCCACATCATGTGAAATTCGATTTTGAGATACAAACTATTCAATTGTTTCAATGGCTCATTGTCATTGTCCAAGTGAACTAGGCCTTTTACTTAGACAAGTGTTGCTAAAATAGAGCTTGCCACTTGTCGGCAAATGATAGAATCCAACCAATTTTGATGATATGGAGGACATAATGATCCCTTGTCCCTATGGTGTTTCATTGAGTAGGAAGAGGCGCTTCCTTTATAAAATTTCCATTTTTCCTCATGTAGTAATTTAAGGTTATGTGGGCACGGTGACCACTTCTTTTCTTTATTGGGGGGGCATGGTTGAGATTCTCATAACCTTTTTACTAACTTTACAACCCCAATTATACATATTCCTTCTATACAATTCATTGAACTTGAAGCATATTGGATCTTCAAACTTATTAGCATGTACTTTATAAAAATAAAATAAAATAAAAAAAAAAACCAAAAAAGATGAAGTTAACTCCTTGCTGGGTTTTTACTACATGATGCCTTTTTTCCACATAGCTTTTACAACGTGGACTTTTGTTCGTTCTCATTCAACTTCTTTAATTTTAATTTTCTAGATTAGTCTTCCCAAAGAACAAATTTCTAACTTTTTATTCAAGCTAACACGTTTTCAAGAATTTCTAAAGCTTTGCCCTATGCTGTTTGAGGGAAGAAGGGAAGGAAGAAGAGGGGTGGATATTGGAAGAGGTAATTAGAACCACTTGTTTGGTAGATGGAAAGAGGAGATAGGGGAAGTGGCGAGCAATGCTACTTTCTTCCTGACTCACAAAGTTTAATTCGTTAAAAGTGGATAGATTAGGAGAGAGAAAAGACTTGGCTTATCTTTTGACTTTTTTATTATCTTTAAATTTTAACGACATTTAATTTAATATAAGGGTATAACAGTAAAACATATAGTGTTATATTCTTTCCTTCCTAACTTCCCAATTGTTAACCCAAACAAGAGGACGGAATATTATTTCTCTTTTCCTAAATATACCACTTTCATCCCTCATTTTGTCCCTTCTTCCTACTTTTCCATTCCTACCAAATATAGCATTAGTCTCCAATGTTGTATTTGATATTTCAACATTTGTACCTCCTAATTGTAATTGGGGATCATATTTTCTTTTTAATCTTAAGCTAGTTTTGCATCAATTGTGTTATTTTCATGTTGACAACTACAATAGTGGTATCATTAAATTAAGAGAGTACTATTATGTTTCTCAAATTTTTATCTCGAATTTATTATTATTATTATTATTATTTGGTCTAGTGGTCTCTTGGAATGAGGACATAAGTGTCAGGGCCCAGGAGAGGAGGACAATGTTCAAGCCCTGGTATGAGCGTGGCATGAATAACCTTTTTATCTGCTAAAGTATTAGAGAGAGAGAGAGAGAGAGAGAGAGAGAGTTGAGAGAATAATACCAAAATATAATATTGAGTTATATGATAAACATTACAATGGTAGCCTTTATATAGGCTAAGGCAGAATCTTAATTAGGATAAATAAGAGTATAACTAGGTAGTACAACTAGAAGTACGATGTATCTAAACATAATGTATCTGGACATATGAATCTTATTATATTCTAGCAGCCCTCCTCAAATTCAAGGTGGTGAGATTGAGACCAACTTGGGTTTGGAAATGAAATTCGAAAACAGTTGGCGGCTTGACTGATCGAAGCTGGCGAAGGGGTCTGTTGAGCAGAACAGGCGACGACGAACAGTAGAGGCAACAGCGGAAGGCGAGACTGAGCGATCCAACAAAGAGGGCGTTGACCGAAACCAGACCGAAAAACCACTGGCATGATATCGTCGAGATGGGATAAGAGAACCAACAATAGAAACGCAGACTGGAATCGGATTGGAAAATACCAGCATGATAGCGTCAAGTTGGGCTTAGCAGAGGCGGAGGTGGTTGCAGCTGGGCAAGGGACTGGTCTGGCAATGGAGTAAACCGGATGAAAGGAGTGGTGGTAGTGGTCGGTGGTTCGGCGACGGAGTGAGCCTGACAAAGGGTGTGATGGCAGCAGTTGGCAGGGGGCGGAGGCAGTGTAGGACCAGGGGGGGTCCAGGCCCCCCTTGAGATTTTGAAAATTAAAATTTTAGCCTAAATTTTTTTAGTATTTTACATATAGGCCCCCTCTCAACTATGTTTAGGCCCCCCCTCAAATTATGTTTAGGCCTCCCTCAACTTATGTTTAGGCCCTCAAAGGGGTCCAAGGCCCAATTTAGTGCTATCAACTACATATATATTGATATACCGGTATATACAACTCAAAAGAAATGCGCCTAAAATTTTAAAAATTACACTTTTAGTGTGATAATTTTATGCATTTTAGAAATAGACCCCCTTAAAATTTTGAAAGACACTATATAATATTTACGTGTCACCGAATAGACTTATATTATAAGCATATCCCCAAAAAATCACAATTATAGACAAGTAGACCCTAAAAAAATTGTCAATTACGTATGAATAGACCCCAAAAAAAAAATTTCGGGGGGAACCCCCATATAGCCTAGGCCCCCCTGGCCAAAATTCCTGGCTCCGCCCCTGGCAGTTGGTAGAGAGAGCCAGACAGTGGAGGAGGTGGTGGACAGAGGTCCAGCAGGTCAGAGGTCCGATGAAGGAGGCCAGGCGAAGGAGGCGATGGCTAGAGGTTGGACTAGTGGCAACTTGAACGGGCAAAGCTAGTGATGAGGGAGCTGGATAGCAGAGGAGGCAGTGAACGGAGGTCTGGCTGGTCGAAGGTCCGACAGAGGAGGCATGAATTAGGAGGTAGTGGATGGAGGTCCAGGCTGTCCAGCCAATCGGAGGTTCGACAGAGGAGGCCGAACGGTCAGAGGTGGTAGGTGATTGGTGGTCCAGCAATGGAGGAAGTGAACGAGAGTTTGGCCGATCAGAGGTCCGACGGAGGAGGCAGGACTGAGGAGATGGTGGACAGAGGTCCAGCAGGTTGGAGGTTTGATGGAGAAGACCGGATGGTCGGAGGTGGTAGGTGATTGGTGGTTCAGTAGTGAAAAGGAGCCAAACAACGAAGGAGGTAGTGAATGGACGTTCGGCTGAGGAGGTGGTGGACGAAGGTTCGACGGGTCGGAAGTCTGACGATGGAGGTCGGGCGGAGGAGGCGGTGGCCAGAGGTCGGACTGGTGGTCCGGGAAACGGAGGGAACCAGACAGAGGAGGTAGTAACCGAGCAGGTAGTGGTCTGGTAAAAGGAGCCCGGACAAGGAGGTGGCAGCTGGGAGACAGAGGCGGATGGGTGGTGGTTCGGCGGGAAGCCCGGACGAGGAGGTGACAGCCAGGCGATGGAAGCAGCCGGGTGGTGGTCCGACGAGCAGCTGTGTGCCGCCCCCTGGGGTGGCCACTACGTAGAGGCTACCACTAGAAGCATTTATGATGTAGAGAGTCCACTAATAGTGGCAATCTCAGAGTATACTGTCTTCTTCAGAGGTCATCGACTCATCGGGGAGGAGGAAATGACCACTAAGGGCTTGTAGCTCTGATACCATGTTAAAGTATTAGAGAGAGAGATGAGAGAATAATACTAAAATGTATTATTGAGTTGTGTGATAAACACTACAATGAGTAGTCTTTATATTGGCTAAGGGAGAATCATAGATAAGGAAAAGAAAAGTATAACTAAGTAGTACAACTAGGAGTACAATGTATCTAGACTTAATGTATCTAGACATATGAATCTAAACTTATTATATTCTAACATTACCAGCTAGGCTAAGCCATTGCTTAATTTCTATCTCGATTTTGATTTTCAATAAAAGTGGTAGTGGTACCATAAAAAACAACTTTTGCTAAAAATCAAAATTTAGCACCATAATTAAATAAGGTCCTATTGCCACATATATTAAAAACCAAATGTAAAATTAAAATTTAATAACCACAACATTATTTTAAGTGAAAGGTTTATGGTGAGATCAACTTCTTGTGCTTCATATTTATTGAAGTTTAAAAAAATAAAAATAAAAATTAACCAAGAGGGGAGTTCTTCCTTTCGGAAAATGTTGCAGGACTAGTCACTCAACCTCTGCAGTGATATATTGTGGACTCACACAATTTTGGGAATTCAATCTCACACAAAGAATAGTAAGTATGGGTTACTCAGACAATACAAGTTCATCCATCCACTGTGTTTAATTGCACCCAAATGTGTGGCTTAAGGACTCAAACTATCGATCTGGCTTAAAGAAAGACTCAAACTAGCAAGCTCTTAGTTGACACTAGGAAGCTAGTAACCCATTTCTTGAAGTGGAATTCATAAGAGCATCTCCAACTGATATGTCATTTCTAATGTGGCATGTCAAGTGACAATATTTAAATGTTTTTACCCCTCTAACTGATATGCCAAATTCCTATGTGAAAAAATGACATCTTTACTCGTATATCAAAAATGGCATACCAAAAATTATCATGTCATTTGCACTTTTTCTATTAAAAATTATTACATTGATCTGTTCAATCAATCACTTAATTTGTTAAATGAGTAAGAAGTATTAAAAAAATATATAAAATAATAAAATTAGGGTGATGCTATTTCCACTCCATCGTTGAACTAAGCCACTCCATGGTACCATTCTTAAAGCATGTGGTACCATGTATGCCATGCATTGCATACATGGTACCACATGCTCTAAGAATGGTACCATGGAGTGGTTTAGTGCAACGATGGAGTGGCAATAACAATTTTTAACATATTAATAGTATTCATCTCCAACTAAAATGTCAAATTTTAAATATATCAAATCACCATGTAAGTCCTAAAATTTATTTCACATACTAAAATTAGCATTCCCTAAGTTCCATTCTTTTTCCAATTCATTTTACGTACATGATTCCCCAACTTTATGCTTGATGTTTAGGAAACCGACAAAAGTTTGATTCACATTCACACCGTAGATTATATTGTTTTTGTTTAATCCAAATTGCAGTGGGGATGAAATGGAATAGGCCGCCTCACCACATTGGAAAAAGAGGAATTTTTATAATTTGATCCAATTGGAGGACAGAATCTACTTCCATCCCCAACTCCCTCCCCACCCCCTCCCACCCCCCCCCCCCCCCCCCCCCCCCTTCTTTTACAGCTAAATATTTTCCATTCTCTCACTTGTTTTATTTCTTATTTTGCTAAAATAAATAGTAAGGATACTGGGAATTGGCTTACATCTTCCATGACGCATTGATGTGTGTGAGAGTAGAAATTATTCAGTGAGTCCGTCACGTCACGTCACGTCAGTATGATGATGTGGTGTGATCTCTCAATCTCAACCGCACATATATTCCCCTATTTCTAGGGGATCATGCCATGTGGTTATCAATTGTTTTTAAAAAAAAAAAACTAACCACCACATGTCATAACCTCCTAATGTTAGTGGGCACAATGGCTCATTTAGTCATTTTTATTGGGGAAGTCACACCACATTATCATGCTGACGTGGCATGACAGACTCATTGAATAACTTCTCGTGTGTGAGAGAGAGAGAGAGAGAGAGAGAGAGAGAGAGAGAGAGATGGACAATCAATTGGGTGGTGTCACATTGAGATCATGTTTAATTTGCACTCTTGTTTTTTTGGTCAGAATAAAAAAAAAAAAAAAACAAACAAAATTTTTTTTTGTGGAAATCTCATGGAGATTATACCTTAAACTGGGAAATCACATTTACAGCAACATTTTAAATAGTTATAGAAATAGTAACAATAGTTTGTGATAATGGAAAACTTTTCGTAGTGATAGTTTTGACGTACTTATAATTTAGTAGTTTTGGTTAGAAATATTTATTCTCATCAAAATCAATCAAAATAAATATTTCTTATCACGGAACAACTATTTTTTTTTTTTTATGCGAAAACAAAATGTTTCTTAATCAAAATCACTATGTTGTATATACAAGTACATCAAACCACTAAGGTGTACTGGAGAATTTTCCAGTGATAATAATGATAGTAACATTTAAATCAAGTGACATCAAATCAAAGTTTAACTTATAAGGTGCCGCAAAGTAGATTTTTTAGATGGCAAGAGTTTGTAATTAATTTTTTTCAAACAATTATTGATTTAGCTTTCAAGATGCTATAATAACATTTATTAATTGATGAATATCTATGATGTTGAATTGGTTGAAAGCAATAATATTTGGAACCACCAATGTGAGTCCAATTCAAATGATAATGATCATAGATAGTTACCACTAGTGAGTCTGAGATACTACCAGTAGACGCCTCTTAATTAGTGGGAATTTAAAGTATGGTTTGTTGTTGAAAAATGTCTAATTTTATTGGTTGGAGAAATTATCTCATCAGTCCGTCACATAGTGTGACGGTATATTGTGAATCGTTAATTTTGTGGGTTTTGTTAAGTTATCAACTACTCCAAAAGCTTAAGCTATTAGAGAATGGGCCCAACAATGTATATCAAGCTTCAACACCCTCCCTCACGTGCAACCCCGACTTGCACGTGGAGAGCAAACAAACCAAACTCTATCATATTGGAGACAAATAACAAAGTGCAAATATGCACAACAAAGCGGGGATGGAGAGTCGAACCAGGACCTCCCACAAACAAGGCTTTGATACCATGTTAAGTTACCAACTACTCCAAAAGCTTAAGCTATTAGAGAATGGGCCCAATAATGTATATCAAGCTTCAACAGGTCTCACGTGGATCTTATAGTAATCAACAGTCAACAATAAACTATCACACCATGTGACGCAGTGGCGGACCCATGATTTTATGTTAGGGAGGGCCAAGTAAAATGGATTTGGGGTCTCTAGTAAACAAGTTCTATGCGGGAGTTTGGGGGCAACCCCTCGAGGCGAATTTTTTTTGTGTATTTATACATTTTTGTGGTGCGAGAATGAGAGTCGAAAGAGTAGTTTGGTCGATTAGATTTAGGTCATTTTTGTCTCATGAGCTAGGAGACAGTTAATGCCACACCCTTGAGTAAGTAGTCATTTATATGAGAACTATTAAGGTAATATTGACAATTAAGCTTGTAGTACTATTTGGCTTACCAAACAACGAACTATTAAATTCAAAATGATTGTTAGTCTAGACTTTTTCGTCCTTAGATTAGTCCTGTAAAACAAACTGTGGCATTGAGGCTTTGATTTCAAATTGACATTTTGGATGGTTTATATTGTAAATGTTAAAAATTTGAGAGGGTCAACTTCTAAAATATTTTTCAAACGTTAAAACTACATATATATCCCATAAATTTTCAAAAATTTTGAAGAGACCATGGCCCTCTTTGACCTCTACTTGAATCCACCCTTAATGTGACGGGCTCATGAGATAACTTCCCGATTGGTAGATGGACCCCAAAATCTTCGTGGTCATTGAATAGACTAATAAAGTATTTAAGTAACATAATCACTAAGCTCATATTTGGACAAACACAGTAAAATATACATCAATTGAGCATACTCTCCCCAGTCCCCACCATATCATGATAGTTTGTCTAGGCATTATTAAAGAAAATGTTGGACATCCTTCGATTATTGAATATCTCACAAATAGGACAAAAGATAAAAATAATAAAATAATAAAGTAATTATAAAATAAAATAAAAAAGTTTTACCTACATATAAATATGAATAAATTAGTTTGGAGGTTTTTAACATGTCCTATGTTTCTTTTTATCTCAGGGAAAGTGACTCTAATATTTTGTTACCGATTTAGGAGTCTAAGAAACTGTTTTGGGATCTCGTTGGAAGTAGGAGAATTTTTATTAAGAGATTATTTTTTTTAATGAAGTTTTTTCTGTGTAGAGATTTTTTTCTTAATTTTTTCTCAAATATTTTGATAGTTGTACCACATATTGTGGGAGTGGTCGTCGTACTACAGACATGTGATACAACTGTTAAAGTATTTAGAATATGCAATTTGAAAATTATAACATTACTCTTCTTGAAAAGTACTTGTTTGGCATTTGATATTGCAACTTTTATATTGATGTCTTCAACTTATAGAAAAAGTAGTAAAATTTGGTTACAAAAGAGACTCAATTTTTCTCAATAATCTCAAATAATAGGCTACCAAAAGAATATTAATTAAGCATGATTAAACCCGAGTTTGCAATTTTTTTTTGTGTTAGGAGGAACACATATTTGAGGTTCATCCTATAGAATGTTTGATTGGATCGATATGCAGTAGAAATGTATGAGTTAGAATTTAAAGGTGGCCTTATCATTAGAAATATGAGTGTGAACAAATGACCTTCAAGTGTAGCCAACAATGTCAGGTACATAAATAAGCATGTTGCTTATTGTCTCATGCTTATAATATTCAAGTGGACTTAAAAAGAAACTTGTAAACTTTCTAGTATTGTGATTATATTACATGAATATGAAAGTTGGAGTTGAGCAAACACAAAATCTTGCAATTGATAACAAAATAAAATATACTGGATTTAAGATTTCGCAACTTGTTGATAAGCAACAAAAATTGGTCATCCACGACCAATTGGATGACTATATAAATAAATAAAGTGTTGTCATTGCCGTCCCATAAGGGGAAAAAGTCCCAAAAGGGCAAAAAAAAAATTTAAGAAATAAAGAAAGAAATATATATATATATAGATAATATATATATATATATATATATAAAGAGAGGAAAGAAAGGAAGAAAAAACTCACACGCGCGTGCGCATAAATGCTGGGTACTTGTGGGACCTAAAGTCTTTTTGAAGGGTTTTTTTTAGGGGAAAGTCTCTTGGAGTTGATGTAGGAAACTAGCCAAAAGAATTAATAAAAAAATAGGGTTAATTACAGTTTAGTATTTAGGTAATAATTTGCCGCTTCCGTTACCCTTCTTTATTAAAACCGTTCAATATAATTACACGGACCTCTTTTGAGGTTTTCAAAATTATACGAATGTCCTTTGAGTTTAATATTTAGGTAATATTTTGCCCCCTCTGTCAGTAAAAAGTTAAAATTCATAACAAGAAATGCTTAGCAAATATTTGTGTTAATCTTCCCAAAATACCCTTATAAGCTTTCCAAAAGAGCCTTACCCTCGTTATACGTTTTTTTTTTCTGCCAACCAACAAAAAAAAAAACTGTCATCCACATGTCATGATCACATGCAAATATGGGCTAAATGTATGATTGAGATTATAGGGTCACACCACATCAACATGCTAACGTGGTGTGACAGACTCACTAAATTTGAAAATTGAAATTTTATAAATTGCTTGTCACGATCCCTTTGCAAATAGGGGATATATGTATTGCCTAGATTAAAGGATCACACCACATCAATATACTAATGTGGTGTGACAAGCCTACCCAATAATTTCTCCAAACAAAAGCTTCATCTTAACGTGAATTCTGTTTAAAAAGTGATGTGACAGAATTAAATTGGAGGCCGTAAATATTTATGTTTATGGCTCATCCATCTTAAATTTAATGTGAAACCTAAATCGCACGAACCACTACTAATGTATGCACACACACACACACACACACACACACACACACACATATATATATATATATCAGTCAGGCTCTAAAGCACACTGGGTATACGCACTGGGTTTGCACATTAGAATTTTTAGTCTAAAAAAACTGATGGCTGCCCTGCTAACTCGTGCCCCGCCACGTCGCCCCACTGACCTGCGATTTTTTTAGGCTAAAAATCACAGTGCGCAAACCCAATGCACATACTCAGTGCGCTTTAGAGCCTGACTCTGTGTGTGTATGTGTGTGTGTGTGTATATATATAACAATCAAATCTTTAATTTTAGGTGTAAGCATAAGCTTCGGGGTTAAAAAAAGTCAGAGAAATAAGAATAAATTTACATTTTAAATAGGTTAGTGTAATTTACAAAAAAAAAAAAAAAAACAAGAGAGGTCTGTGTTGTTTGACATAATCTCGAAGGAGATAAGGGTATTTTGGAAAGCTTATAAGGGTATTTTGGGAAGATAAACACAAATATTTGATGATCTAAGCATGTCTTGTTATGTTATGGGTTTTTACGTTTTACTAGCGAAGGGGAAAATTCTTACCTAAATACTAAATTCAGGGGGAGAT
Source organism: Hydrangea macrophylla (assembly GCA_033977485.1). Classification (NCBI taxonomy): domain Eukaryota; kingdom Viridiplantae; phylum Streptophyta; class Magnoliopsida; order Cornales; family Hydrangeaceae; genus Hydrangea; species Hydrangea macrophylla. The sequence goes on along the minus strand of CM066992.1, from coordinate 50,091,702 downwards.
ATGTGTACTTTTGAAAACCTCAAGGGAGGTCCGTGTAATTATATTTAACGGTTTACTAACAAAAGGGGCAAATTGTTACCTAAATACTAAACTCAGGGGAGGTCTGTGTAATTTTGAAAATCTCAAGAGAGGTCCGTGTAATTAGATCTAACACCCGTACCCGGAAAAAGAAGGCTAATGTGGTATTAATATGTATTAATTAAAGATAATTAATGTATAAGATGGTTTAAGGTGGGGTTATGAACCAACATGTGAAAAGGTGTTCAAATGCGGACACAAATGAAAGTTCTGTGAAAGGCAGGACTAGTATAAATGTGTGGCCCAATGAGGGTCTAATTAAAATAATTTGCATTTAGATGCCATTATATGTTTATATGATTACTTATTTTAAAGTTTAAAGATAATGGTATGTCTTATGATGGGTAAATGGGACCAGTTTGGGTACCCATGTGAGGGCGTATTTGAAACTGATTCATAATTGGTAGGTTTAATAGCAACCTCATAATTTATGTGGGACCACGTTTGGGACCCACGCGGGACTTAGATTAAATCCATTTAGAAAATGTAGGTAGTTAATGTAATTGACATAGGGTTTCATAATAAAGCTTAAGAAAGATTGGAGGTGTAAATGCAATAAAGGAAAAGTTAATGACAACACATATGCATGTAGCATATGTGTCTCATTCACAAAATTGACAGCAATTTAGAGAATTAGAGAGCTCCCAAGTCGGCGACGGATTTCTCGACAACGTTTCTTGTTGTTCCTTCGCCGTCCGACACCGGGTTTATGATCTGACACCATTTTTGGACTCGTGGAGGTAAGAGTATCACATGCATGTAATTTGTTTTCAGTTTCGATAACATTTTTCCGGCGACCGTTCTTGATAGATGATGTTTGATGTATCAAACTTATTAGGACTTACACCGGTGGAATTTTGGGTTCGAAATTTGCTAAAGGTTGGAATTTCTAAGCTTAATTCGTTAGTAAATCGAAGAGGTGAATGCTCTAATCCCAAAATTGGGTGTTTAGTTATATTAGTGTGATAATTGTTGTTCATAGTTGCTTAATTCATGCTCATGTATATATGTGTTGATGAATTTGAGTTAAAAGCATGTTAGAAATGTGAAAGTGTTATGTTTATATGCAAAGTCGCTTATATGCTTATATGGATCAAAGGGAAGTCAAGTAGTGGTCACCATTTATAGGTCCCATATGTAAGGGATAGGAAGTCCTCAATGAGTAGGACGTGGTGACGACCACAATGAAATGTCGATGATGCCTTCGGGGTTACAAAAGAGTGTGTGTTGCGCTATATGCGCCAAAAGTGAGAAAGATCCGGGAAGAGAAGCACCCGAGGGGGGGGGGGGGGGGGGGGGGGGTGGCTAAAGTTGCTTGACTTCCCGGAGATCAAATTGTTGTTGTTCATAATGACTGTTGCATTTGCATATTAAACATTCCAATAGCATGATTAGTTCCCTCACTAAGTGAAAGCTTATACGAAATATATTTTCTGTTTTGGTTATTGAATAACCATAACAGGTATAGCACGGGAAGAGGAGAGAAAATGATCCACACGACGGGTTGGGCGTGGGAGTTGTGTCCATGTGTATATGTTTTGTAATACCCTGTATTTTGGTATATTAATAAGACCCGGTATTTCATTTTCTATACTCGTATAAACTTTCTCTTCCTTTTGGTGAATTTTGATACCAATCGATTGACATATTCCCAATCGATTGACACTTTTTGATACCAATCGATTGATAAGTTATCCCAATCGATTTACATTCAACAGACTAAAAGTGATGACGTGTCAAACTTTCCAATCGATTGCCATTTATTCCAATCGATTGACATTGTTTCCAATCGATTGACTACAAATATCTGTTACCAATCGATTGACTGGTGTCTCAATCGATTGACATAACCTGAGAAATGTTTTCTTCTTTCCTTCAGCTTTAAACGCGTGGCACTCCCTTATGTCTATATATATGTTCCATATTTATGGCCTTGGGTCATTTTGGCAGCTTGAGAGAGAGAGATATATACCTCTTGTGAGATATATACATATACACATATATATATATATCTCTATATCTACACATATATACACACCCTCACACACACTCACAGCCGTGGCAGCTGGGAGGAAGGAGAAGAAGCAGAAAGAAGAAGAAAGAAGAAGGAGGAGACAGAGAAAGGGCTGGACAGAGAAGAGGAGAAAGAGAGAAAGAGTTTGAAGGTTTCAGGCTTTGAAAACACACCCAAACGCACCCTAGGTGAGTCCTAACTCACTTGGTCCCTTTATGTGATGTTTATGCAAGTTATTATGATGTTTAGATAGGTTACATGCTTGTAGTGCACGGTTATATATGCTGTTTTTACAAACTGCTGGAGAAGACGTAGTTCCAATCGATTGACATGATATCAATCGATTGACATCAGTTGCATCCCAATCGATTGAATAGGATTTCAATCGATTGACATTGTTCCAATCGATTGACATGTTTCTCAATCGATTGACATAACTTTTGTTCCAATCGATTGAACTTTTGTTCCAATCGATTGACATGATCAGTACATGGTTTCCTTTGCCTGTTTATTATATAAGAGGTTTAGTTGTTCGATTTCTGATTCGGGAATTCCATTATGCGATTATGGGGTAGACAGGAGAAATGTGACACCAAAGATTTATGGATAATGAATAAAAAGTAATATGAAGACGTGGGTTGACGTGTTGTTTCTGATATGAGTTCGATGTCCGTTTTCTTTTAATCCGAGTAGTCAGGCCACATTGGGAATTGTCATGTGTCGATGTTAGAATGGAACGTAAGTAGGTTTGGTAAGTTCCGGGAATGGTACGTGGATGGACGATTGGTCATGATATGCTCTTAAAAGCGGTGAACCGGACCATGGTTCTTAAAAGCGGTGAGCTGGACCAAATAGTCCTAAGATAGACTGGATGATCTGTGATATGCTCTTGAAATGCGGTGAACCGGACCATGGTTCTTAAAAGCGGTGAGCTGGGATCACTAGTAGATGACGTTAAGTCGTGGCAATAGATTGATATGCCTTGTTCGAAACGTTATATCCCTGAAATGCGGTGAACAGGACCATTGTTCTTAAAAGCTGGGGACAGACTGACGTGGAGTCCATGACATGCGGTGAACAAGACCATTGTTCTTAAAAGCGATGGACAGAATAAGGGTGTATCCCTAGAGTTAAACGATTGAGTCTGTTCATGGAAATCAGAGTCTGTTGAGTTCGGTATTTGAGTAACAAGACGATAAGGGTCGGTTTACAAGAATGAATAGAGGAACAAGATAATGTTATCCTTATAATAAGATGTTAACTCGTATTTTCATAAGCTTGTGTTTACTTCAGATAACTGGTACTTCGTTAGTTTATGCTCACTCAGCTCTCAGTAAGCTGACGGCCTTTTATTGCCTGGACTTTCCCCGTCCAGAATATCCTGCCCCTTGTTTTACAGGTGATGACCAGTACACTGATGAGTGTTATCCAAAGGAAGGCCCCACCGATGATGGTTACGCCAGGAAGGATTATCCTTATGCCAATTGAAGACTGAAGATGTTATAGTTAGATTTAATTTCAGTTGTTCTGTTAAACCTTTTGTTAACGGGTACTTGGGCATTTGTTGTCTTCAGACCTGTTGTGATCCTGTGGACCATACTCTGATAGTTTGTAATAGTTAGCACTTTGTGCTATTTTCAGTTGATTACTGTTGCTTTTCTTTTGGACTAGTACTGCGTGGTGTGGATTATTAGTGACTTTCACCTGTCATTCCTTATGGACCCATAAAGGAAATTTATTTTTCTCTATTTATGCTGCTCCGGGGCGTGACAGGGTTTTTGGTATCAGAGCCTGCGTTTCGTACTCTAGGTTGTGATACTGTCGTTCACCGATCATTCCACACCATCTGGTCCTAGTGTTGTTAAGATTCTTTGAGATGAGATATGAGTATAAGATAAGTTCGTCTTCATGACGATAGATAGTTTCCTTTGCAGGATAGCATGGATCCGGAGTTTCACCAGTTTGTGACTGATGCTTATGGAGGTCATATTATCCATGGAGATACCGTGGAACCAGCTGACCCAGATTTTTATCGTGAGCGTGTGTGCCAGATAGCTAGTCGACATTTAGAGGAGGACATGTAGAGAGCACTTTATGTGACCAGGAGTACTCACCCGACCCAGATGCGCATGGATGCTTACCACTTAGCGAGAGTTGGCAGAGACATTTGCCAGGAGATGTTGCGACTAGTTTTGAGTAAGCCAGAGATGGATGAGATTGAGTTGAGAGCCATTGTAGCCGGTCCACCAGAGCCTGTGACTGCACCAGCAGCAGCTCCAGCAGCCCCACCATCACCAGTACCCGTCCCAGAGCCAGAGCCTGAGCCGATAGAGGATGAGGAGGATCTAGAGCCTGAGGATGAGCATCCCGATGAGGACATGTACGGAGATGGAGAGGAGGAGCCAATAGATGACGAGGACCCAGTAGAGGATGAGCATGCAGATGATGATGAACCTGAGGATGACCCCGAGGAGCCAGAGTTTGAGCCAGAGGATCCAGTACCAGACCCAGAGGCTGTTGAGGCAGACATAGTAGTAGATGAGGAGGATGACCCCGAGGAGATAGTTGTGCCAGAGATACCCGTTGTGCTTCAGATACCAGCTGGACCCATTATGCATATGGCAGCCATGGCCGATATGGCAGTAGGATGGATAGCTCAGATGGTAGCACAGCCAGCAGATTTTGTTATGGGAGAGGCCGCGATAGCAGGAGCTCTTGATATAGCCGACGGATTCGCCGCAGTAGCAGTCGATGTCGCTAACCAGGCGATATTGGACGTGATGGAGGACGATGATGCAGAGATGATAGAGGATTGGGATATAGGGGTAGTAGTTGGAGATCTTGTCGCACCAGTTGAGGATGATCCACTCGAGGAGATGGATATTGACCCAGAGGACGAGGCACCACCAGCAGGATCAGATGCTGACGACTGTTGAGTCAGGATCTGCAGGATATAGATTTTTGTTAGTTTATATTAGGACATGTTGTCCACTAGATTTTTGGGAGCTTGAGAGATAGCTATTGACCATAGCTTTGTATAGTATTAGCTGACTTTAGTTGTTGTAACTCTTGTCCCATATGGTACACAGTTTGACTAATGTGTACTATACGGTACATCTTTTGATATATATATACGAGCAGTACTTTTGATATTGATTGTTGGTTGTTTGAGGTGTGAGTTGTAGAACTGTTAGTTCTTGATTGTTTCTTGTTCTATCTTGAGTTCGTTTCTACGAGAAGACTTTCAGCTGATCAATATGTCGTTTGTAGGCGATACTCGTTATCATCATGGTAGGACCCTTGAGAAATCACCAAGCACGGAATGGAGCACCTATACCGGAAGGGATGGATCCAACGGGAATTTTTGAAGCATTTATGCAGAGGATGGAGCATGTGGGGGATACATATAATCACTCCACCCACCAGAGACCTTTTGTACCCCCGCCACCAAGACAGACTGGAGATAAGCTGTTAGCAAATTTTCGTGGGTTACGTCCCGAAAAGTTTGATGGACTAACAGAACCATGGAAAGCAGAGCAATGGATAAGAGAGATGGAGTTAATATTTGGAGCATTGGAATGCAATGAACAAGAGAAACGTCGCCTTGCTACGTTTCAGCTCACCTATGCCGCCGCAGATTGGTGGGAAGCTGAACAAGCCACTATTGGGATCGATGCCGCTAAAGCTATGTCGTGGGAGACATTCAAAGGCAGATTTTTGGATAAGTATTTTCCAGAAGATGAGAGAGATCAACAGGAAAGGAACTTTCTCAATTTGATCCAAGGAGGATGGAATGTACGGGAATACACAACACAGTTCGAGCGTTTATCCAGATTTGCTCAGCATATGATAGACACGCCGCAGAAGAAGGTGAAGAGATTTCACCAAGGACTGAACCCCCACCTCAGACATATGATGGTTGGTCATCTGAATCAGTCGTATGAGGAAATTGTTAGATTTGCTACAGGATTAGAAAAGGATGCTAATCCAGTACAGCAATCACAGACAAATCAACCTCAGTTGTCACGAGGGTTTCAACAGAGAAATTTTCCTAATCGACCACCAAGAAATACCCAAGGATGGAGACCTCAGGAAAATTTTCAAGGAAATAAGAGAATCTGGGAAGGAACCAGGAAACCACAGCAGAGTTATAATCGACCCCAGCAGAATCAACAGCGAGAACTACAGCCGCAGGCATTACTAACAGCCCCACCAAGCAATAGTGGAGGATGTTTTAACTGTGGAAAGCCCGGACATATTGCAAGGAACTGTACCGTCTTCAGACCTAATCGCAGGCCAGATATCGTCTGTCGCAACTGCAACAAACCAGGACACTTGAGCAAGGATTGTCGTGCGCCACGAGGAGGATACTACGGGGCACCAGTGCAAGGAATTCAAGGACCTCCTGATCAGACGAGAATGAATGCTATTATTCCAGAAGAAGCAGGCTTTAATGCTGATGAGCAGCAACATTTGGAAGGTACACTTGTACTCTTTCATAGTCCAGTTAAAGCTTTATTTGATACTGGAGCCGCACGTTCTTTTATTGCTGTTAAGATTGTGCGTCAGTTGGGTTTAGAACTCCAGACACTTGAGTCAACACTGAATGCTGTGTCACCGTTGGGAGTGACAGTTAAGTTGAGTAAAGTGTGTAGAGATTGCCCTTTGACTTTGGGAGATAGGAATCTTCCAGCAGACTTGGTAGTTTTGTCGATGTCAGAATTCGATGTTATCCTAGGGATGGATTGGTTAACTAAATATGGTGCCAATTTGGATTGCCCTACTAGGACGATTGTATTTCCAATACAAGGAAAGCCGACGATCAGATTTCAGTGTCAACCGACAAGCGACATGTTTCTTACGAGTAGTTTGGCTACGATCACTAGTACAAGTACGGAGCTTAAGATGGATCAAATTCCTATTGTACGAGACTTTCAGGATGTATTTCAGGATATTAAAGGACTTCCACCGAAAAGAGAAATAGACTTCTGTGTGGAATTAGTACCTGATACATTGCCTATTTCTAAGACTCCATATAGGATGGCACCAACTGAGATGTTAGAACTGAAGAAGCAAGTTCAAGAGCTTGAAGACTTAGGATTTGTTCGACCGAGTACGTCGCCTTGGGGAGCACCAGTTCTGTTTGTAAAGAAGAAGGACGGAACATTTCGACTCTGTATAGACTACAGGGAGTTGAACAAGGTTACGATTAAGAATAGATATCCGTTACCTCGGATAGATGATCTATTCGACCAGTTACAAGGATCTAGGATCTTTTCCAAGATCGATCTGCGTTCAGGATACCACCAATTGTTAGTTCGACCAGAGGATGTATCGAAGACTGCATTCAGAACAAGATACGGGCATTACGAATTTCTAGTTATGCCTTTTGGATTGACGAATGCGCCAGCGGTATTTATGGACTTGATGAATAGAGTATTCAGACTATATCTGGATAAATTCATTATAGTGTTCATTGATGATATACTGATCTACTCAAAGACAAAAGAGGATCACAAGGAGCATTTACAAGTTGCCTTGCAAACACTTCGAGATAGTAAGTTGTATGCAAAGTTCAGCAAGTGTGAGTTTTGGCTACAGGAAGTCAAATTCTTGGGACACGTTATATCTCAGGAAGGTATTTCGGTAGACTCATCTAAGAGTGATGCAGTCTTAAGCTGGAACAGACCGACGAATGCAACCGAAGTCAGAAGTTTCCTTGGTTTAGCAGGATATTACAGAAGATTTGTAGAAGGATTCTCCAAATTAGCAGGACCATTGACGAATTTAACAAGGAAAGAGACGAAGTATGAATGGACAGACAAGCATGAGGGTGCCTTTCAGGAGTTAAGAGAAAGATTGACTTCTGCACCAGTACTCGCATTACCTAAGAGTGGAGAAAAGTATGTGATCTACAGTGATGCATCGTACCAAGGACTTGGATGTGTGCTTATGCAAGATGGAAATGTTATCGCATATGGATCAAGACAATTGAAGGTACATGAGAAAAATTATCCTACGCATGATCTGGAATTAGCAGCAATAGTGTTTGCATTGAAAATTTGGAGACACTATCTCTATGGAGAAAAGTTTGACTTATTTTCCGATCATAAGAGCTTGAAGTATTTGTTCTCTCAAAAGGAGTTGAATATGAGACAGCGAAGATGGATGGAGTTACTCAAAGACTATGACTTTTCTTTGCAATACCATCCCGGCAAAGCAAACGTAGTAGCAGATGCTTTGAGCCGTAAACCTCGATTAGTGATCGCTGCATTACTAATTAGAGAATGGAGAGCATTGGAAGAAATTGCTGAATTTGATCTTCAGCCAGTGGAGCCAATGGAAGGACAACATTTTGGATGTCTTATGGTACAACCAACTTTGATCAGTCGTATCAAAGAGGCTCAACAGACAGCAGAGGATTTGAAGTTATGGTTCGCCAAGATGTCAGCCAAAGAACCAGAAGTCTGGAGTATTAGTACAGACGGAGCTTTACGATGTAAAGGTAGACTCTGTGTACCTAATGAAGAAAATCTCCGGAAGGAAATATTGGATGAAGCTCATAAGTCACGGATGACTATTCACCCCGGAAGTACGAAGATGTACAAAGATTTGAAGAGAAATTTTTGGTGGGAATGAATGAAGAGAGATGTGGCAGAGCATGTAGCTCAGTGTCTTACTTGTAAACAAGTAAAGGCAGAACATCAGAGACCACCTGGACTTCTACAGCCGTTACCTATTCCTCAATGGAAATGGGAACACATAACCATGGATTTTGTGGTAGGATTGCCGAAGTCACAGCAGAATCACGATGCCATATGGGTAATCGTGGATCGACTTACTAAGACGGCACATTTTATTGCCTATAGCATGACGTACTCAGTAGAACGTTTGAGTCGAATGTATCTACAACATGTTGTACGATTACATGGAGTGCCTGTATCTATTGTGTCAGACAGAGATTCGCGCTTTACTGCAGAATTTTGGAAGAGTCTCCAGACAGCGATGGGAACGACATTGAACTTGAGTTCAGCTTTTCATCCGCAGACCGATGGACAGACTGAAAGAGTTAATCAAGTGATGGAAGATATGTTACGAGCTTGTGTCATTGATTTTGAGAGTACTTGGGAGATACACTTACCTCTGATTGAGTTCGCCTATAATAATAGTTATCATTCGAGCATAAATATGGCGCCATTTGAAGCATTGTACGGAAGACCTTGCCGATCGCCGCTATGTTGGACCGAAGTCGGAGATAGTCAACTTCTTGGGCCAGAGATGGTACGGGAAACCAGTGAGAAGATTCAAGTCGTACGTGAGAAGATGAAGACAGCTCAGACCAGATACAAGAGTTATGCTGACAAGCGACGCAAAGACTTGGAGTTTGCCATTGGAGATCACGTATTACTCAAGGTTTCACCTGTTCGAGGAATCGTTAGATTTGGTCAGAAAAGGGGCAAGTTATCGCCACGTTTCATCGGACCATTCGAGATTCTGGAGCGTGTTGGAAAAGTTGCTTATCGCCTTGCGTTGCCACCAAAGATGTCAGGAGTGCACAACGTTTTTCACATCAGTATGTTGAGGAAGTATGTTCACAACCCAGCGCACGAGATCAACTTTGAGGATATCGAAGTCAACAGCGACGTTACGTTCAATGAAAGACCTGTTCGTATTCTAGATCAAGGAATCAAGAAACTCAGGAACAAAGAGATTCCGTTAGTCAAGATTCAGTGGAAGCATCATGATGAGAGAGAAGCTTCGTGGGAACTAGAGTCGGAGATGCGCGAGAAGTTTTCGTTTTTGTTTTAGACCTTGTTGCTTTTAGATTTCGAGGACGAAATCTTTTGTTGAGTGATGGATGATGTAATACCCTGTATTTTGGTATATTAATAAGACCCGGTATTTCATTTTCTATACTCGTATAAACTTTCTCTTCCTTTTGGTGAATTTTGATACCAATCGATTGACATATTCCCAATCGATTGACACTTTTTGATACCAATCGATTGATAAGTTATCCCAATCGATTTACATTCAACAGACTAAAAGTGATGACGTATCAAACTTTCCAATCGATTGCCATTTATTCCAATCGATTGACATTGTTTCCAATCGATTGACTACAAATATCTGTTACCAATCGATTGACTGGTGTCTCAATCGATTGACATAACCTGAGAAATGTTTTCTTCTTTCCTTCAGCTTTAAACGCGTGGCACTCCCTTATGTCTATATATATGTTCCATATTTATGGCCTTGGGTCATTTTGGCAGCTTGAGAGAGAGAGATATATACCTCTTGTGAGATATATACATATACACATATATATATATATCTCTATATCTACACATATATACACACCCTCACACACACTCACAGCCGTGGCAGCTGGGAGGAAGGAGAAGAAGCAGAAAGAAGAAGAAAGAAGAAGGAGGAGACAGAGAAAGGGCTGGACAGAGAAGAGGAGAAAGAGAGAAAGAGTTTGAAGGTTTCAGGCTTTGAAAACACACCCAAACGCACCCTAGGTGAGTCCTAACTCACTTGGTCCCTTTATGTGATGTTTATGCAAGTTATTATGATGTTTAGATAGGTTACATGCTTGTAGTGCACGGTTATATATGCTGTTTTTACAAACTGCTGGAGAAGACGTAGTTCCAATCGATTGACATGATATCAATCGATTGACATCAGTTGCATCCCAATCGATTGAATAGGATTTCAATCGATTGACATTGTTCCAATCGATTGACATGTTTCTCAATCGATTGACATACCTTTTGTTCCAATCGATTGAACTTTAGTTCCAATCGATTGACATGATCAGTACATGGTTTCCTTTGCCTGTTTATTATATAAGAGGTTTAGTTGTTCGATTTCTGATTCGGGAATTCCATTATGCGATTATGGGGTAGACAGGAGAAATGTGACACCAAAGATTTATGGATAATGAATAAAAAGTAATATGAAGACGTGGGTTGACGTGTTGTTTCTGATATGAGTTCGATGTCCGTTTTCTTTTAATCCGAGTAGTCAGGCCACATTGGGAATTGTCATGTGTCGATATTAGAATGGAACGTAAGTAGGTTTGGTAAGTTTCGGGAATGGTACGTGGATGGACGATTGGTCATGATATGCTCTTAAAAGCGGTGAACCGGACCATGGTTCTTAAAAGCGGTGAGCTGGACCAAATAGTCCTAAGATAGACTGGATGATCTGTGATATGCTCTTGAAATGCGGTGAACCGGACCATGGTTCTTAAAAGCGGTGAGCTGGGATCACTAGTAGATGACGTTAAGTCGTGGCAATAGATTGATATGCCTTGTTCGAAACGTTATATCCCTGAAATGCGGTGAACAGGACCATTGTTCTTAAAAGCTGGGAACAGACTGACGTGGAGTCCATGACATGCGGTGAACAGGACCATTGTTCTTAAAAGCGATGGACAGAATAAGGGTGTATCCCTAGAGTTAAACGATTGAGTCTGTTCATGGAAATCAGAGTCTGTTGAGTTCGGTATTTGAGTAACAAGACGATAAGGGTCGGTTTACAAGAATAAATAGAGGAACAAGATAATGTTATCCTTATAATAAGATGTTAACTCGTATTTTCATAAGCTTGTGTTTACTTCAGATAACTGGTACTTCGTTAGTTTATGCTCACTCAGCTCTCAGTAAGCTGACGGCCTTTTATTGCCTGGACTTTCCCCGTCCAGAATATCCTGCCCCTTGTTTTACAGGTGATGACCAGTACACTGATGAGTATTATCCAAAGGAAGGCCCCACCGATGATGGTTACGCCAGGAAGGATTATCCTTATGCCAGTTGAAGACTGAAGATATTATAGTTAGATTTAATTTCAGTTGTTCTGTTAAACCTTTTGTTAACGGGTACTTGGGCATTTGTTGTCTTCAGACCTGTTGTGATCCTGTGGACCATACTCTGATAGTTTGTAATAGTTAGCACTTTGTGCTATTTTCAGTTGATTACTGTTGCTTTTCTTTTGGACTAGTACTGCGTGGTGTGGATTATTAGTGACTTTCACCTGTCATTCCTTATGGACCCATAAAGGAAATTTATTTTTCTCTATTTATGCTGCTCCGGGGCGTGACATGTTTATATGTCTAGCTAGTTTTATGCCTAGAGTGTATCTTTTATTGATAATGTAAATGTATCTTGAGTTCTTTTTTAAAACTTGTAATATGTAAAGTTTGGTGTTGGTGGTTGTCTATGCACCAAACCATGAGTTGAGCTTGCAAGTTGTATGTATGTTGGGAGTGAAGTTGAAAGGAGCTAGAGCTTTGGTTGTAAAGCTTATCTTGTTTTCCTTATGTTGAATGGTTATGTAGGTATTGGGGGTAATGTGATGCAAGTTGATGTTTTAGTGAAAGGGTTAATGGGTTTGAATGTTAAAACAATATTTCAAATGAGATCATGTACATGTTTGAATGTTAAAAGAACTTGATTTTATGTTTAAAGATGATTTTTATAAGTTCCATGATATAAATTTGAGGTGTTGAGCTTCCTTTGACAAGAATATTTCCTTTTCCTTACTAGTTTTGTAAGTTTGAGGTTTTTATGGTTAGTTCCTCATTTAAATTAACATGGATTTTGTTTTAAATGTTTTGGAAAAACTTAAGCATGTTGTGGATATGTTTATGGGTGTTTGGGAGGTATTCCCAAAAGTTTTCATGATGATTGGAACAAATTGTAGAACTTGGGAGTGTTTGAACTTGAAATCTGATATTTTTAGCAGCAGAAAAACCAATCTGGAGAATCCGGATCCTCGACTCGGGTCATGTGTGGATCGATCTGAGTCATGTGCGGATCGATCTGGGGTACCTGGAGCTGCAGAAAATAGCAATCTGCCAAAACCGGATCGATCCGGATTTGGGGCGGATCGATTCGCTAGACTGGGTTCAGCCCGACGGCTTTTACGGAAACAAGCATAACTCTCTCTAGAAAATTCGGATTCGTGCGCCGTTTTTTGGGTTGAAACCGGGACTCAAAGACTTATCTTTTAGTATAAAATTTGCTATACTTTATTAATAACCATTTTGCCCTTGGGACTGTTCTGTGTCAACGGAGCTATTTAATGAGGTCTAATCCATGTTTTTCTGAGTGAATTAAGGGTATTTTGATGTGTGGGTTTGTTACACGTGTCCCAACTCAACTGAGGCGGGTTGGGGGTGTGACATTAGACCTAAACTCAGGGGATGTCAGTGTAATTAACCCTTAAAAAAATATTGAAATAGTGCAACGAGATATCTCATGTCAAGCTTATCATTGGGTTTGAACCTATCCTCCCCTCTCTCAGATATCAACACTTATGTTCTCGCACGAACCACTACACAAAATGATAAAAAGAAAAAGTGGACTAAAATAATTAAAAATATATGTATACTTTCATATATACAAATTAGGAAGAAATGTTATTTGAAATTTTGTACTATTAATTGTGGTAAACGTACATTGGTCGAAATTTAACTGAAAAATTCATAACGAAACGTCGGAGGAGATGATTGTTATTCAACTTCAAATTTTAGGAAATGTCATGCCCCAAACCCACACATATGGATTGAGGATACTTGACACGATACCAAGGCATGTCCCAAGTGATTAACGTTTTGAAATTAAGTTAAAAACAACTTTAATAAATGAGTTTCTCAGATCATAATGGACCTTTCAAAAGTTCGGACAAACCTCATGTAAAATACCTATTTTAAACCCAATTATGAAATTTTTGTGGGATTTAGGATCCCTTGAGTTCCCTGTCAATCAAGTTAAATTAAAAACAAGCTTTAAAAGTGCAGCAATGCACCTATTGACCGGTCAAATCGTACACATCCAGACTTTTAAAGCTTGTTTTTATTAAGTTTCAATTCGACCAAAAAGAGACTTCAAGGGATCCTAAATTCCACAAAAATTACGCATTTGGGTTTTTAAAATGTGTGTCCTACTTGAGGTTAGTCCAAACTTTTAAAAGGGTTAAGGATTTGTGGTACTCTTTTATTAATGTTGTTTTAAGCTTAACTTCGGAACGCTAATCACTTGGGTAAGTGCTTTGGTGGTGTGCACATATCCCTCATTCATATGTGTGAGTTGGGCGTAATATGGTCACATTTTTAAGCCTATTTTCTTCTAATTTTTTCTTAATTTCTTTGAAATTTATTATTTGTAGGCCTAATTTCTTCCTAATTTATATGGAACTCATCATTTTTGGCCTATTTTCTTATGATTTCTTTCTAATTTCTATAAAACTTAGTATAGAGGCCTCATTTTTTAAACCTTTTTAAAAATTTGCTTGAGGCCTCAAACAATTTTTATCATCTCAGAGCCAACCTTGGGACGTAACAGAAAAAACCTGTGTAATTTTTTATACCAACAAGTAAACGTCCCTTGTATTTTGACCTAAACACAAAAACAAAAAAGATCTTTTAGTTGTCCTATATTCTTAAGGCCATCTCCAAGGGAAGAGCCATCACCCTAGGCAAAACCCTCAACTACCAAACTGCCTAGTCAAAACCTAAAATTTGATCTCCAATGCAAAGAGTCATCACATGAGCCAAAATGCCTCTTTCCGAATTGGAGAGCCAAAATGCCTCTTTTCCAATTGGAGAGCCAAAAAAAGGGTGCCAATGATCATGTTAGTTGGTCATTTGTGCTTCAATTTGATTGGGTTTGGGATGTGGACCAAGTTATTGATTGAATTTAAAAATGGCAAAATAAAATAAATGGCTAGTCATTTGGCTAGTGTGGTTGGAGTGACTTTGGTATATTGATTGGACATTTTCCTATTCAACTAGCCAAATTGGTATTTTGCCTAATCCCATTGGAGTTGCTTAAGCAACGCAAGCTTTCTTTCTTTTTTTTTTTTATTAATTTTTTTTATTACAATTAATGATAATTTGAAAATATGATCGGTTATATGTGTGCAAGTGTTACTCCTAGTTTATATACTTTTTTTTTTTTTTTTTTTTTGTGTGTGTGGAGAGAATCCTAGTTTATATACTTAACCAAACAATATCGTGTCTATCCAAGGAAGTAATAAAAAAATGATTTTTTTTTTAATGGAATCACAAGTAGCAAAGTGAGTATGGTCCATTTGTTGCAACTTAATTTGACGAATTATTACTTTTACGACTCTCAATAACTTGTGAACATGTTTGGTGCAATTTTTTAAAAACACTGATTAAATTATAGTAATATTTGGTAACATAAGTTGCCAAACAACTTATTTATTATGTAATTGAAATACCCTTAAAAGCTGTCTTTAAAAGCTGTCCATACACATCTTAACTAATGATATGGTGTTAATGCTGCAATGGTAAGAAAAAGAAAATGAATAATGATAGGTATTTTTGAGAAGTGAGGGATATAAAATTTAGAACACATTTTTGTTCATACCAAAATTGTTCACTTTTGCTCACCCTTCTCTTCTATTGGCTAATATAGTGGGACTCAGGATTAAATGATAATTAATTAATGGTATAAAGTACTTGGCCTCACTAAATTAGCCAATGGGAAATGAAGGTGATCAATTTTGGGATGAACAAAAGTGCACACTAAAATTTAGTTGGGGTAATGTGTCAATAAAAATAAAAATAAAAGACAAGGTTGTCCAATTAAAGATTCATTAAATGACAAATAAGCTATAAGCTGAAAAAGTACATTCAACCCTCCTTCAAATAAGTTAATCTTTGTACTTTAAAGAAGTTGCAAAATGTATAAGTTCTGAAGTTATAAGCCACACCACACACTTCATTTCAACTTTTTTTTTTGAAACTAAAAGTTATAATTTGCATCTTATAAGTTGCACCAAACGGGGTCTATAACTCATTTGTACCAAACTGGGTCTTAAGCTCTTCCATTAATTAGGTCAATTATTCGACCCTCCTTCCCGTAAGTAAAAAATAAAAAATTCAATCACAAGCATAATTAAGGTGTTTGGGGTTGCTTTTCCATTTTTTTTGGTGGTGTATAATATTTGGGTTTAGGGTATATGAGAGTACTTGGTAATTGCATTTCAAAAGAAATTTATACAAAAACGATTATGAACATAAAATGTTAAAGAGTAATATTTGGGGCATAAACAAATTCCACTAACACTCACACCCATACTCTATTGCTCTCTTAGTAGCACTTTGGGCCCAAACTGCCACTAGGAGAGCAATAGAGTAAAGTGCCACTAGGAGAGCAATAGAGTGTGGGTGCGAGTGTTAGTGACCTAATGTGCCACTAGGAGAGCGATAGAGTGTGGGTGTGAGTGTTAGTAGAATTTGTTAGTGCCCATCGTTGAATGTCAAATTTGCCCAACATTTATGTACAACAAATATTTGGGGCACTAACAAATTCCACTAACACTCACACCCAGATATTTGGGGCATTAACAAATTCCACTGACACTCACACCCGCACTTTATCTCTCTCTTGGGTGTGAGTGTTAGTGAAATTTGTTAGTGCCCCAAATATTACTCATAGTATAAATACTTTTATTTTTATACTTACATGGATCCGAAATGGATACACACACCCCATACACACGCATACACCAGCCCCACACTAGTCCACAGCAAAGCACAACAAGAGCCGCTCATACCGACTGAAGAATAACTGGGAAGCAAGCAACTGGAATCCTCTATGATGACTTGAACTGTCACACCCCAATCCGCCTCGGGCGGATTAGGACACGTGCAAAAAAAAATGTGCCAAGGCAAATTAGTCATTTATAACTGAAAAATAACTGGGAGGCAAGCAACATCAAAGAACTCTCTCGACACAAAACAGCCCCAAGGCAAAATAGTCATTTATAAAATATTACCAAATTTTACATCAAAAGATAGATCTTTGAGTCCCGTATATACTTATGAGAACTTATTTAGAATTGGAATCAATGGCCAAGATTGTAGTGTAAAAATATGTGTTTGTATTACTACTCATAAAATAAAGTAATGCTATTGCCATGATTCCCAAATAGTACTACCGATTAATGTCAATATATAGTATAACTGTTAAAGTATTTAGAACACGTTTGGGATTTAAATTTAATACGCATTACTCTATAAAATAAAAATCAAATTAGTAACCAAGTGGGCCTTAGTCCATTTGGTATCACTCCACCCCTCTCAAGTGGGGAGTGGGGAGGGGATTTTCTCCTCCTCTAGCATTGTAGAATCAACAATGATAGGGATACACACTAAACAACACACTGTGTTTTAAATACATGTACCCTGTGCTGTTCGAATTTCTCACATTTTTCTGTGCATCACTTACACAGCACATGTTACATACATTTAAAGTTGGTGTGTCGTTTGTTGTGTATCCCTATCATTTTTGTTTTAGAATTAACCATTTTCTCTAATCTGTAACAATCTGTTGGACTAATCTTGCTTGGATTGTGTGTGTGTTTGCGCGTGTGCGTGCCCAATGTAAGTGATAAAAAAAAAAAAAAAGAAAAAAAAAAAAAGAAAAGAAAAAAATCAATTAGTAACCAAAAAAAAACCGTCAATTCCATAACACTGCGATTAGCTTCCAATTGCAAACGCTGTCGGAAATTACCACAGAGGTAGAGCATCACGACCCGCTTTTGACCAGCTTTCAATTTCGATTACCAAACGTGGCCTACAGACATTTTGTCCTCATTATACAAAAACATTGCATAATACATGGTGATGTGACATTTTTTTCCCCTCTGTCCTTTTCTTCTTTTTTATTTTTGGCTTGACTTTCTCATTATTTTTTTTTTGGAGGGAAGACTTTGTCATTCTCTAGTGTAAATACTTTTAGGAAAAAGTAAAAAAAAAAAGGTCTTTTGTTTTCTCACATATTTATTATAGAAATTTAGGTAAAAAAATTTAGAAAAAATTGTCAAGATTTTAAAATATAATTTAATTTTGAGTTTGTTCAAATATGCATGTAAAATCCACTGAAATTTCAGTAACTCTTTTCTTAATTAAAAATTTGTTTTGTCTTTAAATTTAAAGTAAACTACTCCGTAATACAGTGAACTTATTGATTTTAAAATCAAATTCCCTTTCTTTCTTTTTTTTTTTTTATTTTTTTGCTTTAAGGGCAAATATTTTAATATATCATGTAGTACTATGGTGAATATGATTACCCTCACAAGACTATTATACTAGTATTATAAATTCTCTCACCTAATCGAAAACTCCACGAAACAACAAACCAACATAGATTCTTTTTCTAGCCCCTCTCTCTCTCTCTCTTTCTCTCTCTACATTACGGCTGTTCTGCCGCTACTCTCTGTTTTTTGTTTTTTGACTCTCCACTTAGGCTGCTCTGCTTGCTTCACTTCAACCTATAGATTTAGAGAGAGAAAGTGGAAGGAATGTATGCCGAGACTGAGCTACTGTTTCCTTTCTTCCAGAACTTCTCTCAAGAAGTACAACTTCTTGAAGACTTCTGTGGTTCTCATAAATTGATTGACCCAATGGTAACCATCTCTCTCTCTCTCTCTCTCTCTATTTTCTCTCTCTAAAACTCTCTCTCTATTTTCTCTCTCTAAAACTCTCTGTTTTCGATGCTTTGGATGATTTGACATTTGTTTTGATTCGTTTGAATGCTGAATTTGAGCTATGTGGATACGTTTTAGTGGATTTGGGTCTGTGTGTGTGTGTGTGTGTGTGTGTGTGTGTTTTCTCCCTATTCTGAAGTTTGGCTATGTTTCTATGGTATTCTGAATGCAATTATGGTCCTCAAAGTTTAACTCTTCTGATGAAATTGGGGAAATTGCAAGGAATTTGAAAATTTTATGACATATATCTTGTTTAATTTAATAGTTTTCTGTAGAATGAAAATTTTACTCCGTAATATTTTATTTTCATCTCCCAACTTTCTTCTGAGCAACCAACCTAATGAAGCATTATAGAAATTGTCCATTTCTGGGAACTGATGAAAAGAGAAGAGATATATATATATATATATATATAATATTAACAATTAATGGACACCAAGAGAGCATAAATAGCAAACATTCAACTTTTCTTTGTTTGCTAGATCTGGAAATACAAACATGTGGGAAATGGATAATAACATCGCAGTCATACTAACTTGCGTGTTCTTATTGCCTTTTTCTCCATTTTTTTTGTTCAGTGGGAATGACTTTTATTAGCCACTGTTTTGTCTTTCCATGTCTTCTCTTGAGTCTCTCTAATTTCCAGTTTCTGATGTCAACTCTTTGTTAAGGGTTTCACTTTTTACATCGCTTATAAAGTATTAAAGAAGAAAAAAGTTGGAAAAAAAGTAAAAGCTAATCCACCCCTTTATTGTTGTTTTAGTGGATTTTGTTTGGTATATGAATAAAAGAAATTTTAACCAAAAAAAAAGAAATGAAAAAAAAAAGACAGTATACCATTCTGCAAAAGTTGCTGTAAATCTCAACCTTTGTTGAAAATGGGTGTGAAGCTTCGGGTTAAAGGGTATTAAGTACAACTAAACAGTGTTTGCTACTTTCTGCATGAAGTCGATATGAACTTCCAGTTTTTGAAGGTTTTAGGAAGCTCCCTTTGATTTGTGAATTTCTGGGATTTTTTTTTTTTTTTTTTTTTTTTTTTGGGTCTGAATTTGGACTTGCAGTTCCACAGCAAAAATATCTGCGCATTTCGATCATTCAGTCAACTTTTCAACAACTTTTGGGTTGATCAATAGCCAAAATCGAATTTCGGATTTTTTCAAATGCTTTCCTCACTTAGTTTCTCTGTTTGGGGCTGATTATTGAAAACAGCTTGTCATTTTGTCATGGAAGATTTTTCTGAAGACAACACCATTGAACTACTGAACAAAATTATGATATTAACTGCTTTTGATTCTTTATTGTAACCAAATTAATGTTTCTTTCACCTGCAAATTTGATTTGTAGTTGTGTGAAAAAAGTTGTGCCCTCTATTAGGGGTGTTTTAAATGTGTAGCAATAACTTTTTATATCAATTGGATCTCAAAATAAACTTTTGTAGCTTTTCATTCTGACAGACAAGTTATGCATAAGATTTATTGGGCCACAACCTATTTAAGATACACATGAATGTTCATAATAGTATTTTGTTCAAACTTGTTTCTATATATTTCGCAAAATTGGGCCACAACTTACATAAGATACACGTGAATCTTCATAATTACCAATTTGTGTGAACTACTTTCAAACTACCAGTGATCCATATAAATATGTTTGGGAAAATTCCACGACAATTCCTCCATGATTATGGGTAGTTCTATTTTCTTTGATTTGTTGCTTTCTGTCTATAGGATTAATCTTATTAGCCCAGAAATTTTTGTTCAATGCTGTCTAATAGTGAGCTTTTCTAATTTTCCAAAGAATCCTGATTGCTTACATAGTACAAAATCTCGAAGTCCTCAGTGATGACCTCGACGGAGAACTGCTTAAAAAAAATTCACTATATTAACTTGTAAATGGAATTGGATGCCAGTTAATAAATAGGCGGCTCAACATATGCCGTTGTTCTTAAAAATACCTTGAAACTTTGCAGAAACTATAGTGTGTGTGTGAAAAAAAAAATCATGCTTAAGAGTTTTTTAAGATTTGAAACTAAATATTTTCCTATGAAGACTATCTGTTAATGATGAGTTGTTGTAGTAAGTATTAATTTGGCAAATTTTACACCCTCGCAAACTAAAATTCATGGATTTTCCTTCTACTACAGGGTAACTTGGTTCAGACCTCAACCATATTGGAATATGACTTGGGGGGAGAAGGTGATCTTTTTAAAGCTCCAGAGCCCATTATAGAAGAACCAGTTATGGGAATTGACCCCTTGGAAGCTGCCATGTCGATGATCTCCTGTGGTGAAGATGTCATTTCCACGCAAGCACTCAAGGCTGCAGATATTGAATCGATTCAAAATGAGCATTTGAGCGAGGTTTTCTATGATTGCAAGAGGGATCTCTTGGCAAAAGAAGCTATGGAAACTTCACTTTCTGATATAATGGATATAAAGATTCCTCTTTTAAGGACAGAGGAAAATATTGTTGTGGAGGACAAATTGGTCCATGATGGACCGTTCCAGAAGAGTGTTAGCTCGGGGTGTTTGACCTCAATGGAGTGGATACATGGGGCTCCAATGAGGCCGAATTTTCTTGATTTTTCTGGAATGGACCTTGACATTGCTTTTGGGATGCGAAGGGCATTCAGTGAAGGGGACATAAAGGTTATGTCCAATTTCTCTCTTTTGTTGTCATTTATTGCTTTTAACTCCTTCAATCTGTATTGCTCGACTTCACTTTGCTTTGAAACCATATAATGGGTTTTTAATAAGCATAGGCATTATAGGCACCTGCTATAGTGAGGGGGAAAAATTAAAGTAGTCTGGGCAACATTAAAAAGACGAAAATGAGAAATCAATGATTAATTACATCTCTACTTAGAAGACATGGTAATTGCGTTTCTTTTAAACATACTTTCAATAAGCAAGATTGGAAGAACACTAGTTTGATTAAGCATGACTAGTAAACTAACTGAGATTTCCTTACGCATCATAGGCTCATAGTCTTCAGGTGGCTGGATGGTGTGTGTTAATGCTATTCCAGTCCTGGTAGTTACATGCAGATGTAAGATGGCCAGAACATGGGCAACTAGTAGAACTCCTCTTCTCTCCTATTGAGGGAGAGAATCCCCAAGTTAACATAAGTCACTTGTTTAGTCCATAGGAAAGTGAAATTGTACTTGAGGAGCAATATTCACAAGCATTGTTTGTCATTAATAGGACAAATATAGTCTAATCCTTATTCCTTATAGACCAGCTGGTAGAGGTGTCAAGTGGACCGGGCCGGACTGGTCCAGCAAATATAGTCTCACCTAAGTTTCATCTCCAGAACACTTTTTAAAATATTAGGAGTAAAATTCGGTGGAGAAAAACAAAAATGTTAAGCATCTAATGTTTAAACAAAAGCATTGGAAACTCGTGCTACAATGGGCATATTATTTGCCTTAAGACCATAAATAAGCAGCCCATCCCGAGTAGTTTGGTGAAATACAGATTACATACCGTGTCTCAAAACTAGTGCTTTCACCTGTAACATCGGATAATGCTTTTTTTTTTTTTCCTTTCTTTCTTTCTTTCTTTCCGTATATGCACTTCTTTTGTTTTCTTCATTTCTGGTGTAAACCGTCACGTCCCATAAACTTCTTTAATGTGATTGAATCCTGAGCATGTATTGGTTTTGAGACATCTATAGTCTACGAACTGAGAAATGTTTAGATGCTTCTGTCCATTTCAACAGGATGGGGCTGGCTCATTGATACTGAGTTTTTATGACAGACTCTTGGCAATGGTCATGTGAGCCTCATCCATTCTCCTCTCGGCCAGCCACAGTTAATTGGAAACTGTGCCAGTGAAGACCGCAAACAAAAGCTTTCCAGATACAGGAACAAGAAGACCAAGAGGAATTTTGGCAGGAAGATCAAGGTGATCCATATTTCCCAAGTTTCTTTAACTTTTTGTGTGTGTGTGCGCGCGCGCGCTTGTTGTTATCAACTCTATTGCTCTATAGTTCTGGACATAATTTTTATATTAGTTAGTAATTTTGCTTAAAGTAATGGTGAGGCCATGAGGGTACATAATTAGGTGTATCTGACTGTCTGTTGACTCTGTTTTACCCAAACTTACCATTCCTTAAGTGGGAATGTTTTAGGCATTTTTGGAGAATGCTGGTGGGTTTCAACTCCTAAGGCTGTGTGTACCCTTTAATATGGAGCATTTGGCCTGGCACGCTGACACTGTGGGTTCTGTAGCACTTCATTCATTCCTTCGCTTTATCACTTCTGCTCCTGAATCATTTCGTTCTGTGAAATTGTTTTGACTTCCTAAAAAGGCTTTCTGACATGACAAAAATCATAAAATACCCCCCCTTTCAGTCATGCTCCATGCAAAAATAGGGCACATGGATAAATTGGTGGGGTGGGTTTCTTGATTCATCACTTTCTTGGGTACAATCTAGAGTGTGTTAGGAATGATTTTTTTGGAATTCATTTTCACCTGTTGTAATTACATTATCTTCTTCATTTGGAACATATTTTAACATACAAGTTTTAGGTATTCAGAAAAGCAAGTCTGTCACGACCCAAGTCTCGCTCAGTAAGATATTGTCCGCTTTGGGCCCAAGCCCGCACGGATTTGTTCTTGGGTCACTACCCAAGAAGGCCTCTTACTAGGGAGACTTGAAACCACACATATATAGCACATTATTTTTCCACACCCAGGCGATGTGGGACGAACTTCCCATAATGTGTAGCCTGTCAGCACTTACTGCAGCCACAAAGGCACCTACAGCAGCCCGCCCACAGCACCAGGGTCGTTACAAAGTCTTTCTTGCTTCCACTTTTAAATTGGAAATGATGTTTTGCATATGATGACGTGGGTTGGGGTTAACTCCCATTTTACCCTGTAATATCTCCATCTCTCTTTCATCTTTTCTCTATATTCAAAGTATCAACATTGATGCATGAACCACGAAAAAAGAAAAGAAAAAAATTAAAAAGTCACTTCCATACCAAACGCAGCTTGTAGTAATTTGGCCAGTTTCTTACCAATGTCTTGCTTTCAGTATGCTTGCAGGAAGGCTTTGGCAGACAGTCAGCCTCGGATTCGTGGGAGGTTTGCAAAGACCGAAGAATCCGAATTTACCAAGAAGCAATGACTATATAAACTCTGCCTGTTAAGATAAGAAGGAAATGTAGAAATGAAGCAGCTGAGACCAATGGCAGTAAGAAAATAGACATCAGTGGTAGACTGGTAGTGAAAGCCTGCATAACTTAAATGGAAGCTTAAAGAGGTATTGCTTAATAAGCTGTTTCCCCAACAACTGCCAACCAGTTGATGTTGTAATAAGCTTTGTAGATCAAAATGGCCAACTGGGGTTGTACATATAGTGTTTGTGTAATAAAAGTCAAAAGTCTAATTTGTTCATCTCTATACAATCTGAGGTCCTGAATTGCAGTCTTTGAGGCTGTTTGTTATTGCTTATTTGCCCATTTTAAGCAGTTCTGGTGGCCCAAACTGCTTATTGATCTGTTTGTTGCAGCAAAAATATAAGCAGATTTGGTCCAAAAAGCAGTTTGACAATAAGCAGGTGGGGGGGTGCTTTTTAAGATTATCTCTATATTTGACCAATTCACAGCATATTAACCAAACACCCAAACCATAATAAGCAGTTCTACTTTAAGCAGTTCTACTAACCACGATCAAGATCGCATAAGCATAAGCACAGACAAACGGGCTCTTTATGTCCTAAATTCTTCTTGGTATACTGGATGAATCCACATACACTTGGGCTCTTTATGTCCTAAATTCTTCTATTTATAGATTTTTTCTGTAGAGATTTCTTTGAAAGTAACTTTGCATTCTTGGATAATATTGTTTGCCAATCGGTCTAAAAAGAAAGAGATTTTCTAGATAAAAATGACCAAAAAAGGCACTTGAAACATAAGTTTCATATTACAAAAGATGACATGTAGACAATTTTGAATTGCAATAACAATTTTACTGGTTCAACTTAAAAAAAAAAAAGATTTCAATTTGTTGCTTTTAAATCAATCTCTTTTTCAACTTTTGAAAAGTCTTATTTTTGAAAAAGCTGTAAAAAGTTGGTTGACAAACGGACTCAACTTTTATATAATCTCACATAATTGGATACACGAAATGGGCACTAAGTTGTAAAAATCTCCTCAATGATTCATTCGCCCCTGCCTACTTTTGTGTGTATCTGCATAAAGTGTATTCTTTTTGTGTATCAGTATCACACTGTTAGATGCATTAACAAGAACCGGTGAGAATTGACAAGAATTGAAAATTAATTCTTTTGTCAAACCAAACACAAAATTTGTCACAAATAAGAATTGCAAATCATTTCTCTTCTTGTTTGTGGCAAACCAATGCGGGAGGAGCACAAAAGATTTTTTTTTTCAGAAACAAGAACTATTTCACCAAGTGATGACTTATTAGTTTTGAATAGAAGTTGAGTCAAAGAAACAGCCAAAACATGGCCTAAGAGACTAAAAGTTGAGTTGGGCAAACACTATGCGAGCCAGAGTCCAGGCCTTAAAAAGGGTCTCCTGAGCAAAGTTGGATCCGAACTCTGGCTTCTTTCTTCCGAAGCACTCATCTTTCAGAGAGAAAAGATTTAGCGATGAAAATCATTTACCACCTACAGGAGATGATGCCCTTTTGCAAAACTTAGCCAAAAAAAACAAAAAAAAAAAAAACAATAAATATCTGAGAAACTGTTTGGCAACGGCTTCCCAAGTTCACATGTAATTATAATTTTATATTATAAAAACTTCAAAAACTAAAATAAATATGTTCGACAAACCGGATTTTGCAATTTAAAAGACAAAATATGTGCGTTAATTGCAGAAATTTACAATTGGCAAAAAACAAACTTTGACAACTTTCAATCAAAAGTAGTTTTTTTTTTCCTAACTACATTTGAATTGCAAAAGCAAAAACTGTACCAATTGAGCCCTCTAAATCAATTTAGACAATAAAATATGTGGTTTCTATGACAAAAACTTGAGAGAGAGAGAGAGAGAGAGAGAGAGAGAGAGGAGGCAAGGAATAATTTGCCAATCTTGTTGGCTTTTACCAAAACCATTGTACCCTAAATGCAGGGGGTTTCTTTGAACATTAGGCACTTAAAAACTTTTTAGGCTTTTACAACCACATGATTCAATTCAACAAGCCTGTCCATGACTCCATACCAATTTTTAAGGTACCAGAAACACAATGTAAAGAACATCTATGTTCATGTCCAAAGAGTAGTCCCCTCGTGTTTAGAACTCATATCTACTACTACTACTTTCCCCACTTTTTTCTCACCCATTTGTTGAATCTTCAACAACCCAAAAATAAAAAAAAATAAAAATAAAAATAAAAATAAAAAATCCCAATTTGCATTGACAATTGAATCAAAGCCGTTGACTTTCACCCCTTAGCTCCAATCTTCTCTCCTTCCCCACCTCTATTATTAACCTTAAGAGGCCATCATCGAACTTTCCAAACAGAATTGGTAAAATTACTAAATTATCCTCTTTAAATCAAAACTTAGTTACTTACATCATCATCAACTGAAAAACTTCCCAAACTGCCCTCCCTGAGGAAAAAGTGGAGAAATAGTAAATTTCCATGGCTGCCTTATGTATTCTTCAGTAGATCATCCTCATCAGTCATCTTCACCAATGGATTAGGAAGGAATTTCACATAATCGGCTCCATGTTTATAATGTATTTTTAGCCCGCATAAAAATTAAAAAAAAAAAATGAAAGACAAAACAATAAAAGAGAAAAAGATACAACTTGGTCTTTGCTGAGAACTTGAGACCAATGGCCAAATCAATTCACATGTATTGTTAGATCAAGACCCTAATTGATGCTTCTTCTCAACTAGACCTCTTTTCACCAAGAAGATCTACCAAAAATGATCCTAAAAAGTAGTATTATGTTTTGTTAGATACATAATTAGCTTAGAGTTGTATGTATGTGCTACATAATCACTTTTGTCCCCATGTCATTTTCATCCATTAAAATTTCACACTTTGAGGAACATAAGCTGCTCCTCTTTTCTTCCTCTTCCGGCTTAACATTCCGATGAACGCCGACAAATCTCCGGTCCACTGTTCATTGATGCGTATAATTAGTTTTTCACTTTACATCTCAACACACTGCCATTAAAAAGAATCCAAAAAAAAATAAAAAAATACACTGCCATTAAAGCCCATTTATCAAACCGGGTGGGTTGAAACCAAACCATTAAGGACCTTTCTACCAAGAAATGGCCCATACAATTACATAGCACCCACCACACAGAAGAAGGAAAATTCATTGAATTAAACCCACACACATAACACCCCCAAAAAAACCCACATGTAAATAGTTGTGAAACAAATTTATAAAATTTCATCTTTGCATACCTATCCTATCTGGAGTGAGAAAAAAAAAAAATACCAATATTCCCCCCACAAACACACTCATATATGTTTGTTAAGTATAAATATATATATACTGTATATGTGTAACAAAGTACAAACCCACCAATGAATAGCCACCCCCAAATAGTCCTAAACACCGTGGAATAAAAGGAATAAAAATAAATGAAAATAAAAATTTATAAGTTTTATTCATACCGCCAATATTTGAACTCAGAGGGCCTCCAACTCATATTCAAAGCTCCAAACCACTACAGCAAAATAAAATTAATAAACCATCTTCAAAGGCCTCCTTGCTATGCCACACTAAGCCACCCTCATCAAAACGGTATTTGCAAACAATCCAAAATCCATAGATACCATTAGGTCCATTACATTCACAATCACAAACAAAATCTATATACATATATATATATGCATATACATACATAGCATGATTCAATTACAACAATATTAAATTAATTACACAAAAATTTTGTGTAATTAATTTAAAAAAAACATTCTACTATTCTCTGCTAGGAGAAAAACCATAACCACCATGATTCACACATTAAGCCCAATCCATGTCTGCACCAGATTGCCACCATGGACACGGTTCAGAATTGGTCTCCAAGCACGTCAGCGCAACTTAGCTATCTTACTATGTACTATTGTAATGATAACACCGACCCGCCCCTCCGCCCTCGAACAAGTCCTCTCTCTCTCTCTCTCTCAACTTCCAGCATATACACACACACACATATATATATAGACACATATATATATATATATATATATAGGTCCTTACCAATTACCATTATTTTTTCTGAGAGTCCTATAGAAGAGTGTATATATATTTACGGATAAAATATTATTAAATATAAAAAGTGTTTTATCTTCGTCGACTCTATTAGCAGTTATAGAGCTTCGTCGAACAGAGATCCCTATTTACACACACACACGCACACACATACACACAGAGCTCTGCGAGCAAAATTTTCGATCACAAGAAATTTCCCGCTCACCTTCTCTCTGATTTTCTCGCTCATTCCTTGTTTTTCTGAATTCGATTCTCATTCCAATTTTTCTGTTTGTTTCTCCGGAAAACTATTTTAATTTTCTCTCTCTTGCGTCTCCGCCAAGTCTCTGTACCATTCGAATTAGGGTTCCAAACAAAGGAGATTAGAGCTTTTTTGAAACGAAATTCGGAGCTTTTTGTAGTGGAATTCGAATTTGGAGGGATCGGTGTTTGTGATTGAGCGAGATGATAATCAAGCGGAGCTTGAAATCGGTAATGCCGACTCTGAAGCGTTGCAGAGTTGGTGAATCGACTGGTGAGGACGAAGAGAGTTCGGAGAATCGGAAGAAACGTAAGGTGAACGGGTACTATCCTCTACATCTGCTTGGAGCGGTCGCCGCCGGCGTAATTCCGTTCATACTAGGCGGCGGAGATAGAGGTTTTGGAGACATGGCTTCGTGGCGGCGCACGACGGAGGTTCCATGTTGCACCGACGAGGGAGAGCCGAAATCGAAGGCCAGAGAAGGTGTGGAGGGTCGGAGTAAGCCGCCGGAGGCTCCACGGCCGCCGTTGGTGAGGACGGCGCGTGGGCGCGTTCAGGTACTCCCTTCTCGATTCAATGATTCAGTTCTTGATAATTGGAAGAAAGAGAAGAGTAAACCTAGTGATCCAGTAGGGACTATGGACCCTGAAGTCACTCCTCACAAAGAGAAACTCAATTTGAAAAACCCTAAAATTGGTGGTCGTTGGGGAAATAAACAGCGCAATGGGGTTAAATTTAGCTATCAATGTGGGAAGTTCACTTCATTTTTGGAGGAAGGAGGAGAAGAATTCAGGAGCCGGGGGTGCAAGAGTTTAGATAATAGGAAGCATTCAAGTTCTCGTAGCTCACAAGCATTGCTTCATGAGCAAGTGGTTGAAACTGAGAAGCCTTCAATTGGGGTACTAAAGCGAGCTATAGATTTGAATGGAACTGATGTGTTGTTGAAGGAGCCTTTTAAGAGGAAAGATGGGTTGTACGGGCCGGAGGACTTTGTCTCTGGTGATATAGTTTGGGCAATATCGGGCAATAACTATCCAGCTTGGCCGGCCATAGTACTTGATCTGAGAAATCAAATACCCCAACAAGTTCTGAATTTTCAGGTTGCTGGTGCAGTTTGTGTAATGTTCTTTGGTTATTCCGGAAATGGAACACAGAGGGTAGTAAATACTTTTTATTGAATGCTTGTTTATAATACTTAGACTTCATTGATATGGATTATTTATAACAAGGATATAAGTATTTATTGAGATTTGTTAATGCTGATGAGCAGGACTATGCATGGGTTAAACGTGGGATGATATTTCCATTCGTTGATCATGTTGAGAGGTGTGTGTAAATGTTATGTTTCCTGTAATAATTGACCATTATAAGTGGGCTTTTTTTTTTTTTTTTTGTGGGGGGGATTCTTGCTTAATTTTGCTTGGTTCAGGTTTCAAGGGCAGACCTACTTGAACGATAGCAAGCCCAGTGATCTCCGGTCTGCAATAGATGAGGCGTTTCTAGCAGAAAGTGGCTTTACTGAAATGTTGATGGTGGAAATCAATGCAGCCGCTGGGAATCTAGATTGTCTTGAATCCTTCCACAGAGGAGTCCAGGAGGTGACTGATTCGTATCGGGATCAGGAATCCGACTTCCGAAATGAGGCAAGTTGCTTTAAAATGCAAGCTTCATCCTTGGATTAGTTTGGTGTATTGGTAGCTGCAAGAATGTAATTTTAACCGCAATGTTGTTTTGGAACTTTTGTATTCCAAACAAAAGTCACACTGGGTTTCAATTTGACCCTGGTCAGTATTGTAAATATAGGAGACCAAAGGGTTAATTTTTGAGATAGAATTTGGTTCTTTCAGTTCTAAATACATTTTATTTACTTTGTTCAGCACGGATTAAAAAAGGAGACAGGGACCTGTGAAAGCTGTGGAGTGAGTCTTTCACTTAAAAATCCCAAGAAAATGAAGGTTTCAACTTCTGGAAGCAGTCATTTATGCAGTTCTTGTGCTAGGGTTCGTATAGCATGTTTCCTTGGTTCTTCAGTAACTTTTGGTAACATTGTTACTGAAGTTGTTACATGCTGGATGATGAGCATTATCAAAATTTTCATGAAATTTTTTTCTTCTGCAGTTAACGAAACTAAAACATTATTGTGGCATCTGCAAGAAGATTTGGAATCATTCCGACAGTGGGAATTGGGTGAGGCAACCTACAGTTGAACTAGTGCTCTGATATATATATTAACTTCTTGAAATAACTACAACTTGTTTTAATGGTAAAAATATCTTTGGAATTTTTTTTCTTCCCTGAATTAGGTACGCTGTGATGGTTGTAAAGTTTGGGTGCATGCAGAATGTGACAAAATTCCTACGAATCTTTTCAAGGTCTTTTCACCGTGCTCTGTCTCAAGTATCATTGTTCTTTCCAATCTATTTATTTAAGTGAAAATTTAAGGAGAATGTGTGCTGACTCCTTATGTTTATTTCAAGAATCCAACGGCGAATGATTATTACTGCCCTGGATGCAGAGCCAAGTTCAATTTTGAACTATCAGATTCAGAAACCTATCAGACTAAAGTCAAGTATGTCTATTTTGTATATTTTGCTGGTCATTTTGTCTGGCTTCAATTCTGGATTTGGATGTTGCACTTCTGATGTCTGATATAGTGTTGGATGTTTGCTGCAGAAATAACAAAAAAGATGGTCAACTACCTGACAAGGTTACTGTTGTGTGCTCAGGAGTGGAAGGCATATATTTTCCGAGCCTTCATCTGTAAGCATTGACAAAAACTTATGAATCCTTACTTAGCATTTCTAATACAAAAGTATATTGTTGAAAATGTTTACTGCCTTTTTCTTTTGTGCTCCAATTCTTCTCTAGTTTTTCATAATATGGAATCAAAGTATTGGTGATTGTATGTCTAAGCTACTTTGGCTTAGTCGGTAACAAATTTCCCAAATTTCGGAAAGTCCAGGTTCTGTTCTCTTTTAAATATTCTTCTCAGGGGTTAGTCAGAATATGCATACAGTTCTGTTAGTAACCAATTCTTTGAATTTTTTATTTAGTCTGATCTTTTATATCAACTGTTGAAAGCAACAGCCCTTCCAGTTGGAACTTTATTTAATAGTTAATTCAAAATTGACATTACTCAAAACATAGATGCAGGAACTAGAGTGAGGATGTATTGTCGGCTATATTTTCCCTCTTACCTGCACAATTTGGTTGGAAGATGCAATACATGGATTGTGTTCCCTTAGCTTAACGAACCGGAACCGTGAGGGAAGTAACTAAATCTTCCATAGCCAGCGACAACCACTAAACCACGCCCTCAGGAGGTCCAGGAACAACGCGGTGTTTAGAATTTTTGTAGCATGAAACCCCTAGCAGTTTCTGGCTGACTGTCATTTTCGCTTGTAAGATCTGTGCTATAACATATATGTGTACATGTAGAGGTTGTTGGTCCGTTATTCTTCGGTAAATGTTACATGCAACCACATATACTTGCATACATATATGTAGAGTTGCTCTAGAGGTTCTAAGGACCCTTTACACTAAAATTACTGCTCTCTTTCTTTCTCTCCCTATCATGGTTCTATCTCTTTATTGACTTCATGGTTTCTTTCTTATATCTAGAACATTTTATGTTGAGTTTTTTTAACAAGCACTTTGCTCTCTTCTTCTATTGTAGAGTTGTCTGCAAGTGTGGCTTTTGCGGATCAGAAAAGCAGGCTCTTAGCGAATGGGAGAGACATACAGGGTCAAAATGGAAAAATTGGAAGACTAGTGTAAGGGTGAAAGGTTCCATGTTAACGTTGGAGCAATGGGTGTGTACTTGAATGGATCTCATCATTCTGTTCATGTTATTCTTTCTTTACTCAAGTCTGCGTTTATAAGATTTATGTATGCATACATGCATGCAGCACACACACATGTATATATACATAGATTTATGTCTATGAATAGATAATGTTTTTGAAGATGAATTATGTGTAGGTTACTAGCCATTAATGAGAAAGAAAGAACTGGTCATCTTCTCAAATTGCATTCTCACTGTATGTACTATGTTTGTCATTGATATTGGTCACCTAAGAGTTAGGTTTTGTATCTTGAACAGAATAATATCGAACGTAAATATAGAGTGTGCCATATATGTAGGCTTCGAAGTATTAGATGATCCTTTTACACTTTGCGTTCCTATTTCTGATACTAAAATAATAATTTACTGTGAATGTATGGCTACTACTTAGTCTAAGAGATATATGTTCTAACAGAATCTCATTTGACTTCACAGATGCTGCAGATAGCAGAATATCATGCACGTAGTGTGGTTTCTGTAAATTCTCTTAAACGGCCTTCTATAAAAGTACGGAAGCAGAAGTTGCTTGCTTTTTTGCAAGGTATGCTCGTTGAAAATCATAGAATCTTCCAATTTAATAAGATGGTTCTCTTTATTCAGTTTATCACATCTGCGGAAGCAACTAAAGAAGAAATGACTTTGCGATATTCCTATTTCAGAGAAATATGAGCCTGTTTATGCCAAGTGGACAACAGAGCGATGTGCTGTATGTAGATGGGTTGAAGATTGGGACTACAATAAAATTATTATCTGTATCAGGTATTGTCAACAAGGAGTGAGAAACATGTCTCTGGATGAACTCAGTTGTTGAACACTAACGAGATAATAGTATTCATGAACAGTAAATCATGGCTGGCCTCTAGATGCCTCCACGAGTTGCCTACTAAAGACAGTTGAGGAAGTTTCTGATGTAGAGGGAATTGGATGGTTTTATCACTGATTCTCTTTGTTAAACATCTGTTTGGTTGTCCTTGAATGAAATAATTCCATTCAAGTTTCCGTACACAATTTTATATAAAAAGATGAAGAGCATGAATGGTTTCATTTAGAAAACGGATGCTCGTCTAAAAAATGAGGCTTGCAATCATGAATTTTGGCATTCTAGAAAAATGAACAAATTGCCTCATAAGAAGAAATATGGTGAAATCTCCCATATTTGTAAATGGATTCATTCATGGTGATGAATTTTGCCTTTACCTTCTATACAAAATTTGAATGGAACCATTCAATTTGAAGGGACAACCAAACAGGCCCTTAGATATTGTCCTTATACCCTATCCTTGGAACATGGTCACATTCTGTGATATTTTACTGAAGTAGATGCGAGTAACCAAATTTCTTTCACATTTCAGTTGAACTTTTGCTTGCATATCTGGCAAGCAAAAGAAAAAGTTATTTATTGCGTAGACATGGTACAAATTTCTAGAAATCTAATCCAGAATGGAAAATTCTGATCTTTTGTATTTCTTTCAGATGTCAAATTGCTGTCCATCAAGAATGCTATGGAGCTAGAAATGTTAGGGACTTCACTTCATGGGTTTGCCGAACGTGCGAGACACCTGATATCCAGCGGGAGTGTTGCCTCTGTCCTGTAAAAGGCATGAAAACTCTACCGAGTGTGATCTCACGAGTATTGAATTGGTCTTTAGTGTTTCCCTGTTTCTCTTCCCAACTTAGATTAAATCTATCTTATCTTTTATTTTCACTTTTAGCCATCTCCAATTAAGAGATTATACAGGATTTAAATGATAAGTTCAGTCTAGTGGATGATTTTCTGGGGCATCTTAATAGTTACCCCTCCCTGCACCCTGCATAAGCAGGACCACCACCGAGTCATGACTCATGGCCCTTTTTATTTAATGGTTGCTCTATGCAAGGTTTGAAAACTAGAGGTGGATATCACACTTTCTTATCCTTCAATTTCCCAAAGTTGCCACGAACTTTGTGGGTTAGGAGTGGTAGATTGGTTGAAAATAAAATTAATGAAAATAGAAACCTTTCTTAGTAGGACTGTATTTAATTGTGTCTGTGGGATGTAGAGTTGTGGTAATGTAGCTATTACAGATAAATGTTAAAATGTTGTGTTTTTTCCTGAATCGATTTCTTTTGATAGTAACTTAGAAGAAAAGTACACTGCAAAGAGCATTTATGGGAGCGAAATTTTGTAAGCACATCAAAAGCTGTCCATTTTCTTTTACTAATATGGATGTTGTGTTGCCAACGGATGTACAGGATGCAAACCCAGGTTTCAACCCATTCTATGATGATTTCAACATTAGTTTCCAGAACTTATTTTTTTTTTTGCCATTTTTCACTTGAAGTCTTGATTTGACATTTTACATAGAGAGTATGTTAACACATGGGGTTTTTGCAAAATATATGTTGATATCATGTACTGTTAGTTCTTTGGACTACATGACAATGGTCTTATCCTTTGTTTAGGAGGTGCCCTGAAGCCTACTGATGTTGACTCATTGTGGGTTCATGTTACTTGTGCTTGGTATCAACCTGAAGTGTCTTTCTCAAGTGATGAAAAGATGGAGCCTGCTATTGGAATCTTGAGAATTCCATCAAACTCTTTTATCAAGGTAGTTTAAAATAGCGTCCCTATTTCTTTCTTCTCTTTATCGGTATGTTTCACATTTTTATTTGGAATGTATTAATTTCTCTTTCATCTTTTTCCCTGATAGTTAAGACGCATGTTGACTATGTCCCCCATTTGGTATTGACCCCCCTGGTCACAGCAACCCAAGCTATCACTTAGTGCTATATACTATAATAGGTGCTACAAATTCATCCGAATCAATTAAAGGATTAAAGAAAACAATCAAAAGAATACCTGATATCTTTCGTGAAAAAATTGTGTTCACTAAGAGATCAATATTGTTTATCTGTTCATCACTAAATTTTGCTGGTAAAAGAGATCATCTTCTACAATTCGACAATTTTTTTGGTTTAAAAGATTATGTTAAGCAATTGTAGAGTAATTTTGTCAAGTTGAACAGTGTAATCTTTTGTCATCTGTTGTTTTCCTTCCTTGGCATTTTATCTTTTATGAGTTATTTTTTTTTTTATAATTATTTCTTATTGCAGTTTCAAAATTTCAGCGTACCGAATTGACAATGATATGACTAGTGTTAGTACACAAGAAATTGACTGTTGGAATCTAATTGTGGTTTTCTCTGAGCTTCAGATATGTGTAGTCTGTAAGCAAATTCATGGTTCATGCACACAATGTTGCAAGTGTTCCACCTATTACCATGCTATGTGTGCTTCAAGGGCAGGGTATCGGATGGAGGTAAGTTACTTATTGCTCTCGCATGATATGAACTTTTCGCTGCAAGTACTGTGATTTAGAGGGTGCTCCCCTTATTTCTCTCTCTTTTAATTTTTAAGTTAAAAAGTGCCCTTAGGATTTAATTGAAAGAAAAAGAAAGCATGGTTAACCCATGAATTTGGATCTTAAACTAATCAAAGATTTATAGTATCTAGAGATAACTTACAAATTTTGAATCACCAAAGTATCTTGGTTTTTTCATTTTTTTTTCCGTAGAACTTTTTTTCTCTCTACAATGCCCTTTTTTTTATACAATGTTTTTGGGATTGTATCTATAATTTTACTGATAGTGAATTAGCTTGCCTCATTCTGTTTTGGTTATGAGTGCTGATTTTTTCTAGTGTGATTGCTTAATATAATTGCTTTTCCAAATGCAGCTGCATTGCTTGGAAAAAAATGGAAAACAAATTACAAAAATGATTTCATACTGCGCTTATCACAGGTTTGGGTTCCTCCATTTTGGCTTTGAAAAAGTCTCGCTCTCCCTCATTTTGCAGCCCGATTTTCAGTAATGCCCCTTGACTGCTGAACTGATAGAGTTCATGAGCATATTAACTATATTTATCTTTTCAAGCACCTAACTGAGTGTCATCTATTCACTTCGGGTTTGTCTTTGTGATTTGGTTTTGGTGCAGGGCTCCAAATCCAGATAATGTTCTAATCATACAGACTCCTCTGGGGGTTTTCTCCACCAAAAGTTTACTCCAAAATAAGAAACGGACAGGTTCAAGGCTAATTTCGTCTAACAGATTGAAACTTGAAGACTCTCCAACTATAGATATTGATGAGGTTGAGCCTTTATCTGCTGCAAGATGTCGGGTCTATAAGAGATTGAACAATAAGGTATTTTGCATTAGAGTTACATAATTCTTTGATGCTACATACACTGCCCTTTTTTTCTTCATTTTTTGGCATTTTTAAGAGCCTGTTTGGGACAGCTTCTTTGGGCCAAAGTGATTGTTTAAAAGGATGTGACCTTTTGAATTAGCTTTTCAAAAGATCTGATACCTTTAAAGGCTAAAAAAGAGCTTTTAAAAAAAAGCTCCAATTTGTAGATTTTTTTTAAAAAAATCTTAATCCAAAAGCATTATTTAAAAGCTAACCGAAATGAGCTCTAAGGCCAATAATTCTCATTTCCCAAGTGTTCTACAAATTTCGTGTAAGAAGACTCATTTTTATGGACATGTTCTTGAAAGGCTGGGATAAAGGCACCTTCATTTTTTAATTAGGGCATCTAAATTTAAGTTAAAAAATCAATTTTTTACCTTTTACTTTAATTAGTAAGGGCACCTCACTTATTTTACTATATATTATAGGCTTAACTATATTTTACACTCTCTTAGTTTGCCCTTTATGTCAATTTGGTCCCTGTAGTTTAGAAAGTGTCATTCTAGTCCGTATAATTTCATAAGTGTGTCATTTAAGTCCCTCAAACACTTTTTGTGACAAATTTTTACTTTCAGTGACAAAATTATTCATCACTAAGGGACTTATTGGACTTATTTGACGCACTTATGAATTTACAGGGACTAAAGTGACACTTTCTAAATTACAGGGACCAAATTATAGGGACAAGCACAACACACATAATTATTATATATTTTCATAAATATTATAAAATTAAAAGATATTCAAAGAATAATAATAATAATAATAAATTTGGTTCTTGCAACAATGTTACTTGCAATTATAGAGTTTTATAACAGCTGAACTTACTACTAATCATCCTACTTTCAGTGCAAGACGCTTTGCAGTTTCTATAACTTCGTCACTTATGATAAGACCATTAGATTGTACAAAAGGAAAAACGATGTGGCTGCTAATTGCGATAAGTATAAATCTGGAATAAATACGACTCATGTCAAACACACACACACACACACACACACACACACACACACACACACACACACGCAAACGTAATTTCACCATAAAGTGTAATAAATTAATGATGCAAAGAAACAATGTCGAAACCTGATATGGGCAAATTCATATTATTATATAAATTATGCCTAAGAGGATCATGTGACACCTATCGAGAAGAGAGAAGAATCACAATTAATGAAAACAAAAAAACTTACAAGAGAAGAAGTCAAATCGAAGAAGACGCTGAATACAGATTAAGAGTTAATAGAGAAAGAAATAAGAAGTAGCCAATGATTTAGAAATAAATATGGAGAGAGACACAAAGAGATAATATAGAATAAAATAAGTGAGGTGCCCTTACTAATTAAAGTAAAAGGCAAAAAACTAATTTTTTAACTTAAATTTAGTTGCCTTAATTAAAAAATGAAGGTGCCTTTATCGCTAGCCTTCTTGAAAACACAATAGTAAAATATATTCCAATTCGGTAACTTGTCCCCACTTGTATGTTCTTACACTAGTACATGTCCCATATTTGTCCCTCACTTTTGTATGAATTTTCACTTCTACTCTTACTTTGTCACTTTGGTGATACGCCAGAGCTAGTACCTAATCCAGTAGTTGAAGGGTATTCATTTTATGAGTGCTAAAATTCTTCTGAAGTGATGATGTGAAAATGGGCAGAAATTAGTCAATATCTTTATGTACTATCTGTGCTTTAACCAATCAATGTTCAAGTTTTCTGCTTTTTACTACCACTTGAATGGTTTTCTTGTTTTAGCATACAAGCTCCAATTTGTAAATTGATGCACAACTGTGAATGCACGGACTCCTACCATCTGTGAACCTCCCTTTTCCAGTAAACTTTTCAATTATATGTGTTGAAGCTTGATATACATTGTTGGACCCATTCTCAAACAACTTAAGCTTTTGGAATAGTTGGTAACTTAACATGGTATCATAGCCTTGTTTGAGGGAGGTCTTGGGTTCAACTCTCCATCCCCGCTTTGTTGTGCATATTTGCATTTTGTTATTTGTCTCCACCATGATGGAGTTTGGTTTGTTTGCTCTCTACATGCAAGTCGGGGTTGCACGTGAGGAGGGTGTTGAAGCTTGATATACATTGTTGGCCCATTCTCTAACAGCTTAACCTTTTGGAGTAGTTGGTAACTTAACAATATGATTATGCTCTCATCACTTTATGCGAATAAGATACTTGCCGGTATGATACAATTTTTCATGGATATCAATCTGGTGGAGAATTATGGCTGTGGTTAATAGTGCCTAGCGCTCTCTCTCTCTCTCTCTCTCTCTCTCTCTCTCTCTCTCTCTCTCTCATTTGGTGGTTTGGGGGAAGGGAGTGGTGGAGTTTTCTTCGTCCAATAGAGTCCATTTTTCCGTGTTTTATTCGTCGAATACTGGTAAATATTTGCTTGCTAAAACCAATTTTCAAGCTAACTTTTGTGTTCATAGCATATATCTTGTTATTTGTTATTCTTGTTATGGGAGCCTATTCTCATCCATTTATGATTTTGTTTTCTAGAGGACAGGGGAAAAGGCCATTGCCCATAAAGTGAGGGGGCCTTGCCATCACTCTTTAAGCACAATACAGGACTTGAACACATCAAGAGTAATTTTCTCCTAATTGTTATGAAATTCAGATACAATAACACTTTTATCTAAATTTAATTTGGACATCAAAAGAAACCTAGGGCTGAAGTTCATGTTTTTTTTCCCTTAAACAGGAAATTGAGGAGCCTAAAACCTTTTCTACATTCAGGGAACGGCTTTACCACTTACAGGCAAGTCTTCATCGTTTCTGTTCATTTTTCATCAGTCTCTGGATTATTTTCTCACATTTTTTGTTGCTATTCATTTATAACTTCAGAGAACCGAAAATGATCGGGTTTGCTTTGGTAGATCGGGAATACATGGATGGGGCCTCTTTGCACGTCGGAATATCCAAGAGGGAGAAATGGTACGTTCTGGAAGTTACTATGTCCGGGAAGAATATGGCCATTACTAATTTTACAAACTTTTTCTTTTAGTTTTTAAAGGTTGAAAACTCATCTTAAAGAACTGCTTTCTACTTACTTGCCCATGCTTGGAAGTGGCCATTTGCTTTCCTTAGCCTTTTAGACATGCAATTCTATGCCCTCCATTAAAACTGTTCTGAAGCGGAGTCATCACTTGAAAAACAGTAATAGGCAAGGCTAATCGATACCTAAAATTGATCCTCCACATGCAATGAAGACTTGTTTCAATTACTATGGCACGAAATGCAGTGTCCTTTCAAGCTGTATTAGATAAAGTGTGATTCTTTCCACTGTATATTCAACCCTTAGTATCTGATGGGTGTTCATCAGATACGCTTGTATTTGTGAAGCATGTTTCTTGTATATCTGCACCCAAAAATTGATTCTTATCTGTATGATCAATTTAGTTTCTTGGTCTTTAGAATACTATCAGGCTGCAGTTTTAGGCATGTGGTGCTTCTTTTACATGTCTGATGTATCTATTTGTGCTTGGTTTTTCTCATGTTTTCCTAAAATTTATGGTGCCATGCATGTTATTTTGTCTAGGTTCTGGAATATCGTGGTGAACAGGTGAGGCGCAGTATTGCAGATCGGCGAGAGGCGCGCTACCGTATAGAAGGCAAAGACTGCTATGTGAGTTGCTTCATTCTTTAAATGTCCCTTTATTACAAAAATTGTGTTTCGATCTTTTCCTTTGAGCTCTCTCTCTCTCTCTCTCTCTCTCTCTCTCTCTAAAATGGTATTTTAATCTGCAGCTGTTTAAGATCAGTGAAGAAGTGGTGGTGGATGCCACCGATAAAGGGAATATTGCTCGGTTAATAAACCATTCTGTAAGTCAATTCTTATGGAATTTGTGTCTTCTTTCTTGCTCTTTGTGGATAGATGAATCTACGAAATATTCTTCAGCTTTCAAGATGGAGAGTCTTAACATTTTTTATGATGTGCTCTGCTCTGCTTTGTATTTTGTATTTATCCCATGTCTTAATGAGGACATGACACATCTTGGTTATTTAGGCTCTATTTGGTTCATGGATTTCATAAGGGAAAAGAGAAAGGAAAGGAAAAGAAGATGGAAAACTAGTCCCATCCGTAAGGTAAAAGGAGCTAGTTTTCCATCTTCTTTCCTTTCCCTTTTCTTTTCCCTCGTGAAATCCATGAACCAAACAAAGCCAAAGCGATTTGAGGCAAACCATCTTTGCCATTTCTTCTTACTCGTTTAGGTTGTTAAATCTTTGGAACAGTGCATGCCAAATTGTTATGCAAGGATCATGAGCGTGGGTGGTGATGAAAGTCGGATTGTACTTATTGCCAAGACTAACGTGTTCACCGGTGATGAATTAACGTACAACTCTCTCTCTCTCTCTCTCTCTCTGTGTGTGTGTGTGTGTGTGTGTGTGTGGCGGGGGGATAATCAAACAAAATTTTTGTCCGGTTTTATAAATTCACCTTATAACTTGATTTTTTGGTTGTATACATTGCAGGTATGATTACTTATTTGATCCAGATGAGTGCGACGAATTCAAAGTCCCTTGTTTGTGTAAAGCTCCAAACTGCCGGAGGTTCATGAATTAGAGTGCACCAAAGAGTATAGGCATTGTTTCTCCGCAAGGAGCACTAACCCAAGCCCCTCCTCTCCTATGAGACCTCACAGTTGAGTTATCAAATTTTGTAATTTTTCTTTTACAGGAACATGTAATTTTATACGTACTTTTCTTTTGTTTATAGTCTCTCAAGCTTAATAAAAGATGCGGATTTGCCGGCTGTTTGGCTTTGGACAACATGTAAATTCATTGATCATGCCCCCCTCTATATTTAATTATTAATTCCATTTTTGGCTTGAGTTAGTTGTTTTAGTAGCGGATGATTTTTTCTATGCTCGTCTTTGTCAGTCCTTGAGCTTGCAATGCCAGTAGTGATAGAGACTGGATATGAAATGGTTTGGGAAGTGGCTTTTAGACAGCACGCTGATTTGGTGGCTTGGTAAGTCTGAGGCCCTGTTTGGCAAAAGCTTTGAAGTCCACCAATAATTGTGAACTCCAAAAAGATAAAATGGAACGGTTTGGCAAAACAAACTTCTGCAATTTAATCGCAGTGGCTAAATGTAGTCGATCAAGTCCAATGTTTGAACCCAAAACGTGTGATGTCCGGCTAAAAGTAGTCAATCAAGTCCAATGTTTGAACCAAAAACGTGTAAGCCCATCCAAATCCGTTATCTAGCTCCACCAATCCAGTCCAAAGCTGACCCTGTCACAATTTACTATGAGAGATGTAGTATATGGGCTTGCATTATTGTTCGGCCTCTATCTCAACCCAACTCAAAATTAGATTTGTACATGTGATTTTCGACTTAATATACCCGAGTTGTAGACCTATAATCTAAGCAACATTCCCTCCTAAAAATCAAATCGTGTAAAATTTGGGAGACACTCAAATACACAATTTTTAGGATACAACACAATTAATGTGTCTCTCTCCTGTCACTGTGGAGTCCAGTGACATCACATGAGAGACACATTAATTGGGTTGTGTCTCAAAAGTTGTATATTTGGTGTGTCCTAAGTATTACTCAAATCTAAGTTGGTGCCAAGATCCTTGTGGTCTAGTGACATCAGTCCCTCTCCCCCAAATAAGTGGGGAGGGTTCGAATCTCATTAGAGATTTATTTACTTGCTCTCCTGTTGTGTGTTTAGGTCGAAATGAGTGGCTTTTGCTAGATTTTGTTGTGGGCCATTGAGGGGCTTGAGATTGGGTTGGATTGGAAAGATCGGTGTGTGTGTGTGGAGTGTGTGCATATCCAATCCGGATCTCGGTAAGTATCATAAAAATAAATAAATAATAAAAAAAACTGATAGGTGAAAGGGGTCGCACACTAAATAAGTTTAGAACAACTCAATACACAGTGGATGTGGGATAAGTCTGCCTCAAGAACCCTAGTCCAACAAATGTAAGTGAGAGCCATCCTACATGGACGGCGAGGATGTATAGTTGGGTACAACTACATACGTAGTATTTCATTTACCTAACTAACGCAAACCGTTAGCAACAGTTTTCTAGGAAATTAACTTCCGTGATTCAATCATTAAAAAAAAAAAAACCAACGTGAGTTAATAGCAAAAATTTGAGATTGATCAAAGAGTACCTTGGATAGCTTTTAGCCAAAACAATTTTTTTTTTTTTTTTTTTTTTTTTTTTTTTTTTTTTTTTGTGATTGAAGCTTTAAAGCAAAGACAGTTGCCAAACATGCTTTAAATAGGGTGCAATTCGGACATGATCCAAGGGTCTTAACTCTGCCCAGACCCCAATTTGAATTTAATCAGTTTGCTCAAACTCAAGCCCAACATAAATAAGAACTTTTTAACTTGAGCCCAGTTTGTGATTTAGTATTAAAATCCTAAGCCGAAGTGCAATTTATTTATTTATTTATTTTTTGGTGCAAACTGATTTTTAGTATAAAAATAACAATATGTAGAGTGATGATGCCAAAAATTGGTAAGAGTAAAGTAGAGCAATTTTAGGAGAGAGAGAGTGATCGAGAGACAATTTTTTGTATGTGGTTCGGCCCTGTTAATGAAGGTACCTACGTCCACGGGTGTGTCTGAGCACGTTCACTAGCAGATCACCAGCGGGCCTGGTGAGCCAACAAAGAGGGGCAGCACTACCAATAATACCGGCCGGGTGTATGCGTATAATGGTGAATTTTATAGAGGTGCTGTGTAGACTAAAGAGTTAGCGGCCCTCTCAATGGGGGGTAAGTGGTCTCTTTTATAGATGCAAGAGACCTACTCTTACATGGATAAGGAAATATAATCAAATTGATATAGATTGGCATTAATTGTGGGGTTTCCTAATTGGATTAGGAAATAGCTTGCACTTTCCATTAGTCTTCTAGCTTGAGTAGGAAACTGCCCGTAATACTCGGGATCACGCCCGTGATGCTCGGGATCATGTTTGTGGGCCCGGATGGGCTGTTGATTTTGAACCGCTCGGTCATATTTTGGGCGTATCAGCTGCCCCCCATTTTCAAGATTGGCCAGATGCTATATCGGGACAAGTTTGGAAATCAGTTTGATGTTACTTGCCGCTGTCTGAGTGCTTGTGGAAGTTGCCTCGGGGCTTCTGACCCTGGTGAGTCCTTGGGAACTGACTGAGAGTTGAGACCCAGCCTAACTCGGGACCTTTAGGTGCTCGGGAACTGACCGGGAGTTGAGACCCGACCTAATTCGGAGTCTTTAAATGCTCGGGAAGTGACCGAGAGTTGAGACTCGGCCTACTTCAGAGTCTTTTTTTCTTGATTTAGCTCCCAGGATGGTTATCTTCTGCCCGTAAATCTTCGTCAAGGCTGTGGGTAGAAGGATTTTACCATGTTGGAAAAGCCGACCTAAAGCGTATCGCTCTAGGATCCTTTTTATGTTAACTCCCCAAGATGGTTGTCTTCCACCCGGCCAGTCTTCGTCAAGACTGTTGGGAGAAGAGCTTGACCATATTGGTGTAGTCGACCTAAATCACGTTGCTTTAGGATCCTTTTACTACTCTAACGTCGGCCAACCTAAGAGATTTTAGTCACCTCTATCGTCGGTCTGGACCTAAGTGGAGTTAATGTCTCTGAGTACTGTAGGTGCTTGGGTTGTCCAAGATTTTGACTTGGTTATCCGCGAGGCCTGTAGATACCCGGTGTGATTACCTGTTTAGTTCACTACGCCATCTTGCCCCCCAAGCTTTCGCTAAGACGAGGGTCTTACAGAGGCTATGATCTGTAGGTAACCGACCTGAAACATGGTGGTTGCAGGGTCTTTTGAAGCTCGCCATCATCAGCCACCTAGGGGGTTTGCCCCCGTCGTCGGTTGGACCTAAGCAAAGCCGGTGCCTTGGGCGTGACTCCAATGTC
Organism: Hydrangea macrophylla; assembly: GCA_033977485.1. Lineage (NCBI taxonomy): Eukaryota > Viridiplantae > Streptophyta > Magnoliopsida > Cornales > Hydrangeaceae > Hydrangea > Hydrangea macrophylla. The sequence goes on along the minus strand of CM066992.1, from coordinate 50,047,658 downwards.
TTTAATGCCTGGGTTCGGAGCCCGAGGTCTTTTGAGTGCCTGGGTTCGGAGCCCGAGGTCTTTTTAGTGCCTGAGCTCGGAGCTCGAGGTCTTTGTATGCCTCGGGGTTAGGCCCGAGGTCTTTGTATGCCTCGGGGTTTGGCCCGAGGTCTTTGGATGAGCTCTCTGACAACCGGTGGAGCCTCATGTGGTGATCAAGCAAGTACCGCTGTAGTCGGGCTCATCTAGACCGATAGAGATAGGAGGTTGGATCAGGATCGTTGTGCTTCTGACTTCTCTGTGCTGGAAGCAAAGTCAGAACTCTTTGATCCTGACCGATGTGAACTGGAGATCGGGCTGGGGCTGCCGGACTCAGACCACTGCGAACTGGAGGTCGGGTCGGGGCTGCCGGGCTCAGACCGCTGCGAACTGGAGGTCGGGTCGGGACTGCCGGACCCTGCCTGCTGTGAGCTGAAGGAACTGTCAGAACTCCCGGGCTGATCTCACTTTCGCTTATTTCTGGAAGACTCGTTGCTTTCTTGCCCGGTGTCTTTGGTCTTCAGAAACTCTTCAGTGTCAATGTATTTTTCAACCCTCTCAGAGAGCTCGACCAAAGTTTCCGGTCAATTTCTGTGGAACGACGCGGCGCACTTGGTGTGTTGAACTCCCGAGCAGAAGGTTATGATAGCGACGGTTTCATCAAGATCGTAGATGCTGAGCTTCTCTTGATTAAACCGGCCGGTGAACTCCTTGAGAGTCCCATTCTTCCTTTGTATGACCGTTAGTAGATGTATGTCAGGCTTCGGCCGTTCGTGCATACCGATAAACTGATTGATGAACTGCTTGCTGAGTTGCGTGAAACTGCGGACCGATCGGGGCTCCAACAAGTAGAACCATTGGGCGGCCGGGCCTTTCAAAGTGCTGGGGAAGGCTAGACAATGTAGTTTATCGGAGTTGGTGGCTAAGGCCATCTGAGCCTTGTAGGTCCGGACGTGGTCGACTGGGCTTCCCGAGCCGTTGTAGGGATCTAGGCGAGGCTGCTTAAATTTGCGCGGGATGGCAAACCTCATAATCTGGTTGAAGAATGGTGACTCTGTCTCAGTATTGGCTTCATTCGGAACACGGTTTTGACCAAGTTTCTTGGCCACTCCATCGATCTGCTTCTGCAAGTCCTTGATTCGGGCTTCCACTCCTTCCTGACCAGTACCTGAGGGGTTGGTCGGGTCGATGTAAGAGGCTTTTTCATGGCGGGGTGATGTCCTCTGGGATCGGGCTCGACTATGACTTCGGGTAACCGTGTCCCCAGGGACGACTCGGCTCTTGATCGAGTGGCCCTGGACTGATTTCCTGGCCATATGCTCCCGCCTTTCCTCTCGGGCAGCACGCCCACTGTTGATGTCTCTGGCATCCTCAACACGGGACGGGATTGGCTCGGGCACGTTGTCTGGTCCAGATTGGTTCCCGGCCGTACGCAACTTTCCCGGGCCATTTCCCGGTCCCTGGAGGACGACTTTGCTGGGCTAGCAGGGCTTCGATTTGTTGCTGGATTTGACACTGTCCCTCCAGGAGTTGTGTGAGGGTCGCGGTGATCTGCTCAGATGTCATGACTGTCGCAACCGGTGCCGAAGCCGGAGGAACATCCCGGTCGGACTGCTGATCAGCCTTCTTACCCTTATTCGGTGGCATGATGATCAGTCAAGAGATTTGTTGATGAGAAGACTTGTCGTTTCCCACAGACGGCGCCAAACTGATGATGCCAAAAATTGGTAAGAGTAAAGTAGAGTAATTTTAGGAGAGAGAGAGAGTGAGAGACTATTTTTTGTATGTGGTTCGGCCCTGTTAATGAAGGTACCTACGTCCACAGGTGTGTCTGAGCACGTTCACTAGCAGATCACCGGCGGGCCTGGTGAGCCAACAAAGAAGGGCGGCACTACCAGTAATACCGGCCGGGTGTATGGGTATAATGGTGAATTTTATAGAGGTGCTGTGTAGACTAAAGAGTTAGCGGCCCTCTCAATGAAGGGTGAGTGGTCTCTTTTATAGATGCAAGAGACCTACTCTTACATGGATAAGGAAATATAATTCAATTGATATAGATTGGCATTAATTGTGGGGTTTCCTAATTGGATTAGGAAATAGCTTGCACTTTCCATTAGTCTTCTAGCTTGAGTAGGAAACTGCCCGTAATACTCGGGATCACGCCTGTGATGCTCGGGATCATGTTTGTGGGCCCGGATGGGCTGTTGATTTTGAACCGCTCGGTCATATTTTGGGCGTATCATAGAGTATTAAATATATATATATTTTTGGTTTAGATTTAGGAAAAAACATTAAAACTTAAATAATATCTAATAGTGTATCCTTGCCACTAAAAAAATACTATAATCTAAGGTAAAAAAATAACACATAAATCGAATGCGGGCTCGTACTTGGATTCCACGAGTTAGCAAAATTTTGCCCAAATTCAACCCGAATTGAATTCGTACTTAGATTTTTCTGTCCAAGCCCGCTTATGATGAAATTACTCCAGACCCAAGCTCGGTAGTTTTTGGGCTGGGCACGGATTGACCTGCCTTAAACGAAGAGGGTCCGAATCTGAAGCTCGGTAGTTTTTGGGCTGGGCACGGGTTGGCCTGCCTTAAACGAAGAGGGTCCGAATCCTTCAAATTTCAACATCGGAGGCCCGAGGATAGATATTTGGAGTTGGGGGCGCCTGCGGACGTAGACACGTGAGAGACTCATGGCGTAACGTTATAAGCGTTTTCCCGCACGCAACTCTCACACGCTACTTCTCTCTCTCTCTCTCTCTCTCTCTCTCTCTCTATATATATATATATATATATCTCTCTCTCTCTCTCTCTCTCTCCTCCAATTTCTCACCTTCTCTCCACTTTAATTCTCATCAACGTCACTCTCACCGGTAAGTCCTTCCTCTTGAAAATCTTCATTTCCGTTTGTTTGCCAAGAAAATTTCGAAAAAGGAAAGAAAATTGAACTCGATGAAACTTTCTGAATACAGCTTAATTCATTGTCTTAGAAGCTTTTTTCGTTTGAATTTTTTGAATAGTAGCATTAACTGGATGTGATGTGAGTGTTGTTATTGTTGGATTTTTTTTTTTAAAAGGTTTCAAATCAATGGCTTTATGTGGAGTCGGTTGGAGTCCGACTCTGGAGAGCGTTGACCTATCATTTCGCAGTTTCAATTCGTCGACAACAATGATTAGACGTAGTACTTGTGTTCCTCTGATTCGAAAAACTGGTAACTCAATTCGGCAACAAAGCTCGAGAGTGATGTGTTTTTCTTCGGCAAAAAATGGTGTCGATATAACTAGCTTAGATACTGTGGATGAAGAATTGGAACATGTTACCAAGTTCCAAATGTCTCATCTTTTGGTTTGTGATCGGGTCAGCATTGGCCTCGGTGGGCGGGTAGGTATAATTTGAATGTTTTATTGCTAGATTTTGCTTGATTGTCTAAGAGGTCTTCATTATGTAATTAATTGGTTTGAAGCTTTGTTGCAGGCAGATGAGGTACTTTTTGAAGCTGTAGTGAATGATGCTAATAGGTCAGTTTGATTTTTTTTTTTTTTTCATTTGAATTGGTAATAATGTTTGATAAATTAAAAAAAAAAAAGGTGGTATTTGAGTGTTTGGAATTGATGAATACAGCCCTTTGCACAATTCGAGAGTCGTGCTACGACGGCTCACCAGTGTTCAAGCTCAGCGTAGAGGGAAACGGGCTATAGAGGTATGTGGGAGCTAGCAACCTTGAAATTGATACTCTGTTGAGTGTTTTGAATGTGGATTCCTCAGTTCTTATATGTTCCCTTACTATTTTAATGTATTGTAGGTGCTAAAGAAACTAGCTCGCCGTAGACTTATGTACCATTCTTACTCGATGCAAGTTCATGGCTATGTCTGTCCATCTACAAGTGGAGATTTGGGCTCATTTACCCTTGTTCATGGGGTAAGTCCTTTCTCAAGTAAGACAATTTTTGAAATTCCTGCTCATGTAGTCATGTTAATGTTGCAACACAAGACGCAGTGGAATACGTTGGTTGATTATGACAAGTATTTGCAAAGAGGTTGATGGATCAGATGTAGTTGTTTATTGGTGTGAAAAGATGATAGATATCCTAGGGTACATGAAAATTCGAAGATTGTTTAGCACAGAAGCAGAAGTTTGGCTTATTCATTCTTAAGTTTGTAACAGTGTTTCATATTACTGGAAAGGCTGTTCTATGTATGTTCCAATAATACTAGAAAAGTTTTCTTTTGTAGTATCATGGTAGTTTTTCATTAAGGCATTGGCTTCAACAATCGGATTGGCTTCCAACACTGGAAGCGACTCTTGCTTTAGACGAGGAATCTGTTAGGAGGGTGGGAGATGATAAAGTTGGAGGACCTGCTATTACTCGACAATTGCGACTCATTCGTATTCTAATGAGGGACTTGTTGATAGGAGTACGTAGTCTCTCTCTCTCTCTCTCTCTCTCTCTCTCTCTCTCTCTCTCTCTCTCTCTCACAACACGCATACTTACATATATAGAGAGCTAAATGAATGATTTTATATCATGTTCTCAATTTTTGTTGTCCAAGATACACAAATTTTTTACTTAGCATCAGATGCGCTTATATGGTTTTTATGTATCTTAGGTGAATTACTTACACAGCCATGGACTTGCTCATACAGAGTTGAGGCTGGAGAATGTGCATATTAGCCCTGTGGACAGACATATTAAAGTGAGTACATTATCATTACTTTATGGACAAATAAGACTTCAACATTGTCTTAACCAGGTAGTTGATCTTGCTATTTAGGTATAACAACCATGATATTTAGTTACTATATCTTGTGAGCCAGTAATAGTTTCCTATGATGGTTTGGTGAGCTATTACCGAAGTTTCTTATTTGCAGCTCTGCTGAGTTGAATATACATGCTCTACTTTTGTCATGCTGTTTGTGTGTTATCTGAGATTCTATAGTTACAAGTTCTACTATTACTTAACTCGTTTAGACGAGTTGGTAAAGCATGAAATGTACAAGGGATTATGTTATAATAGAGTTGCAGATATTATATTACACAGGTGCATGAAATTTCTATGCTACCTTTGCTTATCAGTTTTAACTGACAACGTGAAATGATTGGGTAGCATATCTGCAATAGCTATAGGGTGTCTGCGATTAATCTGTTTTTAGCATTAATCAGTCTCTTTGAACTCTTAATTAAAGCACCGGAAGGGTATCGATTCTTCAGCAACTTTATGCGTGAAAAAATGTATATAGACGATGCAGCATTAAGACAGAACGGATTATTGACAAGTGGATATCTCTATTATATTGCTCCAAAAGTTGAAACAAAACGTGACTATATGTAGCAATGAAAATTGAGTAGTGTAAAGATTTGATAACGGTGGCAGGTGCTTCCAATCAACGCATGAATGGTTTCACCAATTGTGATTAGCCATAACCATGGTTGTCAAATCGGGATTCGCGAATCGTGATTCGTAAGATTCAGTAACAAATTAAAAAAAACCCTATAAACATTCTAGGCTTGTATAAACATATCCAAAGTGGTTTAAAAGAGGGTTGGAAATCAATTTTTTAAGAAAAAATCGAAAAAAAAAAATGAAACAAAACAAAAACAAAAAATGAAAATCGCAGTCAAGCGAATCGTAGGAATCGCGAATCAAATCGTACGATTCACTTGCGAATCATAAGATTTGCCTTTGACTCTTGTGTATGTTCGATTCGTGTATCGATACATATCGTTTTCATGGTGAATCGTACGATTCGTATCGCGAATCGTACGATTTTGACAACAGAGACCATAACTTGTCTTTAAAATGATTTGAGTGCACAATGATTGAATACTATTCAGGTTATAAGATGCATCCGTCCAAGAAAAAAAAACAGGTTGTATGTTTGTTTTATTGGTCTTACCAATTTGATTGTCTTAGGAAGTGGGAATTAAGTGAAAAAGAGTGGAACAGGCGTTCACTGCCTTTCAGACTGGTTAATTATTGTCTTTGGTAAGAGCTTGTCAGTTCGATTTAATCAGTGTGAGGGATGTTGTAATCCAAATCACTCCAGAAATTGAATCCTGGGGCTTTCTGGTGCAGGTCAATTAGTTTTATTTGGCGTGCTTTTACATATATTTCTTACCTTCACCCTACCAGGTAGGGATATTGGGGAATGCTGCTGATTTTATTGAGAAAGATGCAAATAATAGCACACTGGACGTCAACTTGGATAGGCGACAAATGATGATTGCATTTGACATGAGGTATGCTGTGGGAAGCAAACTGAGGTTTACATGTATTCATAGAATAAACTTGTGAGAAGTTGCTGATGGAATTCTTTTCATTTTTGTGCTCTATGTAGATGTGTTGGATTCATGATGGCAAAAATGGTGTTGCGGGAACTCATGGACCCGCTACTCTTTGCAAAGTTCAAATCATTCCTCATAAAGGTATAAGATGCCCAACCTCCCATTCTTCGCAAAGATTGTTCATGACCAAACATATCTCTCTTTTTCTTCATTTTCTTTTTAATTTTATTTCGAGGGACAGGGAGTGTTGTTTTTGCACTTCAGGGTTGTATCATATGCGTACCATATTCTAGCTCAAGCTGATTGATACTTCTCGTTCTATCATGACTCTAATAAAAGGCAAAGATAATCAACTCAAATTCCTTGTCCCAAACTTTTTGGGGTCATCTATATGAAACATATATCGCCATTTTGTTCTGTTTAAAATGATGGTTTCTTTCAAATGACACTCTGATCGTTTCTTGAATATTGCACGGGTACGGACACGTGACACGGGTATGATACGATACGGGTACGAGGGTACGGCAATTTCTAAAAATGTAGGGTACGGGTACGGCTAAGGTACCTTGAATAAAAATATATTTTTAATAATTAAAAAAGAAAAAGAAAAAAGAAGATTGAACAACACTACAGCATATTAATACACATATTAGCATATAACTATATAAGTAGTCTAAGGACTAAACAACATTGTTTTAGCATTATAAGTCCACAACATTAAAGGAAAAAAATAACTAAATAAAAAAGAAGAAGAAGAAACAAGTCCACTGAGTACCCACGTCGTACCCACGAAGTACCTACGCCACGCCGTACCCACAAAGTACCCCCCATAGTTGTACCCCTTATAGTTTTCAAAAAATGCAATCTGACTCCCTTGCCGTACCCACGAAGTACCCTCGCCGTACCCACGAAGTATCCATGCCGTACCCACGCCGTACCCACGAAGTACCCGAGCCATACCCAAGTTGAATCCTTCACTTAACAGTATCAGGACACCGCTAAAGGGGTACCCGACACGTACCCAGGAGTATGGTACGGGTGTCAGTGTCTCCCAAGTACCCGGTACGGGTACTTCACTCAAAATGGAGTACCCTTGCTACCTAGGTGTCTTCCTTACTACCTCTGTCGTGCCGCTCTTAAAGTGAACTATATCACTCTCCCTACCAGATTTGACACAATTTGCCTCCGCCTTGCAATCATTTGTTTTTTGGTGAATGACCACAAAATTCGTGTTAAACTTACTCTTATTTGCTTGTGCAGGGAAATGATCCGTCCTGCTTGCGTGAGTTTCTAGTGCAAACTTTGAGTAGGAATTCCTTGTCTGGAAATGTTGGGCTACAAGTTAAGAAACGTTCCTCGAGTACCAGTTCCTTATCTTCTTCTGCTTTTCTTCCTATTTTCTGCTAATGTTAGTGATCTATTGGTGTGTGTTCTGCCTTCCAGATACTTGATAGAAACTGGGGTGCAGGCTGGAACTTGCTATCCTTACTGCTAGCGGCCAAGCCTGCTGAGAGAATCAGGTATATTCAGGTGGATAGTGTTTCTGTTCAAAAAGATGTACATGAATTTTCTTTACAACTTTGTTGGTCTTCTGATAATAGGATAATGCAGTCCTAGTTCTTTAAAAGTGAGGGTTGCAGATTTGAGCATGCATCTAGTATGACACATATATGTAGTGATCGTAGTAGTGCGTGTGCTTTTATGTAAAACCTTATTTATATGGACTATGAAATGATTGATTCTTTTCTAGTTCCATATAGAGTTTTATTAAGTATTAGCGCAAATTTTGAGGAGCAATCATTTATGGATTGAGGATTTTTTTTCCCCTCCATTCCTTGTTTGTGTGCTCGACTTAAAAGGCCCTAAATTTCACCACCAGCACCATTTCTATAGTTATCACGCATGGATAAACTATGAAATTAGATTTTTGACTATCGGGTGATGAAATAGTGATTCTCTTTAAAGTAATTATTGGTGATCTTTCAATTCCATCCCTAACGATCCTTCTGGACTTCTTTACAGTTGTTTGGATGCTTTAAGACACCCGTTTCTGTGTGGACCAAGATGGCGGATTGAACCATCTATGGACATTATCAGATGGGGCCTTGGTTCAACTATGGTTCGAATTACAGAGGAATACATCTACGGCCTACAACAGGTATAGAGATTAGTATTCTTCTGAATCAAGATAAGCATCTGCTGTCTTCAATGTTTTAGGGTATTTTCATTCTCCACAAGCTGTTAGTTTGAGGGAAATTTCCTGCCACCGCCAGAGAGGGAGGTGTCGAGTTTAAGTCCGATCAAAGACCAAAAAAAATAGAATAAGTAATATAGCAAAGAAAGCATTTGGTTGATGGAAAATTGCCACTCTAGTCATCATGTACACTGGTAATCTGGAAACCCTGAAATTAATGTGCATACCTAGAATCTAGGGGGAGGGGAGCCTTGGCGCAACGGTAAGGTTGCTCCATTGTGACCTGGAGGTCACGGGTTCGAATCTGGAAACAGCCTCTCTGCTTGCAGGGGTAAGGCTGCGTACATCTCACCCTCCTCAGACCCCGCAATGGCGGGAGCCTCGTGCACTGGGCTGCCCTTTTTTTTTTTTACCTAGAATCTAGGGGCTACAATTTACAATTGTGCTGATGAACACCACTTTGCATGGGTGTGTTCTTAACTTCTTGACTCTGGTTGAGACTTTAATAGGCAGAGATTTGGCTTCAGCAAAAGCCTGTCGCGTGAAGGTTCCTTCTCTTAAAAGCTGATACTGAGTCCTCTTTTCTTCTTTATTTCTTCATTGTTAGGAATGACAACTTCAGAATGCATTCTTACCAATTGTAATTGCATGATCATCTCCATTAGCAACTTATTTTACAGATGCATTCTAATACAAATTTTACTTTTCACAAAAGCAAGTTTTACTTGCTTCTGCTTTTAAGTTGGAGATGGTGTTTTGCATATGAGGATATGAGTTGGAGTTGACGGAACCCTATGTTCCTCAACTTCTACAGCAAATTAGTCTCACTCTATAGTGTGTCCATCTCCATCTATATCCCTCTTTTGGCTTTTTGTCTCTCTATATATTTAAAGGATACCAAGATTGATACATGTACTAAAGAATAGAAAAAAAAATCCCTTTCTTACCAAACGGGGCATAATTCATGAGCCCGGAAGCACAAATGCAAAAGCAAAACGAAGGTATGCATTTTGAATGACTTTGTTTTTCTTTGGCAAGAATGTGATAGATTGGCTACAGCCTACAGCCAATTTCCGAGCCACATATATAGGAGTGGGTTCAAGTGAATGCACTGGAAGTTGGGGGGGATTTTTTTTACGTTCTGTTTCATGATTTAAAATTTATTTTTTTATTATTTTGAACCCCCTAAAATAAAGATAAATTAAGATGAAGGGTTTCAAATTTGTATTTTCAGAGTTTAGACAGTCTCATTCTCTTCCATAATTCAATTTACCTGTTCAACCATTGTGTTTACCTGTTCAATTTACCTGTTTGACAGCATAAGGAAAGAGACAACCATACAATGTTTCCGAAATGTGAAAATGGCCAAAACAATTGTAAAAAGGTGTTCTTTAGTCTTTGGAGCATTTTTGCTGAACTAGTGATAGCAAGTACTCAAATTCTCAGTTTTAATATTTACAAGTTTTTTTGCTAACTTTGGTGAAGGCAATTTATTTTGCAAAATAGGATTGGATGTTGAGATAGTGAAGAAGCTAATGAATGACACCATTGAAAAAAAATTCTGTCCGACACTGGCTACATCTAGACAATTTTTTCACAAATGGTAGTAGTTTTACTCTTTGCCATGCTCCTGTGTGGAAATGTCTAGTGGATTAACATCTTCCACGGTTCCACCTGGGACATGAGACTCTAACTATGCTTGGAAAATATCTGATGTTTTTGTGTGAACAAAAAAATTAGGAAATGGGACACCCTTATTGATGTTGTATATTTTAATATACATTAATATAGTTTGTAATATTAAAATGTGTATGAAGAGAATAATAGATAAATGTGAAAGACACCATTCAAAGGGTGCCTTTTAGGTCAAAGGTCACTACCCTTTAAAAGGTATCTAATTAAGATACCTACTGGAAATAGGTGCCTAATATGCAAAGGGTGCCATCTTTTAGAAGAGGCACCAATTGGTCTATAATATATAAGACAAGTGATATTATTCATTTGATATATGTGTAAAATGCTAAGTACACATTCTCTCATATCATTTCTTGTGTCAGTTAAAAACCAATTTCCTCGAGGCTTTCCTGAAAATCTTCAGAATTGCTATCTGGTAGATTTTTCAGGCTTTGTTGTATCTTGGAGGGGATTTGCTAGGAACCCTGTAGCAAACTCTTTGTGAGTGGGGGCAAATAACTCAAAGAAAGCGTTCCAAACGCGCCTCAAAGCCTTACAGATTTCATATTTATTTGTTGATTCTTCTTCCTTGACGAACCGACCCCAACAATTGAGACACTAGTCATCTTATACTAAAGTTTGTTTTTGCTTCCACTTGTATTGTAGCCTTGGTATGTTTTGTTTGCCAACTATCTGCACTTAACTAATTGTTTTAAACGCAGAATATGTCAATATAGAAGGTTACTTACCTGTAATTTATTTGTGCTTCAGCGAAGTAGGCTTGCATACTTCATTGAATTGATGGAAATGTTGAATCCTCATTCAAAGACAAAGGTAATAAATAATTTTAGGGCTCGTTTGGTAACGTTGTCGTTTTCTGTTTTCTGTTTTTGTTTTCGTTTTTTTAAAAAACGAAAATTGAAAACACGTTTGGTAACGTTTTTGTTTTTTGTTTTTAAAAAAACGTTTTCAAATTTTGGGTAAAAAATGAAAACAGCAAAAAGTCGTTTTGAGTTTCCTGTTTTTGTTTTAAAAAAAAAAAAAAAAATCAACAATGTTACCAAACAAGTTTTTGTTTTTTTTTTTCAAAAGAAAATCAAAACTGGTTTTCGTTTTTAAAAAACTGAAACTCAAAACAAGAAACGTTACCATGCGAGCCCTTAGTGTTTTGTTTTCACTTTTGGATATCTGTTGTTTATTTTCCACCCACTAGAGTTAAATAGAAGGAAGTGATATTTGTTGCTTTATGTTGTGACCTTCATTTAAACATTTTGGTCAAGTCTCAAGAGTTACGGTTTCTTGGAAAGGGGACAGTTAATTTTTTTTTTAATCTATTTAACCGTTATCTCACAAAAGCATATCGTTGTCCTTGGATAGATGTTAGATACACAAGTCCCAAAACCCCAACCATTTATTATGTCGACTAATTATATACCATCTTACTTTGTTCTAATTTTTATTAAACCCCCCCTACCATTTGTAAACTGTCCTTGCCTCTAGGATTGGCTAAAGCATTTTTCCTCTCTTCGTTGGTTTTACTGTACAAATTGAAGATGCTCCCATTATTCTGGCCAAAGCCTCAAATTGCTGCAATTTATGAACAAGCCATCTTAAACAAACCCTTATTTTGGTTTCCTTATTCTTTTTGGTTGCTATTTTGGGTGATTCAATAATATTCCCAATTTCCATTTAAACTTGCAGAATTGGCTGGAGTTACTGCCAGGAAAATGGCGCCTCATATACTGCACTGGGAGGCACATAGGATTGACCCTTCGGCAGCCTCCTGCCCGAGTCCTCATCGGTGACGTACATTTAACTATAAACAGAGCATCAAAATCAAACATGACCCTCTCATTCAACTCTGACATTAGTTTCGCCGTTCTAATCGGCCGAGACTGGCCCCATGACAAGGCCGGGGTCAAAGGGAAATTGCAAGTCAACTCTTTTTTCAGATTAACAGCTGGGAAACGGCTATATCTCAAAGAAGAAAACGCAAACACCGCGAGAAGGTTTGCTTTTGCCACACCAAACACCCAAGAGTATGTAGCTAAGAAATTATCTGCTAAAAAATGGAGGAAAGCAATTCCATTCAAGGAATTTCCGTCAAGCCTTCCCATAGCCAAACTTGCTTCTAATGACATTGAAGTCACAATGAGTCTTGATGATTTATTGGGTAAAAATGCTGATACTGCACAAAGAATAGTTCAAGAAGTTCGGACACAAGTCCCACCCGAAATGTTTGATCTCTCAAAATTAGTATGTGGAACATATGTGGACTCTAGGCTACTGGTCTTGCATGGGGTGAATGGGTCAGCGCTCTTATTTACGAGGTCGTGCAAATGAGAGCTGTTGATAATGAATTTTGTTGTATTATTTGATTGTATATATTGTAGAAATTGCTCCAATGTTAGAATTGAATTTTGCTCCAATGTTATTTGATACTAACTTTTGTATAGTGATCTTTGCGTAGCAGCAGTGTAAGAATATCCAGCAGACAGGGCGGGCCCAAAGGGGGCAAAAGCGACAACCGCCCTGGGTCACCAAAGTTCATAAAATTTTAATTGTTCTTATGAAATTTTCATTTACATTTTTACCTTGAGTTTTTTTTAATATTTTATATTTAGGTCTCCCAAAGGCCCAATTTAATGCCATCTATTACATATATATATATATATATATATATTGATATACACAGAACACTTCTAGTAAGGATGCCCTTTATTAAGTTAAGGAGTTCTGTTTTCAGTCACTAGATCATCCTTTTAATAAATGAAATGACAAGAGTACCCTTAATGAAAACTCGATCTAACGGTAGGAACAGAAGTCCTTAACTTAATAAAGTAAGTGCGTCTTTACTAGAAGTGTTCTGTTGATATACATGCATATAAAACTCAAAAGCAGAGGCCCCTAGAATTTTGAAAATTACACTTGTAGTGTAAGAATTTTTTGAGTTTTAGAAATATGTCTTTCTAGAATTTTGAAAGACACCATACAATGTTTATGTTTCACAAATAGACTCATATTATAAGTAGACTCTAAAAAAATCGCTAATTATGTATAAGAAAATCCTAAAAAGTTACCAATTATTTATAAGTACACTCCAAAAAAATCGCCTCGGGGGCCTCTGTATAAGGGTGTCCCTTTAGTAATTTGTCCCGGACCTCTAAATACTCGGAACCGGCTCTGCTAGCATATCTGCAGTTTTAACTCTTTTTATATTGTACAGCAATACTGTCTATCAGGCTATAGAAGCGTACAATTAGGTGATGTGAAAAGTGTCTAACTGTGAGACTACTAAGAGCATCTCCAGCAGTGAAATTATATATGACCTGCTATTTTAACTAAAAACTATTTTAGTTATTCAATATTTAACCTTCAATTCCAGCAGTTCTCTTTATTTTATCTTGATTTACTATATTTTCTATAGTTGAGATTTGTGTTATTTAACTTTAATGGAAGATTTAAAGGTTGAGATTTGGAGAGAGAATATAGAGAGTCATTCATGGCTAGACAAATCTGTCTAGTTAAAAGGATAAATGTTAGAATAGTTAGTCATATGACTAGCCTACTAGAGCACAAAAAATTACATTTGACTAGCTATTTTGTCAGAAAAATTAAAATAACCAGTCTGCGAAACATGCTCTAATCGTTTGTAGTTACAACAATCGAGATTCAGAACTTTGCACTCCTGCAAAGTGCCCAGAGATCATAATGGCGATTACAGATGATAGTCATAATAATTTCCCGAGAAATTTGAGTGCAAAAGTTTTACGGCTTAAACTGCTGAAATGTTGAGTATGATCACATAACCAACTGGTCAAAGAATATACAGCCGAGAACTAGTGGCTTTTCTCAATCATTTACATGGCTGACGCCTCCTTCTACCTCCGGTTCAAGGGTTAAATAAGAACACTCCCAGTCACGAGCCATGTATCATAATATAACATAGTCCTTTCGAGTAAAGATTTGGGTACAAATACTTCCCAAATAAATTACATTAATATTAGTGGGAAACTGTCATGTAGCAAAGTTGATACATTTTTATCCCTGTGTGATAGACAACAATGTCATATGGTAGTCTCCCATTGGAGAAAATATTGGTTACTACGATGATATCACGTCATCGTGCCGATGTGGTGTGGTGTCACCAATCAATCAGATTCTTAGGAGAAGTTATTCAGTGTGACAGTTATACCATATAAGCAAGCTAACATGGTGTGATATTTTAATTTATACCATAAACCTGCCCCCATTTGTAGGGGATCATGACATGTAGTTAGAAGATAAATTGTCATGATCCCCCTGGAAATAGGGGCCATATGATTGGCAAAGATTAAAATGTCCGCGCCACATACGCATGCTAATGTGATGCGACGGTTATACTGAATAATTATAAAACCCGCATTTGTGTTATTGCATTTCATTACATTGTCATGCATGATAATATGATGTGTTGTGCATTTTGGCACATGTGTGAGTGAGTTTTTACTCACGAGTCGAATTGGGTGTCTGTGTAAGAGAACCCTTTGAGACTGTGTTGATTGAGTGTTTTGATGTTGTGAAGTCTCTCCGAGTATGAAACGTTCATTGTGAAATACCTTAAATGTTTATTTGAAAATAAATGTTTACCTATGTATTTCACTATTTGTATTATTTTCTGGCTTAAAATATATTTATGTTGTTAATTGTCGTATCCCGGTGAATACGAATTAACACGCTATTAATTTGGTAGGCTAATTAGCAACTTCGAAAAAATCATGTAGAAATTTGCGTTTTAGCAACCAAACGAAACTTAAGCGAAAACTGTTATAATTTTGAAGTTTCACTTACGAAGCTATAAATTAGCTGTGTAGAAAGTTTCGGAGACTGATTAGGAGTTTTGAAAACTCGTGGGGAAACACAATTTTCGGAAGTGTTGCCTATATATAGATAGAGATGACTTTCATAATTTTATAACTTCTAACCTAAAATTCAAGAGGAGGCTAAAAAGAGAGATTTAGTTGCTTAGAGCTTTCTATCGTCAAAAGACAACCTTTCGTCCGTCTGTTTTCTCCCAGACTTCATATTCGAGCCCCTAAAGGTAAAGGCTTCGTTTTGATATACGTTAGGTCTTGTTTGGCTAAGTTTTTCGAAAAGTTTTTTCTAGAATTTTTCATAAAATGTGATAATTGGATTTCTGATCGATAGAAATTATACTAGACGGACTTCTACACGATCTATGTACTTGGGTTTTCCTTAGATCATATTATAGAAGCATAAATCGGAGGTGAGTGATTCAGCTATGTTTTTGGAATGATTTCTTAACATGTATTAATGTTTGATATGAAAAGCATGTGTTAGTTTATAGATATACTGTGTAGTTCATATTGGGCGATTATATTGATAAGTAGGCCCAATAGCACGGTGAAATGTTTTGATTACCGAGAGTATGGTGATATGTAAATTGAGTATGTCGAGTTGTTATTTGGGGTCAAAGGAGCACGTGGTAACTAAGCCATCTTGTGAAGCCGATATAGGCATTAAGGTCGCACGATTGAAGAAAAGAATCGTGGGTCATACCTTTTCGCGTGGACTTATTGGCGAGTAGTCGCGGATTAGGAGTATGGAACGTACACCTGAGTCTCCGGAGACTAGTATGAAATGTAGAGATGTGAATGCGAGCATGTTTATCATTTATGTGCATTTGTTGTTTTATTCACTAAGCGTTATCTTAAACAAATCGAATACGTGTGGTTATTCAAATAACCATTTCAGGTGTTAATATTGGCAAGGAATCGCAAAAGTGAGCATATAGGTTTGAGAGTTCTTGTAGAAGGCAACTTATCATGCCTATCGCATAGTTTTGTAATGGAATGGTTGTAATAAAGATTTTAGTGCTTTTGAACTATGTTTAACTTAGAATCTTAAAACGCGTTTGTAATGTTGTAATAGATGGTAATCCTTTATAATTATGTTTTTAGCAATGTTATAATACAGTTAGGATCACTTTGAATTGAGTTTGGAGTGCGTGCATAATTCCTGAACGATTTCAAAAAGCGTTTATACTTAGAAAAATTTGCAAAATGTGCTGTTGCTGCCATAAACCAGTTGACTGGTTGAGAAAACAGTCGATTAAAACCTCTTTTTCAGCAACTCACTGCATCCTTTTATCAAAAGCCAGACGACTGGGTCCCCGACACAGTCGATTGGGTCGTGTTTGCAAATCAGATATTTTTGTCCAGCCTGAACTTCAGTCGACCGGACCATACCAGTCGAGTGAAAATTCCAAACCCCAGTCGACAAGACTTTGAAAACTGTCGACTGGAGTATGTTTTTAAAACCAAGTTTCTGCTGGATCAGTATTAGTTGACTGGACTGCTAGTTTTCAATGTTTTGTTTTGTTTTCCGATGCGTGCTCTTAAAACTAAATTTTTTTGGGAATATTAATGAATTTGTTTAGCCTCGGTGGCATGCCACGGGCTCCGGTTCTGCTATTGTGAGACCGGACTGTGACATTTAGTGGTATCAAAGCATTAAGTTTAGAGCCTTGGGAACGAGTGACATTATATGCTAAGCGACGTTGAGTGGAGTATGTAATCGTAAAGAAAATATGGTTATCATTGAAATGCTTCATGGTTGCATTTGTAAATTGTGATGTTGATCTATGCGTACATAAATGTATTACGGCAGAGCATGTGTTATCTTTATGCATTGAACCTATCAGAACAAGTTCTTGAAACGTTATGGCTGACTCGATAAGAGAGGTGTCACCGCATTCGCGAATGGACCAAATAGTGAACATGGTGGAAAATTTTGTTCAAGCTGTAAGTGAACGAGATAAGATTAATGTTCAAGCTCCACTTGTTGAAGTCCATTATATCAATGCACCACCGGTACCGAGAGCTCAACACACAATCGTGGAATAATTCCATAAGCGAAAACCGACTTTGTACCATGGACAGGTTGACATAGACTTGGTCGATCATTGGATGATGAATATGGAAATATATTTTCTTACAGTGATATGTACCGACGAGGAAAAAATTCTGTGCGCATCCGATACATTGATGGGCAAAGCATTGGATTGGTGGAACAACGTGTTTGAATAAGGAAAGCCGACCACGTGGGAAGCATACTTAAAGAGGAATTCAACCGACGTTTCTTTCCACAATCTGCTTATACTAAAAAACGCTAAGGGAGACATGACTGCGAGTGAGTACATATCCCGTTACAATGCCTTGTTGTGCTTTAGGAAAACTACTGTTCTGACTGATAGGGATAAGGCTCGTAAGTTTGAAGAAGGGCTTAGAGAGAATATCCATTACCATGTGGACATGTTGCAACACCCGACTATTTTGTTAGTTGAGGAAGCCACTAGCATAGCTGAGAAGAGTGTCGATTGATATCGACAAGGGCAACAAAGGAAGAGAGCAAATGACAATACGGGTAAGAGTCAAGGGAATGCGAAGAAACCATTTACACAAGGTTCGGGATTGAACATGGGTAACCAAGGAGGGAGTACGTTCATGGGAGACTCGAGACCGTTATGCCCAACATGTAACCTGCGACACAGGGGGACTTGCTATCAATTGAGCACGTGTTACCTTTGCAAGCAACTAGGACACATGTCCCGTAATTGTCTTATAAATACAAACGTGACTACACCGAACACTACCTCAAACACCAAGAGCTACAACTCAGAGATGAGAGGGAAATGTTTTGAGTGTGGACAACCAGGGCATATAGCGAAGAACTGTCCGAGTAAAAGACAACCGGGAATGAGAACCGGGGTATCGAGTATGCCGAGTGGATCAAAGGCAGGACAACGAGTAGATAAAGAAAAGAGGGTCGAGCAACAACAAGGACAATACTTCCAGCTCAAGCCGGGGAATACAGATGATACAGTCGTATCAGGTATCCTTCCTATTTATTTGTATCCTGCACGTATACTTATGGATTCTGGTTCAGCGCATTCATTTGTATCACATGACTTTATTAATCATTTAACTGTTAAGTCTGAACCGCTAGGATATGATTTGTGTGTATCATTACCTACTAGTGAACCTTTAGTAACTTCTTCGGTATTCAAGTCGTGTGAGATCCAAATAGGCGATAGGATCTTGAGCGTCGATTTGATTCCGTTGACAGTGAACTACTTTGATGCTATCTTGGGTATGGATTGGTTATCTGTCCATCAAGCTAAGATCGAGTATGAGCAAAAACGGGTTAGTTTCTATCTGTTAGTCCAAGAAGAGTTACTTTTCAGGGTAAGGGTGTAACCATACCGCCGTACTTGATATCGACAATTCAAGCAAGTAGGATGGTGAAGAATGGTTGCTCTGGTTTCTTATGTTCGATTATTGACACGAGAGTTCTTGGACCACTAATAGAAGACATTCCAGTAGTTCGAGAATTTTCAGATGTTTTTTCCGATGAGTTACCTGATGTATTGATTGAAAGAGAGCTTGAGTTCACGACTGAGGTAGTGCTAGGGTCACAACCAGTATCTAAAGCACCGTACCGAATGGCACCGGTAGAGTTGAAAGAATTGAAAATACAGTTACAAGAGTTTCTTGAGAAGGGTTTTATCCGACCTAGTGTTTTGCTATGGGGAGCTCTAGTCTTGTTTGTGAAGAAGAAGAATGGGACAATGCGTATGTGTATCGACTATCAAGAGTTGAATAAGTTGACTGTCAGGAACAAATATCCGTTGTCACGAATAGAAGACTTGTTTAATCAGTTGCAAGGAGCTCAGGTATTTTCAAAGATCGACTTGAGATCTGGCTACCATCAATTGAAAGTCAAGAAAGAAGATGTTGAGAACACAACTTTCAGAACTAGATATGGTCACTTTGAATTTCTGGTCATGCCGTTTGGAGTGACTAATGTACTAGTTACTTTCATGGATTTGATGAATCGTGTTTTTAAGGACTATTTAAATGAGGTTGTTATTGTGTTTATAGATGACATCCTGATATATTCCAAGAGTGTTGAAGATCACGAACACCATTTGCGATTATCCTTACAACAACTACGCGAGAAGAGATTGTTTGGAAAATTGAAGAATTGTGAGTTTTGGTTGATAGAGATTGCTTTTCTTGGACATATAGTGTCGGCGAAAGGAATTTTGGTAGATCCTCAGAAAATAGAAGTAGTTACTAATTGGGTAAGACCTACAAATGTGACAGAAATCCAAAGTTTTCTAGAATTAGCTGGTATTATCGGAGGTTTGTAAAAGACTTTTCACGTATTGCAATGCCGATGACACGGTTGATGAAGAAAGATTTTGCATTTGTATGGAGTTTGGAATGTGAAGAAAGTTTTCAAGAGTTGAAGAGCCAACTAATGAAGGCACCAATCTTAGCCGTTCCGACGGGGACAGAAGGATTTATCATTTACAGTGATGCTTAACATAGGGGTTTAGGTTGCATTCTTATGCAAGGTGACAAGGTGATTGTATATGCATTGAGACAACTTAGACTGCACAAGAAGAACTATCCTACACATGATCTAGAATTGGCCGTCGTGATTTTTACATTGAAGATTTGGCATCATTACCTATATGGGGGAGAAATGTGAGATATATACGGATCATAAGAGTTTGAAGTAATTGTTCAAGCAACGAGATTTGAACATGAGGCAAAAGAGATGGTTGGAGTTGATGAAGGACTATGATTTGTCAATTCAGTATCATCCGGATAAAGCGAATGTAGTCGTCGATGCTCTTAGTCGTAAAGCACCAACCAACACAGTCTTGGACGTGACTTCTCAAAGAAAATTGATTCACGATATGGAGAACTTGGAACTTGAAGTGATTCTGAGGATTGAAAGTGGCTTAATGTCGACGATTGTGACACAACCACTCTTGATTCACGAGATCACAGGAAAATAACTTCAAGATGTGGCTTTGAAGAAGATTTGTGATGAGATTCCAATAGGAAAACAATCGGGATTTACTTTTGAGAACAATGTTTTGAGATTGAGGG
The DNA here is from genome assembly GCA_033977485.1 of Hydrangea macrophylla. NCBI lineage: Eukaryota > Viridiplantae > Streptophyta > Magnoliopsida > Cornales > Hydrangeaceae > Hydrangea > Hydrangea macrophylla. Next base: position 50,027,514 of record CM066992.1, on the reverse strand, counting down.
GTAGAATTTGTGTACCTAACAAGAAGAAGTTGAGCCAGAATATCCTAGAAGAAGCACACAATACAAAGTACACCATTCATTCAAGAAGCACCAAGATGTTTATAAACTTAAGATATGTTTATTGGTGGCTGGGAATGAAGAGAGAAATAGCACGCTACATTTCACATTGTACGAGTTGTCAACAAGTGAAGGCTGAACGCCAAGTACCTTCAGGATTGTTACAACCATTACCGATAGCCGAGTGGAAATAGGAACACGTTATAATGGAATTTGTTAGTGGGTTTTCGAGGTTTAAGAAATCGAATACTATTATTTGGATGATTGTTGACCGTTTGACGCAGTCGTCGCACTTCCTACCATTCGAACAATTAAGTCGATGACATTAGCTAAGTTGTATATTCGTGAAATTGTGAGACTACATAGTATTCCAGTTACTGTTGTTTCAGATAGAGATAGTAGATTTACATCAAAGTTTTAGAGAGCCTTACAAGAAGCAATGGGTACCAATTGCATTTCAGTACCGCTTTTCATCCTCAAACCAATGGTCAATCGGAAAGAGTAATCTAGATATTGGAAGACATGCTTCGGTTATGTGTACTTCATTTTCAGGGTGATTGAGAAGACCATTTGCCGTTGAGTGAGTTTGCATATAACAACAGTTTTCAGTCGAGTATTGGGATGGCTCCTTATGAAGCTTTGTATGGTCGTGTATGTCGTTCACCGATTAGTTGGACCGAAGTTGGAGAAAAAATAATTGAAGGCCCGAAAATCGTGCAAGAGATGACAGACAAGTAAAGGTAATTTGTCACACCCGTTCCAGAAAATCATTGTTTTATCATGTATATTGACTTTTGTGAGTTATCAATGTTATTTGATAATTGGATTGAGATGAGGTTGACTGTGGGTCAACGGTGAGGTGTCAGTAAGGACACGAGGAAATTGGTAATTGAGATTTTCATTGGCACAAGTAAATGACATTTATATGATTTAAATGTTATTTGACTTATCTGGTATTTTATGAATAGTGAATTATACCTGTGTAGTATCATTTCTGATATTCCGATATTGTTATATATCATTTTGAGAACTGTGGTGAGAACGTGAGTGACACGTTAAATAAAAGGTAGGTTGTGTAGAGATTCCACATAAATTAGTTTCCAAACGTATTTTTGGACCCAAACGGAATTTAGTCGAAAACTTTTATAAATTTTAATTTTCACTCGTAAAGACATAAAATGGACATGTGCGAAGTTTCATGGGTTAATTAGAAGTTTTGAGAAACTTGCTGGGAGGTAAACACAATTTTCGAGAAGATTTTCTATAAATAGTGGAGGATAAGATTTCATTTCTCCAAAACTTTATAAATATCTAGAGAGAGAGGAGAGAGAAGGGAGATTGTTGCCACAGGCTTTGCGAAGACGATCGGCGACCTTTCGTCTGTTAGATTTTCACAAAATTCAAGATTTGAACTCGTGGAGGTAAGATCTACGTTTTGATACTACTTAGGATGTGTTTGGCCAACTTTTGTAAAAATCTTAATTCTAGACTTTTGGAGAAAACCCAGTAAAACTTGTAGGAATCGTCTCAAATTCGAAATTCGACGATTAATTAGCCACCTAGACGATCCTTTAAAGTTTGAAGAGAATCGCACGAGGTATGAATTCCAGATCTATGAAATATATGGATTTTCATGTTTTGAACATCAGTTTTGATATCTTTGGATCCGAGCAAAATTCATGTATTAGTTAAGCCCGTTAATTATGCACGTGAAATTATGTGAAAAACACGTATAACTGTTTATGTGAGCATGTTATGTGTCTACTTGGGTCAAAGGGGAGTTTGGTGCAAATTCATCCGCGGTAAGCTCCTCGAACCTTGAGGATTGTGATTTTGATTGTGATTGTGATGGAATTGGAATTGTGGTTGTGACTGGTATGGAGGTGGGCCCAACTAGGACACGGTACCTGGTATGGAGGAAGGCCCAACCAGTGTACGAGATGCGTGGGAGAGGTGGGCCTCCTACGGCATCGACCGGATGAATGCGTACCACACACCCTAGAGACTATTTTCTGTGTGTTTTAGATGCTTAAACCATGAACTGTAATATAAGCATACATTTAGAATTGTGCACTCAGCATATAGCTGAGCAGTGGAGATGTACTCCATTGCAGGTAAGAAGAAAGACAAGAAGAAGCTTGAGGAGTGAGGCCGTTGAGGAACGCCGGGGAACCATATTTGTATATGTTTTTGTTTTAATCCTAAAACTTGTGTAAGGATTGGAAAATTGTAATAGTTGTAATTAAACCTTGGGAATTAGTCAGTAGTACTGTATTTTGTAATCGAACTCCTGTAGTTGTGTTTTAAAACGTTGCAATTCAGTTATAATTGTGGTTGATGTTGATGTGGAGAAGCATGAGTTGTTATAGCAAGTAATAGGGCTGCCCAGCAGGGGAGCAGTCGACTGGACCCTAGATCAGTCGACTGAATTCCGTGGGGTTTAGACACTGAAAGTGAATAGCAATGGAAGCAGTCGACTGGACCCTTGATCAGTCGACTGAACCACTGTTGAATTTGGCTACTGCTTTGATTAATGGTAAAACCAGTCGACTGGGTCCCCCGATCAGTCGACTGGACCCCCTTTACGAAAATGTGGATTTTGGTTCTGCCAGGCTCAGTCGACTGAACCCTATCACAGTCGAGTGAACCTCTGTTTTCAAAACTGCTTTCCTTTGGACAGGTTCAATTGAACAAAATTTTTTATAACTCTGATTTTAAAGTATTTTACTTATGTTTTCCGCTACGGTATTACTTTAATGATATTTGGAGGAGACTTGGTGGTGTGCCACGTGTCCTATTTCCACGCGTAGTGGGATGGGTCGTGACATAATTCAACAACGGTTACTGGCAGCTCAGAGTAGGTATAAGAGTTATGCCGACAAGCGTAGGCAACCGTTGGAATTTGACGTGGGAGATTTGGCTTACTTGAAGGTGCCACTTTCAAAGGGAATCACTAGATTTGGGAGATACGGGAAACTCAACCTGAGATATGTAGGACCTTTTGAAATCATTGGAAGAGTTGGACCCGTAGTGGATCTTTGAACTTGCCAAGTAAGTACGCTCAAGTTCATAATGTGTTTTATGTATCATTGCTACGAAAACATTTGGCAGAAGAAAGAGATCAGGTACTGACTCCGACACCGAATGAGATTCAAAGTTTGACGTATGTTGCATACCCGATAGAGATCTTGGATCGAAGGGATGAAGTTTTACGAAATAAAGTGATATCGAAGATTAAAGTATTGTGGCATAGCCAAACGTCAGAAGAGATGACATGGGAAATCGAAGAAGAGATGTGTACTCAGTATCCGTACCTTTTCGATACATGAGGTACAAGTTTGGGGACAAACTTCTTTTAAGGGGGAGGGTATTATAACACCTGCATTTGTGTTATTGCATTTCATTACTTTGTCGTGCATGATAATGTGATGTGTTGTGCATTTTGGCACATGTGTGAGTGAGTTTTGATTCACGAGTCGAATTGGGTGTCTGTGTAAGAGAACCCTTTGAGACTGTGTTGATTGAGTGTTTTGATATTGTGAAGTCTCTCCGAGTATGAGACGTTCATTGTGGAATACCTTAAATGTTTATGTGAAAATAAATGTTTACCTGTGTATTTCACTGTCTGTATTATTTTCTGGCTTAAAATATATTTCTGTTGTTAATTGTAGTGTCCTGGTGAGGACGAATTAACACGCTATTAATTTGGTAGGCAAATTAGAAACTTCGGAAAAATCATGTAGAAATTTGTGTTTTAACAACCAAACAAAACTTAGGCGAAAACTGTTATAATTTTGAGGTCTCACTTGTGAAGCTATAAATTAGCTGTGTAGAAAGTTTCGGAGACTGATTAGGAGTTTTGAAAACTCGTAGGGAGGTAAACACAATTTTTGAAAGTATTGCCTATATATAGATAGAGAACACTTTCATAATTTTATAATTTCTAACCTAAAATTCAAGAGGAGGCCAAAAAGAGAGATTTAGTTGCTTAGAGCATTCCGACGCCAAACGATGACCTTTCGTCCGTCTGTTTTCTCCCAAATTTCATATTCGAGCCCCTAGAGGTAAGGGCTTCTTTTTGATATACGTTAGGCCTTGTTTGGATAAGTTTTCTGAAAAGTTAGTTTCTAGAATTTTTCATAAAAGGTGATAATTGGATTTCTGTTCGATAGGAATTATACTAGGCGGACATTTGCACGATCTTTGTACTTGGGTTTTCCTTGGATCGTATTATAGAAGTGTAAATCGGAGGTAAGTGATTCAACTATATTTTTGGAATGATTTCTTGACATGTATTCATGTTTGATATGAAAAGCATGTGTTAGTTTATAGATATATTGTGTAGTTCATATTGGGCGATTATATTGATAAGTAGGCCCAATAGCACGGTAAAATGTTTTGTTTACCGAGAGCATGGCAATATGTAAATTGAGCATGTTGAGTTGTTATTTGGGTCAAAGGAGTACATGGTCACTAAGCCATCTTGTGGATCCAATATAGGCATTAAGGTTTCACAATTGAAGAAAAGAATCGTGGGTCTTACCTTTTCGCGTGGACTTATTGGTGAGGAGTCGCGGATTAGGAGTATGGAACATACATATGAGTCTCCGAAAACTAATATGAAGGAGATGTGAATGCGAGCATGTTTATCATTCATGTGCATTAGTTGTTTAACTTACTAAGCATTAGCTTAAACAAATCGAATATGTGTGGTTATTCAAATAACCATTTCAGGTGTTAATGCTGGCGAGGAAATGCAAAAGTGAGCACGTGGGTTTGAGTGTTCTTGTAGAAGGCGACTTATCATGCTTATCGCGTAGTTTTGTAATGGAATGATTGTAATAAAGATTTTAGTGCTTTTGAACTATGTTTAACTTAGAATCTTAGAACGCGTTTGTAATGTTGTAATAGATGGTAATCCTTTGTAATTATGTTTTAGTAATGTTGTAATACAATTAGGATCACTTTGAATTGAGTTTGGAGTACGTGCTTAATCGCTGAACTATTTTAGAAAGCTTTTAAACTTAGAAAATCTACAGAATGTGCTGCTACCATAAACCAATTGACTGGTTGAGAAAACAGTCGACTGGAGTCTCTTTTTAAGCAACTCACTGCATCCTCTGATCAAAAGCCAGTCGACTGGGTCCCAGTCCTAATCTTTAGTCCTAGTCGACTAAAGATTTCAAGCCCTAATCGACTGGACTTTAAAAATAGTCGACTAGAGTATGTTGTTAAAACCAAGTTTCTACTGGACCAGTATCAGTCGACTGGACACGAGGTGCAGTCGACTGGACTGCTAGTTTTCAATGTTTGTTTTGTTTTCCGCTGCGTGTTCTTAAAACTAAGTTTTTTTGGGAACGTTAATAAATTGGTTTAGCCTCGGTGGCATGCCACGGGCTTCGATTATGCTATTGTGGGACCGAGTTGTGACAGTAATTTTTGTGGATGCCTAATGAGGCATTGGTTGTTGACACCACGTAAACACAATAATATGGTGTCACCGTTGCAACCAATATTTTCTCCTCCCATTGGTGTTAATGTAATTTGTTTGTAGAGTGTTTGTGCCAAAATCTTTACTCTTAGTCTCGGCATCTTCAATTTGTCGACCAGAGCTCCTATTTCACAATTGGAAGGTAAACAAAAGAACAATAACAATTAAGAGTACAGAAATCTCAGCAGGCAACAAAAAAAAAGAGTACAGAAAGGTATAAAAAGGGAAAAACTCAAATGTGATGTGTTGTCAACACTATAAGGGTGCTACTGCCCACGTAGCCTCACCCCGCATGCATCTGAGGATCCAAACTTGTACAGAAATCTGTCACACCAAAAGCAGTTTGAGCACTCAAACTAAAGCTACAAGGAAAGGAAATGATCCTTAAAAATCATATCCCACCTAGAATATTCACGAGGAGAAAATATTGGTTGCAACGGTGCCACCACGACATTGTGTCTACGTGGTTTCACCAACTAATCATATTCTTGAGAGAAATTATTCAGTGTGACGGCTATACCATGTAAGCATGCTGATGTGATGTGATGTTTTAATCTACACCTGCCCCTATTTCTAAGGAATCATGACATGTAGTTGTCAAAAGACAAATTGTCATGATCCCCCAAGAAATAGGGGGCATATTTGGTAAAGATTAAAAGTTCACATCACATTTGCATGCTGACGTGGTTTGATGGTTGTCGCACTCGCCCTGAAAGTGGGGTGCAGTCCCTTCGAGGGTCGCGACCGTTTACGTCGAGAGAGCGCGTGAAAGAGGTGAAAATTGCATGAAAGTAGGAGTAGGACGTTTTAAAGAAAAGAAAATAAAATAAGATAAAAGGCTCAAAACAGGGAACAAAAGCGTGAAAAGAAATGTGTGAAAGTACGTATAAGCGGGAGTAGGTCATTTTAAAGAAAAGAAAATAAAATAAGATAAAAGGCTCAAAGCAACGAACAAAAGTATGAAAAGAAATGTGTGAAAGTACGTACAAGTAGGAGTAGAACCAGTAAAAGTTTCAGAGTCGCCACCTAATGTTATCAAGAGTTAGGATCCCTGCAAAGACAATTAACGTAAATCATCTTCGATTTTTGAAAATCGTTTTGAGAACAGTAGGCCCTTTAAAAGTGTGACTCTTGGTAGTCATGCGACAACCAGAGTTCTTGAGATGGGTTCGGGGACTCAATTATGTTGAGGGAATGTATTAAGCACCCTCAACCATCCGTGACACATGGTTGTTGATTTTAGTGGTTTTCATGATAATGGGGGCATAAGTAAGAGATCATACGATATGAGAATATACAAGATATGCGTATCTCGACTCTAGGTAAGTGAAATGTAAGAGTATATGAGAAATGGACTCGAGCATCCGTGACACGTGGCTGCCGATATATGTATTTCGACTCGAGATAAGTGAAGGATAATAATTAGGGTTGTACCCAAGTAGGGGTCGTATACGTATCTCGACACGAGATATGCGAAAAAGAATAGTTTACATACATATCTGGACACGAGATAGTTTGAAAATGAGAAGTTATGTATACGTATCTCGTCACGAGATAGTTTGAAACCATGTATACGTATCTTGACTCGATATAGTTTGAAAGTATGTATATGTATCTCGACACGAGATAGTTTGAAAGAGAATAGTTATGGCCATACCCAAATATGGGTTGCAAACGTATCTCAACACGAGAATCAGGCCGTATGTAGTTCTGTGCTATGTATGTGTGTGAATGTTTTGGTCGATCTAGACTAGGGATGGCAACGGGGCAGGGCCCCCATACCCCGCCCCGCCCCGCTTCACTGAACCCTCCCCCTGCCCCCGCCCCACCCCACCCCACCCCACCCCGTATAAGGTCTCTTCCCGACCCCGATCCCGCCCCGCCCCGCCCTGATTAAGGGTTTGATTTTTTTTTTTTGGAAACAAATTGAAAAATGCAGACTTTGCAAGTTCAGGGGACTTCACTTAATCCTTTAGAAAAGAAATGAAAATATGCAGACTTTTTTTTTCTTCTTGCAGGTGAATTATAAGCTGACACAATTTTTTTTATATCTTCCTCGGCAGAAAATTATCAATGAATAACCTTACAGGGTCAGTTCCATCAGCACTCATCCAAAGAAAAAGTAATGGAGAAATGTTATTGAGGTCTGCTTGTCAACCTAATTGATCTCGGATTTTCAAAATCCCATCTTTAGTTTAACTTAATCAATGGCTTTCCCTGCCCTAACCAGGAAAACTATCATCCAAATAAAGAAAAAGCACTACCTAGCAAAAAAATTATTATTTAGACAAACAACTTACATAGTGTCTGCTAAACAACTTATGATCTCTTGTTCTGGGGTCTCCCAATTTTGGAAAAAAATAATGGAGACAATTGACAAACAACTTATTTAGAGAAATTATCATTTTTATATAACATTTTTATCACACGAACACTGAGTGCTGGTACCAACTACCAAGTAGGATTAAAAAAAAAACAAAGATTTGTACATATATATATTCGGACTGTACATATTCGGACATATATATGAAATCAAAGCTCAATTCAGTCAGATTTGTACATATATATATACATAGAACACACAGTGACATATTCATACTCACGATTCACGAACACAGATCTGTAAATACATATATTGCCTGATTTTGTATGCTAGGGTTTGAAGTGGACGGCGAGAGCAACTGGCGATGGGCCGGTGGTCGCGGTGCTGTGGTCCTGTGGAGGAGAGAAAGAGAGAGGGGGAATGACATACATATAGAGAGAAGGAAAGCTGCTTGCTGGTGGAGTGGTGGTGGTCCGATGGAAGACGCTCTGTGGCAAAGGAAGATGAGTTGTGCGTGCACCGTGCGTTTGTGCCCTAAATGAGGCCAAATCCCTTGAAAGGAGTATTTATACTCTAAGGATTTTATATAATATATTTTATATATAAGGGCATAATAGTAATTTTTTAGTATAATCGGGGCGGGTTCAGGTTTTTTGATCCTACCCTCGAACCCGACCTGAACCCGACTCGGGTTGAGAAAACTCCCCCCATACCCGCCCCTAACCCTCATAAGTCTCCCCCATACCCTACCTATTAGGGGCGGGGCGGGGAACCTGGGAAATCCGCCCCATTGCCATCCCTAATCTAGACCGTGAGTGTGTAAAATGATGTTTTGAGTAAAGTCAGTGTAGCTAGGAACTTTAACCTGTACGGTGTAGTCCTAGACTTTAGCCTTGAGAAAGTAGTGAGATATGAGAAAGTGTTTTGAGTAAAAGTCGAAGTAGATTGACCGTGCGATGAGTATTTTTGTATTTTTTTTTTTGTTTTTTATGATTTTTTTTTTGTCTTTTTGTTTCATGTACCGGAAGTAAGAGTCAGTGCCCAGTGCTTTGAAAGGTTTTACAGGAAGCATGGGTCGGTGCCCAATGAGTAAAAAAGTGCTGAAAGTAAGGGTCGGTGCCCAGTGAGTGGAGAAAAGTATCAATTTCTTTGTGTTCTCTAATTTTTATCAACGAATATCTATAACAGGAGATAAAGTGCAGCCGGGTGGGTCATTAGATCTCATTCCGACTAACGCAGGATATATAGTCCAATCGGGTGGAGTTCGAAGGTCTCCTTTCGACTGGCGCATGATATAGCAATTTGATAAAGTTCAGCCAGGTGGGTCATTAGATCTCTTTCCGGCTGACGCGGGATATAAAGTCCAATCGGGTGGAGTTCGAGGCCTCCTTCTAACGGGCGCAGGATATAGCAGTTTGATAAAGTTCAGCCGGGTGGGTCATTAGATCTCCTTCCGGTTAACGCAGGATATAAGGTCCAATAGGGTGGAGTTCGAGGCATCCTTCCGACTAGCAAAAAAAGAAGGCAGAATATCTGACCAGTGGATTTATAGGGAGACCACACCACTATGAGAAAATAAAAAAGAAAGAAAAAGGCGGAATATTCGACCAGTGGATTTATAGAGAGCCCAGACCACTAAGAGAAAATAAAAGAGAGAAAAAAAAGGCGGAATATCTAACCAGTGGATTTATAGGGAGCCCAGATCACTAAGAGAAATAAAAGAGAAAGAAAAAGGCGGAATATCCGACCAGTGGATTTATAAGGAGCCCAGACCACCAAGAGTATAAGTTTGAGTATATTATTTGTGCAGAAGGAGCTATTGAATTTCAATCGATGTTTGTTGAGAAAGAATCCTGAGCTTTGAAAGGATCATAATCGAGAAACGTCGCGAAAATAAGCCGCGAAGGCCCCAAGTCGAATTTCGACACAAAATTGACCTGAATGGTCCGGAAGGGCTAGAAAGTCAGAAAAGCCATATGTCGGGCCAGAATGGGTCTGGGCTGAGTTGAGCGGGTTCCGCGGGGGTTGGAATCTAACTGAGATAGCCTAAAATGGTCATATAGAATGCCAAACAGGTCCTAAAAGTTGGATTTTGCCAAATCAGAGGCTACCAGTGCATCCGGAACAACCAAATTAGCTGGGAACAAGTGTCCGTTCATCGATATTCATACCCAAATTGGAAAAAATTGCAAAAAATTGAAAAATGGGACCAACTACCACGTTAGCAAGCCATGTGGCAGTCAAAGACACATGGCGCCTTCTGATTGGCTGGTCAAAGCTGATGGGGTACTGACTGGATATGGTGACTGGGCAGTCAGAGACATGTGGTAGATTGTGATTGGTCAGTCAATGCTGACTGTGTAGTAACTTGGCAGATGACATGGCAGACACGTAGTTTTATGACGTGGCAGTTGATGACACATGTTAGCCTTTGATTGCCTGGTCAATGCTGACTCATCGTGATATGGCAAATGATGTGACGGTCAATGCTACGTGTCAAATCCTGATTAGTTGGTCAATGTTGACTCAGCGCTAATGTGACAGACACGTGGCAGATAACTGGACTGCTGACTCATCAGTCTTTGCCACGTGTCAGTATCGAATTGGCTGGTCAATTACTGAGTCAGCGCTGACTGTTGGCTGCGGGTGGGTGAGACAGAACGGAGTGGAGTGGCGTGTGCAGCGCGTGTGGTCTATTCAGGTGGTTTTTGGAGGCGGGCCGCCGGGGTTTGGATCGTTTGGAGTTGACAATGACGGTGGTAGTGGTGGCCGTTGACGACTATGGTTGGAAAGTTAGTCGGTGGCCTTTCTGCTCAGCGGCGGCGAGTGGGTCTTTTGGGTGGCACGTGGAGCCTTTGTGTTTCTATTTTGGTGGTCCGGCCAACTGTGTTGGCTTTGGTTTGATGAGAGGAAGGCCATGGTATGGGCAGTGAGAGTCAGAGAACTCATTAAGGGCCTGTTTGGCTAGATTTCCAGAAACTGGGCAAGGCTTAAGGCTTTGTTTTGCTCAAACTACTTTTCTGGGTTTTCTGGGCAACTTTTGAGACTGTGATTGGGTCGGGGTTGGGTAATGAGATGGTGGTTATGGGTTTCTTCTGGTGGTGACAGTGGTGGTGTGGTGGTGATGATTTTGAGGTGTTTGGTTGACAGGCAAACAAAGCCTTAAAGTACAAGGTTTTAAAATGAGAAGGTTGTGGGTTTTTTCTTATGCATGGGAGAGAGCTTTCTATTTATAGAAATTTTTTCCAAATCCTACATGGGTTTTGATCCCATGTAGGTGGAGCGCGAAGTGGTAGGTGGTAACCTTTGATCGGGACCATCGATCAATTTCGAACTTCGATCTCTGATATTTTTCAATTTGGGAACCCGATTCGGATGATTCGAAAAGATCCATGATTGGTTTGGTGTCTTCTTCAAATCCGTATGGTTGGATCAAAATTCGTTTGAAAGCCAGAAATGATTCCATTTTCTTCAGACTACCGACGTTTGATCTAAACCGTCTGAACTACGCTTGTCGATATCTTTTTTTCTGACCGTCCGATCTTTCTAATTTAAGATGATCTAGGATTGTATTGGCGTTCTTTTCAAATCGATATGGTTTGTTTGAGATTCTTTGACATAAAAAATGACCGTTTTGCCCTTGTCTTTCGGATTGAGCTTTAAAACTTTGATCGAACACCGTTTCTTCTTTGATTGTCCGATTGGAATAATTCAAGTCATAGAATAGCCATTCGGGTCTTTGATTATCCCAGATTTATGACCGTGCCCTTTTTCCTTGATTTTGGTGCACCAAAACTTTGATCCGAGCCCGATTCTCCGTTGGTTATTAGAATTTGATGATTTGAAGTCCTATAGGCTGGTATTGATTCCTTCTTTACCCTGATGTAATCGAATTCAACCTTTAGTTTTCCCAGACTTGATTCCGGTCTTGAATTTTGTGCCGAGCTTCGATTCTAGCTAAACACATTGCTGATTATCGTAACCGGATGATCCCGGACTCTGGAACTTCTAGTTGATGAGCTGTGGGCTCCATATTGACTTTGATTTGACCTCTGGGATCCCTGGTTGGACTCTAGAGCTCTTTTCCTTGATTCGCGTGCTTGGTGGGCCCCCCTACAATAATTATTTCTTTTTTGGCAGGTCAAAATGGGGTGTCTACAGCTGCCCCTCTTTGTCATGTTTTGCGATGCAAATCATGACAAAGAAACAAGACGACCCATTTTGTCCATTTTTTCTTTTAAGTGATGAGAATAAGTAAAAAAGACGTGCCAAAGTAGGCAAATGAATGTGAGATGCCATCGTAGGCAAGTGAGTGGTGTGTTAACATAGGTAACTGGGGATTGGGAATATTGCCAAAGTGGGCAAATAGCTCCGCTGGGGTTTCATGTGAGAATACAAAATAGAAGAGTGATGGTGTAGTAGAGAAGTGTGTAACCGTTTAATCTCGAACTTTACCCAAGAACGTAGTGAAGTGAGGGTATGGTCGAGCTTTTAGATCTACCTACTTATCTCCTGTCAGAGAATCAGATCGTGCGTAGATCGTACTAGGGTAAGAGGATGCCATGTTGGGATAGTGAATAACAAAATGCCACATTGGGGTGTGATTGCTGTAGGGATACGAGAGCAAAATGCCGCGTATATCGTGATCATTTTGAGATACGAGAGCAAAATGCCACGCGAGGCGTGATTGCTGTAGGGATACGAGAGTAAAATACCGCGTATAGCATGATCGTTTTGAGATACGAGAGCAAAATGCCACGTGAGGCCCGATTACTATAAAGATATAGAGTGACAAAATGCGATACGAGTGATTTCCGTGAAGGTGAGAGATGAGAATAGAAAAATCCGATACGGGTGATCGCTATGGGAATAAGATCAACATAATGCGATACGCGTGACTGCTGAGGATATGAAAGAGCAAAATGCTCCGTGGGACGTGATCGCTTAGTGAGGATCTGAGAGCAAAATGCCACATGGGGTATGATTGCTTTGAGGATGAGAGAGCAAAATGCCACGTGGGGCGTGATTGCTACAAAGAGTTGAGACAAGGGGAAGAAAAATGCCACGCGGGAGATGATTGATGTGAAGATTTGAGAGCAAAATGCCACGTGGGGTGTGATTGCTGTGAAGAGTGATGCAATTAGTGAAATGCGGTATGCGTGGTTGCCATAGAAAGGTAAGGATAGTAAAATGTAATGTGTTTGATTGATATAGAGTGCAAGAGTGTAACAGAAATACCCGATGCTTGATGCCGATGTAAGTTGGATGTCGTTTGAGGGACTTATACCTGATGGTAGGTGATATGAACAGAATGCCACTTGACGGACTCACTCTTGATATTGAATGATAGACGATGACGTGAATAGGATGCCCCTTAATGGACTCACTCCTGATTCTGATGATTGATAGTGTGAATAGGATACCACTTGACGAATGACAAGCGGGGATATTTGTAAAATACAACCGCGCTAAAGTAAGAAAATACACTGATATAGTTTACAACTCCCTATTTTATCTGCAATATGTGTCACAATGTCAGTTTTTATACAGATAAATCTATGATAAATTTGTGTATTAGCTATTGTTTTGTGGAAATATGCTGCTGTGTTATGTGCAGGAATGAATAACAAGATAAAAGGGAAAGCTTGATTATAAGCAAGGCAATTCAAAGATGAAAGTGGAGTTCAAGCGATCGAAGAACACTCAAGCAATCGAGCTTTCGATTGATCGAAGGATGTTCAAGTGCTCGAGTAATCCAATGTTCAAGCGATTGAGTGAAGTTCGATTGATCGAACATGCCTTTTATCAGAAACTTACGCGCACGCAGCAGACGTATTGTGATCAACCCTAGCCTTAGGTTTTAGTATAATTATTTGTGATGAACATGTCCTAGAGGACGCCCAACATTCTGTTTTATAGTTTAGAGAGAGATAGAGAGTTCTTGTTTGTTTTTGTAACTTTCAAAGTTCAATATTGGTTTTCTTGGATCTTTTAGTAAGTTTAATCAAAGTTCTACATTCCAGGTTCTTTAATCTTAGTTAATTTATATTCTGCTTGTTTAATCTCGTAGTTTAATATGTTATAATAGTAGGTTTTTTTTCATAGGAATAGTAAGTAATCACTAGTTTCCATAGTTTGCATGTTTAAACACAAACAAGCACATCCTTAATGAACTTTTACATTAAAAATGAATCTGCAACACTCCAGACCATGTCTGAGTAGTCCCAAAGTTGGGCAATCACGATGAAACAGTGATCTCCAGCCTCTTCCATGCAGCAGAATAAAACCTGCGTTCGATCGATCGAAGTTAGTTTGATCGATTGAACCAGAGATATAGTTAAGCGATCGAAGACATTTCGATCGATTGAGGGATGATGATGCTCGATCGATCGAGAGCGCGTCGATCGATCGAACACTCAAAATCTTGGGTTGATCTTTTACAGTATTCCTAGACTTTCTATTTTCGAAATTTGTTATCAAACTGTCCCCATATGCTCAGTTTGTCAAAACAGTTTCTTAACTTTAAGCCTTAAGGCATTTTTCTTCAATAACTTTTGCAAACCACTCTGAATGCTAACACCATTCAGAGTGCGAGTCTTGACTATTATTTTAAACCGCCTTCATGTATTTTTAAATCAACTGTGATGATATTGTCCCGGTCATGAAAGGACTATTGAATCTTTATCTTTAGAAAATACAGAATACTGTACAGAGACGTACTCCATAGAGCTTCAATGTAACTGCATGGTAGATGGTTAGGTCACTGTGGATTCGTGTGATCCCAACGTTCCCCTTTTATGAAGAAAAATCATTTTTAAATATCACTTTAGTTAATTAGTTAATCACTAGCTTAATTTAGTTGCTTTCTCTAGTAGTGGTAGTTTGTGGAACTTTGTGTTCTACACCCTTTTTTAATATTGAATTTTTAGTTTATTTTAGAGTTTAATCTAAGTAACTAGTTTGAAAACCTTCTCTGTGGGATCGACCTGGTCTTATCCAGTACTACATGCACGTTTACCTATACTTGGCTATTGCACACAAGAGCACACAAAATATTTTTGTGTCAACGGACTTGTAGACACCCCATTTTGTCGGCTATCAGATTTAGGAGACCCATAGCTTGGTGGATCACAATGATCGTAAAAGACTCAAAGGGACTCTCGGAAGTCAGCTCTATCTCTCAGAATGCTCAGAATGACCAAAATGCCCTTGAAAGTCCGAAAACTCCCAGATTTGGTCCCAAAGTTCTGAAAACATACTACGTCGTAAGAAAAGTGATAAAATGAGTTTTTTTTAAAAAACCGGAAGAAATCGTCAGCTCCCAGAGGCCCCCGGAAGTCCCGGAAGTTCCCCGAAAGTCCCCGTTGACCGGTTTGACCAAGGTTTGACCAGGTTTGACCAGAGTTTGACCAAGTTTGACCAAGTTTGACCGAAATTGTCTGAATTCACCAGAACCATTCTAAATCATGAGAAAAGTATTAAAACAAGTTCCAAAAGAAAATCGAGCGAAAACATCAGCTCCTGGGAGCTCCCAGAGGTTCCCAGAACTTCCCGGGAATCCCAGGTTTGACCGGTTTGACCAAGATTTGACTTTGGAATCGGGGCACCGAAACAATTTTCAAATATTTTTCATGGATACTAGAGGTCAATAGCTTTCCAACGGTATATCGCACATAATTTCTGGATTTAAAACGAATTTATTATGAATTTCCAAAGGCGAAAAAGGCGATCAAATCGGCTTTTATCGCGAATACCGCAAAACTTTTCGAAGTGACCTATCCCCGAACTATTTTTTATGTAAAGTAGACTCCATTACCTTTCCAACGGTATATCACAACCTCAATTTGGAGTTCGTATGCATTTTCTGTGAATTTCGGACGAAATAGGGCCTTTTCGCGAATACCGGAACTTCGGGGGGCCTAAACAGCATTATCCAGACGAAGGGAGGAGCAGTGCCGCCGCGGCACTCCCCTCCAGAACAGTAAGTTTTTGTAAATATTCTTGTGGTCCCATTTTGATTAATTAAAATCCAAAACGACGTGGTTTCATGATTTCAGATGTTTGGGACCAATGGGAGTACTTTCTAAATCCCAAAAACACCCCAAGTTGGCCTATATAAACACCCCATTACTCCTCATTTGGGGGGAGTCAAATGCAAGTTTAGAGAAAGTTTGGGAGAGAAAGTGTAGAGATAAGGTTAGAGTGGAGAGAAAAGAAGCTTTCTTCTTTGATTTTTCAAAACAAAAGTGAGTTTCTAACTTTGTTTTTACTTCATTACTTCCATTTACTTCAACATTCAATACTCCCAACCACCATTTTAGTGAGCATTCAAGAGTGTGGAAGCTTCTTCCATGTCTAGTGTCATTACATATGAGTGATACACCAATCTACAAGTCTCATGCTTCATGAATATCATCTATTGATTATCATCTACTTGCTTGATTATATATATGTTCATCTCTCCTTATCTCATTTCTTTTTCTTTTCTTTATTTACTTACTAGTTCATCATCATCTAAGTGATGACATGAAGTTTGGGGTGAGTGAATCCTTATGGATAGTAGCTCTTGACCTCAAAAACATGTTTGATAGATGATGATCATAACCTCAATACTTCCAAGGTATTCTTGGAATGTATTGAAGTTATGCCCAAAAATAAAATAAATCTCTCCAACAATCTTGGAGGTTCTTAAATGATGAGTTTGATGTAGGTATTCTAAGTGGCTATGATCCTTATTGAGTGTTGAAAACATGTTTTCAAAACACCTATTTCAAAACCCCTCTCAATCCCTCTCATTTGGTTTCAAGACACAAAACTTTGTTTTCTCCAAAATCTTCAAAACAATGAGTCAAAACAGTGAGTGAGTTGAGTTCAAAGATTTTTCTAGAACACAATACTCAACATATGAATACAAGGCCACTTGGAAAGTCTTCCTAACTCATTGGAGAACACCCATGATTTTTGGTTTGACTTGGAAGTACTTGGAAATGGTCCATTTGGGTCCCAACATTCCTTCCAAACATTCTGTTTTTACTGTCACAGCAGCTAGGTCAACTTACGACCTCTTTTCCAGAAAACTTTTCCAAAAGGGGTGGTCCTAACTTATTTTTCCTTTAAAATTCAATGTCTTAGGAAACTTTCTGTATAAAATGGGCCTCTAGATCATTCTTTTTCATTTTCTAAGATTTTCTAACATTTCAGACGACAGTACGAACTCTGTTTCTGAGTGACCTCTATTGTTTATGTAATTTCTCTCAATCTGTGATAGATATTCAAGATTGTCCTTTTGGGTTGTGTTCTAGACACAATAAGGAACATCTCCATAAAAAATCATGCATTGAAAACATTCCTAACCCCTCTTTTCAAATTCCAAAAGATCATGCTACTGTTCTGTCCACTATTCACAGCAAGTACACTTTAACTTTCATTCTTTGATTTGAGGCCTATATGCATTCCAAATTAGTTCATATCTTAGGAAGTAGTCCATACTACATTTGTACACATCCCATGTTAATTTCATCCATCCATTCATACACATTTTAGACTTCTAAGTCATTCTAGAAATCAATGTACACAAAACACACTACAACCTTTGCACATCTTTAGATACATTCATTGCATTCATGCAAGATTTGGGGTTTTTTGTAACTCTTAATCTAAGGAGATTATAAGGAATGAACTCGATCACTCGTTCATGCTTCCCCTTGATCTACTCATCCTTTCTCATCCGTCCCGGGGATTGAGAGGTCTTCTTTTGTCAAAGAATAACATGCATCATTCTAGCCTTGCTAAGCATATTTTGATTTCTTTGCTTATTTGTTTCAATAACAATTCATGTCCCCCTTTAGATTAGGAAGTCTTGATTATTTGATATATGATTAGACGATCTTTCCTAGGTTATTTGTGTGATCTTTCACTTTACATTGCATGATATTTGGCTTAGATCTTATGAATGATATCTTATCTTTTGATCTTCCGATTTCAAGTTTTCTTATGTGATGTAATATACTACAATAGTATTAATTGCCGAACCAAACATAGTATAAGATGATTATTTGGATACTAATTGAGGCCCGTCGAAAGACGGGGCGAGTTGAGGGTGTTTTAGTCGCGACAAAGGCTCCTTCCTCTCTCGTACCAAAACCCCGAACCAAGTTCTTTGGTTATGAAGGGCCGGTGCCCTTTATCCATTTGGGTGAGTCAAAATTAGGTTTCTTGGTTCCTTAAAGACCAAGTGGCGACTCTGTATCTGTTTTCAACAGACCTTTCGTTCTCTTTCCTTGATTCAAATCAATTTCAAAACAATCTCAAACAAGAGAGAAGTGGTCCGATTCCGCGTGTCCACAATCTGGCGACTCTGCTGGGGACTTTTATTTTTAAAAAAAAATATAATACAGAGGTTTGACTCATAAGAAGCATCCTTAAAATCATCTTTTTACTGTGTTTGGTTCACCACATTGCACTCTTGCATTCCCCCCCCCCCCCCCCCCCCCCGACTGTGTCTGAAACGCGGCGCTGACATTGTTCAGGTCTTGCTGTGCCAGGGCACAAGTCACCGTTGATACTGTACCTTCCAAGGTATATCAAAAAGAGTAAAAACCTCCGTACTGTCTCCCTGACGGTATATTGGAACTCTCGTCAACGGACCCTCTTTGACTAAACCCAGCCTTTTCATATAGATTCCTGTAGAACCTTTCATAGGACTGTTCATTTATCTTTTCAGATAGGACAACATGATATAACTGCTGTATGCCCTGATGGGATTACCTGAGCGATGTAGACGCTTGTGTGACATAGAACAGAACCTCTTTCTTATGATTCCCAAGGCAATCACTCATATGTGGTCACATTGAGTTGACCTGCCTAAGCATCATGACAAGGATGTCTGCTCCATGCTCGCAAAGATATACACCGCAAACCTTGTTTGTCGGTCTTGAGACATAGGAGTATGAAAACCTGCTAGAAAGTATGATCACTATAACCGTACTTACCAGTTTCTCCCAGAAACTCTGCCCGAATATCCCAGATATAACTACATTAACCAGTTTCTCCCAGAAACTCTGTCCAAATATCCCAGATACAACCACATTGACCAGTTTCTCCCAGAAACTCTGTCCAAATATCCCAGATACAACCACATTGACCAGTTTCTCCCAGAAACTCTGTCCGAATATCCCAGATATGACCATATTGACCAGTTTCTCCCAGAAACTCTGTCCGAATATCCCAGATATGACCATATTGACCAGTTTCTCCCAGAAACTCTGCCCGAATATCCCAGATATAACTACATTAACCAGTTTCTCCCAGAAACTCTGTCCAAATATCCCAGATATAACCACATTAACCAGTTTCTCCCAGAAACTCTGTCCGAATTTCCGGGGTATCTTGGAAATTCGTGTTATCCCTTGGTGATCATACTAGAAAGTAAGGTTAGCATACTCTGTATGGCTAGGACCTTATTTGTTTAGCTGCTATCTGTTAGAAATAGGAGCATCATATAGATTAAGGGCTTACATCCGCATGTTTGTCCCATTTGCATGCACCATTCCCCATCAATTTGCACGCACTATTTCGAGTCGGTCCACATCACTGTCTTTGTCTGCCTAAAGTCACCACTGTCAAAGATCTAATCTAGCCCTTTCAAAATCTGTCAGGTCAGTATAGATTCCCAAGGTCAGCAGTCAGGGTCTTATTCGTGGGTCAGAAGTGCGGATAATCGGTTAATCAGAATCAGTCCGACAGCTTACGTCAGCATGAATAGGGAAGAGTTGGAAAACAAGGTTACTGAATTGGGAGCGACTATAAGCCAACAATCAGACAGTCTAGCCCAAGTCCTAAAATTCATGGAAGAACTGAAGCAGCAACAGCCGCGACCTCCGCCCGAGTTTCCGCCACCAGGGTTTGAACCTCCTCTACATGAGAATAATGGGGAGGAAAACTGGTTTCAAGGGGTCCCACCGCTTACGTATGAGAAAAAGCTCCAAGAAAAATTGGACAAGGTCGATAAACTGGAAAGCGTACTCAGAAAAAGCAAAGGTATCGACGATTACATGTTGGATCTGGAAGGCCTCTTCGAGCCTGTCAAGCTGAAACTGCCAGAGAATTTCAAAATGCCTGCCATCGATCGCTTTGATGGAACGGGAAACCCGAAAAGCCACGTGAAGCTATGTATGAGTATCTTCCAGTCCATGGGTTGCACCCACGAGCACATTGCGATGCTATTCCCGCAAACTCTGGCAAAATCTGCACTATCGTGGTTCCTAACCTTGGAAGCCTCCAAAACCCGGGCCTGGGAGGACATTGTTCGAGTCTTTGTCGATCATTACTCTTACAATCAAGAGCTGGACGTCACCGTCAGGGATTTGGAAACGACCCGGCAAAGCAACAATGAATCCTTCGCTGCATTTCTGAGCAGATGGAGGAACAAGGTAGCCCAAATGACCCACCGGCCAATCGAGAAAGAACAGGTAAGGATGCTCATCCGGAATCTGCAGCCGCTCTATCATGAGAAATTATTCTACCAGTCCATCTCCACCTTTGAGGAGTTGTTTGAAGTCGGAACCCGAATCGAAGATGCTATCAGGGAGGGGAAGATCAAGAAGGAAGACCCTCCGAGTCAGCCAAGAAGGCCCAACTACTCCCGGAATCCCCCGGATGTCAATGCCCTTAGCGGCCAACCCATGGCATATCCTCCAAGGCCATACCAACCCTCCAACCAGGCAAATTCCTCCAACCGCCCTTTCCAGAAAAAGCCCCTTCACAGTTTTGCCAAGCTAGAAATCTCTCTCTCCTCGGCCCTAGATCGCCTCCTCAAAAAAGGCCATCTCCAATTACTCCAGCCTCGAAATACCCCGCTCCCGCCTAACTGCGATATGTCCAAGCGATGTACTTACCACCAAGCCCCCGGCCATAACACTGATGATTGCATGCGCCTCCGCCACGACATCCAAGACCTCATCGACCAGAATATCATCGAGCCGCCACCAAAGCAGCCTCATATCACCCAAAATCCCCTACCAAACCACCAAAATGTCAACCTCATTGAGTCCAGTCCCGTACCCTTCAACCCTGCTACTTATATCACCCCCCTAGGACAACCCTTGCTTTGCATTGACATCCCAGATTCTGAGGGAATTCATCTGATCGGAGGGGAGGATGACGAGTGGCAGCAGCAGCTTGACGACGAGCAGGACTTGTTCTTCCTAGAAGAGCATGACCTAGGGGCGGTAGACCTCAAATGGTATGATCCTAACGACGAGAGTGATGCTTCCATCTGGAACGAGCCAGAAAATCCATTTGTGGGAACAGATTGTGATTGGTTTAAAAAGGATGGGACTGTAGAAGGGCCTACTCCTGCTGAGATTGATCACCTAACCAGGTCAGGCCGCCATTATCAGCCTCCACAGCCTGCCACCGAAGCCATCGAAAAAGGTCCAGTTAAAGACAAGGGGAAGGGCAAGATGGATGAGGTCATCGAAGAAGACAATGAGCTGATCAAGCAGCTAAAGAAAACCCAAGCGCATCTCTCGATGTGGGATATTATGGTGACATCTTATAAGCACAGGCAAGCCGTGTTAAATACCTTGGCTGGGATTGAAGTCCCCATCGACGCCGCGCCAGAGGACATGGTAACTTTCTTGGGTGCACTTACCCCCGACCCCATCATTACATTCTCCGACGAGGACCTGCCGCCAGAGGGATCCGCGCATAACAAGGCGTTATACATTACTGTGGGATGTAAGGAGCAACAGGTGCCGTTTTGTCTAGTCGATACAGGTTCTGCTTTGAATGTTTGTGCCTTAAGAACTGCCACTGCTTTGGGGGTCAGTATCCTCGACATTACGCCATCTGTGCAATCCGTGAGGGCCTATGACAACACTAGAAGAAATGTGATGGGAACTGTTTCTCTCCAAATCCGGGTAGGATCTTTGGTGAGCACCGAGATTTTTCAAGTCATGGACATACCTGCCTCGTTCAATCTGCTAATTGGGAGACCCTGGCTTCACGCCAACAAAGCTGTATCATCCACTGTGCATCAAATGATCAAGTACATTCATGAGAGGGAGGTAAAGGTCATCCTTGGTAATAGTTGGGGAAGTGAGGCCTTCCCGAATTACGCTCCCATTTTTGAAGTCCAAATACCTGAACTAGAAGAAGGAGAAATCGGAGGATTTTTCATGGAAGAAGTTCATGTGATCGAAGACGAAGACCGATTCCCTGAGGTCCACTCCGCAGTCGTCAACATTGTCCGTAAGATGAACTACTTCCCCGGAATGGGGTTGGGTCGGCGCCAGCAAGGAATTCGGAAATTCCCGCAGATCAAAGGGCAACAAGGCACTTTCGGGTTGGGGTACAAGCCCACTAATGAGGACGCCGAACTACAAAGGCCATGGAAGAAGAGGGTGAAGGGTCTCCCGCCATACCGCAAGACTTTAAATGGACAATTCGTCAAGGAAGGGGATGATTTCCCTTACTTCGGGTTCCCTAAACCATGGATCCATCGAACCACCGGGAGAAGGCACCCTGGGCTTGAAATCTTCGCTGACTGCGAGAGGCCCCCATATCAAGACCCGTTCTACCCCGAAGAAGTTGAAAAGACCCCAGAGGAAGACTGGTTAAAATACCTTGACACTGAGACGATCAAGAAGATGTGGGAAGAATCCGCTGAAGAGGAAGAGAAGAAGAGGGCCAAGAGCCAAGATGATCAGATCAAGCCTGCTGAGGAGGGTCTGAGCAACCAGGCTGTAGAGTCATCTGTCTGTGTCTCCCAATCCCCTATCCCCCCAAAGTCTGTACTACCAGTTATCGAGTCTGTACTGGAGTCGGCTGCTGTAAGCCCACCACTATCCAATGTAATCACTTCACCTGTCATGAATGAAATGAAAGACGATTCTGCTTACTCCTCTGTGTCTGACACTTGTGAATGCACAGATCCCTCCGAGGATCTCCCAATCGAACTAAAGCAACTAATTGAAAAACCACCTGCTTATGAAATAATCGAAGATACTTTATCAGTTAACTTAGGTGAAATAGATAATCCACAGATTGTGCAAATTGGCTCAACCCTTAATAAAGAAGAAAAAGAAAAATTAACCCTCTTGCTAAAAGAGTTCAAAGATGTTTTTGCTTGGTCTTACGAAGACATGCCTGGGGTCGATCCCGACATCGTCCAACATCATATTCCTCTCCTCCCTAATTCTAAACCTGTCAAGCAGAAACTGAGGCGCATGAGACCGGAATGGGCACTCAAGGTTAAAGAAGAGGTGGAGAAGCAGTTCAAGGCAGGGTTCATCATTGTCACCGAATACCCGGAATGGGTTGCCAACATCGTGCCAGTCCCGAAGAAGGATGGGAAAGTTCGTGTGTGCGTCGACTTTCGTGATCTAAACAAGGCCAGTCCCAAGGATGATTTCCCGCTTCCCCACATTGACGTTTTGGTAGATAACACCGCAGGACATGAGCTACTGTCTTTCATGGATGGCTTCTCAGGGTATAATCAGATTCTAATGGCGCCAGAAGATCGGGAAAAGACGACGTTCACCACCCCTTGGGGAACCTACTGTTATAGAGTAATGCCCTTTGGGCTCAAGAACGCAGGGGCAACGTACCAAAGAGCTGCCACCACTCTGCTGCATGATATGATTCACAAAGAGGTAGAAGTATATGTAGACGACATGATTGTAAAATCCAAGGATAGAGAAGGGCACCTGGTAGCGCTGGAAAAGTTCTTCGAAAGGTTGCGCAAATACAAGATGAGGCTGAATCCAAAGAAATGCACTTTCGGCGTAACCTCCGGTAAACTCCTGGGTTTTCTCATCACACAAAGGGGGATAGAGGTGGACCCCTCTAAGATCAAGGCAATCCTCGAAATGACGTCACCACGGAATGAAAAAGAAGTAAGGGGGTTCCTCGGAAGAATCCAGTTCATCAGCCGCTTCATTTCTAAGCTCACAGCTACATGCGATCCTCTGTTCCGATTGTTGAGAAAAGGGGAGAAGTTCCAATGGGATGACCAATGCCAAGCCGCTTTCGACAAAATAAAAGCCTACCTTCAAAATCCACCTGTCCTTTCACCACCCACTCCTCATAAGCCCTTATTCCTTTACCTGTCTGTCTCCGAAAATGCCATGGGTTGCATGCTAGCCCAAGAAGGAGAAGAAAGCCACTCCGAAAAAGCCATATATTACCTCAGCAAGAGGATGACTGGGTATGAGCTCAACTATTCTACCCTCGAAAAAACGTGTTGGGCCTTGGTTTGGTGTACTCACCGACTGAGGCACTACATGCTGGCCTTTCCGGTTGTGCTCATATCCCGCATGGATCCTCTAAAATACCTTCTCGAAAAACCCGCCCTGACCGGTCGTATATCCCGTTGGTTACTTCTATTATCCGAATTCGATATCAAGTATGTTACGAGCAAGTCAGTAAAAGGGAGAACCGTAGCTGAGCATCTCGCAGAACATGCCATTGACTCTGAAGAAAGTGGGGACTTTCCGTTTCCAGACGAGAGCATCATGGAAATCAAGGAAGAACAGTGGAAGTTGTACTTCGATGGAGCAGCCAACATGAAGGGATACGGAGTAGGGATGATTCTCGTATCACCAGGCGGGGACCACACCCCGTTGGCAGTCAAGCTCAATTATAACTCCACCAACAACACCGTTGAGTATAAAGCATGCATTCTGGGAATGGAAGCAGCCTTAGAGCTGAAAGTTCAGAAGTTGGATGTCTTCGGGGATTCAAACCTCATCATATCACAAGCCAGAGGAGAATGGAAAGTAAAAGAAGAAAGGTTGAAGCCCTATCATGATCATCTCGACCAACTCAAAAGGCAGTTCGAAAATATCACATTCCTCTACTTGCCCAGGGAAGAGAACCAACTGGCAGATTCCTTGGCCACTCTAGCATCGATGATCAAAATTCCTGTGGGAGTCAGGATGATGCCCTTGGTAATTGAGCAGAGGTACGAGCCTTCGTTCAGCATGATCTCCACAATCGAAGAAGAAGAGAGTGAAACACCGTGGTACCAGGACATCTGGAATTTCATAGAAAAGGGGATGTACCCCCAAGAATCCACCGAGAGAGACAAAAGGGCAATTCGAAGATTCTCAGCGCAATTCATCATTTGCAGCGGGAAACTGCTGAAGAAAGGATACAACGGTCACAACCTGACTTGCTTGTTTGGGAAGAGCTCCAGAAGAATGATGGAAGAAATACACGAAGGGGTATGCGGCCCACACATGAACGGCCACATGCTGGCCAAGAAAATCGTGAGACAAGGATACTACTGGACAACATTGGAAAAAGATTGTTGCGAATACGTGAGAAAGTGTCACAAGTGCCAGATTCATGCAAACATGATGCACGTGCCACCATCCCTTCTGTACAGCATGACTTCACCTTGGCCATTCTCAACCTGGGGAATCGATATTATTGGTGAAATCGTTCCGAAGGCCTCAAATGGAAATCGGTACATCCTGGTAGCCATAGATTACTTCACAAAATGGGTAGAAGCTGCATCTTACACCAAGTTGGGGGCCAAGGAAGTGGCCAAATTCATCAAGAGAAATCTCATCTGCCGTTATGGAGTTCCTCATGAGATTATTTCGGATAACGGAAGTCATTTCAAGGCAGAAGTCAGGGACCTGTTCAAGGAATACAAAATCACCTATCACAAGTCGTCGCCGTACCGACCACAGACCAATGGGGCAGTCGAAGCTGCAAATAAGAATGTCAAGGCCATACTGCAAAAATCAACTGATACCTACAAAGACTGGCATGAAAAGCTACCATTTGCACTTTGGGGATACAGAACATCAATAAGAACGTCCACAGGAGCGACTCCTTACTCACTAGTGTATGGGATGGAAGCGGTACTGCCGGTGGAGATAGAATTACCATCCCTACGCGTAATGGCAGAGTGTGAAATTTCTGAATCAGATTGGTTGAGAGAAAGGTATGAAGAATTGGCCCTCATAGATGAAAAGCGTCTGGCGGCAGTCGACCATGTCCGAATCTATCAGAAGAGGATAGCCCGTGCCTTCAACAAAAGGGTTCGCCCAAGGAAGATTGTCAAGGGCGACCTAGTCCTTAAGGAGTTGCGAGCTCCGATCTTTGATCCCCGTGGGAAGTTTAAGCCAAAATGGGTCGGCCCTTATATCGTCAAGACTGTTCTTTCCGGAGGAGCAACTTATCTCATGGACCTCGATGGTGTCGAATTCAAAGAACCGATCAACATGGATCGCCTCAAAAAGTACTATGCTTGACTATCCAATAACCATTCCTTTCAAGCCTTGCCTTGAACTACGCTCGACCTGATTCCCGCTCGGGGATACGTAGGCAACCACATCGGTTCGGTCGCTCCACCAACAAAAATAACCATTCCTTTCAAGGCTTGCCTTGAACTACGCTCGACCTGATTCCCGCTCGGGGATACGTAGGCAACCACATCGGTTCGGTCGCTCCACCAACAAAAATAACCTTTCCTTTCAAAACCTTGGCCCGAACTACGTTGGACCTGATCCCCGCTCGGGGGTACGTAGGCAGACTTTCAAAAAGAAAAAGAAGGATGACTCGCTAGGTCGAAAATCCGAAAGGACGCCTAGGCAAAAATTAGAGCTAAATCCAAAGTGAGCAATAACAAAAGAGAGAAAATAGCTCGCTAGGTCACCTCCTTGGTGCCTAGGCAAAAATTATGAGCACGTGAGAAAATAAAGTCGCGGTCCTTACCATAACCCAAAAACCACCCTCCACACTAGGGGCAAACTTCGGCCACTCGCCTCGTTTGCCTGAACCTCTTCTGAACTAGGGGCAAACGTCGGTCATCTACCTCGTTTGCCTCACAACCATATATATCCCAAACTAGGGGCAAACTTCGGCTACCCGCCTCGTTTGCCTCTAACAACCCCAGCATGCTCAAGCAAGTACCAAAAGCAACAACTAAATGAAATCTCAAGTTACAACATGTTTTCAGGAAGCTAAAATGCATAAAATGAGATTCCCAAAATAACCAAGGTTCACCGATAAACAAACTTTGAATATTACATAAGCAGGAATAATCAAAGAAATAAAAGTCTTTCAAAAAGCAACCACATGTTCAAAGACACTTGGAGGAATGAGCAAAATCAGTCAGAACTAGTCTCGTCTTAGTGTCTTTTATTTCTTCAAAGGTCTTTAGAAGTAGGCCTTTACTCGGTCAGTCCAACCATCAATAAAAGCAGCAATAGTGGTAGCTCTGATCCTGGAAGCAAAGACCCTCTCAGTAAACCCCCGGGGAACCTCCTGAACCTGTCCATACTGTCGGGCCAAACGACGAGGATGATAGAAAGAAGTCTCTCTCAGACCCATCAACCACACTCTCTGGTGACCCCTGAGGCTCGTGGTGATAGCATAGAGGCCCCAACGCCTCACGATCCAGCAAATGTCAGCCTCAGATAAGGTGCTCATCAGGCCCACCCAATCGGCAAAGGTATAGTGAGAATGAAGCACGGCCCGACGAAAGTAAACTGGTGGTATATGGCCCGTCCACAGTTGAAGGCGCTCGTAAAGCCAAGCCTGTAACACCAAAGGCGCCCCAGAAAGAAGAGGAGTCCCTTGATTGAAGGCATTATCCAAACCGTTCAGAGTTTCAGCTAGAACCATGGCCATGGGATTCCTGCTAAGTTTCAGCCCGAGGCACACATGCACCAAGTCAACGGAAGTGCTCGAGAACAGGAAGTGCGAAGTCATGCACAATATCAAAGCGGCCCCACGGGAAGCATCATACATGCTGGGATTCCCAGGACTGGCATACCGGGCAATAATAGAAGCAATGTTGAGAACCTCACCTTGAATCAGCCGGCGGGAAATAGTGACAGAGCAATTCAGGTATTCAGCCAAGGCTCGCGTAGGGCTGAGGGTATCAGCAGAAGGGAGAATCAAGTCCGAGTCAGAATCATAGCCGAGAATAGCGCAGAACTCCTCAAGCATGGGGCATATTTCCAGGCCGTTGAAGTTGAAGACATGGTTCACTGGGTCCCAGTGAGCAATAGCAGCACGCAAGAACTCTGTATTCAGGGTCATCTGGCGAAGAGAAAACAGCTCGGTCAAGCCATAGCTGAAGAGGTTGATCCGCTCCACGCCATCCGTAATGTTCAGCCAAGCTGTGAGATGAGCAGGATCATACAAAGCCATATTTTCTGTCGCGGCTCTAGCAAAATTCAAAATTTCGGCAGCACCTCCCCGTTTCACGGACTATCCCACCTGCAAGGCAAAAGCATTCACTATCACAAAACTGCCCATCACAGTAACATCCAGCAATCACAATGCACATATATCAACAAGCACACAACTGCGCCTCTAAAACCGGAAGATATCCGGCCTAGGAGGCAAAACATCATAATACTCTGTCAAAAGGTCACAAATTGTGCTACACATCGTCCTACATTGTCCTAATAATCATATCCTCAGTACAACCCAATCGAAAACAGGAAAAGAAAATAAAATAATAATTCCCGCTTGGGGAGCCTCAGTCCTCCTCTTCTTCGTCCTCCGTCGGACCACCCGGAGTGTACGTCGGCGACGGCCTCCTCCTACCGCCTCTACATCTTGGACCAGTCCTCGATGAGCCAGCCCCGCCTCCACGATACTGCACACACAAATAAAAATGAGGGCAATCAGTAAGGGAACAACAAAAAAGTACAAAAACAGAGTCGAGTCAGAGACTTACCAAGGACGCCATCTGATTGGCGGCAAATTGCCGCATACCATCCATCTGTCAAAATAAAAAATCCAGGGTTAGAACCTCGTAACCTTAAGAAAGTGCAAAATAGAGACATACCCGGTGGTCTCGTGTAAGGACCAGGGACCGTAGGCTAGCCGCCAAGGCGTGACCCTCCTCAGCATAACTCCAAGGAACGTTGAGGACGCCCGCTGGCTGAGTAGGGTACCCACATGTGACTCGCGGCACCTCCATCATTTGGGGAGTGCCATCAGCGCCTAGAACATTGACAGTCCAATCCCAAGGAGGGATAGGGTCGGGAGCCTGAGGAGCCTGTCTCCTATACATCTCGCGAAGCTGCAGGCACAGAATAAAATAGATCAAAAACATGAGCAATGAATATAAAAAAAAAAAAAATACAAAAAGAACTCACCTCCAGGAGTGGGAAGTTAGGCATCAGGAAACGGCCACGGTAAGCCTCATAACTGGTCTCAGAAAGAAAATGGTCCCAAACATCGGTACCAGCTAAAGCCGCCAGCAGAGCATCTCCAGAAAGGTCACTAGCATCCATCATAGGAGGATCATGAGGGACGCGATACTGGGAACCACCAACCACCTGCCGAGACACCCGCTCACCAAGGAACCACTGTCTGCACTCAGTACTCTCCAGCAGAAGGCGGCAAGAGGTAAGAGATTTAACCGCTTGTATCTCCTCAGTGGCGGCATAAGCGACGCCCTCCCAAGGCGTCCAATCAACACTAGAAGCTGTCAACCCAGTTAAGAAGTTCCGAAGCAAAACAATCCGATGGGCCCCGCTCTTCACCCCAACAACGTCCCTCCGCCATCTCAAGCCTCATGGGAATAGGGGCACAGGAGCCATACCATCCTCATCCTCGCCTGACTCGTCCGCTGGGGAGGGAGCCAACATCTTCAAGTATTCAAAACTCCAAAGCTGCACAGACAAAGGAGAAATCAGAACAGGTATGAAAATCAAAGAGATGGAAAATAAAAGAAGAAGCAGTGCATACCTCCCAAGCTAACCAGAATCCCCCAGTAGATTTAACATCGCCCCGAGAGACCTCCCCCATGTGCTTGTAGAGATGAGCCAGGGCAGCACCGCCCCAGTTGTAGGAGGGGATCTCATCAATGGTCGCCAGGCAAGAAAGGAGCCTCAAGCTCACCCGGTCGTTCCTTGTCGCAAAGATGGAGCACCCGAGGACATACAGAAGGTAAACCCTCAAAAGCTGGGAATTGTTCAGATTGTGATTACCTCTACCATAGGCCCGGTAAAGCCAGCCGCAGGGGAACCAATGCCTCTCCAAGTTAGGGGGAACAGCCCCAATCAACATCTCCACCGCCTCCGGGTCAATCTCATAAAAATAGTCCAGAACCAGGCGCTTCCCGCCGACCCTCAAGCCCGTGATCATGGAGAAATCAAAAGGCGTCATAGTCATCTCTCCGAACGGCAGGTGGAAAGTATTGGTAGTGTCCCACCACCTCTCAGCCAGTGCATAGAAGTGAGCCAGATCGTTGCTACTTTTCGAAACCAAGCGGACGAAGCCTCCGAACCCGGCATCATCAACCATCCTCTTAACGGTGGGCGAAAGCTGGGTATACCATAAGAAAGCATGGGCAAGGCTACCATGGCCTTTCAAGGCCACTTCCGGCACCTGCACACAACAAAGGCGACGAAAGATGCACAAAATCACTATTCACAACCCGAGAGCAAAAATTCACAAAATCAACATTTGAGCACAAGTCGAGCTTCTAACGGTCTCTAAGTGCACACTACGGCTCACAAAACTAGCATATTACATAAAAGTGGTCCTAAAATGTCGAAAGTTTCACATACCGAGCTCGCTAAAGCCGTGGCCGAAAGATGGTGTTGGGGGTCTCGCAAAATCACATCTGGGGTGTGCATCTCGGCCTTCATTCGTCCTTTGGCCTTCTTAGACGGTCTCCTTGAGCTCGAAGCCATGGATCTACAAGAAAAATGGAAGTCACATTTTAACTTTCTTCTTGAAAATTTGGGCAAACCAAAACACCAATCAAAAATCCAACTACGGAGAAAGATTACTCACCTGAGCACGCACAAGCTGCGTTTTGGTGAATTTTGGCTTCAAAAACACCTCAAAATGGCCAAGAATGAGCTTGGAAAGCTCAAAAACCCGAAATATAAGAAGATGAAGTCCGGCCACCCAGTGCCGCCGCGGCACTGGCCAACTGCCGCCGCAGCAGTGGCCCAGTGCCGCCGCGGCACTGCTCCCCGTGGGCCCCACTTTGCTCCGTTTTGCTCCGTTTTGCCCCGTTTTGGCCCGTTTTGGCCTTTTCGGCCCGTTTTTGGCCCCGATCAGCCCCGATGGCCCGTTCCAGTCAAGATTTATGAGGTTTTACCCCAAGCAGACTAAAAGTTGTCAGAACTACCTCCAGCAGACAAAAACTGGGAAAAATCGGCTCCCGAAGACCCGAATCGGTCGTTTCAGGACAATCGTCGCGAATTCCGATAAATCTGGTAACTGATCCTGGTTTTTAGTTATTGCACCGAAGGAAGAAAAGAGATTCCCCGTGAACCCTGCATCATCCTCCGAGGACAAAAGCAGACAGATACCAGCTCCCAGAGGCCCTGACAGGCTCTCTTGGATTGAGCACCAAAAGAGATTCCCCGTGAACCCTGCATCATCCTCCGAGGACAAAAGCAGACAGATACCAGCTCCCAGAGGCCCTGACAGGCTCTCTTGGATTGAGCACCAAAAGAGATTCCCCGTGAACCCTGCATCATCCTCCGAGGACAAAAGCAGACAGATACCAGCTCCCAGAGGCCCTGACAGGCTCTCTTGGATTGAGCACCAAAAGAGATTCCCCGTGAACCCTGCATCATCCTCCGAGGACAAAAGCAGACAGATACCAGCTCCCAGAGGCCCTGACAGGCTCTCTTGGATTGAGCACCAAAAGAGATTCCCCGTGAACCCTGCATCATCCTCCGAGGACAAAAGCAGACAGATACCAGCTCCCAGAGGCCCTGACAGGCTCTCTTGGATTGAGCACCGAAAGAGATTCCCCGTGAACCCTGCATTCATCCTCCGAGGACAAAAGCAGACAGATACCAGCTCCCAGAGGCCCTGACAGGCTCTCTTGGATTGAGCACCGAAAGAGATTCCCCGTGAACCCTGCATTCATCCTCCGAGGACAAAAGCAGACAGATATCAGCTCCCAGAGGCCCTGACAGGCTCTCTTGGATTGAGCACCGAAAGAGATTCCCCGTGAACCCTGCATTCATCCTCCGAGGACAAAAGCAGACAGATATCAGCTCCCAGAGACCCTGACAGGCTCTCTTGGATTGAGCACCGAAAGAGATTCCCCGTGAACCCTGCATTCATCCTCCGAGGACAAAAGCAGACAGATATCAGCTCCCAGAGACCCCGGCAGGCCCGAAAGATTCGGTCAAAAGGAGCAGTTGAAGAGAGATCCTAGAAAGTATCGCTTCATCCCCAGCAGATTCAGATTAATCCTCAGCGGATTTATACACCGTCAGTAGTCCATTGTCGACTCGTCATCTCGATGCAAACATCGTCGGTCCATCGCTCTCATCACACCATTGGGGCCTCCATGTTCATCATAGGACGTCCCAGGATTTCACATTCGTCCCGTGACTTCTATGTCAGTCTCTTAATTTCCGGAGCCCCTGTGTCCGTCGGTTATTTGCCAAAAAACATCTTCGATCATAGTCCTTTGAGACCCCACACCCAATTACATTCGCTCGCAAAGCGCACTTCCAGAAGTTTGCCCCTAAAACCCGGAGTCTTCTAGACTTCAATGCCCTTATCTGAGTCACCCACCACGTCACAATCACAAACACTAGCACAACACTAGCCCACTCGGAGTGGCACACCCCTTGGCACCTGCTCATTCTAGGATAAAAAAAAACTAGGCATGATAGGACTCATGTATGAGATCATATCACATCCACACATTGCATATCATCCTCATATAGCATAGCATCCGCCTGATTGTTGTGTATGTGCATATGTGATTTATCCCTTTGTGTCCTGAACTACGTCCTGGTCTGATTCTCCTTGGGATACGTAGGCAGCTCACGCGGAGCACGACCAGCATCATCCTTGCATCTTTTGCAACGCTTTTTATCCTAAATCTATAGCCTCCAAAAAGTCCTGTCTCTTCAAAACTTTGGCACTCGCTTGCGACATGCGTTGCCTCGTAAGTTCCTGCCAAAGAGGGGCAAACTGTAGACACCCCATTTTGTCGGCTATCAGATTTAGGAGACCCATAGCTTGGTGGATCACAATGATCGTAAAAGACTCAAAGGGACTCTCGGAAGTCAGCTCTATCTCTCAGAATGCTCAGAATGACCAAAATGCCCTTGAAAGTCCGAAAACTCCCAGATTTGGTCCCAAAGTTCTGAAAACATACTACGTCGTAAGAAAAGTGATAAAATGAGTTTTTTTTAAAAAACCGGAAGAAATCGTCAGCTCCCAAAGGCCCCCGGAAGTCCCGGAAGTTCCCCGAAAGTCCCCGTTGACCGGTTTGACCAAGGTTTGACCAGGTTTGACCAGAGTTTGACCAAGTTTGACCGAAATTGTCTTAATTCACCAGAACCATTCTAAATCATGAGAAAAGTATTAAAACAAGTTCCAAAAGAAAATCGAGCGAAAACATCAGCTCCTGGGAGCTCCCTGAGGTTCCCAGAACTTCCCGGGAATCCCAGGTTTGACCGGTTTGACCAAGATTTGACTTTGGAATCGGGGCACCGAAACAATTTTCAAATATTTTTCATGGATACTAGAGGTCAATAGCTTTCCAACGGTATATCGCACATAATTTCTGGATTTAAAACGAATTTATTATGAATTTCCAAAGGCGAAAAAGGCGATCAAATCGGCTTTTATCGCGAATACCGCAAAACTTTTCGAAGTGACCTATCCCCGAACTATTTTTTATGTAAAGTAGACTCCATTACCTTTCCAACGGTATATCACAACCTCAATTTGGAGTTCGTATGCATTTTCTGTGAATTTCGGACGAAATAGGGCCTTTTCGCGAATACCGGAACTTCGGGGGGCCTAAACAGCATTATCCAGACGAAGGGAGGAGCAGTGCCGCCGCGGCACTGGCCCACTGCCGCCGCGGCAGTGGCCCAGTGCCGCCGCGGCACTCCCCTCCAGAACAGTAAGTTTTTGTAAATATTCTTGTGGTCCCATTTTGATTAATTAAAATCCAAAACGACGTGGTTTCATGATTTCAGATGTTTGGGACCAATGGGAGTACTTTCTAAATCCCAAAAACACCCCAAGTTGGCCTATATAAACACCCCATTACTCCTCATTTGGGGGGAGTCAAATGCAAGTTTAGAGAAAGTTTGGGAGAGAAAGTGTAGAGATAAGGTTAGAGTGGAGAGAAAAGAAGCTTTCTTCTTTGATTTTTCAAAACAAAAGTGAGTTTCTAACTTTGTTTTTACTTCATTACTTCCATTTACTTCAACATTCAATACTCCCAACCACCATTTTAGTGAGCATTCAAGAGTGTGGAAGCTTCTTCCATGTCTAGTGTCATTACATATGAGTGATACACCAATCTACAAGTCTCATGCTTCATGAATATCATCTATTGATTATCATCTACTTGCTTGATTATATATATGTTCATCTCTCCTTATCTCATTTCTTTTTCTTTTCTTTATTTACTTACTAGTTCATCATCATCTAAGTGATGACATGAAGTTTGGGGTGAGTGAATCCTTATGGATAGTAGCTCTTGACCTCAAAAACATGTTTGATAGATGATGATCATAACCTCAATACTTCCAAGGTATTCTTGGAATGTATTGAAGTTATGCCCAAAAATAAAATAAATCTCTCCAACAATCTTGGAGGTTCTTAAATGATGAGTTTGATGTAGGTATTCTAAGTGGCTATGATCCTTATTGAGTGTTGAAAACATGTTTTCAAAACACCTATTTCAAAACCCCTCTCAATCCCTCTCATTTGGTTTCAAGAAACAAAACTTTGTTTTCTCCAAAATCTTCAAAACAATGAGTCAAAACAGTGAGTGAGTTGAGTTCAAAGATTTTTCTAGAACACAATACTCAACATATGAATACAAGGCCACTTGGAAAGTCTTCCTAACTCATTGGAGAACACCCATGATTTTTGGTTTGACTTGGAAGTACTTGGAAATGGTCCATTTGGGTCCCAACATTCCTTCCAAACATTCTGTTTTTACTGTCACAGCAGCTAGGTCAACTTACGACCTCTTTTCCAGAAAACTTTTCCAAAAGGGGTGGTCCTAACTTATTTTTCCTTTAAAATTCAATGTCTTAGGAAACTTTCTGTATAAAATGGGCCTCTAGATCATTCTTTTTCATTTTCTAAGATTTTCTAACATTTCAGACGACAGTACGAACTCTGTTTCTGAGTGACCTCTATTGTTTATGTAATTTCTCTCAATCTGTGATAGATATTCAAGATTGTCCTTTTGGGTTGTGTTCTAGACACAATAAGGAACATCTCCATAAAAAATCATGCATTGAAAACATTCCTAACCCCTCTTTTCAAATTCCAAAAGATCATGCTACTGTTCTGTCCACTATTCACAGTAAGTACACTTTAACTTTCATTCTTTGATTTGAGGCCTATATGCATTCCAAATTAGTTCATATCTTAGGAAGTAGTCCATACTACATTTGTACACATCCCATGTTAATTTCATCCATCCATTCATACACATTTTAGACTTCTAAGTCATTCTAGAAATCAATGTACACAAAACACACTACAACCTTTGCACATCTTTAGATACATTCATTGCATTCATGCAAGATTTGGGGTTTTTTGTAACTCTTAATCTAAGGAGATTATAAGGAATGAACTCGATCACTCGTTCATGCTTCCCCTTGATCTACTCATCCTTTCTCATCCGTCCCAGGGATTGAGAGGTCTTCTTTTGTCAAAGAATAACATGCATCATTCTAGCCTTGCTAAGCATATTTTGATTTCTTTGCTTATTTGTTTCAATAACAATTCATGTCCCCCTTTAGATTAGGAAGTCTTGATTATTTGATATATGATTAGACGATCTTTCCTAGGTTATTTGTGTGATCTTTCACTTTACATTGCATGATATTTGGCTTAGATCTTATGAATGATATCTTATCTTTTGATCTTCCGATTTCAAGTTTTCTTATGTGATGTAATATACTACAATAGTATTAATTGCCGAACCAAACATAGTATAAGATGATTATTTGGATGCTAATTGAGGCCCGTCGAAAGACGGGGCGAGTTGAGGGTGGTTTAGTCGCGACAAAGGCTCCTTCCTCTCTCGTACCAAAACCCTGAACCAAGTTCTTTGGTTATGAAGGGCCGGTGCCCTTTATCCATTTGGGTGAGTCAAAATTAGGTTTCTTGGTTCCTTAAAGACCAAGTGGCGACTCTGTATCTGTTTTCAACAGACCTTTCGTTCTCTTTCCTTGATTCAAATCAATTTCAAAACAATCTCAAACAAGAGAGAAGTGGTCCGATTCCGCGTGTCCACAGGACTTACTCCTGATTCCAATGATAGATGTGAATAGGACGCATCTTGACAGACTTACTCCTGATTTTGATGATAGATAATGTGAATAGGATGTCCCTTGACGGACTCACTCCTAATTCCGGTAATAGATAGTGTGAATAGGATGCCACTTGACAGACTCACTCCTGATTCCTGTGATACATAGTATGAATAGGATGCCACTTAATAGACTCAGTCCTAATTCCTATGACAGATAGTGTGAATAGGATGCCACTTGAGTATCTTATACTTGATTCTGGGAGTGGATAGTAGACAGGACGCCACTGGGGGTCTTATATGTGATCCTGAGTGAACGATTAGTCCTGAGCGAGGTATAGATTTCTTGACAATCTACCGAGGAGAAGATTGATCTGACATGTGGATCCGAGTAGATGGATCTGTGTGAAGTTGGCGAGTCTGAGCAAGGGTTGATATCGTGGCTCGGTTAGTGGCGAGTTTTTATGCTATTCGAGAGGAGTGTCGGAACTAGTTGCCTCTGCTATAAAGTATGCATTGTTTGCTATGCTGAAAGATATGAATGAATTTTGAAAGTCATGTCATGCTAAGTATACGTATTTACAAGAGTATAATGCATGAATTTATCATTTGTGAAAGAATGCTCATGAGTTAGTGGATATTCACCGTCTTATCGCCTGTTGAGTACTAGAAGACAAAGTATTTGATTGTGTAGGCTCAGTGCCCTAGTGATCGTCCTTGGGAAGGACCTAGTTTTTCAGTATTTGATTTCTCTTGAGCTCTCCTTCTCTCTGAAACCATTTTTACCTTCGGCGTCCTTACAAGTTTTCACCAAATCCGATTATGTGATTGTTGTGCTTCAGTATATCTTGTGATTTGAAAGTATGTGGCACTCCCGTCATTTGGAATGATGCAAGTATGTGATTTAGTGAACCCAACAAGGCTAGTGTCAATCAAAGTGGATTTTACTGGGTTGTAACGTAGGCCAGGGTCATGGTTGAGAAATGAAAGGATCGCATGAACGCTCAAAGTTTGTTTTGAAAAGTTAGTTGAGATTCCTGAGATCCCTTGATGCCCTGCATCTTTCCTTCTTTTGATTTTGCTCTTTTTCCTTTTTTTTTTTTTTTTTTTTGTATTTGTATTTGTCCCAATCTAGTTGGGGTACGTTACTGTTGACTAAAGTATGTCTTGGGGAGAATCGCCCCAGTTTGAATTATGTATCCGAGTCAGATCGTATCTTTCATGGATTTGCTCTAACTTTCCCTTGAGTTCTCTTTTGTTTGTTTTCTCTTTCTTTTTCCTTTTGACATTGCCCCAGTATAGGAGGTGATCCTCAAGGGTTTAAGTTTGAAAAGAAATCATTGAATGGCTTAAATGGGCTAGCGAGGGAAAGTAGTATATGGATAGCTGAAATGATTGCCTCTAATCATTTTGACACAAGTTGAGTCGGGTTCAGAGATCACATATAAGCATTATTGAAGTTAGAGATCGTGGGAATGAGTATTTACTTTCCTGACCAGGATTGAGGGGCCCCTATATGGGCTGGCGGTGATTGTGATGACCTCTTTTGCCGAGTTAGGAAGGACAAAGACTGCCCCTGTTGGTGTTCGTCATGATCTTGAGAATGGACCATGGCGTTCCTATTCTTGAATGCTCGTCAGCTGTTTGCTCTGTCCTTGTGTACTCTGATGACATCAAGCTGTCGTAGAGAAGTATGCATTGAGTATGATTTTGTCACCTAATTCTTGTTAAGATGTGAGCAGTGTTAGAGGATGAAATGGTCGATTTGTCAACTTGAGTCGTTTCTCGACATAACCTTATGTTGATCGTACTTTCAGGTAGAATTGAACATAGCTTTGTTATGTCTGAAAGTCTCGTACGATCTCTACATCGTATTAAACAAGTTACATGACAGTCATATCCAGTGAATCATGAGGCTTAGAATTGAATCGAGATAATGGTTATTTGATGATGTAAAGAATGAGTTTTGTTTTTTCATTTAAAGGCATGTACTTATACAAAGCAGACATCATAAATTCAATAGTATGGAAAAACTGCCCTGTATGGCATATGATGAGGAGTAATGTGTCAGGACAGTGGGCTGAGTATTGGGTCTCTTACGAGAGTCGTCTTGGACATGACCAAAGGCTTTTGGGTGAATATGAGTAGAAGTAGGCCTATTGGTTCAACGGCTTGAGGGTTTGTACAATTGTGAATGCGCTGGTACTGCTCGAATTTGATCTACTCGGATTTTGTCATCCGACTCTACTCAGGTTTGACGCTTGGACATGTTTGAATTTAGAATTCAAAGCTGTTTGGACTGGTTGTCGAATTCAAACTTTCTCGATCCGTGGAGAAGTCAGGGATGCTAAGAGTAGGTTAAGCTTGTAGAAGCTTCTCATGTTGACTTCTGTCAGAAGTGTACCTGTAGTGGAGGCCAGAAGAAGTAGAGGTAGACGTAAAGTTAGTAAGTCGCTACAAAGAAAAGTAACAAGGATTCTTCTCCTAATGACTCGTTAGAGATGCGAGAGTACTGTCCCAGTGCGATGTGTTCCCAATGTATGAGGTGAATCTAGATAGCCTTTCAGCATCACCAAATGTATTTGAAAAGTAGCTTTGTCCTTGGGGAGTTTTATTTTTGTTTTGAAAGGTGAGAACGAGCTTCAAAAAGTCTGGCAGCCTTTCGGCGCTGTTATGAAGTTTTGGAAAAGTGCATCCATCCTTGTTAAAATGTTAGGAGAGGATAAATGAGAATGGGCAGCCCCACGACGCCGTTATGAAGTTTTGAAAAAGTGCATCCACCCTTGTTAAAATGTAAGGGTAGGACAAGTAAGAATGTGCAGCCTCTCGGTGCCGTTTTGAGTTTGAAAAGTTTTTCCGCCCCCTGGTTTGTAAAAGGTGCAGGGGGAAGACAGAGAAGGATCCGGTAGCTCGTTGGCTATGTTTGCCATTTTTGAAAAGTTTTTCTGTCCCCAGTTTATATAAGGGGAGGATAGAAAAGAATTGGACAGCCTATCGGTGTCGTTTCGTATTTTAAAAAGTTTTGAATACACACATGCATAATGTGACTATGTGGAGAGGTTGACGTCTAATGTAGACTTATTTAGGTCCGGTTCCCGAACCTTCAAACTTCCGGCGTCGTAGCACCTTCTCAGGTTGGTGGCCTCGAGTGGAGGAACTTTTGGGGCTGGTACCAGTGGTACTATCGCAACGGCCATGCCACTTACTAATCCTCCTATCTAATCTTAAAGGGTTTCAGTTTCAGAACCGGGTTATGTCATGCTTGATGCAAAGTGTGTAGTGTGCATAGCAGTAAAGTACGGCGTTGGCCTTATAGTTTCAGTATGGCATTGGCCTTTGTAATTTCTTTATGAGCTGTAGGTACGTGTGCAAACAAATATATAACCTACAAAAGAATTATTGAAGTATAGAGCCGTTAGTGAAAGAAATTCCCCTTTAGAATATGAAAACCACCAAAGTGACGGCCTAAGTCCTCTTAAGTGAGTCCCTAGCAGAGTCACCAACTATTGCGCCCGCCCCAAAAGTGGGGGGCAGTCCCTTTGAGGGTGGCGACTGTTTACGTCGAGAGAGCATGTGAAAGACGTGAAAAGTACGTGAAAGTAGGAGTATGTCATTTTAAAGAAAATCAAATCAAATAAGATAAAAGGCTCAAAGCAGCGAATATAAGCGTGAAAAGAAATGTGTGAAAGTACGTACAAGTGGGAGTAGGTCATTTTAAAGAAAATAAAATCAAATAAGACAAAAGGCTCAAAGCAGCGAACAAAAGCGTGAAAAGAAATGTGTGAAAGTACGAACAAGTAGGAGTAGGGCCAGTAAAAGTTTCAGAGTCACCACCTAATGTAATCAAGAGTTAGGATCCCTTTAAAGACAATTAACGTAAATCATCTTCGATTTTTGAAAATCGTTTTGAGAAAAATAGGCCCTTTAAAAGTGTGACTCTTGATAGTCGTGCAAAAACCAGAGTTCTTAAGATACGTTCGGGGACTCGATTATGTCGAGGGAAGGTATAAAGCACCCTAGAGCATCCGTGACACACGATTGTCAATTTTAGTGGTTTTCATGATAATGGGGGCATAAGTAAGAGATCGTACGATATAAGAGTATACAAGATATGCGTATCTCGACTCAAGGTAAGTGAAATGTATTAAAATGTGAGAGTATATGAGAAATGGACTCGAGTATCGATGACACGCGACTACCGATATATGTATTTCGACTCGAGATAAGTGAAGGATAATAGTTAGGGCCGTACCCAAGTAGGGGTCGCATACATATCTCGACACGAGATATGCGAAAGAGAATAGTTTGCATACATATCTCAACACAAGATAGTTTGAAAATGAGAAGTTATGTATACATATCTCGACACAAGATAGTTTGAAAGTATATATACATATCTCAACACGAGATAGTTTGAAAGAGAATAGCTATGACCACACCCAAATATGGGTTGCATAGGTATCTCGACACGAGAATCAGGCTATACATAGTTCTGTGCTGTGTATGTGTGTGAATGTTTTGGTCGATCTAGACCGTGAGTGTCACGACCCATCCTGCTATATGCGGAAATAGGACATGTGGCATGCCACCAAGGCTCACCCAATTCCATTAAAGTAAAAATAGCAGCGAAAAATATAAGTAAAATCCTTTAAAATCAGAGTTATAAAAAAAGTTTTGCCCAATTGAAATTGTTTCGAAAAGAATTCAATAGGGGTCCAGTCAATTGATCGGGGGGTCCAGTCGACTGAAGACCTGAAGCAGAAAGTTTAAAATGTTCAACAGCCCT
The DNA here is from genome assembly GCA_033977485.1 of Hydrangea macrophylla. Lineage (NCBI taxonomy): Eukaryota > Viridiplantae > Streptophyta > Magnoliopsida > Cornales > Hydrangeaceae > Hydrangea > Hydrangea macrophylla. The sequence continues at coordinate 49,986,593 of CM066992.1, read as the reverse complement.
ATCCAATCAACTGTGATTGGGGTCCAGTCGACTGGGGCCTCAAATTTTCAGTGGACTAGTGCCTTGTCTAGTCGTCTGGTCACTATGTATGCAGAATGTGTTGTTTTCGTGCAGGAAACAGTCGACTGAAAACCATCCAATCGATTGAAGCCCTCGAAAACTGAAAGGAAAAACTAAAGAACAAAGAGGTCCAGTCGACTAAAATGTGGACCAGTCGACTGATTCCTCTCAGCAAAACCCAATTCTACAGCTATCCAAACCAAGGATCTCCAAACCAATTCCTAACAACAACACGATATATAGCACATTACACTTCCTTCCCCAGGCGATGTGGGACGAACTCCCCCTACAGCACATAACACTAGGGTCATTACATTTCACCCCTCTTAGGGCCCAACGTCCTCGTTGGCACACTTCCGGATGGGTCAGGCTATGATACCATTCTGTCACGACCTAAGTCTCGCTCAGTACGATATTGTCCGCTTTGGGCCCAAACTTGATCGGATTTGTTCTTGGGCCACTACGCAAAAGGCCTCTTACTAGGGAGACTTGAAGCCACACATATATAGCACATTACCCTTCATTCCCCAGGCTATGTGGGACGAACTCCCCCTACAGCACACAGCACCAGGGTCATTACATTCTAACCTGCACGGATTTGTTCTTGGGCCACTACCCAAAAGGCCTCTTACTAGAGAGACTTGGGTCATGACATTAGATCTCCTTTCAGCTGATGCAGGATATATAGTCCGATCGGGTGGAGTTCGAAGGTCTCCTTCCAAATGACGCATGACATAGCATTTTGATAAAGTTCAACCGGGTGGGTCATTAGATCTTCTTCCGGCTGACGCAGGATATAAAGTCCAATCGGGTGGAGTTTGAGGCCTCCTTTCGACTGGCACAGGATATAGCAGTTTGATAAAGTTCAGCTGGGTGGGTCACTAGATGTCCTTTTGGTTGACGCAGGATATAAGGTCCTATCTGGTGGAGTTTGAAGCCTCCTTCCAACTGGCAAAAACAGAAGGCAAAATATCCGACTAGTGGATTTATAGGGAGACCACACCACTAAGAGAAAATAAAGAGAAAGAAAAATGTGGAATATCCGACCAGTGGATTTATAGGGAGCCCAGACCACTAAGAAAAAATAAAAGAGAAAGAAAAAAAGGCAGAATATTCGACCAGTCGAGTTATAGGGAGCCTAAACCACTAAGAGAAAATAAAAGAGAAAGAAAAAGGCAGAATATCCGACCAGTGCATTTATAGGGAGTCCAGACCACTAAGAGTATGAGTTTGAGTATGTTACATGTGCAGAGGAGCTATTGAATTTCAATCAATGTTTATTGAAAAAGTGTCACGACCCAAGTCTCCCATAGTAAGACATTGTCTGCTTTGGGCCCAACCCGCACGGATTTTTCCTGGCACAGGCCTACAAGCCTGCCCAAAACGCATCGTACTGGGTTCCACTATGGCCCTCCATATATAGCACATTACCCTTCCTTTCCCAGGCGATGTGGGACGAACTCCCCCTATAGCACACAGCACTAGGGTCGTTACATGCCATCCCCTGTAGGGCCCAACGTCCCTTTTGGCACACTTCTGACTGGGTTTGGCTCTGATAGCATTCTATTATGACCAAAGTCTCCCCCAATAAGATATTGTCCGCTTTGGGCTCAACCAGCATGGATTTATCCTGGCACAGGCCCACTGGTTTGCCCAAAATGTGTCTTACTAGGTTCCACTATGGCCCTCCATATATAGCATAGTACCCTTCCTTTTTCAGACGATGTGAGACAAACTCTCCCTACAACACACATCACCAGGGTCGTTATAGAAAGAATCATAAGCTTTGAAAGGATCGTAAATGAGAAACGTCACAAAAATAAGCCGCGAAGGCCCCAAGTTGAATTTCGACACGAAATTGACCTGAACGAATGTTATAGTTAGGTCTGAAAGGGCCAAAAAAGTCAGAAAAGCCATAAGTCAAGCCGGAGTAGGTCCGGGTTAAGTTGAACGGGAATAGCGGGGGTTGGAATATGGTCGAGATAGCCTGAAATGGTCATATAGAATGCCAAACAAGTTCTAAAAGTTGGATTTTGCCAAATTTGAGGCACCAGTGCATCCGGAATGACCAAATTAGTTGGGTACAAGTGTTCGTTCATCGATATCCACACCCAGAGTGGAAAAAATTAGAAAAAACTGAAAAGAAGGACCAACTGTCATGCCAGCAAGCCACGTGGCACTCAAAGACACGTGGCGCCTTTTGATTGGCTGGTCAAGGCTGATGGGGTACTGACTGGATGTGGTGACTGGGCAGTCATAGACATGTGGCAGACTGTGATTGGTCAATCAATGCTGACTGTGCAGTAATATGGCAAATGACATGGTAGACACGTAGTCTTATGATGTGGCAGTTGAAGACATGTGTCAACCTCTAATTAGCCGGTCAACATTGACTCACTGTGATGTGGAAGATGATGTGGCAAATGATGCGGCACGATGATGTGGTGGTCAATGCCACGTGTCAAGTCCTGATTAGTTGGTCAACACTAACTTAGTGGACACATGGCGGACACGTGGCAGATAACTGGACTGTTGACTCAGCAGCCTTTGCCATGTATTAGTACTGAATTGGCTGGTCAACTGCCGAGTCAGCGCTGACTGTTGGCTGCGCTTGGGCGAGGCGGAACGAAGTGGAGTGACGTGTGCAGCGTGTGAGGTTTGTTCAGGTGGTTTTTGGAGGCCGGGCCTCCGAGGTTTGGATCGTTTAGAGCAGACAATGATGGTGGTGGTGGTGGCCGCTGACGATTATGGCTGGGAAGTTAGTCGGCAGCCCTTCTACTCAGCGGCGGTGTGTGGGTCTTTTGGGCAACGCGTGGGGCCTTTATGTTTCTGTTTTGGTGGTCCGGCCAATTGTGTTGGCTTTGGTTTGATGAGAGGAAGGCCATGGTATGGGCGGTGAGAGTCAGAGAACTCATTAAGGGCCTATTTGGCTGGATTTCCAAAAATTGGGCAAGGCTTAAGGCTCTGTTTTGCTCAAACTGCTTTTCTGGGATTTTGGGCAACTTTTGAGACTGTGGTTAGGTCAGGGTTTAGGTAATGAAATGGTGGTTATGGGTTTATGGTGGTGGTGGTACTGGTGGTGATGGTTTTGAGGTGTTTGGTTGACAACCAAACAAAGCCTAAAAGTTTGGGAGCCTTTCTTTCTTGAGCCAAACAAGGTTTAAAAATGAGGAGGTTGTGGGTTTTTTCTTATGCGTGGGAGAGAACCTTCTATTTATAGAAAGTTTTTCGAAACCCTACATGGGTTTTGATCCCATGTAGGCGGAACGTGAAGTGGTAGGTGGAAACCTTTGATCGGGACTGACGATCGATTTCGAACTTCGATCTCTGATATTTTTCAATCTGGGTGTCCGATTCTGAACTATGCTTGTCGATATCTTTTGATCTGACCGTCCGATCTTTATGATTCAAGATGATCTGGGATCGTATTGGAGTTTTCTTCGAATCGGTATGGTTCGTTTGAGATTCTCTGGATTAGAAATGACCGTTTTGCCCACGTCTTTCTGATTGAGCTTTGAAACTTTGATCGAGCATCGTTTCTTCTCTGAATGTCCGATTGGACTGATTCAAGTCGTAGAATTGCTATTTTTCCCCGTAATTCAGTCAATTATGTCCATTCCGGCCTTCAATTATCCCAGATTTATGATCGTGTCCTTTTTCCTCATTCCTCGATTTCGGTGCGTCGAAACTTTGATCGGAGCTCGATTCTCCATTGGTTGTCATAATTTAGTGATTTGAAGTTTTGTGGGCTAGTATTGATTCATGCTTTGCCGTGATGTAATCGAATTCAACCTTCGATTGTCCCGGACTTGATTTCAATCTTGAATTTTGTGTCGAGCTTCAATTCTGGCTAAACACATCGCCGATTATCGTAACCGGATGATCACGGACTTTAGGACTTTTGGTTGATGAGCTATGGGCTCCGTATTGACTTTGATTTGACCTCTGAGATCCCTATTTGGACTCTAGAATCATTTTCCTCGATTTGCGTGCCTAGTGGACCTGCAACAGTTATTTCTTTTTTTGGCAGGTCAAAATAGGGTGTCTACAACGTTTATACTGAATAATTTTTTGTGGATGTTTCAATTTGGGTTGCTGATAAACCAATAATTAACCCCCTGACAAGATTCTTGGTGATAAACTCAGGTAATTAAAAGCTATACGACAACATAGAATACATGTACCAAATTGAAAATAATCCTAACAGTAGAAACTAATAGAATTTGCAAGGCAATAGTAACATGTGATACATAGCAACAACAAAGACAAAAACACCACAATCCTAGTTGGATGGGACCAGTGCTTCCTAAATTCCAAACCCAGCTCACAAGGAAAGAAGAAAGCACTTTTGCTTACCCAAATTTGGTTCACTATTGCTTATCTATATTTTCACTATCTGACATGTGGCTTATACAAGGGCAAAATAGGAATAAGACACATATCAAGTAGTGAAGACATGAGTGAGCAATGGTAAACCAAATTTAAATGAGTAAAAGTGCTCTCAGAAAAGAACATGTCCAAACCCAAGTGGGAGAAAGAAGAAATGATAACATATATAGAGGCTATATGTTACTGTACAAAAGAGTGTGTGTGTGTGTATATATACACTAATAATTGCACGTTCCCGAGGGCTTGGTGCCAAAAAAAAAAAAAAAACGATGTTATCGTAATTGAATAATTTGAGTGCCTTCGGCATTAACTCCGCACGTGCCTTTGACTCTATTATCCAAATATCCCTTAAGCCAATTGTTTTTTTAGTTCAAAAATTAATTTTTCAAAGAGGATGTGTAGTTAAATCAATTAGGACCATCAGATTAAAGACTTTGCTAGATTTGTTTGTGCCATTAGAGAGAGAGACAGAAAAGCTTTGACTGATTGTCAATCATTGGATTAAGATCCAAGGGCTGAAAATATCTCCCCATAAAGACATTCCTCCTTTATTAGATAGACAGATAGCAAATTTCTTTATTAGAAAATAAGACAAAAAATGATAATAGAATCAACATTTAAATTGATGGGGATCATAAGAATTAGCTACATAGATAATATATCGCCTTTTTCTTTTCTTTTTTTGATGGAGCGATTGTATCGCATTAAATCAGCTTAAGAGTATCTCCAATCACATTATCTAAAAATTCTCTAATTTTTAGCCAAAATAGTTATTAAAAAAAAACTATTTTAACTAATCAATTTTAAGCCCCCAACTCCAATCATGTTCTCCATTATAGGGAGCTATGAATTATTAGATTAATTTTTATACAAAAGTTGAAAATTTTAATACATTCTATCTCCTTAAATGAATATGATATGTAGTATTTTTCATTACTTTACTTATGGGTAATTACCCATATTCACACTCTCTCTCCTCAAATGTGGAGAACCAAAAAGGGCTTCTCCATTTGGGGAATCTATTGGAGCTCAAAAAATGCACTTTAGTTCCCCAAAATAGCTAAAAATTGAATATATGAATAATGTGGTTGGAGTTGCTCTAAGAGGCCAAAAGGATCACGTTTAATCAACTCCAAAAGTATCACGTTTAATTAGCTTAAGAGGCCCTAAGGATCACGTTTAATCAGCTGAAGAGACCAAAAGGATCACGTTTAATCAGCTTAGAGGCCAAACACGGAACGCAGGCCGTTTGGCTAGAAATTGGGTTGTGGGATTGCAGTTTGGGCCGAACCTCCCTTGGGCAATTCTGGCCCAATTTGCGTTAAACGGGTTTGACTAGGGCTTCTGTTGAGCTCTCTTTTCATTATTTTACCATAAATATAGAATGAATCAGGATGAGAATTTTATTTTTATTTTTTTGGGTCCCCCCGTTAAATGTAAGGGTCAGTTGAGGACAAGGTAAGAGAAGAATTTGAGTAGTTAATCCTAAGAGGTAACGATTTAAAGAATTTGTCTTATGAATTCATAATTGGCTAAAAATTATTTTGGTACCTTGCAATTATACCCAAGTTTTACTTTGGGTCTTATGCTTTCGATTAGAACATTTTGGGCCCACAATTTTCAATATTATTTTAATCAATGACAATTGTTAACGGCATTAAAAAATGTATAACAGAATGACTACATAGAGGGCCCAAAGTGAAACTTCACTTCAAGTACAAAGCCCAAATTAAAACTATGTTATCCATTCTGACTTCTGTTATACCTTTTAATATCGTTAAAGATTGTCCTTGATTGAAACAATTTTATAAATCCAGGACCCAAAGTGTCGCAATCAGAAGTGTAAGACCCAAAGTGAAACTTCATTATCAGTCTATTTGGTATGTCACAAACAATAAAAAAATTGATTTGCAATTCTTGTTTGTGGCAAATCATGTGTTTGATTTGACACAAAATGAGAAATGAAATGATTTCCAATTCTTGCCAATTCTTGAGAATTGGAGTTTTAGGCAAGACTGAAATCCGACCAATTTTGGTCGGATTTTGTGAGAATTGATTTGTAACTATTGTTCTTCCCAAAATACCCAAATCCAAAAACCCTAACTTGACTTCTTCTTCCTTTCGCAACTTCTTCTTCCTCTTCCTCTTCTTCTTTCTTGTTCGCAGCTTCTTCGTCTTCTTTAGGCTTTTTCTTCTTCTTCTTCTTCTTCGGTCTACTTCTTCTTCTTCTTCTTCAGTCGTCTTCTTCTTCATCTTCAGTCGTCTTCTTCGTCTTCTTCGGTCTTCTTCTTTGGTCTCCTTCTTCTTCTTTTTCGTCTTCTTCAGTCTTCTTCTTCTCCGGTCGTCTTCTTCGTCTCCTTCAGTCTTCTTCTTCTTTGGTCTGTTCTTCTGGTCTTAGTTTAAGGTGTGTTTGGGCAAATTAGCTTTAAGCTATGGGGGTATTTTAGGAAGTATCAATAATTCTTTTCAATTCTATTCTTTTTATTTCTGTTTCAAACCAAACATGAGAATTAGAATTGCAAATCAATTCAATTCTTTTCTTTTCTTATTCTATTCTCTCGAATTCAATTCTATTCTATTTTACAATCAAACCAAACGGACTGTATAAGTACAGGATGATAAAGTACTTTTTAGCCTTCATAATTCGCTTATCAGATTAAGTGACCGTTTAGTATTACTGTGAGAATAAAAGAATTTTTCCTTTAATATATTATTCGAAAGGCAAAATTTGCTGCTTCAAGTGGATTCAAAATTTGAAAGATCTATGTTTTTTTTTCTTTTTGGAAAGGACTCAATAAGCCCATAAGGGACTATAGATCTCAATGAAGTTCTTCCAAACGGCTCGAAACACACACTCTCTCTCTAAAAAAAGAAGAAAGAAAGAAAGAAAGAAAAGAAAAGAAAAAAGGCACAGTCCAAGTTGGTATATTTGCCCAAAGTATAGTTTCTGAATTGAGTGTAGGTCTTTTTGGCACTGAGTTATGGACAATGCAATCAAATCCTCTCTGTAAGTTGAATCCTGAGACCATGAGATTTGTTTCATTATGTTGGTTTCATACTTCATTTCGTTGTACTTTTCATTAAACCTAATTTATGTTCAGTTGAATTGGCTCGTGAGGCTCTATCTATTCTTATTAGGTGATTTTAGGCTTGGATTTGTTATGATGGAGATTATACACACTACAAGAAAGTAGGCTTTTCTCGGCGGTCACTTCCCGACATTAGAAAAACTGCCAGGAAAGATAGTTTTTCTCAACAGTTCATTCAGGTGGTAAAAAGAGTGCCGAAAAAAGTGGCATTCTCGACGATAAATATAGCGCTAAGTTAACCACCAGGAAAACTAGTCTTTTCTGATAGTTGTTGTGACGGTAATGATATTGCTGTAAAAAATTAATTTTTTTCGACACTTTTTCCGACAGTTAGTGAAGAGCCAAAAAAGAGTCAATTTTTACGACACTTTTTTATGGCAGATTTAGAATAGCCGGAAAATAGCTTTTTTCTTGCAGAAATTTATCTTATGACTTTATTATTGTCGAATTGCTTTTAGGGTTGTTTTAGGACACTAATATATGATCTGGTTCAGTCCAAAGCTCACTTTCAATTTATTTTTCTTAGAACCAAGTCTAAGTAGGTTCAACAAAGAACCTGTTCTTTTAAGAGAATTTTTAAAGTAGCCAAGAAATCATTTACAATAGATTAACATTCACCAAACACATCTGTTAAAACATTTGGATACGGAGTACAAATTTTGAAATGCGAATTTGAGAATCATAGCAGTATCTTAGATAAAAGCGAGACTATGCCTTATAAAATTTTTTGCATAACTAATGCTATATATGCTTCCTAAGTTTTGAATCACAAATTGGTTCCCAAACACTTTGTCAGTTGTACCACATGCTTAAGTAGTAGTTGATGGTAGCACATGGTCCAACTAACAAAGCATTTGAGAACCAATTTACACTGGAATTCAAAAATTGGGAAGCATAACATTACACTTTCTATATTCCCAAACCATCCCTAAAACAATTGTTTAAAATAAAAATTAAAGAAGAAAAACCAAACAAAACAAAAAGAACAAAATAAATGACACCTGCTAAAGAAATATGTAGGTGGCGGCTAAAATTGAAATCTTGAATAATTCTCCCGCCATTGGCGAGACTTGATTGAATTGGAAGGTTTAAAAGACCAAAACAGTTGTATAACACCCGCATTGTGTTATTGCATTTCATTACATTGTCATGTATGATAAAGTGGTATGTTGTACATGTTAGTACATATATGAGTGAGTTTTAACTCACGAGTCGATTTGAGTGTCTGTGTAAGAAAACCCATTGAGACTGTATTGAATGAGTGTTTGGATGTTGTGAAGTCTCTCCGAGTATGAGACGTTCATGGTGGAATACCTTAAATGTTTATCTGAAAACAAATGGTTACCTATGTATTTCACTATCTGTATTATTTCTGGTTTTTAATATAATTCTGTTGTTAGATTTAGTATCCTGGTGAGGATGATTTAACACGCTATTAATTTGGTAGGCTAATTAGCAACTTCGGAAAAGTCATGTAGAAATTTGCGTTTTAGCAACGAAACGGAACTTAGTCAGAAACTTTTATAATTTTGAGGTTTCGCTTATAAGCTATGAATTAGCTATGTAGAAAGTTTCAAAGACTGATTAGGAGTTTTGAAAACTTGTGGAGAGGTAAACACAATTTTTGAAAGTGTTGCCTTTATATAGATAAAGATGACTTTCATAATTTATATAACTTCTAACCTAAAATTCAAGACGAGGCCAAAAAGGGGGATTTGATTGCTTAGAGCTTCTCGACGCCAAACGATGCCCGTTCGTCCGTTGATTTTTTACCAAATTTCATATTCGAACTCCTCAAGGTAAGGCCATCATTTTGATACCTACTAGGCCATGTTTGGCTAAGTTTTCCAAAAAGTCTTTTTCTAGAATTTTTCATAAAAGTTGATACTTGGAATTCTGATCCATAGGAGTTGTACTAGAAGGACTTCTGCACGTTCTTTATACTAGGGTTTTCTTTGAATCAAATTATAAGAGCGTTATTCAGAGGTGAGTGATTCAACTATGTTCTTGGAATGATTTCTTGACATGTATTCATGTTGTGACATGAAAAGCATGTGTTAGCATAGATATATATTGTGTAGTTCATATTGGGTGATTATATTGATAAGTAGGCCTAGTAGCACGGTGAAATGTTTTGATTACCGAGAGCATGGTGATATGTAAATTGAGCAAGTTGAGTTGTTATTTGGGTCAAAAGAGCACGTGGTTACTAAGCCATCTTGTGGAGTCGATATAGGCATTAAGGTCGCACGATTGAAGAAAAGAATCGTGGGTTTTACCTTTTCACGTGGACTTATTGGCGAGGAGTCGCGGATTAGGAGTATGGAACATGTACGTGAGACTCCGGAGACTAGTATGAAATGTAGAGATGTGAATGCGAGCATGTTTATCATTCATGTGCATTTGTTGTTTTATTCACTAAGCGTTAGCTTAAATAAATCAAAACATGTGTGGTTATTCAAATAACCATTGTAGGTATTAATGCCGACGAGGAATCGCAAAAGTGAGCACATGGGTTTGGGGTGTTCACTTAGAAGGCGACTCAATCTGTTGATCTCGTCATTTGGAATAAACCTGTAATAAGAATCGTTGTGACTTTTAACTATGTTTAACTTAGAATCGTAGAACGGATTAATGATATTGTTATAGATAGGAATCTTTATTATTTACGCTTTAGTAATGTTTTAATCCGGTGGGAATTGTGTTAGTATGAGTTTGGAGTGTGTGTTTGGATCTTGGTTGATTTCAGGAAACTTTTTAACTTGGAATTTCTGTAAAAGGGGTTACACAGTCGACTGGACCGAAGTCACAGTCGACTGGACCCCTGTTTTAAACAAAAACTCTCTTTGGTTTTCAGGACTTCAGTCGACTGATCCCCTGGAAACAGTCAATTGGTTTTGTAACAACCTGCATTTTCATTTAATTCTAAATTACATTTTCATATTTAATTTGTAATTGCATTGTCATATTTAATTTCATTTAGTATTGACTGCTTCATTTAATTACATTTCTCATGTTCTAAATTTTATTCCTTGAATTATTGCAAGCTAAGAATTTGTTGGGGTCAAACTGTAATTTTCATAAAATCAATAATACCCGTGTGGATTTCAAAATCTGTATTTCAAAGACGGTGAAAATAATTTCTGTGGATTCAATCAGTATTTTTATAAAACCGGGAAATCAATTCTTATACAAAAATGAAATTTCTGTATTTTTGTGGTGAACACCGCGCCCCGAAAATACCAGTTAATATTCAAAACTGTCCACGCTGTGTGAGCTTCCACAGATTTTGGAAGTGACTGATTTGGACAATTGCTTTATATCTATTTATGGCAACTAATGATTGCCTTAGGCTTTGTTTGGAATTGTATAACTTGTGTGCTTGTTGTTGGGCCAGAAGCCATAATTCCCAAACACTTCTACTTTGGCCCCTATTACTCTAACTTGACCCTTGGTGAATCATTAGGAGTTATGCATCAGAGTATCTACGTATGTATATGGCTGTGGTTGTTTTGCACTTAGCTAATTGATAAATTAAATCAATTGTAGAGTAAGGAGGATGGTTCTTGGCCCCCAAGTTTGATACTTGTATATATACACTCACATGCTCTCTTAAACACACACATCTGCACATTTGTAAGTTCAGAAAATTGAGAGAGTTTAGAGAGTTACACAGAGAGTTCTACAGATTTTATTTTAGAGAGAGAAAGCTTCAATCACCATAGCTAAAGCTTGTGGTGGATTTTCTTTATCTTAGTTCTTTCTCAACAATCTTTGCTACCCTTATCTAGGTGAGTATTATTAACTCACTATGAATGTAATTACATGCTTAATTTCTGTGTGTATAGCTTAGTATGTAAACCTCCATGAAAATTTTTACGTTGATATCCATGGCTTGAAAAAACAAGATTTTTCCAACCTTAATCTAAATCCGTTTTCAGAGTTGAATATCCAAGATTATAGTATATAGAGTATATAGTTCAAGTTATTGAGCCTAATTTGTTCATACCACAAAGTATATTGAAAATGAAATTTTGTCATCTATTAAAATTTCATAAAAAGGGAGAGCTATAGATTGAATCATGTTAAATTGGTTTTGGATTCTTAATCCTTGTTGAAAAACAAAGAGAATCATATATTATAAGGCCTAATTACTTCCGAAATTGAAAATGGGTCAAAATGGACCCTTAAAACTGAAACAGGAGAATTCTGGGGGAAGAAGACGAAGCCTCAGTAAAAACTCGCGCCATGATCGCGCGCGCGAAGATCGCGCGAGCGGACCGTGCGAGCGACCCTTCGTGCGAGCGATCCGCGCGCGCGATCCTCGTTTCCCCAGGCAGATAGAAGAGTATATATATATAATGAAATTTAGGCAGGTCGCGCGAGCGAGGGTCGCGCGAGGGACCCTTCGCGCGAGCGATCCGCGCGCGCGACCTTGGCCTTTTCAGGCAGACAGAAAAGTTTATATTGAAAAAGGAAAAAGAGGCAGATCGCGCCAGCGGCCCGCGTGAGCGACCTTTCGCGCGAGCGGCCCGCGCGAGCGACCTTTCGAGCGAGCGGCCCGCGCGCGCGATCTGGCAGATTCTGGTTTTTGTCTGTTTTGTATTTAGGGACAGTTTTGGTTTAACTTTTAAGGACTGTTAAGGTTATGTTTGGGAAAATTATTAAAGCAGAATCCTTTTTGGTTATGTTTATATAATTAAAACATTGTATTAATTATGACTTATCAATCCCCGTACGTACATTATTCCCTTAATGCAGCATTTTGCCTTGTGTTTAAGTTCATGACATTCATATGGGATCAGTGGTACATGCATGTGGGTGTCAGTCAGTGTGGAAAAGAGTAATGGTCAGTGTGAAAAGAGTATGAGATTGAGATTGAGATTGAGATTGCGGTTGTGGTTGTGGTTGAAATTGCGGTAAGGGTATCTTTGAAATGCGACGGTGGCAAATTTGGACACTCCCTGACGCCCATGGAAGCGTTAAAGTGTGTGACGCCGAACTTGGACATTCCCTGGCACCCATGGTAGTGCTAAAGTGTGGCCTACGGACACTCCCTGATACTCGAGTCTGGATACTGCGTGAGGGGTTGCCCCGGTATTTGCATGGCGGTTAGGGTATTCAAAGTGTGAGGCATTGGACACTCCCTGGTACCCCAGACCAAAGTGTGAGGCAAACTGGACACTCCCTGGCGCCCCGTTGCTAAAGTGTGGCTATCTTAGTGTTTCAAAGATACCAGGAGTAAGATAGTGGGTTGTTGTGTCTGTCGAGAGAAAAGAGTCGACAAGATGAGTGTGGTGCATTGTCTCATACACAATTATATGTTTCATGAATGATCGACTTTTAATGTATTCCTTGTTGTTTTTATAAAATGAATCCTTTCTGTGGTCAAAAGATTGTTTTTGCAAATTGAAAATGGAAAAAGTTAAATGAGTATGTTTTACATTCAAAGCTATGTTTTTAATACTCACCAGCTTCTTGAAGCTGACGACGTTGATGCGTCCTGGACATTCGTGTTCAGGCTTTTCAGGTTACAATCAGGAGGAACCTTATGACTACGCTAACTGAGAATGGCTGCCTTTGGAATGAGAGAACTGCTTATTGATTATATGTTTTAAGTTTTAAACTGTTTGTTTTATAAGGATGACTGTAATAGACACTAAGTTATTGTTTTATTTTAAGGCGGTCTGTGCATTTAGATGACCCCGTGCTGTAAGATGTAATAAGTTAGAAAAATTTTATAAGCCTTGATTGCTCTGCTCTGATTATTATGTTTTGTTGTTCGACGTTTGGGACGGAATCGATCCTTCAAACTGTCGCGACCTACGGGTCCATAAAGGAAATTAAACGCTTTCCTTATTTATGCTACGTCGGGGCGTGACAGGATTTTGCACGAAAAATTGGACATTTTGCTAGGATGGGTTCAGTCGACTGGCCTCGTAGTCGACCGAACGAGCCCAGTCGACTGAAAATTTAAAGCAACAGTCGACCGGACCTAGGGTCAGTCGACTAAAGGTGGCACTTGGGAATTTCTTGTTCTCTGCAACTCCAAGTCAGTCGACTGGAGGCCCGACCCAGTCGACTGGACTGCTGATTTTCAAAATGATTTATTTTGTTCCGCTGTGTGTGTTCTTAAAACTAATTCTTTGGGAACATTAATGAATTGGAGTAGCCTCGGTGGCGTTCCACAGGCTTTGGTTCCACCATTGTGGGACCGAGCTATGACATTTAGTGGTATCAGGGCTTACGTTTAGAGCTTTGGGAACTAGTGACGTTATATCTTGAGTGACGTCGAGTAAAGTGTATGACTGTGACAATAATGTTATTATCATTGTAGAAATGATTCACAGTTGCATTTGTAAATTGTGATGTTGATCTGTGCACATAAATATGTATTGTGGCATAGCATACATTGTCTTTATGCATCGAACTTAATAGGACGAGTTCTTGAAATGTTATGGCTGACCTGATAAGAGAGTTGTCACTGCATTCGCGAATGGATCAAATAGTGAACATGGTGGGAAATTTCATTCAAGCTGTAAGTGAACGAGATCATAGGAATGTTTAGACTCCACCGGTTGAAATTCGTTATATCAATGCACCATCAGTACCGAGAGCTCAACAGACAATCGTGGAACAATTCCATAAGAGAAAACCGACTTTGTCCCATGGACAGGTTGACATAGAATTGACCGATCATTGAATGATGGACATGAAAAGACATTTCCGTACTGTAATATGTACCGACGAGGAGAGCATTCTGTGCGCATCTGATTCATTGATGGGCGAAGCATTGGATTGGTGGAACAACATGCTTGAACATGGAAAGCCAATCACGTGGGAAGCATTTAAAGATGAATTCAACCGACGTTTCTTTCTGCAATCTGCTTATACTTAGAAACATCAAGAGTTTGCAAGTTTGGTCTATGGAGATATGACTGTGAGTGAGTACCTATCCCGTGACAATGCCTTATTGCGATTTGGGAAAACTACCATTCCGACTGATGGGGATAAGGCTCGTAAGTTTGAGGAAGGGCATAGGGAGAATATCCATAGCCGTGTAGACATATTGCAATACCCGATTGTTTCTCTAGTTGAGGAAGCCGCCCGCATAGATGAGAAGAGTGTCGATCGATATCGACAAGGGCAACAAAGGAATAGAGAAAATGACAATAGGGGCAAGAGCCAAAGGAATGCGAAGAAATTGTTTACGCAAAGTTCGGGATCGTATATGGGTAACAATGAGGGAGTATGTTCACAGGAGATTTGAGACCGTTGTGCCCAACGTGTAACCTACAACATAGGGGGACTTGCTATCAACTGAGCACTTGCTACCTTTGCAAGAAACTAGGGCACATATTCCGTAATTGTCCTATGAATACAAATGTGACTACATCGAACACCACCTCGAACACCAAGAGCTACAACCCAGAGATGAGAGGGAAATATTTTGAGTATGGCCAACCGGGGCATATAGCAAAGAACTGTCTGAGTAAGAGATAACCGGGAATGAGTACCGGGGCATTGAGTATGCTGAGTGGATCAAAGGCAGGCAACGAGTGGATAAAGGAAATGGAGTTGAGCAACAATAAGGACAATACTTCTAGCTTAGGTCGGGGAATATGGATGAAACAGTTGTATCAGGTATTCTTCCTATTTGTTCGTATCCTACACGTATACTTATGGTATACTTATGGATTCTTATTCAACTCATTCATTTGTATCACGTGATTTTGTTAAGCATTTAACTGTTAAGTCTGAACCGCTAAGATATGATTTGTGTGCATCATTGCCTAGTAGTGAACCGTTAGTAACTTCTTTGGTATTCAAGTCGTGTGAGATCAAGATAGGCGATAAGGTCTTGAGCATTGATTTGATTCCGTTGATAGTGAGTTACTTTGATGTTATCTTGGGCATGGATTGGTTATCTGTCAATCAAGCTAGAATTGATGGTGAACAGAAGCAAGTTAGTTTCTATCTGTTAGGACAAGAAGAGTTTACTTTTCAGGGTAAGGGTGTGACTATAACGCCGTACTTGATATCGACGATTCAAGCGAGTAAGATGTTGAAGAAGGGTTGCTCGGGTTTCTTATGTTCGATTGTTGGCACGAGAGTTCTTGGACCACTGGTAGAAGGCATTCCAGTTGTTCAAGAATTTCCATATACTTTTCCCGATGAGTTACTCGACTGTGGATATCGCAGTTTTTATCTTACCCATAGCTTTTTCATTTAAAATCTTTTCCAAATCCAAATTCAAATTCAAAAATGAGTCGCCACTTAATTTTTAAAAGGAAAAAATTAAGAAACCATTTTAAAAGCAAACTGAACTTTTGGAAACCAGAGATTTCTAGGTCTGGGGATTATGGAATGAGAAGGGAAGGAGCCTGACGGACTAAAACACCCTCTCTCATCCTATCTCGCGATAGGACTCTACTCAACATCCTTTTAATTGAATTATTAATCTAAATATGTCATCAACTAATACATATGTATAAATATACATTACAAAAGGATGTCTAAAGGGTGTAAGATTGCAAATGATAAAATATCACCCAAAACCACATATTTCAATTAGCAAGCGATATGATGTGCATTTTAGGGAACTAGGAAACTTACCCGGGATCCAGCCGCGAATACTTAAACGTGTAATGCATACAAAAGTAGAAATCCTAACAAAAGGATCTCTAATACACATATACACATAAGGCAAATCTTAATTCTAAGGTGTCACACATGAAGTCGAAAATTAATAAAATTAAGAAGTAATTTAACTAGGGAAGAGTCAAGGGATCATACCTCATCGGCGCTACTGACACGGCTAAAAATCTGTGTGTGCTTGTGTGCTATACCTAAGTGTAGGTAATCGTGCAAGTAGTAATCTGGTTAAGACCAGGTCGATCCCACAGGGAAGATGTTAAACTAAATACCCAGATTAATCTCCAAAAAGAAAATAAAAATCAAAATTTGAAAGGTTGCAGAACACAAAGTTCCACGAAGTAACCACTAAAATTAAAGCAACTCAATTAAATTAAACTAGTAATTAACTAATTAACTAAAGCAATGTTAAAAAAAATGGTTTTCTTTATAAAAAAAAGGAGTGTTGGGATCACACGAATCTGCAGCGATATTACCTTCTACCATGCAGTTACATTAAAGTTCTAAGGAGTGTGTCTATCTATAGTATTCCGCATTTTCTAAAGATAAAGAATCAATAGCCCGTTCATAGCCAGGACTACATCATCACATTTATTTCCAAAACACATGAAGGTAGTTTAAAACAATAGTTAAGTCTTGGATTCTGAATGGTATTAGCATTCAAAATGGTTTGCAAAAGTTATTGAAGAAAAAGGCCTTAAGGCTTAAAGTAATGAAACTGTTTTGACAAACTGAGCATTTGGGGACAGTTTGATAACAAATTTCAAAAGCAGAAAGTCTTAGAATACTGCAAAAAGACTACCTAAGAATCAGAGTATTTGATTGATCGACGCGCTTTCGATCAATCGAACATCTTCATCTCTCGAGCGATCGAAAAGTCTTCGATCGCTTGACTGTGCGTCTGCTTCGATCAATCGAACTACTTCGATCGATCGAGTGCAGGTTTTATACTGCTGCATGGCAGAGGCTGGTGATCACTATTTCATCGTGATCTCCCAACCTGGGTACTACTCAGACATGGTCTGGAGTGTCTCAGATTCGTTTTTAATGTGAAAGTCTATTACGGTTATGTTTGGTTGAGATTTTATAATAAAAACTATGAAAACTAATGGTTTAATACAATTTAACATGCAAATCTATGTTCTTAATAGATTATACTACGAGAATAACAAAGCAGAGTATAAATAGACAAATGTAACAAAACCTGGAACAGTGAAATTAATAGAATCCAAGCCAAGCTAACAATAGTCCTTGAGAAACCTACCAAACAATGAAGAACAAAGCTCTCTACTCTCTATAAATTGATAAAAAAACAAAGTGGGCGTCCCTTTGGATGTAAATAAAATGAGTATACATACATAAACCTAAAGCTAGGGTTAAAAAGTCTGTTTCTGCTGCGTGCATGTAAGTTCTGATAAAAGCCATGTTCGATCGATCGAATATATCTCGATCGATTAAACTTCTGGGATCTTCGAGCGCTTGAACGTACTTTGATCGATCGAACTCTCGATCGCTTGAGGGATCTTCAATCGCTCGAAACTCACTTTTCATCTTTGAATTGTCTTCCTTAAAATCCAGCAATCTCGTCATCCTATTTCTTCAGTTCTTCACACCGCAACAGTAATCTGCATAGATTAGAGCTAAAATAATACAACTTATCATAGATTAATCATATTATGTAAAAGCTGGCATTGTAATCCAAATTGCAGATACATAAAGGAATTGTAAACTAAATCAGTGTATTTTCTTCTTTTATCGCGGTTATATTTTACAAATTCCCCCGCTTGTCACAACCCCCAACTAGCGAATTGCTAGTCCCTAGCAATAAAACGAAAATAAGAGCAAGCTAGACTAATACTACAACGACTAAACTAAACCAAGATAAACTAAAGTAACTAATCTAAATAGAAAGAGAAACTACCAAACTCACTTTCGCAGGAATCGCGGTTGCATTTAGCAGATGAAACGAGCCGTTAAACCCCTAGGTTCCCCCTAGTGGACGAGTGTTGTCTCGTGAGGGTTTACAGTGAATATACCCACAAAATTCTCAATTTTAAATTTAAAAAGATATAGAAAAACTTTTAAAATACTCTCTTCTATTCAACTGTTAACGTAGCTCTGCACGGATATATTAACCTCAAGCTAACCATGAAAGAAACCACATACTCCTCATGTCACCAAGATAGATATAACAATTGCATCACAATTATGTATCCGTGTATGTGTGAAGTTAACAGCTATGTATCCAACCTTATTTAGAGTTGTTTTGGACTATTGTACCTCTAGAACCAGTAATTTCAACACAATTCTCACATATGTTTACACTCAAAAATAAAAGTCTCACAGAAACTGGCTTTAATAATGATTGCACGTGGTATGAAAGCTTTGATAGGAGTGATTTTTCGGATGCTAATGCTTTCATACACGACTCTACAAAAGACGAACATTTAGAGTGTATAGTCTCATGTACAGGATGCTACTTACTAGAGGAGCGATCTACCGTAGATAACTCAACTCACACATTCATATTTAAACTAAGTCATTAAGAATCATTAAGGCTTACAATTTCGGGTATGTAGAAAATACAGATGATGAATGGGGAGATTGCGCATCTTAGCATATGATAGAGCTTATCATCTTATATTATTCCTACTTTATTCTTCTCACATCTCCAACCAACTGTCCTCTTTTCCTATTATCCCATTTTTCCTTCTTTTCATTTCTTTTCTTCTTCATTCATTTTTTTTAAATAACCTGGAATGAAATCTCTTCCCACAACTACCTTCCTCCAATCATATACTTTAATAGTTTTCTCTTACTGGATGCGTGCTGAGGTCATTTAGGGTCAAGGTGAAGGATTAGGGGTTTGTGTTTCCAAAATGGGTAAGGCGTTATTATTCAATCAGTGTGGGGTTTTGAAACGGAATGGTTTCTCCAGGTGAAGGGATATGGTTAACGAAGGCTTAATTCATTTTCTTAATTTCTTAGCTTTAACACTTTAATGTTTATTGAGTTTGGTTGGTAGATCCTAAACGTTCTCCTCTAATAAGTAGCCAAAATTGGACAATTAACTTAGACTAGTGCAACGAATGTAATAAACGTAATCAAGAAAAACAATTCAAATTTTTTTTATGTGAAATTCCCCTCAAAAATAAAGATTGGCTCGGAAACTCACTAAGGGTTAAATAGTTTCTACTACTTGTTCTTTTAGCACAATAGTCGTATTAACTCATTTTTAGGTTTTCAACATAGCTACTAACTAGTGCAATTGGATATTGGATACATGAAAGGTCAACAAATGCAATCATCCTAGTAGAACTAGAAAAATGCGTGAACTTAATCCATAAAAGGATGAGATTAATATGAATGTATCATTGCTTGACAACTAAAGAGAATTGAATATTCAAAGTTGTTCTACTAATTAAGTTCAAGAAATCCTTGGGTTTTTTTTTTCGTTTTTTTTAAACAATACTAACCAAGATTATATGATATGTGCAATTAAATTATCCAGATTGCTAAGTATAAACATGAGCAAGTGATTATCTATCTACATTCCACCCTGTGGATACCGGCATTTGGGCCCACTTTTCAAATAATTTTCAAATTCAAAGAGTCGCCACTTAACTTTTAAGAGGAAAATTAAGAAACCATTTTAAAGCAAACTGATCTTTTGCGAAACCAAAGATAAACTGGGTCCGGGGATTATAGAATGAAAGGGGAAGGAGCCCGGCGGAATAAAACACCCCCTTTCATGCTATCTCATGATATGCCTCTACTCAACATCCTCTTTAATCAAGTTATTAATCTAAGCATGCCCTCAATTAATACATTTATAGGTATACATAACACAAGCATGTTGGAAATGGTGTAAAATTGCTAATGGTAAAATATCATTCATAAGTCACATAATTCAACTAGCAAACATCATGATGTGCAAGTAAGGAACTAGAAAACATACCCGGGATCCGGCCGCGAATATTAAACGTGCAATGCATGCAAGAACAACATAAATCTAAGAAAAGGTCTCTAATCACATATATACACATAAGGCAAAACCTAAGCTAAGGTGTCGCACATGGAGTCGAAAATCAATTAAAATCAATGAAGTAAATAAACCAGGGAAGAGATGAGAAATTGTACCTCAAATGCGCTACAAAACAAAGATTAGTCAACATGCTTCACATAATAATATGATATCAAAAAAATCAATCCCAATTCTCTAGCTTAGATCTATTAAGCATGAAATCCAACTTTGTTCAATGGCTAGTTCTAATCATAAGCATTGATGTACATGAATGAATGAATGTGAATAAGAATAAAACATGGATTTATTCACTAATTTGGATCACTTAGTCTCTGGATTTAAGCTAAATTATCATTATTCAAAACATGATTTGGGTCCCAAGACATTAGGGAACCATTTGAGTTGAAATAAATAAGATTAGACAAAAACAGTAGCAGTTTTTTTATGAATTACAGAGAGCAGACCATATCTTAAAAAATAGAAATAAAATACTTCCAACGGTTGGAGCTTAATGATTTTTGGATATGTTATGCCTCTGTGAGTCTAGTTTCTAACCCAAAAATAAAATCGAGGTTTCAACGGTTAGATCTCCTGGAATACGGAAAATACTAGACCTCACTTAGGATTTTACAACTCTCTGTCCAGAGATCTTGTATGATTTTTTAAAAATAGCAAACAAATCTGAATTGCTTCATTCTTTTTAGGGAACCTTCCTAACACATTAAGGTTCTTAGAAAAAATTATTAAAGGTCATGAAAACTAGGTTAGGGTTCTGATCTATCAATTTTAAAACCGGTTTGCTGTTCTGAAATTTTGGACAGAAAATTGCTTATTTGGAAATCATAAGCCCAAACCATCCTAAGTATGGAATCTTATCAAAACAACAATCACAGCGGTACTCATATGAGTTATGAACACTCTCCAATTGGTCTCATCCCATTCCAATGGACCATGTTTTTATGAAAAATCTTTGTTCACAGAGGGTTTAAGGATTCACTGCACCAATATTGAATTGATGTTCATATTTTAAAACCAACTTGATCCATGATCCTACAAAGGACTAGAATCAAGCATGGTTGTGATTTATGGGATAAATTAATGAAATAGGAAGACATCCCTAGATTTAACCTTGATGGATTCCTACCATAGATCTCATAATTGGAGATCTAGCAAGAAAATCCTAAGGTCCTACTTATTTTAAATATAGACTATGAAAATCTACCTCCAATTTCTCTCTCAAATATAAGATCATTGAAGAATATGAATTCATTTCATTATTTCTCCTACCAAATTAATGGTCCTTGGAGACTAAATGAGATTACAATCTACATAAACCTCTATGGAATATAGAATGAATTCCATAAGATTCATAGTAAAAAGATCCTAGTCATGAGTTGATACTAGTATCTCACCGACTATGTGTAGATATGACCATGATCAACTTTAAACTCCATATGAATCACAAGGTTATAGGAGAATAAGGAATCAAATTCAAAGAGTTTCAATGAGATATAGAAGATCTCATGAACCTTATGAATGAAATAGAAATAAAGGAAATCAAAGTTTTATTTAGGAACACAAATTCTTCAAAACTAATTTATCTCAAACCCAAGGCATTAATTAGATCCAAATTAATGAGATGTCATGAAATTCAATCACAAGTTCTTGGTGGTGTTTGATGAAATGGGGTAAGAAGAGAGGTTTTGAAAATGTGAAAAGTTCCTAGATCTAAGAACTTGTGATTAAATTATCCTAACTCTACCAAGGATTAAGAGGTTACCTCTATGACCTCAAAGAATTCTTCAATTTCTTGTGAAGCTCTTCCAAGATCTTCAAATTCTTCTCAAAGTTCTTCAAATTCTTCAAGAAATTCTTTTCTTCTTCTCAATTCTCTATATGATTCTTATATCTCTCTATCTCTAAAACTCAAGTATATCTCTTGTATATATATCTATATTGATTCAAAAGTTCAACCCCTCACAATGAAGATGAAGATCTGTTTATATAGGCCATCATCTCAAGGATAAATGGGTAAATTCGGGTGGAGACCCATGTGCAAAGTTTTCTTCTAGAACATGTGAGAAAAGCAGTCTGTTACAGCTAGCGGCACTCGACGGCTCCCGGCGGCATTCGCTGAGTGCCAGGCGGCACTCGCTGAGTGTCGGGCGGCATTCGCTGAATGCCAGGCGGCACTCAGTGAGTGCCGCCGGCTTTGTCGCGTGCCGGGGCTAACAGAATTTTGCCCTACTTTTTAATTTTCAACATATATATTAACATAAGCTTAATTATTGACGAATTATGTTAAAATACTTGTATTTGTAATATATTCCATTAAGAATACATCCATAATATATGCTCTAAATGTATATTCCTCCTCTCTTTTTCCTTTTCTTTTCAAAAATTCCTCTTTATTTTAAAATTCCTTTTTCATCATTTTTTATTTTATATTTCTTTTCAAAAATCTTCTTTTATATATATATTGAGCAAATTCTCAGACTGATTTCCTCATGTGTTCTTCAATGTTCGGGTTTCTCCCGAATACCCAAACTCTCTCTCTTCTTTCTCCTTTTTATATTTTCTATTTTTAATTTTGAAATTTGTCTTGAAGAATCAATTGAAGATTTTGAATTTCTTGGAAAATCTTCGAATGTCACCGGCCATTGTCATCATCGGTCTTTTGAGAGGTAACCAATCCCTAGATTTGACGTTTGGTCAAAATTGGGGTGTCTACAGTTTGCCCCTCTTTGACAGAGCTTGTGAAGCAACGCGTATCACAAGTGAATGTCAAAGTCTGTGTGAAAGACAAGCCTTTGACCAAACAGTCGAATCCAGGTAAAAACAAAAGTGCGTTGCAAAATTGGGTGCGCAGATAGCCAAGTGCTGGTCGTGCTCAAAGGTGAGCTACCTACGTATCTCATCGGGAATCAGACCAAGACGTAGTTCGGGCAAGGGACAACGATACACAAGCGCAGGTAGCCACACAGATGAATGCATCCTATCTTATCGTGATGCACATGCTAAACAAATAAATGTCCCGTGCTCCCAATTGTGATGATACAGAATCATGCTGCTTCCTAACACCCGAAATGCACCCTATACGTTGAATTATCCTATTGTGATATCATCACCAACGTTGTATGCAATCTTCGTATATGCTTTGAGAATCGTCTGATTGGCTGAGATGCGCCTTGCGCCTTACATTCCATAACCAAGTCAGGTAGCACGCTGGGAGATTGAGTCGCTGTAGACACCCCATTTTGTCGGCTATCAGATTTAGGAGACCCATAGCTTGGTGGTTCACAATGATCGTAAAAGACTCAAAAGGACTCTCGGAAGTCAGCTCTATCTCTCAGAATGCTCGGAATGACCAAAATAACCCCTAAAAGCACAAAAAAACTCCCAGATTTGGTCCCAAAGTTCTGGAAACATGCTACGTCATAAGGAAAGCGATACAATGAGTTTCTAAGAGAAATCAGATGAAATCGTCAGCTCCCAGAGACCCCCGGAAGTCCCAGAAGTTCCCGGAAAGTCCCCGTTGACCGGTTTGACCAAGGTTTGACTAGGTTTGACCAAGTTTGACCAAGTTTGACCGAAATCGTCCGAATTCACCAGAATCATTTTAAAAGTGTTAAAACAAGTTCCAAAAGAAAATCGAGCGAAAACATCAGCTCCCGGAAACTCCCGGAGGTTTCCAGAACTTCCCAGGAATCCCAGGTTTGACCAGTTTGACCGAAATTTGACTTTGGGACCAGGCCGCTGAAACAATTTTTAAACATTTTTTATGGATACTAGAGGTCAATAGCTTTCCAACGGTATATCGCACATAATTTCTGGATTTAAAACGAATTTATTATGAATTTCCAAAGGCGAAAAAGGCGATCAAATCGGCTTTTATCGCAAATACCGCAAAACTTTTCAAAGTGACCTATCCCTGAACTATTTTTTATGAAAATTAGACTCCATTACCTTTCCAAAGGTATATCACAACCTCGATTTGGAGTTCGTATGCATTTTCTGTGAATTTCGGACAAAATAGGGCCTTTTCGCGAATACCGAAACTTCAGGGGGCCTAAACAGCATTATCTAGACGAAGGGAGGAGCACTGCCGCTGCGGCACTGGCCCAGTGCCGCCGCGACACTCTCCTCCAGAACAGTGTATTTTTGTAATTAAGTTTGTGGTCCCATTTTGATTAATTAAAAGCCAAAACGACATAGTTTTATGATTTCAGATGTTTGGAGCCAATGGGAGTACTTTCTAAATCCCAAAAACACCCCAAGTTGGCCTATATAAACACCCCATTACTCCTCATTTTGGGGGAGTCAAATGTGAGTTTTGGAAAAGTTTGGGAGAGAAAGTTGTAGAGATAAGGTTAGAGTAGAGAGAAAAGAAGCTTTCTTCTTTGATTTTCAAAAACAAAAGTGAGTTCTAACTTTGTTTTTACTTCATTACTTCCATTTACTTCAACATTCAATACTCTCAACCACCATTTTAGTGAGCATTTAAGAGAATGGAAGCTTCTTCCATGTCTAGTGTCATTACATATGAGTGAAACACCAATCTACAAGTCTCATGCTTCATGAATATCATCTATTGATCATTATCTACTTGCTTGTTCATTTATTGTTCATCTCTTCTTATCCCATTTCTTTTTTATTTTCTTTATTTACTTACTAGTTCATCATCATCTAAGTGATGACATGAAGTTTGGGGTGAGTGAATCCTTATGGATAGTAGCTCTTGACCTCAAAAACATGTTTGATAGATGATGATCATAACCTCAATACTTCCAAGGTATTCTTGGAATGTATTGAAGTTATGTTCAAAAATAAAATAAATCTCTCCAACAATCTTGGAGGTCCTTAATGATGAGTTTGATGTAGGTATTCTAAGTGGCTATGATCCTTATTGAGTGTTGAAAATATGTTTTCAAAACATCTATTTCAAAACCCCTCTCAATCCCTCTCATTTGGTTTCAAGAAACAAAACTTTGTTTTCTCCAAAATCTTCAAAACAATGAGTCAAAACAGTGAGTGAGTTGAGTTCAAAGATTTTTCTAGAACACAATACTCAACATATGAATACAAGGCCACTTGGAAAGTCTTCCTAACTCATTGGAGAACACCCATGATTTTTGGTTTGACTTGGAAGTACTTGGAAATGGTCCATTTGGGTCCCAACATTCCTTCCAAACATTCTGTTTTTACTGTCACAGCAGCTAGGTCAACTTACGACCTCTTTTCCAGAAAACTTTTCCAAAAGGGGTGGTCCTAACTTATTTTTCCTTTAAAATTCAATGTCTTAGGAAACTTTCTGTATAAAATGGGCCTCTAGATCATTCTTTTTCATTTTCTAAGATTTTCTAACATTTCAGACGACAGTACGAACTCTGTTTCTGAGTGACCTCTATTGTTTATGTAATTTCTCTCAATCTGTGATAGATATTCAAGATTGTCCTTTTGGGTTGTGTTCTAGACACAATAAGGAACATCTCCATAAAAAATCATGCATTGAAAACATTCCTAACCCCTCTTTTCAAATTTCCAAAGATGATGCTACTGTTCTGTCCACTATTCACAGCAAGCATACCTTAACTTTCATTCTTTGATTTAATGCTTATATGCATTCCAAATTAGCTCATATCTTAGGAAGTAGTTCATACTACATTTGTATATATCCCATGTTGATTTAATCCATTCATTCATGCACATTTTAGACTTCTAAGTCATTTTAGAAATCCATGTACACAAAACACACTACAACCTTTGCACATTTTTAGATACATACAATGCATTCATGCAAGATTTAGGGTTTTTGTAACTCTTAATCTAAGAAGATTATAAGGGATGAACTTGATCACACGTTCATGCTCCCCTCGATCTAATCATCCTTTTCTCATCCGTCCCGGGGATTGAGAGATCTTCTTTTCTCAAAGATTAACATGCATCATACTAGCTTGCTAAGCACATTTTGATTTCTTTGATTATTTGTTCCAATAACCATTCATGTCCCCTTTTAGATTAGGAAGTCTTGATTAGTTGATACATGATTAGACGATTTTTCCTAGGTTTATTTGTGTGATCTTTCACTTTACATTGCATGATATTTGACTTAGATCTTATGAATGATGTCTTATCTTTTGATCTTCCAATTTCAAGCTTTCTTATGTGATGTAATATACTATCATAGTATTAATTGTCGAACCATACATAGTATAAGATGATTATTTGGATGCTAATTGAGGCCCGTTGAAAGACGGGGCGAGTTGAGGGTGTTTTAGTCGCGACAAAGGCTCCTTCCTCTCTCGTACCAAAACCCCGAACCAAGTTCTTTGGTTATGAAGGGCCGGTGCCCTTATCCGCTTGGGTGAGTCAAATTAGGTTTCTTGGTTCCTTAAAGACCAAGTGGCAACTCTGTATCTGTTTTCAACAGACCATTTTCTTTCTTTGATCAAATTCAAATCAATTTCAAAACAGTCTCAAACAAGAGAAGTGGTCCACTTCCGCGTGTCCACAGCCGCTTCATGCCTTACGCTCCATAATCTCCCAAAATCATCTGATCGATTCCATTGTCGAATCAGGTAGCACGCTGAAAGATTGAGCCGCTTCCTGCCTTACGCTCCATAATCTCCCAAAATCATCTGATCGACTGAGACGCTTCATGCCTTACTCTCCATAGTCGAATCAAGTAGCACGCTGAAAGATTGAGCCGCTTCCTGCCTTACTCTCCATAATCTCCCAAAATCATCTGATCGACTGAGACGCTTCATGCCTTACTCTCCATAGTCGAATCAAGTAGCAACATTAGGGTCAGTGCAGATTTGTTTGCGGAAACCAAAGATGCAAATGTGTCATTTCACGAGGCAAAGTCAAAGTCGACTCGATTTAACTCCTGACTCCTATTTTTTGGAGTTACTTTCTTTTTCGAGGTTCATTTTCAAATTTCCCTAAATCTGGGAGCACTAAGATGCGTATCCACTTTCATCTCTAGAATTGAGGGTCAATCAGAATCAAATTGGCTTAACTTCTCACAATTTGAAGTCAATCTGACTCAAATCAAATCAATTTCCAATCTGACTTAAATCAAATCAATTTTCAACAATTCGGAGTCAATCGGACTCCAATCAATTTAGATTCTTAAAATCAACCAAACTCAAATCAATTTATTCTTCTAAAATCAGGAGTCAATGAGACTCAAATCAACTTAGATTCTTAAAATCAACCAAAATCAAATCAATTCACTCTTCTAAAATCAAGAGTCAATCAGACTCAAATCAACTTAGATTCTTAAAATCAAGGAATCAATCATACTCAATTCTTTTCAAATTCAAAAATCTAGAGTCAAAAAGAATTTCTAATTCCAAATCATAAGTCAACCAGACTCAAAAGAATTTCTAATTTCTAAAAACAGGAATCAACCTAACTCGAAGAATTTTAAATCTCTAAAAACGGGAGTCAATTCGACTCAAAGAATTTCAATTTTCAAAAACCAGGAGTCAGTCAGACTTGATTTAATTCAATTCTCAAAATCAGGAGTCATTCAGACTCGAATTAGTTCATCTTCTTAATTCAGTTCAATTTCTAAAATCGAAGGTCAATTAGACTCAATTCAAATTTTTTATTCTAAAATTAGGAGTCAACTCAAATAAAAAATTTTGCCCAATCAAGAGTCACTTTGACTCAATTTCAATTTCAAATTCAAATTCCACTTATCAGGAATTAATCAGACTCATTTCAATTAAATTCACCTTCTAAAATCATTTAATCAATCAGATTAAAATAAATTCAATTTTCTATAATCAGGAATCAATCATACTTAAAGAATTTTAAATTTCTAAAAACAGGAGTCAATTGGACTCGAAGCAAGTTCAATTTCACAAAACTGGGAGTCAATCAGACTCAATCCTAAAATTGGGAGTCAATCAGACTCAAAGAATTTTAAATTTCTCAAAAATCATGAGTCAATCAGACTCAAACGAATTTCTATCTCCGAATAGGGAGTCAATTCGACTCAAAACAAATTCTATTTCAACAAATCAGGAATCAATCGGACTTAAAGAATTTCTTATTTCCAGAAATCATGAGTCAATCAGACTCAAACAAATTTCTATCTCCGCATAGGGAGTCAATTTGAATCAAAACATTTTTTATTTCAAAAGGGGAGTCATATGATCTTAAAAAATTCACATTTCCCAAACACGGAGTCACATGGACTCAAAAATTCATTTTTTACTAACACGGAGTCATGCGAACTCAAAAACCCATTTTTTACAAATACGGAGTCACGCGGACTCGAAACATTCTTATTTTACAAACACGGAGTCACGCGGACTCAAGAACTCAAAATTTTACACACACGGATTCATGTGGACTAAAAAAAAAATCATATCTTACATATATGAAGTCACGCGGGCTCAAGAACTCATTCTTTTATATTAACAGAGTCACGCAGACTCAAGAATCATATTCTACACAAATGGAGTCACGCGGACTCAAAACATTATTATTTTACAAACACGGAGTCACGCGGACTAAAAAAAAAATCCATTTTTTACAAACACAGAGTCATGCGGACTAGAAGAATTTTGAACTTTTGCAAAATCGAAGTCATAAAGACTCAAAGAATCAAAGGCTCCAATACTTGATTGATTAATGATGATGATGATGATAATGATGATGCTAATGACTTGTGCTGGACTGATGAGGAGCTTTGACACTGAAATGAGCTCGTTTGGATGAGCTTGTCATGAGTGTGGATTTGCCACGGAAGTGGGCTTATAAGGTATGTTTGCCACAAAGTGGGCTTATGTGTATGAACTTGCCATGAGCGTTGGCTTGGCTAAAAGAGTGCCACCGGGGTGGGCTTTCATGGATGAAACTGTCACATAAATGGGCTTATAACGAGAGTTGCCCTGAAAGTAGGCTTTCGATGAAAGAGTGCCATGTGAATGGGCTTGTGATGGGGTCGCCACAAAAGTGGGCTTATAATAGTGGTCACCACGAAAGTGGACTTTTGATGAGAGGGTGCCATATGAATGGGCTTTCAAAGATATTTTGCCACGAAAGTGGGCTTTGGAGAAAATGATTTCCTGCATCTGCGGACCCTTGAAATAAATAAAATGATGATGATTTTTTTTTTTAAAGAGGGAAGCCACCTATGCCCCTAGTCTTGGACCCTTCATATTTCCACTTTAGCATTGTGTTATGATAGTGTTTAAAAATCTTGCTTGCATTGCTCTTGGGATACTCATGGAGACTCTTCAAATCTTTATTCATCATCTTAAACCCACACAATTGAGACCGTTATTGACTCATCAAAGGGGGACAATCTTGACAAAGTGATTACACAAACGACTGAATCAAACTCTGTATTATTATGAATCAATGTGCTTTCATCGTGAACAATGTATCATCTTACCTTTCATTTATTCATCATCTTACAATGTTAGTACTTTTATGACAAATCTAAACTTTGAAGGTTCTCTTTTTGAGTTAGCTGATTCTTTGCCTATCCAGGGTGTGCTTCAGATTAGTGCTTTAGCTTAGAGAATAAAAGACGATCTATTTCAATCCATTCAAAACAAACTCGATTACTCGAGAACTTTTTTCTGACATAGAGGGATTTTGGCAAACGAAGTTTGCCCCTAGTTTGAGTAGGACTCGGAGGCATTGCTTTTGGGATTAAATGAGGTGTTCAGCAAACGAAGTTTGCCCCTGGTTTGGCGATATATATGTGGCTTCGGGCAAACTTAAGTTTGCCCCTAGTCTGAAGAAAGGAAACCAAAGGCACAAAGGGTGATGCTCATGGTTTAGGGATGGTTATGGACCGAGAACCTTGGAAGGTTCGCCTACTTATCCCTGAACGGGAATCAGGTCCAAAGTAGTTCGGCTAAGGCCTAAAAGAAAGATGCCATGAGATGGAGAGGGTGTTGACCAAACCGAGTAGGCTGCCTACGTATCCCCGAGTGGGAATCAGCTCAAAAAAACGTAGTTCATCAACTCTGGAGGTCTTGAAAGAATAAGGCTTCAAGAATTTGTGGGCTTTTCGAGCCATGTTTCCATATGGGTCCAATGAATGCTCTTTCTTGGGCAGATTTTCTGAAACAGATTTCTTGTGGTAGCTTTTGAACAGAATGATGAGAACATGACCTACTTCTCCCTTTTATGCATTTTTTCCTTCTTCTTTTCCTCTTTTCTTTTTCTTTTCTTTTCTTCTTCTTTTTTTCTTTTTTTTTTTGGCGGTTGATTCTTCTCACCTTTTCACTAGCCAGTTAATCTTTACAACTCTCATAATACATCGTGTTTTAATCATACCCTATCATACTCATATCAGCCCCCTAAATCACTCTTTATTTTCCTCAAAGATATCTTTGCATTGTTTTATACTCACTTATTGAGCCTCTCACAAAATTTTGAGACTAATTGATACTTTCAAATCTCTCTTTTCATTTCCAATTTCTTTTCTTTGTTTAGAACAACACAAAGCCTTGAGATAATTCATGTGCTAATGATCTATTTTGAAGTGCTCAAGAATTCTCAACCTTCTCTGCTTTTCTTTTCTTTTTCCTTTCTTCTCTCTACCTTACTGTCTCTTATTCTCTTCATGATTTTGACTAGCTAGGATTAGGATTTTGAAATCAAAACGCATCTTATTTTTGCTCTAACTTTTGCCTAGGCGCCCTTTCGGGTTTTCATCCTAACGAACTCTTTCTCTTTCTTCTCTCTTTTATTTTGTGCTCTAACTTTTGCCTAGGCGCCCTTTCGGGTTTTCATCCTAGCGAGCTCTTTTTTTTTTTTTTTTCTCTCTCTCTTTTTTTTGTGCTCTAACTTTTGCCTAGGCGCCCTTTCGGGTTTTCATCCTAGCGAGCTCTTTTTTCTTTTTCTCTTTTTTTTTTCTTTTTCTTCTTTTCCCCCTTTTTTGGAAGACGAAGTTCATTTAAAATGTCTGGCTACCATCAAGGACCAAGTTTATGGCTTTGGACTGGTTGGGCTCATCTTTTACGCTTGGTATTTGAGAAAAGGGATGGTGAGCAAGCTTCAAGAAGTTCCAAGTTCATCTTTTCAAGATTGAGCAAGAGCATCTTTAAATTCTTAAAGTAAGGCTAATCAATTCTCTGCTCCTCTTTAGATTTGGCACAGATTTTCTTTGATCACTTGGGGATCCTTTTCAATGCAACGATTTATTAACAAAGCATTTTCCATGATCATTTGAAAAAGTGATTTTTTTTCTTTTGGCTTAATGATCCATTCATTCAGGACTATGCACATTTATTTAAGCAAAATGACATTTTATTCAACTAGGATAGAAGGAAGATTACATCACTCGACTCGATTGACTCGATGAAGACTTGACAATAAACTCGATAATAGACTAACTAGAAGACTCGATATTTGACTCCAACTTAGACATGAGTCGATTGCAAACTGGACTAGACTCGACTTTGGTCTCAATTGGAGTGTCATAGATGATCTTCAATTTATTATATTTCTAAAAGCATCCACATTTGCTTCAGCAGCAGTATTCCCAAACACTATCACCTCACTAGCATCATTTGACCCTTCGGGCTCAACACTTTCCATTAGCATATGTGTGGGAACATCATCCATGTCTATGTCCCACTCTTTAGCATAATAGCCCTCCTCTGACTCATACCCAATTTTGTCAATGCCTTTTTTGATTTTATTGATTGGGTCAAGGCTAATTAGTTTTTTCGAACTCGTGGAGGCAACAAATCCCTTGAGAGTGCTCAGTGATTGCTGGGATTGAAAGGATTGCAAGTCATGCCAAATGTTACTCAGTGGGTTCAGCGAAGGAGTGATCATTTTCTGCTCAATGAGATCTTGGATATCATGGCGGAGTTTTATGCAATAATTGGTCATGTGGCCAGGGGTCTGGTGGTAGGCGCAGTATAATGATGGGTCATATTTGAGGGGTAAGGGATTTGATGGTGGCCTTGGGTCCAGGAGATTGAGGTGACCACTCTTGATAAGGTGACCAAGGGCCATGGATAATGGCATGCCAAGGTTGGTGAAAATTCTTCGCTTGCGGGTTTGGCTTGATTTTGGACTCGACTTTGAGCTTGAGCCGGCTTTTGGGTTTGGATATGCGATTAGGCTAGGATTTCTTGAGTTGGGATGTTGGCTTGGATTAGCTTTTTGGATGGATGGGGTCAGGCTTGGATATGAGCTTGAGATTGGATATGGGCCTTGCAGATTGGTCAAGTGCGACTGTGGGATTTGGTGATTGACCAGATATGAGCTCTGGTGATTGATTGGGCTTGGGTGCATGGTTAGATTTGGATATGGGCATTGATGAATGGGTGGGTTTGGACATGGGCATTGTTGCTTCTCTAGGCGATCCATTATTCTCTTTTCCAATTGATCCATTTTCACCTCATCGTTGGCCATCTGATCTTTCAGCAATTGAATGAACTCAAGCATTACCTTTTCCAATTCCTTCACCCTCGAATCTTGTTGCTCAACAGCGGCTTGCATCTTGTTTACTCTTTCCTCTAAAGTTCTCAGGGCCATTGGCAGATCAATCTCAAGATGATGGTTCATGTTCTCCTAAAATCAAGAAGACGAACCCAAGAAGGTTAGAAGTGTCCTCACTAGGGGATCTGGTTGTCCCATTCTTTCTACGGGTTTATGACAAAAAAAAGGGCCACATGCAGAATTGATTTTCAGAAGGCAAGGAATTTTTGAAGAACTATTTTGATCTTGATTGGAGAGAAGATGTTGTGAATTTGTATGCTACACATGCATGTAATGACAAAATGTTCATGCTTTGATGATTCGATGTGGCTAAATGCATGCACCGCACACATGGCACACGGATGAAATGCAAGTGTGTGTGTGCCTATTCTATATGCCAAAGAAAAGAAAATCCTAATTCTAACACATAAGCACATAAGCACATAAAATCCTCATTCATGTCAAGTGCGCTAATTTCTCCTTTTACTCGTGATCCTCATTACCCCTTCAATGATTGGGTATACATATATTTTTTGAAATTTATTTGGAAAGCATTTCTTGGATGATAAAATCTTTTGAAAATAATTCTCGAGAGTTCTTTTGAAAATGAGGATGTTAAACATTCCTCATCAAAAAATGATTGCATTGAATTTTTGCTTTGAAATTCATTTGAAAAGCATTTCTCTAAAAAACAATTCCCAAGATTTTTAGATTTTTCCTTCGAAGATGATGATGTGAAAATATACCTTAACAAGGGTTAGTTTGGAGCTTTGCTTGACCGAAAAACATTTTGGGATAAAGGTTGATGGTTTATCAAATCTTTTTTGTTCTCAAAAGTGAATTTAAAACTTTTGGATAGAAGGATCACACAATCGGATTATCACCGTACTTTTCATGAATTTGGATGCATACAAGGTCAATGATGCTTTAGCTAACAGGATATAAAAAATGTAATGTTATAATCAAGGCTCGGCATGTTCCCCAAATGTCATAGGATATGAGAAGGAATCACTAAGATATGATTAAGAGGTTACACATCTTTCATCAAGCAAGTTTCGTCATCATCTCAAGTAACCCCTTCCAGGCATACAAAGCTCCCTAGCACATAATCCTAATCAAGAATTGATTTCCTTAATTGAAAGGTTCTATAGAAACTATTATGTAAAGGCTGGTTTTTGGTCAAATAAGGGACCCTTGACACACACCCGATAGGATGCTTCATATACCAACACATGGTACGAGATCAAGGGTGATCACACGGTCCCATGATGGCTTGACCGACCGGGTTGCCCCGAGCCTCTAAGGTCATAGTTTCGTGCAATCGACTGGCGAGACATGCAAGTGCAATGCAACGGGCACACAAAAATTAACTAATTCGATTAAAGGATGCTTTCAAGTCTAATCCTCGAGTGAACCCAAAATCAGAAATTCTGGTCTGCGAAACCAGAGATTCTGGGTTCGATCCCCAGCAGAGTCACCAGATTGTGGATACCGGCATTTGGGCCCACTTTTCAAATAATCTTCAAATTCAAAGAGTCGCCACTTAATTTTTAAGAGGAAAATTAAGAAACCATTTTAAAGCAAACTGATCTTTTGCGAAACCAAAGATAAACTGGGTCCGGGGATTATGGAATGAAAGGGGAAGGAGCCCGGTGGACTAAAACACCCCCTTTCATCCTATCTCACGATAGGCCTCTACTCAACATCCTCTTTAATCAAGTTATTAATCTAAGCATGCCCTCAATTAATACATATATAGGTATACATAACACAAGCATGTTGGAAATGGTGTAAAATTGCTAACGGTAAAATATCATTCATAAGTCGCATAATTCAACTAGCAAACATCATGATGTGCAAGTAAGGAACTAGAAAACATACCCGGGGTCCGGCCGCGAATATTAAACGTGCAATGCATGCAAGAACAAAATAAATCTAAGAAAAGGTCTCTAATCACATATATACACATAAGGCAAAACCTAAGCTAAGGTGTCGCACATGGAGTCGAAAATCAATTAAAATCAATGAAGTAAATAAACCAGAGAAGAGATTAGAAATTGTACCTCAAATGCGCTACAAAACAAAGATTAGTCCACATGCTTCACATAATAATATGATATCAAAAAAATCAATCCCAATTCTCTAGCTTAGATCTATCAAGCATGAAATCCAACTTTGTTCAATGGCTAGTTCTAATCATAAGCATTGATGTACATGAATGAATGAATGTGAATAAGAATAAAACATGGATTTATTCACTAATTTGGATCACTTAGTCTCTGGATTTAAGCTAAATTATCATTATTCAAAACATGATTTGGGTCCCAAGACATTAGGGAACCATTTGAGTTGAAATAAATAAGATTAGACAAAAACAGTAGCAGTTTTTTATGAATTACAGAGAGCAGACCATATCTTAGAAAATAGAAATAAAATACTTCCAACGGTTGGATCTTAATGAATTTTGGATATGTTATGCCTCTGTGAGTCTAGTTTCTAACCCAAAAATAAAATCGAGGTTTCAACGGTTAGATCTCCTGGAATACGGAAAATACTAGACCTCACTTAGGATTTTACAACTCTCTGTCCAGAGATCTTGTATGATTTTTTAAAAATAGCAAACAAATCTGAATTGCTTCATTCTTTTTAGGGAACCTTCCTAACACATTAAGGTTCTTAGAAAAAATTATTAAAGGTCATGAAAACTAGGTTAGGGTTCTGATCTATCAATTTTAAAACCGGTTTGCTGTTCTGAAATTTTGGACAGAAAATTGCTTATTTGGAAATCATAAGCCCAAACCATCCTAAGTATGGAATCTTATCAAAACAACAATCACAACGGTACTCATATGAGTTATGAACACTCTCCAATTGGTCTCATCCCATTCCAATGGACCATGATTTTATGAAAAATCTTTGATCACAGAGGGTATAAGGATTCACTGCACCAATATTGAATTGATGTTCATATTTTAAAACCAACTTGATCCATGATCCTACAAAGGACTAGAATCAAGCATGGTTGTGATTGATGGGATAAATTAATGAAATAGGAAGATATCCCTAGATTTAACCTTGATGGATTCCTACCATAGATCTCATAATTGGAGATCTAGCAAGAAAATCCTAAGGTCCTACTTATTTTAAATATAGACTATGAAAATCTACCTCCAATTCCTCTCTTAAATATAAGATCATTGAAGAATATGAAATCATTTCATTATTTCTCCTACCAAATTAATGGTCCTTGGAGATTAAATGATATTACAATCTACATAAACCTCTATGGAATATAGAATGAATTCCATAAGATTCATAGTAAAAAGATCCTAGTCATGAGTTGATACTAGTATCTCACCGACTATGTGTAGATATGACCATGATCAACTTTAAACTCCATATGAATCACAAGGTTATAGGAGAATAAGGAATCAAATTCAAAGAGTTTCAATGAGATATGGAAGATCTCATGAACCTTATGAATGAAATAGAAATAAAGGAAATCAAAGTTTTATTTAGGAACACAAATTCTTCAAAACTAATTTATCTCAAACCCAAGGCATTAATTAGATCCAAATTAATGAGATGTCATGAAATTCAATCACAAGTTCTTGGTGGTGTGTGATGAAATGGGGTAAGAAGAGAGGTTTTGAAAATGTGAAAAGTTCCTAGATCTAAGAACTTGTGATTAAATTATCCTAACTCTACCAAGGATTAAGAGGTTACCTCTATGACCTCAAAGAATTCTTCAATTTCTTGTGAAGCTCTTCCAAAATCTTCAAATTCTTCTCAAAGTTCTTCAAATTCTTCAAGAAATTCTTTTCTTCTTCTCAATTCTCTATATGATTCTTATCTCTCTCTCTCTCTCTCTAAAACTCAAGTATATCTCTTGTATATATATCTATATTGATTCAAAAGTTCAACCCCTCACAATGAAGATGAAGGTCTGTTTATATAGGCCATCATCTCAAGGATAAATGGGTAAATTCGGGTGGAGACCCATGTGCAAAGTTTTCTTCTAGAACATGTGAGAAAAGTAGTCTGTTACAGCCAGCGGCACTCGACGGCTACCGGCGGTATTCGCTGAGTGCCAGGCGGCACTCGCTGAGTGCTGGGCGACAATCGCTGAATGCCAGGCGGCACTCACTGAGTGCCGCCGGCTTTGTCGCGTGCCGGGGCTAACTGAATTTTGCCCTACTTTTAAATTTTCAACATATATATTAACATAAGCTTAATTATTGACGAATTATGTTAAAATACTTGTATTTGTAATATATTCCATTAAGAATACATCCATAATATATGCTCTAAATGTATTATTCCTCCTCTCTTTTTCCTTTTCTTTTCTTCCTTTTCTTTTCAAAAATTCCTCTTTATTTTAAAATTCCTTTTTCATCATTTTTTATTTTATATTTCTTTTCAAAACTCTTCTTTTATATATATATTGAGCAAATTCTCAAACTGATTTCCTCATGTGTTCTTCAATGTTCAGGTTTCTCCCGAATACCCAAACTCTCTCTCTCTCTTCTTTCTCCTTTTTATATTTTCTACTTTTAATTTTGAAATTTGTCTTGAAGAATCAATTGAAGATTTTGAATTTCCTGGAAAATCTTCGAATGTCACCGTCCATTGTCATCATCGGTCTTTTGAGAGGTAACCAATCCCTAGATTTGACGTTTGGTCAAAATTGGGGTGCCTACACACCCCCAACTGAAAATTGATATGTCCTCAGAAGTAGATTTTCAAAATAAATAGAGAGATATCACCTGATAAAGCAAAGCAAACATCGCAAGCATAGCAATCTGTAAAGACATATAAACTCCACACAGCCAATATCAAAGGAAATCGAAGATACTGATAAAGCAATGTCCATAAATAATACAAACACCCAATCACCGGAATGACATAACAATATAAGTACAGAACAGTGATAAAAATGTCCAAAAATGTCTAAAAGGTCTATCAGTCCCAGCATAACCAAACAACCCAAAAAAAACTAAGAGAAGAGAGAGAAACAGTAAAAAGCAAAAAAATACAACTCCCACTCGGAATAGATATCATCTAATCATCCCCAATATCAGAAAGAATCACGATCGGTGCAACAGGAGCATCGCCATCTCCACCCTCAGCAACAGTAGTAGCCGTCGCCGGGTCACTCACAGTCAGGGCAGCTGATGTAGATAATAATGGGTCAGCCACAACTGGAGGTAGTATAGATGATGATGATGGGGCATAGGGATCAGTAGATAGTGGAAGTGGAGTAACAGAAGTAGTAGGTGGAGTAGTGGATGTAGATGGATCGGTAGTGGGTGGTGTAGAAGAAGATGGATCTGTGGCAGGCGGTGCAGAAGGGGCAGTCGATGGGTGTGGAGCGGTGTGAATAGAATGGTCAACCCCGATCTACATCAAGATTGCCTCCAGTAAAGTCGTCATCTGATCCATCTTGTCCTCGAGTCGTATCCGCACCTCCCTCTCCTCAAGAAGCAATGAGTGGAGAGTCTGGAGGGACACGGAAGACGACTCTCCCTGGGCCTGAGCCTGAGACCACTGTCTGAACTCGAACTGTTGCACGGCAGCAACGAGGTCCTCATCATCTGAATCGAGCTCCTCAGCTTCAGTAGGCATCCTAGAAGCTGCACCCTCTGTGTCGGTGCCTCCCCCTCTCTTCCTCTTCGCCCCCACCTTGGCCTTTTCCTTCAGCTTCCTCTTTTAATGTGCATCCAAACGGTGCGCTGCTGTCTCCCCAAATCGACTCGAGGCTTGAGAAATCATGTCAGTGGCCAATAGGAGCAATCCAGCCTGTTCAATCACCCGATGGATGGGCCAACGACCTTCAGATGACGCTTGGCGACAATACACCGGTTGGGCTGGATGAAGAAATCGATATAGAGTCGGGGCAGGCAGACACGCCGCCCTGTCCCAATGGCATACAAAACCTGAGCATACCAAGGCGCCACTTTTTCGTGGTAAAAAGTCATCAATATGCAATTGGCGAGCGCCAGGTGGAGGAGATGATACTGCTCGGTTAGGAAACGGTCCTCAATTAGGGAAATACCGTTCCATATCTGGATCGCACCGCCGGTAATCTCTTGTATAATGACAGAGGGTAGAGTCTCGGGTGTACCGGGAATGTGTGGGTAAAAATGATCGGGAGTCTCTAGTTTACCTAAAGCAGCGGCCACAGTAGCCAGGCTGAAAATGATCTCGCGACCCCGGAAGAAAAATCTGCAGGTGAACGGTGCCGCGGGGTCCTTGATCATGGTCGCACACGCCTCCCGCACCCAAGTGATGTTGATTTTCTTGGACTGCGTCAACATTTCAAACCAACGTGGCATCGCGTGAATGCGTACAAGGAACCATGGGGCAGAAAGCCATACTGCCTCGAGTGGCCGCTCTAACATCACCTTCCTCGTCTGGAAGTATCGTGTGAACCAAACCGATCCTCGTCATTTCAAAATCCGTGATCAGGTACTAGGTCAGGAATAGTGAGGTTGAGGGGTTGGACTCGTGGTACCCTGTTATTGGATTCATTTGGAATGCCCTGAAAATGAAAATGAAAAGAAGAGATAAGATTAAAAGACTAAATGAAAAAACTGCCACTGCAGTATTTCGATCAATCGAACAGTTTTCGATTGATCGAAAGACTGCTGCACTCGATCACTCGAAACCATCTTGACCGATCGAAATATAGCTGCCTTCGATTGCTCAAAACTAGCTCGATCGATCGAGCACAGCAGGATTTCGCAGAAACACAAAAGACATAACGATAACAAAAGCCTAAGATTTCTAATATTATAAATAGGTCTTAAGACCAATGGGGAGCACCCCCACAAGAATTCTAATAAAAAAATGAATAAGAGGGGAATCTCGGGACATTACCTCAGTTTGAGCACAAGAGAGGGATGATGGTTATGATGGTGACAGTTGATGATGAGCTAGAGGCAATCCTCGAATGATAGAACTGGAAGGTATAGGAAAATTGCCGGGCTCCCTCTCTATCTTCAAGTGGTCAAGAGTGAGTGAGAGGGAGAGAAAATGAAGAGGTATATGCTGGGCTCTTCGTTTAAATACGAGTCTGGCGCGATCGAACATTCTCGATCGATCGAACGTTCGATCGATTGAGAATTATTCAAGCGCTTGAGGTTTGGACATTTTCGATCGATCAAGGATTGTTCGATCTATCGAGCATTAAAATTATCAAAAATCTTTACACAGAACAACTGTGTACCCCCAACTAACATAAATTGATCTGGCCATACAGAATAGCGTAAAAGCAGTTCAATTACAAGACATGCAAGCCAGAAAAAAAAATCATCATCAACAAGGAAATATAAAATTGCAAATTTATAAATTTAACATTGTAATAGCATCCTTTTTGCAAAATTATTGCCCACCACCATGGTACTTAAAACCTTATTTATCAAGAAAAACTAAAAATTAAAAGCAATATTGGCGATCCTTTGTCCAGCATTACACTTCAAATGATAAGAGAAAGACCAAATGACAAAATGCAGTTGAAGTGGAGCACTAATTTTCAAACACGAATATTCCTTCTTCCGCAATTGCTTCTTTTTCTGCCACATCTTCGAGTGTAGATTCCAAACATGATGATTCCCTTTCCCAAAATAGTCAAAAAGTAGCAAGGATATCATCGAATGAGTCTGAAATCTCTGAGGGACTTATTGCACTAGCAAGAGGTGATCCGGATGGAGATAAAGACAACGGAGTGTAGTTTCTCAACGGACTTTCCTCTTGCGGCGGAGTACTTAGGGGCACTATGTATGGTCCAAGTCCATGGAACAGCTGATGCGGGAGGAACTATGGTGGTAACATTGGATTTATAGTGATCAACCTGACAAAGAAAAAACAAGAGAATGCCAAAAAGGAAGGAATTAAGTAAAACAAGCGAAAGAACTACTAGAAAGGAATAAACACAGAAAGACAAAAAGAAAAAGAAATGTGACAAGGAATTTACCTCACTATTGGCATGATATAACCATGTACACTAGCAGGTAGGGGACATTGCAGCCTGAACAACAAATAACTTAAGTATACATAAATGTATGGAACCAATTCGATGATAAGGAAGTTATCAACATAAGTGAAGATAGCATTATGGCGTTCAGGCACTACATTCTGTAAATCGTCTTCCTCCCATGGTTCCCACATTGAACCGTTCTCCTATTATTCCAAGAGGGCATCATCGACTTCCCCAACAAAATACCCCTCTGGTTTGCCTTCCTCTTCAGGGAAGTCCATATGCGTGAAGGGGTTAATGTGGAGGAGTGTAGGATCGTAAGGGATGTACCCTTGGGTTAAGTCAATGACATTGTCCGCTCTGGGCCCTTGATAAGGAGAGAGGCAGAATGCAATCTCCTCAGTAGTCCATGGAGGATTAGGATATTCTGAATCAGCCCATGACCCGATTGAATTGACGTCGTCATCCCTCATATTTTTAATAGCCTGTAGGTGAGACATAGAATGGAATAGAAGATTAGAATTGAGGTCACACTCAAAAAGAGACAGAAACAAATGAAATAAAATGAAGTGCAATAAAGGAAAGAAATACAACAACAATATGTGAACACGCTTTAGTGTCTTAGGTGGATGGATAGTTGGGCTCATCTAGCTTGATGTGCTCAGCTTCTGGTAAGAAGTTTTCCAAGAACGGTTTTATCCTTTGGCCGTTAACCTTGAAACACTCATTGTTCTTGGGATTTATGAGCTCAACGGCCCCATGTGGAAAAATAGATTTGACAATGAATGGACTTGTCCATCGGGATCGAAGCTTACCTGGAAAGAGGTGGAAGCGAGAGTCGTACAGCAAAACTTTCTGCCCCGGCTTGAATGATTTTCGAAAGATTGTTCTATAGTGGCGAGCCTTCAACCTTTCCTTATGTAATTTAGCATTGTCATATGCATCTCAATGTATTTCTTCCAGTTCAGCCAACTGGAGTTTTTGGAGATGACCTCCCTCTTTAATGTCGAAGTTCAATGAGTGTGTCGCCCAATATGCTTTGTGCTCAATTTTGACAGGGAGGTGACATGCTTTGCTATACACTAACCTGTATGGGGACATCCCTAGGTTTGTCTTATAAGCAGTACGGTATGCCCATAGAGCATCGGTCAAGTTATATGCCCAGTCCTTTCTGTTGAAACTAACCATCTTTTCTAGTATATGTTTGATTTGACGGTTAGCCAATTCTTCCTGCCCGTTAGTTTGTAGGTGGTAGGCAAGAGCGATCTTATGATTGACCCAACATTTCTTAAGGAGTGACTCCAAAGGTTTGTTGCAAAAATGCTTGCCTTGGTCACTTATTAGTGCCCTCGGGGTTCCAAAATGCGATAGAATGTGTTCCTTAAGAAAGGACATAATCGTTTTGTGGTCATTACGTCTTGTCGGCATCGCTTCTACCCATTTCGATACATACTCCACAGCTAGGAGTATGTATTCGCAGTTGTTTGATTTCAAAAACGCACCCATGAAGTCTATGCCCCAATAATCGAATATTTCAATTGTGATAATGGGGGTTAAAGGCATAGAGTTCCTTTTTGAAATTGTACCTAGCTTTTGAATGCATTGGCACGACTTACAAAAAGAATAAGCATCCTTAAACATGATGGGCCAATAGAAGCCACTGTATAGTACTTTTTGTGCGGTCTTTTGCGAAGCAAAGTGACCACCGCAGACTTCAAAATGACATGAGGCTAAAATCACGGTTACATCCTCATTTAGAACGTAACGTCTGATGAGCTGATCAGCACAATACTTGAATAAGTACGGGTCATAGAAAAAGAAATGACGTGCGAACGAGAGGAACAGTTTCCTATCTTGATTTGACCAATGACTCGGGGTTTCTCCCGCGATAAGATAATTTATTATATCTGCATACCAAGGCAAATTGGAAACAGCCATTAGTTGCTCATCTGG
This sequence comes from Hydrangea macrophylla, assembly GCA_033977485.1. Taxonomy (NCBI): domain Eukaryota; kingdom Viridiplantae; phylum Streptophyta; class Magnoliopsida; order Cornales; family Hydrangeaceae; genus Hydrangea; species Hydrangea macrophylla. The sequence goes on along the minus strand of CM066992.1, from coordinate 49,943,974 downwards.
GAATTCATCCTTAATTGGTATGGGTTTAGTGTTGTCAGTAAATGTTAACCGAGACAAATGGTCGGCGACCACATTCTCTACTCCCTTTTTATCCTTGATTGTGATGTTAAATTCTTGGAGTAAGAGTATCCAACGGATAAGCCTGTGCTTCGCGTCCTTTTTAGATAGCAGGTACTTGAGGGCCGAGTGGTCTATAAAATAGACGATTGGGGACCCTATCAGATATGACCTAAACTTATCTAGAGCGAAGACTATTGCCAGTAGCTCTTTTTCGATGGTCGTATAATTCATTTGAGCTTCGTTGAGTGTTCGATTGGCATAGTAAATTACATAAGGCTTATTATCCTTCCTTTGTCCTAGGACTGCTCCAATGGCATAGTGCTAGCATCGCACATTAATTCGAAAGGCAAACTCCAATCAGGTGCCTGCATTATCGGTGCGAAGGTAAGGTGTTCCTTAGTGCGTCAAAAGATGTTTGAGAATTTTCCGACCACTCGAATGGGGTGTCTTTGACTAAGAGTTGACACAGTGGTCGGGAGATTGCACTAAAATTTTGGATAAAGCGACGATAAAACCCCGCGTGTCCCAGAAAAGAGCGAATGTCTTTAACTGTACGGGGGACAGGTAGGTTCGAGATTATATCGATTTTTGCTTTATCAACTTGGATACCTTTATCAAAAATAATGTGACTGAGGACAATTCCCTTAGTCACCATGAAGTGACACTTTTCCCAGTTTAGTACTAAGTGTTTATCCTCGCATCTTGCTAGCACACGTTCCAGATTGTCTAAGAAATTTTCAAAACTATGGCCGAACACTAAAAAATTGTCCATAAAGACCTCGAGTATTTGTTCAACCATATCACTGAATATGATCAACATGCACCGCTGAAAGGTGGCAGGTACGTTGCATAAGCCAAAAGGCATACGACGGTAGGCGAATGTACCGAACGGACATATGAAAGTTGTTTTCTCCTGATCCTCAGGAGCAATTTCAATTTGGTTATAGCCACTATATCCGTCCAGAAAATAATAATATTTATGACCCGCCACTCGTTCTAGCATTTGATCCATAAATGGCAATGGAAAGTGGTCTTTTCGAGTCACAGTATTCAATTTTCAGTAATCAATACACATCCGCCATCCAGTGGGGATGCGTGTTGGTACCAATTTGCCGTCTTTATTTGGGATTACCGTTATACCCGCCTTTTTAGGTACCACTTGGGTTGGACTAACCCAAGGGCTATCAGATATTGGATATATGATCCCAACGTCGAGAAGTTTAAGGACTTCTTTTTTGACTACTTCTTGCATATTTGGATTCAGATGCCTTTGCATTTGTCGCGAAGGTTTAGCGTCTTCCTCCAGATATATTTTATGGGTGCACACGGACGGGCTTATGCCTTTGAGGTCAGCAATAGTCCATCTCAATGCTCCTTTATGTTGTTCCAGCATTTTGATTAATTTGTCCTCTTGTTCCAGACTGAGAATGGATGAAATTATGACGGGGTAAGTCTTTTCAGTCCCTAGGAAGGCGTATTTGAGCTCTATTGGAAGCTCCCTTAATTCCAAATTGGGAAACTAAAAATTGGAGGGCATGACTAATTTTGTTTTTGGAGGTAGGGGTTCATATGGGGTTACCCACATGCATTCAGCTCTATCCTCCTCTTTCGTTTCCATCATGAGGTAAGTGTGATTTAAAGCAGCGTCCAATGGAGTAGAATCGTTAGGTTTGTAGATAGTGTCAAATTGTGACACTACTACCTCCAAAGGGTCTTTATAATCAACGAAGTTGGTCTCATTTTCAATGACCGTTTCGATGAAGTTAATTTATTCCTCATCCTCGTATTCTTCAGGTCGGGGATTTGAAAAAATCTTGACATTTAAAGTCATGTTCCCAAATACGATGGTCATAATACCACTTCTTATTTTGATTGTGGCATCTATGGTGTTGAGGAATGGACGTCCAAATATTACCGGGATTTGTGAACATGGATTAGACACAGGTTCAGTGTCCAAGATCACAAAATTGACTAGGAAGAAAAATGAATCTATCTGCACTAGAATGTCCTCTAGTATTCCTCTAGGGTATTTGACTGACCTGTCTTCCAGTTATTGTTGGGTTTGTGCCCTCAAACCATTACTTTATGTATGAGACATTAGCATTATAATATATGGATATCAGCTTTACATTTCATTGTGTATGTTTCTTTCATGAGATGATTGTTTTATCCTTAAGTATCATAGTAAGCAATTCATGTGTGTATGAGATACACACAAGTGAGATACGAATTACTATTCTTTTATACTTAGAATATGTCACAGTGGATGATGAGACTGGATACCTCATCAGGTCTACACTGTAGCATAATTAACTACCATTGGATGGAGTGATTAATCTCAATCACTAGAGTGTAGCTCTTAGTTGATATGCTAGTTGTGGATATCGCAGGTTTTCAAATTTTACCCACTTTTAAAACAAATATTTTCAATTTTCAAAGAGTCGCCACTTAATTTTTAAAGGGAAAAATTAAGAAACCATTTTAAAAGCAAACTGATCTTTTGCGAAACCAAAGATAAACTGGGTCCGGGGATTATGGAATGAAAGGGGAAGGAGCCCGGCGGACTAAAACACCCCCTTTCATCCTATCTCACGATAGGCCTCTACTCAACATCCTTTTTAATCAAGTTATTAATCTAAGCATGCCCTCAATTAATACATATATAGGTATACATAACACAAGCATGTTGAAAGGGTGCAAAATTGCTAACGGTAAAATATCATTCATAAGTCACATAATTCAACTAGCAAACATCATGATATGCAATAGAGAACTAGAAAACATACCCGGGATCCGGCCGCGAATATCAAACGTGCAATGCATGCAAAAATAAACCTAAGAAAGGTCTCTAACACATATATACACATAAGGCAAAACCTAAGCTAAGGTGTCGCACATGGGGTCGAAAAATTAATTAAAATCAATAAAATAGATTAAACTAGAGAAGGGTTGAGAAATTGTACCTCAAAGCGCTCTAGATCTTCTCAAAACTTGTAGAGATGTTGAATTCCTCAAGCTTTTCCTCTTCTTCTTCCTCAAGCTTCAAGCTCCTTCAATGGTGATTTGATGGTTGGGTAGAGTTTTGGTGGGATTTGGGTAAAATAATTGGTAGAGTTTCTCTCTCTATATTTCTTTCCTCTAAAGCTTTCCCAATATTTCTCTATACAATTCAAGTGTCCCCTCCTCCAAAATGAGAGAAATGGGTTTTTTTATAGACTTTCATTATCTTAGGGGCCAAGATAAGGGTAGATAGGTCAATTTGGGGTGGGTTAGGAATATTCTATGGCATCTCTAACTCTCCATGGCACTTCTATGTAATTCCAATAAACTTGAAAGGCATTTAAGTTGGCTAGAATAAAGGAACATTCTAGAGCATCTTCAAAACACATGGGAGATTAGTGCCCAACAAAGGGCTTTTTGGGTATTTCTTAGATAAGGAATATGCCAAGGGATCTCTAACTCTCCAAATCACATGGGCTACTTTCTTTTATTATTTTCTTTTTCCTATATATATATATATGTATAGACACATTTTTTCTTTTTCTTTTTTAAATCTAAATTAATCATATGAGTTACCAAATAGTATATTTTTTTCTTTTTAAATCTAAATAAAATACAGGAAACAATGTTATTTTTAGAAAATATAATAATAATTATTATTATTCAATCTATTCTATTTTTTTAGAAAGTAACCCATGATCCAGTGAGCTCAAGACAGATGGTCAGTGATTGGCCAAATCTAGGGATATTAGGAGTAAGGTTTGGGAACTTGAAGCTTTTCAGAAGTCGAAGCGATGAACTTGAAGAAAATCGTCGGGACATTATTCATCATTGATTTCTAGAGATAAATCCCCCTAAGTTTAATAGTTCGGTCAAAATTGGGGTGTCTACAGTTTGCCCCTCTTCGGCAGAGCTTGTGAAGCAACGCGTATCACAAGTGAATGTCGAAGCCTGTGTGAAGACAAGCCTTTGACCGGGCTATTGAACTTAGGTAAAAATAAAATGCGTTGCAAAACATTCGCAGAGACGGTCGGTGCTGGTCGTGCTCAATGGTGAGCTGCCTACGTATCCCAACGGGAATCAGACCAGGACGTAGTTCGGGTAAGGGATAACACACAAATGCAAATAATCACACGGATGAATGGTCTTATCTTATCGTGATGCACATGCTCATGCAATCTTATATCTTATGCTCCCAAACGTGATGATCCCGAGTCACGTTACTTTTCCTATTATCAGAAATGCACCCTATACATCGAATCATCCTATTATAACACCGTCTTACTCTAGGAGCATTATGACTGATGTATGTACATTTCATATGCATATGAGAATCGTTTGATTGACTGAGATACGCCCTGCGCCTTATACTCCATAGCCAAATCATGTAGCACACGGAGAGATTGAGCAGCTCTATGCTCAAAATCATCTGATCGACATAATGCCGAATCAGGTAGCACGCTGAAAGATTGAGCAGCTCTATGCTCAAAATCATCTGATCGACATAATGCCGAATCAGGTAGCACGCTGAAAGATTGAGCAGCTCTATGCTCAAAATCTCCCAAAATCATCTGATCGGCTAAGCCGAATCAGGTAGCACGCAGAAAGATTGAGCAGCTCTATGCTCAAAATCATCTGATCGACATAATGTCGAATCAGGTAGCACGCTGAAAGATTGAGCAGCTCTATGCTCAAAATCTCCCAAAATCATCTGATCGGCTAAGCCGAATCAGGTAGCACGCAGAAAGATTGAGCAGCTCTATGCTCAAAATCTCCCAAAGTCATCTGATCGGCTAAGCCGAATCAGGTAGCACGCAGAGAGATTGAGCAGCTCTATGCTCAAAATCTCCCAAAATCATCTGATCGGCTAAGCCGAATCAGGTAGCACGCAGAAAGATTGAGCAGCTCTATGCTCAAAATCTCCCAAAATCATCTGATCGGCTAAGCCGAATCAGGTAGCACGCAGAGAGATTGAGCAGCTCTATGCTCAAAATCTCCCAAAATCATCTGATCGGCTAAGCCGAATCAGGTAGCACGCAGAGAGATTGAGCAGCTCTATGCTCAAAATCTCCCAAAATCATCTGATAAGCGCAGATTTATCAAAGATGCCAATGTATCATTCTTCTATGCAAAGTCAAACTCAACTCTTATTTTCTCCTTTTGGAGTTACTCTCTTTTTCAAGGTTTATTTTCAAAATTTCCTAAATCTGGAAACACTCAAATGCGTATCCATTTCATTTCTGGAACTTGATGGTCCATCATAATCAGATTAGCTTAACTTCTCAAATCAATTCATTCTTCTGAATTTTGGAATTGATCAGATCACAAACCAGATCACATTTTTTAAAATCAGAGACATTCAGACTCGAATCAATTCATCTTTTCAAAGAGTTGGAGCCAAAGCAAGCTCAAACCGTATTGACTCTTCAAAATTTGGAGCTGATTAGGCTCATACCAAATACTCTTTTTTTTTTTAAAAAAGATCGGAGCCAATCAGGCTCGAACACATCATTTTTTTTTAAAGAATTGGAGCCAATCAAACTCAAACCAAATTATTTTCAAAGAATCAAAGCCAATCATGCTCAATTCGAATCAATATTCAAAGAATCAGAGCCAATCAGGCTCAATTTGAATCAATTTTCAAAGAATTAGAGCCAATCAGACTCAAATTAAACCAACTTTCAAAGAGTCAGAGCCAATCAGGCTGAATTCAAATCTATTTTCAAGGAATCAGAGCCAATCAGGCTCAAATCAAATCAATTTTTTTAAAGAATCGGAGCCAATTAGGCTCAAGTCAAATCAACTTTTAAAGAATCAGAGCCAATCAGACTCAAATTAAACCAACTTTCAAAGAGTCAGAGCCAATCAGGCTGAATTCAAATCTATTTTCAAGGAATCAGAGCCAATCAGGCTCAAATCAAATCAATTTTTTAAAGAATCGGAGCCAATTAGGCTCAAGTCAAATCAACTTTTAAAGAATCAGAGCCAATCAGGCTCAAATCGAATCAATTTTCAAAGAATTGGAGCCAATCAGGCTTAAGTCAAATCAGGTTTCAAAGTTCGGAGTCAATTAGACTTCGGTTGAATACATGCTTCCGCAAATCCCAGAATCAGTCAGACTCTTAATCAGATTAAACTTCAAACTTATTCCAATTTATTTAATTTTCCAAAATCGGAGTTAATCAGGTTCTAATTTAACAAATTTCCAAAGAATCGGAGCCAATCAAGCTCGAACCAAATCAATTTCCAAAATTTCGGAGTCATTCAAATTCGAAATCAACTCATCTTCTCAAAATCGGAGCCTTTCGGACTCGAGTCAATTCATTCTTCTAAAACCAGGAGTCCGTCAGACTCAAATAAGCTTAGATTCAACCAAACTCTCATTTATTCAATTTTCCGAAATCAGGAGTCAATTAGACTCTTAATCAAATCAATTTTCAAAAGCCCGGAGTCAATTAGACTCTAATTTACTCTAATTCTCAAAATCCGGAGTAAATCAAACTCCTAATCAAATCAATTTTCAAGAGTCCGGAGTCAAGCAGACTCCAATTTATTCAATTTTCCTACAATCAAGAGTCAATCAGACTCAATTCAACTTAGATTCTTAAAATCAACCAAACTCAATTCAATTCATTCTTTTTAAAATCAAGAGTCAATCAGACTCAATTCAACTTAGTTTCTTAAAATCAACTAAACTCAATTCAATTCATTCTTTTAAAATCAGGAGTCAATCAGACTCAAATAAAAAATTTGCCCAATCAAGAGTCACTTTGACTCAATTTCGAATTCAAATTCCACTTATCAGGAGTCAATCAAACTCATTTCAAATAAATTCACCTTCTAAAATCATTTAGTCAATCAGATTCAAATAAATTCAATTTTCTAAAATCAGGAATCAATCATACTTAAAGAATTTCAAATTTCTAAAAACAGGAGTCAATTGGACTCGAAGCAAATTCAATTTCACAAAACCGGGAGTCAATTAGACTCAAAGAATTTCAAAAATCAGACTCAAAGAATTTTAGTTTCACAAAATTAGGAGTTGATAAAACTCAAAGAATTCTTGCTTCACAAAATTGGGAGTCAATCAGACTCAATTTAGTTCAAACTCATGAATTAGGAGTCAATTAGACTCAAACAAATTCAAATTCTCAAAATCCAGAGTTCGGAGTCGATTCAACTTGAAACAATTCCTATTTCCAAATGGGAGTTGCACTGATTCACATTTTACAAAGGAGAGTCATATGATCTTGAAAATTTTCACATTTCTCAAACACGAATTCATACGGACTCAAAAATTCACATTCTATAAACACGAAGGAAGTCATACAGACTAAATATATATATATATTTTAAAAAGACAGAGTCACACGGACTCTAGAACTCAGTATTTTACATAAATGAAGTCCCATGGACCCAACAAATTCACATTTTTCACAAACGGAGTCATGCGGACTCAAGAGTTCATATTTTACATAGACGGAGTCATGCAGACCCGAAAATTCATATTTTACACAGACAGAGTCATGCAGACTCGAAAATTCATATTTTACAGAGACGGAGTCATGCGGACTCAAAATTTCATATTTCACAAAGCCGGAGTCACGCGGACTCAAAATTTCATTTCGTTATTCAAACGAAGTCACACGGACTCAACAAATTCACTTTTTTATACAAATAGAATCATACAGACTCAATCAAACTCACATTTCATACAAATGGAGTCATACAGACTCAACAAATGTATATATATATATACAAATGGAGTCACACGGACTCAAAGAATTTCCTATTTATACAAATGGAGTCACACGGACTCAAAGAATTTCCTATTTCAAAATCGAGGGTTAATTTATAACATTTCAAATTTTCTTAATCAGAGTCAATTTTGACTTAATAAAAAAATTCCAATTTTCAAAATCAGGAGTTAAATCAAACTCAATTTATTTCAATTTCCCAAAATCGGGAGTTAAATTAGACTCAATTTATTTCAATTCAGTTCATCAGAGTTAGTCAAACTCATTTTTATTCAAATTCTAAATCAGAAGTTAGTCAAATTCAATTCAATTCAATTCAACTTTCAGAATCGGGAGTCAATTAGGCTCAATTTAATTCAATTTTTCAAAATTTGGAGTCAATCAGCCTCATTTCAGTTCCATATTCTAAAATTGGAATTCAATCAGACTTAAATAATTTCTATTTCACCAATTCAAAAGTCAATTAGACTCAAAGAATTTCTGTTTCACAAAATTGGAGTCAATTCGATTCACAAAGAATTTAGAATTTCCAAATCAGGAGTTTGAACGAGACTCAACAAATCATTAAGGACTAATGCGAATGCGAGGTTGCCATTGAGGAGTAATGCTGCCATTGAGGACTAATGCAAAGTTGCCGTTGAGGACTAACACCGATGATGCTGCCATTGAGGACTAACGCAAGGTTGCCATTGAGGACTAACACCGATAATGTCGCCATTGAGGACTAATGCAAGGTTGCCATTGAGGACTAACACCAATAATGCTGCCATTGAGGACTAACGCAAGGTTGCCATTGAGGACTAACACCGATAATGCTGCCATTGAGGACTAACGCAAGGTTGTCATTGAGGACTAACACCGATAATGCTGCCATTGAGGACTAACGCAAGGTTGCCATTGAGGACTAACACCGATAATGCTGCCATTGAGGACTAACGCAAGGTTGCCATTGAGGACTAACACCGATAATGCTGCCATTGAGGACTAATGCAAGGTTTGGGAGTCTCCTTGGACTCAAAGAATTGGAAAGATTGATTTTCTGTATCTGCGGACCTTTGGAAGAAACATATCAATTCTATCAAAAGAGGGAAGTCACCTTTTTCCCCTAGTCTTGGACCCTTCATATTTCCACTTTAGCATTGTGTTATGATAGTGTTTAAAAATCCTGCTTGCATTGCTTTTGGGATGCTCATGGAGACTCTTCAAATCTTTATTCATCATCTTAAACCCACTCATTTGAGACCATTATTGACTCATCGAAGGAGGACAATTTATACAAGACGACTGACTCAAACTCTGTGTTATTATGAATCAATGTGCTTTCATCGTGGATAATGTATCATCTCACCTTTCATTTATTCATCATCTTACAATGGTAGTACTTCACCAACAAATCTAAACTTTGAAGATTCTCCCCTTTCGAGTTAGCTGGTTCTTTGCCTATCCAGAGTGTGCTTCAAATTAGTGCTTTAGCTTAGAGAATAAAAGACATTCTATTTCAATCCATTCAAAACAAACTCGATTACTTGAGAACTTTTCTCTGACATAGAGGGATTTTTTTGACAAACGAAGTTTGCCCCTAGTTTGAATAGGACTCGAAGGCCTTGCTTCTGGGATTAAATAAGGTGTTCAGAAAATGAAGCTTGCCCCTAGTCTTAAGGACAAATAGGCTTATCCAAGGGTTTTGAGAACATGATGGTGCAGGATGCCTGTAGTGCATTTACTCCCAACCTAGAGGTAATCATCATGAATGCGGTGGGTTGAAGTAGGACATCCCAATGCTGATGGGCAAGCTTTGTTTGCCCCTAGTTTGGCAATATATATGTGGCTTTAGGCAAACTTACGCAAGTTTGCCCCTAGTCTAAAGGAAGGAAACCAAAGGCACAAAGGGTGATGCTTATGGTTTAGGGATGGTTATGGACCGAGAACCTTGGGAGGTTCGCCTACTTATCCCCGAACGGGAATCAGGCCCAAAGTAGTTCGGCTAAGGCCTGAAAGAAAGTGCCAGATCATAGCAAGGGCGGTGACCGAACCGGGTAGGCTGCCTACGTATCCCCGAGTGGGAATCAGGTCAAAAACGTAGTTCATCGATTCTGGAGGTCTTGAAAGAATAAGGCTTCAAGAATTATGGGCTTTTCGAGCCATGTTTTCATTTGAGTCCAATGAGTGCTTTTTTCTGGGCAGATTTTCTAAAACAGATTCCTTGTGGTAGCTTTTGAACAAAATGATGAGAACATGAACTACGTCTCCCTTTTATTATTTTTTTTCTTTTATTCTCTCTTTTTTTTTTTTTTTGGCGGTTGATTCTTTTCACCTTTTCACTAGCCAGTCAATCTTTACAACTATCATAACACATCGTGTTTGAATCATACTCTACCATACTCATAAAGCAATAGCAGCCCTCCAAATCACTCTTTATTTTTCTTAAAGATACTTTTGCATTGTTATAGGCCCACTTATCCATGAGCCTCTCACAAAATTTTGATACTAATTGATACTTTCAAATCTCTCTTTCCAATTTATTTTCTTTGTTGAGAACAACACAAAGCTTTGGGATAATTCATCTACCAATGATGTACTTTGAAGTGCTCAAGAATTCTCAATCTTATTTATTCTTTGCCTTTTCTTTTCTCTTTCCTTTCTTTTCTCCACCTCACTATCTCTTATTCTCTTCATGATTTTGACTGGCTAGGATTCGGATTTTGAAATCAACACGCATCTTATTCTTGCTCTAACTTTTGCCTAGGCGCCCTTTCGGGTTTTCATCCTAGCGAGCTCCTTCATCTTCATTTTTTTTTCTTTTTATTTTTTTTTTTAATTTCTCTTTTTTTTTTTCGTGCTCTCACTTTTGCCTAGGCGCCCTTTTGGGTTTTCATCCTAGCGAGCTCTTTCTTTTCTTCTTTTTTTTTCTCTTTTTTTTTTGGAAGAAGAAGTTCATTTAAAACATTTGGCTACCATCAAGGATCAAGTTATGACTTTGGACTGGTTGGGCTCATCTTTTAGGCTTGGTATTTAAAAAAAGGAGATGGTGAGCAAGCTTCAAGTGCCAAGTTCATCTTTTCAAGATTAAGCAAGAGCATCTTTAAATTCTTAAAGTAAAGCAAATCAATTCTCTACTCCTCCGTGATTTTGGCACAGAATTTGCTTTGATCACTTGGGGATCCTTTTTAATGCAAAGATTTATTAACAAAGTATTTTCCATGATCATTTGAAAAATGATTTTTATTTTTTCTCTTCTTTTTTTTCTTTCTTGGCTTAATGATCCATACATTCACGACTTGGCACACTGAATCAAACAGAATGAGATTTTATTCAACTAGTAGGGAAAAAGGATTACATCCCTCGACTCAATAAACTTGACAATGACTTGCAAACAAACTTGATAACAGACTGACCAGAAGACTCGACTGGACTTGACATTTGACTCCAACTTAACACAACTCGACTATAGACTGGACTCGACTTGGTCTCAACTGGAGTATCACAGACGACTTTCAAATTATTGGGTCCCCAGGAGCATCCATATTTGCTTTAGCAGCCGTATTTCAAAACACTATCACCTTACTAGCAACATATGTGCATAAACATCTCTCTTCCTATTATCTGTTCCTTCCTGACTAATCTCGTGTTTGAATCTCTGTACCAAATAGTGCTTGACTCGGGTGCTATTTCGCTTACAACAACACTTATCTTTAATTAACTTTGACTGATTTTCTCAAGAGAATCTTATACTTCTATTGATTTTTATTAAATTTTTATGCCAAGTGAAATGCTCATGAATGATTCATATGTCACACGAATGCAATGCATGTGTGTGTGTGCCTATTCTATATGCCAAAAAAAACAAAAAATCTAATCCTAACACATAAACACATAAGCACATAAAATCCTCATCCATGTTGAGTGTGCTAATTTCTCCTTTCATTGTGATCCTTTTTACCCCTTCAAGGTTTTCAAATTTAGAATTTTTGAAATCCATTTAACAAGTATTTCCCCTAGATGATGGGATATTTTCAAAATTCCTTAAGAAGCTTTCCTTTGAAAACAACAACATTTCTAAACAAAAGATGGTTGGGTTGAAACTTTGCTTTTGAAATTTATTTGAAAATGATTTCTTTAATTGCAGAGATTTCTTGGATTATATTCCTTAACAAAAAGGTGATTAGGTCCAAATTTTGCTTTGAAAAAGCATTCCTTTAGTTGGTAAAACTTTTCAAACTCTTTCAAGAATTTTGGGTTCCAAGAATTTTAGGTTCTTTCTTCAAATATGGTTGATTTGAAATTTTAATCCAAAAGTGAACTCCAAAAATTTTGAAAGAGTGATTGAATGCCTTGGAATAAAGATACCAAAAATCTATTTGCTTCCAAAAACGTATTTAAAATTCTTTGGGTAGGAGGATCACATGATCGGATTGTTGTCATACTCTTCATGAATTTGGATGCATACAAGGTCAATGATGCTTAGCTTAGCAAGATGTAAGAGATGTAATCACATAATCAAGATCCAGCATGTTCCCAAATGTCGTGGGACATGAGAAGGAATTGCTAAAAGGTGATTAAAGGGTTACACATCTTTTATCAAGCAAGCATCGTCATCATCTCAAATAACCCCTTTCGGGCATACAAAACTCCCTAGCATATAATCCCAATCAAGAATTAACTCCCTAATTTTGAAAGGTTCTATGGAAACTACTATGTAAAGGCCGGGTTTTGGTCAAATACAGGACCCTTGACACACACCCGATAGGATGCTTCATATACCAAAACATGGTACGAGATCAAGGGTGATCACACGGCCCCATGATGGCTTGACCGACCGGGTTGCCCCGAGCCTCCAAGGTCATAGTTCCATGCAATCGACTGGCGAAACATGCAAGTGCAATGCAACGGGCACACAAAAATTAATTAATTCGATTAAAAGGATGCTTTCAAGTCTAATCCTCGAGTGAACCCAAAATCCGAAATTCTGGTCTGCGAAACCAGAGATTCTGGGTTCGATCCCCAGTGGAGTCGCCAGATTGTGGATATCGCAGGTTTTCAAATTTTACCCACTTTTAAAACAAATATTTTCAATTTTCAAAGAGTCGCCACTTAATTTTTAAAGGGAAAAATTAAGAAACCATTTTAAAATCAAACTGATCTTTTGCGAAACCAAAGATAAACTGGGTCCGGGGATTATGGAATGAAAGGGGAAGGAGCCCGGCGGACTAAAACACCCCCTTTCATCCTATCTCACGATAGGCCTCTACTCAACATCCTTTTTAATCAAGTTATTAATCTAAGCATGCCCTCAATTAATACATATATAGGTATACATAACACAAGCATGTTGAAAGGGTGCAAAATTGCTAACGGTAAAATATCATTCATAAGTCACATAATTCAACTAGCAAACATCATGATATGCAATAGAGAACTAGAAAACATACCCGGGATCCGGCCGCGAATATCAAACGTGCAATGCATGCAAAAATAAACCTAAGAAAGGTCTCTAACACATCTATACACATAAGGCAAAACCTAAGCTAAGGTGTCGCACATGGGGTCGAAAAATCAATTAAAATCAATAAAATAGATTAAACTAGAGAAGGGTTGAGAAATTGTACCTCAAAGCGCTCTAGATCTTCTCAAAACTTGTAGAGATGTTGAATTCCTCAAGCTTTTCCTCTTCTTCTTCCTCAAGCTTCAAGCTCCTTCAATGGTGATTTGATGGTTGGGTAGAGTTTTGGTGGGATTTGGGTAAAATAATTGGTAGAGTTTCTCTCTCTATATTTCTTTCCTCTAAAGCTTTCCCAATATTTCTCTATAAAATTCAAGTGTCCCCTCCTCCAAAATGAGAGAAATGGGTTTTTTATAGACTTTCATTATCTTAGGGGCCAAGATAAGGGTAGATAGGTCAATTTGGGGTGGGTTAGGAATATTCTATGGCATCTCTAACTCTCCATGGCACTTCTATGTAATTCCAATAAACTTGAAAGGCATTTAAGTTGGCTAGAATAAAGGAACATTCTAGAGCATCTTCAAAACACATGGGAGATTAGTGCCCAACAAAGGGCTTTTTGGGTATTTCTTAGATAAGGAATATGCCAAGGGATCTCTAACTCTCCAAATCACATGGGCTACTTTCTTTTATTATTTTCTTTTTCCTATATATATATATATATGTATAGACACATTTTTTCTTTTTCTTTTTTAAATCTAAATTAATCATATGAGTTACCAAGTAGTATATTTTTTTCTTTTTAAATCTAAATAAAATACAGGAAACAATGTTATTTTTAGAAAATATAATAATAATTATTATTATTCAATCTATTCTATTTTTTTAGAAAGTAACCCATGATCCAGTGAGCTCAAGACAGATGGTCAGTGATTGGCCAAATCTAGGGATATTAGGAGTAAGGTTTGGGAACTTGAAGCTTTTCAGAAGTCGAAGCGATGAACTTGAAGAAAATCGTCGGGACATTATTCATCATTGATTTCTAGAGATAAATCCCCCTAAGTTTAATAGTTCGGTCAAAATTGGGGTGTCTACACTAGTGCTTATAGTGCATTGACGGACCTGAGCTTTCCTATTGACGCTTAAGGCTGTCAATAGTCAATAGGAACTCATAACTTGTATAAGGTACGTGTTCTAAATCTTGAGATGATTATGAACACAGACTATGGATATGGCTGCTTTGACTTACCAATCAGTGAGGTCTATAGAAGATCAACACCTGGGTATCTTGGGTATGTCATGTCCATAGGGTTGTGAACATATATTGTCAAGATAGAATCTACCCTCTGATTCAGAGTAAGCATTCCCTTGAGAATGTCACCAAGTTGATTACTGAGTACTGCAGTCTTGTTGATAAGAGTTATCAACATGTTTGGTAATCATGAGTAGTGAATGGGACTCAAGGAATACAAGAAGTAATCATGATTCAGGATGACAGTAACAGTTATCCGACTACCTGAATATGATTACGAATGCTGACGGTAGAGGGACATTAGTACACCATACAAGTCTAGTTATCGCTTCGGATATGTTCTTTTGCGTTGGAGTTCAGTTATCGTTTTATAGTGGAATAAACGTTAACTGACCAGTTAGTTAGTTTGCTGATCAAAGAGTTTGGTCATGGTAATTAACAAACTGGTCTGAGCCAACAATAAAGAGCCTAGGAGGTCCCACTCTTAGCTCCGCTAGGATGCTTGGAAAGACACTTGAGGAAGCTGTTAAGACAGGTTCGATCGATCGAAGACTGTTCGATCGATTGAAGTCTTCAGGTTCGATCGATCGAGAATGGTTCGATCGATCGAAGTCACTTCAATCGATCGAAGTCTAGGTCGGTTCTGGAAATCTATAAATAGGGCAGCTGCGTTCTGGAAGTAAGTGATCGTCGTTTTTATACGCAGAAGCTGCAGAAACTATCATAGTCTTCCCAAAACCTTCCTATCCTCTCTATTAGGGTTCCCACCAACCCTAGTCTTTCCGGCAGGCATCCGTAGGAGTCATAAGGGTGAAGATCATCTAGTGGAGGCTGCTGGAAGTTGAAGTTTCAGAATTGGGTTCAAGACACTAAGGTATAATTCTTGCACCCCTTGTACGCATCTATGGAATTGACAAGTAGTAGATCCCGGAATACCAAAAATTTTATAACTTAACCTATTTCCGCTGCGCGTTTAAACTCTAACTTTAAACCACTTTTTCCTTCAATTGGTATCAGAGCCACGCTCGTTTGGATCTATAGATGCGTTTTTGGAACCCTAGTTTTGATTTGCATGTTGATTTTAGAACTGTTTTCGAAATTGCATCGTCACAGATCTGTTTCTGCAGTATTATCGCAGCAGAATACAAAACTGTGATTGCATAGGATGCAAGGTGGGTTCGATCGATCGAACTTGTTTCGATCGATCGAACATTCTGTTCTCAATCGATCGAACAGTCTTCGATCGATCGAACCTTCTGGTATTCGATCGATCGAACGAAGTTCGATCGATCGAGATAGATACTTTGTCAGGTTCTCTGTTTCACAGTTTTAAAGTGTTTTGAAATTAAAAACTTTAATTTTAAAATATTCTGTAAAATATTCAAATCATTCTGTGAAACAGACTGTTCAAGCGATTGAACAGTGTTCAATCGATCGAAGGTTCGAGCGATCGAACGGTCTTCGATCGATCGAACTGTGACAGAGAAGTAAGATGCTGTTTTTTAAGTTCTAATTCAGTATGTAAAGTGTTTATATATTGTGTGAATCAATTAAGTGTTCCAATAGTTACATATATTTGTTATGTATGTGTAGATGTGTGTACGACTAACCCTTTTGCAGCAAAATTAGTCGCTATCTCCCATGGCACCAAGTCGTTTAAATATTTATATTTAAATTGTTTGAGATTGGTGCATGTTGTAATTTATTAATGGTTTGGTTTTAAGGCGTATGTAAAGGGCGCTGCGGCTTCAATCCTACGAAAAGGAAAGTCGCACCGGTTTCCCTAGCCTTTTATTTCATTTTTGCTATTTCTTTTTTCTAGATAAATTGTAAGCTTCAAAAGAAGCATAAGTCCAATGTAATAGAATTAGAAATTCCATGAAGATGGAGCAAGGAGCCGTTGTCCATCAAGATGGAGCCGGAGGCGACCAAACCAAGAAGGTGTTCTATGGAAATAGAGCCATGGGAGATAGAGGCATTGTTTGAATGCCTATATTTCATTTTAGTTTTTTGTTTTATGTGCTTGTTTTGTGATTGGCGTATAATACATTGTTGCATGCACTTAAAACAAGTTTTCTAAAATAAAATTCAAAAACCGTTTTTCAACACATTAGTAAACATTGGATGTTTATGGGTAGTGTGTGGAAACATTTTTCAAAAGCAAAATCCTTAATTTACTAAATCTAGTGGGAGAGGGTCTTATCAAATAACACCCACGATCTTCCATTAACGGTTCATTGTAAGATGAGTAGTGTATTCTGTGTCACCTCGCCAGGGGTGATCATTCCATACGGAGGGTACACTGCTCATTGGTTACTAGATGTGAACTTCCTATGGATAGGATCAATCAGACGTGTTAGAGGGTGACCACCACACGGAGGCGCTACTTGAGACGGTTGTGATTGGATCCTAGTTAATGGTACACACTAGCTAAGCTGTGGATAAGGGATCCCACACGGGGCATTATTCAGAAACTTAGAGATCAAATAGGTTCGGGAGTCATGGCTATTTTGCAAGAGTTGCATAGCGGATAAGTCATGATAAATCGAAAGATCGAACATTGACCACCACACGGAGGCTTTATTCTTTCGTTTCGATATTCCGGCGACTTTGTTTTTAAATAAGAGTTTTAAGGATTCTTTTATTTCAAACTGTCAATTCTGATATCCATATTTATTTTGTTTGTTTGATTTTCAGTAATCATAATGTCTGGATCTGCATTTAGTCCACTTGCCACCATACTCACTTAAAACAAGTTAACTGGAAATAACTACACTGAATGGAAACGTAACCTTGACATCATTTTAACTGCGGAGGATCACATATATGTCCTCACCACCCCAAGCCCTGAAGAACCCGCGGCAAATGCTTCAGCAGCTGCCAGACGCGAGTTTGACAAATGGAAGAAGTCGAATGGAATGACCCGTTGTTACATTCTGGCCTCAATGGCTGGTGTGTTACAACACCAATTCCAATCGAACGATTCTGCCAGTGACATTATCACATCCCTGAAAAAGATGTTTGGGGAGCATGGCAGGTCTGCCAGACAGGTAGCCATGCAGAAGATAATGAGTGCAAAGATGTCGGAAGGTACTCCAGTCAAAGAACATGTTTTAAAAATGATTGGTTATTTAAACGAACTGGAGACCTTGGGAGCCAACATCGATGCACAGACCCAAGTTGATATGATCCTCAACTCGCTGTCGCCATCATTCGCTCAATTCAAACTTAACTATAATATGAGTCAAATGGATTTTTCAATGAGCGAATTAATGAGTTCTTTACTGGCAGCAGAAGGGGTGATCAAACCTGGGGGCAGCGTTTTAAACGTTGAGAAAAGCGCTTCTTCTTCCCGATCTACACCCAAAGGTAAGAAAGGAAAGAAGAAGGCTGGCACTGGTGGTTCAAGTGTTGGACCGGTCCCTAAGATTGCAAAATCTAAGGGAAAAGGTAAGGGCAAAGGGAAGGTGGGTGGCCAAGGCAAAGGAAAGTGTTTCTAATGCGGTGAGAAGGGCCACTGGAAGAGGAACTGTCCAGAATTCTTAGCTACAAGAGTTCAAGGTATGATTGAATCACATGTGATTGAAGTAAGTTTTATTACGGATACTTCAAACACTTGGTGCATTGATTCTGGTGCGACTAACCATATCTGTAATTCATTGCAGGGGTTCAGATCAACCAGGAAATGCAGTGATGGGGAGATCATGCTTACTCTAGGTTCTAGCGCAACCGTATCTGCGGTTGCTATAGGAGTCGTAGTTTTAGAATTTTCAGACAATAAAGTTTTGATTTTATCAGATGTACTTTACGTCCCTTTAATGAGACGTAATTTAATTTCAGTTTCTAATTTAACG
Source organism: Hydrangea macrophylla (assembly GCA_033977485.1). Lineage (NCBI taxonomy): Eukaryota > Viridiplantae > Streptophyta > Magnoliopsida > Cornales > Hydrangeaceae > Hydrangea > Hydrangea macrophylla. Next base: position 49,925,611 of record CM066992.1, on the reverse strand, counting down.
AATAATGGTTATTCCTTTCATTTTGGAACTGAAGTTGTCATTAAAAGAAACAGTTCTTTTATATGTTCTGGTGTTAAATCAAATGGTTTGTATGTGATTACTCCCCATATTTCAAAAGATTCTTGTTTGGAACTTAATAACTCAGTGGTAACTTTACCATCTAAAAGAAAGGAACCTTCTACTAATCCAACAAGGCTTTGGCATATGAGGCTTGGCCATATCAATCTGAATAGGATTGGCAGACTAGTCAAAGAAGGAGTCTTAGGCGATTTGGTTCTCGAACCAATGGAAGTCTGCGAATCTTGTTTGGAGGGTAAGATGACCAAAAGGCCCTTTCCTGCAAAGGGCAATAGGACCAATGCATTGTTGGAATTAGTTCATACTGATGTGTGTGGACCAATAAATATTAGAGCAAGGGGTGGTTATGAGTATTTCATAACATTTACCGATGACCACTCTAGGTATGGATATGTGTACCTAATGCAGCACAAGTCTGAAGCCTTTGAAAAGTTCAAAGAGTTTAGGGCTGAAGTGGAGAAGCAATCGGGCACACATATCAAAGACATTCGATCTGATCGAGGTGGCGAGTACCTCTCTAATGAGTTTATTGATCACCTCGTACAGAATGGGATTCTGTCACAGTTGACTGCACCTGGTACGCCTCAGCAGAACGGTGTAGCGGAGAGAAGGAATCGGACTCTTTTAGACATGACTAGGTCGATGATGAGTTATTCAGAGTTGCCGTTATTCCTTTGGGGTTATGCTTTGGAAACCGCTGCATACATACTAAATCTAGTACCAAGCAAATCTGTTCCCAGGACACCACGAGAGATGTGGATTGGGCGCAAGCCTTCTTTGCAACATCTCCGGATATGGGGGTGTCCGGCACATGTGCTTAAAGGAAAGATGAGCAAGTTGGATTCTAGATCGGAAGTATGTTATTTTGTAGGGTATCCAAAGGGTACTTATGGATGGTATTTTTATGATCCAAGAGAACAGAAAGTGTTTGTTAGTACAAATGCTGTTTTCTTGGAGGATGATTATATCATGAACCATAAACCTAAGGGAAGGATAGATCTTAGAGAGATAGAAGGAGAGCCCTCAGTCCAACCCACAGTTGATAACGATGAAAATCAAGAAAATACAACTTCTTCACCCATTTCCGCACCGGTACCTCGTCGTAGTGGGAGGATTATCAGCCAGCCTGATAGATACATGTTCTTAGGAGAAGTTTTTGAAGCTGTCTCCATAGAATCTGAATCTGATCCTACCACTTACGAAGAGGCAATGGCTGATGTTGATTTAGCTCATTGGATTAAAGCTATGAAGGCTGAATTGGAATCTATGGATTCCAATCAGGTCTGGGATCTTGTAGAACTTCCAGCTAATATTAAACCCATTGGCTGCAAGTGGGTCTATAAGAGGAAAAGAGGATCTGATGGAAAGGTTGAGACCTTTAAGGCAAGGCTTGTGGCGAAAGGCTATACTCAGAGGGAGGGCATTGACTATGAGGAAACCTTCTCGCCGGTAGCCATGCTCAAGTCCATCAGAATACTCTTATCCATTGCTGCATGCCTAGATTATGAAATCTGGCAGATGGACGTCAAGACTGCATTCTTGAATGGCAATATTGAGGAGGACATCTATATGCAACAACCAGAAGGGCTCATAGCTGGTCGGAAAGGTAACTTGGTATGCAAGTTGCAAAAGTCCATTTATGGGCTTAAGCAGGCATCCAGAAGTTGGAACATCCGATTTGACCAAGCGGTCAAGTCGTTTGGTTTCATACAGAATCTGGATGAGCCTTGTGTATACAAGAAATGTGAAGGGAAAGTAGTGGCTTTTCTTGTGCTTTACGTTGACGACATTCTACTCATTGGGAATGATGTAGCGGCGCTGTCAACGGTCAAGGTTTGGCTAGCTAGTACTTTCGATATGAAGGATCTAGGAGAGGCGAGCTATATTCTTGGGATAAAGCTCTTTCGGGATCGCAAGCGAAAGATAATGGGATTATCTCAAGCTGGTTATATCGAGAAAGTGCTAACTAGGTTTTCAATGGATAATTCGAAGAAAGGTTTGTTACCTTTCAGGCATGGTTTAGCGTTCTCCAAGGACCAGTGTCCAAAGACACAAGAGGAGAGGAATCGCATGGCAGGAATTCCCTATGCCTCGGCAGTGGGAAGTCTCATGTATGCGATGTTATGCACTAGACCAGATATCTGCTTTGCCGTTGGCATGGTCAGCAGGTATCAATCGAATCCTGGTCCAGAGCACTGGACAGCCGTTAAGTACATTCTTAAGTACTTGAGAAGAACTAAAGATTACATGCTTATGTACGGCGGTAGTGAGTTAATTCCAGTAGGATACACTGACTCGGACTTTATGTCAGATAAAGATTCGAGAAAGTCGACATCCGGACATCTCTTTACCTTGGGAGGTGGTGCTGTTAGTTGGAGGAGCATTAAGCAGAAATGCATTGCAGACTCAACTACAGAAGCTGAGTATGTGGCTGCTTGTGAAGCCGCAAATGAAGCTGTTTGGCTCAAGAAGTTCCTCATGGAACTCGATTTGGTACCAGCGTCGCTGTTGCCTATTACGCTTTATTGTGATAATAGTGGGGCAGTGGCTCAGTCCAAGGAGCCAAGGAACCACGGAAAGGGAAAGCACGTAGAGCGGAAATATCATCTTATCCGAGATATTGTTCAACGTGGAGATGTGACTGTCACCAAGATTGCCACCGCTGACAATCTTGCTGATCCGTTTACAAAGGCCTTACCACAGAAGGTCTTTGATCATCATCTAGATAGTCTAGGTCTTAGATGTAGTTCTGAATGGTTGTGAGTGCAAGTGGGAGTTTGTTGGGTTTGTGCCCTCAAACCATTACTTTATGTATGAGACATTAGCATTATAATATATGGATATCAGCTTTACATTTCATTGTGTATGTTTCTTTCATGAGATGATTGTTTTATCCTTAAGTATCATAGTAAGCAATTCGTGTGTGTATGAGATATACACAAGTGAGATACGAATTACTATTCTTTGATACTTAGAATATGTCACAGTGGATGATGAGACTGGATACCTCATCAGGTCTACACTGTAGCATAATTAACTACCATTGGATGGAGTGATTAATCTCAATCACTAGAGTGTAGCTCTTAGTTGATATGCTAGTGCTTATAGTGCATTGACGGACCTGAGCTTTCCTATTGACGCTTAAGGCTGTCAACAGTCAATAGGAACTCATAACTTGTATAAGGTACGTGTTCTAAATCTTGAGATGATTATGAACACAGACTATGGATATGGCTGCTTTGACTTACCAATCAGTGAGGTCTATAGAAGATCAACACCTGGGTATCTTGGGTATGTCATGTCCATAGGGTTGTGAACATATATTGTCAAGATAGAATCTACCCTCTGATTCAGAGTAAGCATTCCCTTGAGAATGTCACCAAGTTGATTACTGAGTACTGCAGTCTTGTTGATAAGAGTTATCAACATGTTTGGTAATCATGAGTAGTGAATGAGACTCAAGGAATACAAGAAGTAATCATGATTCAGGATGACAGGAACAGTTATCCGACTACCTGAATATGATTACGAATGCTGATGGTAGAGGGACATTAGTACACCATACAAGTCTAGTTATCGCTTCGGATATGTTCTTTTGCGTTGGAGTTCAGTTATCGTTTTATAGTGGAATAAACGTTAACTGACCAGTTAGTTAGTTTGCTGATCAAAGAGTTTGGTCATGGTAATTAACAAACTGGTCTGAGCCAACAATAAAGAGCCTAGGAGGTCCCACTCTTAGCTCCGCTAGGATGCTTGGAAAGACACTTGAGGAAGCTGTTAAGACAGGTTCGATCGATCGAAGACTGTTCGATCGATTGAAGTCTTCAGGTTCGATCGATCGAGAATGGTTCGATCGATCGAAGTCACTTCAATCGATCGAAGTCTAGGTTGGTTCTGGAAATCTATAAATAGGGCAGCTGCGTTCTGGAAGTAAGTGATCGTCGTTTTTATATGCAGAAGCTGCAGAAACTATCATAGTCTTCCCAAAACCTTCCTATCCTCTCTATTAGGGTTCCCACCAACCCTAGTCTTTCCGGCAGGCATCCGTAGGAGTCATAAGGGTGAAGATCATCTAGTGGAGGCTGCTGGAAGTTGAAGTTTCAGAATTGGGTTCAAGACACTAAGGTATAATTCTTGCACCCCTTGTACGCATCTATGGAATTGACAAGTAGTAGATCCTGGAATACCAAAAGTTTTATAACTTAACCTATTTCCGCTGCGCGTTTAAACTCTAACTTTAAACCACTTTTTCCTTCAGTTATAACACAACTCGGGTAGGTTTGAGTTCACCCAACCCTAGTTGTTTATAAACTGAGTATGGCAGCAGGTTTACGCTAGCTCCTAAATCAAGGAGGGCGTTGTCTATTCTTTGATTTCCAATTCGGCACGAGACAGTTGGGGTACCGGGGTTTTTGAGTTTCGAAGGCAATTCATTTTGGATGATAGCACTTGCTTGGCAAGCAACATAAGCATGTTTTTTCACACTTTACCTCTTCTTGACCGTGCATAAGTATTTAAGGTACTTAGCATAGGCCGGCACTTGTTTGATTGCATCAAGGAGTGGAAGATTTATTTTGACTTGTTTAAACAATTCCAAGAACTCCTGATTCTTTGCCTCATTTTTGGGTTTCTTAAGCCTTTGAGGGTAAGGCGCAGGGAACGGGCATTTAGGTAATCCGTCTTTTACTGGTTCCTTTCCGGGCCTTCTCTCAACTTCTTCTACTTCTCTAGGAGCCTCATCTTGTGCATCTAATGGTTCGTTATTATTGATTTGCTCCTCTTCTTGAGTAGACGGTTTGTTTTTAGTTACCACTTCGTCCTCTTCATACTCCTCGAGAGTACAGAGGGGTGTATTGCACCCTGTAATCTTGTCGCTTCTTAGAGTAGTCATGGCTTTTGCCTGTTCATGATTATTGGGACCATTGTTGAATCCCTTAGGGTTTTGAAGTGGTTGGGCAGGAAACGTTCCACTCGACCCCTCTTGTCGTGCATCCATTCTCTCTAATGTTGCGGACATTTTACTCATCATTTGAATTAATTGTTGTGTTAAATTCACATTAGAGAGTGGATCTTCCTCTTGCACCTTTTTATGAGGTGGCACGTAAACATTTGACTGCTGATTGTTAGAGGGTTGAGCTTGGTTGTAGTTGTTTGATCTATTTTGATTGAATGGCTGGGGCTGCCTATTGTATTGCCCTTGATAGTGATTATTATTATTGTAGGGCTGTTGTTGTTGGTAATGATTTTGGGTCCCAACATCGTTTTTCCAATCAAAACCGGGGTGATTCCATTGATTGTTATTATTGTGTGAGTTATGATTATTATAGGAATTCTCCATCCCCCTATACCCTTGCATGGCATTCATTTCCATGGGGGCTTGTTCTTGAAAGTACGGCACATTGGGACAGTATTGATTAGTGTGTCCCAACATGTTGCATGTGCCGCATGGTTTTTCAGGTAAAACCTGCCTAGAACTCTCTCCTTTCAGTCCCAACTCTTCTACTTTCTTAACTAGTTTCTCATATTTGTTCATCAGATGATCCTCACTTTTTAATTGGTACAAACTTTTCTCTTCTACATAGGATATCTGTGAACGTGGGACATCTTCAAAATTAGACCATTCATGGGCATGTTTAGCTAACCACTCGAAGTGAGCTTCAGCTTTTTCGGTGTTTTTGCGAAGAAATGGTCCTAAACTCATGGTTTCAACTAGCTTTTTAGTTTCACCATTTAACCCTTCGTAAAAGTAGCTTATGGTTCGCTATTTCTCATACCCGTGACGTGGGCATGAGAGAAGCAAATCCTTGAAACGCTCCCAAGTTTGAGTGAAGGTTTCATAGCTCTTTTGTTTATAAGAGTTAATTTTTCATTTAAGCTTAGTAGTCATGCGAGGTGGAAAGAATTTCTTTAAGAATGCAGTGTTCATCGCATGCCAGGTGTAAGTCAAATTCGGCTTCAAGGTGAGTAGCCACGCTTTTGCTTTATCCTTCAGGGTGAAGGGGAATAGGATTAGACGTATCACATCTACAGGGCAATTTTGTGAGAATGTTTAACAAACATCCTCAAAATCTTTGACATGTAGATATGCCTTCTCGCTCTTCATTCCATGGAAGGTAGGAAGGAGTTGAATCATTCCGTTGCGAAATTGAAATTCGCTAGCATGTGGTGGAATGAGAATACAAGAAGGTGTAGGTGCGTGTTCGGGTGTCATGAGATCGCACAAAGGACGAAGCGAATCGTCAATTGGTACAACCACATTCTCACCGTTTTCACTTTGATTGTCGGCCATTGAATCGGTAGGTATGGCTACGGGATTAATAGAATCAGAGGAATCGGCTAAGAAGAATGGATTTCCAGAAATTCCTTCGATGGAATTATCGGACATAAAGGGAAAGATCCTAAGTAGTTTTAATCTAAAGAATAAGAGACAAAAGAAAAATAGAAAGAGGTAAAGATAGATTGAGGTAATCTAAGCGTTAGCTTGTTGTCTTCCCCGGCAACGGTGCCAAAAAACTTGACACGGCTAAACATCTGTGTGCGCTTGTGTGCTATACCCAAGTGTAGGTAATCGTGCAAGTAGTATTCTAGTTAAGACCAGGTCGATCCCACAAGGAAGGTGTTACACTAAATACCCAGATTAATCTCCAAAAAGTAAATAAAAATCAAAATTTGAAAGGTTGTAGAACACAAAGTTTCACGAAGTAACCACTAAAATTAAAGCAACTAAATTAAATTATACTAGTAATTAACTAATTAACTAAAGCGATGTTAAAAAAACGGTTTTCTTTATAAAAAAAGGAGTGTTGGGATCACACGAATCCGCAGCGATCATGCCTTCTACCATGCAGTTACATTAAAGTTCTAAGGAGTGTGTCTATCTATAGTATTCCGCATTTTCTAAAGATAGAGAATCAATAGCCCATTCATAGCCAGGACTACATCATCACATTTATTTCCAAAACACATGAAGGTAGTTTAAAACAATAGTTAAGTCTTGCATTCTGAATGGTATTAGAATTCAAAATGGTTTGCAAAAGTTATTAAAGAAAGAGGCCTTAAGGCTTAAAGTAATGAAACTGTTTTGACAAACTGATCATTTGGGGACAGTTTGATAACAAATTTCAAAAGCAGAAAGTCTTAGAATACTGCAAAAAGACTACCTAAGAATCAGAGTATTCGATCGATTGATGCGCTTTCGATCGATCGAACATCTTCATCTCTTGAGGGATCGAAAGGTCTTTGATCGCTTGACTGTGCGTCTGCTTCGATCGATCGAACTACTTCGATCGATCGAGTGTAGGTTTTATACTGCTGCATGGCAGAGGCTGGAGATCACTGTTTCATCGTGATCTCCCTACCTGGGGACTACTCAGACATGGTCTGGAGTGTCTCAGATTCATTTTTAATGTGAAAGTCTATTAAAGTTATGTTTGGTTGAGATTTTATCATAAAAACTATGAAAACGAATGGTTTAATACGATTTAACATGCAAATCTATGTTCTTAATAGATTATACTACGAGAATAACAAAGCAGAGTAAAAATAGATGAATGTAACAAAACCTGGAATAGTGAACTTTACTTTAAATTAATAGAATCCAAGCCAAGCTAACAATAATCCTTGAGAAACCTACCAAACGATGAAGAACAAAGCTCTCTACTCTCTATAAACTGATAAAAAACAAAGTGGGCATCCCTTTGGATGTAAATAAAACGAGTATATATACATAAACCTAAAGCTAGGATTAAAAAGTTTGTTTCTGCTGCATGCGCGTAAGTTATGATAAAAGCCATGTTCGATCTATCGGACATATCTCGATCGATTGAACTTCTGGTATCTTCGAGCGCTTGAACGTACTTCGATTGATCGAACCTCGATAGCTTGAGGGATCTTCGATCGCTCGAAACAAACTTTTCATCTTTGAATTGTCTTCCTTAAAATCCAGCAATCCCTTCATCCTATTTCTTCATTTCTTCACACCGCAACAGTAATCTGCACATATTAGAGCTAAAACAATACAACTTATCATAGATTAATCATATTATGTAAAAGCTGGCATTGTAATCAAATTGCATATATATAAAGGAATTGTAAACTAAATTAGTGTATTTTCTTCTTTTAGCGCGGTTGTATTTTACAAATTCCCCCGCTTGTCAGCTACAAAACAAGGGTTAGTCCACATGCTTTAGAAATGATATATGACATCGAACAATCATCCCTAAATGCCTAGCTTAATTCTATCAGGTAGAAGAAATGACACAATTAAGAATTCTAATACCAATCTATATGGATGAATGTCTATGATTACATAGATATGGACAAGAACAAGCTATTGGATTATTCTTTGATTTGGATCATTTAACCTCTGTATTTAAGCTTAAATAATCATTATTAAAACATGGTTTGAGCCCTAAGTCATGGAAAGATCATTTGAACCATTATTTGCAAAGCATACCAAATCTGTCCAAAAACTCTGAAAATTATAGAGAATCAGTCAAGGCTTTAAAAATTGGGAAAGCATAGCTCCCATGGTTTGATGTTAATGAATTTTGGACACGAGATGCCTCTGTGAGTTTAGTTTCCAACCCAAAAAGAGAAGTCGAAGATCAACGGTTCAATCTCTGGGAATCGGACAAACAGTAGACATCACTCAAAACTTCACAACTCTCTGTCTAGAGTTCTTGTATGATTTTCTTATGATTTTCTAAAAATAGGAAAACAAATCAGAAACACTTTGATCTTTTTAAGGTATCTTCCTAACACATTAAATACCTAAAAACAATTATTTGAGGCCAAGAAAACTTGATTAGCTCTGATTTATTTATTTCAAAGAGGTGTTATTGTTCTGAAACTCTGGACAGATTGTTGTTTCACAAAAATCATGACCAAACGACTTTAAATACGAAATCTCATTAAAACAAAAATCATAGTGGTAGAACTTTGAGTTATTGACACTTTCCAGTTGGTTTCACTTAATTCTAACGGTTCATTATTTAACTAAAAATATTTGATCAAAAGTGGTTAATAAACTCACTGCACCTTTGTCAATATACCTTTTACTTGCTACCTCCAACTACCAAGCCATTAAGTTTGCCTTTGTTTAAACCACTTCTCCTACCATTTGATGGTCATTGGAGGTTAATGGCACCTATACTTGATAGATTTCAATGAAGCATGGAAAAGCTTCATGACATCTTAGGATAACAAGCTCAAACCATGGGAATAGATTTGGACTTGTCAACCAAACATACTAAGTATCAAATCTAATCTTCTTATAAACCATGAACTTACAAGAAGGCTAGAAGATTTCAAGTCAAGAGATTCAAATAAGACATTGAGAATCTCATGAATCCCAAGAGATGAATACAATCAAAAAGTAGAGACCCAAAGTTCAAATATTATCCAAATTAACATGCATTTAAAGAATAATTAGTCTAGAGTCTACCTTTAAATATCCTCAACTTAGTGATTTTGAAGGATTTTCACAAGTTAATCAAGCTCTTCAACTCTAACTCACACACAACTTCTTCTTTTATGCTACAAAAGTGACTCTTAAGTATATTTAGAAAATTCTCTAGAGGTTTAGGAGAGGGAGAATCATGATAAGGTTGGAAGATTCAAGTAAATCATCTCCCTTGTAATGGGATATTCACCCTCTTAATATAGGCAATTTTTGAGAGGATATTTCAATCATTTCATAGTTAAAACTCTTATCATGTACGTCCTTTTGTAGGTACAAAATGTGCTATATTACAGCTGTCTACTGGAAAATGCGACACTCACTGGAGATGGAAGCGGCACTTGGTGAGTACCGGAACGACACTTGATGAAAGTCATTGCAGTATTCAGTGATTGCCGCACTGGCATTCAGTGAATGTCGCGAACAACACCAGGGATTGCCGTTTCTTAAATTTTACAGTGTTAGAAGGAAATTAGCGGCAGTCACTGACTGCCATTACGGCACTTACTGAAAGCCGATCTAGCAATCAGTGAGTGTCGCACCGAAAACCCGTGATTTCTGCAGATCCTGCCATATGCCGCATTCGTCTACTTCTCTTTTCCTTCCTTTTCTTTTCTTCCTTTTTCTTTTGTTTTTGGGTTAAGGAGTCTTTTGAAGAGCTTGAATTACCGTTGGAAGCCCTAGATTAGTTGGACATTGTCATCATCGGATTTAGAGGCAGCACTCCCCTTAATTCGACGTTTGGTCAAAATCAGGGTGTCTATAGTTTACCCCTCTTCAACGGAGCTTATGAAGCAATGCGTATCACAAGTGAACGTTGAAGCTTGTATGAAGACAAACCTTTGACCAAACTGACGAATTTTGGTAAAAACAAAACATGTTGCAAAAGAAAACAGGTGTGCGACAAGGTTCTGGTTGGTCATGCTCAATGACGAGCTGCCTACGTATCCATTCGGGAATTAGACCAAGATGTAGTTCGGGAAAGGGCAAACACACACAAGCACAAGTAGCCATACGGATGAATGCACCTATCTTATCGTGATGCACGTGTTCATGAAAACGACGATGGTTAATGTGTTTTTATGCTCTAAAAATGATGTGATTCAAGATCATGCTATCATAATGTATCCAGATGCAATTCATGCCTTATGCTACATAATGCTTATGGTAGTCCTCTACAAAAGATGCGATCATTTATGCCGAACGAATGAACACAATTGACTGGGCGGCGCTTCGCAACTTTGGCCCCGGTAAATATGTTTACTCTATTTCATGCGTTTACTACATGATGTATGATGAATGATGCAATAACCAGAGAAAATTCTCAGAGACAGGCCAATGCAAATCTGTTGTGAGGACCGAGAATGCAAATCTATTACATTATCAAAATCTTGATCATCACAAATCTGTTACGAGGATCGAGAATATAAATCCGTTATATTCCCAAAAGTGGGGTCAACGCAAATCTGTTATATTCTCAAAAGCGGGGTCAACGCAAATCTATTGCGAGGACTGAGAATATAAATCTGTTATATTCCCAAAAGCAGAGTCAACGCAAATCTATTACGAGGACCGAGAATGAAAATCTATTACATTCTCAAAATCTTGATCATCGCAAATCCTTTACAAGGATCGAGAATATAAATATGTTATATTCCCAAAAGCGGGGTCAACGCAAATCAGTAGCAAGGACCGAGAATGCAAATCTGTTACATTCTCAAAATCTTAATCATCGCAAATCCGTTATGAGGATCGAGAATATAAATCCGTTACATTCCCAAAAATGGGGTCATCGTAAATCTATTGCGAGGACCGAGAATGCAAATCTATTACATTCTCAAAAGCGGGATCAACGCAAATCTGTTACGAGGACCGAGAATGTAAATCTGTACATTCTCAAAATCTTGATCATCACAAATCTGTTACGAGGATCGAGAATATAAATTCGTTATATTCCCAAAAATAGGGTAAACGTAAATTTGTTGTGAGGACCAAGAATGCAAATCTGTTACATTTTCAAAATCTTGATCATCGCAAATCTATTACGAGGATCGAGAATATTAATTCGTTATATTTCCCAAAGTGGGGTTATCGCAAATCTGTTGCGAGGATCGAGAATGCAAATCTGTTACATTCTCAAAATCTTGATCATCGCAAATCCGTTACGAGGATCGAGAATATAAATCTGTTATATTCCCAAAAGCGGGGTCAACGCAAATTTGTTGTGAGAACCGAGAATGCAAATCTGTTACATTCTCAAGATATGTCAAAATTGGCTTAATTCAATTAAAAACTCCTAAGATCGAGGAGTTAATCATATTCAGATTATTCTAGAGTCTAATAGACTTAAATCCTTCTAATTTTCCAAAATCAGGAGTCGAACAGACTCAAATTCAAATTCTAGAGTGAAACAGACTCAAATCCTTTCAATTTAGGCACAAAGAGTTCAGAACTCCCGAAAACAGGGTTCTAGTCGTCCCAAGTCAATTTAAATTCCAAAATTGGGAGTCAATTTGTCCCAGAATGAATAAACTTTCAAAATTCGAGAGTCGGTTGGACTCAAAAATCCTTACGAGAGAAAGGGAGTGAAAACAGGTAAACTCTGGAGGTTTAAATTTGAATCTCGGGACCCAATTTGAATTTTAGGGGAAAAACCAAAGGCTTTGTAACCGCCTTATTCGCGGCAAATGCTCAAATATGCAGCAATCCGTAAATGCCATACGACACTCACTGAATGCCGCTGCGGCACTCAGAGAGTGCCATACGGCACTTCATCAACTGCCGTGCACAAATACCGAGTGCCGCGTTAAGCGGACAGAATGCTTATATGGCCATTTTCGGTTCATTTTCATTTATTTCTCACAATCTCTCCAAATCGAAATCCTCTGGAGATTTTTCTCCTTTTCCCTGCATTGATATGTAGGATCCATAGGTAAATTCCTCTCGATCAAAATCTTATTTTTCTCTTTATTTCTATTGTTCTCTTGATTTACTTCAAAGGTTTGATGTCCAAATCCTTTTCTCTTGACAGATTATGGCTAGCGGCTCGGGCAGTAGGAAGAAGGCCAAGTACAAGGCCACTCCTCATTCTGACCCCACATTCCTGCTCCGGGATTCGGATAGGCACCTGTCTGCCCGCGCGTTCAAACGCGATGTAAACACGTCTCCCTTAAACCATCTCTTTTCATTTCTTTCCTATGAATCGTATGAATGCAATGACAACAAACATTACATGTTTTCTCATGAATATGATGTATGACAAAGCTTTATATTCTCCTTTACGAATACAAATGGTAGGCTTGCAAAAATCTTTCGAGCATTTCAATTGCTTCATGCTTATTCATTCATGTTCAATTCCAACACTCTTTGATTCTAAAAAATTTCTTATAAAGCTTATGACCGCAAAACTTTATATGCACTCTCCTGAATATGAATACCATGCTTGTAAAATTTTTCGAGCGCTTCAACCACTCTTTTCACTCACTTATGTTCAACATATATATATATATATCCTCTTTTTCTTTTTCTTTTTCTTTTTCTTATCTCTCTTTTTATGAACCTTATGAATGCAATGCGCGTCAATCAAGACTTTATGCAAGTGCTATGCCCACGAAAGTTTCTGAGCGCCCCACATACTCCCTTTTATTTATTTATTATCCTTATTATTTTTATTTACTTTTGTTTCTTTTCTTCATTCGTTCATCTACTAACATTAAATCTTGTATCCTTTGCAGCTTCAGCCCGATGTTCTGAAAGGGCATGGCAGCTTGGTCCATGGCTGGGCATGGTACGATTCTTTGAGCGAGACTGTACAGGGGCACATTAATGCAACGGGCTTTGGAAACTTCGTCAATCTCTTGACAAAGAGTTCCAATGATCTTAGACAGATTCATGCTCTCTCTGAACGGTGGTGGGATACCACCAACACATTCCATTTTAAGTTCGGGGAGATGATGATGACCCCATTGGACTTTAGCATGATTACTGGGATCCCTTTCAGGGGAGTGTCTATGGTACCTGGATACCGTTACGGAGTGGGACCGACTGCTACCGTTGCTGGGAGTTATTCTAGAGGAGCTATTGGTTACAGCCAAGTAGTTCCTGGATACCTTCAGAGACCAGGAGGACTTCATGGACAAGCAGATGGCTCGAGGCTTTATCATGTATATGCTCGAATGCTCCCTTTGAGCAACAGGAGCGACAGGATTTCTGTGGCCTTGGTGGGGTCCTTAGAGCGTATGGACCAGATCTACCAGTATGATTGGGCCAGTGCATGACTAGCCATTCTGTATAGGCACATGGGATATATTTCCCGAGATCGCTCAGCCTCCACGGGCGGCTTCTAGAGGGCGTGGGAGGTACACCTCTTCTCTCTTTAATAATTAATTCTCACTTCTGAACTTTAGATCTTTATTTCAACTCCTTTATTCATGAATCTTGAAACTCACGCTCTCTTTCTTTTTTTTTCTTTCTTTTTTTTTTTTACAGATTTGGTCTCATGAGTATCCACAGATGATGTCACCTGAGACGCAACGAGCCGACGCCCTTATCATACCCCAGGGGCTAAAGTAGCAGAAAGAGAGGGTGGGGCGGAACACCGGGGCTCACGACTTTGTTTCATTCAGGAACTTCCTAACGAATCTGAGAGAGCTAAGCGTCAGGTAGCAGCCCTAAGTGGACATGCTTCCTGTTGCCTCCCCGGGGATTCAGTAGTCGGGTGGGTACGACCCACAGAGGATTTTATTGGAGGGCCCAGAGGGTCGGGAGTGGTATTTGGGAGAGTAAGTGACCAGGCAGTTGCTGATGGCTCCTGGGTATCTTGTGTCACGTCCTCTACCCGATTTGATGAGAGCTACCGAAATCCTCCAGGGTCCTGTGCTCATGGTTGCCCTAGACGGGCTCTTTGTTTAGGACTTCGTGGAGCCTCCCGAGGGGTACGCTGCTTTCCATGCTGCTAAGCTGATGAAGAACTTGCCCTTGATGGAAGTAACCCGGGTGAGTTTCATTTTAACTTTTCAGTCTTTCTTTTAGTTCTTATCATACACATATGCTTTCTCACTAATTATACTTTTTTTCTTTTACAACTCATTCCTGCTGCGACTCGGGCCCCAGCCCTACCTCCTTGGGATTGGAGTGTCAGGACAGTTTCTTTTGGAGAGCAAGGTACAACTATGGTCCCTCGGTATCATGTGGGTGCTCCTACTATTCTGCTGTAGTACGACCACATCCTACGGGACTATATAGAGGATGGTCTGCTCTATGCTCATAGTGTGCGAGAGTGGATCCATGGTCAAGAGTGGAGGATAACCTCCTGAAACTTGATTCTGATCTTTGCATTCTTATATTAATGTTCTAACTCTTCTTTCATTTATTGATTCAGGCCGATGGTGCACGGATAGCTGCTGAGGCTCATGTGAGAGCCATGGTAAGATTCCCACTGACCTTTTATTTATACTTGCTTTAACATTTTTCAAATAAATGAAACTTGATTATTGCAATCTCTTTTTTCGCTTAGGAGAAAGAGAACAGGGCTCTGGTCCTGTAGGTGAGAGAGCTCCAGTAGCAGCTTCAGCAATTCAAGATAGTGCCTAGTAGAGCTCATGGAGGTGCTGGATGTGGTAGAGGCAGCAGTGGTGGAAGAAGAGGAGGTAGTAGTGGTGGTAGAGGCGGAGGAAAAGGAGGAGGTGGGGGCGGCGCAAGTGGCACGGAGTCAGAGGAGAAGCCTCTTAGACATGTCACCAGTCAGGCTCGAGGCCGGGGCCAGGGCTGATCTATCTTTTCTCTTTCATCTCCCACTTTGATCTTTTGAGTGTTTTGGAGAGGACACACACTTATTTGGATGGCTGTATATATACATGCACATTTATTTTGGATGACGATTCCTAGATACCCATGGTAGGATAGGCATCTACAAACTTTATTATGATTGCTTTTATCCTTTCTGCTTGTTTTTACTGAATACCGTATGTGTGACCATGGCTTGGTCCTTCCTTTTTATTTTCCTATGATTGGTGAATGCCTTTGCCTTTATTACTTTCCTTTATATGCATGAATGAATGAATGGCTTGATCTTGTTGTACGTGATGCATGATGCCCACGTTTTATTGCTTTTATTCAGTCTTTTTGTTTATAGGTGGGCAGGAAATATTACAGACAGGCCCTGGCCAAGAATAAACTCCACACGACACTTAGTTAATCCTCTACGGCACTCACTAAGTACCGCTGCGGCAGTCCGTAAATGCTGCACGGCAATTGTCGACTGCCAGACAGCAGTCTGTTGAGTGTCACGACCATTTTTTCTCGGGTGCCACGAGTAGGTTTGGGCAGATTCACTTGTATTTATACCCTCCTTTACTCAAAACTCCACAAAACACTCTCTTCTTGCATTCACTTCCTTCTCAAATGGCCCCCATTAGTTCCCAAATCCTCTTTCCATGGATGGATACTCTATCTAGCATTAATAAGCTCAATTTTGAGTGTTTCAGATTGAATGATCTCTTTGCTTTCTAATGGATGCTTCTGAATGAGGACTTGCTTCAAGACACTGTTCGGTGTTGGGACCCCTCTCTCCACGTCTTCCGCTTTGGCTTCCAGGAGGCTTGCCCTTTGTTTGAGGAGTTTAGCGCCATTCTGTACACTAATCCCTCTGCGGATCCGATAGTTCCTCTAGTGCAGGCCGGGTATGTTCGGGACCTCGTTGCTCTTCTTTGTACATCTTGGAATGCAACAAGATCCTTTGTTCATGATAGGCAAATTGATTTTGAGCTCCTTTCCTCCATCTACTCTCCGATGGGGGATCCCAATGACGGTGGGTACCAAGTCATTCGGCGTAGTGCTTTATCGATAACCATGCTCTCTTACTTCTTCTTCTATTCATCTTCTGACATTCTCATACCCATTGCCTATAGTTTGCAGGAGATGAAAAGTGTTGTCATATTGATCCTTGGCGAGACCTTGATTGGCTTGGATCGTGCTCATACCGCCAGGGCCATGTTATCTACGGGGCACCCTTCATCTTATAGATTTGGCTCATGGAACGTCTTGATCTCTTCATATACGCCTCACACCTTCACGAGTCACTTCCCTACGATCATATGGAGGTTCACTACTTATTCCATTCAACCGATGCTTGGCTCGGTTGGCTTCAGGGCCTCTCTCCCAGCGACATCTGCTGGACCTGCCCGTAGTGGTCTTACCATTCTGTCGCTGTGCGATTTCTGGGGTGGCCTGGTGTATGGTTACCTGGCTTGCATGCTACCACTTTCTACGTCCCCGACCGGGTGGTTCGTCAGTATGGACTTCTCCATACTGCAGATTACTGCAGATTTTGTGAGGAATTCGGTCATACGCCCTTTCACCATGAGAGCTTTTGCTGAGGCTTGGCATGATAAGGTGGCCGATCCTTTTTGGAGGACTCTGACTTTAGTTGTTCCTACGACTGAGTATTTTATGTAGATCCAGCCCCTGGTCGAGAGACAAACTCTATAGACATACATAAACAAGAAGCAAGACAGGATAAAGCTTTATTTTACAAAACATCTGACAAGTCCTGCCTATTTCCCTGCGCTTTCGAATGTGATCTTTTGATTTTCCAAGGAATGTTTATGTTTAGAAAGTTTCCTACCATGCTCAATCAATGTATTCACTCTTTTAATCTATCCTTAGGTTATGACGATCCTCCTTTAAAAATCTTTTCTTGGCTTTTCGTTACTTTGCTTTGAATCTTGCTTAGAATTTTAATCATTCTATACCATGAATTCTCATTTGTTTTCTTTATAGTACTTATTTTGACAGCCAGGGGATCCAGAGATGGGTTTAAGGTATTATCTGGGTTCCTCAATTTTAGCAGACGAAGTTTGCCCCTGTTTTCGGGGTATTTGAAGTGGTTCCGAGCAAACGCAAGTTTGCCCCTAGTTTGGCATATGAATTTTCTTTGGGATTTCCTAGATGGAAGGCTTTCGAGAGCCCGCTTACTTATCCCCGAGTGGGTATCAGGTCCACAGTAGTTCAGTTTATGGCTTGACAGAAGGTGCCACTTGGGCGATTTATTAATGACCGAATCGAGCAGGTTGGCTACGTATCCCCGAGCGGGAATCAAGTCAAGCGTAGTTCATCAAGGTGAGAGGTTTTGAAAGAAGTGTGGTTTTAAGCAAAATATTTCTTGAGGCGATCGAGGTTAATCGACTGTTTAAATTCAACCCCGTCCAGGTCCATAAGATAGACCGCCGCTCTAGATAGGAGAGCCTTAGTGATGTATGGCCCGACCCAGTTGGGTTTGAATTTTCCTCTGGGGTCATAAATAGGCACTTTTAGTTCTTTGAGGACCAGGACACCCTCAGCAAGCTTCCTTGGGCCAACCTTTTTGTTGAAAGCGCGAGCTATCCTTTTCTGATATCCCCGAGTATGGTTTATTGTAGCCAACCTTTTCTCATCGAGCAACATTAACTCCTCATACCTTCCCCGGATCCATAGTTCAGTTACTTTACACTCTGCTAAAACCCGTGGAGATGGTATTTCTACTTCAACTGGAAGGACTGCTTCCATCCCATAAACCAAAGAATACGGCATAGTCCCTGTAGAGGTCCTTACGGAGGTCCGGTATCCCCATAGCGCGAACGGCAGTTTCTCATGCCAATCCTTGTACGTATCTGTCATTTTTCCCAAGATTGCTTTGACATTCTTGTTTGCTGCTTCCATTGCCCCATTCACCTGTGGTCTGTACGGGGATGATTGATGACGTGTTATCTTATATTTCTCTAAGAGTGGGATGACTTCCCCTTATAAATGACTACCGTGGTCTAAGACAAACTCATTGGAACCCCGTATCTGCAGATTATGTTCTTCTCTATGAAGTTCACCACATCTTTAGCCTTCAGAGTTGCATATGACGCAGCCTCCACCCACTTGGTGAAATAATCAATTGCCACGATTATGTACCGATGTCCATTAGAGGCTTTCGGAACTATCTCGCAGATAATATCAATACCCCACACAGAAAATGGCCATGGTGTGGTCATGCTATAGAGTTGGGAAGGCGGGGTATGCATCAGATTTGCATGGATTTGGCACTTATGACACCTCCTGACGTATTCACAACAATCTTTGTCCAAGGTTGTCCAATAATACTGATGTTGTCAGTATCAAGATATAAAAGTATGCTTAACTTATGCTTTACTTTCAAAAGATTTGTAGTGTGGAAGTAAAGGTCGAACCCACAGAGATTGATTAACTACTGCGCTTTAATTTTAAAACCTAAATTTAGTTGATTATGAAAAACGAGATTTTGATTTTGAATTTAATTAAACTAAGAACAATAAAATTAAATCTAAATTATGAAAGCGATTTAAAAGTGTTGTTATAAATATGTTTAAGAGAACCTAGGATTGCAAATGCACCACTAGCTTCATAATAGGAATATTTATGAATTACTTTAGCCTATTAAGTTGGATGATAATGGGGAATTGTAGCTACAAGCCCAATTCCTCCGTCAAGAAAATAACTATGGTTCAAGCACCAACATAATCCATCTTCGGTTAGCACGAATTATCCCACACTAAACTAGGGTTGTGGTATAATCCGTCTAATCTAGGCATGGACTATTCGGATACTTGATAGCACAATTCAATAAAGCACCATTACATGTAAATAATCTAAACAAGCACAGCAAGCATAGATCATTGAGCACACTACAGTCAAAATAGATCTAAAACAAGAATAAACTTTGAAAGTAATGATTTAATCAACAAAAGCCCGATTTATTTATAAAAATTCTCGAAACATGTAACTGTCATCCATACATAATAAAACTAAAATAAAAACATAAATAAAACCCTATTACTTGGCTAGGGTTTCATTGAAACCCTAGATCTAGGTTTAGTTGTCCATAGAATTGATGAACAGCAAGAGTTTGATGGAGGAGGCCATGGGAATCCTTGGTCTTCTTCTTCTTCTTCTTCTCCTTGCTTTCCTCTCTTCAATGGCTGGAATTTTTGTTGTATATGGCTGTGTAAAATGTTGTGTAATGATGTGTGTAGACACCCCATTTTGTCGGCTATCAGATTTAGGAGACCCATAGCTTGGTGGTTCACAATGATCGTAAAAGACTCAAAAGGACTCTCGGAAGTCAGCTCTATCTCTCAGAATGCTCAGAATGACCAAAATGCCCTTGAAAGTCTGAAAACTCCCAGATTTGGTCCCAAAGTTCTGAAAACATGCTACGTCGTAAGAAAAGTGATAAAATGAGTTTTTAAATAAAACCAGAAGAAATCGTCAGCTCCCAGAGACCCCCGGAAGTCCCGGAAGTTCCCCGAAAGTCCCCGTTGACCGGTTTGACCAAGGTTTGACCAGAGTTTGACCAAGTTTGACCAAGTTTGACCGAAATTGTCTGAATTCACCAGAACCATTCTAAATCATGAGAAAAGTATTAAAACAAGTTCCAAAAGAAAATCGAGCGAAAACATCAGCTCCTGGGAGCTCCCAGAGGTTCCCAGAACTTCCCGGGAATCCCAGGTTTGACCGGTTTGACCAAGATTTGACTTTGGAATCGGGGCACCGAAACAATTTTCAAATATTTTTCATGGATACTAGAGGTCAATAGCTTTCCAACGGTATTTCGCACATAATTTCTGGATTTAAAACGAATTTATTATAAATTTCCAAAGGCGAAAAAGGCGATCAAATCGGCTTTTATCGCGAATACCGCAAAACTTTTTGAAGTGACCTATCCCCGAACTATTTTTTATGTAAAGTAGACTCCATTACCTTTCCAACGGTATATCACAACCTCAATTTGGAGTTCGTATGCATTTTCTGTGAATTTCGGACGAAATAGGGCCTTTTCGCGAATACCGGAACTTCGGGGGGCCTAAACAGCATTATCCAGAAGAAGGGAGGAGCAGTGCCGCCGCGGCACTGGCCCACTGCCGCCGCGGCAGTGGCCCAGTGCCGCCGCGGCACTCCCCTCCAGAACAGTAAGTTTTTGTAAATACTTTTGTGGTCCCATTTTGATTAATTAAAATCCAAAACGACGTGGTTTCATGATTTCAGATGTTTGGGACCAATGGGAGTACTTTCTAAATCCCAAAAACACCCCAAGTTGGCCTATATAAACACCCCATTACTCCTCATTTTAGGGGAGTCAATTGCAAGTTTAGAGAAAGTTTGGGAGAGAAAGTGTAGAGATAAGGTTAGAGTGGAGAGAAAAGAAGCTTTCTTCTTTGATTTTTCAAAACAAAAGTGAGTTCTAACTTTGTTTTTACTTCATTACTTCCATTTACTTCAACATTCAATACTCCCAACCACCATTTTAGTGAGCATTCAAGAGTGTGGAAGCTTCTTCCATGTCTAGTGTCATTACATATGAGTGACACACCAATCTACAAGTCTCATGCTTCATGAATATCATCTATTGATTATCATCTACTTGCTTGCTTATTTATTGTTCATATCTTCTCATCCCATTTCTTTTTATTTTCTTTATTTACTTACTAGTTCATCATCATCTAAGTGATGACATAAAGTTTGGGGTGAGTGAATCCTCATGGATAGTAGCTCTTGACCTCAAAAAACATGTTTGATAGATGATGACCATAACCTCAATACTTCCAAGGTATTCTTGGAATGTATTGAAGTTATGTCCAAAAACAAAATAAATCTCTCCAACAATCTTGGAGGTTCTTAAATGATGAGTTTGATGTAGGTATTCTAAGTGGCTATGATCCTTATTGAGTGTTGAAAACATGTTTTCAAAACACCTATTTCAAAACCCCTCTCAATCCCTCTCATTTGGTTTCAAGAAACAAAACTTTGTTTTCTCCAAAATCTTCAAAACAATGAGTCAAAACAGTGAGTGAGTTGAGTTCAAAGATTTTTCTAGAACACAATACTCAACATATGAATACAAGGCCACTTGGAAAGTCTTCCTAACTCATTGGAGAACACCCATGATTTTTGGTTTGACTTGGAAGTACTTGGAAATGGTCCATTTGGGTCCCAACATTCCTTCCAAACATTCTGTTTTTGCTGTCACAGCAGCTAGGTCAACTTACGACCTCTTTTCCAGAAAACTTTTCCAACAGGGGTGGTCCTAACTTATTTTTCCCTTAAATTTCAATGTCTTAGGAAACTTTCTGTATAAAATGGGCCTCTAGATCATTCTTTTTCATTTTCTAAGATTTTCTAACATTTCAGACGACAGTACGAACTCTGTTTCTGAGTGACCTCTATTGTTTGTGTAATTTCTCTCAATCTGTGATAGCTATTCAAGATTGGAATTTTGGGTTGTGTTCTAGACACAATAAGTAACATCTCCATAAAAAATCATGCATTGAAAACATTCCTAACCCCTCTTTTCAAATTCCAAAAGATCATGCTACTGTTCTGTCCACTATTCACAGCAAGTACACTTTAACTTTCATTCTTTGATTTGAGGCTTATATGCATTCCAAATTAGTTCATATCTTAGGAAGTGGTTCATACTACATTTTTATATATCCCATGTTGATTTCATTCATTCATTCTTGCCCATTTTAGACTTCTAAGCCATTCTAGAAATCCATGTACACAAAACACACTACAACCTTTGCACATTTTTAGATACATACATTGCATTCATGCATGATTTGGGGTTTTTGTAACTCTTAATCTAAGGAGATTATAAGGAATGAACTCGATCACTCGTTCATGCTTCCCCTTGATCTATTCATCCTTTCTCATCCGTCCCGGGGATTGAGAGGTCTTCTTTTATCAAAGAATAACATGCATCATTCTAGCCTTGCTAAGCATATTTTGATTTCTTTGCTTATTTGTTTCAATAACAATTCATGTCCCCCTTTAGATTAGGAAGTCTTGATTATTTGATACATGATTAGACGATCTTTCCTAGGTTTATTTGTGTGGTCCTTCACTTTACATCGCATGATATTTGGCTTAGATCTTATGAATGATATCTTATCTTTTGATCTTCCAATTTCAAGTTTTCTTATGTGATGTAATATACTACAATAGTATTAATTGTCGAACCAAACATAGTATAAGATGATTATTTGGATGCTAATTGAGGCCCGTCGAAAGACGGGGCGAGTTGAGGGTGTTTTAGTCGCGACAAAGGCTCCTTCCTCTCTCGTACCAAAACCCCGAACCAAGTTCTTTGGTTATGAAGGGCCGGTGCCCTTATCCGCTTGGGTGAGTCAAAATTAGGTTTCTTGGTTCCTTAAAGACCAAGTGGCGACTCTGTATCTGTTTTCAACAGACCTTTCGTTTTCTTTCCTTGATTCAAATCAATTTCAAAACAATCTCAAACAAGAGAGAAGTGGTCCGAAGCCCGGTATCCACAATGTGTAACCCCAAAATTGATTTAGAATAGGATTTATATAGAGTTTGGAAGGATTTAGGAAGGTTTCCTAAGTCAAATCGCACTAAAACAGCTGTTTTTACGTTTCTGGACGTATTCAGCCAATTCGGATCGCACAGGGCTCTTCAGGACCTCGAAATACGCATTTTTGACTTTTTCAACGGGTCGCTCCAGCGACCTGGGCATTTTCCAGATTTTTCTCAGATTTCCGCTGCTCTGCGCACCGATCGTAGAATTGCGATAACGTTTGACTCGGACCTCGTATTGACTCACTGTTTGCGGCCACACGTCCGTAACTCGAAGATCTACATTTTATATCTCTGGAGATATTTCTCAAATCTGAAGTATTCCTTGTCAAAAATGCAATTTGTCGAGGCTGCTACTGCATTCAGCTTTCACCGGAATCACCGTTTGAGCCCATAATGACTTCCAAAGCCACTAATCATTGGATTTTTGTGCATTTTCATATTAAAGCTCCAAAACCTACAAAATATAGAATACTTATTAAAAATCACTTAATAACTACATGAAATGGGCTAACAAAGCGTATTTTTAGGACTATAAACGGCACTATTCGTCGCCGATCACACCCCCAAACCTACTCTTTGCTAGTCCTCGAGCAAAAAGAAAAGAAAAATAAAACTACTACTACAAATACTACTCCATTTTCGCATGGATCACGATTGCATTTAGCATATGCAACAAGCCTTTTAAACCCCTAGGTGTCCCTAGTCGGACGAGTGAAGTCTCGTGAGGGTTCTCGTCAACAAGTCACCCACAACCATCTTTATTAACTTATCAATTTAAAAACTTTTATTAAAAATAAAGAACATAATATTCAATACTCCTTCATCATATAACAAAGATTTGAAATAGAATAACGAACATAAAGAAACATAATGAAACATACACCTAAATCATGAAAAACAATCTCAAGCACATGCATCGTATAAATCAATATAGTTTCTCATAAAATTGCACGTGTGTGATGTGGTAGTCAAATGAACACGCACATGTCATGAACTTGGAATATACTTCGGATAACCAATTAACTATGTCTCGACTACGAATCTCACAATGTCAATTACACTCTAAAATGAAACACTCAAAAACAGGTGTAATTTTTCTAAAATATGTGAGTAAAGGAAATATGTTTTCAAAACGAGAAATGCTCACATATGACTCGAAATGGATGCATGACACAAAAGAATAGTAGTCTCATGGATAGGATGCCAATAATCAAGAAAAATTAATCATTACCATGTTTTAATCCCCCTCCCATCGTTTTCATATCCAAACCATGTTTCCTAGGATCAAATAGGACTTTTCAAAGGTTGTAATGTGGCTCAGACAATGGAAAAGGATAGAAAGGATTCATTAGGTAGTTTTAGAATGGCATTGTAAGGCATGTTCAATTTCTTTCATTCGCTCTTCCACTAACTTCATCATTTCATTCTCTTCTTTTGATTTTTCTTTTCAATTTTTTTTTCTCTTCTTTTTTTTCAACCTTTTTTTTCTCTTAATTCTTGCTTGTCGGATGATTATTCATTGATTTCTAAGCAACTACCCCAATAGCATCTTGTCTTCTTCTTCCCAATCACACATTGCCTTAACACCACTAAAAGTTGACGAATCTCTCAGTGGTAAACTCCAAGTTGGTCAAGTTGGAGCAAAAACAAGGATAATGGTAATTAAATAAAGAAATGGCATTTTAACGGCTCAAAGGGCGAACTAAGGAAATTTTTATCATTTATCGGTCGGTAATAAACAAAGAGGGCCTATAATCATGTCCTATGGTTATATGGTTCTTCAACACTTACGAAGGAAGATTATTTAGCATGGTAACAAATATTTTAACTTGACTATCAACCAAAACAAGAATAATGAGACTAAACAACAAGTTAATGCGCTATTTCAATGAAATTCGACAAACACAATGTGTATTTATAACCCTCAAAACAGAAAAGATAGGCTCAAAAGTTCACAGGGTCTAGTCTCCACCTTGTGTTATCTAGAAATCCGAATCATATTATAGTTTACATCAAACATGTATTCAAGCGACTACGTGCAGTGCATAGGTTTATGTGCAAATCTATGATATAAAACTACGATTCAAACGATACATGACCTAAAACGTCTCAACATGACTTCAGCAAATATTTAATCACATCTTCTCTTGTTTATCATTCTATAACAATCATAGTTACATAACAGGAAGTATCAAATTAAGATTGCAAAAACGTCGGTAACATCGTTTATTTAAGCACAAGAATTGAAATTTTTTTAAAAAAAATTAGTGCATAATAATGTGCATGTGTGTGCATACCCCCAAACCTAAACCTTTCATTGTCCCCAATGAAACAATAAAACGAAAGAACGGAGAGTAGGTAAGAAAGGAACGATATTACCTCGATCTCGGCAAACACAAACCAGGTGAACGTATAATAATATGGAATCAAAGTTCAATCAGGCTCCAAACGAAGCTACTAATCACCTGGTAATACTTAACAATAGAAAATAAAATAACAGAATAATAACAATAACAGCTAAATATTTAGATTTTTTTTATTTTTTATTTTTTATTTTATTTTTATTATTATTCTGTTTTTTTAAATAGAATAATAGAATCTAAACTATAATCAAGAGACTCAATAAAAATAAAAGAAACAAACAGAACTTATAAAAACAAAGACAGACAAACCTAAACAGGGCTAAAAGAACAAACAGAAAGTATAAAAAAAACACTGACCAGGTATGGAGAGAGGAGGGAAGAGAACAAAGGAGAAAAACTAGAAAACCCTACCTCGCGCGAGCGGGCCGCGCAAGCGAGCCTCGCGCGCGCGAATCCTTCCACGAGTTTAAGCAGAAGCTTGTTTTACGTTTTATAAAAGAAAATTTTCTAAGTACTCAGATCGCGCGAGCGGACCGCTCGAGCGAACCCCCTCGCACGCGTGAATTGTGGCGCGAGGTGATACTGAGGCTACGTATATAAAAAAAAAAACTTGAAATATTTTATCTATGGGGGAATCTCGCGCGAGCGACCTGTCGCGCGAGCGGGTCGAGCGCGCGACTGTGGTCTTTTCCTCTTTTTTAGTATAAAAATGTATATAAGTTCAAAATAAATTATCCCCGACCCCCAAACTTGTTCAGAAAACTCAAAAACTGACCAAAATGATCCAACAACATGCAAAAATCAAAGAAACGAACGAATTAAAGCTTGGGTTGCCTCCCAAGAAGCGCTATCTTTTACGTCTTTAGCTAGACCGTTCTAGCTCAAGATTTATGGAGGCCGTAAATCGGACTGTGTACCCCTAAGGATATCAGGAAGAGCTCGGTGGTAAGCAGAAATAATGTTGCTTTGGATTAATTCATTTGACGGTTCATCCTTTTCGGTTTCAAATCGATTCTTCACCTTTTGAGTAAATTCGTCATTAGGATCTAAATTATTCAAATTCGTCCGCTTATCACTAACCATAATATTTTCCTCACACGTATTTATTCCTATATTAGGTTCAATATTCCGTCGTACCTCACTCTCCGCCTCACATAGGTAATCGTCGTCTTTAGGAGGTTGATCAATAGCGTTGAAAACATTCAATTTTAAATTCATATTCCCAAATGACACTTTCATTACCCCCGTCCTACAGTTAACACGAGCGTTAGCGGTTGCTAAGAATGGACGACCTAGAATGACAGGAGTGTGCTTCCTAGCTTCTAGTACGGGTTCAGTATCAAGGACCATGAAATCAATAGGATAATAGCATTTGTCAACTTTAACTAAGACGTCCTCGACGATTCCTCTAGGGATTTTAACAGAACGATCCGCTAATTGAATAGTAGCGGCCGTAGGTTTAAGTTCACCTAAACCTAGTTGTTTATAAACGTGATAAGGTAAGAGATTAACACTAGCTCCTAAGTCAAGGAGAGCCCTATGGATGATAGTGTCACCTATGACACATGAAATTGTAGGCGTACCTGGATCTTTATACTTCGGAGTAGCGTGTTGGAAAATAGAACTTACTTTTTCCGTGAGAAAGACCTTTTTCGGAGTATGACTACGCAATTTACGTTTTTGAGTGCATAGGTCTTTAAGACATTTAGCGTAAGCGGGAATTTGTTTTATAGCATCGAGGAATGGAATATTAATTTTAACTTGTTTAAACACCTCGAGTATATCTTCAGCTTTTGACCCTTTCTTAGACAAATGTGACGGTCCCTCAACATTAGGTGGAAAAGGTAGTTTTGGAATAATATTAGTTGGGACCGATTCTTTTTCTTTTCTACTTTGATTCACGTCCTCACCCCTCTCTTTATTCGAGTTAACGTTTGCATCCCTCATAACCTCCCTCGGAATCTCAACAACTTCTTCCTCTCGAGTAGTCATCCTAGTTGACACAGCGTTCACTTGCTCACTCGTACCACCCACCTCGTATTGTCCCTTAGGATTCGGAATAGGTTGACTTGGCAACTTACTCTCGGTGAAATGATTTAGCGTGTTAACTATTTGTCCCACTTGGGACTCCAGTTTTGCAATGGACTGAGTGTGGGAATGTACTAACTGGATCACCGGACCAAAACTTTCAAGTGAGGCCAACACCTTCTCCTCAAATGCATTATTACGTGGAGGTGGAGGAGGAGGTTGCTGGTATTGACATTGTTGAGGTCTATAAGCGTTAGGGAAATTACTCATCTCATTATTATTTTTATTATTATTATTATTTTCCATGAAAAATTAGGATGGTTTCTCCATGGCGCGTCCGAATTATTAGTAGCCGAATTATAATTATTTCGTGGGTATTGTTGAATAGAATTAATGTGTTGCTCCACGAATTCCGGAAATTGACTCGCCGATGGACATGCTAGGATAGAATGTGACAGATCAGAACATAATGCACAAATTTCATGAGGAGGTGGGGCTGTCATTTGGTTCATTGTTAAAAGTCGGTCAAGTTTTTTAGATAGTTCTTTTATTTCAATTGAATGACTTGACTCGAACTTTACCTCTCTCTTAGGTTGTGAATGATATCCCTCGGAACGTACTGAGACAGCCTGATGCATCGAATTCTCGCTTAATGTTTCAAAGATTTTCCAGGCCTCGTCGGCACTTTTGTGTAGGAAGGTACCCGCACAAACAATGTCGACGGTATTACGGACTGAGGGAATAAGTCCCTCATAAAAGACCTGTACCAACTGCCACTTAGGAACCTGATGATGTGGACACGAGCGTAATAATTCTTTAAACTTCTCCCAAGTATCATAAAGCGTTTCCCCATCTTGCATCACAAAATTTGTTATAGATTTCCTTATCTGATTCGTACGTATAATAGGGAAAAACTTTTGTAAAAATGCGGTGTGTAAGGCTTCCCATGTTCTAATTGTGTTTGGCTCCAAAGATTGGAGCCAGTATTTAGCTTTATCTTTTAAAGAGAATGGAAAGAGCCGCAATTTCAATTCATCATCAGTTAAGTTTTGAATTTTTAAAGTAGAGCATATATCCTGAAAATCTTCTAAGTGTTGATATGGATCTTCATTTAGACGGCCATGGAAAGATGGAAGTAGCGAGATGGTAGACGACTTTATCTCAAAGTGAGATGTCGTCGCCTCCAGTAAATCAATACATGTTTGTGGCGTATAAGTCGTAGGAATAAAGTAATCTTTAAGCGGAGGAGGTGGCGGTATATTAAGATTATTCATATTATTTACGTTATTTCCAATGTCGGCCATTGGAATAGGTTCTATTTTAAAAGTTCGAGTTCTCCTTAATCGTTTAAGGGTACTTTGAATTTCGGCCTCAAACAACGACGATGGTTTTGGAGTCGAATCGTCATCTATTTCCAACTGAGCTCTCGGAGCTTGGGTTGAAGACTTACTAATTCTAAGGGTATGTTCAAGTTCAAGATCGAAAGATTTTAATTCAGGTTTATTTGAACGTGTACCAAACATAAACTAAAAAGAAAATAAACTAAAAACAAACACTGACTCAAATAAATAAAAAAAAAAAAAAAACAAATAGCAATCACGCAACTAAGATAACAAGCACTCAACTACTGTGATGCATGAATATTATCCTGTAATGCAATGACCGCGTCAAGCCCAGCGCCCCGGGTTTCCTAGCTAATGCAGTGCAATTAACCCTAAACTAATGCAAATAGTGCGTCACAGCGCCCTGACTTACAGTGGTTTAGACCGAATTTCAAAAGAAGCAATTTATTTAATTTTTTTTAATTTTTTCGCGTAAGCTCCTTTGATGCGCTAAGTTATTCCTCCCGAAAACGTTAGAATTTTGACGACTCGAGAAACTACAAAATAAAAAGAAAAGTTAGTAACTCAAAATAAAACGGAAAATAAGAAAAGAAAACCTAATCTAATATTTACAAATTAACTAAACTAAGATTCTAAAACTAAAGGTAGTACTTTGCAATCCCCGGCAACGGCGCCAAAAATTGATGTTGTCAGTATCAAGATATAAAAGTATGCTTAACTTATGATTTACTTTTAAAAAAATTGTAGTGTGGCCTGGTGTATGGTTACCTGGCTTGCATGCTACCACTTTCTACGTCCTCGACCGGGTGGTTCGTCAGTATGGACTTCTCCATACTGCAGATTACTGCAGATTTTGTGAGGAATTCGGTCATACGCCCTTTCACCATGAGAGCTTTTGCTGAGGCTTGACATGATAAGGTGGCCGATCCTTTTTGGAGGACTCTGACTTTAGTTGTTCCTACGACTGAGTATGTTTTGTAGATCCAGCCCCTGGTCGAGAGACAAACTCTATAGACATACATAAACAAGAAGCAAGACAGGATAAAGCTTTATTTTACAAAACATCTGACAAGTCCTGCCTATTTCCCTGCGCTTTCGAATGTGATCTTTTGATTTTCCAAGGAATGTTTATGTTTAGAAAGTTTCCTACCATTCTCAATCAATGTATTCACTCTTTTAATCTATCCTTAGGTTATGACGATCCTCCTTTAAAAATCTTTTCTTGGCTTTTCGTTACTTTTCTTTGAATCTTGCTTAGAATTTTAATCATTCTATACCATGAATTCTCATTTGTTTTCTTTATAGTACTTATTTTGACAGCCAGGGGATCCAGAGATGGGTTTAAGGTATTATCTGGGTTCCTCAATTTTAGCAGGCAAAGTTTGCCCCTGTTTTCGGGGTATTTGAAGTGGTTCCGAGCAAACGCAAGTTTGCCCCTAGTTTGGCATATGAATTTTCTTTGGGATTTCCTAGATGGAAGGCTTTCGAGAGCCCGCTTACTTATCCCCGAGTGGGTATCAGGTCCACAGTAGTTCAGTTTATGGCTTGACAGAAGGTGCCACTTGGGCGATTTATTAATGACCGAATCGAGCAGGTTGCCTATGTATCCCCGAGCGGGAATCAAGTCAAGCGTAGTTCATCAAGGTGGGAGGTTTTGAAAGAAGTGTGGTTTTAAGCAAAATATTTCTTGAGGCGATCGAGGTTAATCGACTGTTTAAATTCAACCCCGTCCAGGTCCATAAGATAGACCGCCGCTCTAGATAGGAGAGCCTTAGTGATGTATGGCCCGACCCAGTTGGGTTTGAATTTTCCTCTGGGGTCATAAATAGGCACTTTTAGTTCTTTGAGGACCAGGACACCCTCAGCAAGCTTCCTTGGGCCAACCTTTTTGTTGAAAGCGCGAGCTATCCTTTTCTGATATTCCCGAGTATGGTTTGTTGTAGCCAACCTTTTCTCATCGAGCAACATTAACTCCTCATACCTTCCCCGGATCCATAGTTCGGTTACTTTACACTCTGCTAAAACCCGTGGAGATGGTATTTCTACTTCAACTGGAAGGACTGCTTCCATCCCATAAACCAAAGAATACGGCATAGTCCCTGTAGAGGCCCTTACGTAGGTCCGGTATCCCCATAGCACGAACGGCAGTTTCTCATGCCAATCCTTGTACGTATCTGTCATTTTTCCCAAGATTGCTTTGACATTCTTGTTTGCTGCTTCCATTGCCCCATTCACCTGTGGTCTGTACGGGGATGATTGATGACGTGTTATCTTATATTTCTCTAAGAGTGGGATGACTTCCCCTTATAAATGACTACCGTGGTCTAAGACAAACTCATTGGAACCCCGTATCTGCAGATTATGTTCTTCTCTATGAAGTTCACCACATCTTTAGCCTTCAGAGTTGCATATGACGCAGCCTCCACCCACTTGGTGAAATAATCAATTGCCACGATTATGTACCGATGTCCATTAGAGGCTTTCGGAACTATCTCGCAGATAATATCAATACCCCACACAGAAAATGGCCATGGTGTGGTCATGCTATAGAGTTGGGAAGGCGGGGTATGCATCAGATTTGCATGGATTTGGCACTTATGACACCTCCTGACGTATTCACAACAATCTTTGTCCAAGGTTGTCCAATAATACTGATGTTGTCAGTATCAAGATATAAAAGTATGCTTAACTTATGCTTTACTTTCAAAAGATTTGTAGTGTGGAAGTAAAGGTCGAACCCACAGAGATTGATTAACTACTGCGCTTTAATTTTAAAACCTAAATTTAGTTGATTATGAAAAACGAGATTTTGATTTTGAATTTAATTAAACTAAGAACAATAAAATTAAATCTAAATTATGAAAGCGATTTAAAAGTGTTGTTATAAATATGTTTAAGAGAACCTAGGATTGCAAATGCACCACTAGCTTCATAATAGGAATATTTATGAATTACTTTAGCCTATTAAGTTGGATGATAATGGGGAATTGTAGCTACAAGCCCAATTCCTCCGTCAAGAAAATAACTATGGTTCAAGCACCAACATAATCCATCTTCGGTTAGCACGAATTATCCCACACTAAACTAGGGTTGTGGTATAATCCGTCTAATCTAGGCATGGACTATTCGGATACTTGATAGCACAATTCAATAAAGCACCATTACATGTAAATAATCTAAACAAGCATAGCAAGCATAGATCATTGAGCACACTACAGTCAAAATAGATCTAAAACAAGAATAAACTTTGAAAGTAATGATTTAATCAATAAAAGCCCGATTTATTTATAAAAATTCTCGAAACATGTAACTGTCATCCATACATAATAAAACTAAAATAAAAACATAAATAAAACCCTATTACTTGGCTAGGGTTTCATTGAAACCCTAGATCTAGGTTTAGTTGTCCATAGAATTGATGAACAGCAAGAGTTTGATGGAGGAGGCCATGGGAATCCTTGGTCTTCTTCTTCTTCTCCTTGCTTTCCTCTCTTCAATGGCTGGAATTTTTGTTGTATATGGCTGTGTATAATGTTGTGTAATGATGTGTAACCCCAAAATTGATTTAGAATAGGATTTATATAGAGTTTGGAAGGATTTAGGAAGGTTTCCTAAGTCAAATCGCACTAAAACAGCTGTTTTTACGTTTCTGGACGTATTCAGCCAATTCGGATCGCACAGGGCTCTTCAGGACCTCGAAATACGCATTTTTGACTTTTTCAACGGGTCGCTCCAGCGACCTGGGCATTTTCCAGATTTTTCTCAGATTTCCGCTGCTCTGCGCACCGATCGTAGAATTGCTATAACGTTTGACTCGGACCTTTTATTGACTCACCGTTTACGGCCACGCGTCCGTAACTTGAAGATCTACATTTTATATCTCTAGAGAAATTTCTCAAATCTGAAGTATTCCTTGTCAAAAATGCAATTTTCCGAGGCTGCTACTGCATTCAGCTTTCACCGGAATCACCGTTTGAGCCCAGAATGACTTCCAAAGCCACTAATCATTGGATTTTTGTGCATTTTCATATTAAAGCTCCAAAACCTACAAAATATAGAATACTTATTAAAAATCACTTAATAACTACATGAAATGGGCTAACAAAACGTATTTTTAGGACTATAAACGGCACTATTCGTCGCCCATCAAATACCCTTACCGGATTATCTTCTTTGCCAACATATGCCCATTCATGTGGGGTCCGCAAACTCCTTTGTGTATTTCCTCCATCATTCTCTTAGCCTCCCTTCCATATAAATACTCTAAATTATACCCGGTATAGGACTTTTTCCATAACTTATCCACATAGATCACAAATTGGGTTGAGAACCTTCGGATTGCCTTCTTGTCCTTTTCTGAGGCTCCATCAGTGTACTCTCCTTCTTTAGTGAACTTCCAAACATCCTTGTACCAAGGTGCTTCTCCTTCCTCTTCTAGGGCTGATCATTTTGAACGAGGGTTGGTCCCTTATTTCTATGGATAAAGGGATCATGGAGACTCCCGAAGGGATTTGCATCACCGAGGCTAAGGTTGCTAGGGAGTCAGCCAATAGATTTTCTTCTCGGGGAAGGTAATAGAATGATATCTTCTTAAATTGCACATTCAAACTCTCCAGATAGTCATGGTAAGGTCTCAGCTTCTCATGCTTCACCCTCCAATCACCCCATACTTGAGATATGATTAAATTAAAGTCCCCAAAAACATCGATCTTCTCAACTTTTAAGGCCAGTGCTGCTTTCATTCTAATTATGCACACCTCATACTCTACCGTGTTGTTGGTTGAGTTGTACTTAAGCTTGACGGCTAAAGGGGTTGGGGTCCCGTCTGGTGCTATAAGGATGATTCCAACCCTATAGCCCAGTTGGTTGGCTGCTCCATCGAAGTACATTATCCATAAGTTCTCCTCTATCCCCATCACTCTTTCATCTGAGAATCGAAACTCGCCCTTCTCTTCGGATTCTATTACAAGATTGGCCAGGTATTCGGCGACAGCCCTCCCTTTCACGGATTTGGCAGTGACATACTTGATATCAAACTCAGCCAACATCATAGTCCATTGGGAGATTCTACTAGTTAAAACAGGTTTTTCGAACAGGTAAGTGGGCCCATTTGGGAGATTAAGATTACAGGAAAGGCTAACATGTAGTGCCTAAGGCCCATACTAGGGCCCAACAGGCTTTCTCTAAGGGTGAATATTTCAGCTCATATCCGGTTATCCTCTTACTCATGTAATAAATGGCTTTTTCCACATGCCCCTCTTCTCCTTCTTGGGCCAACACACACCCCATCGAATTTTCAGACATAGAAAGGTATAGCAATAAAGGCTTTTCGGGTGAGGGCGGTGATAGGACAGGCGGGTTTTGGAGATAAGTTTTGATTTTGTCAAAGGCTTGCTGGCATAGGGTATCCCATTTGAACTTCTTTCCTTTTCTAAGCAGTCTAAACAAAGGGTCATAGGTTAAAGTGAGTTTCGAGATAAAACGGCTTATGAACTGTATTCTACCCAAAAATCCCCCTAATTCCTTCTCATTCTATGGTGGTTGCATCTTAACTATGGCCTTTATTTTGATCCGATCTACCTCTATTCCTCTCTGGGTGATAAGGAATCCTAGCAACTTTCCGGTGGTGACTCTGAAGGTGCACTTCTATGGGTTTAGCCTTATTCTGAATTCCCTTAACCTTCCAAAGAACTTTCTCAACGCCTCCAAGTGTCCTTTCCTCTCCTTAGATTTCACAATCATATCATCTACGTACACTTCTACTTCCTTATGGATCATGTCATGCAGTAACGTAGTAGCGGCCCGCTGATACATAGCGCCCGCATTTTTGAGCCCAAACGGCATCACCCTATAGTAGTATTTATCCCACGGTGTGATGAAAGTGCTTTTCTCTCTATCTTCGGGTGCCATGAGAATCTGGTTATAACCTGAGAACCCATCCATAAACAAATGTGGGGTAAAGGGAAATCGTCCTTAGGGCTGGCTTTGTTCAAATCCCGAAAGTCGACACAAACCCTAACATGATCGTCCTTTTTCGGCACAGGCACAATATTGGCGATCCACTCCGGGTACTTAGTGACCATTAAGAATTCGGCTCTCAATTGCTTTTCAACCTCCTCTTTAACCTTGAGTGGCCATTCAGGCCTCATTCGCCTCAATTTTTGTTTTACATGTTTTGAGTTAAGGAAGAGGGGGATATGATGTTGGACTATTTCTGGATTGATACCTGGCATATCACTATAAGACCATGCAAAAATATCTTTGAATTCATTTAATAAATTGAGTAATTCTTTGCTTTCTTCTTTGCTAAGTGTAGAGCCAATAAAAACATTTTGAGGATTATCTTTATTTCCTAGATTGATTGTTCGAGTGTCCTCAATGATTTTACATGCAGAATCTTTTTCTTTTTCAATTAATTTTTGCAATTCATTTGGTATTTTATGATCATCAAATTCATCACATTCATCAAGTGCATTCGAGTAGGCAGAACTAGTCATATTTTTATTAACTTTGCTTGGAGTGATTACAACAGACATTGCGATGGTAAGACGCCTCATTTGGGCCATTACAGACTCCGAGGAGGGGGGATACTTATTACTAGACTCGAAGACCCACTCTTTGTTGACTCCTTTCTTGAGTTCCACAGTGTGGCAGCCTGGCAGATTCCCTGTTCCAATCTCGGTCTCTTCTTCAGTCATTTCTTCCCCAGGTTCTTCTATGTTCCCTTCGTCCCCTTCTTGCACTTCTTCCACCACACCCTCAGCATATTCCTTTTCGGTTTCAGCTTTCATAACCCCTTCTGGACTTTCTTCTTCAACCTTCGCACTCCCTTCGCTCAGCAAGTTCTGCATGACCGGGCCATCCAGCGCGCCGATCCAATCTTTGACAGTAGCAGTCTTCATAGGTATTTGCATATACGGGTCCTCATACTCAAAGAACTCATGAGGGAAAAAGATCTTGAACCCTGGCTTCATGCGGTTGTCCTTCTGATCCAACCACGGTTCTGGAAAGACACAAAAGGGGAAATCCTTTCCATCTTTCACAAAGTATCCGTTGAGCATCTTCAAGTAAGGGTCCAATGGTGCATCAGTTGCTTTCTTCTTCTCTCTCAGTTCCTTCTTCGATGTTTGATAACCCAGACCATGAGTGTGAGTCTGAGTGGGGATTCTTGGAAATTCTGGCAGACCTTGAAGATTCTTACCCAATCCTATGCCTGGGAAGAAACCCATCTTTTTCATAATCCTAGTGACCAACGGACTAGCATATTGATCAAAATACAGCAGCAGGAATTCTCTCAGTTTTTCTCCCTCCAACATGTTAATAAACTAGTACCCTCCCAGACTTGGAGTTGTGGCAGGCGGCTTGGATATCACCTTGTTATCAATGAGGTCCTGAATTTCATGCCTCAGCCCCATGCACCGATCCGTAGAGGGACCCTTTTGTTGGTAAAATTTGCAATAGAGATCTTCTCGGAAGGTTGGTGGAATCGGACTTGGTAAAGGTCGAGATTCCAACGGGCGAAGAAGCCCTTTTTCCATTAGCCTATCAAGGGCGGTTGACAATGATACCCCTAAATCTGAGAATTTCCTCGGTTGTTTATCTACTCCTCTTCTCGGTGTTATGTCGAATTTTCTCTCCGGTCCACTTAACGCGTTGACATCAGTGGGGCCAAAGTGACCTCCTGAATGTTCTCCATTCGTGGATGGCCTTTGCACCATATTGGCTGCCTTTCATCTCCACCTGCTCAAATACTCAGCAAATGATTCTTTGTTCCCTTGCCTGTTAGTTTCCAAATCTCGGACTGTGACATCCAAGTCTTGGTTATACTCATACTGCTCCACGAATGCTTTCATCACCTCCTCCCAAACTCTAGTTTTGATTGGTTCGAGTATGAGATACCAGGATAGAGCAGCCCTAGTTAAAGTCAGCTGAAATAAGACGGCCATCATGGTGGTGCTCAATCCGCTAGGCTGGAAGGCCCTGATACACATCCTCACATGACTGAGAGGATTCCCTGTCCCATCAAACTTTTCAAAAACTGGCATTTTAAAACCAACAGGTAGCGTCTCACAGACCCCGTCGTACAGACCTTCTAGCTCCATCAGATAAGTGTCGACCTCCTGAGCCTTGCGCATAACCCTTTCCAGCTTCTCTATCTTTTTGGTCATTATCCTCTCTTTATTAGTCTTTTCCCTTTCCACCCTTTTCCTTTCTGCTCTGGGAACCTCGGCCCTTGGCATCTCTGGGTCATCATACCAACCTTCTTCCCTAACTAGCGGATCATTGTTTGGTGGATTCACAAGTGGTGGCGGGCGTGCTATCGCTTCTATCATGACCATCATTCGGTTCATATTCTCAGCTTGTCGCCTCATTTGTTCCGCTTGTTGTTCTACTAGTATCCTTAATTCTGCTACTTCTCCATCCTTCCTTTCATCTGCCATCTCAAAGTTTCATTCCCTTCTTACTAGCCTTGCCGTGGAACCTCTAAACCAGACCGTGCCAAAACTTGATGCTGTTTTTGCCCTACAAAAGAATTTTTGATGACTTTTAAAAATTTTATTATTTCTTTTTATCACAATTTTGAAAGATACTTGGTGAAACTTTTCATGAATGGTTCATATGTCACACTGATGCAATGCATGTGTGCATGTGTGCCTACTCTACATGCGAAAGAAAAGAAAAAATTCTATCCCTCACAAATCAACACATAAGCATATAAAATCCTTACTCATGTCAAATGCGCCAATTTCACCTCTCATTGTGATCCTCACTACCCTTTCAAAGGTCAGATATTCAAAAATTTTTGAAATTCATGATGAGATCTTGCAAAACAATTCTATGGGATTGAAAATTCCTATAGAATCTTTTTATTTAAAAAATGAGGATGTGAAAATATTTCTTAACAATTTTGCTTTGAAATTCACTTGAAGAGTATTTCTTCCAAAAATGATTCCAAATTTTTTTTAATTTTTCCTTTGAATATACTTTATTAAAAATTTATTTAGGGCTTTGAACTTCAAAGATTTTTGAAAGAGCGGTTGAAACTTTGAAATAAAGATGGCAAGAATTGCTTGCTTACAAAGATGGATTGAAAATTCCTTGGGTAGAAGGATCACATGATCGGATTATCACCGTATTTTTCATGAACTCGGATGCATACAAGGTCAATGATGCTTAGCTAAACATGATATGAGAGATGTAATTTTCTAATCAAAGTTTAGCAGATTCTTGAATGTCATGGGACATAAAGAGGAATTGCTCAAAAGTGATTAAGAGGTTACACATCTTTTATCAAGAAAGTATCACCATCATCTCAAGTAACCCCTTCCAGGCATACAAATCTCCCTAGCACATACTCCTAATCAAGAATTGATTTCCTAAGATTTGAAGTGTTCTATAGAAACTAACATGCTAAGGCTGGGTTTTGGTCAGATAAGGGACCCTTGACACACACCCGATAGGGTGCTTCATATACCAACATATGGTACTAGATCAAGGATGATCACACTGTCCCATGATAGCTTGACCGACTGGGTTACCCCGAGCCTCCAAGGTCATAGTTCCTTGTAATCGACTAGCGAGACATGCAAGTGCAATGCAACAGACACACAAAAATTAATTAATTTGATTAAAAGGATGCTTTCAAGTCTAATCCTCAATTGAACCCAAAATCAGAAATTTTGGTCTGCGAAACCAGAGATTCTGGGTTCGATTCCCAGCAGAGTCACCAGATTGTGGATATCGCATTTTTTATCTTACCCACAATTTTTCATTTAAAATCTTTTCCAAATCCAAATTCAAATTCAAATTCAAAAATGAGTCGCCACTTAATTTTTAAAAGGAAAAAATTAAGAAATCATTTTAAAAGCAAACTGATCTTTTGGAAACCAGAGATTTCTAGGTCCGGGGAGTATGGAATGAGAAGGGAAGGAGATCAGCGGACTAAAACACCCCCTCTCATCCTATCTCACGATAGGCCTCTACTCAACATCATTTTAATTGAATTATTAATCTAAATGTGTCATCAACTAATACATATGTATAAATATACATTACAAAAGCATGTCTAAAGGGTGTAAGATTGCAAATGATAAAATAGCACCCAAAATGACATATTTCAATTAGCAAGTGATCTGATGTGCATTTTAGGGAACTAGGAAACTTACCTGGGATCCAGCCGAGAATACTTAAATGTTTAATGCATACAAAAGTAGAAATCCTAACAAAAGGGTCTCTAATACGCATATACACATAAGGCAAATCTTAATTCTAAGGTGTCGAAAATCAATAAAATTATGAAGTAATTTAACTAGGGAAGTGTCAAGGAATCATACCTCATTGGCGCTACAAAACAAGGGTTAGTCCACATGCTTTAGAAAGGATATATGACATCAAACAATCATCCCTAAATGCCTAGCTTAATTCTATCAGGTAGAAGAAATGACACAATTATGAATTCTAATACCAATCTACATGGATGAATGTATATGATTACATGGATATGGACAAGAACAAGCTAGTGGATTATTCCTTGATTTGGATTATTTAACCTTTGTATTTAAGCTTAACTTATCATTATTAAAACATGGTTTGAGCCCTAAGTCATGGAAAGATCATTTGTACCATTATTTGCAAAGTATACCAAATTTGTCCAAAAATTCTAAAAATTACAAAGAACAAGTCAAGGCTTTAAAAATTAGGAAAGCATAGCTCCCATGGTTTGATATTAATGAATTTTGGACACGAGATGCCTCTGTTCCAACCCAAAAAGAGAAGTCAAAGATCAACAGTTCAATCTCTGGGAATTGGACAAATACTAGACATCACTCAGAACTTTACAATTCTCTGTCCAGAGTTCTTGTATGATTTTCTAAAAATAGTAAAAAATCGTAAACACTTTGATCTTTTTAGGGTATCTTCCTAACACATTAAATACCCAAAAAAAATTATTTGAGGCCAAGAAAACTCGATTAAGACTCTGATTTATTTATTTCAAAGAGGTGTTACTGTTCTGAAATTCTGGACAGATTGTTGTTCTTTCACAAAACTCATGACCAAACCACTTTAAACATGAAATCTCATTAAAACAAAAATCACAGTGGTAGAACTTTAAGTTATCGACATTTTCCAGTTGGTTTCACTTGATTCCAACGGTTCATTATTTAACTAAAAATCTTTGATCAAAAGTGGTTAATGAACTCACGGCACCTTTGTCAAATATACCTTTTACTTGCTAACTCCAACTACCAAGCCATTAAGTTTGGCTTAGTTTAAACCACTTCTCCTACCATTTGATGGTCATTGGAGATTAATGGAACCTATACTTGATAGATTTCAATGAAGCATGGAGAAGCTTCATGAAATCTTAGGATAACAAGCTCAAACCATGCGAATATATTTGGACTTGTCAACCAAACATGCTTAGTTTCAACTCTAATCTTCTTATAAACCATGAACTTACAAGAAGGCTAGAAGATTTTAAGTCAAGAGATTCAAGTAAGACATTGAAAGTCTCATGAATCCCAAGAGATGAATACAATCAAAAAGTAGAAACCCAAAGTTCAAATATTATCCAAATTAACATGCATTTAAAGAATAATTAGTCTAGAGTCAACCTTTAAATATCCTCAACTTAGTGATTTTGAAGGATTTCCATAAGTTAATCAAGCTCTTCAACTCTAACTCACACACGACTTCTTCTTTTAAGCTACAAAATTGACTCTTAAGTATATTTAGAAAATTCTCTAGAGGTTTAGGAGAGGGAGAATCACGATAAGGTTGGAAGATTCAAGTGAATCATCTCCCTTGTAATGGGATATTCACCCTCTTTATATAGGCAATTTTTTAGAGGATATTTCAGTCATTTCACAGTAAAAACTCTGATCCCGTACGTCCTTTTGTAGGTATAAAATGTGTTGTATTACAGCTGTCTACTGGAAACGTGGCACTCACTGGAGATGGAAGCGGCACTTGGTGAGTACCGGAACGGCACTTGATGAAAGTCGTCGCAACATTCGTTGATTACCGCACCGGTATTCAATGAATGCCGCGAAAAACTCCAGGGATTGTCGTTTCTCTTAAATTTTGTGGCATTTGAAGGAAATCAGCGGCAGTCACTAACTGCCGTTACGGCACTTACTGAAAGCCGGTCTGACAATCAGTGAGTCCACCGACAACCCGTGACTGCCGCAGATTCTACCATGTGCCACATTCGTCTACTTCCCTTTTCCTTCCTTTTTTTCTTCCTTTTTCTTTTGTTTTCGGGTTGAGGAGTCTTTCAAAGAGCTTGAATTACCTTTGGAAGCCCTAGATTAGTCGGACATTGTCATCATCAGATTTAGAGGCAACACTCCTGTGGATACCGGGATTCCACCGCTTCGTTATGTTTTTGAAACTTGTTTGATTTTGATCAAAGAAGGAGAAAAGGGTCTATTGAAAACAGATACAGAGTCGCCACTTGGTCTTTAGGGAACCAAGAAACCCAAATTTGACTCACCAAAATGGATAGAGGGCACCGGCCCTTCATAACCAAAGAACTTGGTTCGGGGTTTTGGTACAAGAGAGGAAGGAGCCTTTGTCGTGACTAAAACACCCTCAACTCGCCTCGTCTTTCGACGGGCCTCAATTAGCATCTAAATAATCATCTTATACTATGTATGGTTCGGCAATTAATACTATGATAGTATATTACATCACATAAGAATCTTGAAATTGAAAATCAAAAGATAAGATATCATTCATAAGATCTAAGTCAAATATCATACAATGTAAAGTGAAAATCACACAAATAAACCTAGGAAAAATCATCTAATCATGTATCAAATAAACAAGACTTCCTAATCTAAAGGGGGGCATGAATTGTTCTTGAAACAAATAAATCAAAGAAAACAAAGATGCTTAGCAAGCTAAAATGATGCATGTTATTCTTTGAGAAGAGAAGATCTCTCAATCCCCGGGACGGATGAGAAAGGATGATTAGATCGAGGGGAAGCATGAACGTGTGATCATGATCATTCCTTATAACCTTCATAGATTAGGAGTTACAAAACCCCAAATCTTTGCATGGATGCAATGTATGTATCTAAAATGTGCCAAGGTTGTAGTGTGCTTTGTGTTCATGGATTCCTAGGATGACTTAAAGTCTAAAATGTGCATGAATGGATGGATGAAATCAATATGGGATATGTACAAATGTAGTATGAACTACTTCCCAAGATATGAACTAATTTGGAAGGCATATAAGCATCAAATCAAAGAATGAAAGTTAAAATGTGCTTGCTGTGAATAGTGGACAGAACAGTAACATGATCTTTTAAAAATGGAAAAGAGGGGTTAGGAATACTTTCAATGCATGATTTTTTATGGAGATGTTCCTTATTGTGTCTAGAATACAACCCAAAAAGCCAATCTTTAATAACTATCACAGATTGAGAGAAATCATATGAACAACAGAGATCACTCAGAAACAGAGTCTGTACTGTCGACTGAAATGTTGAAACATCTTAGAAAATGAAAACGAATGATCTAAGGGCCCATTTTATACAGAAAGTTCCCTTAGACATTGAAGTTTAAGGGAAAAATAAGTTAGGACCACCCCTTTTGGAAAATATTTCTGAAAAAGAAGTTAGAAGTTAGTCGAGCTGCTGTGACAGCAGAGGCAGAATGTTTGGAAGGAATGTTTGGGTCCAAATGGACCATTTTCAAGTACTTCCAAGTCAAACCAAAAATCATGGGTGTTCTCCAATGAGTTAGGAAGACTTTCCAAGTGGCCTTGCATCTATATGTTGAGTATTGAGTTCTAAAGAAATCTTTGAACTCAGCTCACTCACTGTTTTGACTCACTGTTTTGAAGATTTTGGGAAAAATAAGGTTTTCTTTCTTGAAATCAAAATGAGAGAGATTGAGGGGGGTTTTGAAATAGAGGTTTTGAAAGTGTATTTTCAATACTCAATAAAGATTACAACCACTTAAAATGCCAACATTCAACTCATCATCAAGAACCTCCAAGATTGTTGGAGAGACTTATTTTTATTTGAGCATAACTTCAACACACTTCAAGGAGACATTGGAGGTATTGAAGTTATGATCATCATCTATCAAACATGTTTTTGAGGTCAAGAGCTACTATCCATAAGGATTCACTCACCCCAAACTTCATGTCATCATTTAGATGATGATGAACTAGTAAGTAAATAAAGAAAATCAAAAAGAAATGAGGTAAGAAGAGATAAACAATGTATAAACAAGCAAGTAGATAATG
The DNA here is from genome assembly GCA_033977485.1 of Hydrangea macrophylla. Taxonomy (NCBI): domain Eukaryota; kingdom Viridiplantae; phylum Streptophyta; class Magnoliopsida; order Cornales; family Hydrangeaceae; genus Hydrangea; species Hydrangea macrophylla. The sequence goes on along the minus strand of CM066992.1, from coordinate 49,882,699 downwards.
ATCAATAGATGATATTCATGAAGTATTGAACTTGTAGCATGGTGTTTCACTCATATGTAATGACATTGGACATGGAAGAAGCTTCCACTCTCTTAAATGCTCACTAAAATAGTGGTTGGGTGTATTGAATGTTGAAGTAAATAGGAGTAATGAGGTAGAAACAAAGTTTAGAACTCACTTTTGTTTTGGAAATCAAAGAAGAAAGCTTCTTTTCTCTCTACTCTAACCTTATCTCTACAATTTTCTCTCCCAAACTTTTTCTAAACTTGCATTTGACTCCCCCAAAATGAAGAGCAATGGGGGGTTTAAATAGGCCAACTTGGGGTGGTTTTGGGATTTAGAAAGTATTCCCATTGGCTCCAAACATCTGAAATCATAAAACTATGTCGTTTTGGTTTTTAATTAATCAAAATGGGACCACAAAATAAATTACAAAAATACACTATTCTGGAGGGGAGTGCCGCGGCGGCAGTGGGCCAGTGCCGCGGCGGCACTGCTCCTCCCACGTCCAGATAATGCTGTTTAGGCCCCCTGAGGTTCCGGTATTCGCGAAAAGGCCCTATTTCGTCCGAAATTCACAGAAAATGCGTATGAACTCCAAACTGAGGTTGTGATATACCGTTGGAAAGGTAATGGAGTCTACTTTACATAAAAAATAGTTCGGGGATAGGTCACTTTGAAAAGTTTCGCGGTATTCGCGATAAAAGCCGATTTGATCGCCTTTTTCGCCTTCGGAAATTCAAAATAAATTCGTTTTAAATCCAGGAATTATGTGCGATGTACCGTTGGAAAGCTATTGACCTCTAGTATCCATGAAACCTATTTGAAAATTGTTTTGGTGCCCCGATTCCAAAGTCAAATTTTGGTCAAACTGGTCAAACCGGTCAAACCTGGGATTCCCGGGAAGTTCTGGGAACCTCCGGGAGCTCCCAGGAGCCAACGTTTTCGCTCGATTCTCTTTTAAAACTCATTTTAATACTTTTCTAATGATTCTGGTGAATTCGGAAAATTTTGGTCAAACTTGGTCAAACTTGGTCAAACTCTGGTCAAACTGGTCAACGGGGACTTTCGGGGAACTTCCGGGACTTCCGGGGGTCTTTGGGAGCTGACGATTTCTTTTGGTTTTTACTTAAAAACTCTTTTATCATTTTTCTTACGACATAGCATGTTTTCAGAACTTCGGGACCAAATCTGGGAGTCTTCGGGCTTTCAGGGGCATTTTGGTCAATCTGAGCATTCTGAGAGATAGAGCTGACTTCCAGGAGTCCTTTTGGGTCTTTTACGATCATTGTGAACCACCAAGCTATGGGTCTCCTAAATATGATAGCCGACAAAATGGGGTGTCTACAACTCCCCTTAATTCGACGTTTGGTCAAAATTAGGGTGTCTACACCAACGTACTAATTAAAAGAGAGCTTGAGTTCACAATAGAAGTAGTACCAGGGTCACAACCATTATCTAAAACACCGTACCGAATGGCACTAGTAGAATTGAAAGAATTAAAAATTCAGTTAGAAGAAGTGTTGAAGAAAGGTTTTATCCGACCGAGTGTTTCGCCATGGGGAGCTCCACTCTTGTTTATGAAGAAGAAGGATGAGACAATGCTTATGTGCATCGACTATCGAGAGCTGAATAAGTTGACCATCAAGAACAAGTATCCGTTGCCGCGAATAGAGGACTTATTTAATCAATTGCAAGGAGCTCAGGTATTTTCAAAGATTGACTTGAGATCCAGTTACCACCAATTGAAAGTTAAAGAAGAAGATGTTGAGAAGACAGATTTCGAAACTAGATGTGGTCACTTTGAATTTCTGGTTATGCCATTTGGAATGACTAACGCACCAGCTGCTTTCATGGACTTGATGAATCGTGTTTTCAAGGACTATTTGGATGAGTTTGTTATTGTGTTTATAGATGACATTCTAATCTATTCCAAGAGTGTTGAAGATCACGAACACCATTTTCAATTAGCCTTACAACGATTAAGTGAAAAAAGATTGTTCGGCAAATTGAAGAAGTGTGAGTTTTGATTGACAGAGATTGCTTTTCTTGGATATATAGTATCAGTAAAAGGAATTTTAGTAGATTCTCAGAAGATAGAAGTAGTTACCAATAAGGTGAGACCGATGAATGTGACAGAGATTCAAAGTTTCCTAGGATTGGCTGGTTATTACCGGAGGTTTGTAAAAGATTTTTCACGTATTGCAATGCCGATGACACAGTTGATGAGGAAAGATGTTGCTTTTGTATGGAGTCCAGAATATGAAGAAAATTTTCAAGAATTGAAAGGTCAACTAGTGAAGGCACCAATTTTAGTCGTTTAGACGGGGACTGAAGGGTTTATCATTTACAGTGATGCTTCCTATAGAAGTTTAGGTTACGTTCTTATGTAAGGTGACAAGGTCATTGCATATGCATCGACACAACTTAGACCGCACGAGAAGCACTATCTGACACATGGCCTAGAATTGGCCACAGTGATTTTTGCATTGAAGATTTGACGTCATTACCTATATAGGAAGAAATGTGAAATTTATACAGATCATAAGAGCTTAAAGTACTTGTTCACACAACGAGACTTGAACATGAGGCAAATGAAATAAAGTGATATTGAAGGTTAAAGTGATATCGAAGGTTAAAGTGTTATGGCGTAGCCAAACGACAGAGGAGATGACATGGGAAATAGAGAAAGAGATGAGTACTCAGTATCCGAACCTTTTCGAGACATGAGGTATAAGTTTGGGGACAGACTTCTTTTAAGGGGGACAGACTTATTTGTGTTATTCCATTCCATTTCATTACATTGTCATACATGATAATGTGGTATGTTGTGCATGTTGGCACATATGTGAGTGAGTTTTAACTCATGAGTCAATTTGGGTGTCTATGTAAGAGAACCCTTTGAGACTATATTGATTGAGTGTTTTGATGTTGTGAAGTCTCTCCGAGTATGAGACGTTCATTGTGGAATACCTTAAATGTTTATCTGAAAATAAATGTTTACCTATGTATTTCACTATCTGTATTATTTTCTGGCTTAGAATATATTTCTGTTGTTAATTGTAGTATCCCGGTGAGTACGACTTAACACGTTATTAATTTGATAGGCTAATTAGCAACTTCGGAAAAATCATGTAGAAATTTACGTTTTAGCAACCAAACAGAACTTAGGCGAAAACTGTTATAATTTTGAGGTTTAACTTGTGAAGCTATAAATTAGTTGTGTAGAAAGTTTCGGAGACTGATTAGGAGTTTTGAAAACTCGTGGGGAGGTAAACACAATTTCTGAAAGTGTTGCCTATATATAGATAGAGATGACTTTCATAATTTTTATAACTTCTAACCTAAAATTCAAGAGGAGGCCAAAAAGGAGGATTTGATTTCTTAGAGCTTCTCGACGCCAAACGTCGCCCGTTCGTCCGCTGGTTTTTCACCAAATTTTATATTCGAACTCCTCGGGATAAGGCCGTCATTTTGATACCTATTAGGCCATATTTGGCTATGTTTTTCAAAAAGTCTTTTTCTAGAATTTTTCATAAAAGTTGATAATTGGAATTCTGATCTATAGGAGTTGTACTAGAAGGACTTCTGCATGTCCTTTGTACTCGGGTTTTCTTTGAATCGAATTATAGGAGCGTTATTCAGAGGTGAGTGATTCAACTATGTTCTTGGAATGATTTCTTGAAATGTATTCATGTTGTGATATGAAAAGCATTTGTTAGCATAGATATATATTGTGTAGTTCATATTAGGCGATTATATTGATAAGTAGCCCAATAGTACGGTGAAATGTTTTGATTACCGAGAGCATGGTGATATGTAAATTGAGCATGTTGAGTTGTTATTTGGGTCAAAAGAGCACGTGATTGCTACGTCATCTGGTGGATTCGATATAGGCATTAAGGTCGCACGATTGAAGAAAAAAATCGTGGATCTTACCTTTTCGCATGGACTTATTGCAAGGAGTTGCGGATTAGGAGTATGGAACGTACACGTGAGACTCCGGAGACTAGTATGAAATGTAGAGATGTGAATACGAGCATGTTTATCATTCATGTGAATTTGTTGTTTTATTTACTAATTGTAACTTCAACAAATTGAAATATATGTGGTTATTCAAATAACCATTGCAGGTATTAATGCCCGTGAGGAATCGCAGAAGTGAGCATGTGGGTTTGGGGAGTTTACTTAGAAGGCGACTCGATATGTTGATCTCGTAGTTTTGTAATAGACTTTTTGTAATAAGAATCGTTGTGACTTTCAATTATGTTTAACTTAGAATCGTAGAACGGATTAATGATATTGTAATAGATAGGAATCTTTTGTATTTACGCTTTAGTAATATTTTAAACCAATGGGAATCATGTTGGTATAAGTTTGTAGTGTGTGTTTGGATCTTGGTTGATTTCAGAAAACTTTTTAACTTGGAAACTCTGCAGAAGGGGCTACTATTGTAAAACAGTCGACTGGACTGAAGTCACAGTCGACTGGACTGAAGTCACAGTCGACTGGACCCCTTTTTTAAACAAAAACTCTCTTTGGTTTTTAGAACTTCAGTCGACTGATCCCCAGGAAACAGACGACTGGGTTCTGAACAAAAATTAGGCATTCTACTAGGATGGGTTCAGTCGACCGGACGAGCCCAGTCGACTGAAAAATTGAGGCATCAGTCGGCCAGACCTAGGGTCAGTCAACTGAAGGTGGCACTTGGGAATTTCTTGTTCTCTGTAACTCCAAGTTAGCTAACTGGAGGCCCGAACCAGTCGACTAGACTGCTGATTTTCAAAATGATTTATTTTGTTCTGCTGCGTGTGTTCTTAAAACTAATTCTTTGGGAACGTTAATAAATTGGAGTAGACTAGGTGGCGTGCCAAGGGCTTCGGTTCCGCTATTGTGGGATCGGGCCGTGACAAGTTGCCCACTTATCCATTCATCATCTATCCACTGCTGATCGTCACCATCATTGATCGATCCAGGATTCTACACTGTTGCACAATCTCAAAATCTCTCTCACCTGTAAGTACCAATCTTATCAATACAATTGCACCCACAGACACGTATATTATTGATCAACAAATATTATCTTTTGGATTCCATGTAAGTGGCTGAAAATTTTGTTAGACTTGTCTTTTGGATTCTGTCCTATACTTGAAAATTTTGGGAAAACGTAGATCCAACAATTGTTCTCTTCTACAAAGAAGGTCCAAAACTGAATTGAAATCAGAGCTTTTTTTTTTTTTAATCTTTTCCTCTTGTTTTAAATCAACTGAAATCAACTAAACGTGGTTCACAATGAGTCTTCTGACATTAATTTTTTTGGGTGAAACATATGACATTATCATGATTCATGAGACGAGAAATCCATATCAACATTGCCTCATGTTTTAGTTATCGATTGTGCAGTGCTTCATATCTTTTTATTAATGGCACCTTCCAATAACAAAATCAGAGGACACAAATTTATTTGCAAGGTAGGCCAAGTCTGAACCAAATTGAAGCCTTTACATTTGAGGGTCATAAACATATGGAAATTTGTCCTTTCATGCAGTCATGTTGTTGTTTGTAAATGTACACACACACATATGGGGGAGAGAGGTACACATTGTTTCGTTATAAAACGTTTTGAAAACTTCAAGAACTTTAAGTCAGTTATTTATATTTTTGTCTTTCTTTCTTTTTGTGTGTGTGTTTAATTTTAATACTCCGTAGTAAAGTTAATTATGGCCTCAATTTTGTATTGCAAATTTGGTTCCTAAATCTTAACTCATAATTAACTACAACCGATACGTGATGTTGTCTCAGTTGAATTTTCAGTGCAATTGTTGTAGGTTTTATAAATATCAAAGTATTTGAGAATTCAATTTTGGAATTCAATTTTGGGAACAAAAGCTTTATCTTATTTACAATAAAATTGTCTATTTTAAAGAGTAATGCTAGTTTGTGTGTTCTTGATTTTCTGCAGTAGGACTTTGTTTTCAAGCTTATCATGTTGATTCTTATATGCAAAATTTTGTTCTTCACGAAGAGTTATGGTTTGGTTGTGTGCGTGTGTTGGTCAGAATATTAGTATGATGTTAACTCTTGGCAATTGCTTTAAACATTAGGGTTTCAAAAATTGGTATGGCTATCAAATTTGGAATACCCAAAATGTTATAGGAATGGTAACGCATGCACTGGTCTTGGTACCACAATAAAGTATTATTTGACATTTTGGGACCTATTGGGAACATTTTGGACCAAATTACTACACTTTAACACATTAGGACGACTGATACAACCAAAACGATTAAAATATATCATAGAACATCAGATGACTAATAGTTGAATGCATACGAGATAGGCATCAATATTCTTTCTTTACTATTAACTGTAGGACCTTCCATGTCATATCTTAGTACGTAGTTTCAATTGTATCTTACATTTAATTTGGTGCCAAAATATTATAAATTTGGTCAAAATTTGTTGCAAATAAGTTCCAATATGTAGTAACTTTGAAAACCAAACCGAAGTGGTTTTCAAAATTACAATATGTTCAGACCAAGATACAACATTTTGGGACCAACAATTCTTGAATATCCAAAAAATTTCCTTACTATATACCAATTACAAATAGATAAGCATGATTTTCTACTTAATATTCAGTTGTCATGTTGCTCCCAGCAATACATTTTAACAAATATTAAATTTTACAAATTATTTAGGAAACCCACATTATTTTTTTTAACTAAATCCGTGCTTAGACTCTCTTGAAGTTTTCAATTGTGAGGTGCATTTGGAATTTTTAATATAGCCAATCACATGATAACTTTTTTTTTTTCCTTAATTTTTTTAACAATGCAATAGATCCCAAATTTTGAATCCTAAATTTGGTTCCTAGTGAAAGAGGTTTTAACTGCTCCCACACTTGTTGGTATCAAATTTGGAATATATATTTGGTTAGTTTTGTTAATAATCAAATCTTACTACTATTGATATTTTTTAATTTATTTTTTCTTTTGTAGGTCACGACTGAGGATGCAGATAAATAGATATGAGGCTTGCTGTAGTGTGTAGAGCAACATCCTTTTTACTTATCTTTTTTTTTTATTTCGTTCAGAAATGACTCAATTTACTCGAATTTACTTTCATTTGAATAGATGCAAGGCTTGTGAATTATTTATTTATTTATTTATTTATTTTACATAAATGATGGATGGATGGATATGTATTTAACTTCTTTTTTTCTGGCTTTTTTCATTTATATTTGCATGTACTTTGTATTTTTCTTTTATTGGGAGTTGGATATTTTACCAGGTGCTTTATATGGTGAATAAATGTGATTTGTTACTTGATGTAAATCAGCATGTTATTAGAAGTTTATTTTCACCGAAACTAATTAAAACGAATTGAAAAATGGTGAATAAAATAGGATAATATTTCGGCACTATCAATTGTCAGAATAGCATTTACCACGCTTGATAGAATGTCGGGATAAAACTAGTAACACATTTTTTTAAGTGTTAGAATAATTTATTTTCTATTGTTGACTAACTGTCAAAAATAAAAGCATTTCTCACAATTTAAGTATCGTCGAAATTAAATTATTTCCACACTTGAAAATTGTCCAATATATCTCTTTCACGTCACTAATTTTCATCGCAAATAGTTTTTCGCGACACTTATTTTTTGTGGATAACAAATGTCGCTAATAAATATTTGTCTCTACACTAGTAAAACCGTTGGAAATAGTGTCAGAAAAACTTTCGACGGTTTACACAACCGCCATAAAGTATTTACCACCCCTTTTTCTCTGTCGGTTACCCTACCATTGGGAAAACCGTCGGAAAAAGTTTTTACAATGCTTTTTTACTTATTCTCGACACTTTTTTTGCGCGAAAAAAAAAAAAAAGCATTTTTCCTATAGTGACATTACTTGGCACAACCTCTGCTTCTGCGACTGCCATTCAATCGCCCCCCAAAAAAAAAACAATAATGATATGTCCACATCTCCAACCACACCTCCAACCACATCATATGATTTAAATGCATATATTTTGTGTTGTGTAAGTGGTGCACAGAAGAGTGTGAAAAAATCAAACAACACATGGTACATGCATTTAATTAAGCATAGGATGTGGTTGGAGATGTGAGCTGAGTGTATCATTGTTGAAAAAAAAAAAGGCACCTAGTTTTGACCAAAAGCTATGTACCTAGGTCAACTTCAATTTTTTTGCGATTTTTTCACAATTTTTTGCAAGTGAATCGTAAAATTTGATTTGCCAAACAATATCGATCATTTTAATTTTTGGAGTTTTATAATCACTTTTAAACTCCAAAAGTTGGCCAAACATCCTCTCTCTCTCTCTCTCTCTCTCTCTCTCTCTCTCACACACACACACACACACACACACACAATATGACGTACTCGGCATCATACAGATTTTCTAGAAGAGAGCATTTTTGGCTCACCCAGGCCTCTATTAAGTGACATGTGTCAATTCCACTTTCATTTTACCCATATAATATCAGCTTAATTACTGAAATGAAACAGATATCAGTGAAAGTCTAAGTGAGCAAAAATGCTCTCTTTCTAGAATAGTAAAGGTACACCCATCCTTGGCCAGTTGGTTGCAATTAGACAACATAACGAATATGGCAAGAATTTTTTTTTTTTTTTTCTCTGCCCTTTTTCAACAGCCTAACAGTGATTCTATATGATGGCAATCTCTAACCCATAGAACATGTGATTTGCATGTTCAACAACCTTATTAAAAGTGATGACCACCAACCAGTCTACCACATAAAGAGATTGTGCCTTCATTACAAATACTTTGAGTCCACGAAGCTTTCATGATTCATCTCATCTTTTGGAGTGGACCACTCATTACTACTTAATATGATGCTTTAAGTCCAACCAATATACATAGTTGGCACTTTATAGTTTATATATATCTCACTTTCTGTATTTTGAGGACTTCAAAGGTAGGTAATTAGTTTGTGATACCCACAGGACTAGAGCTTTTATGGAAGTTGTTTTTAGTCACTCTTGATTGAACTTGCTGCTGAACTCGCTTAATATTATTCCTACTTGTCTAAGGGCATGTTTGCCTTAAGATTAAACAACATATATGCAAAATCAGATCAAGGGGTTGTTTATTAAATTAGTTTACCAGAATCAGGTTTACAATCCTTGTTAAAAAATTATCAAAATATATGCCTCCATATTTTAAAGGCTTTATTTTTTTTCACTCCTTTTTTTCGAAGTCCGCTCGACGTTATAATTTTTGGTTTTCAATTTTTGTTTTTATTTTATTTTATCATTATTATTATTATTATTATTATTATTATTTTTGTATTAGTGATCGACTGCGATCAATTCAAAAAATAAAAACAAAAAATAAAAACAAAAATCGAAAACCAGAGCCCTTAATTTTTAATTTTCAGCCAACCCAAACGGGCTCTCAGAACTCGTTTAGGATGGCTTTTTCAAGACTAATAACATCTTAGACAGTTGGGATAGATGTAGTTGTTTAGATTAGCTTTTTCACAATTTTTTTAAAAATAATGTGATTCTTTAAAAGCTATTAAAACTAATTTTTTAAAAAGCTCTATTTATGATTGTTTAAAATCTACTTAATCTAATTATCTTAAAAGCTAATCATTTACTTTTCTTATGCGACATCACATATTGGAGATCATCACACTCGTATGACTTTTAGTATTGAGCACTCTGTGGGTCTGACATTGATCCTACAATACTGAAGAGATCACATTAGACGTCACACGCTGTGATGGTCACATGAAATGGTTTCTCGCTTGATAGGTTGCGTTTGGTAATGTAGAGCTAATGTCTCGGAATTAGAACACTAGGTGAAATTTTTCAAGTTATGTTTATTTGTTACACAATTATAATTGGAGGATCCAATTTCACATCCTCTAACTTTCACTAAACACATGGCCCATGGGTTGGTAAGTAAAGTTGGGTTTGACTGTCAATAGGGTTAAATCAAGAAAGAGGCTTTAGATGGGATCAGAAGGGTGTGAATGTAAAGAGGTTATTAACTTATTGGGTTGGTAAAGGCATGTTTGCTCCTGATAATAAGTAGCGCCTTTTTTTTTTTTCTCTAACCTATTTTTTAATTAAATGAATATAGTAAACTTCACTTATCACTATCAAACCTCGTGAATATTGCCAGCTACTACCCCCTTTGTAATGGATGGATCTTAAGCTTTTAACAATATATATATAAACCTACCACCATCTACCCTGGCCTTGATGAGCCATTTACCAACAACACATATAAACAACGGCGGATCCGGGAGTTTAGTTGAGTGGGGGTGAAAGTTCAATTTATTTATTTATTATTAATTTATTATTATTATTATTATTATTATATAAAAATAGTATAATTTTGTGATTTTTTTTGTACAAACTAATCTCTCCCACAATTCTTTCACGAAAAATTTGTATTATATGCTTAATTAGTTATTTATATTTATCACGTTCACTTATGTTAATAATTCACATGTCAAATGTTAATAATATCTTATGCATAATATGTAAAGCAATCTGATACACTTAAAGCTTGACACGTGACTGTTGCATAAATATCAAAATAAAAGATAAAACAAAATAAATCACAAACTAACTTCTTCATAGCAAGCAAGTTTGATATATAGGGTAAAAAAAATATGTGATGTATTCACATTGGGGGATTATTTTTTTTTTTTAATCCAAAAAGAAAGAGAAAGTGAGTATGAGGTGACATTGTCTTCTCTTTTTGGGGAAAATGGGCTATGTCTTGAGTAGATTAGGTTAGGACAGCCTGAGCAGGAGCAAAAGTCATATTAGTAGTTGGAGATATGTAAAGTCTTGTTGAAGTTCTATGATTTTCTAAAAACGTCCCTTGTTTGCAAATACTTCATTAAATCTCAAATATTTTTTAAAACTATCATATATAACATTTTTTTTCCAAGAGTTCAGTGAAGGCAGCCGCTCCCGCTCGCCCCTAGTGTAGTCCGCCCTTGCAAACAAAATATATATATATATATAGACATATATGGACTTGTTGGCCAGGAAAAAGGAAAATGGGGGTTGAAAGTGGAGATGGATTGTGAGCCCAAAATGTTAGATATGGGATTTAAAATAAAAACAATACTTTGAAGTTAGACAAAAAAGAGGGGGATAGTGGCAAAAAAGAGGACAATCTACCCACACTGCATTCAAATAGGACCAACATGGATTTGGAGCTTCGAATTTTTTCTTTTTTCTTTTTTTTTTTGAATTGATTTCTCTTCAAATATATCCAACTCTAATATTAAAGATCGCAATTCTAAGTCTATTCAAAATGAGTAAAGATTGGGACACAGTTAAAGGCACAACTTTTGGGACACAACTCAAAAGATGTGTCTATATCTCTCCTGTGATACCATTGGACCCCATAGTGACATAGGAGAAAGATAGACACATCTATTGAGTTGTGTACCAAAAATTGTGTCTTTGGGTGTGTCCCAAGTATTACCCATTCAAAAATAATATCTACTCTCCTAAAAAAATTATACTAATTTGAACTTTTTTTTTTTATACGAGGACAAATCCCTCAGCCTGTCCTCCGCGATTTTATATTCAATACCTATTGTCGTTTTTTATCGGAGTAGAACATGGGGCAAATTTCAGATACGTGCACCGACCCCACAACACACGTATCAGGTAAATCAGAGAGGCAAACTAGCGGGAGGATTTGAACCCACACCTAGTTGGACATTGTCCATCTTAAGATGTATCCCTCCAACTAGTTTACGTGACCCCGCGGAGTTTCAAACTCCTTGATCTCTCTTAATTAATAGTTAGGGAGGCCAGGAAAAAGTGTATTTAAACTATATACAAGGAAAAGTGTGTTCAAGAGAAATCAAAACGAAACTTCCCTCTAGCATCCAAAATTTATGCAATATTTGATCTATGGGTTGAAGAATCACACTTTGATGCAGCAAAAATCAAATAACAAATTTGTTACATCAAAATCAACTTTGTTCAATGATGTAGCGAAGAACAAATTTGTTACATCAACTTTGAGGTTGCCTTTGGAGATGTTCTTGGACTATATATTCAGCTCTTATTGGCTAACATGGTTTACTTACAATCAAGTAGTAGTTTTTTTTTTTTTTTTTTTTTTTTTTTTGGGGGGGGGGGATGTGTGTGTGTAAACTATTTAGGATTTTGGATTCAACAATAATGAATGGGCCCTACATACACACATCATGCAGATTAGTGAGCTAAACCATGTGCTGTCTCATACTAGAAAACATTAGATGGTCATTCAATTATTTGATGTATCTTTAGAATCTTGGTTAACTCTTCCTACTACTGCAATATTATGATATGTCTTCCATTGAAAATTTCGTGTGTAGCAATCACCATAAATCATCCCAAAAATCTAGTGTGTTCCTCATCAAACCACTTTGGAATCCATAGTTTCATGAATCATGAAAGTTTTATTCACTTTTTCAAGTACTTAAAAAAAAAACTTTTGATTGACAAAAGATCAGTTTTTGGAACACTTTTTAATTAAACCATGGACAAATTCTATGAAACTGAAATAAAACGTCACAATAGTGAAACTATCTAGAACTAATCCTTCTTTCTAAACCACAGAATTGGATTTTGAGCTTCTAAACCACCCTCTTAGTCTTATCCTTCTTCTCGATAACACAAAATTTTCATTCCATGGCTTCTAATTAGAATAATCCATAGGATAAATTACATTAATCTCTAAGAGGATATACAACAGATTAATATACATGCCTTCCATTTACTAAAACTTATAGTGACTTTTCATGTCAGAAATGGTACAAGTGACATATTAATGCCTTCCATTCCAAAAGTTATCATAGTACCACATTCAGTGTCCGTGCATATAATACCATACAATTAATCCACTGTCTTTTTTTATTATTATTAGTTTTAATACCACAACTAAAGAGTCAAATATGATGGCCCATTATTAGCCTCTAGTTTATGGTTTCTGGCCTTTAGAACGAGGAAGGAGTACTGAAGAGTGGGTCATTGGTCTCCTCCCTCAGTCCAACAGACAAATGCCCTTACCCCCCTTTTTTTTTCGTTATTAATTCTTTTTAACTTTAACTCTGACCCCAAAAAAAAAAAAATGCATAATGCCAACATGAGATGATCATGTGGTAATCGAGACCGTGCATTTTGTCAACCATCACTGTATTACTGTATACGCCATCACACTATAGGATCTTGATCCCTATCCTCCAGACATGGTACATTTTCAATTCCTATCCATGTTCACTATGTATAAATAAATAAAAAACAATAATGCTAGGCACACACTCTAAATCACACCTCAAATCACACCTTTACTTTAAAATATATGTACCCTGTGTTGTGTAAGTAGTGCACAAAAAAGTGTGAAAAATTCAAACAGCACAGAGTACATGCATTTAAAGCATATAGTGTGGTTTGAGGTGTGGTTTAAAATGTGTCCCTAGCACTTCTCAAAAAAAAATAGTACTCTTATAATAATAATAATTTAATTAATAACCATCATCAAGAAACTGTTATTTTTGTTGGTTCGCCGCATCTTTTAGTAGATAACCACCACACCACACCACAATGTATTACACACACTTACATATTTTACTATTTATTATTACTATTATTATTATAAATGTCATAATCTATTATGTATATTTATATATATATATATATATTATAAAGTGAAATTAGAAGTCTGTGGTGTGACGGCTCTGTGATTTTTTTCACTTTTTTTTTATAATATATTCTTTTTTTTTCTTCCGATTTTTCATATCTCTACTCTCTAGAACTAATAAGATATACATATATAATCTCTCTTTCGCTCCTTTTTTTTTTTCTTTCCTTATCTCTTTTTAAACCATACCAAATCTCATCAACATCTAATATATAATATACATACATATCTCCAAATAAATATACACACATACATGATACAAACTAAACTAATTAATTAAAATAATGTGACTAAATATTATATAAAACACAATATCACTAACAAATTACGTACATAAAATTTGCTTAGCAAAAAAATGTAATCATATACCATTAAATGCAAGTATATCATTTATTAATTTTTAAATCACATCTAATCTACATCTTTTACAAGTACAAGAGTTCTAACCAAATAAGAAATTATTCATATTTTACTTTAACCATATTTTAATTATTAAATTTTTAAAACTTAAAATTCAACACTAAAGGTATGTTTGATAAAACTGAAAACAAAGTGCTAAATTTTAGGCACTGAAAACTTTAAGCGAGTGAATTTTCAATACAGACAGCAGTGTTTTCAGTATTGAAATAGACTGCATTCAGTTGTTATTTTCATAGAATTTTTTCACTTAAAGTTTATTGTGGGTTTTTGGTTGCTTTTTTAATTAAGTGATACATTATCAAACGCTCTGGAAAAAAAAAATAAGTGTCAAAATTTTTCATTTTCACCACTTAATTGGGTAATCAAACACACATTTAGTTTCCAGTAATTATCTATCAGTTTTATCAAACAGGCCCTTAGATTTCAATAATTTTGTAGAGTTGAATCCATCAAATGTTTGAATTATAGCAATTGATGCACGGGCTACAAATCTAGTGCCAATGGAATTGAATTGGTACTAGGTTTTTCTTAACCTTTGTTTTTTTTGTTTTTTTTAAAGGCCATAGTTTAACTCATTTAGCAATATGGAATCGAGAAAAATGGAATTGAAATTGGTGGAAAACCACTTCAAAAACAAGTGTTTTATGGCTGCTTTGTCTCTTTGAAGGCCTCTCTATATTCATGGGAAGCCAAACATTGGAAGTGTTTTTACTCTCGAAACAAAGAATTTTTTGTTAACTCAAATTTGGTTTCATTAGATTTAACTTCTTCTACAAATAATCAGTTTTGATTAGGAAATTTTAAAAAGACCAATACTAGAAAAATACCAAGTTGAAGCATTTTAAGCCATGAAAACAGAATACAATCACCCTACTCCAAAAAAATTTCCTTTGTCCAAAAAAAAAATATATATATATATATATATATATGCATTTGAGCCATGGACCTTCCAGTCTCCACAAGGGCACACATAAGCATTTCAATCCTAACCAATAGATATGTTTCTATATATATATATATATCATTATCTAAAAGATATTGTAGAAGAAGACAGAGTGAGATTACCCTCAGATAGTAAAGAAATGGGTACCTCTTCATATGATAATATATCATCAACATCCACAACCAAACATGAATATCCTCTCTTACCCTGGAATCATCTAATAAAATGCAGCCATATACATGTTGGAGTTTTTTTTTTTTTTTTTAATAACAAAACTGTGAAGTGGGAATGTGACGAATGTCCCACATTGGCCAATGAGGCGGAGTTTAATTATTATATGGGTTGGGCCCCAATGGCTATCCAGGTTTGCAAATGGAGAGGACCTAGGCCCGTGCTCCACCGTTGCACTAGGTTTGGGTTCTAAATGACATTATTTTTTTTAGAGAAAATAAATTCAACAAAATTATTATTTTTTATATACACAGAATTATAGTTTGACTGGGTGTTATACTGTTAATATTCTTTCCCCCTAAAACTTACTCAATTTTTTTTTTTTTTTGGCTAGAAATACAAACCTACTCAACGTTATTTTCTCGCACAAACATTGCGATGTTTTCTTATAAATAGTACACCAATAGATTTTTCGCTCATACAAAAACAGAAAACAATCCTTTCCACGGAAAATATATACAACTTTGCTTCTTCTCCTTTCTGTTTTTAATATATTTTGAAAATTATATAAAGCTTTAGTGTAGTTGAGTTTCTGTTCCATAAAGTGCAGATAACTAGACCAAGATTCGTATTGTTCTCGAGTGTTATATCTTGGAGGTTGACGGTTCTCTCCTGCATCGTTTGGAAATAATCATATATATGTGCCTAATCAATCTTAAAAAGAACGACATTGTCCGCGACTCAGTCATTTCTGATCACATAAGAATCCGAATTTTTAAGTACCTATATAGTTTAAGCATTTGAGCCATGCACCTTCCAGTCTCCACAAGGGCACATGTATATCAATCAGAGTCAAACATTCAATCCTAGCCAATTGATATGTTTCTATACATTTAAACTATTATATATCTATAAATTGTAGAAGAAGACAAAGTCAAATTACCCTATGATAGTAAAGAAAAGGGCACTTCTTCATACGATAATAAATAATATATCATCAAACATGAATATCCTCTCTTACCTGGCCTGAAATCATCTAATAAAATGCCACCATACACATACTTCCAAGCCAAGAAAAAATTAAGTATACATATATGTGTTGGTTACCATATATCAACTTAGACTAGCTACAAGCAACTGCTTCCAACTAATTAATCAAATTGGTTAATGGGTCTCCATAATTTCATTCAAGTCCTTTGTCTCACTCTCTGGACAAAGCACAATACAACCATAATAGACAACATGGTACAACAATGCAATGCTAACACAATCTATTAAAAAATATTGTACTATGACTTGGCTAATAATTCTTAATGGGTATGCCCCCCACTTGAATTTCTTGAACCCTTAACAATTTGGTGTTTTTTTATTTAAGTATTTTTTTTTTATATGAAATTTTGGTCCCTTGAGTAAAGTGATTAATTATATAAAACCACTATTTAATATAAGCCGTGGTCAATCATCTTTCTCAAAAATTAAATTCTTTTGGCCAACTTTATTCTCGTCTACAATGCTCTTTAAAAATGATGATTAGGAATAAACAAAAGCGGAACTTACAAAACATGTCCATACGAAAGCTTACTTTCTTTTCACTTTCCCCTTTTGTTTATTCATCGATGAAAGATATGTAACAGATTCCTTTGAAAAGTCTAGGAGCCATGACCAAAGTTTTGGTTCGGATACTTTACTTTATGGATTAATTAAACTAGGTTCGGAGTTGCATAATTGTAAATATTTCACCTTATGCCGAAGTTAAGAGCAATATTTAAAAAAAAAAAAAAAGAGCAATATTAAAAAAGTTTAAAAATAGATAAATGACCTATGTTAGGTAATTTGGGTAGCTAAAACTAATGGCGCTTAAAGTATACATTTTTGGGTTGGTGAGTTGGTATCTTACCTAACTCAATTGAAAATGATATGGTTGGAAAATGTGGTTGATAAATGTTTCTGATTCAATTGTCATTTTTCCCTCAATTTCTCCCAAAAAAAAAAATCAAAAGAAAATTAAAAGAAAATGAAAAAGAGATTATACCTTGCTTCTAAATGCTTTAATTCGTTGAGGAATCGTTGTTTTTTTTTTTTTTTGGAAGAAGAAAAATTGAAAATTTCTCCTAATTGCAAAAGCCTTGAAGTTAATTTACATATTGTTTGATTTAGTCAAACCTACAGACACTATCTTTTAAACAAATTAGTAGAAGAATGGAAAAAAGAATTACACCCAGAGAGAGAGAGAGAGAGGAGCAACAATATGAATGAAAGATTTTTTTTTTTTTTGAATGCCAATATGTTGAAGATTCAATGTCAAAGATTCTAGATTATTTTTTATTATTGAATTAATGTTGGGCAGTTCAAGTATTTGAAGGCTTGTACATGCACCTTACTTCATTTTTTTTTCCAAATTTTATTGAAATAATTAATATATATCATTCCCACCACATCAGGTAAGACATCATTTTCATTCTTATTACAATCTTAATTTTGTTAATGTCCTAATCTACAGTCTACTGCGACAGTTCTTTTTCTTTTTCTTTTTCTTTTTTTCAACATAAAAAAATAGTAAACAAACACGAAACTAAAGGTGTACTTGATAACCCAATCAAGTGGTGAAAATGAAATTTTTTATTTTTTTTTCAGTGCGTTTGATAATATACCACTTAATTGAAAAGGCAGCAAAAAATCTACTGAAAACGTTAAGTGCAAATTTTCTACTAAAAATAATTACTGAATGCAATTTATTTTATTTCTTGAAACACTGTTTTCAGTATTGTAAATACAAATCACTTAAAATTTGTAGTACTTAAATTTAGCACTTAGGGTGCATTTGATAACTGAAAATTAAGTGCTGAATTTTAAGTACTGAAAATTTTAAGCGATTGAATTTACAGTACTAAAAACAATTTTTTAAGTACTGAAATAGATTGCATACAGTGATTATTTTCAGTAGAAATTTTTCACTTAAAGTTTTCTGTGATTCTTTGGCTACTTTTTCAATTAAGTGATACGTTATCAAATGCACTGAAATAAAACAAGTGCTGAAAGTTTTCATTTTCGCCACTTAATTAGGCTATCAAACACACCTTTAATTTTTAGTTTTATCAAACACCCCCTAAGTGAGATATTTCAGTGACCAAAAGCACATATAAATAGCATTTCTTTACACTACTACTACATTTGCTAATGGGACAAGGCCGGTTAATTCTCCTTACACATATATATATATATATATGCAACAATTGCAGGGGGGGAAATTCATTTTTTACTTACAAACACACACACACAAATCTATATATAATATATAGTATTCCTATGTAATTAGGATGCCACGTGGTATTCCTACACCATGAATATATAGATATAAAATTGTATATGTATATATATATTTAAAATATAATAATATTAAAAAAATTATAAAAAAAAAACCTCACTCACTAAACTGCCTCTCTTCCATCATATATACGGAGTAATTTTTTCATTTTTTTTTCTATTTTTTTTTTTAACAAACTTTGTGGGTAATAAATATAAATTTTCAAAAAAACTTTTTTGAAAAATACCGTACATAGCACGGACAAATGCTAGTGTTTGTGTGTATATATATATATATATATATGCCCTACTCATAATGAGAGGTCAGTGCCATTAAACTAGGAAAAGATCCATTCGAGTAGATGGGGTACCCGTTGTCACCCCAAGGGGCCATGCAATATTAGTCTGTGGGTCTTGAAAGTTCACCTTTCTAAAGCTGGAAATTAAAGGTTACAATTTTTTTTTTAGATAAATATCAGTTAGACCTCTTGAAATTTGTTCTAATTATATTTAGACTCTTTCATGTTTTAGTAATATCACCTACACCCCCTGAGGTTTAAAGCGCATATCACTTAAATCTCCTCCGCCAATTCACCTTTAAGAAAGTGATAGACTGACATAAATAAATACAAAAAATACCCCTGAACGTTTGTGTCATTTTAGTCCTTACTGTTTTAATTGGGTCAATTTGGCCCCCCCTGAAATTTTAAATTGAATCAATTTGATCAAAATATTCAATTTTGTGAGAAAATTTGACAAAATTTACTCACATACCATGCATTGTCACACTTTAAGGGTAAAAATGGAACACCACCACTAATCTCCCAAGCATGGCAAAATGGGTAAATTCTGTCAATTTTTCTTACAGAATGGGGCATTTAGATCAAATTGCTTCAATTTAAAATCGTAGGGACTAAATTGACCCAATTAAAACTACAGGGACTAAAATGACACAAGAACCAAACTTTCAGGGGTATGTTTTGTATTTATTTATGTCAGTTTGTCACTTTTTTAACGTTGAATTGACGGAAGAGTCTAGGTGACACGCACTTCAAACCTCAGAGAGTGTAGGTGATATTACTAAAAAATGAGAGGATCTAAGTGTAGTTAGAGCAAACCTCAGAAGAATCTAAGTGATATTTAACTTTTTTTTTTTTTTTGGGTCCCATCCTTCCTATAGAAGAAATATCTCATCTGTAATGGGATTTGTGAATTGTTAAACAAATCTCCAACCCTACCAAAAATTTATCAAAACAAACAAATGATTGGCATAGTAGGTATATACATACCCACAATGGAAAGTTTTTTATTTATTTTTTATACATGAATGGTTACAAAATATATATATATATATATATAGTCAAATGCCTAGATTTCAACCGCATGTCTGATGATCAGAATTGAGCAAAGTTGCAAATTAATTAACTGGATAAAATTACCTAATATAAACCATATTTTGGTTGAAAAAAAAAACTTTAACAAACATATTACTTCATTCAAAGATGTGACGGGGTCATGTGCACAAGTTTGTGACCAAGTATGAATCAATCATATCTTTAAACAAGTACTTTTCCGTTTTCAATGATATTTGTTTAGGAGCTTCTCTCTCTAGAATATCTAGAGAGAGAGTAAGGATGTGTTTATTGTTTGCCCTAGTCCAAGCCGTCGTAACCCCCCTCCCTGTTCCAGCGACCTGCCTCCTCTCCTCTTCCACCTCTTCCTCTCACTCTCTCTCACTCTCTCATAATCTCACCCTCTTTGTGCCATGTTTTGTCCCAGTATAAATAAGGGCCTGTTTGGCTCCTCCGCTTCCTCTGTGAAGCTTTTCCCCTTCCTTTGTGAAGGTTGTTTTTCTTATCTCGCATGGCTTCTCCTTAGGTTCAAAATGATGGATGTTGCCCAGACCAGTCTTGCAACAGTAGATTGGCTTTTTGGTCTTCATTGGGTTAAGATTGGTAGTTTTGGAGCTCTCTTCTACAACTGTGTTGCTTTCTGTGGTGCAGCTTTTGCTATCATGGAAGCTTTTCAAGCAATTTCGGTTGCCCCCTTTAGTGAAGTTTCTTCACTTGTTTGGGCTTGGCTTTGTGTCGTCTTCTTTCTGTGGGTGGTCTCTATCATCAGCAGTTTTGAAGTTGTCCTGGGTTCCGGATCTCTCTACGCGGTGGTCCTTGTGGCGCAGTGGTGGATTCCTGATGCAGCTAACGAAGTGTTTTCGATGGTCACTTATGCTTCCTTATCTATTGTATCTTTGGTTGTTTTGTTGTTGCTTGTTCCTTTCTTTAAGTTTGTTGTGTGTTTGGTCTTGTTTGTAAGGTTTGATTTCTATTAATGAAATTTTAGTTTTTGAGCAAAAAAAAAATATCTTTAAACAAGTGTAAAATCTATCCAAAAAAATGTACTAAAGTAGCTCCCGTTTTGTGTTAAATTATCTGATGGTTAGTAATTAAGAGCGTAATGCACTAAGAATTTTTTTTTATCAGTCATTTTAGTATGACATGCCATTAAAGTATCAACTTCAACTACAAAGAGTCAAATTTTCATGCTAATAATGCATTAGAGAGCATCATAACAACAATGTTAGAGTCACAGAAAATGTGCACCGAAATAGTGCACCGAAATGATTGGGACTATTTATTGTTGATGGGTCCCATACATTTTAACGTGAGAGTCACCAAAATGAATGACCCCAATTGTCGGTGCACCAATTCGGTAGACATATTCGGTACACCAATCTTTACTGAAATAAGAATATGAGAGGTTCGTATGTATTAGAAAGTTTGAGCGTATAATATATTAGAGATGGTACAATTAAAAAGGAAATTCCAGTAATTATTTTGTAAGTTGGAACAATGAAAAAGAAAGAAAAAGAAAGGAGATAAAAAAAAATTAAAAATTAAAAAAGGAGAGAAGTTAACTCATGAGGCCATCGATCTGTGGGGCCCACATAGAAAAAAAGGTAAAACGATGTACATGGCGTGTGGGTGAAAAAGGTGTAAGGTTCTAATTGATTTTGATGCCTCCATTTTCCTTGTCATTCGACTTCTTTAATTTGATGCTATGGACGTTCTTATCAACTTTAATTATCTGGCTGAGCCAAATTATTTTCACATCAAGCGAATAAGTACTGTTAAGTGTATTATTTGTTTGCAAAAGCATCTTTCTCTTCTTTTTAATTCGAGCTTTGCATAAAGAAAGAATGTGGAACACATCAATTATAAGGACTATATTAGAGTTGTCTGTGTGTGCTCGCTTGTCATAAAGAAAGAATGTGTAACACATATCAATGATACCGACTATATTAGAGTTGCGTACGTACTCTTTGTTTGACAAGTCAGATAAAATTGTTGAATAAACTGTTATATTCTAATATTTTATTTGATCGTGTCCGGATATGAATTTCGGATAATAACTAAATTATTGAATTTTAATATAACACCAAAAAAAAATTTGCGACACCAAAAAAAATTTTGCGGATCTTGAATTAGCACATGTGTCCAAAAAAAATATTTCATTTTGTCCCAAGAAGTTATACCGAACTTATATTCCTATCTAAGACCCCCCATTGGTAAGGTGTCACGCCCCGGAACCGTCCAAACGATTCTAGGACACGTGGCACGCCACCAAAGCCTTACACAAGTGATGAAAGTTCCAAAATAAGTTTAAAATAAACTTAAATCAAAGAAGCTCAACAATAATAAATAAATAAATAAAAAAAAAACAACAACAAAATCTTGTCTTTGTAATTAGCCAAAAACATGTTTTAACAATTAGTAAATTCTCATATAATATTACCAAATCACAAGTTGAAATCAACAATAATGCTTAAAGTCATTTAGAGTCATGCAAAAGTCACAAACATGAGCTTCCAAGGTCAAGCAATAGTTTTTAAATAATTTAAGAAAAATACTAAATATAGCCATTTATCACCAACCCAATAAATAAATCTCCAAGTTCAAACGTCCCAATCTAATAACCTTAGTCATAGCAAGTAGCAACACTACGATAAACACAATCCCAACTAACACAGTCAAACCATACAATCCGACTAAAGTTTAAATTAAGCTTAACTAAAAAAATATTACATAAGCTTAAACCAACCAAAGTATGACTCGTACAATCCAGATTAAAACTAATTACAACTATATTGCAAGTTTAGAACTAAAAAGGCAAGTACCTATTAACAAGGTTACAACTTCTCCAAAAAATCATAAGCTAGTCAAGCCACCTCCCAGCTCACTTCCCCGATTCCTTACCACGATCACCTACGATGGTTATTCAATAACCACTGTAATATATAAGCTATATGCTTGTGAACAATGTCAATCATGAACATGGATAATCAACACGCTCAATTCAACATATTACAAAGAACTATAGTCTCTGGCAATTACTAGTTCACTCCCACCACTACCGGCTAGCCCGTGGCTCCACTCCCCAAGCCCACGTGACTAGTCATGACCCACGCCCTCAAATGTGCGGTCTCATAGGCCTCTGGCGGCCGTGGTCGTCACCACAAAGATTACCACATGGTGGTATAGAACTAACAATTTTCATTGACCCAAATAGCCAACTCAACATGCTCATTTAATCATTACACCGTGCTTTCACAAATAAATTGGGCCTAATTTAGCCACATGAATTTTGCCCAATAATAAGCTAAATAAATTACAGTACATCAATTAGGCGTGCTTTGGCATATTGAATCCAACATGAAATCATCCAAATATCAAAATTAACATCCCTCTTGGGCGCACCTAATCATGAGATTTTAGCCCTAATAAGAACCAGGTACAAATCCTATACATGAATTACAAACTATAAGCTTAAACCCCAAAATGGGTCGCGGAAAAACTATCACACAACTCAATAAAATTGGTACCAACGCGTTAGACTCACCTCCAAGAGTCCGAATATATAACCTATTTTAAAAATCGACGTCGTTAGGCGCGTCAATCAGCGTCGAAATCGTCACCGTCAACGTTGCTGCAAACTCTCATCTCATCTCTGTAGTATCTATACTAACCTAAAATAAAGTAAACAAGGATGAGGAGTCATCCTTTTATGTGGCTTAATTTTATAACTTTTCCATTTTTATTATGAAACCCCCATTAGTTTGTTAGTTTTGCAATTACATCCCTATTAATTATTAAACTGCACTAAAACTATCCCAAACCTAAATGGGTATTTGTCTATGTCTCGCATGGGTCCCATAAGTGGTCCAATATAATTATGTGAAGTTGCTAATTAGTCTACTAATTATCCTACTAATTATGTAGCGTGTTCAATTCGTGCTCACAAAGGTACCCCTAATTGACCCCAAAAGTGGTCATCACCTAATAAAACGTGTCACACCCGTTCCAGAAATTTATGGTTTTGAACATGCATTATTTGAGATTTTGAAATATTAATATTTATTAATATTGAGTTGAGGTTGACTGTGGGTCAACGGTGAAGTGTCAGTAAGATTTTCATTGGCACGAGTAAATGACATTTATATGATTTAAATGTTATTTGACTTATCTGGTATTCTATGAATAGTGAATTATACCTGTGTAGTATAATTTCTGATAGTTTCGATATTGTTATATATCATTTTGAGAACTGTGGTGAGAACGTGAGTGATACGTTAATTAAAAAGGTAGGTTGCGTAGAGATTCCACAGAATATAGTTTTCGGACGTTATTTTCGGACCCAAACGAAACCTAGTCGAAAACTTTTGAAATTTATAGTTTTCACTCGTAAAGGCATAAAATGAACGTGTGCGAAGTTGCATGGGTTAATTAGAGGTTTGAGAAACTCGTGGGGAGGTAAACACAATTTCCGAGAAGTTTGCCTATAAATAGAAGTGGATGAGATTTCATTCTCATCCACAACTTCTAAAAATATCTAGAGAGAGGAGAGAGAAGGGAGATTTGGCTCCTCCGGGCTTTGCGACGCCGATCGACGACCGTTCGTCTGTCAGATTTTCTCCAGATTTCATATTTGGACTCGTGGAGGTAAGATCTACGTTTTGATACTACTTAGGTCATGTTTGGCCAATTTTTGTAAAAATATTAATTCTAGACTTTTGGAAAAAATCAGGTAAAACTCGTAGGAATTGCGTATAATTTGAAATTCGACGATTATTTAGTTCCCTAGACGATCCTTCAAAGTTTGAAGAGATTCGCACGAGGTATGAATTCTAGATCTATGAAATATATGGGTTTTCATGTTTTGGACATCACTTTTGATATTCTTGGATCCGGGCGAAATTCATGTGTTAGTTAGGCCCGTTAATTATGCACGTGAAATTATGATAAAAGCACGTATAACTGTTTATGTGAGCATATTATGTGTCTACTTGGGTCAAAGGGGAGTTTGGTGCAAATTCATCCGGAGTAAGCTCCTCGAACCTTGAGAATTGTGATCTTGTTGGAATTGGAAATTGTGGTTGTGTCTGGATTGGAGGTGGGCCCAACCAGTACACGGTACCTGGTATGGAGGAAGGCCCAACCAGTGTACGAGATGCGTGGGAGAGGTGGGCCTCCTACGGCATCGACCGGATGAATGCGTACCACTCACCCTAGAGACTATTTCTATGTGTTTTAGATGCTTAAACCATGAATTGTCATATAAGCATACATTTAGAATTGTACGCTCAGCATATAGCTGAGTAGTGGAGATGTACTCCATTGCAGGTAAGAAGAAAGACAAGAAGAATCGTGAGGAGTGAGGCCGAGGAACGCCGGGGAACCACAGTTGTATATGTTTTTGGTTTAATTTCTAAAACTTGTTTAAGGATAGTAAGTTGTAAAATGTTGTAATAGAATCATGGATTAGTTTCACAGTATTGTAATCTTGTAATTGAACGCCTATGGTTATGTTTAATATGTTGAAATCAGTTGTGGTTGTATTGGTGTTGGAATTTAGAAGCATGAGTTGTTAGTATTTTCAACACAGGGCTGCCAGCAGGGGAGCAGCTGACTGGACCCCGTGTGTTTGAGACACTGAAAGTGAATAGTAAGGGAAGCAGTCGACTGGATCCTTGATCAATCGACTGAACCAATGTAGAATTTGGCTACTGCTTCTCATAATAGAAAAGTAGTCGACTGAGTCCCCATGTCAGTCGACTGGACTTCTGTGTTATATGCTGCATTTTGGGTTCTGCTTAACCCAGTCGACTGAGTAGTCGACTGGACCTCTGTTGAGGGTTTAGGGTTTTAGTTTCTGCCAGGCACAGTCGACTGGACCCTAGTACAGTCGACTGGGTAGTCGACTGAACCTCTGTATTTTGAAATGGATTCTTGTGAACACTTTTGATTGAACAAAACTTTTTGTAACTCCGATTTTCAATAGATTTTTCAGACTCAGAGGGTAATGTTCCCTAAGTTTTAAAATACCCAGGGTTGTTTTTAAAGTTCTTTCCGCTGTGTATCATTATATTGTGGATTGGTTGAGCCTTGGTGGCGTGCCACGTGTCCTAATTCCACGCGTAGTGGGATGGGTCGTGACATTTATTGGTATCAAAGCTATAGGTAACAAAACTTTGGGAACGTTCGACGACGAGAGGAGTGTTGAGTGAATTGTCACATGTTTTAAATTACATTCTTACATCTTAGAGATGTTTGATGCATATGGATGTTGTTTTACATACATACTATTGTTATTGTTGTACATGCATAGTGTTTATGCATTGAGAACTACAGGATTGTAATCATGGATGACCGAGAGTTATCACCCCATACACGACGAATGAATGAAATGGCAGAGATGATGGGAAATATGGGGGAAATGATACGGAATATAGCGGAGCGATTGCCTCCCACACCCCACATCGAAGTGGAACCAATAACTGTAGTACATGCACCCGAAAATAGGGGTATGAGATCAATATCTGAACAGTTTACTCGAAAGAAACCAATGGAATTTCATGGGACACCTGACACAACATTGGCAGAACATTGGATAATGGACATGGAGCGAATTTTTCGATCTATTTCGATGACAGATAGGGAGAAGATTAAGAACGCAAATGATGTATTGAGAGGTGAAGCTCAGAACTGGTGAGTAAACGTTTTAGATCAAGGAGCACCGATTACTTGGGAAGGGTTCAAGGCAGAATTCAATCGCCGGTTCTTTCCGCGAGCCGCCTACAATGCAAAGAAAAGAGAATTTGATAACTTAAAGCAAGGAGACATGACTGTGACAGAGTATACTTCCAAGTATAATGCGTTGTTGAGATTTGGTAAAGGTTCTGTGCCCGAAGAGGAAGATAGGGCAAGAAAGTTTGAAGAGGGTTTAAGGGATAATATCCGGTTGAGAGTAGAGACCTATGAGCATTCTACTGTTGCAGCAGTCAACAGACGGCGCTTGTAGCCGAAAGTGGAATAGAGAGATCGAGACAAAATCACCAAGGGAAGCGAAGTCATGAGGGTGGTGACCGAAGTCAGGGGGGATCCTTTAAGAAGTCGTTTTCACGAGGCTCTAGTTCTGGTTTTAATGATTCCAGGAGAATACCAAGTAACATACCGTTGTGTTCACTTTGCAACCGACCACACACCGGTCGATGTTTTCTGACCAACTTTCAGAACAGATCTACAGGGGGAAACAGTGTGAGTTCTGCGACCTATCCGCAACTCAAGTGCTTTGATTGTGGTACTTTGGGACACCGAGCGAAGGATTGCCCAAAAAAGCGTTCTCAACAAGGGGCAAGTTCTATGGCTTCTAGTGGTTCGAGGCCTAAGCAGTTTAGTGACGGAGGACAAAGGACAGAGCAACGTCAGGGAAGATCATTCCAGATGAACCCTGGAGACGTGGCTGCTACTGATACAGTGGTCTCAGGTATGGTGCTTGTATGTTCGCACTTAGCACGCATACTCGTTGATTCGAGATCTACGCATTCGTTTGTATCTTATAACTTTGTTGAACATTTGAATGTTAAGTCCGCGCCACTAGGTTATGATTTATCCATTACAGTGCCGCTTAGTAAATCAGTAGTGACATCTACTATATATAAAGACTGTGAGATCATATTAGGCAAGAAGTTAATGACCGTAGACCTTATACCGATTGTGGTGAACCATTTCGATGTGATACTAGGAATGGATTGGTTAGCCCTTAACCAAGCTACGATAGATTGTGAACGGAGAGAAGTTAATTTTCGATCACCGGTACACGGGAACTTTTGTTTTCAAGGGAGTGGGGTTATACCGCCGCCGTATTTGATTTCAGCTATCCGAGCGGGAAAGTTATTGAAAAAGGGATGTCAAGGATTCCTATGTTCAGTGACTGATGTTTCAGCGACCGAATCAATAGTAGATGATATTCCAGTAGTGCGAGAGTACCCAGATGTATTCCCCGAGGACCTACCAGATGTTCTATTTGAGAGAGAGGTAGAATTCACTATTGAGGTTATACCAGACTCAAGACCCGTATCAAAGGCACCGTATAGAATGGCACCAGTAGAATGGAAGGAACTGAAAGTTCAACTACAAGAGTTACTTGACAAGGGTTTCATTCGACCAAGTGTATCACCGTGGGGAGTTCCAGTGTTGTTTGTAAAGAAGAAAGATGGTTCAAAGAGAATGTGTGTGGATTATCGGGAACTGAACAAGTTGACCATCAAGAACAAGTATCCACTACCGAGAATTGATGACTTATTTGATCAACTTCGTGGGGCACAAGTATTCTCCAAAATAGACCTGAGATCGGGTTATCATCAGTTGAAAGTGAAGGCCGAAGATGTTGAGAAAATAGCTTTTAGAACGCGCTATGGACACTATGAGTTCTTAGTTATGCCATTTGGAGTTACCAATGCACCAGCTGCGTTCATGGATCTTATGAATCGAGTATTCAAAGATTATTTGGATGACTTTGTGATCGTATTCATTGACGATATCCTTGTTTATTCGCCAAGTGAGATAGAACACGAGAACCACTTGAGGTTGATACTTCAGAGATTACGAGAGAAACAATTATTTGGTAAATTTAAGAAATGTGAATTTTGGTTGTCTAGTATTACTTTTCTTGGTCACGTGATTGACAAGAATGGAATATCAGTTGATCCTCACAAAGTAGAAGCTGTATCTAATTGGAAAAGGCCGACATCCGTATCCGAAATTCGAAGTTTCTTGGGATTAGCGGGGTACTACCGCCGTTTTATTGAACATTTCTCGAAGATTTCATTGCCGATGACAAAGTTAATGAGAAAGGGTGTTATTTTTGAATGGAGTCAGGAATGTGAAGATAGTTTCCAAGAATTGAAAGCACGACTAATGAGAGCACCTATTCTGACAATACCATCTGGAACCGAGGGGTTTGTAATCTATAATGATGCGTCGTATCAAGGGTTGGGATGTGTGTTGATGCAAGGTGGTAAAGTAATTGCATATGCTTCTAGGCAGTTAAAGACACATGAAGTTAATTATCCGACTCATGATCTTGAATTAGCCGCGGTAATTCATGCCTTGAAGATTTGGAGACACTACTTATACGGGGAAAAGTGTGAGATATTCACAGACCACAAGAGTTTGAAATACATTTCACCCAACGGGACCTGAATATGAGACAACGAAGATGGTTAGAGTTAATGAAGGATTACGATCTTTCGATTGAGTACCATCCGGGGAAGGCGAATGTAGTAGCCGATGCATTAAGCCGAAAGGCGCCGAGGAATTCAGCCGATGAGCTAACACAACAAAAAGAATTGGTAAAGGAGATGGAACGATTAGAGTTGGATGTAATTCCAGAGACTAGTGGTGGTTTAATGATGGCGATCATTGCACACCCAGATATTATTGATGAGATCAAGAAGGAACAATTTAACGATGTTTATTTGTGCAAAATGAGAGATGAGATACCTTTGGGAAAGCAACCTGGTTTGATATTAGAACAAGGAATTCTGAAGTTGGAGAACCGATTATGTGTACCAAATGTGAAAGACCAGAAAGAACGACTTTTGGAGGAAGCTCATAGTACGAAATATTCAGTGCACCCGGGAAGTAATAAGATGTACCAGAACTTGCGAGAAAACTTCTGGTGGAAGGGTATGAAGCGTGAAGTCGCTAAGTTTGTATCCGAATGTTCGACATGTCAGCAAGTGAAAGCAGAGAGA
Source organism: Hydrangea macrophylla (assembly GCA_033977485.1). Taxonomy (NCBI): domain Eukaryota; kingdom Viridiplantae; phylum Streptophyta; class Magnoliopsida; order Cornales; family Hydrangeaceae; genus Hydrangea; species Hydrangea macrophylla. The sequence continues at coordinate 49,853,058 of CM066992.1, read as the reverse complement.
CAAGTACCTGCCGAATTGTTACAACCATTGCCAGTGTCGGAATGGAAGTGGGACGAGATCGCCATGGACTTTGTTTCAGGATTTCCACGATCAATCAACAAGAATGATAAGATTTGGGTTATAGTTGACCGATTAACCAAGTCAGCTCATTTTCTACCGATCAAGACGACTAGACCGTCCAAATTGGCAGAATTGTATGTGAAAGAGATTGTAAGACTACATGGAGTCCCAGCTGTGATTGTATCCGATCGTGATAGTAATTTTACTTCAAGGTTTTGGGGAAGTTTGCAAAAAACTATGGGTACGAAGTTAAGTTTCAGTACCGCATTTCATCCTCAGACCGATGGACAGTTAGAGCGTATGATTCAGACCTTAGAAGATATGTTGAGATTGTGTGTATTAGACTTTGGTAATGATTGGGAGCACCACTTGCCATTAATTGAATTTGCTTATAACAACGGATTTCAGTCAAGTATTGGTATGGCACCATATGAAGCTTTGTATGGCCGTAAGTGTCGATCACCAATTTGTTGGACCGAGGTTGGAGAAAGGAAGTTGTTAGGACCTGAGTTAATACAGGTGACTACTGAGAAGGTGAAGTTGATTCAGGAGCGACTCAAGGTAGCTCAGAGCCGTTATAAGAGCTATGCGGACTCTAAACGATGACCGATGAATTTTGAAGTTGGAGATTTCGTATACTTGCGGGTATCGCCTTCGAAAGGTATTGTGCGATTTGGAAAGAGGGGAAAGCTCAATCCCAGATTTATAGGACCTTTTGAGATTCTAGAGAGAGTAGGTCCAGTGGCTTACCGATTGGCTTTATCATCAGAGTTGGAACATGTGCATAATGTATTTCATGTATCAATGTTGAGACGGTGTATGTCAGATACGAGTAAGATCATTGTACCTGAACCGCTGCAAATTCAGGGAGACTTGACTTATGTAGAACAACCGGTCGAGATTCTAGATCGAAAAGAACAAGTCTTAAGAACTAAGACGATTCCGATGGTGAAGGTATTATGACATAGTCACACTGTTGAAGAGGCTACGTGGGAAAATGAGGAAGACATGCGGAATGAGTATCCGTACCTGTTCGACGTATGAGGTATAAGTTTAGGGACAAACTTCCTTTTTGGAGAGGAGAGTTGTCACACCCGTTCCAGAAATTTATGGTTTTGAACATGCATTATTTGAGATTTTGAAATATTAATGTTTATTAATATTGAGTTGAGGTTGACTGTGGGTCAACGGTGAAGTGTCAGTAAGGACACGAGGAAATTGGTAATTGAGATTTTCATTGGCACGAGTAAATGACATTTATATGATTTAAATGTTATTTGACTTATCTGGTATTCTATGAATAGTGAATTATACCTGTGTAGTATAATTTTTGATAGTTTCGATATTGTTATATATCATTTTGAGAACTGTGGTGAGAACGTGAGTGATACGTTAATTAAAAAGGTAGGTTGCGTAGAGATTCCACAGAATATAGTTTTCGGACGTTATTTTCGGACCCAAACGAAACCTAGTCGAAAACTTTTGAAATTTATAGTTTTCACTCGTAAAGGCATAAAATGAACGTGTGCGAAGTTGCATGGATTAATTAGAGGTTTGAGAAACTCGTGGGGAGGTAACACAATTTCCGAGAAGTTTGCCTATAAATAGAAGTGGATGAGATTTCATTCTCATCCACAACTTCTAAAAATATCTAGAGAGAGGAGAGAGAAGGGAGATTTGGCTCCTCCGGGCTTTGCGACGCTGATCGACGACCGTTCGTCTGTCAGATTTTCTCCAGATTTCATATTTGGACTCGTGGAGGTAAGATCTACGTTTTGATACTACTTAGGTCATGTTTGGCCAATTTTTGTAAAAATATTAATTCTAGACTTTTGGAAAAAATCAGGTAAAACTCGTAGGAATTGCGTATAATTTGAAATTCGACGATTATTTAGTTCCCTAGACGATCCTTCAAAGTTTGAAGAGATTCGCACGAGGTATGAATTCTAGATCTATGAAATATATGGGTTTTCATGTTTTGGACATCACTTTTGATATTCTTGGATCCGGGCGAAATTCATGTGTTAGTTAGGCCCGTTAATTATGCACGTGAAATTATGATAAAAGCACGTATAACTGTTTATGTGAGCATATTATGTGTCTACTTGGGTCAAAGGGGAGTTTGGTGCAAATTCATCCGGAGTAAGCTCCTCGAACCTTGAGAATTGTGATCTTGTTGGAATTGGAAATTGTGGTTGTGTCTGGATTGGAGGTGGGCCCAACCAGTACACGGTACCTGGTATGGAGGAAGGCCCAACCAGTGTACGAGATGCGTGGGAGAGGTGGGCCTCCTACGGCATCGACCGGATGAATGCGTACCACTCACCCTAGAGACTATTTCTATGTGTTTTAGATGCTTAAACCATGAATTGTCATATAAGCATACATTTAGAATTGTACGCTCAGCATATAGCTGAGTAGTGGAGATGTACTCCATTGCAGGTAAGAAGAAAGACAAGAAGAATCGTGAGGAGTGAGGCCGAGGAACGCCGGGGAACCACAGTTGTATATGTTTTTGGTTTAATTTCTAAAACTTGTGTAAGGATAGTAAGTTGTAAAATGTTGTAATAGAATCATGGATTAGTTTCACAGTATTGTAATCTTGTAATTGAACGCCTATGGTTATGTTTAATATATTGAAATCAGTTGTGGTTGTATTGGTGTTGGAATTTAGAAGCATGAGTTGTTAGTATTTTCAACACAGGGCTGCCAGCAGGGGAACAGTCGACTGGACCCCGTGTGTTTGAGACACTGAAAATGAATAGTAAGGGAAGCAGTCGACTGGATCCTTGATCAGTCAACTGAACCAATGTAGAGTTTGGCAACTGCTTCTCATAATACAAAAGTAGTCGACTGAGTCCCCATGTCAGTCGACTGGACTTCTGTGTTATATGTTGCATTTTGGGTTCTGCTTAACCCAGTCGACTGAGCAGTCGACTGGACCTCTGTTAAGGGTTTAGGGTTTTAGTTTCTGCCAGGCACAGTCGACTGGACCCTAGTACAGTCGACTGGACAGTCGACTGAACCTCTGTATTTTGAAATGGATTCTTGTGAACACTTTTGATTGAACAAAACTTTTTGTAACTCCGATTTTCAACAGATTTTTCAGACTCAGAGGGTAACGTTCCCTAAGTTTTAAAATACCCAGGGTTGTTTTTAAAGTTCTTTCCGCTGCGTATCATTATATTGTGGATTGGTTGAGCCTTGGTGGCGTGCCACGTGTCCTAATTCCACGCGTAGTGGGATGGGTCGTGACAACACGATATTATTAACAATAACACAATAAATCATTTAAGCCTTAATAAACATTTATGCACATAAGGTGTTCCACATATTACTGTCCCCTCTCAACTGGGACCCATCAACACATATGGGATTGTCGTACTGGCCATAACTGGGTTCTCAACTAGACACCCATAATCAACTTAGTGGGTTAATCCCACCTCCAATAAGTGTCACATAACACATTAATTAACATTAACTCATGATTATGCATGGTAAAGCAGTAATAAATATAAACCGCGGGAACGGGTGTTATATCTCTCCCCTCCTTAAAAAGGAGTTTGTCCCCAAACTCGTATTATCTCAAGTTTCGAACAAGAATAGATATTTCTCTTTCATTTCATCCTCTCTTTCCCACGTGGCTTCCTCAACAGAATGATTTCGTCACAGCACCATGACTAAGGAAATAATCTTTGTCCGCAAAACTTGCTCTTTTCTGTCAAGAATCTTGACTGGATACTCGATATATGTCAAGTCTTCCCTGACTTCCAACGGCTCTAGAACAATTACTTTCTTCGGATCTGATACACATCTTCTTAACATTGATATATGAAATGCATCGTGTACATTAGCCAACTCCGGTGGCAACTCCAACCGATAGGCTACTGGTCCAACTCTGCCAATGATCTCAAATGGCCCAACATACCTTGAATTCAACTTCCCACGGTTCCCAAACCTCTCAATACCCTTTGAAGGTAATACTTTCAAGAATACAAAATCCCCAACTTCAAACTCCATCAGTCTTCTTTTCAAGTCTGCATAGCTTTTATATCTACTTTGAGATGTTTGAAGCCGTTGTTGTATTATTTTTATCTTCTTCGTAGTTTGCTGAACAATTTCAGGCCCTATCAATCTTCTCTCACCAACCTCAATCCAACAAAGTGGAGAACGACATTTACGCTCATATAAAGCCTCAAAAAGTGTCATCCCAATACTGGATTGATAACTATTATTATACACAAATTCAGCCAATGGCAAGTGCTCTTCCCAATCACCTTTAAAATCCAAAACACAAAGTTGAAGCATATCTTCTAATATTTGAATCACAAGCTCTAATTGTCCATCGGTTTGAGGATGAAAAGCTGTACTGAAACTTAATCTTGTACCCATTGCTCTCTGCATTCCTTGCCAAAATCTTGATGTAAATGCACTATCTCGATCAGAGACTATAGATACTGGAACTCCATGAAGTCTCACAATTTCTTGAACATACAATTCAGCTAATTTCTTCGAATCATCGGTCATGATTGGTAGAAAATGTGCCGACTTGGTCAGTCGATCAACGATTACCCATACACTCTCATTTGACTTTCTAGATCTTGGTAACCCTCCCACGAAGTCCATTGCGATATTTTCCCATTTCCATTCTGGTATAGATAATGGTTCCAATTTTCCCGCTAGTTTTTGGTGTTCCACCTTTACCCTTTGACAAGCCACACACTTTGCCACATGTTCAGCTACTGCTCGTTTTATCCCTGACCACCAATAGATTTTTCGTAAGTCATGATACATATTAGTACTACCCGGATGGATTGAGTACCTCGTATTGTGTGCCTCTTCCAAAATTACTTCCTTGATACCATCTATATTGGGTACACAAACCCGATTCTTGAATTTCAACATACCATTCTCAAAAGTAAATTCTGGTTGCCTACCCTCGAGTATTTCATCATGAATCTTCTTCAATGTTGGATCTTGAAGCTGTTTAGCACGAATTTCATCAATAAGGAACAGTTGTGCAATAATAGCTGACATTAAACCACCTCTAGTTTCTGGAATTACCTCCAAGTTCAATTGATCCATTTCTCATATCAACTTTTCTTGTGAAGTCAAAGCATAGGCCAAATTATTTGTTGACTTTCGACTCAGCGCATCAGCCACCACATTAGCTTTCCTTGGATGATACTGGATTGTTAAGTCATAATCCTTCATTAATTCCAACCATCTTCTCTGCCTCATATTCAAATCCCACTGTGTAAACAAATACTTTAAACTTTATGATCAGTGTAGATTTTGCACTTTTCCTCATACAGATAATGCCTCCAAATCTTGAAAGCAAAGATAACCGCCGCTAACTCAAAATCATGTGTTTTGTAATTCACCTCATGTGGTCTTAATCGTCGCGAGGCATATGCTATCACCTTGTTATTTTGCATTAGTACACAGCCCAAACATCGATATGAAGTATCACTATATATCACAAACTCTGCAGTACCTGAAGGAATGGTCAATATTGGTGGTGTCATCAAACGAGTCTTCAATTCAACAAAACTTTCCTCACACTCTGGACTCCAAACGAAAGGAACATCTTTTCACCTAAGTTGTGTCATTGGCATCGCAATTCTTGAAAAATTTTCCACGAACCTTCGGTAATATCCAGATAGTCCCAAGAAGCTTCGTACTTCTGGCACACTTGTTGGCGACTTCCAATTGGCCACATCTTCAATCTTTTGCGGATCCACTGATACACCCTATTTTGAAATCACATGCCCCAAAAATGCTATCTCAGTTAACCAAAATTCACACTTCTTTAGCTTCCGAACAAATTCTTTTCACGGAGTTGTTGTAGAATTAGCCGTAGATGCCTCTCGTGGTCTTCCACACTCTGAGAATATATTAGGATATCATCTATGAACACAATTACGAACTCGTCCAGATAGTCTTTGAACACTCGATTCATTAAATCCATAAATGGTGTCGGTGTGTTTGTAACTCCAAAAGGCATGACAAAAAATTTATAATGACCATAACGGGTCCTGAACGCTGTCTTCTCCACATCCTCTTCTTTTTTTTTTACTTTTAATTGATGGTAACCTGATCACAAATCAATCTTGGAAAAGACTTGGGCTCCTTGGAGTTGATCAAACAAGTCGTCGATCCTAGGCAACAGATATTTGTTCTTAATAGTTAGCTTGTTGAGTTCTCGATAATCGATACACATCCTCATAGTCCTGTCTTTCTTCTTGACAAACAAAACTGGTGCACCCCACAGCGATACACTAGGTCGAATGAATCCCTTATCTAAAAGATCTTGTAGTTGAATCTCCAGTTCCTTCAACTCCACCGGTGCCATTCTGTATGGTGTTTTCGACACTGGCTGAGACCCCGAGGCTACTTCAATGGTAAATTAAATTTCCCATTCAACTAGTACATCAGGTAGATCCTCAGGAAACACATCTAGGAATTCCCGTACAACTGAAATATCTTCTACTTAAGTCCCTGTGACCCGTGTGTCAATTATTGAACATAAGAACCCCCGACAACCTTGTTTCAACAACTTGCCTGCCCGGATTGCTGAAACCAAATATGGTGGTGCTACTACACCAGTTCCCTAGAAACTAAACTCCCCTTGTCCCATTGGTCGAAAAGTAACTATTTTTCTATTCACAATTGATAGTTGCTTGGTTCACGGATAACCAGTCCATAACCAAAATCGCATCAAAATAATTAATGGCCAACGGAATTAAATTCACTGTCAAAACCCTATCAGTTATCCTGATATCACATGCTTTAAATATTGATGAGGTCACTATGGGTTTACTTAAGGGTAATGATATCGACAAATCATACCCTAAAGGTTCTGACATGCTGTCTAAGTGTTTAACAAATTCACGTGCAACAAAAGAATTTGTTAAACCTGAATACATTAAAACATACGTGCGGGTGTGAGCAAATGAGTAATGTACCTGATACCACAAAATCAGTAGCTGCGGCATCCCCCGGTGCTAGACGGAAATACCTTCCTTGTCTTTGCTCAGGCCCTTTTCCCTTTGTTCATACTTGTTTCTGGTTTTGCCCCAGTTGAAGCTATAGAACATGTCCCTCACTGTTGTCTTATTGGGCAACCTTTTGCTTGATGTCCAGGCTGTCCACATTCAAAGTATTTTCCTCTCATATCTGGATTGATACTCCCCGTACTCTGGGTCCGAGCTTGCGAGCAATTTCTTGCTATATGCCTTTTCAGCCTACAAACGTTACACACAAGTGTCAAATGGTACATTTCCCCATGCTGACGATTACAAGTTGGACATAATGGGCGACTCAATTTCTTGCTATATGCCTTTTCAGCCTACAAACGTTACACACAAGTGTCAAATGGTACATTCCCCCATGCTGACGATTACAAGTTGGACATAATGGGCGACTCTCCCCAGAAAAGGAACTTCCCCTTTGGACTCCCGAGCTAGAACTAGAACCTCGCAAGAATGATTGTTGGCCCAAATATGGAAACCTTAGAGGGGGTGAATAAGGTTTTAGCGGAAATTAACCTTTTAAAAAACTTAATTGCAAATTAAAAGCAAACACAAACAATAAAGTAAAGGAAGAAGGGAAGAGAAACTTGCAAACCGATTTTTCAAGTGGTTCGGCAATCGCACCCCGCGGCCTACGTCCACCCCTCAAGAACACCTCTTGAGGATTCCTTAATCCGATCTACTTACGGGTGTAGACCAAACCATTTCCCGGAGCACTTACGGGTGTGCACCAAACCGTTACAAGAGCCTATGATCTCTCCCAAAGAAGAACGCCTCTTCTTTGCACACAAGGGTTACTAACCCTCAACCTTTACAATTTATTTGATACAAATTGAACTCTCTTTATAGAGTGGATAATACAATTGAAAGCTCACTACAATTCACTCTCTCAAAGATTACAATTGAAGGCTAGAGCAAATTGATAAACTCACACAACTAGGGCTCAATTGTGAATGATTAAGAATCAACAAGTTGTGTGATTGAAATAGATGTTTTCCAATAGATTGATCAACCTGAAATGGTGTGGGAAAACATGTATTTATAGGCCAAGAAAGATTATAGCCGTTGGTGGCAAGTTTGGTAAATAAAAGCCCCTTTAAAAACTAGCCGTTATGCCTTTTCAGGTCGCTTCAGTCGACTGGAACAAGAAGCAGTCGACTGGTCCTTGAAACAGTCGACTGAGATGTGTTTACAAAGGGTTCTGTTTGCATTCTGCTTACTTCAGTCGACTGCATCAGGCCCTCAGTCGACTGCACCTCCCTGTTTGACAGCCTGATACATCTTCACTAAAATGGTAATAACTTCCTCTACAAAACTCGGATTTTCGATCCGTTTGATGTTTTGGAAACTAGATTCAAATACCTTTCCAACCATATAAAACTCAACATCTAATTATTTTCCAATTGGTTGGGGCATTACTTTAAAGATGACCCATTTAAAATTTGTTTCCAAAATTTTAGCTTTTAGCATTTGTTTGAGCCCCTAAGAGTGTGAGATCAAGATGCCTTACAATGATGGTCCTAGACTTCAACCAAGGATGAAATATCTTCAAGTCTTCAAGCTTGATCCTTGTTGAGCTCCTTGTAATCTTGATCTACATCAATTGAATCTCATGTACACAAAGATGTTAAAACATTGATACAATATTAATACATGAGATTATATATGAGCATAAAAATGACTATGATAATAACAAAGAATGAATCAATATGAATCAGGTAATTATCATAGCATATTTGACATCATCAAAACATAATTAAATATGCCTTAATATACCTTAAGGCTAACAATCTCCCCCTTTTTGATCATGGCAAACAACCAACGAAGGATATGCCAATATAAGCACATTTGGTCATTTTCATATTATCATTCATAATGGATATCATATGTTAAAGAGCATGAATGATAACTACCCAAATACTTCTCCCCCATACTTATCATATTTCTCCCCCTTTGACATTATCAAAAAGATTTGGGGATAAAACACAGAGCTCCCCCTCACAATAGGCATACAAATCAAAAGTCCAAAATGATACAAAAAATAAACAAATATAACCACATGTGAGCAAATGAATACATGAAAGTGCTCCCTCTAAGCATGTGCAATGATAAAAGATACCAAAAGATATGAATAGAGAGCATATTCTCCCAAAAGATACCAATAATAAAGTTGGAGAACTCAAAATATAAGATAAACAACAAATCAGACGGATCAGTCGACGCCACAGTCGACGTCTCTAGGCAGAGAGTTTAAAACATCAATGCAGTCGACGCCACAGTCGACTTAACAATGCAGAATCAAGATAATTCAAGGCTTCACACCTGAATCAGTCGACTGTGTCGGGGTACCAGTCGACTGCTTTGTTCAGCAGTTCATAAAAATGACAGTTCAGCAGCAAAAATTTGAATGATTCACAAAACATCATTTTGTTTAATCATTCTAAAAACTTTGTCTAATCAAACAAAAACATATCATCATTTTTCAAATAAGCAATATCAAGAGCATGATGATTTGAAACAAATAAGTGTATGATATGAAATTAATTAAAACAAAATTAAGTAGGATGATGAAACAAATCAAAACAAAATTACCTACTAACCTACCATTACCAAATCAATACTTAACCTTTGTCTAAGCATTTCTTGGATGCTCCATTTGCAGAGGTGGTAAGAGAGGCCCTTTCCAATGTCATGAGGCAAAGATTTACAATCTCTTCACCATTTGAGTCGTCGTCCGATGATTCGCTCTCGGAACTACTATTAGTGGCCTTGATTGTCTTCTTTTTGTGTTTTTCCTCCTTGGGTGACTTCTTTCCCGATTTTTCTTTCTTTAGAAACTTTGCAAATTTTCGGGTGATCTTTGTCATTTCCTCATCCTCATCACTCTCAACATCTTTCCTCGTTTTCTTTGAGCTTGAGGATTTTAAAGCCATGTCTCCTCTTTTAGCCTCTTTCACTTCCAATTTATTGTCTTCACTTTCGAAGACGGCCAATTCCATTTCATGAGTTATGAGAGAACCCATGAGTTGTTCCAAGGAGAGTGTTGAAAGCTCCTTTGCTTCACGAACCGCCGTGACCTTTGGTTGCCAATCCTTTGGTAAAGACCTAAGCACTTTCTCAATCATTTCTTCATTAGTATAAACTTTACCAAGGTTTTTCAAGTTATTAATAAGAATGGTAAAACGAGAAAACATATCTCCAATAGATTCATATGGCAACTGTTGGCCCAAGGAGGAAACCTAAGAGGGAGGGGGGGGGGGGTGAATAAGATTTTAAAAACTAATTTAATAATTTGTTCAAATTGATTGCCCAAATAAAAGAAATCACAAAAGCAAAGTAAGGAGCAAGGGAAGAGATACAAAGCAAACCGATTTTTAGGTGGTTCAGGAAACCGCACGCCGCACCCTACTTCCACCCCTCAAGAACACCTCTTGAGGATTTCACTGTCACAATCTCCTTCGGGTGAAGATTAAACCCTTACAATCTCTTCAAGGAAGAAAATCCTCTTCACTTGAACTAGGGTTACACCAACCCTTAATACACACTACCTTTATAAATAGAGTTTGATACAAGAATTGAAGACTCTCTCAATAGAGTGGATAAATACAATATTTAAGCTCCACAATAAAATGCTCTCAAGATATACAAATGAAGGCTAGAGCAATAGAATTTATGATCTCACCAAACTAGGGCTCAAGGAATAAATGTGATGAAATTCTTGGTTGGATTTTTCAAAGAGGGAGTAAAATGAAGTTCAAATAAATGTATTTATAGCTTCCTTTTGATTTCCAACCGTTGGGGGTAGTTGGGAGCAATTAATGCTACATTAAATGCAGTAAACTAGCCGTTACTGTGTTTATCGCAGTCATTCAGTCGACTGACTTCACAGGGCAGTCGACTGCTTTTCAAAAGGATATAGTAAAATACGAAGATCAGTCGACTGTGTCGCGAGGGCAGTCGACTGGTTTGTTCATATAGAATCTCTGTGTACCCAGGTCGACCATACAGTCGACTGGATGATCAGTCGACTGAATCGTCTTGACAGTCGACTGCTCTTTACAGACTTTCAAAGGAAAGGTTGGGTTAATTATGTGAAACCTTTTTCCAAACAAATTTGAGCCCTTAAGTACGATGATCACATAAATAATTTGCTTACATAGAGACCTAGAGAATGATTAAAAACAAGATTCTTCAACTTGTAAAGCTTCGTTTGGCTTGAAATCAAAGAGCATAAATCACCATGTATGAGAAAAGGTTATATGATCATGTGAACAGATGTCTCCTGCAACTTAATTAACTTGAGATAATTAGAAACCACTAATAAGTAGTTTGTTTATCATCGAAATTATCCATTCAACTAATGAAAGGGGCTAACAATCTCCCCCTTTTTGATGATGACAAACTACTTGTTGCCCAAAAAAAATTATAATGATATCTCATGCTCTATGATACTTTTTCTCCCCCTTTGTCATTAACAAAAAACAGATAAGGAGGCAAAGAATCTAAAAGGCAAACAATGAAAAGAAATGATGCAATATAAACAAAAGATAGCATTAACACTGAATTTTGTCATATAAACATTTAAATTTCCAAGAGAAAACTATACAGCCAAACTAGATATGTGAAGATCCAAAAAGAATTGTAAGATCAGTAAATTTGCAAAAATTACAAGGACCATTCATCTACCCAAAATCTTGTCCAACACACCAAGAGAGACAATAATCAAAAGTGTAAGCGAGTCCGGATAATACGAATCTCCTCACGAGCATCATCAACAGAAGCCTGAAGAGACGATAGACGACGATCAAGAAGCTCCTGAGTAGCAGCAGTGGAAGTGCGCAAAGTGTCCAGAGAGCCACCAATCTCAAAAACATCGGCTCGTAAGGATGCGATGGCGCGCTGGTGATGCTCAGCTGCCTCCTGCTGTGAGGAAGATAAGGAAGCCTGCATAGTCTCAAAAGACTGGGTGTGAGAGACAGAGAGAGAAGAGATGGAGGTAGAGAGGCTCAGAACCTGAGCAGAAAGAATGGATAGCTGCTCCAATATGTCAGGAGCGGGTGTATCAATAGCAGGTGGAGGTGGAGGAGTGGAAGATGAAGATGGATGAGAAGAAGGAGTAGGAATGGAAGGGGTAGAAGCAGTAGGGGTTGTGGGATCAGTAGAGACCTTGGGAACAAAAGCATTTCCCACGAGTTTGTATCCCATAAGGGATAGAATAGTAGAAGAGTAGAAGTCAGTAGAGATAGGGTCATGTCGATCAAATTCGTCCTCCAAGGGAACCTTGAAGTGACGAAAAACAGTGGTCAAAGCAAAGCCATAAGGTAAAGAACTGGTTTTAGACTTCTTTTGACATTCACAAACGTGGCGGCAAAAGAGATATGGTAAATCATAAGATTTATTTTCAAGTAGGCACCAGATTAAAAACACATCCAAGAAAGAAACAGAATCTCGACCGCCAGCACTGGGCAGAAGGGTATAGGTGAGAAGATGGTGAATAAGACGTGCCTCAAAGGTTAGGGCAGAAGCCTTGGGCTTCACGGGATAAGACAACTCATTGTTGCCGGTGATAAGACGGCAAGCAATAAGAGGGTCGAATCCGTGCCCTTGATTCCAAGAATTGATATTATATTCAGTGATATCTCCACGACGGATATGAAAAATAGAAGAAACAGAGTCTGGATCCAAATGAATTTTAAAACCGCGAACGAAAGAGTTAAGGGAGTCAGCACGATATCCAAAAGTCATATTACAATAAAATTCCTTAACAAGTGTGGGATAGCAGCGTTGGCTAAGACTAGTAAAGAGATGCCAACCTAGACGTTCAAGAAGAAAACCTAATCGAAGATTAGCTGATTTAGAGAAGGGAATGGGAAGAATCTTACCAAAGACAACGTTCCTGTGTGAGAAGACTTCGTCAAAGCTTTCTTGCTCCTCTTGAGTAGGGAAGCGCTTGGCTTTGGTTGCCTGAGGAGTAGATGATGGACCACTAGCAGGGGTCTTCCGTTTAAGCTTGGGAGCCATGCTAGAGAGTGAAGCGTAGATGGCGACAGAGAGGAGAGAGAAAATGGGTCACAGGGGAAGGGAGAGGAGGAAGAGCGAGAAAAGAGGTCCAGGGGGTTTAAGGGAGAGAGGGAAGAGGAAATGGAAGGGAAAGGATAGATAAGTGAGGGAGGATTTGGATGGGGAAGAAAAGAAGGAAGAGAAAGGAAGAAGGAAAGGGAATCGCCGGAGGAAGAAGTGGTGAAGAAGAAAGGAAAAAGAGGGCGCGTTATATATAGAATATGACGAGGCAGTCGACTGCATCGCATAAGCAGTCGACTGAAGGTCAAATTAGGGCTAGGAAATTGGGGCTAATCAGAGTCTCAGTCGACGCCGTAGTCGACTGAAGTGGGCAGGGGTTGAGAAAGTTTAAAAACAGTCGACGCCTCAGTCGACGTGAGTAGGCAGGGAAAAAGGGTGCAAAATCAGTCGACTCCCCAGTCGACGGGAGTGGGCAGGGATTTAAAAAGCAAAAACAGTCGACGCCACGGTCGACTGATGTGATCAGAAACAAATAATCAAAAGAGAATGAATAGGATCAGTCGACTGTTACGGGAAGACAGACGACTGCTTTGGTTAAAAAATACACAGAAGGAGAACATGAGTCCAGATACAGAGTTTTAAAGCACATTACTCAAATAGGTCAAGCCTAATTCTCTTCTAATAACACAAAGACGTTCTTCGGGAAGAGGTTTTGTAAAAATATCAGCCCATTGACGATCGGTGTTGATGAAAACAAGATCAACATCCCCCTTTTGAACATGATCGCGAATAAAGTGATGACGAATTTCAATGTGTTTAGTCCTTGAGTGTTGGATAGGATTTTTGGATAAACATATGGCACTAGTATTATCACAATTTATAGGAATATGATCATAATAAAGTCCGAAATCTTCTAATTGTTGTTTCATATAAAGTGTTTGAGCACAACAACTTTCAGCAGCTATATATTCGTCTTCTGCCGTAGATAGAGCTACCGAATTTTGTTTCTTACTAAACCATGAGACAAGTGAGTGTCCTAAGAAATGACATGTGCCACTAGTACTTTTACGATCAATTTTACAACCGGCAAAATCCGCATCCGAAAAACTTGTTAATTCAAAAGAAGTATTTTTAGGATACCAAAGGCCTAAGTCTATAGTACCTAGAAGATAACGAAAAATACGTTTAACCGCAATGACATGTGATTCCTTGGGTGAAGCTTGAAATCTAGCACAAAGGCATATGCTAAACATGATATCCGGTCTACTTGCGGTGAGATACAATAGACTACCAATCATTCCCCGAAAAAGCTTACAATCTACCAGCTTGCCGGTTTCATCTTTGTCAAGTTTTATAGTAGAACTCATAGGGGTTTGAAAAACTTTGCTTCCTTCCAATCCAAATCTTTTTTAAAAGATCTTTAATATACTTGGATTGATTTATGAAAATGCCATCTTTATGTTGCTTTATTTGAAGTCCAAGAAAGAAGTTTAGCTCCCCCATCAAACTCATTTCAAATTCATTTTGCATACATGATGCAAATTTTTCACACATCTTCTCATTTGTAGCTCCAAAGATAATATCGTCCACGTAAATTTGAACGAGCAAGATATCTTCATTTGAGGTTTTAACAAAAAGAGTAGTATCAATTTTTCCTCGATTAAAACCAAGATCAATAAGATATTTACTTAATCTATCATACCAAGCACGTGGAGCTTGTTTTAAACCATATAAAGCTTTTGTGAGTTTAAAAACATGATCCGGAAGATGTGGATTTTCAAAACCGGGGGGTTGTTTAACATAGACTTCCTCGGAGATAAAGCCATTTAGAAAAGCACTTTTCACATCCATTTGAAAAAGTTTGAAATTTTTATAACAAGCAAAGGCAAGAAGCATCCTAATGGCTTCGAGTCTAGCTACAGGAGCATAAGTCTCCTCGTAGTCTATACCTTCTTCTTGATTGTAGCCTTGGGCAACTAATCTAGCCTTGTTTCTCACAACAATGCCGGATTCATCCTTTTTGTTTCGAAAAACCCATTTTGTTCCAATAATAGTGTGATCATTAGGTTTAGGAACAAGAGTCCAAACTTCATTTCTCTCAAATTGATTTAGCTCTTCTTGCATAGCCAATAACCAATTTTCATCGTTCTCGGCTTCATCAAAATTTTTGGGTTCAATTTGAGATAGAAATGCTAAGTTATTACAAATATTTTTGAGAGATGATCTAGTAGCTACACCTTGACTAGGATCTCCTAGGATTTGATCAATAGGATGATTAGGCACATTTTTCCATTCAAAGGGAAGATCATTTCTTAAATTTGCTCTTGGTGATTCAATGGAAGGAGGATCTTCTTTCTTTGAGTTTTCAAGAGGTAAAGAGTTTGAATCATTGTTTTCAACATTATTTGAAATATCTTTGGAAGTGTCAATGTCATCGTCTAATACTTTCTTAAAAGGATTTGCTTCATCAAAAACAACGTGCATTGATTCTTCCACAATCAATGTTCTTTTATTAAAAACTCTATAAGCTTTGCTAATTTGAGAATATCCAAGAAAAATGCCTTCATCCGATTTAGCATCAAATTTTCCCAAGTTATCCTTAGTATTCAAGATAAAACACTTACACCCAAAAACTTTGAAATAACTTATGTTGGGCTTTCTTCCTTTCCAAAGCTCATATGGGGTCTTATTAAGCTTGTTTCTAATGACCACACGATTAATAACATAACATGAAGTGCTAGTGGCCTCGGCCCAAAAATATTTAGGTAAAGAGAATTCATTTAACATGGTTCTTGCCATTTCTTGAAGAGATCTATTTTTCCTCTCAACAACCCCATTTTGTTGAGGAGTTCTCGGTGCCGAAAAATTGTGACCAAAACCATTTTCTTCACAAAAAGAAGTAATCTCATTATTATCAAATTCTCGGCCTCTATCACTTCTTATGTTGTTAATCGCATACCCTTTTTCATTTTGAACACGTTTACAAAAATTAACAAAGAGTGTAAAAGCTTCATCCTTATGTGCAAGAAAGAACACCCAAGTGAATCTAGAGAAATCATCAACAATGACAAAGGCATAGATTTTGCCACTCATACTAGCAACTCGATTTGGACCAAATAAATCCATATGAAGTAACTCTAGAGGTCTACAAGTTGATATTTCCTTTTTCTTTTTGAAAGATGTCTTGATTTGCTTTCCAAGTTGACAAGCATCACAAACTTTATCTTTGACAAATTTTGTTTTTGGCAAACCTTTGACCAATTCATTTTTAGATAAATTTGAAAGTAAGTCAATGCTAGCATGACCCAATCTTCTATGCCAAAGCCAACTTGTTTCATTCAAAGCGGCAAAACATTTAACATCTTGAGAAGAAATATCATCAAAATCAATTGTATACACATTGTCCTCTCTATAAGCAATAAACAATGTTTTATCACAACTAGCATATTTAATCATGCAATAATTTGATTCAAATACAACTTGAAAACCTTTATCACACAATTGACTAATGCTAAGCAAGTTGTGTTTTAGACCTTCAACCAAGAGAACGTTTTCAATAGTTAATGAGGAATTCTTACCAATATTACCTATACCAATGATTCTTCCTTTAGAGTTGTCTCCAAAAGTGACATTCCCTCCATCCTTTGGAGAGAGAGATGAGAACTTGGATTTGTCTCCGGTCATATGTCTTGAGCAACCACTATCCAAGAACCATCTATCCTTGCTAGAAGATTTTAGGCAAACCTACAAGACAAACTCATGTGATCCTCTTTGGTACCCAATATTCGTTGGGTCCAACTTTGTTAGCAAAGGGAGGTGTTGTTCCCTTTTTAATCCACACCATTTTGAGATTTCTTTTGTTTGGACATTTGTAGTTTACATGTCCTTTTCTCAAGCAATAATGGCATGTAATATTAGGATTGGACATACTTGAGGAGACTTCTTTTACAAAGAAATTTTGATGAGAATTCTTTACTTGATTTGTGTTAGAGCTAGTGGAAGCACCTTTTGAAAAGAAGTTATTGAATTTCTTTTCTTTAAAGGTAGGATTGAATCCTAAACCGGCTTTTTCAAAAACACACCTTTGTTTTCCCAAAAGCATATTTAGGTTTTGTTCCCCAAGAGTGAATTTTGTTAATGTTTTGGTTAAGTCTTCCACTTGCTTCTTCAAATCTTCATTTTCTTTCTTTAAGATACTTGATGAAAAATAGTTTAATGAAAGCTCTTCCTTTTCTTTTCTCAATAAATCATTTTGAGATTTTAGGTCAATTAGAGCTTCATTTTCCTTTCTCAAAAGATCATTTTGAATTTTCAAATCACTTAGTTCATTTGAAAGTAATGAAAAATTCTTTTTAAGGGAAACATACTTTGCTCCCAAGTTTTCCAATTCTTGATGTAATTCCTCAAAAGCATTTTGGAGTTCATCATATTTTTGAGAATCAAAACAAGCATCGGGAGTAGGATCATTTACCTCATTCAAGTAAGCCATAAGACAAATGTTTGCCATTTCTTCATCACTTGAGTCATCTTTTGATGAATCACTATCGGAATCATCCCAAGTAGCCTTCATTGCCCTATTCTTGGTTTTCTTGTAGTTATTCTTCATTAAAGGACAATCGGCCTTGACATGGCCCGGCTTCTTGCATTTGAAGCATATGATTGGCTCCTTTTTAGCCTCTATCGCCTTAGGAGTTCTCTTAGTAAAGTTCTTATCCTTCTTCAAGAATCTTTTGAACTTCCTAGTGATCATAGCCATCTCATCATCTTCATTGCTATCACTATCCTCTTCATTATCATGAGATGTTTTGAGAGCAATGTTCTTTTTCTTGTCTTCCTTATCAAATACCGTCAATTCCATTTCGTGAGTGACGAGAGAGCCCAAGAGTTGCTCCAATGAGAGTGTTGAGAGTTCCTTGGCTTCTCGGATTGCCGTCACTTTAGGTTGCCAATGCTTTGAAAGAGACCTAAGCAATTTCTCAATCATCTCCTCATTAGTATATGTTTTACCAAGACTTTTTAAACTATTGATGATAATTGTGAAACGAGTGAACATTTCACTAATAGTTTCATTAGAGGACATTTTAAACATCTCATAAGATTGAACAAGTAGATTTATTTTTGATTTCTTAACTTGATTAGTACCTTCATGAGCAACCTCAAGTTTATCCCAAATTTCCTTTGCGGATTCGCAAGAAGAAATTCTATTATACTCATTTGGGTCTAATCCACAATATAAAATATTCATAGCATTTGCATTCATTTTGATAAGCATTTTATCAATGTCATTGTATTCTTCAATAGTTTTCTCAATTTCAACACCATCTACAATCTTGATGGGAATGTGAGGCCCATTCACAACAAGTTGCCAAAGATCAAAACCTTGAGCAATCATGTAGATTCTCATTCGATTTTTCCAATAGGCATAATTTGAACCATTAAAACAAGGAGGTCTATTTGAGGATTGTCCCTCACTATAGATGATAGTATTAGAGGTGGTTTCCATTTGATCTTTAACTAAAAAAAAACGTTAGAAATTTGAGCCAAGGCTCTGATACCAATTGTTGGCCCAAGGAGGAAACCTTATAGGGGGGGGGGGGGGGGGTGAATAAGGTTTTAAAAACTAATTTAATAATTTGTTCAAATTGATTGCCCAAATAAAAGAAATCACAAAAGCAAAGTAAGGAGCAAGGGAAGAGATACAAAGCAAACCGATTTTTAGGTGGTTCGGGAAACCGCACGCCGCGCCCTACTTCCACCCCTCAAGAACACCTCTTGAGGATTTCACTATCACAATCTCCTTCGGGTGAAGATTAAACCCTTACAATCTCTTCAAGGAAGAAAATCCTCTTCACTTGAACTAGGGTTACACCAACCCTTAATACACACTACCTTTATAAATAGAGTTTGATACAAGAATTGAAGACTCTCTCAATAGAGTGGATAAATACAATATTTAAGCTCCACAATAAAATGCTCTCAAGATATACAAATGAAGGCTAGAGCAATAGAATTTATGATCTCACCAAACTAGGGCTCAAGGAATAAATGTGATGAAATTCTTGGTTGGATTTTTCAAAGAGGGAGTAAAATGAAGTTCAAATAAATGTATTTATAGCTTCCTTTTGATTTCCAACCGTTGGGGGTAGTTGGGAGCAATTAATGCTACATTAAATGCAGTAAACTAGCCGTTACTGTGTTTATCGCAGTCATTCAGTCGACTGACTTCACAGGGCAGTCGACTGCTTTTCAAAAGGATATAGTAAAATACGAAGATCAGTCGACTGTGTCGCGAGGGCAGTCGACTGGTTTGTTCATATAGAATCTCTGTGTACCCAGGTCGACCATACAGTCGACTGAATGATCAGTCGACTGAATCGTCTTGACAGTCGACTGCTCTTTACAGACTTTCAAAGGAAAGGTTGGGTTAATTATGTGAAACCTTTTTCCAAACAAATTTGAGCCCTTAAGTACGATGATCACATAAATAATTTGCTTACATAGAGACCTAGAGAATGATTAAAAACAAGATTCTTCAACTTGTAAAGCTTCGTTTGGCTTGAAATCAAAGAGCATAAATCACCATGTATGAGAAAAGGTTATAAGATCATGTGAACAGATGTCTCCTGCAACTTAATTAACTTGAGATAATTAGAAACCACTAATAAGTAGTTTGTTTATCATCGAAATTATCCATTCAACTAATGAAAGGGGCTAACAGCAACATTTTAAACATTTCATAAGTTTGAACAAGCAAATTGATTTTAGACTTTTTAACTTGGCTTGTTCCCTCATGAACATTTTCAAGTTTATCCCAAATTTCTTTTGAGGATTCGCAAGATGAAATTCTATTGTATTCATTTGGGTCTAAACCACAATATAATAAATTCATTGCCATAGCATTTATTTTTATGAGTTTCTTATCGGCATCATTATATTCATCTACCGTCTTTGGAATAGAAAAACCATTTTCAATTTTTGTAGGTAGATGAGGCCCTTTGACCACGATTTTCCATAAATCAAAATCTTGAGAAATCATATAGATTCTCATTCTATTTTTCCAATAGCCATAGTTTGAGCCATTAAAACATGGTGGTCTAAATGTCGATTGACCCTCACAATAATAAATGTAAGAAGAGTCGGTTTCCATTGGATCAATAACTCAAAATTTTTCAAAAATCTTTTGAAAATAGAAGAGCCGAGGCTCTGATACCAATTGTTGGCCCAAATATGGAAACCTTAGAGGGGGGGTGAATAAGGTTTTAGCGGAAATTAACCTTTTAAAAAACTTAATTGCAAATTAAAAGCAAACACAAACAATAAAGTAAAGGGAGAAGGGAAGAGAAACTTGCAAACCGATTTTTCAAGTGGTTCGGCAATCGCACCCCGCGGCCTACGTCCACCCCTCAAGAACACCTCTTGAGGATTCCTTAATCCGATCTACTTACGGGTGTAGACCAAACCGTTTCCCGGAGCACTTACGGGTGTGCACCAAACCGTTACAAGAGCCTATGATCTCTCCCAAAGAAGAACGCCTCTTCTTTGCACACAAGGGTTACTAACCCTCAACCTTTACAATTGATTTGATACAAATTGAGCTCTCTTTATAGAGTGGATAATACAATTGAAAGCTCACTACAATTCACTCTCTCAAAGATTACAATTGAAGGCTAGAGCAAATTGATAAATTCACACAACTAGGGCTCAATTGTGAATGATTAAGAATCAACAAGTTGTGTGATTGAAATAGATGTTTTCCAATAGATTGATCAACATGAAATGGTGTGGGAAAACATGTATTTATAGGCCAAGAAAGATTATAGTCGTTGGTGGCAAGTTTGGTAAATAAAAGCCCCTTTAAAAACTAGCCGTTATGCCTTTTCAGGTCGCTTCAGTCGACTGGAACAAGAAGCAGTCGACTGGTCCTTGAAACAGTCGACTGAGATGTGTTTACAGAGGGTTCTGTTTGCATTCTGCTTACTTCGGTCGACTGCATCGGGCCCTCAGTCGACTGCACCTCCCTGTTTGACAGCCTGACACATCTTCACTAAAATGGCCATAACTTCCTCTATAAAACTCGGATTTTCGATCCGTTTGATGTTTTGGAAACTAGATTCAAATACCTTTCCAACCATATAAAACTCAACATACAATTATTTTCCAATTGGTTGGGACATTGCTTTAAAGATGACCCATTTAAAATTTGTTTCCAAAACTTTAACTTTTAGCATTTGTTTGAGCCCCTAAGAGTGTGAGATCAAGATGCCTTACAATGATGGTCTTAGACTTCAAACAAGGATGAAATATCTTCAAGTCTTCAAGCTTGATCCTTGTTGAGCTCCTTGTAATCTTGATCTACATCAATTAAATCTCATGTACACAAAGATGTTAAAACATTGATACAATATTAATACATGAGATTATATATAAGCATAAAATGACTATGATAATAACAAAGAATGAATCAATATGAATCATGTAATTATCATAGCATATTTGACATCATCAAAACATAATTAAATATTCCTTAATATACCTTAAGGCTAACAGACTTCTTAAAGAAGCCTTGTCCTTTAATTTTCCCATTGGCTGGCTGTTTATTCTGTTGACTCTGTTTATACTTATCAATATCTCTTTATGTTATCAAAGCAACATCTTGTACATCAGCCACTTTTCGAAGTTGGTGTATATCAACTCGGCTTCTAATGTTATCCCGTAGTCCCTCCTCGAACTTCCGTGCTCTATCCACCTCTCTTGGTATTGTTCGATGTACAAATCAAAGTAAATTGTTATACTTGGCTGCATAATCATTTACTGTCATATCCTCTTGTTGTAGATTTGCAAACTCACGACCCATCTGAGTCTTGACGGATGCTGGAAAGTACCGCTTATAGAAAACTTTCACAAATCTGTTCCAGGTTTCATGTGCCCCTTGTTCAATCACATTTGCCCACCAGTTCTGGGCTTCACCTTTCAAAGTATCAGTAGCACACATTATCTTCTCCCCATCTGTACATTCCATAGCCCGAAAGATGCGTTCCATATCCATTACCCAATGATCAACTTGTGATGGATCTGGGCCTCCATAAAATTGACTCGGCTTTCTTTTATAAAATTGTTCAATGACTCCCCGCTCGGCTCGTGGTTGTAGGTTTGCAGGTCTATCACCACCCATCTGATCACTTACTGCCCTTACAAAATTGCTTACTACATCTTCTAGATGGTCCAACCTTGAATGAGGTGAATGTTCCCGATTCGGATCCATTTTCTTACCTGTGGGTCAATTCAAATAAATATCTTGCATGTTATGCCAACATATTATAGTAAAACATAGTAGCGATTACTCATATGTATTCATGAAATGCATCTACATACTCATCATCTACACGTACTCTCAATCGTCGTCTCTCGTACCTAAGGTTCTAAGCCTATCGCTCTGATACCACTAAATGTCACGCCCTGGAACCGCCCAAACGATTCTAGGACACGTGGCACGCCACCAAGGCCTTACACAAGTGATTTAAGTTACAAAATAAGTTTAAAATAAACTTAAACCAAAGAAGCTCAACAATAATAAAAAAAACAAAACCCTATCTTTGTAATTAGCCAAAACCCTGTTTTAACAAGTAGTAAATTTTCATATAATATTACCAAATCACAGGTTGAAATCAACACTAATGCTTAAAGCCATTTAGAGTCATACAAAAGTCACAAACATGAACTTCCAAGTTTAAGCAAGAGTTTTTAAATAATTTAAGAAAAATACTAAATAAAATCATTTATCACCAACCCAATAAATAAATCTCCAAGTTCAAACGTCTCAATCTAATAACATCAGTCATAGCAACACTACGATAAAACACAATCCCAACTAACACAGTCCAACCATATATTACAAGAGTTAAGGTACAATCCGACTAAAGTTTAAAGCTTAACTAAAAAAAATTACATAAGCTTAAACCAACCAAAGTATGACTCGTACAATCCAGATTAAAACTAATTACAACTATATTGCAAGTTTAGAACTAAAAAGGCAAGTAGCTATTAACAAGGTTACAACTTCTCCCAAAACCCATAAGCTAGGCAAGCCACCTCCCAGCTAACTTCCCCGATTCCTCGCCGCGATCACCTACGATGGTTATTCAATAACCACTGTAATATATAAGCTATATGCTTGTGAGCAATGCCAATCATGAACATGAATAATAAACACGTTCAATTCAACATATTACAAAGAACTATAGTCTCTGGCAATTACTAGTTCACTCCCACCACTACCGGCTAGCCCGCGGCTCCACTCCCTAAGCCCACGTGACTAGTCATGACTCACGCCCTCACACGTACGGTCCCATAGGCCTCTGGCGGCCGTGGTCGTCACCACAAAGATTACCTCATGGTGGTATAGAACTAGCAATTTCCATTGAGCCAAATAGGCAACTCAACATGCTCATTTAATCATTACACCGTGCTTTCACAAATAAATTGGGCCTAATTTAGCCACATGAATTTTGCCCAATAATAAGCTAAATAAATTAAAGTAAGCTAATTAGGCATACTTTGGCATTACAATTGAACCCAACATGAAAATCATCCAAATATCAAAATTAACATCACTCACCTCTTGGGTTTCGCTCCTAATCGTAAGATTTTAGCCCTACTCAGAACCAGGTACAAATCCAATACATGAATTACAAGCTATGAGCTTAAATCCCAAAATGGGTCGCAGAAAAACTATCACAGAACTCAATAAAATTGATACCAACGCGTTAGACTCACCTCTAGCAGTCCGAATAAATAGCCTATTTTAAAAACCGACGTCATTAGGCCGATCAATCGGCGTCGAAATCGTCACCGTCAACGTTGCTGCAAACTCTCACCCCGTCTCTGTAATATCTATACTAACCTAAAATAAAGTAAACAATGATGATGAGTCATCCTTTTATGTGGCTTAATTTTATAACTTTCCCATTTTTATTATGAAACCTCCATTAGTTTGCTAGTTTTGCAATTACACCCCTACTAATTATTAAACTGCACTAAAATTATCCCAAACCTAAATGGGTATTTGTCTATGTCTCGCATGGGTCCCATAAGTGGTCCAATATAATTATGTGAAGTTGCTAATTAGCCTACTAATTATGTAGCGTGTTCAATTCGTGCTCACAAAGGTACCCCTAATTGACCCCAAAAGTGGTCATCACCTAATAACACGATATTATTAACAATAAAACAATAAATCATTTAAGCCTTAATAAACATTTAGGCACAAAAGGTGTTCCACATATTACTGTCCCCTCTCAACTGGGATCCATCAACACATATCCCAACTTGGGATTGCCGTACTGGCCATAAATGGGTTCCCAACTGGACACCCATAATCAACTTAGTGGGTTAATCCCACCTCCAATAAGTGTCACATAACACATTAATTAACATTAACTCATAATTATGCATGTTAAAGCAATATTAAATATAGACTGCGGGAGCGGGTGTTATAGATGGAGTTATCCCAAACTCAATGAGATAAAAAGTCACTTTGGGACTACTTTATCCTTCAAATTGCTCCACTAAACGTCGGATAGGATAAAAGTTTTCATATCCCTAACTCTTATCTGTCCTGCGCACCAAATGAAGCCTCTGGTGTTTAGTGAAAATTTTTGAAAATAAGGAATTCAGATGATTGAAAATGTTGTACTCCCTCTGTTACAAAATGTTGGGCACTCTTTCTATTTTGGGTTGTCCTAAAATGTTAGTCCATGTTGAAAAGTCAACACAACAAATTGTGAATCTTTCTTGTTTTGCTTTTTCTTTTTTCACACCCAACTAATCTAAATACATTTATGAGGGGGCAAATTTGGAAAGTAGGAGCATAAAAGTTTGATAAACGTGCAGTCATTGTGTTCCTTTAAAAAGTTGAATTCTCCAAAAATGCCAAATAATTTGGGACGGAGGGAGTAATTTTTTTTATCATTGGTTAATATTAATTAATTAAGTATTAGGTGTGAATGAATATTAATATTATATTGGGTAATGGAAAATGCGTATGGCACTCTATTCATTTGATGCTTGGAATTCTTGAAAATCAAAGCTGTTTGAAGTCACATGTTTTTTTATTTTATTTTATTTGTTTTTTGATATAGGGAAGACGATGAAGTTGGAACCCGAACCTATGCCTTGAATGTGTACTTATATATACATTGAAGTCACATGTTTTATTAGAGCCTCTTTAATGGATTTTTTTATTTCATTATTTTTTCGGATTGTCAAAATAGTATTTTGGGCAACTTACATAGTGTTTATAACAATCTTACAATAAGTGCACTCCAACCAAAATTGTCAATATCTTGATACACTTTTAGCTGCCGCAATTCAATGGTAAGTATTTTTCCTCCAAAATTTGTAACCCCTCTCTCTCTCATTAATTGTAAATTTGGCACCAAATTTCATGATTTTTATTTTGTCACCTCTTTTATAACCTCCATGGCATAGAGACTTGGAGGTAAGAGGTGCATTTTTGGCAGTTGATCAGGATCTATAATAGGGGTGTGCATCGATCGATTTGGCCAATTTTTTGTTAGTTTTTTCATGTTTGAAAACCGACCGAATGAGGTCTGTTTGCTTCGTTCGGTCGATTGGTTCAGTTCCCATTTTTATTTTTTGTACGGCCCTAATCTGCACCGTAGGTGCTTACGAAATTCCATCAAAGCTTATACAACTTAATGCTCTTAACAAATAAATAAATAAATAAATAATAATAATAATAATAATAATAATAATAATAATAATAAAGGCTTCTAAAAACTCACACAAAATTTCGTTCATCATCCAGAGCCCTGTACTGAGATTTTTAGAGAAGTACATACAGGCCTCGTTTGTTTCGCAGGACTAAGGGTCGGATAGGGGAGGATAGGACTATTAGTCCATTTTAATTCAATAGTCCGGTATTTGGTTCGACCACCTTGCACCAGACTATTAGTCATTTTTAACTAAATAGTCCCCCAAATGGGCCACTATTTTATCCCATGGGGGGCTGGTATTAATAGTCCCTCAAATAGTGAAGGGGAGAAGTAATCCCCCTAATCCTGTCCAACGAAACAAACGTGGCCACACTATCTTATGTTGTCTAAATGAGTGGAGGAAGAAATTTTGTGAGTACATTTATAAACACCCAAAAGAAATTGACTATCATTGTTAGTTGTTACCATGATTTTCCAAATACAGCCCTTATCCGATTTATTCATATTCAATTTATTTTTTTTTTTAATAGGTAGGTGAATGAGAAATTCAGGATGAGTAATGCTACAGGCACAACACATTGCACAACATAAAGTATAACAGGGCTTTAAATGCCTTGCATCCCGTATTGTTTAAATTTTTTATATTTTTCTATGCACTACTTACATAGCACAAGGTACATGTATTTAAAGTCTTGTTATGCTTTGTATTGTGCAATGTGTTGTGTCTATAGCATTACTCATTCAAGATTTACGTTATGATACTCTACTGGAACAACACTACTCTTTATAAACAACAATGCTAGGCACATAATATATTCCACAATACATTTCATAACAAAATTTAAAATGCATATACCATGTACTGTGTAAGTAATACATAAAAAAATATTAAAAATTTAAACAACAAATATAATATATTTAAAATGCTATTATAAAATGTGTTATTTGCTTAACATTTTTGCTTTACAAATCAATTCGCAAATCAAAGAACCACTCAAAATTCAACCAATATCATTTCCATGCCCTGTGGGGGTTAGGAAAAGGTCGGTGACAGAGTAGGCCCCACCTAAAGTAACTTTTGAAGAATAGAACCATGTTTGGACTTTTGATACCCCTGCGGCCATGCCCTGAAAGCAATCTCAAATTTAGGCCTCTTATGTATACTTTTTATGAAGTGGGGAAAAAAATAATGTGTGACTTGGAATGCTCCACGTCCGCATTTCAAAATAAATATATTTATATTTTGGCTAAAATACAAAATACATCCATGTATGGTCACTGTCTCATTTTAGTATCAATTGTATTAATTTGGTTCTTAAAATTTTTTTAAAAAAAGTAACATGATCCAAATTAAATGTCCTACTCTGTCAAAAAAAAATTGACAAAATTCACCCACTGTTATGCACAAATGCACTAATAAGTAGGTGGGGAGATTAATAATGTTCCATTTTGGCACCTAAAAAGCATGACAGTGCATAACATATCAATAAATTTTGTTACCTTTTCTCAAAGAATTGGACATTTGAATCACATTGCTTTCATTTAAAAACTTTAGGTACCAAATTGATGCAATTGAAATTACAGGGACTAAAATGAGTCAATGACCAAACTTCAAGGGTCGGTTTTGTAATTAACCCTTTTATTGTTGTAAATATGGGTTTTGCAAGTGAGATTTCACTATACTCACTCGGGTATATTTGATAACCCAATTAAGTGCTGAAATTGAAAAGATTCAGCACTTATTCTTTTTCAGTGCGTTTGATAACGTACCACTTAATTGAAAAAACAACCAAAAAACCATGGAAAACTTTAAGTGAAAATTTTCTACTGAAAATAATCACTGAATGCATTCTACTTCAGTAGTTGAAGCACTGTTTTCAGTATTACAAATTCAATCACTTAAAATTTTCAGTACTTAATTTTCAGTTTTATCAAACGCACCCTTAGTCTTATATGGATATTAGAAATGGTTGTTCCTCCATTCTAATAAGAATACTAACGATCCGTTTGATAAAACAAAAAATTAGGTGCAAAATTTGAAGTACTGAAAATTTTAAGCGATTGAATTTGTAATACTGAAAACAGTGTCAGTACTACAATAGTCGCATTCAATGATTAATTCAATAGAATTATTTCACTTAAAGTTTTCGGTGGATTTTTAGCTACTTTTTCAATTAGTGGTGCATTATGAAACGCATTGAAAAAAAAAAATCGTTTTCATCACCTAATTGGATTATAAAATAAACCCTAAATTAATTTTAAAATGATGATACTAAGAACCTGTTTGGAATCTCTATGACAATTATAATTTTTTGTTAAGATTTATATATACATATATATATATATATGAGGGTATTTTTTGTATATATCATTTAAAATTTTTATTTAGTGTTTAGTATTACTGTGGGAATTAGAAGTTTTTCGGCCTTTTCGAAAAAACTTCAATTTACTGCTTTGGATTAATTTATTTGTAACTTCTTGAAAAATCCAATTTCCAAAAAAATTCAGTAAAAACTTGATTGCCAAACAACTTCAATTGTGTCAATAATTTCGAATAATAACTTACTTATCAAACAAGAACTAGAAATTTTAGTTCATCCCCTTATAAAGTTATTTTATCTACAACGTAAATATTTAGATACTAACAAAAACACTCTCTCCCTTTTTTTCTTTTTTCTTTTTTCTTTTTTTAAGTCACAAATATGAAATATCAAAAAGTCAAGATGTGCACAATAAAATAAAATTTCTCTTCAAGAGATGACTGAGTGGTTGATAACTCCATTCGTTGATATAGTATACTGATCATCACTTATCCGCAAATTTTTTGTTTGCAGCTGCATATCTTTTTCATAAATCTTAAACTCTCTGAATTTACGATTTAAATATATACTACCTCCGTCCCATTTTATGTGTTCATTTTGGGGAATCCAACTATTTAAGGAGACAAAAAGAATCTACACCTACTTTCCACAATTGTCCATAATCATTGCACTTCCTTTTTTTTATTTTGTTTTGGTGTTGATTGCAAGAAAGGGTAGTTTGGGAAACTAAGTCAAATTTGCATACTAATTTAGGAAAGTGGACAACAATTTTGGGACATCCCAAAAAAGAAATATAGACACATAAAATGGAACGGAGGGAGTATATATATATATATATATTTCGCAATGTGTGTGAGAGAGACAATGCTCATGATTATTCAAGGGAGTAAATGACCAAAGATCCTCGATAGTACCAATAGGTGTTTTACAACACACACCCTCCGTCCCATATTAAGTGTTAACATTTTCTTTTTTGGATGTCCCATAATAAGTGTCCACTTTTCTAAATTGGTATATAACTTTTACTTATTTTCCAAAACTACCCTTATAATAAAGACAAAGTAGCATTTATTTGTAGTCCCAAAACAAGCAAAAAAAGTCAAACACCCATCACATCTAAGGGTAAAATTGGAAAATGACTATTTAATGAACTAAAAAAATTAATATAATACAACTTTCTTAAACATTGTATAAAATAGAAGTGGACACTTATTATGGGACGGAGAGGGTATTTTTTACATTAATTTTTTGATTTTTTTTTTTAAATAGAAAAAACATCTCAATACACTGTCAACACACAATTTTTTTTTTTTTTTTTTTGGACTTAATTTACAACTCTAACTGTGATGGACCGATGGTAGTGTGGTTACAAAATGGACCACCACACCTCCAAAGCATGTTAATCAAGGGGGACAACCAGTTTTATCCAAAAAAACGACAGCCACCATTGTCGTCTAGTGGGATTAATGTCCGGTTTGATAGCTACATCAAAACCGTTGCATCTTTGTCCTAGCTACTACCCATCTGACAGCCACAGTCTCACAGACCACGACCATCATTACTATCTGCAACGACCACGTCCATTTCTCACGGCTGTTATCGACACGTGGCCGCTTCTCGTCGTCCAGATCAAGCTTGTGTGTCGACGCAATTGTGTGGGTGTTTTCATCAAAACGAAAAAGAAAAAAAAAAAAAAAAAAAAAAAAAAAGACAAAACACGGTCACTTGGTCAGCCACAGGATGAATCTAGGAATTTTGCGGTTGAGGGATTTGCTAGGACGAAGAGGTAGTGAGTTTAGAGGGTAATTTTTTTGGAGTCTATTCATATATATTTTTCATACAGATGAATGAATCAGAAAGGTTAATATTGATTGGCTCTAAAGGTACAATAAAATGACAATTTGTTACTGTAAATTAAGACCAAGACGTTGAATGTTTCATACTCGAGAGGGGGCTTAAGTGTAAAATAGAGATTTTTTTTTTAGTTTGATAAGGAGGCTTAAATGTAAAAATGTATTCCCTCCGTCCCATTTTATGTGTCCAATCTTAGGGAATTCAACTATTTAAGGGGACAAAAAGAATCTACACATACTTTCCACAATTGCCCATAATCATTGCACTTTCTTTTTTTGTTTTGTTTTGGTGTTGATTGCAAGGAAGGGTAGTTTGGGAAACTAAGTAAAATTTGCAAACTAATTAGGAAAGTGGACAACAATTTTGGGACATCTCAAAAAGGAAAGATGGACACATAAAATGGGACGGATGGAGTACTTTTTTAGAGTATATATAATAGTTTTTAAAAATTAAGAGAGAACTTGAGTCCACCCTTACCCCTGCTTATGTCTGTCCCTGCAGTTAGTATTCAGACCTAGGATGTCATTGGTTCAGTTCCGTCGGTTATTGGAAGATTTTAAAACCGATCAAATGGTTTTGGTTCAGTAGGTTTTGGAGTTTTTTCGATTTAATTTTATCACAGTATTATTTTGATAGAAATAGGTTCAGTCCAGTCGATTTTTGTAACATGTCACGACCCAAAGCGCTACGCGCGAAAATAGGACACGCGGTATGCCACCAAGGCTTATGCAGTTTCATTAAAGTAAATAGCAGTGGAAAAAATAAATAAAATCTATTAAAATCAGAGTTATAAAAAGTTTGCCCAATTAAAACATTCCAAAAGAATTCTTTTTGAAAGACAGAGGTCCAGTCGAATGTGGACATTCCCAAGTCGATTGGAGATCAAAAGCAGAATGTATAAAAGTCCAATAGCCCAGTCCAGTCGACTTTGTCGGGGACTCAGTCGACTGGGGCCTCAATTTCTCAGTCGCCTGGTACCTTGTTCGGTCGACTGAACTCATCCTAGTAGAAGGTCATGTTTTCATGCAGAAACCAGTCAACTGATTCCCATCTTTTAATCGACTGAGGTTTGTGAAAACTGAAAGAATATCTCTATAAAACAGGGTCCAGTCGACAGTATCGGAGACCCAGTCGACTGATCTCCCTCAAAACTACCTAAACTACAACAACCTTAAGACATGATTCACCAAACCAATTCCAATACCAACACAACCAAAACACAATGATTCGAATCATAAATCCAAGAGTGTTTACTAAGGATTACATTACCTCTAACCCATGTCAAGATTCTATTACAACATATTACAAATTCCCAAATTCTTATTATAAGTTTGGAATAAAAACAAAAATATGAGCAAGTGGTAATTCCCCAGCATTCATCGACCTCATTCCTCTCGCTTCTTATTACCTGCAATGGAGTAAAGCTCTACTGCTCAGCTATATGCTGAGTGTACAACTCTAAATATATGCTTATATGACAATCCATGCTTAAAATATCTAAAACACATCAAAATAGTCTCTAGGGTGAGTGGTATGCATTCATCCGGTAAATGAAACCGATGTTGTGGAAGGCACCCCTCTTCCACACACCTGTACACTGGTTGGGCCTTCCTCCATACCAGACATCACACAAACAATATCACAATCCTCAAACTTCGAGGAGCTTACCCCCAAATGAATTTGCACCAAACTCCCATTTGACCTAAATAGACACACAGTATGCTCACATAAACAATTATACATGTTTTTCTAACATTTTTGTGTGCATAATTAAGGGGCCTAATTAATACATGAATTTCGCCCGGATCCAAAATATCAACTTGATAATCTGTCACGCCCCGGAGTAGCCAAAAATAGGGAAAATTTAAAATTTCCTTTCTGGACCCGTAGGGAATGACGAGTTACATAAAACTGACCTGTCCGTACAACATACTAACATAATATATATAGATCAGAGTAAGAAATTTGCAAAAGCGTCTAATGGTATTCATGGGAGAACTTAGAGTATTTGCTACTTAAGCTATTACAGCAGTTCCAAATGAAAACCACAAAAGATAAGTCTGGACGATCTACGCCACTTAAATATTACATCAGTCAAAAGATAATTAAAGCATAATAGAAGTCTTAATGCGGAAGTAGGCCAGGGTCCTCTTTCTAAATGGCAAACCCAAAACCTTCGTTATCAGGCTCTTCCTGATAGTCTGTCTCAGGATCACCTTCCTGATAATTCCCATTCTGAGGATAGTGATATTCATCTTCATTGTTACCCTGATAGTTCTCCTCATCATAACCTAGACGTAAAAAGTCCAGGGCAGGGAAGGAGCCGTTAGCTTTTGAAGCTAAGTGAGAACGTCTTAACCGTTCACTCCTAATACAGATAAGGATATACAAGTACAACATATCTTGAAACAACATTAATGAGCATATGACATGTAAAATGATGACATAATGCATTATCGATATATTCGACTTTAACTCGACCATGAACACCACAACCGACTCATGTGACTTGTTACATTACCAGTGTAACGCCGTTAGCTTAGAGTAGAATGATTACGTTGCTATCGTCGCCTAGCAGGGCCCTATAGCAGTTTTGGTTTTAAAAAGAGTAATCATTGGACTCTTAGGTCCTCGTGACCTTGCCGGGAGAATAGAATAGTTACAGCGCTATCGTCGCCTAGCAGGGCCCTATAGCATTTGAAAGGTAACTATTGTATTCTGATGGATACATTGCTATCGTCGCCTAACAGGGCCCTATAGCGTATCAATCGTCAATTCATGCATAACTTCAATGATTTCAATGGAAACTCTGGCTATCGTCGCCTAGCAGGGCCCTATAGCAGTTTCATCGTTGTTCCCATTTACTTGACTGCACCATACGGACCTCCACGATCCACTCAACATGTATGACAACATGACTGGGTTAGTCCCCTTGACTAACCATGCAGACGTCAACATTGACATCACGACTCGACTACGTTCATATGAATGTTCATGTGACCATAGAAACAGAAATCATGATAAACAAGAATATCAGCGATTATTAACTAAGCATGGAGTATAGTTAACTAACATGCGTTCATAATATAAGAAATAATCTCAACATTTACAATACTAATATTTATCAGTATCGTCCACACAGGACGCACTGGGCATACATATATGATCAAAGAATAATTCTATAATATACCAAGTGAGTTAGGACGACTCACCTCGAAGCGGTTGCGTAAAAACAAGCGTAGCGGTTCCTACAAAGCATTAAGATTACATAGACATAGATTAATAAGTCTACTAAAATCAGGGGCATAATGGTAATTGTGCCGGGTGGGTTCCTAAACCTCAACATGATGATCTAGACATCATTCTGAGTCTAACGCCATTGACTAGACTCAAATCGGAGTCTGTCGCATAAAAGGCTGGGTTCTCTATACCAGTTTGGGCTCTAAAGATAAGCTGTATTTTTTACTGTGTCAAAAGGTCATCAAACTTTAAGGGAATATTCTAGACATCATTCTAAGACTCTGGGAACTGACCACGTATTTTTCTGGGCTATGGTTTATTTATTACGAATTTCTGAAGTTTAAATCGTCTAATAATAGACTGCGGGGTCCCATAATTATAAAATATGATTTGGGGAAATATTGGGCCCTTATAAATATTTTTATTAAATACTTGGCCTTAAATTAGGCTAGTAGTATTTTTCCCATAATTATCGGGGCTCGTTTGGTATTTAAAGTAATTAAATATAACCAAACGGATATTTTATAAGTAAATAAATAATTATTAAAATATTAAGCTAGGGTTTTGTAAATATTAATTTATAATATAGGGGTACCAGCCCTTAGGAAAATTTTATATAATTTTCCTATGCTTAAAAATGGTCATTAGGTATTTATTACTTAATTGTTTTAATTTAAAACAATTGCTTATTATTTATAAGAATTTAAATGAATAATAAGTATATTATATAAAAATTACATTATTTCCTCATAATATAGAGTTACTATAAGAAAATATATTTCAGATTATATAAGTATTATTAAAATAGCACCTCATAATTTTTAAAATACAAATTTTGGTATCTAAACATTTATTCCAGAATATTTTAAACTATTAAAACTTATTTATATCTATTTATTAATACATAATTTTTAATAAAAGGTTCATTTATAAACTAATCTCGGGTTTAACAGATTTAAATAAACACTAATTATTAGTTAAAACAGATTATTAGAACCTAATTAGGATTAACAGAATAATTATGAGTATAAAATAAGTTAACTAACTATTTAACTTAACCCACGGGTCAAACTTGACCCCGCCCGAATCCAACGGACTACCCACATATACATAGAGACCAACCCAACTTAAAAAGTCCGACCCGGACCCATTTATTTATTATAACCCGAACCCTCTAACCATTTAAACAAACAAGCTAACCCATACCCACAACCCAAGACCCGACCCAAGCGGGTAAATGATATAACCCGATGACCCAGCGGGTCATGTCTTCTCCGGCGAGCCCGGCTTGCTGCCGGCGAGCCCGTTTTCGCCGGAGAACTTTGAAATCTCATATCTCCTTCATTTCTACATGTAAATGGATGAACCCAACGGAAAAATGACCGGTTTGGGTTCCTCTATCACATACTAGAAGCCTAGAGCTTGGTTCATTCGTTTTAGGGTCCTATAAACCCATTATTCTTTTCGGTTTTACAAAGAATAATCAAGTGCATGGGCTATCAAACGAACCCTAAACTGAAAACTGTTCTTATGGGGTCTTTCTGAGACCATAAGGGTCTGTTTGGTCTGATTTTTAGGAGCTATGGTTAAGTTTGGGAGATCGAGCTCCGACGAGAAGCTTTAATGGGGTTCTCGGGGTTGACATAGGACTTGTGCTCTGTTTGGGTCATCCTAATGAGTC
Source organism: Hydrangea macrophylla (assembly GCA_033977485.1). NCBI lineage: Eukaryota > Viridiplantae > Streptophyta > Magnoliopsida > Cornales > Hydrangeaceae > Hydrangea > Hydrangea macrophylla. Next base: position 49,818,113 of record CM066992.1, on the reverse strand, counting down.
TGGAAAAGTGTGTGGGTGCGTGTGTGATGTTTTAAAGTGTATAAGAACTAAAACCAGGGGGAGGGGAGCATATACCTGCAGGTCTCGGTTAAACTCTCTCTCTCTATCTCCGGCAGTCCTCTCTCTATTCCTTTTCTTCTTCTTTCTGCTTCTTCGGGTGTGTGTGTGTGTGGTGAGGGCAGAGAGTGTAGAGGTAAGGAGAGGGCAAGGCAGTGTGTGGGAGTGTATCTCTTGCTCTCAATGGTGTCCTTATATAAACACAATGTACACCCATATAATATGTATTGGGTATTTACATGCACAGATACAAATGTGCAGATTTACAATCTGCTTGGGGATCTTAGCGAGAGATTGAGAGTGATTGAGAGGGAGTGATTAGAAGGGAATCTTAGGGTGTGTGTGTGGCCGGCGGTTGGAAGGTGAGGGTAAAATCCGGCGGGTCATGGGGGGAATGTTTGGGTATTGTTTCTACACAATGGGTAAAGGGTAGGCTAGGTTGTACATTTACCAATTTAGGAAAGATTCTTACCTTCCATTTATGGTATGGTTGAGCCGTCGCTATAATTCACGTGCATTACAGTCCCATTTGTACACAGATTTTACGGTTTTACGTGTAATGCAGTCTGGGTTAATAACTTAGAGTCTAAGAAATCAATATTTAAATGCGTACACGTATGAGTTCGGGTCTCTAGGATTAAAACTTAACATACTGAATTAACAAGAACCAAAATACAGGGACCCATTGTATTAAGATTGGGAAATTTACGGGTATTACATAATCAAAACATGTAAATTTCATATATTTCATAGATCTAGAATTTATACCTCGTGCGATTTCTCTAAAACTTTAAAGGATCCACTAGAGGCCCGAATAAATGTCGGATCTCAGTTTATACGCGATTCCTATGAGTTTATCTAGTTTTTTTCAAATTTCTAGAAATTAGATTTTCAGACAAAGTTGCCAAACGTGGCCTAAGAGGTATCAAAATGAAGTTCTTACCTCAAGGAGTTCAAATCTAGAATCTGGAGAACACTGACGATCAAAAGTCCGTTTTTCGGCGAGGTGAAGCTCGTAGCCACCAAAATCTCCTTTTTCTCTCTCTCCTCAAGATATCTATTTTTAGAAAGTTTGTGTGACAAAAATCTCAAGTTTATCTATTTATAGGCACAGTTTTCAAAAATTACGCTTACCCCCTACGAGTTCCCCAAAACTTCTAATTAACTAATGAACCGTCGCTCACGCCCATTTTATCCTTTCATGAGTGAAAACTAAAAATCATAAAAGTTTTCGACTAAGTTTTGTTTGGATCCGAAATGAGGATCCAAAAACTAATCTCTGTGAAATTTCTACATAACCTACCTTTTATGCGACGTGTCACTCACGTTCTTACCACAGTATTCAAAATATCTAAAATGATAACAAAATTTACCAGAAATTATAAAAAAAAAATAGGTATAATTACTATTCACAAAATACCAAATAAATCAAATAACATTTAAATCACATAAATGTCAATTTATCATGCTAATGCATCATGAACTCTCTGATAACCGTGTTCTCAATTGACACCTCACCGTTGACCCACGTCAACTCATCTCAATTATTAATTAATGTTAATAATTTCACATGATGCCACATATAATTATTAAAATGAATGCAAACTTCAAAATGGGTGTGACAACTCTCCCCTCCAAAAAGGAAGTTTGTCCCCAAACTTATACCTCATGAGTTGAAAAGATACGGATAATCATTCCTCATCTCTTCTGGCTAACCATTCCGTTCTCCATTTTCACCTGAACCAACTCCTCACATAAACCAACCTCCTGTTCCGAAATCCAAATAGCCACTTCCTAGTCTCTTTCTCATCATTCTCCATACTTCTTCGGTCATTTGCTAATATTAATCCCAATATTCCGTCGGTAATTTCCTAACAAGACATTACCCTCGCTCAAGCCCATTGCAGTCTTCTCCCTGATTTAACAACTTTCCTTCACTTTCATTCTCGTTCTACATCTTCCTTCCAATTGTTGCATTCACGGTATCGTAACAAAATAAAGTTTTCACACATATTTTTTTTTTTTTTTAGACAACTTCATTTAACCATAGCCAAGATCGAAATCAAATTCACGTATCACCAGCGTCCATCATACTCGTACCGTTCACCTACTCATCAAGTACCATCTTCCCAATCTATACATCCACGTCCTTATAAACTGCCTTTTGTGTCATTTTCTCCACAGAACTCGTTAAACACATTATCGATCAACATTTTCTGCTTACTACTTCGCCCTTGACTTTCCGAATGTATCCTCAATTCAATATCCACTTACTACATCAACGCCTCAAGTGACAACGCTACAATTGTCCTACTACACATCATCCATATCACTTCTAACCAATCTCGTAAATTCTTAAACTTCTCGTCTCACATATTCATTCCTTTGCCCTCTTCGTCGTTGTAAAGGTCAAAACCCAAACAAATATATATATATATATAAAATTTTTCATGCACTCCTCCCATTCCCATTCACTGCTACCCCACCAATATTCAATCTACGTTCACGTGAAACTCAGATCTACTTGGAAACATCACAAGAGTCGGGTCCGCACCACACCCATCACCAGTCCCGTCTGGATTAAGCTGTTGGCTCTTAGTATGAGCTCACTGTCTATGCACCCAATAGTTCTATCAAATCTACATTCAATCTAAATCTTGAAATTCACACCAAAATTTCATACTTTAACCTCAACCCTCTTTATCCACGTTCGTTCTGGCATCATCTTACTTCCAAGACCAATTGACGTCGCATGACTTCATCAAATCTTCAATTGTATTCTCATTGCGACTGTTCCCAAACATATATCGACCACTCATAAGAAAATCGTCTCACAACCCAGAGATAATAGATTCAGTTGAGAGATTCCTCAACATCCCACAATACTGACCATAAGATGGGTTGAAAGATTCTTCAACCGTCCAGTATCCTAGTACCGTATTCAACTCCCATTACTTACCGTAACATAAGTTGAGAGATTCCTCAACCCTTTGATACCCACCGTAAGATAGGTTGAGAGATTTCTCAACCATCCCCTATTTCAATACCGCAAGGTAAGTTGAGAAATTCCTCAACTATACACCATGCACAAAAATATCCACATATATATATATATATATATATTTCCTGACGCTTGCTATCCCATCAATTCTGCCGTCATCCCCGATATACTCATGTCACACAATCTCATATACTTATGTCACAATCGATAAACCAATCCCGAAACGATAACTTTCAACAACCATTCGCACTATCTATATGCGGAAAGTACTTCTCTCAACATGTGAACTACCATTGAACTTCTTCTATTGTTGGCCATCCGAATTCCATCCCCACCTCGTGCCCAAAGAAAACTTGTTCCCATTAATTTTGAAAACTTTTACGATTTAAGATTTTGAAAGATCAAATGGTTACCAAGATGATATCATCTATCAACAGTGTCTACAGTATACACAGAAATCTTACCATCATCCAATCACACTTCATCCCATCTCATCTCATATCATTTCTGGGCTGTTCTATAATCGTTGAGTATCGATAGTGCATTAATATATCAAATTTCAACCGGTGGAGCCTGAACATTCATCTAATCTCGTTCACTTATGGCTTGAACGAAATTTCCCCACCCTATTCACTATCTGATCCATTCTCGAATGTGGTGATAACTCTCTTATCGAGTCAACCATAACGTTCCAAATGTTCATCCTGATGAGTACAATGCGTAATGACCATGCATGCTATGCTACAAGATATGTATATGTGCACCGATCATCAACACAATCAACAAATGCTAACACATGAAGCATTTCTACAATGATAACAATGATCTTTACAATTACACACTCCACTCGACGTCGCTCAGCATATATAACGTCACTCGTCCCCAAGGCTCTAAACTTATGCTCTGATACCACTAAATGTCACAGCCCGGTCCCACAATAGCGGAACCGGAGCCCGTGGCACGCCACCGAGGCTAAACCAATTCATTAACGTTCCCAAAAATTAGTTTGAAGAACACACGCAGCGGAATAAATAAGTCATTTTGAAAACTAAATGTCCATTCGACTGATCCTCAGACCCAGTCGACTGATCCTGGTCCATCAGAAAGTTGGGTTTTAAAACGCCATCCAGTCGACTGCTTTCTACACCCAGTCGACTGGGGCTTCAAATTTTCAGTCGACTGATAAGGTCCGGTCGACTGAAGTCCATCCTGAACAAAATATTTGAATTGAAAACATGATCCAGTCGACTGTGTCGAGGACCCAGTCGACTGATCCCCTATGAAACAATGCAGTGAGTTGCTGAAAACAGAGGCTCCAGTCGACTGTTTTCTCAACTAGTCAACTGATTTATGGCAGCAGCACATTTTGTAGAGTTTTCTAAGTTTAAAAGCTTTTGAATTCGAACGGCGATCAAGCACACACTTCCAAAAGTACTCCAAAAACCGTCCTAACTGTATTAACATATTACCGAAGCATAATTACAACATGTTACTAACTATTACAACGTTTTAGATTCATTCTAACATACCAAGTTAAACATAACTAAAAACCATAAAAATTCTTATTACAATATTCCTATTATTCCAAAACTACAAGATTTACGTTCAAGTTGCCTTCTAAAAGAACTCCCAACCCACGTGCTCACTTCTGCAATTCCTCGCCAGCATTTACACCTGAAATGGTTATTTGAATAACCACACATATTTCGATTTGTTTAAGCTAAAGCTTAGTGAATAAAACAACATATGCACATGAATGATAAACATGTCCGTATTCACATCTCTACAATTCATACTAGTCGCCGGAGACTCACGTGCCCGTCCATACTCCCAATCCGCGACTCCTCGCCAATAAGTCCACGCGAAAGGGTAAGACCCACGATTCTTCTCTTCAATCGTGCGACCTTAATGCCTATATCGGCTCCACAAAATGGCACGGTGACCACGTGCTCCTTCTGACCCACATAAGCAACTTAACATGCTCAAATACATATCACTATGCTCGCGGTAATCAAAACATATCACCGTGCTATTGGGCCTACTTATCAATATAAATGCCCAATATGAACTACACAAGATATCTCTAAGTATTAATACATGTTATTCAAACATAACATGAATACATGTCAAGAAACTATTCCAAAAACATAGTTGAATCACTCACCTCCGATTAGCGCTCCTATAATTCAAATTGAAGAAAACCCGTGCACAAAGAACGTGCAGAAGTCTGTCTAGTACAATTCCTATGGATCAAAATTCCATTTATCAACTTTTATGAAAAATTCTATAAAATAACTTTTCAGAAACCCTAGCCAAACAGGCCCTAATAGGTATCAAAATGAAGCTCTTACCTCGAGGAGCTCGAATATGAAATATGGGAGAAACCAGACTGACGGAAGGTCGTCGTTTGGCGTCGCAAAGCTTGAAGCAACTAATTCTCCCTCTAGCCTCCCTTTTGGCCTCCTCTTGGAATTTAGGTTTAGAGTTATAAAAATCTAAGTTCATCCCTATCTATATATAGGCAAAACTCTCAGGAATTACGTTTACCTCCCCACGAGTTTTCAAAACTCCTAATCAGTCTCTGAAACTTTCTATACAGCTTATTCACAGCTTTACGAGTGAAACTTTGAAATTATAAAAGTTTTCGACTAAGTTTCGTTTGGTCGCTAAAACGTGAATTTCTACATGACGTTTCTGAAGTTACTAATCAGCCTACCAAATTAATAGCGTGTTAATTTGTCCTTACCAGGATACTAAATCTAACAACAGAAATATATTCTAAGCCAGAAAATTATACAGATATTGCAATACATAGGTAAACATTTAAAGTATTCCACAGTAACCGTCTCATACTCGGAGAGACTTCACAAACAATAAATCCTCAATCAAATAGTTTCAAAGGGTTCTCTAATACAGACACCCAAATCAACTCGTGAGTCAAAACTCACTCAAACACGTGCCAAAATGCACAACACCTCACATTATCATGCATGACAAATGCAATGAAATACAATAACATAAATGCGGGTGTTATACTCATTCTCCCACATAGCTTGCTCGACTGTATAGCTACGCCATAACACTTTCACCATTAGAATTATCTTTGTTCTTAACACTTGTTCCTTGCGATCCAAGATTTCTACTAGATGCTCTATGTAGGTCAAATCTTCTTGAATTTGCAACGGTTCTGGTGCCATGATCTTACTCGTATTAGACATACAACGTCTCAGCATTCATACATGGAAAACATTGTGCACATGCTGTAATTATGATGACAAAGCTAGGCGATAAGCCATTGGTCCTACCCTCTCTAGGATCTCAAATGGTCCTACAAATCTAGGGTTAAGCTTCCCCCGCTTTCTAAATCGGACAACGCCTTTCGAAGGCGATACTCGTAAATATACAAAATCTCCCACTTCAAATACCATCGGTCGTCACTTAGAGTCCGCATAGCTCTTATAACGACTCTGAGCTACCTTAAGTCGCTCTTGGATCAGTTTCACTTTTTTTGTAGTCAACTGTATGATTTGAGGTCCTATCAACTTTTTTCCCCAACTTTGGTCCAATAAATCAGGCGATCGGCACTTACGCCCATATAACACTTCATACGGTACCATTCCTATACTTAACTGAAACCCGTTGTTTTAAGCAAACTCGATTAACGGTAAGTGTTTCTCCCAATCACTCCTGAAGTCTAGAACACACAATCTCAACATATCCTCCAAGGTCTGAATTATTCACTCTGATTGCCCGTCGGTCTGAGGATAAAATGCAATATTGAAACTCAGCTTTCTGTAGACTTTTCCAAAAACACGATGTAAAACTACTATCATAATCCGATATAATCACTGCTAGAACCCCGTGTAGTCTTACAATCTCTTTCACATACAATTCTGCTAACTTGGATGGTTTAGTCGTCTTGATTGGTCGAAAATGCATTGATTTCGTTAATCTATCAACTATGACCCAAATCTTATCGTTCTTGTTAAGTGAACGTGGAAATCCGGATACAAAATCTATCATAATTTCATCCCATTTCCACTCTGACACTGGTAATGGTTGTACCAGTCCTGCAGGTACTTGTCTTTCTGCCTTGACTTGTTGACATGCCGAACACTCTGAAACAAACTTAGCAACTTTTTGCTTCATAACTCTCCACCAAAAGTTTTCTCGCAAATTCCGGTACTTCTTGTTAATTCTCGGATGAATTATATATTTGGTACTATGTGCTTCCTCTAGGATTCGTTCTTTCAGGTCTTTGACGTTATGTACACATAATCGATTCCAAATCATCAATACTCCTTGTTCCAAAGTAAGACCCGGTCATTTTTCTAAAGGTATCTCGTCTCTCATCTTGCATAAATAATAATCGTTAAACTGTTCTGTCTTGATTTCATCAATAATATCTGGGTGAGCTATGATCGCCATCATCAAGCCACCATTGGTCTTCAGAATTACATCTAACTCCAAACGTTCCATCTCTTTTACCAATTCTTTTTGCTGAGTTAGCTCGTCGGCTAGGTTTTTTGTCGTCTTCTGACTTAAAGCATCAGCTACTACATTAGTCTTTCCCGGATGATACTCAATCGAAAGGTTCTAGTCCTTCATTAACTCTAACCACCTTCTCTGCCTCATGTTCAAGTCTCTTTGCGAGAAAATGTATTTCAAACTCTTGTGATCCGTGAAGATCTCACATTTTTTCCAGTATAGGTAATGTCTCCAATTTTTTAAAGCATGGATTACTGCGGCCAATTCAAGATCGTGAGTCAGATAATTTATCTCATATGTCTTCAACTATTTTGAAGCGTAAGTAATAACTTTGCCACCTTGCATAAGTACACACCCCAAACCTTGATGCGAAGCATCACTGCATATCACGAATCCCTCATTCAGATGGTATTATTAGGATAGGCGCTCTTGTTAACCGCAACTTCAATTCTTGGAAACTATCTTCACATCCTTGACTCCATTCAAAAGTAACTCCATTTCTCATTAACTTTGTCATAGGTAATGATATTTTCGATAAATTCTCGATAAAACGGCGGTAGTACCCAGCTAATTCTAAGAAACTTTGAATTTCTGACACTGACACGACTAAAAAGTTGTGCGCTCTTGTGCAACACCCAAGTGTAGGTGATTGTGCAAGTAATATAGTACTGAAAGTCCAGGTCGATCCCACAGGGAAGGAATAGGAATAACATATACTAAGTTACAACCTAACAAAAAGGAAAATAAATAAGAATGTTGGGAGTGGATGTTCTAACGAATCCTAATTAATTAAATTAAACTAAATAATAAACTAAAGCATATAGAAACATAACTAATTAAATAAATAAACTAAAGGTGTTGGAAATACGTGAATCCACATTGATCCTAACCATCTACCATGCACATTCGTTAACGTTCTATGGAGTTCATTCCTTTTCAGCATTCCGTATTTTTCTAAAGATAAAGAATCAATAGCCCTTTCATGACCGGGACTACATCATCACCGTTAATTTAAAATACTTGGAAGATAGTTTAAAACAATGGTTATTACTTGCACTCTAAATGGTGTTAGCATTCAAAATGGTTTTCAAAATTCATTGAAGAAAATAGCCTTAAGGCTTTAAGTTCTAAAAACTGTTGTGACAAACTGAGCTTATAGGGACAATTTGATGACAGATTTCTAAAACAGAAAGTCATGGAATACTTAAAAGAATCATCTCAAGAATCAAAAAGTTCGATCGATCAAAGTGCTCTTGTCGCGCCCGCTTCGAAGGTGGGGGCGGTCCCCTCGTGGATCGCGATCGTTTTAAAGGAAATGAAATAAAATAGGGTAAAAGGCTCAAAGTAGCGAACCAAAGCGCGAAAGGAAATGTATGAAAGTATGTACAAGTGGGAGTAGGGCAAGTAAAAGTTTTCAAAGTCGCCACCTAACGTTATTGGGAGTTAGGATCCCTGCAAAGACGATTAGAGTAATCATCTTTGACTTTTGAGAAAAAGTTTGAGAAAAGTGGGCCCTTTTAAAAGTATGACTCTTGATAGTCGTGCAAAAACCAGAGTTCTTGAAGTGGGTTCGGGGACTCGATTACGTCAAGGGAAGGTATTAGGCACCCTCGAACATCCGTGACACACGGTTGCCGGTTTAGTGGTTTTCATAGTAACGGGACGTAAGTAAGAAATAATAGAATACATATACAAGAAATTGAACACGAGCATCCATGACACGCGGTTGCTGATTTACGTATCTCGACACGAGATATTTTTGAAAGAGAATAGTTATGTATACGTATCTCAATTCGAGATAGTTTGAAAGTATGTATATGTATCTCAATACGAGATAGTTTGAAAGTATGTATACGTATCTTGATACGAGATAGTTTAAAAGTGAAGTTATGGCCGCACCCAAGTGTGGGTTGCATACGTATCTCGACTCAAGAATCAGGCCATACGTAGTTCTGTGCTGTGTATATGTGTGAGTTTTTGGGTCGATCTAGACTGTGAGTGTATAAAATGATGTTTTCAGTAAAGCCGGTGTAGCCTGAAACTTTAACCTGTATGGTGTAGTCCTAGACTTTAACCTTTGAAAAATTAGTGAGTTGTGAGAAAGTGTTTTTGAGTAAAAAGTCGGGGTAGATCGACTGTGCGATGAGTTTTTTTTGTTTTTATGATTTTTTTTTTGTCTTTTTGTTTTATGTGCCGGAAGTAAGGGTCGGTGCCCATGAAGAGTGTGAAGACTTTCCTGTCTAACCTGTGATGTTTGCAGATTCCAAGATTGGAGTTTTATTTTGAGAAAGCCCATTTTTTGTATTTTTCTTTTCGTCTTCTTTTTTGTATTTTTTGAGTTTTTATACCGAAAGAAAGGGACGGAGCCTAGTGATTTGAAAAAGTAACCGAAAGTAAGGGTCGGCACCCAAGTAATGAAAAAGTGTACCAGAAGTATGGGTCGGTGCCCAGTTTTGAGATGGTGCCGAAAGTAAGGGTCGGTGCCCAGTGGTTTAGAAAAGTCCTACCGGAAGTACGAGTCGGTGCCCAGTGATTTGAAAAAAGAAACCGAAAGTAAGGGTCGACGCCCAAGTAATGAAAAAGTGTACCGGAAGTATGGGTCGGTGCCCAGTGAGTTTGGGAAATGTGTACCAGAAGTATGGGTCGGTGCCCAGTTATGTAAAAAAGGTGATGTGAAAGTTTTACCGGAAGTACGGGTCGGTGCCCAGTGGTTTGAGAAAAAGTGCCGAAAGTAAAGGTCGGTGCCCAGTGATGTAAAAGAGTAACCGGAAGTAAGGGTCGGCACCCAGTGATGTAAAAAAGGTGATGTGAAAGTTTTACCGGAAGTACAGGTCGGTGCCCAGTGGTTTGAGAAAAAGTGCCGGAAGTAAAGGTCGGTGCCCAGTGATGTAAAAGAGTAACCGAAAGTAAGGGTCGGCGCCCAGTGCAAATGGAGAGAAGTATCATCATTTTTTTGTTTCTCTGATTTATATCAACGAATATCTAAAATAGGAGAAAAATGCAGCCGGGTAGGTCATGAGATCTCCTTCCGGCTGACACAAGATATAAAGTCCAATCGGGTGGAGTTCGAGGCCTCCTTCCGACTGACGCAAGATATAGCAGTTTGATAAAGTTCAGCCAGGTGGGTCATTAGATCTCCTTCCGGCTGACGCATGATATAAAGTCCAATCGGGTACAGTTCGAGGGCCTCCCTCCGACTGGCGCAGGATATAGTAGTTTGATAAAGTTCAGCCGGGTGGGTCATTAGATCTCCCTCCGGCTGACGTAGGATATAAAGTCCAATCGGGTGTCCTTCCGACTGGCAAGAGAAGGCAGAATATCCGACCAGTGGATTTATAGGGAGACCATACCACTAAAGCAAATAAGTAAATAAAAGAAAAGAAAAATGCAGAATAACCGACCAGTGGATTTATAGGGAGCCCCAGACCACTAAAGTATATAAGTAAATAAAAGAAAAGAAAAATGCGAAATAACCGACCAGTGGATTTATAGGGAGCCCCAAACCACTAAAGCATATAAGTAAATAAAAGAAAAGAAAAAAGGCGGAATATCCGACCAGTGGATTTATAGGGAGCCCCAGACTACTAAGAGTATGAGTTTGAGGGAGTTACCTGTGAAGAAGGGGGCAATTTGAGGCCCATTCGGTGTTTTGTTGAAAAAGAATGAAGGAATATTGAGAAACGTAGCAGAAATAATCCAATAAGGCCAAAGTCGTACTTCAACGCGAAATCGACTTGAATGGACGTCATAGTTGGGACCGGAAGGGCCTGAAGAGTCAGAATAGCCATAAGGCGGGCCGGAATGGGTCCGGGCTGAGTTGAGCGGGACCTGCGGGAGTAAGAACTGGCCGGTATAGCTAGGAACAAGTGTCCGTTCATTGAAATCTGGACTCGGAGTGGAGAAAATAGGGAAAAACCAAAAGTGGGGCCCAAGTGCCACGTCAGCAAGCCACGTGTCAGTCAAAGACACATGGCGCCTTTTGATTGGCTGGTCAAAGTTGACAAGGCGCTGATTGGGGCACTGATTGGATATGCTAACTGGGCAGCCAGATGGACACATGGTAGTCTCTAAATGGCTGGTCAACGTGATGACGTGGTAATCTATGCCACGTGTTAACCCGTCATTGTTTGGTCAACCTGACGTGGTAGTGACGTGGTCGTGTAAGTGGCAATACATGTGGCAATACGCGCCACGTGTCAATTTCTGATAGCTAGTCAACGCTGACTCATCGCTGACGTGGTGGCCACGTAGCTGTCCACTGGACTGCTAACTCAGCATTCCTTGCCACGTGCCAGTATCTGGTTGGTGGGTCAGCTGTTGTGTCAACGCTGACTGTTGTCTGCGCGTGGTGAGGCGAAGCGGAGGGCTGGTGGCGCGTGCAGCGCGTGAAGCTTCTCTGGTAATCTTTGGAGGTCAGCCTGCTGGGGTATGGATCGTCTTGGCCAAACGATTGGGCTGGTGGTGGTGGTTTCCGGTGTTTGTGGCCGGAAAGACCGCCAGAGTTACTTCTGTGTAGCGGCAGCGCGTGAGGTTGTTTGGGAGGCGCGTGGGGCTTATGTGGGAATGATTTAATGGTGAGACCACCGCGGTTGGCTCCGGTTTGATGAGAGGAAGGCCATGGTATGGGCGGTGAGATAGGTAAAAGTGGTTAAGGCCCTGTTTGGTTGGATTTTCAGTTTCTGGGCAGTGGCTAAGGCTCTGTTTGGTTAAACTGCTTTTCTGTGCTATTCGAGGGTCCTTTGAGGCTGCGTTTGTGAGGGGAGTTGGGTAATGGGGTGGTGAAAGTGGATTTTTGGTGGTGGAGACAGTGGTGGTGTGGTGGTGGTGATGAGGTTGTGTTTGGTTAACAACCAAACAAAGCCTAAGGGTTTGGGAGGAGTTTTGGCTTGAGCCAAACAGGACCTTAGAAGAGGGAGGCTGCCCTTTTTTTTTTGTGCGTGGAGTAAGCTTTCTATTTATAGAAAGTTTTTCCAAGCCCTACATGGGTTTTGATCCCATGTAGGCGGAACGTGCAGTGGTATGTGGCAACCTCCGATCAGAACTGTCGATCGATCATGGACTTCGATCTTTCATATCTTTCAATCCGGACGTCCAATTCAGACGATTTGAAAAGATCTGAGCTCGGTTTAATGTCCTCTTCAAATCAGTGTGGTTGGATTGGAATTTGTTTGAAACCCGGAAATGCCTCTGTTTTCTTCAGACTATCGATGTCTGATATGGGCCGTCTAAACTTCGACTGTCGATATCTTTTGATCCAACCGTCTGATCTTCCTAATTCAAGATGATTTGAATCCTATTAATGTTCTCTTTGAATCGGTATGGTTCGATTGAGATTCTCTGACTTTAGAAATGACCGTTTTGCCCCCTTGTCCTTTCCCGATTAAGCTTTAAAACTTCGATTGGACGTCATTTCTTCTCTGATTGTCTAATTGGACTGATTCAAGTCGCCAAACCTCTATTTTTCTCTGTGTTTCAGTCATTCATATCTATTCAGGCTTTCGGTGCTTCCAGATTGACAATCGTGTCCCTTTTCCTTCAGTTTGGGGCGTCGAAACTTCGATCGGAGCCCGATTCTCCATCGGTTATCAAAATTTGATGATTTGAAGTCCTATGGGCTGGAATTGATTCCTGCTTTGCTCTGATGTAATCAAATTCAACCTTCAGTTGTCCCGGACTTGATTCCAGTCTTGAATTTTGTACAGAACTTCGATTCTGGTTAAAAACGTCATCGATTATCGTAATCGGACGATCCCGAATTCTGAAACTCCGGTGGATGAGTTGTCATCTCTGTATTGACTTTGATTTGACCTCTAGAGTCCCTTTTTGGATTCTGGAGCTCTTTTCTTGATTTGAGTGCCTGGTGGACCCCCTTGCGACAGTTATTTCTTTTTTTGGCAGGTCAAAATGGGGTGTCTACAGCTCTCGATCGATCGGACTGCCTCATCCTTCAATCGATCAAAATATCTTCGATCGCTTGATTATGGCTCTGATTCGATCGATCGAAATACCTTCAATCGATCGAGCCCAGGTTTTCTATATCATACATGGCAGAGGCTAAGAATCAATATTTCATCACATATTTCCAATGTCTAAACTACGAAAACATAAATAAACTAGTGCAGAAACAGTAAAACCAAACAATCATAACAACTATAACAATAAACAATCAAATACGATAAAGGAACAGAAAAACCTGGAAATAATCTGAAATAAAGTTATAATAATCTTGAACTAAACTTTAATCTTCAATAAATCAATGGAAAAGATGAAGAATAACATGAATCTAACCTAATCTACTCCTAATCTAACCCTAAAATTACCCTAAACTGCTGTTTTTTGCATTTTGGAGTGTCCTCCCTTCGTTTGGTGTCATAGCAGCTTATTTATAGGGTTCCCGCAGACTGTACGCAACTTTTGGATGAAAATAAAGTTCGATCGATCGAGCTTAGTTCGATCGATCGAAGTCTCAATTGATTGAACTCTTCTAATTTTGACAGCTCTGCGCACCGATGGGAGAATGGCCATAACTTTTCACTCGGACCTCGGATTGACTCCCGTTTGCGGCCATGTAACCGTAACTCAAAGATCTACATTTCATATCTCTGGGAAAATCTTCCAAATCTGAAGTTTTCATTGTCAAAATTGGCGTTTTCTTAGCTACTTCTGTGGTTCTCTTCACCAGAATCACTTTCTTTAGCTCCACTTCATTGATTTACATTCTAATACCTATAAAATAATACATAAACAAATGTTTTCGCATTAACAGAATAAAAAGAACATTGTTATTAGAATACACCTAAATGTAGGAACTTTGGAGATAAAAGTATGCATAAAGGACGATGTAATACGCTATGAACCTACACTTTTCACCATGAATCACACCCCCCAACTAGCTCATTGCCAGTCCCTAGCAATGAAGCGAACTACAACAATGTTTATTTAAACTCTAAGAATTGAAACCAAAAGAAAGTAAAAATCCTAAATCACTTTCGCAGGAATCGCGATTGCATTTAGCTTATGCGACAAGCCTTTAAACCCCTATGTTCCCCCTAGTGGACGAGTGTTGTCTCGTGAGGGTTTGCAGTAAATCTACCCACAAATTCATGTTTATGGTAATAGTTCTCATTTAAATGTTTTCAAGAAATTTTTTTTCCTCTCAGTTAGCAATATAGTTGAGCTCAACAATCTCATGAAACTCTCTAGTAAGCCATAGCAATGCAACACACACATTACAGTTAATCTACTATCAAAGTCATTAGAATATTCCATACCTATTAATCTTCTAGTGTGTGTGTGAATGGACAACGTCCAAAATACAAAACTGTAATTTCGAAGCTCGCATAACCTAAGATGCTATCAAGACGTTCATTTTGACTCAACTCTCACTAGGATTACACTCTCAAAATGAAATCACTCCGAATTAGGTGTAATAATTATCACTCATGATAAGAAAGCTATAAAGAGTAAATTTAAATGGAATCTAATGCTTTTCATATCTAAATAGAAAAACGGACATTTTAGTTCACAAAGTCTCATGAATGGATACTTTTCATTAGAAGAGCGAGATACCGTGGAGAACTCTCTCATTACCTTAAGTTCAAATCCAATTTACCTAAAATCATCAGGACTTTGAAAAAAGAGGTGTTAGGTGAAAAAAAGAAAGAGTTTCATGATTTTCAATTAGGTTAAAGGATGTGATTGGAATACCTACTACATTGTACGCTTTTAAAACTTCCCCACATCTCCAATCTCTCTCTTCTTCTCTTTTTTTTTTTAAAATTTTTTTTTCTTTCCCACACTCTTCTTTTTATTATTTTATTTTTTTCTTTTTCTTTTGTAACAACCATTGGCATTTTTTTCTTTTTCTTTTCATGCTTTTCTTTCTTTTTTTCGTCATTTTTTTTTCTTTGCCAACTTTCCCTTATTCACACTAACCAATTTCTTATCAATGCAACACATTCCAATCACTCCTAGATAAAGAAAAGAAACTCAAACTCGTAATATGGAGTTAGGTATGAACTTTAGGATTGTGAAGACAAGGCGAATATGGTGAAGGCTCAAGAGAGTGAATTCAAGGAATAGCATAGAGCTAGGCCAATGTTGTATTTTGCGTGTATGGTCCAAAGATGGCCTAAATTATCTTCTAAGTTCATAGGATTATTCATTTAAGTAAATTCAAGAGCTCTAAATTTTGGTAAATCCTGAACGTTCTCTTCTAGTGATCAGTCAAAATGAAGAAGAAAAATGAGACTTTCAACGAATTAATACGCTTTTCAAAAAGTAAGAGTAATTTTATAAAATCCTCAAAAACAAAGAATGGCACAAAAGCTCACTTGAGTTAATAATCTGCACTACAGTCTCTCAAGACACCTAAGCTATGCTTACTAATCTATTTTAGCTATGTACAAGGTTGTCACAACGTGCTCAAAGTTGTTTGAAGATTAAAAAGCATAAAGTATACTATAACTAAGATAGTAAACAAACTATCATAGTCTAGCACATACTAATAACATACAGAAAATAACACTAATGCATCATAACTAACTACATTAACTAAGAGAGAAATACAAGAACCATTTTATTATCTTTAAAAAAAATTAAAAATTTTAAAATTTTTGACAGTTTTTAATTTACTGAGTCTTGTGCTGCTAAGCAGGTATATGACACTAAAGCATAAAAAGAAAGAACCGAGGCATGCAATGACTCACTCCCCCCCCAAACTAAAACTAAACATTGTCCTCAATGTTTTAAACTAAGCACATGGACATGTAAAGTAAAGCGAGAGAAAGAAGGATGTTACCTCGAGGCGTTAATATCCAAATTTTTTTTAAGTTACCTGCAAAATCATTAGTAGCAATAAGGAAAAATAGAGAATATAATAGAACTAGTCAGTAAATAAATTTGGTTAATCAAGATTTTTATCATAAATTAATAACCGAAATTTTTGAGGATCTTCCCAATGAAATAATTTAACAGAGAAAAGAATGTAGGCATCCTCATAAATATGCAACCCCCCCCCCCCCCCCCCCCCCCCCCCCGAACTAATGCCAGGCTCAAGGTCAGAGGAGATGATGCAAAACCTATGGCCTCTAAATTTTTTGTTGGAGACAATTATAAGAGGTATACCACACTTTTTAGGAATTATATGTGAGAAACGATCTTCGGTGTTGGTATTTTCTATAACGGCCTCTATTTTAATACAAGGATGTGGCAACGGTTCGATAAAAGAGGTAGGGTCTAAATAATGTTCTAATGAAGCTTTACTACCCTCCTCTTGTTCTAGAACATAATCTATGGATATGTGATCATAGGAATTTAATTTCTGTTCTATGCACATGGTTTTGGACTGGACTTGGATAAAACTATCTATATGGGCCTCAATGTCATTATTACTCAAGAAGATCAAGCAGTCTAGAAGATTACTAGCTTTTTGTTGAAGTTTAAGATCATCTAATGTGGGTTCAAAAGTTTCTAAGTCCTCTCTCAAAGAGTTTTGAAAAATAAAATTTTTTGAAGAACATGTGCTAGAATCCTTACCATCCTCTTCCACAACACATTCTATTTGTTCAATAGTGGGGTACACATAACTTTCAAGCTCGGGATGAGAGCTTTGAATAATAGAGAGAATAGGTGATGGGCAACTTGGTGACACCACCTCTTCGGCCGAAAGAGGTGAGGGTTCATGAATATCATATGAATCTAAATCGAATTTAGAATTTTCAATAACGTCCTCCTTAGGGTCACTATCAAAGGTAGGGGTAGAGTCAACAGGGGACTCATCCTTTCCTACTTGCGTGCAGTCACCTAAACTCTCATTATCTGTAAAAACCTCATTCTCATCTGTGTAACTCTCCTCACTATATATGTTATCTATTGAGGTGCTCTGGACAAAGAAATTGTGCAACGTTATCCAGGCAGTGAAGGAGTTGATGTTTGGGGTTGTATATTGAGGAGAAGATGGTTCTACAACTTCATGCTCAATGGTTTGGTTTTGGAGTTCTTGTTGGGTTATCACTTTCTCGAGTGAGTTGTTAACCTCATTCGGTATAAACCCATCATAGTTCTCTATTTCCATTCCATTGTTAGTGTCTTGAAATTTAGGTTGTAGTGTTGAAGGACTGGTATAGTCTTCTATAGGTTGGCTACCATATGCTTATTGATATCTAGTTTCTAATTTATCAAGTGCACTATCTAGCCTATTCATTTGACTAAGCAGTAATTTTAACATACCATTATCCTCAAGTTGATTCTTTTCCTCATTATTACTATGTGAAGTTTCGCCCCATTGTTGTTGGTAGTAATTCTCATCCCATTGTGTTTGTGGACAGGACTCCCTAGAAGGAAAGTCTTGGTGCATTTGGTAATCGTGAGAACTACTATTATATCCTACACTATTATCTTGGTTATATCCCCATTGCGGTTGATGGAACTCTCCATATGGAGATTCTTGATACGTTTGATAATACGGGGGACTACCACTATCATTTCCCCATTGTGGTGGTTGGTACCACTCAGGTTGATAATCTGCATCATATGTGGGTGCTTGCCAACTTGGGGGATAGTTTTCATTACCTAATGTGTACCTATTGGTGGCGTTTGTGTTTATGTTGTATGGAGGGTAATATGGATAAGATATATTCATCCAAAAATTTTAAAACAAAAGAAATTTCATTTATTTAATTGTAAATTTTTTTCTTGTGAGAGAAAAGTCCAAAATTTTTTTTAAAGGAAAAGAAAATTGGAAATAACTTAGTAAAATTCTAACCTAGTTGCCATTCCCAGCAACGGCGCCAAAAACTTGACACGACTAAAAAGTTGTGCGCTCTTGTGCAACACCCAAGTGTAGGTGATCGTGCAAGTAATATAAGTACTGGAAGTCCAGGTCGATCCCACAGGGAAGGAATAGGAAGAATATATACTAAGTTACAACCTAACGAAAAGGAAAAGAAAATAAGAATGTTGGGAGTGGATGTTCTAACGAATCCTAATTAATTAAATTAAACTAAATAATAAGCTAAAGCATATAGAAACATAACTAATTAAATAAATAAACTAAAGGTGTTGGAAATACGTGAATCCACATTGATCCTAACCATCTACCATGCACATTCGTTAACGTTCTATGGAGTTCATTCCTTTTCAACATTCTGTATTTTTCTAAAGATAAAGAATCAATAGCCCTTTCATGACCGGGACTACATCACCACAGTTGGTTTAAAATACTTGGAAGACAGTTTAAAACAATGGTTATTACTTGCACTCTAAATGGTGATAGCATTCAAAGTGGTTTTCAAAAGTCATTGAAGAAAATAGCTTTAAGGCTTTAAGTTCTAAAAACTGTTGTGACAAACTGAGCTTATAGGGACAATTTGATGACATATTTCTAAAATAGAAAGTCATGGAATACTTAAAAGAATCATCTCAAGAATCAACAAGTTCGATCGATCGAAGCGCTCTCGATCGATCGGACTGTCTCATCCTTCAATCGATTGAAATATCTTCGATCGCTTGACTATGGCTCTGATTCAATCGATCGAAATACCTTCGATCGATCGAGCCCAGGTTTTCTATATCATACATGGCAGAAGCTAAGAATCAATATTTTATCACATATTTCCAATGTCTAAACTACGGAAACATAAATAAACTAGTGCAGAAACAGTAAAACCAAACAGTCATAAATATACAATCAAATACGATAAATGAACAGAAAAACCTGAAAATAATCTAAAATAAACTTGTAATAATCTTGAACTAAACTTTAATCTTCAATAATCTTCAATAAATCAATGGAAAAGATGAAGAATAACATTAATCTAACCTAATCTAACCCTAAAACTACCCTAAACTGCTATTTTTTACGTTCTGGAGCGTCCTCCCTTCGTCTGGTGTCATAGCAGCTTATTTATAGGGTTCCTGCAGACTATACGCAACTTTTGGATGAAAATAAAGTTCGATCGATCGAGCTTAGTTCGAACGATCGAAGTCTCAATCGATTGAACTCTGCTCAAGCCCTTGAACTCTTCTGATTTTGACAACTCTACGCACCGATGGGAGAATGATCATAACTTTTCACTCGGAACTCGGATTGACCTCCCGTTTGCGGCCACGCAACCATAACTCAAAGATATACATTTCATATCTCTGGGAAAATCTTCCAAATTTGAAGTCTTCATTGTCAAAATTGGCGTTTTCTCTGCTACTTCTATTGTTCTCTTCACCAGAATCACTTTCTTTAGCTCCACTTCATTGATTTACATTCTAATACCTATAAAATAACGCATATGTTAGGGATATATAATAAAAGCCATGCTTTATGTAGTTGATTTATTATTTATTTAATAAAATCAGTTAATCCATTTCTTACGAGAATCTGTGTGGGCAATATTTGTATTATATTATTTATTTAATATTATGCATGTGTGTCTTTCACTCTACATAGTAGGTGGTTTGGTGTGTAGAGTTCGGCTTGCACAGGGAAGATTAGACCATCGAATCTTGTAGAATGTAAGATTTTGGTTTACAGTCTTAGATGGATTGGCACACCATCGGTAGGACTGCAGCATGGTGTTGTAGTAGGTTTGTCTTGACTGCGGGAAACGGTATAGTTTCAACTCATCATACTGGTACATTTTGTGTATTAAACGGGACCGACTTGGGGTAATTATCTTTATACTGACTGATAAGATAATTCATGACTATTATGAGTGCTTATGCTCTAAATCCTAAGTTATTTTATGGACACGTACATTTGATATTTACACTTTGATCCCTAAAAGGGTGAGATCCTTAAATGGGTCAATATCTCATTGGATTGGGTAACAATATTAATTGTGTGGTGAATATTAATTAATGATGGAATCCATGTCTCAATTTTGGGATTGATGATATCCCCTTGAGAAAGCTTATAAGTTTTGATTATGTCAAACCCTGCAGGTGGATTTTGTATCCGACATATCAGATAAGTTAAGCAGAGGATCTCAAGGAATTTTAAGAGATTAATTAAATATGATTGTCAGTAATTATATTTAATTAATGGATATCTGTAATCTTAACATGGGGAGATAATAAGCATTTAATAACATGGAGCTCGAAATATATTTTTGAGATAAGGGTAGGAGTGCAATTATAATTCTTTGGTGGTATGAATTATAATTTATGGAAATAGGAATCTGATTCAATTCGAATTAGGGTTTCCTAATTCCATAAGGAAGTCTATTCTTTATTGACTTCTTATGGTCCCTATCGTAGCCTATATATATGTTGCTTTGGCTCTCTCCTCAGTTTGCATTTTTCCATCAAGAGTATTATAACTCGGAATAGAAAAGAGAGTGTAAAAAGAGAGAGCAGAAACATAAAGGATTTCGAAGGAGCCTACACTCAATTTGATATTCTGGCAGTAAAGGAATACGGTAGAAGATCGTGAGCTGTTATCGAGCCCGTGTTCTCGATTCGTCTACTACAGCAATCCGTTTTAGCAGTTTAAGATAACCCTAGTTCCGCCCTTGAAGGGTTATTGTAGTTTTCACGTAATTTTTTTTTGCAGTACCAACTTATACGCGCTGTCAATGGATTCTGGGAACGCAGTTTCCTAACAGCATAAACATATGTTTTCACATTAACACAATAAAAAGAACATTGTTATTAGAATGCACCTAAATGTAGGGACTTTGGGGATAAAAGTATGCATAAAGGACCATGTAATATGCTATGAACCTGCACTTTTCTCCACGAATCAGGCACTAAAGTCGGTCTCTGCCAATTAGATACTATAACACCCGCTCCCGTGATTACTCGTTAATTATGAATTAGCATGCATTAACAAAATTAATTGGTGTTTATTAACACAAATTTGAGTAAGTTTTCACTCACTAGTTGATTATGGGTGTCCAGTTTGGGAACCCAATATTGGCCAATGTGGTAGTCCCAAATTGGGACATGAGTTGGGAAAGTTTCATTGTGATGGGACAAAGTTGTGGAATCACCCTTATGTGCTTAAATGTTTATTAAGGCATATGTGAAATATTTATATGTTATTTAGAATATATCGTTTATTGTTAGGGACCAATTATGTGGTCATTTGGAATACCTTTGTGAGAACGCAATGAACACGTTATATAATTAGTAGGCTAATTAGCAACTTCATAAAATTATGTGGGACCACTTATGGGATCCACACGAGACATAGACAAACACGCATTTAAGTTTGGGATAATTTTAAAGAATTCTATAACCAGTAGGGGTATAGTCGTAAAACTAGAAAAATGTTGGGGAGGTCATAATAGAAACCAACACTTGAAACTTATATGGTTGAGACAAGTGTCTCATGACTCATCAAATGAGTCTTCTTCATCATCTTTAGTAGGGATAGTTGCAGAGGAAGTTTAGTACGAGAATTGACGACGGAAATTCGATGACGCTCTCAACGACGATTGACGGCGCGTTCGACACCTAATTTCAATTCCGAGACCGGATTCGAACTCGTAGAGGTGAGTTCTACATTTTGGTACTAATTTTATTGAGTATAATCGTTGTATTTCTCACAACCTATTTCAGAGCGGTAATCCATAGTTGGTCAAATTCATATAGGATTTTAACTCGGAGTAGATTTGGGCTTCAATTTCACAACTAGGAACGAATTACAAAGAGGTGAGTGGTTTCAATTTTGTTTTTAGATGAGATTCATGGTCATGTTCTCTAGGTGTTAAATTTTATGCCTATTTAGTTTAATTACTCATCTTTAGCTATGATTTTGTGAAAAGCATGGTGATATGTTAATGTACATGTTTAGTTGTCTACGTGGATCAAAGGAAAGCTTGTATAAATCAGTCATGAGATTGTTTCGTGGAGACGACCACTTGTTGTCGACAACGGCATTAGACCGCACGTGTGTGGCATGGTTCATTGGCTTGTGTCGTGGACTATTGGGGGAGTCGCGGAGTCGTGGAGGAAATACTTGCTTATCCGGAGATCATTTCTATTTGTTGAGTTGAATATAAGCATTGATATATCATCTGTGTGCTTGATTGATATCTCTCACTAAGCATATAGCTTATATATTGTAGTGGTTCTTGAATAACCATTGTAGGTTAGCACGACAGCGAGAATCCGGGGAGATGAACTTGGGGTTCGTAGTGGCGAGGAAGCTTGTCAATGTAGTAGTTTATATCTATAGTTGTTTTTTGAGTAAAACTTGTAGTTTGTAATAGTTAACTTGGGTTTGTACTAAAAATTAGTAGATTATGCTAGTTTTGGTTTAATCGCTCCAAGACTCATGTAAATCTTGTAACCGGAGCTTAAAATGTTGTTGGTACTATTCATACTTTGCTAATGTAGTTTGGAGCATGTTTAAAATGAAGTTTGGTTTAAGACTCATGTACTTTGGTTGGTTTTGTAGAAATTGGGAATGTTTGGGTGTTGTAGCATTTGTGGATCTTGTCTAGTGTTTTAAAACCATTTTAACATATCTTGGAAATGGTTTGGAAAGGTTTGGAAAGATCTTAGAATGGTTTTGAAATGTTTTGGAAAGTTTTATGAAGTTTGGGTTGGTTTTGAGGAAGTTAGGAATCTGCAGAACAGGAGTTTTTGCTGTCAAAATGAGTGCTGTAGAATTCGGGTCGATTCGGGTCTTGAGTGGATCAATCCGGTGCTTCTGGCTGGAGGGCCAAAAATGAGGTTCTGTCAAAATCGGATCGATCCGGTTTTGGGGCGGATCGATCTGCAGGTCATTTTGCTGCACTGTCGACTTTTACGGAAACGAACATAACTCTCTCTAGAAAACTCGGATTCGCGCGCCGTTTTTGCATTGGAACCGGGACTCAAAGACCTATCTTTTTTGTATAAAATTTGCTATACTTCATTAATGACCGTTTTGCCCTTGGGCTTGTTTTATCTAACTCAAAGGGTTATTTGGGCTTGTTTTCCTTCCTTTTCATTCCTAATTTGGTGTTTGAAGGCCTTGGTGGCGTGCCACGTGTCCTAGGTTCACATGTGTGGATCTGGGGCATGACAGATACAGATTTTACCTTGTGATAATCAATGAAAACTCCATTTTTGTCAATCACGTGACCCAGAAAAGTAATGCTAGATAGCCAGAATTCACACTTCTTAAATTTACCAAACAGTTGCTTCTCTCGCAATCTCTAAAGTATCAGTCTCAAATGATTCTCGTGCTCTATCGCACTCGGTAAGTAGACAAGAATATCATCGATGAACACTATCACAAAATCATCTAAGTAGTCCTTGAAGACTCGGTTCATAAGATCCATGAACGCGGTTGGTGTATTTGTAACTCCAAATGGCATGACTAAGAACTCGTAGTGTCCGTAGCGCGTTCTGAAAGCTGTCTTTTCAACATCTTCTGCTTTTACTTTCAACTGGTGATAACCCGATCAAAGATCTATCTTGGAAAATACTTGTGCCCCACGAAGTTGGTCGAATAGGTCATCGATTCTTGGCAACGACTACTTGTTCTTGATTGTCAACTTGTTTAGTTCTCGATAGTCCACACACATTCTCATCGAACCATCATTCTATTTTACAAACAACACTGGAGCTCCCCACGATAATAGACTACGTCAGATGAAACCTTTGTCAAGTAACTCCTGTAGTTGGATTTTCAATTCTTTCAACTCTATAGGTGCCATTCTATATGATGCTTTCGATACAGGACTTGTGTCTGGCATTATCTTAAAGGTAAACTCAATCTCTCTCTCAATAAAAACACCTGGCAAGTCATCTAAGAATACATTCGGATACTCTCGTACCACTGTAATGTCTTCTATTCTCAATTCGATCGCCGAGGTATCAATTACTGAACATAAAAATCCCTGGCATCCCTTTTTCAATAACTTACCCACTCGGATAGCTGAAATCAAGTACGGCGGTGGTGTAACCCCACTCCCTTGAAAACAAAAGTTCTCATATACCGGTGATCGAAAATTAACTTCTTTCCGTTCACAGCCTATAGTATCTTGGTTAAGAGATAACCAATCCATTCCTAGTATCACATCAAAATGGTTCACAATAATCGATATAAGGTCTACAGTCATCACCTTCTTGCCTAGTTTGATCTCATAATTCTTATATATCATAGACGTTACTACGGGTTTACTAAGTAGCATGGAAATGGATAAATCATATCCTAGCGGTGCGGACTTAACATTCAAATGTTTAACAAAATTTCGCGATACAAACGAATGAGTAGATCCCGAATCGACGAGTATGTGTGCTAAGTGCGAACATACAAGCACCATACCTGAGACCATGTATCAGTAGCAGCTACGTCTCTAAGGCTTATCTGAAAAGATCTCCCTTCACGCTATTCTATCCCTAGTCTCCTCTCATTTGACTATTGAGGTTTCGAACCACTGGAAGTCATAGAACTTGCCCGTTGTTGAGGACGCTTCCTCGGACAATCCTTTGCTCGATGCCTCAAGGTACCACAATAAAAAAAACTTGAGTTGCGGGTAGGATACAAAACTTGCACTATTTCCCCCTTTGGTTCTATTCTGGGAGTTAGTCAGAAAACATCGACCGGTGTGCGATCGATTACACAGTGAACACAATGGTATATTACTTGGTATCCTTCTAGAATCACCAAAACTAGAACTAGAACCTCATGTAAATGGCCTCTTAAACGATCCACCTTGGTTCCGATCACCACCCTCATAACCTCGCTTTCCTTGCTGATTTTGCCTTGACCTTTCCATCCCACTTTCGGCTACAAGTTCCGTTTGTTGCACTGCTGCCACTGTTGAATGTTCGTAGGTCTCCACCCTTAAACGAATGTTGTCCCTTAACCCTTCTTCAAATTTCCTTTCTCTATCTTCTTCCTCTAGTACTGAACCCTTGCCAAATCTTAGTAATGCATTATACTTGGAAGTATGCTCAGTTACAATCATCTTTCCCTGCTTAAGATGATCAAACTCTCTCTTTTTCGTGTTGTGAGCAGCCCACGGAAAGAATCAGCAACTGAACTCTGCCTTGAACCCTTCCCAAGTAATCAGTGCTCCTTGATCTACAACATTTACCAACCAATTATGGGCTTCATCCCTCAATACATCACTTGCATTCTCAATCTTCTCCCTATCAGAAATCGGAATGGATCGAAAAATTATTTCCATGTCCATGACCCAATGTTCTGCTAGCGTTGTGTCAGTCGTTCCCTGAAATTACGTTGGCTTCTTTCTAGCAAACTGTTCAGTCACAGATCTCATACCCCTATTCTCAGGTACATGTACTACGGCTACCGGTGCTGCCTCAAATGGAGGTGTTGGAGGCAATCGATCCGCTATATTCTGTATCATATCTCCCATGTTTCCAATCATTTCTGTCATTTCATTCAATCGTCGGGTATATGGCAATAATTCTCGGTCACCGTCACACCTGATTACAATCCTGTTGATCTTGATGCATAAACACTATGCATGTATGATAATAAATATAAACATGTATGTATAACAACATACATATGCATCAAACATCTCTACCATGTATGGATGCATTCTAAAATATGTGCCAAAGCACTCAACATTCCACTCGACGTCGCACATTCCAAAATTTGTTACCTACGACTTCAATACAACTAAATGTCATGACCCATCCCGCTATGCGCGAAAATAGGACACGTGGTGCGCCACCAAGGCTTATCCAGTTCCATTAAAGTAAATAGTGAAGGAAAACATAAGTAAAATCCATTAAAATCAGAGTTATAAAAAGTTTGCCCAATTGAAATATTCCAAAAGAATCCTTTTTGAAAGACAGAGGTCCAGTCAACTGTGGCGGTTCCCCAGTCGACTGGAGATCAAAAGCAGAATGTATAAAAGTCTAATAGCCCAGTCCAGTCGACTGTGTCGGGAACTCAATCGACTGGTACCTTGTTCGGTCGACTGAACCCATCCTAGTAGAAGGTCATGTTTTCGTGCAGAAACCAATCGACTGATTCCCATCTTTCAGTCGAGTGAGGTCTGTGAAAATTGAAAGAATATCTTTATAAAATAAGGGTCTGTAGACACCCCGATTTTGACCAAACGTCGGGTTAAGGGGAGTGTTACTGTAAACACCCCATTTTGTCAGCAATCAGATTTAGGAGACCCATAGCTTGGTGGTTCAAAATGATCGAAAAAGACTAAAAAAGGACTCATAGAATTAGTTCTATCTCTCAAAATGCTTAGAATGACCAAAATGCCCCTGAAAGCCCAAACAATCCCAGATTTGGACCGAAAGTTTTAAAAAAATGCTACGTCATAAAAAAGTACTAAAAATGAGTTTTGAAGCAAAATTAGATGAAATCGTCAGCTCCCAAAGAACCTCGAAAGTCCCGAAAGTTCCCGAAAAGTCCCCGTTGACCGGTTTGACCCAAGTTTGACCAAGTTTGACCATGGTTTGACCGGAATCGTCCAAATTCGTTGAAAATTTTCAAGATCATTCTAGATCATGCGAAAAGTACTAAAATGAGTTTTAAAAGAAAATCGGACGAAAACGTCAACTCCTGGGAGCTCCGAGAGGTTCCTAGAACTTCCTAGAGATCCCAAGTTTGACCGATTTGACCTAAAAGTTGACTTTGAAACCGGAGTGCCGTGTCATTTTTCAAACATTTTCATGGATACTAGAGGTCAATAGCTTTCCAATGGTATATCGCACATAATTTTTTTAATTCAAAACGAATTTACTATGGATTTTCGAAGGTGAAAAATACGATCAAATCGAATTTTATCGCAAATATCGCAAAACTTTTCAAAGTGACTTGACTCTAAACTATTTTATATGAAAAGTAGACTCCATTACCTTTCCAATGGTATATCACAAGCTCAATTTGGAGTTTGTATGCATTTTTGTGAATTTCAGACGAAATATGGACTTTTCGCGTATACCGGAACCTCTGGGGGCCTAAACGTAATTTTTTGGGTATCTGAGGAGCAGTGCTGTGGCGACACTCAACCCCCGTTGAATCTACTTTTGTAATTTATTTTGGGGGTCTAAATTGAATAATTGAATGCCAAAACGACGCAGTATCTTGTTCACAAGATGTTTGGGACCAATGGGAGCACTTTCTAAATCTCAAAACCACTCCAAATTGGCCTATGTAAACCCCCCTTTGCTCTTCATTTTGGGGGGGGGGGGGGGGGCAAGTTCAAAACTTGGAAAAGTTGTAGAGAGAGTGAGAGATATGCTTAGAGTTAGAAGTCAGAAATGGAGCTTCCTCCACTGATTTTCTATAGAAAGTGAGTTCTAAACTCAAGTTCTTCCATTATCCTTCTATATACTTCACATCCAAACCCTCCCCAACCACCATTCTTGAGCAATCTTGAGTTAGGAAGCTACTTCCATGTCCAAATGTCAATATACATGAGTAAAACACCAAGTTACAAGTCCAATATCTCAATGATCATCATCTATTGATTGCTTATTTGATTGTTTACATACTATGTTCATCTCTTCTCACCTCATTTCTTTTTTATTTTTCTTTGATTACTTATATGTTTATCGTCATCTAGATAATATGTTGTTTGAGGAGAGTGAATCTTTATGGATAGTAGCTCTTGACCTCAAAGACATGTTTGATGGATGATGATTCTAACTTCAATACATTCATATGTATTGTTGAAGTCATATTCTCAAACAAAACTATATTTGTGCAAACAATATTGGGAGTTCTTGATGATGAGTTTGATGTTAATTTCTTAAGTGGTCTTAATCCCCTTTTTGTGCTGAAAATGTGCTTTTAAAACCCCTATTTCAAAACCCCTCTAAAACCCCAACATTTGGATTCCAAGAAACAAGCCTTGTTTTACCAAAAATCTTCAAAATAGTGAATGATCTGAGTTCAAAGAAGTTGGATGAATTTCCAGTGGTTCCTTCCATCGGCATCATCGAACCAAAATCACTTCTCGGCTAAATCCACCGGATACAGAATGGCTCGGCTGGATCTTGGTCCAGCCTACTACGATCGAGTTCCGTGTACTGATTCTCATCGAGATTGGGTTGGTGTTCAATGATTCCATTATGGGATTCTGCGCTTCGATGAGATAGCCCTGTCATTGTTCTAGAAAGCGAAAACCGCATTTCTTCGTTCACCTGGATTTTGTGTGGCTGAGAAATCCCAGATCCCCTTAGTCTCCGGCGAATGGAGGACCCGCATATTGAGCGCAGCTGATATGCGGGCCGACAACGGATTGGTTTTCTTTTCTTACGGGTAGAGTCAAGTTCTCCGTGGCTTAAACAGCTTTTCTTTTAGTGTAGATCCTCAAGGCTAGAGGCACTGCACAGCCCCATACAACAGAACAAGGAGAGCAATCAACGAGAGTTCGGATTGCTCCACCTAAGTAGAACGAAAAGAAGGAATTGAGCTCGTCCATTCTTTGGGTGATCCCTTGCTCTCAAAGGGTGATTACAAAACCACTTGGAAAGTCTTCCTAACTCATTATAGAACACCCACGATTTTTGGCTTAGCTTGAAAACTCATTGGAAGGGTTCTTTTTTGTAACAACCTGCATTTCATTTCATATTTAATTAATGTTCCTGATGTTATCTCAAATTTCCAATTCTCATGTGTAAAAATCTTGTGACTTGCTTTATTTCATATTAAAAATTCTTGATGGAGTCAAACTGCGATTTTATAAAATTTAGCAATACCTGTATTGGATTTTAAAACTGTATTTCAAAACGGTGGAAATGTTTGCTTTTGTCTCAATCAGTATTTTTATAAAACCAGAAAACCATTTCTTACGTTAAAATGAATTTTCGGTAATTTTGTGGTGAATATCGCGCCGCGAAAATACCAGTTTACTTTCAAAACTGCCTACGCCGCGTTGGGATTCCACAGATTCTGGAATCTTCGTAAAGCAAAGACATGACATTTGCTTTATTGCTATTTATGGCAAGTAATCATTAGAGGTGCCTTGTTTGGCAATGCCTTTTTGTTGTGTATTGATCTGTGCCTAAGGCTAAGTTTCCCAAACACCTCTAATTGGACCCCTACGTACCTATACTTGGCTTTTGGGTAAATTGTGAGTTACATATCTGTGTGTGTACGTATGTATAATCCATCATGTAGGATCTGTATTATTGTTAGTTCAATTAGAAATTAGAAAAATAATTTAGTTTGTAGAGTGTGTTTCACAACTCACAACTTGGAGCCCAAGATTGTGAGTTCTTTATAAACTCATACACACTTCACAATCTGCACATTTTGATACACACACAGAGAGGAAAAGAGAGAGATTGAGAGTTCACTTACAGAGTATTGTAGAGAGAGAAGCTCATATTTCACCATAGTCATAGCTTGAAGTGGAGTTCTTAACTCTTGTATCTTTCTCAACAATTCTTCAATCCTATAGCATCAGTGAGTATTTCTAACTCACTCAGAATGTAATTCACCATTGATTTACTATTTTTGTGTAGTTAAATTGTGATCACCATTTTTGAGTTTACGTTCGAAGTTTCATAGCTTGAAAATCATAACTTTTCAAACTCAACCAAAATCTATTTTTGTAGATAATAATGAAAGATTATAACATAAATAGACTATGGTTAAAGTATTAAAGCTCAATTTGTTCACATGAGAAAGTATATTAAAAATCAAATTTTGACATCTTTTGATTCTTCGTAAAAATTTGTGAGTTGCGGAATGATTCGTGTTAAATTGGTTGTAGATTCTTAATCCTTGTTAAAACTGAAGAAATCCACATATGATATGTTATATTTACTTTAGTTTTAAAAAATGGGTCAAAAGACTCCTTAATTTTTGAAATAGGGAAAAACTAGTGAGGAAGACGAAGACACTGCTGAAACTCGCACGTGCGACCGCGCGAGCAAGGGTCGCGCGAGCTGTGTGTTTTCAGGCAGATAGAAAAGATTTTTAAAAGAAAAAGGAAAATTTGGCAAATCGTGCGAGCGGCTCGCGCGAGCGACGCTTTGAGCAAGCGGCCCGCGCGAGCGAGGTGGCTGGTTTCAGGCAGACAGAAAAGGTTTTAAAAGAAAACGAAAAATAGGCATATCTAGCGAGCGGCCCGCGCGAACGGCCCGCCCGAGCGACTTCTGACAGTTTCTAGTTTTTGCTTGTCTTGTGTCAAGGAACTATTTGGGTGATGTTTTATGAACTTTTAAAGCTCTGTTTGGGAAATTTACTAAAACAGAATCCTATTTGATTATGTTTGGACGATTAAAACGATGTATTGCGACTTGTCAATCCCCGTACGCACGCTGTTTCTATATTTCAGTGATTTACTTTATGTTTAAAGTTTCATGACATTCATATGGAGTCTGTTGTGCATGTATGGGGGTAGTAGTCAGTGTGGAAAAGAGTAATGGTCAGTGTGGTATAGAGTGTGTGGTTGAGATTGTATTGTGGACACTCCTTGGTAAGTGAGTACCAAAGTGTGTTGTGGTTGAGATGGCGGCTAGAGTGTCTTTGAAATGCGACGGTGGCAAAACTGGACACTCCTTGACGACCATGGTAGCGTCAAAGTGTGTGACGCCGAACTTAGACATTCCCTGGCACCCATGGTAGTGCTAAAGTGTGGCCTACGAACACTCCCTGATACCCGAGTCTGGATACTGTGTGATGTATTTGCGAGGCAGATTAGGTACTAAAGTGTAAGGCATTAGACATTCCCTGGCACCCCGTGCTAAAGTGTGAGGCAAGCTGGACAATCCTTGGCACCCTTGTGCTAAAGTGTGGCTATCGGAGTATTTCAAAGATACTGGTGTGAGATAATGGGTTGTTGTGTTTGTCGAGAGAAAAGAGTCGGTAAGATGAGATGGTGCATTGTTTTCATACACGGTCACATATATGTGAATTATGGCTTTCAAATGATATTATGGTTGTTTTCTAAAATGAACTCTTTACTCTAATGTAAACTTGTTGAATTAAATGGAAATTGGAAAATGGTAAATGAGTATGTGTTACATTCAAAGTTATGTTTTTAATACTCACCAGCTTCTTGAAGCTGACAGCGTCGAAGCGCCCTGGATATTTGTGTTCAGGCTTTTCAGGTTTTGATCAAGTGGAACATTATGACTATACTAACTGAGAACGGCTGCTTTTGGAAGATAAAACTGTTATCAATATTCTATACTTTAATTTATGAACTATTTTGTAATAAGGATGACTGTAATAGATGTTAAGTTATTGTTTTGATTTAAGGCGGTTTGTGCCTTTAGAGACCCCGTGCTATAATAACTATTAAGTTAGAAAAATATTGTAAACCTTGATTGCTCTGCTCTGCTCTGATTATTATGTTTTTGTTGTTGACGTTTGGGACGGAATCGATCCTTCAAACTGTCACGACCTACGGGTCCATAAAGGAAATTAAATGCTTTCCTTATTTATGCTACGTCGGGGCGTGACAATTTTGGTCCAAACATTCCTTCCAAACATTCTGTTTTTGCTGTCACAGTAGCTAAGTTGAATTTCAATTTGTTTTCCAAAAAATATATCCAAAGAGAGTGGCCTCAACTCATTTTTTCCTTGAACTTTAGTGTCTTAGGGAACTTAGCGTACAATATGGACCCCTAGATGTTTTGTTTTCATTTTCTAAGATTTTTCAACATTTCAGTCGACAGTACAGACTCTGTTTCTGAGCAACCTCTTTTGTTCATATGATTTCTCTCAATTTGTAATAGTTATTGTAATCTGGCTTTTTGATTTGTGTTCTAGACATAATAAGGATGATCTCCATAAAAAAAAATCATACATTAAAAACATTTCTAATCCCATTTTTCCATTTTTACAAAATCAACTCACTGCTCTGTCCACTATTCACGGCAAGCATTCTTTTACTTTCATTCTTTGATTTGATGCTTACATGCACTCCAAATTAGTTCATATCTTAGGAAGTAGTCCATACTACATTTGTACATATCCTATGATGATTTTCTTCATGCATTCATGCATATTTTGGACCTCTAAGTCACTTTAGATAGTCCATGTACATAAACACACTACAACCTTTGCACATTCTAGGACCATACATTGCATCCATGCAAGATTTGGGGCTTTTGTGACTCCTAATATAAGAAGATTATAAGGAATGAGTTGGATCATACGTCCATGCTTCCCCCCCCCCCCCCCCGATCTAGTTATCCTTTCTCATTTATCCCGGGGATCGAGAGGTCTTCTTTTCTCAAAGATTAACATGTATCATTCTAGCTTGCTAAGCATATTTTGATCTTTTCGATTATGTGTTTCAAGAACAATTCATGTCCCCTTTAGATTAGGAAAACTTGATTGCTTGTTATATGATTAGACGATTTTTCCTAGGTTTGTTTATGTAATCTTTCACTTTATATTGTGTGATACTTGGCTAGATCTTATGAATGATATCTTATCTTTTGATCTTTCATTTCAAAATTCTTGTGCAATGTAATATACCTATCATAGTATTAATTGTCGAACCAAACATAGTATACGATGATTATTTGGATACTAATTGAGGCCCGTCGAGAGACGGGGAGAGTTGAGGGTGTTTTAGTCGTGACAAAGGCTTCTTCCTCACTCGTACCAAAACTCCGAGCCAAGTTCTATGGTTACGAAGAACCGGTGCCCTTTATCTATTTAGCTGAGTCAAATTAGGTTTCTTGGTTCCTTAAAGACCAAGTGACAACTCTGTATCTGTTTTCAACAGACCTGTTCTTACCTTTGTCAAATCAATATTCAGAACTAAAGTGGAAAATCAATTCCGCGTGTCCACAGTTACCTCTAGATCCGATGATGACGATGTCTGACTAATCTAGGACTTCCACTAGTGATTCAAGCTCTTCAAAAGGCTCTGTAATTCAAACAAGAGGAAAGAGAGTAGAAAAGGAGAGATGAAAAGAGAGAATGGATAAAACGGCACATGGCTTATATTTGCAGCATTCTCAGGTTGCCGGTGCGGCACTCCATGATTGCTGCACAGCAGTTCGTAAGTGCTGCAACGACAGTCAGTAAGATCCACAAATAAACATCAAATACTGCGAAAATCAGAATTCCAGAAAAGACGACAGTCTGTGGAGTTATCCAGGGCATTCATTGAGTGTCGCGCTGGCATTCATTGAATGCTGCACCGGTTGTCAGTGGGTGCCGCTCCGGTACTCATTGAGTGCTGCTTCCATTCCACCGAGTGCCGCGTTTTTGGGTCTGCCAGCTTTGCAATGGTACCTTTTGTACCTTCAAAAGGACATCAGAAATTAGGATTTTGCCCATGAAAATACTGAAATACCATTTCAAAAATTGCCTATATAAAGGGGATGAATATCCCATTATAAGGGGTCTAGAATCTTCATTTTTTTGGCTTGGAAAATTTTGAATCTTAAAATCTTATCTTGAATCTTTTTGTTTTAAAACTTCTCAAAATTTTACAAACACAGTTAGAATTAAACAAGTTCTTAAAAGGAGGAGTTAGAAGAAGAGCTTGATTTACTATTGGAAAATCCTAAAATAACCAAGAAGTTGAGGATACTTGGAGGTAACCTTTAAGTAATTAGTCTCTAATTCAAGTTTAATCATAATATATAGGACTCTCTAATGTCCTTTGCACATACTAATGTTGTGATTGAACTTCTAATCTGTTGGTTTGGATCAAAATGATCTTAGGTTTACGGTTGAATAAATCATGAAGTTAACTTAGATATTACTTGAGTCTTGGTTTCCTTTATTTTTTTTTTTTTTCTCTTTGATTATGATCATCTCTTAGAATTCATAAGACCCTTAATGTCTTATTTGAATCTACTGACTTGAAATCCCTTAGTTTCCTTTTAAGCCAATGTTTCACAAGGGAATTAAAGTTGATATTAGTATATTTGGTCAATGAATCTAAATCTACCTCTATGGTTTAGGATTCATCATTTTGGGATTTCATGAAGTTCCTTCATACTTCATTGAGGTCTATAAGTATGTGTGTCTTTAGTTCCCAATGACCATCAAATGGGAGGAGGAGTAGTTTAAGTTAAGCCAAACTTAATGGCTTGGTAGCTAAAGTTAACAAATAAAGGGTGTATTTGACAAATGGTGCAGTGATTTCACCAACCGCTTTTGATCAAAGATTTTTAATTAAATAACGAACCATTGGAATTGAATGAAACCAATTGGAGAGTGTCAATAACACAAAGTTTTACCACTGTGATTTTTGTTTTAATGAGATTTCATGTTTAATGTGGTTCGGTCATGAGTTTTGTGAAGCTACACTAATCTGTCCAGAGTTTCAGAATAGTAGCACCTTCTTGAAATGAGTAAATTAGAACCTTAATTAAGCATTCTTGTCTCCAAATATTTTTTTTCTATGAAGTTTAATGTGTTAATAAGATCTCCTAAAGAGATTAGAGTCTTTCTGATTTGTTTACTATTTTTAAAAAATCGTACAAAATCTCTGGACAGAGAGTTGTAAATTCCTGAGTAATGTCTAGTATTTGTCTAATTCCTAGAGATCGAACCGTTGATCTTTGATTTTTCTTTTTGAGTTGGAAACTAGACTTACAGAGGCATCTTGTGTCCAAAATTCATTGACATTAAACCATGGGAACCATACTTTTCCAATTTTTGAAGTTTTGATTTGCTCTCTGTAATCTTCATAATTTGGGACAGATTTGGTAAACTTTGTAAATAATAGTTCAAATGACTTTTTTATGACCTAGGGCTTAAACCATGCTTCAATATCGATCAATTAAACTTAAATACAGAGGCTAAATGATCCAAATCAATGAATAATTCATAACTAATTCTTGTTCATGTTTACATATCTATATGCATTAATCCATGTGGTTTGATACTTGTAATTTGAATTCATTTTTTTAGATTAAATTGCACTTGATTGAACCTAATTATGAGTTCCTTGTGATCATGTTGGGACTATGCCACCTCTACATGGACATTACATTGGCTCCTAGTTGAGACTTGTATATCTATAGAGATGTTGTGTTTCCAACTAATTGGAAGGAATCCATGATTATTTCAATTCTTTCATACTTGATAGATTTAAGCTAGAAGTTTAGGAATGTTATTTAAGATTCAACATTATATCTTATCTTAAGCATGTGGACTAACCTTTTATTTTGTAGCGTTATTAAGGTATGATTTCTCAAACTCCACTTTAGCTTATATAATTTCTTAATTTTATTGATTTTTCCGACCTCATGCTCGACACCTTAGAATTAAGATTTGCCTTATGTGTGTATATGTGATTAGAGATCTTTTATTAAGATTTCTACTTTTTGTATGCATTGCATGTTTTAATATCATAGCTGGACCCCAGGTAAGTTCTCTAATTCCCTAAATGCACTTCATATTGCTTGCTAATTGAATATGTGGTTTCGAGTGATATTTTATCATTTGCAATCTTACACCCTTTTAGACATGCTTTTGTAATGTATTTATACATATGTATTAATTGAGATCACATTTAAATTATTAATTCGATTAAAAAGATGTTGAGTAGAGGCCTATCGCGAGATAGGATGAGAGGGGGTGTTTTAGTCCGCCGGGCTCCTTCCTCTCTCATTCCATAATCCCCGGACCTGATTAATCTCTGGTTTCCAAAAAAGATCGGTTTGCTTTTAAAATGGTTTCTTAATTTTTCCTTTTAAAAATTAAGTGGTGACTCGTGTTTTGTATTTTGAAATTGGAAAAGATTTTAAAAAAAGGCTGTGGGTAAGAAAAAATGCGATATCCACAGGGTCCAGTCGACTGTTTTGGAGACCCAATCGACTGATCTCCCTTAGAACTGCCTAAACTACAGCAACCCCAAGCCATGATTCACCAAACCAATTCCAACACCAATACAACCAAAACACAACGATTTGAATCATAAATCTAAGAGTATTTACTAGGGATTACATTACCTCTAACCCATGTCAAGATTCTATTACAACATATTACAAATTCCTAAATTCTTATTACAAGTTTGGAATAAAAACAAAAGTATAAGCAAGTGGTAATTCCCCAGCGTTCTTCGAACTCACTCCTCTCGCTTCTTTTTTCATCGCTCATTTTTACTTACTATGGAGTAAAGCTCCACTGCTAAGCTATATGCTGAGTGTACAATTCTAAATATATGCTTATACAATAATCCATGCTTAAAATATCTAAAACACATCAAAATAGTCTCCAAGGTGAGTGGTACGCAATCATCCGATAAATGAAACCGATGTCGTGGAAGGCACACCTCTTTTACGCACCCCATACACTAATTGGGCCTTCCTCCATACCAGGTACCGTGTCCTGGTTAGGACTTCTTCCATACCAGATATCACACAAACAATATCACAATCCTCAAACTTCGAGGAGCTTATTCCTGGATGAATTTGCACCAAACTCCCATTTGACCTAAATAGACACATAGCATGCTCACATAAATAGTTATACATGCTTTTCTAACATTTTCGCTTGCAAAATTAACGGGCCTAATTAACACATGATTTTGCCCGGATCCAAAATATCACTCGATATTCAAAACATGTAAATTCCATATATTTCATAGATTTAGAATTCATACCTCGTGCGATTTCTCTAAAATTTTGAAGGATCCACTAAAGGCCAGAATGAACGTCGGATCTCAGTTTATACGCGATTCCTATGAGTTTTACCTGGTTTTTCTCAAATTTATAAAAATTAGATTTTCAAAAAAGTTGCCAAACGTGGCCTAAGAGGTATCAAAATGAAGCTCTTACCTCGAGGAGTTCAAATCTAGAATTTGGAAAAAACTGACGATCAAAAGTTCATCGATTAGCGACGTGAAGCTCGTAGCCACCAAAATCTCCTTCTCTCTCTCTCTCTCTCTCTCTCTCTCTCCTCAAGATTTTTAGAAAGTTTGTGTGACAAAAATCTCAAGCTTATCTATTTATAGGCATAGTTTTCAAAAATTACGCTTACCCTCTATGAGTTCCCCAAAACTTCTAATTAACTCCTGAAACGTCGCACACGCCCATTTTATCCTTTCACGAGTGAAAACTAAAAATTATAAAAGCTTTCGACTAAGTTTCGTTTGGGTTCGAAATAAGGATCCAAAAACTAATCTCCGTGAAATCTCTACATAACTTACCCTTTATGCAACATGTCACTCACGTTCTTACCACAGTGTTCAAAATGATCTTAAACGATAACAAAATTTACCAGAAATTATACAAAACAGGTATGATTACTATTTACAAAATACCAGATAAATGAAATAACATTTCAATCACATAAATGTCATTTAATCATGCTAATGCATCATGAACTCTCTGATAACCGTGTCCTCATTTGACACCTAACCACCGTTGACCCACGTCAACTCATCTCAATTATTAATCAACGTTAATAATTTTATATAATCGCCACATATGATTATTGAAATGAATGCAAACTTCAGAACTTGTGTGACATTACATCCCTACTTAAACCCATTACCGATTGGAGCAAAAATTGTACAAAAACTCTAAGAGATATTAGGAGATATCATATAATATTCCAGTAATTTAAGAGATATTATACATTCTAATAGTTCTACTACTAAAATGTTATTTACTGTTGTTAAAATTTTGTAACATTTAATGAAAAATAATGATAGTTTAAAGCGATGCAACTATTTGGCGTCAAATTATAATATTTTGACACCGCATTGGTGTCAAAAACTCTAAGATGTATCCTAAAAGACTCCTTTAATTAGAGTAACTCAAGTAGTAGAGAAGTTATACGGTGAGTCCGTCATACCGCGTCTCCATACTGATGTGGTGTGATCTCATAATTATGTGGGTTCATGTATCCCCTAAAAATAGGGAGCACATGATAGTAAGTTTGACTTCATGCAATATGTCAAACTTATTACTATTTGTCATGTGCCTCCTAAAATTAAAGAGCACTAGGTCTTATATGATTGGAGTATCACACCAAATCAACATAATATCGTAGTGTGATGGTCTCATTTAATAATTTTCAGGTAGGAAGTTTTGGTATCTTGTTTGTTTATGTAAATACATGTAATTACACTAAAGTTTTGTTTTTGACTTGTAAATCCATGTCATTTAAAGATGATTGCTAAGTCATCCAAAAAATATGACAAGTGACCATGTGGAGGGCCCAAATTAAAATTTTTGTGTATTTAACAATTGTCCTCCAAAAAGTACACGTTGCTAAAATATTTTTAAGCCTTAATTTCTTTTGGGTGTGCCCTCCAAATGACCCATTCCATCATTTTCCTTGGTGTATTTAACAATTGTCCTTAAATAACATACACTTATAAATTGCAGACTTTAAGTGTTTTCATTAATAATATTGGACCCAAAATTTTGATATAATTACAGTTATTCTAACAGCTAGCCTTTGTTTCTTCTTTATTTGTTATTACCTACCTATCTGTTGTTGGACAATGTCTAACTAATGTCTACTTGTAGCACTTGGGTAGACAATATCAGCAATTATTCGCTCATATCACTGCCTTTTTTTCTTCTTTCTTTTGGTATTACTTCCACCATCCTATAATTTGAGTCTATTTTTGGGAATTGGACTTTTAAAGGGATAAAAAGAATCTACACTTACTTTCCACCATTACTCCTAAACATTATAACAACTTTTTTTATTTTGTTTTAGTGTAGATTTCAAGAAAGTGTAGTTTTAAAAAATAAATAAAAATTGTATACCAATGTAAAAAAATGAACACTAATTTTATGACATTCTAAAATAGAATGCATGACTCAAATTATAAGACTTATGGAGTACCTACCTATCTATTGTTGGATATTGTCTAACTAAAGTCTACTCGCAGCACTTGCTTTGACATGCAACATCAGCATTCGCTCATACGACATCATATTGTGCCTTTAGGGCCTTTTTAGAAAACCACAAATTAGGTTTGGTTGAGTCATAGTCCTATATATATATATATATATATTTTGGTTTTTGTTGAAAATCAACATTGTATTTGGTTTGGTAAAGAACCAAATATAAAAGTGAATTTGGGTAGAACACGAACTTTCATGCTTACAAAAAAAGCCTACCAAATTTAAGAGTGAATTTGGGTTGATTCCTTTTTAGAATAAAAAAAGAATAATGCCTACTTTCTAAATTTGAATATCAAAATGTTGTTGTGATTTGTGTTACCACATATTAGATAACTCTTGGGGTACATAAGAATCTCACATAAATAAAATACATAAATTTTATGTGTCTATCTCTCTCCTCTGTGGATCCTACAGATACTGTGGACTCCATCAGGAGAGAGATAGACACATTATGATTTATGTATTTTGTTTATGTGAGATTTTATGTGCCTCAAGACTTATCCCTAACTATATGTGGTACGACTAACAAAATATTTAGAAATCAAATTTGAAAAACATAGTATTACCCAATCAAAAGAATGTGCCCCCTTTACCTTCTTGAGCATAGATCCATTTATGATGGATCATAATGGAAGAGTCCAGTTCAAGTTTTGCTTCTTCCAAATATCCTTTTTGGTATGGGGTGTTCGCAGTTGATTTTTTTTTAATGGTTTTAAAACCGACCATTTAATTTTCGATAGATCAATTTTGGGCTGTGTCAGTCGATTTTTGGTTGGTTTAAGCTCATGCACTTCTTTAAAAAAAAAAAAAACCAACCAATCAGTATTTGGTCGGTTTAGTTTTGGTCAATTTTTCAATTTTTCAACGTTTATGAACACCCCTACTTTTTGGACATGAGTAATGTTATGCTTCCCAAATTTTTATCTCAATAGTACTTCCCAAATGATGTGACAGTTGAGCCAGGTCTAATACAGTGAGACCAATTGAATTTTGTGTTGAGGAATTTTCAAAATAAGGAACTAAGAGTAAGTGAGATTTGAATTAAAAATGATGGGTCACAACCATTGAGATTGAATTCGAACTGATGGGTCGCAACCATTTAGATTCGATTCAAAATGAAGTTCAAATCAATAGGTTGTGTCCCTTGAACCAATAGTCACAAGACTAATAGACACACATGTCTATGAAGGGACACCAAGCATTCTATATATAGAATGGATCAATGATCATTTGGATGTTGAATGGATCTCTTTTCCTTATAGAAAGTCAGAAGTTTAAATTATGTTATTTTTCTTTATACAAAATACAAATTTCTAGATTCCGTTTTCTGCAGAAATAGAATTCTAGAACTGGCTTTTATTTCTTGGTGGATATTTTCGGCTATCTTCAATAGTGCATATTGCAGATAGGTTGGCTTCGTTGTACATTGAATACAGATTTGCGGAATACCCGTTTGGACACCAAATGATAATTATGGTGGGGGCAAATACTGTATTTAGGAAAGTGTCTCGTACACGCCTTGAAGCATATTATTGGAATACATTTTGCGACTTTGTTCGTTGGTGGGTTTTGAAGATATTGAAGACAAATTTTCCAACAATCTAAATACTGTATTTTGGTAGATTCAACTTCACCAAAGTCTTTGCGCCAAATGACAGTGGATCAACCCTTTTTCGATAAGTGATTTCTTCCCTTGCTTATATAAATCATTGTTTGGTAAAATTTAACGGTTTATATTTATGTTTAACCAAAACTCCAATGCTTTGATCTAAAGGGATTAGTTCACCGTTTTGGTTTGTAGAAATAGATCTCAATTTTTTTTAAAAAAAATAGATAACGAATCTTGATTGAGTGAAACACAACAATCACTATATATATATATATAGAACACTAAAGTACTTTACAACAATGAAAGAATACTAATAAGAATGAAACTTATGATTTGTCGTTTGTTTTTGGATCAGTGATTTGCGTTATTTAAACTACAAATTGATTTGTTAATGCATACTATATGACATTGGTGGGTATGTAATGATTGTTTGGTATAGCAATCTGTTCAAAGTTTGTAGGGCATGTACAAAATAGATGATTGTTTCTATATATGTCACGCCCCGACGTAGCATAAATAAGGAAAGCGTTTAATTTCCTTTATGGACCCGTAGGTCGCGACAGTTTGAAGGATCGATTCCGTCCCAAACGTCAAACAACAAAACATAATAATCAGAGTAAAGCAATCAAGGCTTACAAAAATTTTCTAACTTATTACATCTTATGAACCGGGGTCAACTAAGGCACAGACCGCCTTGAAAAATAAAATAATAACTTAGAGTCTGTTACAGTCATCCTTATAAAACAAAATAGTTCATAACTTAAAACAGATAAACTTAAAGCATATAATAAACAGTTTCTTTATTCCAGATGCAGCCATTCTCAATTAGCATAGTCGTATGATTCCTCCTGATTGTAACCTGAAAAGCCTGAACACGAATGTCCAGGACGCATCAACGTCGTCAGCTTCAAGAAGCTGGTGAGTATTAAAAACATGACTTTGAATGTAAAACATACCAACTTACCTTTTTTCAATTCCCATTTAAATCCACAAGTTTATAATTGAAGTAAGGAGCTCATTTAGAAAACATTCACAACATTATTTAAAGAGGGTAAATTTACGCAGATGGGACCGTGTATGAGAACAATGCACCACACTCATCTTGCCGACTCTTTTCTCTCGACAGCCACAACAACCCACTATCCTACTCCTGGTATCTTTGAAACACTCAGATAGCCACACTTTAGCAACGGGGCGCCAGGGAGTGTCCAGTTTGCCTCACACTTTGGTCCGGGGTACCAGGGAGTGTCCAATGCCTCACACTTTGAATACCCTAACCGCCATGCAAATACCGGGGCAACCCCTCGCACAGTATCCAGACTCGAGTTATCAGGGAGTGTCCGTAGGCCACACTTTAGCACTACCATGGGTGCCAGGGAATGTCCGAGTTCGGCTTCACACACTTTAACGCTTCCATGGGCGTCAGGGAGTGTCCATATTTACCACCGTCGCATTTCAAAGATACCCTCTCCACAATCTCAACCACAACCACAACCACAACCACGACCACAACCACAAACTCATACTCAACGACAACCACAACCACGACCACAAACACAAACTCATACTCTTTCCGCACTACCATTACTCTTTTCCACACAGACTGACACCCCTATGCATGTACCACTGACCCACATGAATGGTATGCACTTAAACGAAAACAAAAATGCTGAATTAAAGGAAAAACACGCGTACGGGGATTAATGAGTCATACTACAATGTTTTAATCATTCAAACATAACCAAATAGAGTTCTGATTAACTAAATATCCCAAACAGAGCCTTAACAGTACTAAAAAGTTGAACCAAACAGACCTTAAACACAAAACAGATAAAAATAGAAACTGCCAGACCTCGCGCGCGCGGGCCGCTCGCGCGAAAGGTCGCTCGCGCGGGCCGCTCGCGCGATATGCCCATATTTCCTTTTTATAATATAACTTTTCTGTCTGCCTGAGAAAGCCAAGGTCGCGCGCGCGGATCGCTCGCGCGAAGGGGTTCTCGCTCGACCCTCGCTCGCGCGACCAGCCAAATTTTCCTTTATATATATAAACTTTCCTTTCTGCCTGGGGAAGCATACCTTGCGCGCGCGGGTCGCTCGCGCGAGGGGTCGCTCGCGCGATTCCTCGCGCGCGCGATCGTGGCGCGAGATGAAGCTGAGGCTTCATCTTCTCCGCAGGAACTATTCTGTTTTAGCAAAACAGGGGTCTTTTTGACCCATTTCCATTCTGTGAGTTACTAGGCCTCATAGTATATGATTCTCTTTGGTTTTTCACAAGGATTAAGAATCCATTATCAATTTAACAAGATTCAAATCATAACTCTCCAATTTTATGAAAAACTAAAGCATGTCAAAACTTAATTTCTAATATACTTTGTGGTATGAACAAATTAGGCTCTATAACTTCAAACATGACATGTAGGATGTATAATCTTCCATATTCATCTCTAAAAATGAATTTTGATTGAGTTTAGAAATTCATGATTTTCATGCTATGAACTTCATACGTAAAATCATCAATGGAGATTTACAACATTAAACAATTACACAACAATTAATATGAAATTACATTCTTAGTGAGTTTAGAATACTCACTGAGATTAAGAGGTGAAGTAATTGTTGAGAAAGAAAGACCAAATAAGAATCCAATTGCAAGCTTTAAAGCTATGGTGATGTGCTTCTCTCTCTATAAAATTCTGTATAACTCTCTGTGTAACTCTCTCTACTCTCTGTGTTTAGTGTTTGTGAAGAGCAGAAAGAAAGGTGTGTGTGTGTGATATATAAATATCAAACAAGAACTTGGTGCCCAAGTATTTTTAGGATTACTCCACTAATTGAGTTTAGCTTAACAATACTCTAACTCCTCACAATTAGCAGCATAAAATCATACGTATATACATGATACACAGTTGATATGCCCCAAGTTTAAGCCAAAGGCCAAGGATAGGTGTATAGGGGTCAAATGGGGTTGTTTGGGAATTTAGCTTATGGCATTAAATTAACACATACACAATTGCAATACCCAAACAAGGCATATCCAATGATTACTTGCCATAAATGGCAATAAAGCAAATGTCCCAATCGGTCACTTCCAAAATCTGTGGAAGTTAAACACAACATGGACAGTTTTGGTCATAAACTGGTATTTTCGGGGCGCGGTGGTCACCACAAAAATACAGGAATTTCATTTTAACGTAAGAATTGATTTTCTGGTTTTATAAAAATACTGATTGAGTCAATAGAAGTTACTTTCACCG
Organism: Hydrangea macrophylla; assembly: GCA_033977485.1. Lineage (NCBI taxonomy): Eukaryota > Viridiplantae > Streptophyta > Magnoliopsida > Cornales > Hydrangeaceae > Hydrangea > Hydrangea macrophylla. Next base: position 49,773,970 of record CM066992.1, on the reverse strand, counting down.
TTTTGAAATACAGATTTTGAAATCCATACTGATATTACTAACTTTGTAAAATTGCAGTTTGGCCCCTAATAACTTTAAATGTGAATTAGATAAGAAATAGATATCCCAAACAAGTGACTGGAATTAAAGTAAAAGCAGACCATGCTAATTGAATTTAAATATGCCAATGCAAATACACATAAATTAAATATGGACATGAATTTTAAATTAAATGGAAATGCAGGTTATTACACCCTTCCTCCCTTAAACAGGATTTCGTCCCCGAAATCAAGACTAACTAGTCCTGAAATAACTCCGGGTACTTCTTCCTCATATCAGCTTCAACTTCCCACGAGGCTTCGTTCTCGTCATGGTGATTCCACTGAACCTTCACCAACGGGATATCCTTATTCCTCAACTTCTTGATACTCTGATCCAAAATCTTCACAGGTCTTTCCTTGTACGAAACGTTATGACTTGTCTCAATGTCGTCATAACTAACCACATGTGAGAGGTCTCTTATGTATTTCCTCAACATACTCACGTGAAACACGTTGTGAACCCCAGACATCTTCGGTGGTAGCGCCAGTCGATAAGCTACTTTCTCGACACGTTCCAAAATCTCAAATGGTCCAATAAAACGCGGAGCTAACTTCCCTCTCTTGAGACCAAAACGTACTACTCCTCGGGTTGGTGAAACCTTGAGAAGCACGTGATCTCCAACACTAAACTCCAAATCCTTCCGGCGTCGATCAGCATAACTCTTATACCTGCTTTGAGCGGTTCTCATCCTTTCCTTGACCAAAGAAATCTTCTCGTTGGTTTCTCTAACCAAATCTGGTCCCAACAACTCTGTGTCCCCAACTTCTGCCCAACACAAAGGGGAACGACATGGTCGTCCGTACAATGCTTCGAACGGAGCCATACCGATACTCGTGTGATAGCTGTTGTTATAGGCAAATTCAACCAACGGCAAGTGTGTCTCCCAAGATTCTTCAAAATCGATCACACAAGCCCTGAGCATATCCTCCATGATCTGGTAAACACGCTCAGTTTGCCCATCTGTCTGAGGGTGAAAAGCAGTACTCATCTTGAGCGAAGTTCCCATAGCTTCTTGCAGACTTTCCCAAAATCCAGAGGTAAAACGTGCGTCACGGTCTGACACAATCGACACGGGTGCACCGTGAAGTCGCACAACTTGTTGTATGTACATCCGGCTCATCTTCTCTACCGGGTATGTCATACTATAAGCAATAAAATGAGCTGACTTCGTCAGTCGATCCACAATTACCCAAATAGCGTCATGATTCTGCTGCGACCGGGGTAATCCTACTACAAAATCCATCGTAATGTGCTCCCACTTCCAACCAGGAATAGGTAGCGGTTGCAACAATCCTGACGGTCTCTGATGTTCGGCCTTGACTTGCTGACATGTCAAACACTTGGATACAAATTCGGCCACGTCTTTCTTCATACCTTCCCACCAGAAATTTCTCTTCAAATCTTTGTACATCTTCGTTCCTCCCGGGTGAACTGTATACCTTGATTTATGTGCTTTTTCCAGGATATCCTTCCTTAATTCTTCATTACCTGGCACACATAATCTATTCCTGCACCGATATCCTCCATCGACTCCCACTTTCCATTCTGTCGGTTCTTTTTCTGACATCTTCATGAACCATGTCTGAAACTTCTCATCTTCTTTCTGAGCTCCAATAATGCGGTCGATAAGGACAGGCTGTAGGATAAGACATCCGAACAATTGTCCTTTTCCTTCTTCAGCACTCTGTACATCGAATTCCGCCAAGGTCTCCAACGCTCGCCACTCTCTAACCATTAAGGAGGCGATCGTCTCACGAGTCTGTCGACTCAGGGCATCAGCAACCACATTAGCTTTACCCGGGTGGTATTCTAATGTGAAGTCGTAATCTTTGATCAACTCCATCCATCTGCGCTGCCTCATGTTCAACTCTTTCTGTGTGAACAAATATTTTAAACTCTTGTGATCGGAGAACAAATCAAACTTCTCACCGTAGAGATAGTGTCTCCAAATCTTGAGTGCGAAAACTACTGCCGCCAACTCCAAATCATGAATGGGATAGTTCAACTCATTCGGCTTCAGCTGTCTGGATGCATAGGCAATAACTCTGCCATCTTGCATAAGTACACACCCTAACCCTTGATATGATGCGTCACTAAAGATAGTGAACTTCTCATCAGGCTTGGGTATTGCTAGTACCGGCGCGGTAGTGAGTCTCTCTTTCAACTCCAGAAAGGCTCGCTCATGCTTCTCTGTCCATTCGAACTTCAAATTCTTCTTCGTCAACCCAGTCAAAGGTGCTGCTATCTTTGAGAATCCCTCAACGAATCTCCTGTAATAGCCTGCGAGTCCAAGAAAGCTCCGAACTTCTGTAGGGTTGCTTGGCCTAACCCAGTTTGATACAGCATCGGTCTTGGACGAATCCACTGAAATTCCTTGAGATGACACCTTGTGTCCCAAAAATTTCACTTCTTGCAACCAGAACTCACACTTACTGAACTTGGCATACAACTGATGGTCCTTGAGCGTCTGCATCGCAATCCGTAGATGTTGTTCGTGTTCTTCTCCTGACTTAGAATAGATCAAAATATCATCAATAAAGATGATGACAAACTGATCTAAATAAGGCTTGAACACTCTGTTCATCAAATCCATGAATACTGCCGGGGCATTCGTCATTCCAAACGGCATCACCAGAAATTCATAATGACCATATCGGGTTCTGAAAGCAGTTTTAGGTATGTCTTCCTTTCGTACCCTCAACTGATGATATCCCGACCTAAGGTCTATCTTGGAAAATGTCGTAGCTCCTTGTAGTTGATCAAACAAATCATCAATCCGAGGCAAGGGATACTTGTTCTTGATAGTCACGCGGTTCAATTCTCTGTAGTCGATACACAACCTGAGCGTCCCGTCCTTCTTCTTCACAAATAACACCGGTGCTCCCCAAGGCGATGTACTGGGACGCACAAAACCTAGGTTCTCGAGCTATTGAACTTGTTCCTTCAATTCCAATAGTTCCGTGGGGGCCATTCTGTAGGGAACCTTGGTGATCGGTACGGTACCCGGTATAAGCTCAATACAAAACTCTATACTTCTCTCGGGCGGTAGACTAGAAACATCTTCAAACACTTCTTCGAAGTCCTTGACTACAAGTATAGATGACGCTGTCACTTCTGTACTGACGACTTCGATGTTGGCTAAGCATCTCGTGAGGAACATATCTCCCGAAGGGTTACATTGAAAATCAAAGGGTTGATTCTCATTGTCGGGGAATGTAATTCTCTTCCTCGCACAATCCAACTTCACTTGATTCTGAGAGAGCCAATCCATTCCTAGGATTATGTCGAACTCCTTCATCGATAGGACGATTAACCTTGCAGGGATTTCACGGTCTCCTAACCGTAAGGGGCAATCCTTGCACACGTGTCCTAATCTGACCGCAGCTCCTAGTGGCGAAGTAGCCTTCAAAGCTTTCTCTAAGCGATGAGGTAAAATGCCCAATCTCCAAATTGTATTAACAGATATGAACGAAAGAGCAGCACCCGTATCAAATAACACTTTAACATGGGAGTTAAACAGAGTTAATGTACCTTCTACTGCTTGCTGATCAGGTTGAGCTTCTCCGTAATCTCCTTCTTCATACGCAGTTCCATCATATCCAGCGGCATCAGGGATAACATCATTCAAGCGAGTCTGACCCTGTTGACCATAAGTCACCTGCTTAGGAGCAGTACAGAACCTGCTGATGTGACCTGGTTCACCACAGTTGAAGCAGACTATCCCTTGCTGAGTAGCACGCCTTGGTGCCTTGCAATCACGAGCCAAATGTCCAGGGTTGCCACAGTTGAAACACTTTCCACTACTACTTCCTTCGCCTACTCGAGGTTGAGTCGGATAGGTAATAGCCTGGGTCTTCTTGCTTCCGTCGAAATTCCTCTTCTGCCCTTGGGTACGGTTCATTGGTGGTCTATTCCCAAAATTACCCCTTTGAGGCGGTCGGAATTCAAATTGTTTACGGTTCACTCGAGCATCCTCTTCCAGATCAGTAGCCAAACCAACAAGTCCTTCAAATGATTTATCCAGGTGGCCGAGAGTCAGGCGACGAATCTGCGGTGTCAGCCCTTGGTTATACTTCCGGATCTTCTTCTCTTCAGTATCAACCAGGTGTGGAGCAAACCGAGACAGTCTTTCGAACTGTGTGGTGTACTCTTGGACCGACTTGGTTCCTTGCGTCAGATCCATGAATTCCTTCTCTCTTCTGTGCCTCTCCGTAGCCGGGAAGTATTTCTCCAAAAATCTCCCTTTGAACGCAGTCCACGTCATTCCCGTTGCAGCTCCATTCCCGATAGTAGCTATGACCGAATCCCACCAATCTGCGGCAGCATCGGTCAACTGAAACGTAGCCAATCTCCTCTTGTCCATTTCGTTACACTGGACAGCTTCAAACATGCGGTCCATCTGTCTCAACCACTGTTCCGCTTTCCAGGGTTCCGCGGTACCCGCAAACTGTTCGGGCCTTAGAGCACGGAATCTCTCTAGCAACTTGTATCCCGTTTGACGGTCTCTTCGGTTGTCATTCGTATTACCGATTCTTTCTAACCGTCTGATAAACGCTTCAAACATCCCTGTAGGATCGGCAGCCTCGGGTGCTCCCTCGATCAGGTTCCTGTTCCTCCTGACTCCTCCAGCCATTCTATGCATGATAGTAGTAGTAGAATGAGAGACATGCATGCAACAGTGCTATGAAGTAATTTAAATGACAACAACATTCAAAAGAGTATATTTTATATATATAACTTCTGTCAAGTTGATACAAAAAGCATGTATGGTCAGATCAATGCCTACCCTACCTGTATGGGTTAGGACGCATGCAAGAGTTAATGTTACAAAAATGGGGTCATTGCCCTATACTCTAATGCATGTAATTACAGTTGCAAAAAGAGACAGAGCTAATAGTCAAAAGTAGTTAATATGTACAAGTCATAACTAGAACGTCAATCATCTCCATAAGCGGCTATCAGGAGATCTAGCGAATCGACAGGGCGAAATCGCTGAACAACGAACGGTCCAACCCCGTCATAGCTGTGAGAGGTGGATGATGAAGCAGGTACAGGGGCATCTGCCTCATCTACCATCTCCTCAGGCAGGGCTAGCTCAAGTGCTAGCTCAGCCTCGAGCTCAGCGGCAAGATCATCTAGACCTATGCCGTCCTCTAAAATCTCCCCACCTACTGGGACCACATGAACAACCTCTGCATCGTCCTCAGCAATGGGAACCACCGGCGGAGGCATCTCCAACTGAGCCAGATGGGCATGCACGATCTGGATCTCGAGGGGAAGGTAGAAAGCATCGCTATCGACCAACCTCAGAATCTCGACCAAAACCAAACGCTGAGCCTCTGCAAAATAACGAAGCTCTAAACGGATACGGGTCAGGTCAACTAGGCCTACCACGTGAACCTGGTGCCATACCTCAGATACTACCGTCGTCACGGCCAACTGCTCTACGGCCGCCTGATATAAGTCGAGAAAGGCTGGGATCACTGCCCCAGGTATCACGAAGTGTCCTCCAAACCTGTCTGGTACATATAGTGGGGGAGCTGGATCCATACCTGATAAAAAGGTACTACTTAAAGTCAGAACAGAATAATCTTAGGCGTTTGGGTTCTGAGTCTATCCTCCCTGTCGTATCATCGGGTGTGTAACATTTAATGGAATGTGGAATCGGGTCTATACTGGTAAACCCTAACCTGGCTAAACTATCTTGAGATAAATAATAACCTGGCTCTGATACCACTAAATCCTGTCACGCCCCGACGTAGCATAAATAAGGAAAGCGTTTAATTTCCTTTATGGACCCGTAGGTCGCGACAGTTTGAAGGATCGATTCCGTCCCAAACGTCAAACAACAAAACATAATAATCAGAGTAAAGCAATCAAGGCTTACAAAAATTTTCTAACTTATTACATCTTATGAACCGGGGTCAACTAAGGCACAGACCGCCTTGAAAAATAAAATAATAACTTAGAGTCTGTTACAGTCATCCTTATAAAACAAAATAGTTCATAACTTAAAACAGATAAACTTAAAGCATATAATAAACAGTTTCTTTATTCCAGATGCAGCCATTCTCAATTAGCATAGTCGTATGATTCCTCCTGATTGTAACCTGAAAAGCCTGAACACGAATGTCCAGGACGCATCAACGTCGTCAGCTTCAAGAAGCTGGTGAGTATTAAAAACATGACTTTGAATGTAAAACATACCAACTTACCTTTTTCCAATTCCCATTTAAATCCACAAGTTTATAATTGAAGTAAGGAGCTCATTTAGAAAACATTCACAACATTATTTAAAGAGGGTAAATTTACGCAGATGGGACCGTGTATGAGAACAATGCACCACACTCATCTTGCCGACTCTTTTCTCTCGACAGCCACAACAACCCACTATCCTACTCCTGGTATCTTTGAAACACTCAGATAGCCACACTTTAGCAACGGGGCGCCAGGGAGTGTCCAGTTTGCCTCAGACTTTGGTCCGGGGTACCAGGGAGTGTCCAATGCCTCACACTTTGAATACCCTAACCGCCATGCAAATACCGGGGCAACCCCTCGCACAGTATCCAGACTCGAGTTATTAGGGAGTGTCCGTAGGCCACACTTTAGCACTACCATGGGTGCCAGGGAATGTTCGAGTTCGGCTTCACACACTTTAACGCTTCCATGGGCGTCAGGGAGTGTCCATATTTGCCACCGTCGCATTTCAAAGATACCCTCTCCACAATCTCAACCACAACCACAACCACAACCACGACCACAACCACAAACTCATACTCAACCACAACCACAACCACGACCACAAACACAAACTCATACTCTTTCCGCACTACCATTACTCTTTTCCACACAGACTGACACCCCTATGCATGTACCACTGACCCATATGAATGGTATGCACTTAAACGAAAACAAAAATGCTGAATTAAAGGAACAACACGCGTACGGGGATTAATGAGTCATACTACAATGTTTTAATCATTCAAACATAACCAAATAGAGTTCTGATTAACTAAATATCCCAAACAGAGCCTTAACAGTACTAAAAAGTTGAACCAAACAGACCTTAAACACAAAACAGATAAAAATAGAAACTGCCAGACCTCGCGCGCGCGGGCCGCTCGCGCGAAAGGTCGCTCGCGCGGGCCGCTCGCGCGATATGCCCATATTTCCTTTTTATAATATAACTTTTCTGTCTGCCTGAGAAAGCCAAGGTCGCGCCCGCGGATCGCTCGCGCGAAGGGGTTCTCGCGCGACCCTCGCTCGCGCGACCAGCCAAATTTTCCTTTATATATATATAAACTTTCCTTTCTGCCTGGGGAAGCATACCTCACGCGCGCGGGTCGCTCGCGCGGGCCGCTCGCGCGATTCCTCGCGCGCGCGATCGTGGCGCGAGATGAAGCTGAGGCTTCATCTTCTCCGCAGGAACTATTCTGTTTCAGCAAAACAGGGGTCTTTTTGACCCATTTCCATTCTGTGAGTTACTACGCCTCATAGTATATGATTCTCTTTGGTTTTTCACAAGGATTAAGAATCCATTATCAATTTAACAAGATTCAAATCATAACTCTCCAATTTTATGAAAAACTAAAGCATGTCAAAACTTAATTTCTAGTATACTTTGTGGTATGAACAAATTAGGCTCTATAACTTCAAACATGACATGTAGGATGTATAATCTTCCATATTCATCTCTAAAAACAAATTTTGATTGAGTTTAGAAATTCATGATTTTCATGCTATGAACTTCAAACGTAAAATCATCAATGGAGATTTACAACATTAAACAATTACACAGCAATTAATATGAAATTACATTCTTAGTGAGTTTAGAATACTCACTGAGATTAAGAGGTGAAGTAATTGTTGAGAAAGAAAGACCAAATAAGAATCCAATTGCAAGCTTTAAAGCTATGGTGATGTGCTTCTCTCTCTATAAAATTCTGTATAACTCTCTGTGTAACTCTCTCTACTCTCTGTGTTTAGTGTTTGTGAAGAGCAGAAAGAAAGGTGTGTGTGTGTGATATATAAATATCAAACAAGAACTTGGTGCCCAAGTATTTTTAGGATTACTCCACTAATTGAGTTTAGCTTAACAATACTCTAACTCCTCACAATTAGCAGCATAAAATCATACGTATATACATGATACACAGTTGATATGCCCCAAGTTTAAGCCAAAGGCCAAGGATAGGTGTATAGGGGTCAAATGGGGTTGTTTGGGAATTTAGCTTATGGCATTAAATTAACACATACACAATTGCAATACCCAAACAAGGCATATCCAATGATTACTTGCCATAAATGGCAATAAAGCAAATGTCCCAATCGGTCACTTCCAAAATCTGTGGAAGTTAAACACAACATGGACAGTTTTGGTCATAAACTGGTATTTTCGGGGCGCGGTGGTCACCACAAAAATACAGGAATTTCATTTTAACGTAAGAATTGATTTTCTGGTTTTATAAAAATACTGATTGAGTCAATAGAAGTTACTTTCACCGTTTTGAAATACAGATTTTGAAATCCATACTGATATTACTAACTTTGTAAAATTGCAGTTTGGCCCCTAATAACTTTAAATGTGAATTAGATAAGAAATAGATATCCCAAACAAGTGACTGGAATTAAAGTAAAAGCAGACCATGCTAATTGAATTTAAATATGCCAATGCAAATACACATAAATTAAATATGGACATGAATTTTAAATTAATGGAAATGCAGGTTATTACAATATATCTTCACAAACTTATTGTTTTTTTTTTTCCTTCCGAAAAGACACCAATTATGTAGGCAAAACCTTTGGCCCCTCTAGAGATCCGCGAAGTAGTAACTAATTTATAAAATTGTGTCTGGTTTTAGATTCAGTTTTTGGGTTAAGAACAGAATCTGTATTGGTTCCTTATTCTGTTTCCTTTTGCAAACAATATTTATTTACAAAACACTTTATTCGACAAAAAGGAAAAATAAATAAATAAAATAAAAATAGCGAATCTGGTTCCTTTTGCAAACAGTATTTATTTACAAAACAGCTTATTCTTTTGACTAATTTATTGGAGAGTAAATATAATGGGCAAATGTGGTTTATATATATATGAGTTTCTATATCTGGAAAATTCCTGTTTGCAAATCTTTAAATTGGGTTATTAAGACTGGTGCGCATCTCTAAAAAACTATCATAAGTCTAGAATTTTTGGTTTAAAATTTGGGTTTGTTATAGCGTTTTGTATAAACCTGAGAATCCCATTGTTTCACATTACTGGTAATCAGATCAATGTGCAAACCTGTAAAGGGAAAATGTAACAAATATGTTAAGTGGTTTAAAAAATGATCCATAAAGTGTATTGATTGAGGTTAGTTTTAATACACAGATACCATTTACAAGTTTAGCGGGAAAATAAAAATTAAAAAATTTAAAAATTAAAAATTAATTACAAAGATCTAATTTGAGTGATGTGTTCTATTTTGGCATATTTCAAAATTATTGTTCACTTTTTTAAATTGGTATATAATTTTTATTTACTTGCCAAAACTACCCTTTTGAGTTCCCAAAGATGGAGAGACTATCTACTACACTTTTTATCTTAACAGAAATTGTGATGTGTATGTGTTCACATAATCTAGTTCTTGTTTTGCATACATGTATGGTCTATGCTATGTTATATTATGAATATTATATTCATATGACTTCTACTTTAAGGTTTTGTGTACTTTAATACTTAACAGTCACAATTTGATTATACAAAAATGCTTTGCAAAAGGGTGTAAATTGTGTGAATCTTTTCAAAATAGTGACCCCTCGGTGGTCTTTACTGCATATTATCCATATGTTTTATGCACATCGTTACCTGTTTCATTGATCTTGATAATCACGATTTGTTAGAACTGATTTATTCAATTCTGTGGGAGGCAGAGAATTGGTCAAATGGTTCATAAGTGAACCAGTTCTATGAATGGTTTGTGTTAAGTTGGATAGAGAACCAGCTGTAAGAAAGTTATTAGACTTTTGATCAAATCTTTTTCCCAAACAGGCCATAACCTTAAAATGTGAATTAGTAGTTAGTAAAATTGAAAATAAAGAACAAGGAGGAACGTAGAAGAAGTAAAAGAACTAGAAAGGAGAAGTCCTTGGCCCCCAACTTTGTAATATACCTTGTCAAGGGCACTAGAGATTCACATTGTGACAAATTGTTCTTTCTTTAACAACCATTGAATTGAAACCTCAAACGTTTGAAGAGACATGAAGTCTCAGGAAGCTCCCTTTTGAAAATAGACTATTAATGATGAGATGATTCAATAATAGGTAATAACACGTGGGTGTTAGCAGACTTACCACTAGATTCAAAACCTATTAATTGTAAATGGATTTTCAAAAAGAAAATGAAAATAAATGGGACTATTGACAAATTTAAAGCAAGGTTTCTAGCTAAAGGTTTTGCACAAAAGAAATGTATAGATTATTTTGACACATAAGTACCTAAAATTGTGGGGGTAGTGATAGAATGCTCTTATCAACTTATACTCAACAAAACTTGCAAATGTGGGGTGTGTATATATATATATATATATATATGTTGAAAGACACGTGAATAGTTATTTAGTTTTCATTACCATTTTGCAAGTATGGAAATTTTGAATCTACTTCATTTATTTTGTGAAAGTATATTGAACATTTTGTTAATTCCGTGAACTCCCTTGGAATTAGGACTTCTGCTTGTAGCTAATTGCAAAGGATGAATTAACAAATAATTTTATTTTTTACTATCATAATAAATAGATATTAACAGTTATTTGGATAGAATTGTTGTCACATTTACACACAAAATGATGATATGGTTACTAGCAGTATTATACTACTTGTCTAGTTATATAAAAGTCTCTTAAGACTATGGCTGTTTATACTCGGTATAGCAATTTATTATTTATATGCAATTTGGTGTTTTTATTGGGTGTCATGATTTTCACAATACACCCATGTAGTTTCAAGTCCAACTTTAGGATTGCTAACGGTAAAAAAGGATGGTTGTGATACTAGTACTAATTTGTTTGCACATATATGACCACACTTTTTGAATCGTAATTAAGATTATTTTTACAACTGGAATACATTTTTATAATACTATGATATGTAATAGGCTTAATAGAGCCTATGTACCTGATAAACCTAGTAGAGATACTAGTAATTCTAGTTATTTGCTACATTGATGGCATGCATAAATAGAATTTAGACGCCCGTTGAAACTAAGCGGGAGGATTATATATATCAATGAGTTGATGGTTTTTCCACTTTTGGTGGAGGAGTTGTCTCACAGATAAAAGAGATATACTTGTATAGTTGACATTTCCATAGCAGTTGAATTTGTAGCACTGGCCAAGTAACAAAGAGGCGGAATTAAGGAATTTACTTTTAGAAATTCCAGTTTGGCCTAAGCCTATGCCTCTTATATCTATCCATTATGGTAGTGAGTTTATACTTTCTAGGGCCTATAGTAAAGTGTATTACGGTAGTCCAGACACATTGGACTAAACTCACGGGTGTACGTGTAATAATTGTGGACATTCTAAGGTCCTGCCAAAATTTGGCAGATCCGTTCGCAAAAGGACTTGTAAGGAATTTGGTGTCTATGACACCGGTAGGGATGGAACTAAAGCCCAATGAACATGGTCACTCTTGATGGAAACTTAACCTGACACTTGACATTTCAAGTTCTCAGGTTCAACGAGTAAAGTACATCATATGTCGTGATTGTAAGCACTTTAAATAAAATGTAGGGTAATACTTGGGGCACAACCTTCATACAACTTTCATACAACCTCCCCAAAAGATGTGTCTATCTCTTTCCTGTGTCACTGTGGGGTCCAGTGACATCACAGGAGAGAGGTAGACACATCTTTTGGGAAGGTTGTATGAAAGTTGTATAAAAGTTGTGTCCCAAATATTACTCTAAAATGTATGTGTACATATATACATATAAATCATCCCAATGATAAGTGCTTAGTACCTGTAATATGTTAAGGAAGAGGATTATATATTAAGCTCTTAATAGATTTATAATAATTGTGTTGGAGTATTTTAGTTAGAGGAACACTTCTGATAAGTCTACCTATATGAGTGTGGAAGTGGTGTCGCTTCCTATGCGTCCAGGGCTTGATATCTAGAGCACTCACGAAATCAAGGTATAGACACAAGGCCTAATTTATGTATCGGCTTATATGGATATCCACTAAGATTAAAGGTTTATGTGTGTGGATGAGTCCTGTTAGTCAATATGGACTGCCAGTTCAAAGACTATGTCTACTAAGCTCTCTTGATTAGCTTTGACAAGTCCTCACAGGGTAATTGGTTCAAGTCGCAAGACACCTTTACTTTTACATAAATCTTATAGCCATTGATTTTCAAAACTTATTTTGAAAATGGTGGAGGATTGTTGTGGAATTTTCAAAATAAAGAACTAAGAGTAAGTGAGATTTGAATTAGAAATGATGGGTCGCAACCATTGATTGAATTCGAACTGATGGGTCGCAACCATTTAGATTCGATTCAAAATGAAGGTCAAATCTATAGGTTGTGTCCCTTGGACCAATAGTCACAAAGCTAATAGACACACATGTCTATGAAGGGACACCAAGCATTCTATATATAGAATGGATCAATGATCATATGGATGTTGAATGGATCTCTCTTCTTTATGGAAAATTAGAAGTTTAAATTATGTTGTTTTCTTTATACAAAATACAAATTTCTAGATTCCATTTTCTACAGAAATAAAATTCTAGAACTGGCTTTTATTTCTTGGTGAATATTTTCGGCTATCTTCAATAGTGCATATTGCAGATAGGTTGGCTTTGTTGTACCTTGAATACAGATTTGCGGAATACCCGTTTGCACACCAAATGATAATTATGGTGGGGGGCAAATACTGTATTTAGGAAAGTATCTCGTACACGCCTTGAAACATATTATTGGAATACATTTTGTGGCTTTGTTCGTTGGTGGGTTTTGAAGATATTGACGACAAATTTTCCAACATTTTGATTGGAATTTGTCTACCTGGCCCCATTGCCACATCAATTGGGAATCACTTTTGGGATAGAAATTTGGGAAGCATAGCATTACTCTTTTGGACTTTGATGTCGTCTATCTCATCCCCTTGTCATTGTAATATTTTGATAAATCAAATGGTTCGAGATAGTGTTTTATCATGGATTAAATACATTTTACTCTCTTGTGGTTAGATTCATTTTTACTTTACCTCTATGCTTTAAAAGTGGACACTTAACCCTACTGGGGTTTCGGACTAACATGAAACTGTTCTGATTTCCTCAAAACTGATAAAAATTCTAAAATTGACCAAAAATATTAATACTTAACCCCCCTTTGTGAGGTGAATTTTGGGTTTAATTTACTATGTGAGGATAATGCTGTCATTTAACCCACTTATGTTGGGTTAATTTTTAACACTTAAGCCCTTTGTGGTGTGTGTATGTGTGTGTGTGTGTGTGTGTGTGTGTGTGTTGGGGGGGGGGGGGGGGGGGGGGTTGGCTAATTTTGAGGTTAATAGCCTATGTAGGGCTAATTTTGATACTACGTGGGACTAATTTAAACCCCATCCCCCCATTTGGGACTATTTGAGAAAATTCTTAATAATTTCAATTTAGTCTAAAACTATAAGGGGATAAAGTGTCCATTTTTGAATCACATGAGATTAAAGTAAAAATTAGTCTAACCACAGGAGGGTAAAATTTAATTAACTTTTTATCATTTTACTTCATGATTAATTAATGAGTTATGTTAGAGGCACTAATTGAAAAACTTATCTAAAACAGTTACCAGATGACGACATGGATAAGTAATAAAGTTGGAAGGATGGATAGGTTTGCACCAACTGCGGATTACATTTTCGAGAGCCAACAAATGAGCATTTGTTAATCCAATTCCTACTTATCGGCAGTGGCGGACATAGCATATAGTTAGGGGTGGTACAGGCCTTCTTGGACTTTTGAAAAGAGTAATATTTGGGGTACTAACAAATTACACTAACACTTACTAACACACTCTATCTCTCTCCTAGTGGCACTGTAGGGTCTGCAGTGGACCCCGCAGTACTACTAGGAGAGAGATAGAGTGTGTTAGTAAGTGTTAGTGAGATTTGTTTGTGCCCCTAGCAAGACCCGAATGAAAAAATGTAATATTTTACAGATTTTACAAATAGGTCTTCCTAAAATTCACACAAGCCCCCTTTGGATTTTTAAAAATTCTAAATTTACATACAATATTTTATAAATTTTAGACACAGGCCCCTTGGACTTTTGAAAATTCTAAATTTATATGTAGTATATTACAAGTTTTAGAAATAGACCCCCTAAAATTACATGATTTACCCCAAACTAGGGGTGTTAAACCAATTTTACAATTGTAGACCTAAAAAAATTTGCCTCCGGGGCACTGCCCCCTAACCCCCATATAATTTAGGCCCCCGACCAAAAATCATGAGTCCACCCCTGTACGTCCTCAGGTAATTAAAAGTGGTTAAAGAGGACTTCTCTAGGGATATGAAAACCTCATCTATTCTAAGGCCTAATTTGAGTTGTTACCAATTTCAATGTCCCTAACTGCCAACAATGAATTTTAAGTACATCTAATTTAATTTTTCTGTCATTATCAATTTAAGTCATTTCATCTTAAAAAAAACAAAAAGTCGATGTTGCATTTGAAAAAGTTTGTAACACTGATGCGGAAAATTGCACCTTATTTGTAAAATTATTGTGTTAAGTTAATAGTTGATAGTTGATAGGGCACTAATGAAATGTCCAAAACTATACACTGGTCAGTGGTCACTATCCGAATAGAAAGTTGAAAATTCTCGAGGCTAAACATAAAGTCTTTATCTTAGAAAGTGGTATATGAATAATGCACAAAAGGCAACAAAATGTCAATTGAACCAACGCCTAAAAGTGCATGTGGATTACCATAGCCGCGACCTTTGGTACTCCAATTGAGGTAGATTTCTTGAGAAGATCCAAATAGCTTAAACAAGACATATTTGTCTGCAAGGGCTTCACATTAAATAAAAAATGCACGGCTAGAGCTACTCTCTTTAGTTTTTCTAGAGAGAGAGAGTAAGGATTGGGTTTTATTTTGTGCCCTAGCCGCAGCGTCTTCCCCCTCCCCCTTCTCTGGTTTGGTAGCCTCCCTCTTTCTCTCTCTCTCTCTCTCTCTCTCTCTTCTTCACTAGCCGAATCCCTTCCCTCCATCATCTGCTCTCCCCTCTCTCCCTTATTAGTGAAAGTTTTCACTTCTTTCTGTGAAGTCTTCCTCTTCCATTTGGGAAGTTTTTTCTTGGGATTTTGTCTCATTTTCTTTTTGTTTACCCTCTTTGTGCAATCCTTTGGGTTCAAGATGTTAGATGCTTGGCTAGACTAGCCTTGAAGCAGTAGATTAGCTTTGTTCATCATTGGGTATGATTGGTGGCTTTGGGGCTCTCTCCTTCTGTTTTGTCTCTTTTCATGGTGTAGTTTTTACTGCTACGGAAGACTTTCAAGCAACTTTGGTTGCTCCCTTTGGTGAAGTAACTTCACATTTTTGGGCTTGACTTTCTGCCATCTTCTATCTTTGGGCGGTCTATACCATCCATAAGAATAAAGTTGCCCTGGTTTCCAGATCTAGTCTCAAGGCTGTCTATATGGCGCGGTACTGGATTTCTTTTGCAGCTTTCAGAGGGATCTCTTTGGCCATTTATGCTTCATTTACTATTGTGCCTTTTATTTTTGCTCTTCTTGTTTTTGTTGTTATTTATGTTTCCCTTGTTGTGTTTGATTTTAGTGTATTTGGTGATCTTCCTCTCTCTGTGTTTGTGTTGAAGGATAATCACTTTATGACTAAGTTTTGTTTGTATTATTGTTTCTAGTTTAATGCATTTACCCTTTTAGCAAAAAAAAAAAAAAAGAAGAAGACATATGTGTCTGTATGTTTGGGGAAAGACCAGTCCAAAGTTGTACATAAAAATTCAACGACCCTGGTGTTGTGGGCGGACTGATGTATGTATTTTTGTGACTGCAGTAAGTGTTGACAGACTACACACTATGGGAAGTTCGTCCCACATCGTCTTGGTATGGAAAAGTAATGTGTTATATACCTCTGGTTCCAAGTCTTCCTAGTAAGAGGCATTTTAGACAGTGGCCCAAAAACAAAACTGTGAGTACTTAAACCCAAAACAGAAAATATCTTACTAAATGAGACTGGGTCGATAACAAAAAACACCATGTTTCTTTCTTTCTTTCTTTTTTTCCCTCGTAACAACTATGTACATAACTAGGGGTACAACTCTAGTGGACTTAGCTTGGGGTACAACTCTAGTGGACTTAGCTTAATTTTACGTATATCCAAACTCTATTCGAGTTTAAATAGTATCCTAATTCTGAGTTAAGCTTCAGCTCGACCAAACTAGTTCATGCCTAACTCAATTTAAATTTGCTGTAAACATATTTAAAGCAAGTACAAATCATGTGCTATTGGGACAGGGTTATTGCTTAATTGGTACCTTCCCCTGCCCAACCCAAAATAAATTCAGACACGTGATTTCTTGACATGACATGCCCAAAATTTCATCAAGGTTAAACAACTTTTATTGAATGTGATGTGGGTTGGATTTGAGTTGAAACTAAAGTTAGCGCCGTCTGAGTTACAACTCTAGCTAGGTTTAATATGTTTGCAACATATTAGAGTGATGTATGAGGTTAATCGTTTCACACCGGTAAAATGTGCAACAAAATTGACAAAACCTACTACCTTAGACTTCATTTGTGAATTTAGGTTGTAAATTTGTAATATTATGTATGTTGAATTTTTCTTTGATTTCCTAATCTCCTCGTCAAGTTTTAAATACTTGATGATGAGCCAAAATACTGCCACATGGGCTATTTTCTTTAAATAGATAAATTATTCTATGTGACCATCACATTATTTAATATTTTTATTTATAAGATCTACATAAAATACACAGAATATTTAAATCGGAGTGAAAATCACTCAAAATAATTTTTTTCTTTTAAGTGGGCCATTTTTAGCAAAGAAAATGGTAGCTCCTTTAGGGTCATGTGTGAGATTACTTGTCACACATTAGCTGAATAATATGACAAGAAAACATGTACACGGCAGTTGGTTCAAAGAGCTACTGACTAGAGCTTTTTAACAGAATTTCAATGGTATTCCAACTACAGCATGCCTTTTTTTTTTTTTTTTTTTCAACGAGGGTAGCACATACCAAAAATAAACTAAAGAATAAGCCATCTATCAGAAGACGTTTGGTTTTTAACAAACCAGTCGCCTTTGAAAGAAAAGAAAATGGAAATATATTACTATGGCGTGTTATTATCAATAATTTGGGTCTCAGTCATAAAATTCATTATGCTTGAATGTAAAATATTAGGGGTGTGTTTGATAATCCAATTAAGTGATGAAAATAATATATTTTTTTTTCAGATCGTTTGATAACATATTACTTCGTTGAAAAAGTAGTAAAAAATTTACTGAAAACTTTAATTGAAATTTTTTTTTACTGAAAATGAGCACTGAATGCATTCAGTACTTAAAACAACATTTTCAGTATTATAAATTCATTTGCTTAAAATTTTCAGTTCTTAAACTGTAACACCTATTTTCTAATTTTTATCAAATAGACCCTAAGTAAAATAGGAGAAATTATTCAGCCCACAACAAGTATTAAGCACTACTTGTACAAATAGAGAAACATAGCACCATATGATTTGAGAGTTTCACCACATCAGTCTGATGACCTGACCTGGTATGCCAGGCTTAGTGAATAACTTGTGGAAGGATTGCCACTTGTTTCCCACTAATCACCCAAATACTTCTAATTTTGTATCCTAAATGGTTATGTGGCAATGGCCTACCTAAGTTTGACTATTGAATGTTGAAGTAGTTATACCATTATTGAAAGTGGTTCTACTGAAACATGTATTTGAAAATCATTTGGAAGCATAGCATTACTCGTCAAGTAAGGGCCTCTTGGGGAAATTCTTTAAAAAAAAAAATACTCTGTAATATGTTTTAGTTCAAGTCTAATTTTTATTTAATTTTTGTACAAACCTAGTTGATGGGTGTCTATTTTTTGTATTGGAGTCCGTGCCTAATATAATAGATTTATAAAAACAATTTCTATTTCAAACCAATCTACATTTTATTTTCATAAGAGCTAGACAACAAATTGAACTTAGAGTCAACTCAATATTCCCAAACACGCCCAAGCTCGAACCTTTTTCCGGTGCAGTGTGAAAACAACAATACTAGGTGTACACACTTTTGTACACACTTTTTGACACACTATATTTTAAATCCATATACCATGTGTTGTTTGAATTTTTTTTTTAATATATTTTTACACTTTTTTATACACCACTTACATAACTCAGAATACATATACTTAAAACAATTTGTCAAAAAATATGTACTCCCTCCGTCCCATTTTGAGAGTCCATTATTCCATTTTGGGATGTCCCAAAATAGTGTCCACTTTCCTGAAATTGATGTACAATTTTTACTTACTTTCCAAAATTATCCCTCCTTGAAATCTACACCAAGACAAAACTAAAAAAATTGTTATAATGATTAGGGACAATTGTGGAAAGTAGGTGTATATTTTTTTTGTCCCCTTAATAAGTTGAGTTCCCAAAGATGGACTCTCAAAATGGGACGGAGGGAGTACAAAAGTGTGTACCGTAGCATTATTGGTGTGAAAAATGTGTGGATAAAACCATGGTGTAGTTGTGGGATACAAAACCGGTCCACTGGCCATCTTTGACTTATAACTGTCGCTTCATCTAAGGCATAAACAGTTTAATTGGTTGTATTCTTAGAAAGCAACTCCAGTCCGGTCTGAGTGACAACTGTCCAAATAAGGACAGATGTCAATCAGTGGGCTCGTCTGCATTTTTCCAAATGGCCACAAACGTGTAGCTTTAGCATCACGTTCTAGATTATACAGTTTTACATGTGACCTCCATCATTTCCAACACCTACTTTTTAGTAATAGTCTACTCTGTAAAAACTAGGGGGGACCAACTTCACCGTACTTCTCAGCACACTGATTATAAGAAGAGAACCTCCAACCCATTTTCATATCTTTGAATTTTAAATTTAAGATTGACAATCTTTAATGTTCAAATTTGAAGATATGCATGCATCTTTTATCTTCAAGTTTGAAAATGTTGGAAAAGATTCAAGAAATCTTCATTTAACTATTCATCCATTTGTGTTCGAAATTTCAAGATTTAAACTTTTTCCAAATTTAAGTTATATCCTTAATTTCTCATTATTATACTACTAACTTCTACTTCCACATAATGAATTATTAATACACTATTATTATATCAATGTTTGATAGGTGTACTAATTATGCATGGATAAGTATATGGTCAATAATTACATTTTTTGGGGATAATATAGGATTGCAATATGGATTTTTTTTTTAAAAAGAAAAAAAATAGTGATTTGAAGATAGAATAATGAATTTTAAATGGGTATGGTTGGAGTGTAGAGGTAGGTAGAAAAGTCAAAAGTGGGATCCATTATATTCTAATTTCGAGAAGATATCAAAATGATTTGAAGATTTTAACTTGGAGATACATTTTCAGAAAGAAAAGAGAAAAGCCAATCAACCATGAATCTATGAAATTTATCTTTGAAAACTTTTACTTATATTCAAGGCTGTTTGGAAAGGGATGTAATAGATTTTGTGGTTCACAAGTGAAATGCTTATACAAATTTAAGTATTTGATTAAGACCCTTTTGTGTGTGGAATTCCTTACTCCGCTTAAAATCGTTCTTAAAACTTTTTTTTAATCAAAGAATATGAAATAGATTTTGTATGGCTGAGTGATTGAACTTGGACTTATTTTGTGTATTTTCAAACAGATAATCAACAAAAAAAAAAAAAAAAACACACACACACACACGCACAAATACTACCATTTCAGATTCCAAAATGATCTCATATACTATTTACTTTTAGTTTTGCAAAAACAGATACAATCCCTTTTTTCAAGTTCCAGTAGGAAAACTTTATTTGTCATTTCAAAAAGAAAAAAAAAAGTCACAACTTTTATTTTGTATGTCATGAGTTTTTATAAATTTTCATGCCTAAAGTTTAGTTTAGGTTTTAACATTTTGTATTTAATCTTTGAAACGGCGAAATTAGTTGTTTTTTTGTACCATTAAAAAAAAAAAAAGTATAATGTTAATTTTTTTGTTGAGAGAATTTTAAGCACGGATTGTTACATGGTCTGATTCCAAGAATTATTAGCAAACAAATCACTTAGAAAAATAAGTGTATAGCACCAGACTACTACTTGAGCATCAAAGCAGTGCAAATTGTTTTTACCTTTGATATTCCTATGTGCCCAGAGAATGCTATTCCCTCCTCTGACTTTCTCTCTCATTTAGTGAAAATCAAAACTCTAATACATATTTATCAACATAGAACTTGTACACAAATTTCTAATAATTTTTTTTTCCAGCGTGTGATTTTGATACAATTAACTATTACACACCTCATCAATGCAGCAAAGAGAGTTTAAAAAGATGAAAAAAAAAAAATTTCTAGAGGAATTAAACTTCCCAAATTAATCAAATTTGGAGTCTTGGACCCTCTTATTTATTTATTTATTTATTATTTTTTTTTAATGAATACATTTTTGCTCACTCCAATATTGTGCTTCCAACTCACCTATTGATTAATATAGTGAGACTCAAAATTAAATGATGATTAATTAATAGTAAAAAATCATAAATTCTACTGTAAGAGTTGGGTGAACAATATATAAATAATTTTTGAGATCAACTAAAGTGCACTTTTTTTTTTTAATTGCCTCTGACCTTATGTTGTGTAGTCTAGAAACACATTAGTGACAAAAAGTATACTCCAAATTACAGTCCAAACACTTACTGTTGGCCGCATAAAACCGCCGAAACTTTGAATTACTGATACTTGTGGCCGCGTAGGTGTATAATTAGGAATGCTTTTAAATTTAGAGTAATGCTATGTTTTTTAAACTTTTATTTCAAAAGTGATTTTCAAATATGTGGTAGTGGGGCTAGGTCTAATACAGTAGGACTAGTTGAATTGTGATTTAAAGTTGTTTACTTATTC
This sequence comes from Hydrangea macrophylla, assembly GCA_033977485.1. NCBI lineage: Eukaryota > Viridiplantae > Streptophyta > Magnoliopsida > Cornales > Hydrangeaceae > Hydrangea > Hydrangea macrophylla. The sequence goes on along the minus strand of CM066992.1, from coordinate 49,752,720 downwards.
TCACTGTCATATCATTTGGGAAGCAATATAAATTTGGGAAGCATATCATTACTCTTAAATTTAAGGGTAAATTAGGCTAACACCCTCTTTACTACGGTCTTTTTTCATATACTCTCCTCAACTATAAATTTAATAAATTAACCCCCTCAACTATTATAATTTTTCATTAACGCCCCTTTGATTATGTTGTCCAAAAAATAAATATTTTTGTATCATGTTACCAACACGTGATATACAAGTCAACAACGTCATATCTTTGTCTTTCCTTTGAGTTCTTTAAAATTTAAGAACCAGAATGCCTACAATTTTGTATATAAAAAGGGTATTTATGTGTGCAATAAATGATAATTCGGTAAATTAGGCTTAAATCCCTAGTTAGATTATTAAAAAGTTTAAAGTGGTTGCATTTTTTGGTATTCAGTCAGAAGTCCCTCTCTCCGCAATGCATGTGATCAAGCCCAACATAACAAATATTGTTGACCAAGCCCCAACATAACCAATATTGTTGACCAAGCCCCAAACAAAGCGCGCCCCATGTGCTAGTTGCCCACCTACTTGCACCAGATGAGTGAGACTATACGGTAATATACCTTTTTCGAAAAAAGTTTTGAAACTTTAGAATTCCATAATTTTTTTATTTACAATTCATTTTTTTTAAAATTTTCTATCGTTGAAATCGCGTCGACGAGAGCTACAAAACTAGTACCATTGCTGATATGTCTTGAGGTTTTTTTTTTTTTTTTTTTTTTTTTTTTCAAATTTTTACATGCCCTATTCCTGACAAATCAAAAATAGTTTTGTGAATTTTCTGTATTTTGTGAAATTTCACAAAAAAAGTTTTGTGAATTTGAAGAAATTTTGAAAAAAAAAAGTTTTTGAAATTTGATAATTTCACAAAATAGCTTTGTCAAAATTTTTGAAAATTATTTTGTGAAATTTTACAAAAGTAGTTTTATGAAATTTCACAAAAAAGGTTTTCTGAAATTTTGAAAAAAAAAAGCTTTTTAAAATTTGATAATTTCCCAACTTTGTCAAAAATTTTGAAAATTATTTTGTAAAATTTCACACAAGACATGTAAATTTTTTATTTTTATTTTTGCTCAAAACATATCAACAATGGTACTAGTTTTGTAGCTCTCGTCGACACGATTCCAACGGTATAAAATTTGAGTAAAATAAAGTTGTAGGTCAAAAGTTATAGAGGTTTAAATTTGCAAAATATTTTTAGAATTTGAGATATCATACGGTATAATGCTCGCACCGTACAAGTGGCTGCAAATAGCATGCGCGTTGGAAGCTAGGGACGAGTGTGAGAAATGTGGAAAATGTTTGGGTGCATGTCACTTTTGTCCTTTTGACAAATTTAAGGAATTTTTTATTAAGTGCAGATATTAAGGGTACTTTTTGCTAAATTTTTAATTGATAAGGGATAAATTTGTAATTGTTCCATGATAATTTCGTTCTAAAAGGCTAAAAGGAGTCATAAATAAATATCATGTTGTTAATATTTTTGTATTATAAGTTGCTCGAATGATACAAAACCATTCATTTTTTTGGACTGGATTTTAATAGAAGGGGTGCTAGTGAAAAAATGCAATATTTGAAGGGTCAATTTATTGAGTTTCATAATTTAGGGGATAATTGAAAAGAGTCATAATTTAAGGGGTGGTACTATAATTTACCCTAAATTTTATTTCGTCACTCAGTTCGTCAGCATAGCAAGTAAGTGCGTGGTCAACACCACACCTAACAAAAAGTCAGTAACTGAAATATATGACCATAGTAGTTGCTTCATTTATCTATTTAGTGTTATCCAATAATTTCTAGTTAACATTTGTTTGATGAGTAATGTTAGAACTTAGATGCACTTTCAAATGCACAACTTTGTTTAAAAATGTTAGATTTTATGTTGAAAAATTTGTACACTCTGCACACCTTTTTTTTTGTGTACAGATTTTTCAGCACGAGGTCCAATATTTTTAAGTAGGATTGTACATTTGATTGTGTATTTGGGAGTGCATCTAGCATTACTCTTGTTTGATAAACTTTCTTTAAGTGAATTCAGAAACAACCTAGTTGCTTTGTTTCACTGTTGTATATTTGACCTTCTGTGTTATTTATTTTAATGACAATCCAGTAACTGAAATATTCATATCTGGATTATAAGACAGCTACTCAATTCATATCCTAATAACGAAAATTCTAATTTGAAATGTAATGAATTTGAATTATGATTTAGTTAGTTTTTGTAAGAGAAGTTCGAAAAGTTCATTTGGTTACTTCATTTGTCTAAGTAACGCGGAATGATATGTACGTGAATATAATTGAAGGCGTAGTTAAAAAATCAAAAGAAGAATAATTCGTTTCTTATATTCTTCAAGCAAATTGATTTCAATGAAATTACTGACACCGATTTAGGAGTTGAAAAAGATAAAAATAAAAAAATTTGACAAATCAATTCATACAATTCAATTACAAAAAAAAATGTGAGTAAACAGTAATAATTTATGGCTAGCCTAAAAGTTATCTTGAGCAATTTTTGGCCAAATACTATTTTATGCGCTTAAATTATAGAATAAGAAGCTGTTGCCAAACATGCATATGCAAATCCTTCTAAGTATTTTTTTTTTTCCTATCTGGGTTTTGGACTTAAAATTGTGCTTTATAGACTGAAAGCACAAGGGTCAATTTGCAACTAGAATTTCCGTTTCTTCAAATTTATCCACCACTATTAAATTTTTCTAGATTGCAAATCTTCTTTCTTTGACAATTTGAATATCCTATTTTAAAATCAATTAGATTCAGATTAAGTTTACAAGTCTTATCTTTAAGTTCATATATATATATATATATACATATATTTTTTATTATTAAGAATATGAGTAGACATCTGGGAGCTAACTGAACCCTTTTATTTCAAAATTATTATTGACACATCAGCACCTAAATAGTGCAGTTGTTTCAAACCAGTGTACTTAACAGTCTCCTAAGAATATTTATAGTGAAAATTACAATGTTGCATAAGGGGAATGTTTGGTTTAATGTGCTAATTTTCATGACCAGATAAAAGGGGAATGTTTCATTTTGCAACAAAAAAAGAAATGGAAATTGAGAAGAGCACTTTGGGCATTTCACAAAGATACTAGGAGTAGGGGTGGCAATTCGGGTTCTCGTGTCATAATCGTGTCATTAATCGAGTTGTGTGCTTTGACTTTAATTTTTAATTTCGAGTGCTATTCATCTAAAATACAAACTATTTTAAATTAATCGTGTCATGTGGTGTTGTATTCCGGTTATTTCTGTAAAACGGATTGTGGAGTAGTTTTTTCTTGGATTGTTGGGAAAAGGAGCATATACTTAATGCAACATTTTCACAGCCTACGAGCCGCGGAGGTTCGGAACCGAGCCTAGAGGCGGCTAAGCTTTAAGCATCGAAAGAGTTGGGTCCCCAGGGGGGATATGGCTTGGCTAATGGGACCCACCATGAGCGGCTGTCGCGTGCCGCATAGAACAAAGATACACGTGGCTCCGAACAGAAAATTTCCAGCTGTCACGTCACCATAAAATGGTGAGGTCGGACTGGGTAAAAACTACAAGTGGTCCCCACTTCAAAAAAGCAATCACAAACACACCTCTTCTCTAATTACTCCATTTTTTTCCCTATAAATCCACCAACCCCAACCCTCATCGCCGAGGACGAACAGCCTGTGTCGGTCAAGCGCCCCTCTCTCTCTCTCTCTCTCTCTCTCTCTATATGTATCTCGTGCTGTATCTACAAATTCACTGATTTTGTGGTTGTTTAGAGTTTTGTTAGTTCTCTACTAGCTCAATCTTTCGTAGAGGATAAGGACACATTTATTAAGATATATCTCTTTTACACATCATATAACGATCTCGTAAAAAAAAAAAAAAAAAAAAAAACAAGATTTGGATTCTACAATCACCAATTCGATCACGCCCTATCACCACCAATCCGAAACTTTTCTCTCAAAATCAAACCTCGATTTTGTTTTGTCTTTCTCTAATTTATTATTGTGTTTCATAATCTCACAGACACGAACAAAACCTAGCTGAAAATCGGAAGGTTTTCGGCGTTTAAGCTTAAAATTCTGCTCAGATCTGATGTAAAATACAGAGAGAGTGTGTTGAAAACTTGAAATCCAATCTGTTTCTGTGACCTTTTTTTTTTCTGAAAGATCTGATTGTTTTTTCATTAAAAAAAAAAATTTACATTTTGAAGAAACAGAGATTTTAGATAATGTCAGTGGGTTCGAGTTCTGTTCTTCAAACGAGAAACAACTCGGTTGTGCTTCCTTCGATTAGCAAGCCTTTCGTTAACAATCAATTGAACGTTGTTCCTCTGAGCCGAGTAGGTTTAACTAGAGCTTCTCGTGGCTCTGTTTCCAGAAGGTCGAATGTTGTCGAGAATAAATTTTATGGGACCAGGCTGTCCAGTGGTGGTGCAGAGAGGCTCCATCTGTGGCAATCGGACGGTCCTGGTCGAGATCCGAAGCTTAGAGTGGTGGTCCGATCGGCATTGTCACAGGTGCCTGAGAAGCCACTCGGCCTCTATGACCCTTCTTTCGATAAGGATTCGTGTGGGGTTGGGTTTGTCGCTGAACTCTCCGGCGAAAGCAGTCGGAAAACGGTATGCTTGGGGGGATCTTTTATTTGTGGATATATATATACACATACATATGTATACACACACACATATATATATATATATATATAATATTGATTGTTTTATTGTATTTGACTATTTGCTTTGCAGATTACAGATGCAGTAGAGATGCTTGTTCGTATGTCCCATAGAGGTGCCTGTGGGTGTGAAACAAATACAGGTGATGGGGCTGGCATTCTCGTTGCTCTTCCTCATGAGTTCTTCAAGGAGGTATGTAGAATTTTAGATATAATTTCTTTTTCTTTTTTTTTTTTTTTGTTCCTCTTTTGCGATATGTAACCATCAATGGAATTCTCTTCATCTTATTTTACATAGAATAAAATTTCAATTTTAGTAATTTTTATATACAGTAGAATTTAAAATTATGTGGTTTCTCTTTGCAGCCAAATATGTGTGTTAATTTGATTGAAGTATGTATTGCTATGATTTTTAATAGTGAATGAAATCTGGGTTTTGGTTATTTTTGGGTAAAGTCAGAAGCTTTTTTACTTAATTTCTGTGGGTTACTATGTAACAGGTGGCCAAAGATGCGGGGTTCGAGCTTCCGCCACCTGGGGAGTACGCTATGGGCATGTTTTTCTTGCCCACATCGGAAAATCGAAGGGAACAAAGCAAAAGAGTGTTTACAAAGGTAGTTTCAACTTTCAAGATCAAAACTTGATTAGTCTTCTTTCCAATCTCTAAAGTAGTCTAGCTATTGAAGTCTTAGCATTAATGGAGAAGTGAATCAAGCTCAATTTTACTATAATGCTTTGTGCTTGAGAGTTGGTTCTATACCTGAAGTCCATCTTTGGTCTTCTGTGGTGGTCTCCTGATTGAATTCATGATGGTATTTCTAGGTTGCTGAATCACTTGGTCATACTGTTCTTGGGTGGCGTCATGTTCCAACAGATAACTCAGGATTGGGTAAGTCTGCTTTGCAGACAGAACCGGTTATTGAACAAGTGTTTCTTACACCAACGCCCAGGTCAAAGGCTGATTTTGAGCAACAGGTATTTAGTCTATTTCTGTTCTGGTACAATCCAATGTCAAACTACATATGTAACTGAATGCTTATTACAGAAATTACGATGACGGTAAGATCCTACTTATAAGCTCAATGTAAGTAGCTGATCTTTTATTTAAGTTATTACTGTTTTATTTTGGTCTCCTTGGGACATGGGAGGGGGGCAGGATAGATGAGGTGAAAAAAAAAAAGGGAATTTGCATTTGATATGGCAAAGATTATTCTATTAGTTTGATTTGGGGGCTGCCTGTGAAGATTATTACGCACTCTTTTAGTATAGTATTTTTGCACCTTATTCCCCTTCTATATCCCACGAGGCCATAAATTATTTTTATTTTTTTTGGTGGGCTAGGCGCTTCTAATGCAATTTACTCCAGTAATTTTCAAGCTTCCTATAGTCCAAAATGGCAAAATCTACATTCATTGTTACATTTGTGTTTTTTATTTTATTTTTTTTTATTTATATAATTTTATTACAGATGTACATACTAAGGAGGGTTTCAATGGTAGCTATCCGTGCTGCATTAAATCTTCAACACGGTGCGGTGAGAGACTTCTATATATGTTCTCTTTCTTCAAGGTAAGTTTCTGAAAAAAAGTGTTTGTTATGGATATACATATATCTTGGTTTACTCCATTGCTTTGGCCATAGTTTGAAAGACCATTGGATTTTTGCAGGACTGTCGTGTACAAAGGTCAGTTGAAGCCCAATCAGTTGAATGAATACTACTACGCAGATCTTGGCAATGAAAGGTTTACCAGCTACATGGCCCTGGTAAATATTTTTTTCATTCACTTCTCTTCTTTTGTCCACTGACTCCACACTTCGACAACGAACAGCATGGGATCAACCGGTTAAATCTGAGGAGATGCAAGGTTGAGGAATGACTTCTGAGGCATTGAAGTATGATCTCTTAAGTTCTTCCACTCCCTTGATTTGAATCTGGAAAGCCGGATTGGATTCTTTGGGTGAGTTGGCTTGGTAAGGAACCTCATTATCAAGTAAATCATGTTTGCAGAAACTTGGTGCAATGTTCTGTATACTCCGTTCTTGAGGATGAAACTTCATTTGTAGTGGTCAAGGGAAATTATGTTTGGTCAAGATAGTTTGGGGCTTTCATGATGATTTGTGCTGGCACCGCAGTATATTGTTTATTGAAGTGCCCTGAACACAATTTTCGTGCCTGAACTAAAAAAAAAAAATGTGAGACCTCTGGATTGCTTAAAGAAGATGGAATTGGAAGTTAATATTTTGGTTTTACTATTATTTTGTGCAGGTGCATTCTCGGTTCTCGACGAACACATTTCCAAGCTGGGATCGTGCTCAGCCTATGCGTGTCTTGGGCCATAATGGGGAAATCAACACACTTCGTGGCAATGTGAACTGGTAAGTTGATTACTACTGAATATTACCATGTGTCCAATTGTCTTCTTATTCTAGAAGAAGTTCTGGTAGGCGATGTAGTGGTAAGCCATTTTTTTGGTGTTTCAGTTTGATGTGATTGATGGGGGGTTACTCAGTTTTTTGCTTTTGCATGAATGAGAAACTCTTTAGCTATGATCTGGCCTTACCCTAGTTCAATTTTAAACAAGTTTGTTAAGGCATGGGACATAAAACTGATACAGGTGGGCTGTAGGTAGACCAGGGAATCTACATTAAGCCAAAAATTAGGCCACCCTGCTGTTGCGGTTCAGCTCTGAAGATGTACAAAGTTCCATTATTAGGATAGTTAGGATCACATAATGTCGGTGTATTTGATAATCTTTAGTTGAATAGGCACTTCACCGTATGGGTAACAGGTTGTGGGGTCTGAAACCATTCAGTACTCTACTATGTTTACTAGCAGGAAGATTTGCTGGTAATTACCAGAGTAGAGTAGCATCGAAAGCTAGTGATGGTTACTGGCTGATACAACTGTGCCTCATTTATTTGACTAACAGCAATTGATCTCTAGATCTTTTGTGTTTTGCTCCAGCCCAGGAGCATAGCTTGACATTTATAATTTTCCTGTATTCAGGATGAAGGCACGTGAGGGTCTTCTTAAGTGTAAGAAGCTTGGTCTGTCGAAGGATGAGATGAAGAAGCTTTTACCAATTGTAGACGCCAGCTCATCTGATTCAGGTAAGTTTCTTGGAAAATTTTGTGTATCTAAGAGCACATAGCTACAAATATTCGAGTACTGATGCACGAATATCTGCTAGCGGCATATAATTTCTCAGATTTCCATGTGGAGGAAGGATACAGAGAGTCACTTTAACTTTCACTGTTGTGGTAATTTATTTGGTGCATTTGATTTCCCCTATTTTTAGGAGCTTTTGACGGTGTGCTCGAGCTTTTAGTTCGAGCTGGTAGAAGTCTCCCCGAGGCAATCATGATGATGATTCCTGAAGCGTGGCAAAATGACAAGAATATGGAACCTCAACGAAAGGCCTTGTATGAATATTTCTCTGCCCTTATGGAGCCATGGGATGGGCCTGCTCTGATATCATGTAAAATTCTATCAAGCTGTTGATTCCACATTTGAGTTATTTCTCTCGTAATATTTTGTCAGTCTGTCCGCTCACTAAAAGTAATTTGCAGTTACTGACGGGCGCTATCTTGGAGCTACACTGGATCGGAATGGGTTGCGTCCTGGCCGCTTTTATGTCACACACAGTGGACGAGTAATAATGGCAAGCGAAGTTGGGGTAGTAGACATTCCACCCGAGGATGTGTACAGGAAAGGAAGACTTAACCCTGGAATGATGCTTCTTGTCGATTTTGAGAAGCATGTTGTTGTAGATGATGATGCCTTAAAGCAGCAATATTCACTATCAAGACCTTATGGAGAGTGGCTTAAAAGGCAGAAGATAGAACTGAAGGACATAGTTCAATCTGTTCGTGAATCTGACAGGGTTCCTCCAGCCATAGCAGGAGTGCTGCCAGTAAGTAATTTCATATTCCGGTCTCATCTCCAAATTCATGTCTTTGTTTTTGTGGGTATTTCTGAATGTGGTTTCATTTGATCTAACTTTAGGCATCTAGTGAAGATGACAACATGGAAAACATGGGCATTCATGGTCTATTGTCTCCACTGAAAGCCTTTGGGTATGTAGCTCTCCAGAAACGGCTTGCTTTTCAAATATTGCTTGACTAATTGCGTTGCGCTTCATTATGGAAGTGATTTTAAAGACCTTGTCTTCCTATGCAGCTATAATGTTGAGTCCTTGGAGATGCTATTACTTCCCATGGCGAAAGATGGTATTGAGGCCCTCGGATCGATGGGAAATGATGCTCCTTTGGCTGTTATGTCAAACAGAGAGAAACTCACATTTGAGTATTTCAAGCAGATGTTCGCTCAAGTTACGAACCCTCCTATTGACCCCATCCGGGAGAAGATAGTCACCTCCATGGAATGCATGATTGGTCCAGAGGGTGATCTTACAGAGACTACCGAAGAACAATGTCATCGTCTCTCACTTAAAGGTCCTCTTTTACACATTGAAGAAATGGAAGCAATTAAAAAGATGAACTACAGAGGCTGGCGCAGCAAAGTTCTTGATATCACATACTCTAAAGACCGTGGTAGGAAGGGTTTGGAGGAGACCTTGGACAGGATCTGCTCTGAAGCGCGTAATGCAATTAAGGAAGGTTTTACAACTCTGGTGCTTTCTGACAGAGGTATCACCTTCTTTTAAATTTGGGTTTCACCTGAAATTTGCTGACACATTTATATATGTATTTTAAAGTGTACATGATTTGTTCAACTGTGTAGCCTTTTCGTCGAAACGCGTTGCTGTAAGCTCCCTCTTGGCTGTGGGTGCTGTCCATCATCATCTAGTTACAAAACTTGAGCGAACCAGAGTGGGCTTGATTGTAGAAACTGCTGAGCCCCGTGAAGTGCACCATTTCTGTACACTGGTTGGATTTGGTGCGGATGCTATATGCCCATATTTAGCCGTAGAGACCATCTGGAGGTTGCAGGTTGATGGAAAAATCCCACCAAAAGCAAGTGGGGAGTTCCACTCCAAGAATGAGCTGGTCAAAAAGTACTTCAAAGCAAGCAACTACGGAATGATGAAGGTTCTTGCCAAAATGGGGATATCAACTCTGGCCTCATACAAGGGTGCTCAGATTTTCGAGGCAGTGGGCCTTTCATCGGAAGTGATTGAGAGGTGCTTTAGTGGAACACCAAGCAGAGTCGAAGGCGCTACTTTTGAAGTGCTTGCTCAGGACGCTATTCAATTACATGAGCTGGCTTTCCCGACCCGGGCCTTCCCTCCTGGAAGTGCAGAAGCTGTTGCACTCCCTAATCCTGGGGACTATCACTGGAGGAAAGGTGGTGAGGTTCACCTGAATGATCCCCTCGCTATAGCAAAGCTGCAAGAGGCTGCCAAATCTAACAGTGTCGCTGCATATAAAGAGTACTCTAAGCGCATACAGGAGCTGAACAAAAATTGCAATCTCCGTGGGCTTTTGAAATTTAAAGATGCAGATGTTAAGATTCCTTTGGATGAAGTGGAATCTGCGAGTGAGATTGTTAAACGGTTTTGTACTGGGGCCATGAGTTATGGATCAATATCTTTGGAGGCACATTCCACCCTTGCTATTGCTATGAACACAATTGGGGGTAAATCGAATACAGGTATATCCTTGATGGGGCTTCCTCGTTTTTTTTTCTTATGTAATTGTAGCTTAAATTACAAGAAAGCTTAGAGGAAGTTGATGGTGTTTCGATCGGGTACCTTTACACTGACAACTTTTATGCTTCTTAAATTTTGATAAGCTTCTTGAGCTTTCTTCAGCTATGGTAAATTTAACGTAAAAGCAGTATTCAGTATTTTTTAAGGAGTATAAAAACTATATTTTGTCAACTCTCTCTCTCTCTCTCTCTCTCTCTCTCTCTCTCTATTCATACTTCTTTGAGGTGCTCCAAATTTTTAATTTTTTTTTTCATTTCCTCTATTTTCTAGGTTTTGTTGTCTGAATTTTCCACCCTTTTCCTTCGTTCTAATTTTGTTAGCTCTTTCATTAGCTTTCTTATTTCCCACTTTGGTTTCTTTTCTATGGATTTTTGCCAAGCCTCTTTTTAATTTACTTCATGCATCCTCGTCTGAAGGTGAGGGAGGAGAAAATCCTTCTCGTATGGAACCTCTTCCAAATGGTTCCAGGAATCCAAAAAGGAGTGCAATTAAGCAGGTCGCGAGTGGGAGATTCGGTGTTTCGAGTTATTACCTTACAAATGCTGATGAGCTACAGATAAAGATGGCTCAGGTATTCTCAGTCTTATACATTTGGGAGTAAAATTTTCTACCCATTTTTATTTTCTACCATCGATGTTCGTCAATTCCTATTTAGCCCCTGTATTCCTGTTGGAACAGAGGTTCTTCTTGTTTATGAATTTATGTTCATGGACAGATGGTGCTGTGTCTGCAAAGCACCTTTGGGTGTCTTTGCATCTTTAACTGACACCTACCTTTGGCATTTGGTGAGGTTAAATATGAACTGTACTTGTTTATTCCTCGTGGATTGAACTTATTTATTAAACGTAACTGCAAAATGCACAGGGGGCCAAACCTGGTGAAGGTGGTGAACTTCCTGGCCACAAGGTTATTGGTGACATTGCGGTCACTAGGAATTCCACAGCTGGGGTTGGACTAATCAGCCCACCTCCCCATCACGACATCTACTCTATTGAGGACCTTGCCCAATTGATTCATGATCTCAAGGTAAATACATTCGTTGCTTCTTGTACATGAATATGTGGTAATCTCATCCGTTTTTCCATGTAATGCAGAATGCCAATCCAACGGCTCGGATAAGCGTGAAGTTGGTATCCGAAGCCGGTGTGGGGGTGATTGCTAGTGGGGTCGTTAAGGGTCATGCTGACCATGTATTGATCTCCGGCCATGATGGAGGTACAGGGGCTTCTCGGTGGACTGGCATCAAGAGTGCTGGGCTCCCATGGGAACTTGGCCTTGCAGAGACCCACCAGACTCTAGTTGCTAATGATCTTCGCGGCCGAACAGTTTTACAGACAGATGGCCAACTCAAAACTGGAAGGGATGTGGCCATTGCAGCACTTCTCGGGGCGGAGGAGTTTGGTTTCAGCACTGCTCCCCTAATAACACTCGGATGCATCATGATGCGGAAGTGCCACAAAAACACTTGCCCAGTTGGCATTGCCACCCAAGATCCAGTTCTGAGAGAGAAGTTTGCCGGAGAACCCGAACATGTCATAAATTTCTTCTTCATGCTGGCAGAGGAGTTGAGAGAAATCATGTCTCAGCTTGGATTTCGAACAATCACTGAAATGGTTGGTCGTTCAGATATGCTGGAACTTGATAAAGAAGTGACTAAGAACAATGAGAAGCTAAAGAATATTGATCTCTCCCTATTACTTAGACCTGCTGCTGACATTCGGCCAGACGCTGCCCAGTATTGTGTGCAGAAACAGGATCATGGCTTGGACATGGCTTTAGATCAAAGACTTATAACCCTATCAGAAGCTGCTTTAGAAAAAGCTCTTCCTGTATATATTGAAACACCAATCTTCAATATAAATCGTGCAGTTGGAACAATGCTTAGCCATGAAGTTACGAAGCGCTACCACATGGCTGGGCTCCCTGCAGATACTATCCATATCAAACTCAGTGGAAGTGCGGGTCAGAGCCTTGGAGCTTTTCTCTGCCCTGGAATCACTCTGGAGCTCGAAGGTGACAGCAATGACTATGTTGGGAAGGGATTATCAGGTGGCAAAATTGTTGTTTATCCTCCTAAAGGAAGCCAGTTTGATCCCAAGGAGAACATAGTGATTGGTAATGTGGCTCTCTATGGGGCGACCAATGGGGAAGCGTATTTTAACGGGATGGCGGCAGAAAGATTCTCTGTCCGTAACTCCGGGGCTAGAGCAGTTGTAGAAGGTGTTGGTGATCATGGATGTGAATACATGACTGGTGGGACCATTGTTGTGCTTGGGAAAACTGGAAGGAATTTTGCTGCGGGCATGAGTGGTGGTATTGCTTATGTTCTTGATGTGGACGGCAAGTTCAAATCGAGATGCAATCTTGAGCTTGTAGATCTTGATAGAATTGAAGAACAAGATGATATCATGAATCTCAGAATGATGATACAGCAACATCAGCGTCACACAAACAGCCAACTAGCCAGAGAAGTTCTTGCAGACTTTGAAAATCTCCTTCCTAAGTTTATCAAGGTCTTCCCAAGGGATTATAAACGGGTTCTTGCAAGCATGAAGGCAGATGAAATTACCGAGGCGGCTGAGAAAAAAGCTGCTAGGGAAGTTGAGGAACAAGAAGAGACAGAATTGATGGAGAGAGATGCCTTTGAAGACCTAAAGAAGTTGGCAACTACGTCCTTGAATGGGATATCCAATCAGGTAAATTTCTACTTGAATTATTAATTCTTATGTAATTTGCATTAATTAATTAATTAATTTATTTATTTATAACCATGTTTCGCAGCAGCTCTTTTCTCACTATATTGAGAATCTGCGACAATGTAGTAACATGGATATCCTCAAAGAGAGTTCTCTTTTATCTTCATAACTTATTTAGTTCTTTTTTCCTCAGTTAAAAAAACAAAAACAAAAATTATGTGTCTAATGAGTGTTTTGGAATTAACAGAAGGTGGAAGAGGCTGATGAACCATCAAAAAGACCTACTCGAGATGCTGATGCTATTAAACATCGCGGTTTCATCTCTTATGAGCGTGAGGGTGTCTCATACAGGGATCCCGATGTTCGGATGAATGACTGGAATGAGGTTATGGAAGAGTCGAAACCTGGTCCACTTTTAAAGACACAGTCTGCTCGTTGCATGGACTGTGGCACTCCTTTCTGCCATCAGGTAAATCTTCTGCAAGTTTAACTAATTATTGTGTTCTTAATATTTTTCCTATTCTAATAAAAAAAATGTAGACTTTCAACAAATTGTTTTTACTAATCCTTCTTTTTACTTGTTGAAATGCAGGAGAACTCTGGATGTCCTCTTGGGAATAAGATACCTGAATTCAACGAGTTGGTTTACCAAAATAGGTGGCGTGAAGCGTTAGATCGGCTTCTAGAGACCAATAACTTTCCAGAATTTACTGGCCGAGTTTGTCCTGCTCCTTGTGAGGGTTCCTGTGTTCTTGGTATCATTGAGAACCCGGTATCCATCAAAAGCATTGAATGCTCCATCATAGACAAGGCTTTTGAGGAGGGGTGGATGGTTCCACGACCTCCCCTCAAGAGAACTGGGTATGCTTTTCATTCTTGGTGTTGTTAAATATCTTTTTCTTTAATCCTCCAAGTGTGAGTTTTAGCTGAATTACCAGTGTTTTGCTGGATTTCCCGATCTAAGTGTTATGTTTTGGAATTTTTGAGGTACCTACTAAGGTAAAGGTTAATCTTTACAGGAAAAAAGTCGCTATTATTGGAAGTGGACCTGCTGGCTTGGCGGCTGCTGATCAACTCAACAGAATGGGTCACTTAGTGACGGTGTTTGAGCGTGCTGATCGAATTGGTGGCCTTATGATGTATGGAGTTCCCAATATGAAGACTGACAAAATTGATGTAGTTCAACGACGGGTTGACCTTATGGCGAAGGAAGGTGTCAAATTTGTGGTCAATGCTAATGTCGGAAAGGATACATCATTTTCCTTAGATCGGCTCAAGGAGGAGAACGATGCCATTGTTTTGGCAGTAGGAGCCACAAAACCAAGGCAAGTGATCTTGAAAACCAGCAAATGAAATTTAGATCTGTTATTAAGAGTCCGTTTGGGTTGGCATTTAAAATAATAAATTCTCGGAATAAGAGCTTTTATAGAAGGCTACTTGGAGCTTTTAGGAAAAGCTGTAACTTAGCTTTAAAGAGGAATTAGATCTTTTTAAAAGCTGTGAAAAATCGAAACTGCAGTTTTTAGCTTTATTAGTGATTGTTGGCCCCTAAAAAGCTTTCCAAACGGGTTCTGAAAAGAGTTGTAACACAACCAGTCTCTTAACAGTTAACTGTAAAAAGCTTATGGTTTATTGTTGTGCAGGGACCTTCCTGTGCCTGGAAGGGAGCTATCAGGAGTTCATTTCGCCATGGAATTTCTTCATGCGAACACTAAAAGTTTACTTGACAGTAATCTTGAAGATGGAAACTACATTTCTGCCAAGGACAAGAAGGTAGTGGTCATTGGTGGAGGTGACACTGGCACAGATTGCATAGGGACTTCTATTCGGCATGGCTGTACGAATATTGTAAACCTAGAGCTTCTTCCTGTGCCACCAAAGACAAGGGCTCCAGGCAATCCTTGGCCACAGGTTCGACCCTTTCGTCCTGAATTTTCCATGACTGGTGTCATTAAGAAACTTTGATCTTATACGAAATCGAATAAAGTATACTTAGGTAACCCCGCATAGGTCCATTTACTTTTCTTTTCGACTAAAGTTCTACTTGCTAGTGTATGCTAGACGGGTCCATATCATATGCTTGTCTCATTCTTCTCATTCCCCATATGAGTTGCATGAAACTTGGTGAAACAATTTGGGTTTAGTAGTTGACCCCCGCAAAATAGTGTACTACTTTTCAAATTAGAAGGTTTGTGATTTAGAAAAGCAAAGAGGGAAAAAAAACCATGCAATGCTGCTACTGGAATTCTTTAATGCTGCCAAGGTTGTATTTTCTTTTTCTCTAATGTTGAAGTTAACATGTTAAAATCAGCTTATGTTAATCTAGGTGGAAAATTCAATATGCTAAACCAACTTTCCAAAGTTATTTGTACATTTTGTGAAGATATTGTTAGTGAATAATTCCCTTGTAATTTTCGTTTCAGTGGCCTCGCGTATTCCGTGTAGATTATGGACATCAGGAAGCTGCTGCCAAGTTTGGAAAAGACCCTAGGTCATATGAGGTGTTGACAAAACGGTTTGTCGGGGATGAAAATGGTGTGGTGAAAGGCCTTGAGGTGGTACGTGTTAAGTGGGAGAAGGATGCTAGCGGCAAGTTTCAATTCAAGGAAGTTGAAGGCTCTGAGGAGATCATTGAGGCTGATCTAGTCCTTCTAGCCATGGGATTTCTTGGCCCTGAGTCGGTTAGTATTTTCTAACTCAATTTTATCATATTTCCAACGAGATGAACCTATGACCAAGTTGAATTTCTCCTTAAAGCAACAGATAAAAACTAACCTATGGCTATTAGCTGTGAATATTGTCTTCCAGAAATTAAGAGTTGTGGGTCAGTTATCTTTTATGAGAGTTACTTTGACTAATGAACTTCAAATTTTCTTGAAGACATTTTCACCATAACCGAATCTCAATGTTAACCCTTAAGTCACCCTTCAACCTCTCCCATAAAACAAGTGGTAATTAGAGCTATCAAATGGAAATGCTATTTATGCGTGTTGAAGGTCTAATTTGAGGGTTTTTGGAGAAAAATAAACATGGATCGCCCTTCTATCCATCTTTTGTGTACATATGCTTTCTTGAGAACTTTTTGTTTTTTCTCCCTTTTCGTTGACTGACAAACTATGCTATCGAGTAATGACCTGTTATCTGATTTCACTGCTCTGATTGATTCCTTCAGAATGTGGCTGACAAACTGGGTTTGGAGAAAGACAACCGGTCAAACTTCAAGGCTGAATATGGTCGTTTCTCAACCAATGTGGAAGGGGTCTTTGCTGCCGGGGATTGTCGGCGTGGTCAGTCTCTGGTGGTATGGGCCATTTCAGAGGGAAGACAAGCTGCTTCGCAGGTTGACAAGTATTTATCAACGGAGCATAAAGATCTCAGACAAGAAGACGACATTTCAAAGAGGCATCAAGATAGCAGCAAGCATACAGTAATGAAATAGAGTTGATCCTGGTTTTAGTTCCCCAAGTAGAGTAGAGAAAAAAAGCAAATAGCTTTATAAATCTTTCGCAGAGATGGTTTCAGAATCTGATTATTTTGTGGATAACCCCACCAAGAGAAGCCCCATCTCAAGTTTAATAATAATAAAACAAAAGTTCAGAAAATATTTCGGAAGAAGAAACCACAGTGTTATGGCGCCAAGCATAGGTCTTTCGTTTTATGTATTATTGTGTTCATAAGGTTTGCTATTTTTGTTGTTTGAAGGGTGGCTCTTGTGCTGGCTGAAAGGAATAAATGTATAGTTTTGATTTTTGTTTTGGTAGTCGAAATTCATATATATGGGAATGTAGAAATTGATGGATATGCCTCTTGCCCAAATAAGCTTTGCAAGGTGAAAAAAAGCTGTGTTGGTTGAATTCTTTATGTTTGGGTTCTTGAATTTGTTCCCTAGTTGGCTATTGCCCTTGGCTAAAGACTTTGATTTCGGCACATTTATTGATTATGTTGAGTTTTTGGATGGATTAATTGTTTCATGACTGTATATTCTGCAATTGAGATGATTTGGAGTGGTAAAACACTTATTTAAAATCTATCTGAACATAATTATCATTTTCGCTCTCATCAGATAATTGAAATCTCCAGCCGCAGGTGTTAAAATTTCCAAAACCCAGCTCTTTTTTTTTTTTGGTCCTGGGGGCAGCGGAGTCACTGTCTTGGATGACATGACACTTGAGGCTTCCGGGCCCCTTTTATTTGGTTCAGGAAGAGCTGCTTAAACCACAGACAACTAAAGAAGTTGCATTATGTAAAGAATTTTCTTAACTGAATATTTGTGTTTCAAATACATATACTTTCTGGTGCCAACTCATAGTAACGGAGATTGATCCTATATTCGGTTAAAAGATTGGAAAAATGGAGGGAAAGCAGGGAGCTGTTGCTTCTCGTCCTTGTGTTAGGTTAAAAGGATTGGAAAATTGGAGGGAAAGCAGGGAGCCATCGCTTCTCGTCCTCGTGTTTGGTTAAATGAGAATGAAGTGAGGAAGGAAAGAAGGGCATATTAGAATTTTATTCCTATACCATTACATTAATAAAGGATTATTAGAAAAGCTTATTCACTCTCTTAATTCGTCAACTTTTCTACCGATTCAAATTTTGTGGGCCTAGAGGAAAGAAGATTTCCTTCCCTTCTTCCTCCCCCACCTTTCTTCCATACTACCAAACAAGTGATTGTACCCTTTGCCCCTCTTCCGTCATACCAAACATAACATGAATCCCATCTGACTGAAATAAGAAGGCTCAATAAGTGGCGAACTTGTTCCACTCACAAGGTTAATTTCCAATATCAAACCCCAAACCTCCACTTAAGGTCACAAAATGATATATTAACAATGAGAGGAGATGAGGTACAATATATTACATTCAACTCTCATTCTTAACTTCTACCACATCAAATTGAAAAACTAAGTTCAGCTGCCTAATGAACTTGCAAGCCCTTGAAACATTCAACAGCCAGCAGCAATAATAGTTGTACAAAAGATAGTAGATAAATGAAACAAGTGTTAAAACACCCGGCACAAGGCTTGCAGATCTACAGGTTGAGAATCAGATGCAGCCACCCAACTGCAAAAGGCATTGAAGAAAGGAAGGATCAAAATCCATTCAAGGAAACATGGGCTAAAAGCTAGAAACTTTCTATTTTGTAAGTTTCGCATGCAATACTATGGGGAAATTTTTTTACAAGTATAATCCAATATGAAATGCGTATGCATTCATGACTCCAATCCATGGGTATTTATGTAGATTTTGATTGCGAATAGTCTGGGATTGTTGAGTAATATATTAAATTTGTTCAATTACTTTTCAGTTAACTATTTAAAGGCACTATGCAGAAGGATCCCTCTAGAGAAACTTCTATAAGACCAAAGCTTCAGTGTCTGTTTGGGAATGTATAAACGCGACTAGCTTCAATCCTAGCTTCAATCATGTTGGTTTTGATACAGAACTGGTTTAGGATTTTCCCACGCAAGTGAAAAGGTCTTTACCAGTAACTTAAATTTGTAGAATACTAGAACCAGTTCACTTTCACTTGTTCTGCGCCTTACCCAACGACCCCTCAAGGTGGGGGACCCAAATCCACTCAGCCACGGAAAGAAAATTTTGAATCCTTTCTATTTGATTGGACTTTTCGCTTACCAGAACAGCATCTATTTCCTTGTCTGTGACGGGCGTACGTTTTGGCTGAAGAGAAGCTTTCCCTCCCACAGCCGTGTTGATGGGAGGTGCTGGAACATCAGACTTTGAACTGAAAAACTGCTGTGCATCCCTATCTTGAGTTTGGGATGAAGAACCTATATATTGACAACATAAAGAGTGTTGGATCAAAACACACACAAACAGTAATAAAGGACAACAAATATATTAAAGACACTGTTAACAACCATCTGATCTAAAAGCTTAAGCTGTTAGAGAGGGTGTAAAAGTATTTATAGTCTTAACAAGCCCCCTCATGTGTGGCCGGACTTTCTTTGATAAGGGTCAAACATGCCAAATTCTGCAAAATGATGCTGGAATATCTTATGCCACAGCCGGTGCATATTGAATCAAAATTTTGACAAAACTACATGCGGCAAATAAATGTAAATTTACTTCAAATGACTCCTAACAGACCAAAATTTTACCAACCACGAAATGTGGGAGCACACCAACCAAGCAAACTGCACTATATTTTTCCCCCTCATAGGTAAAAGTGCATTGCATTGAAAAGGCACCAAAGGGGGTGCACCCATGTACACAAGAAGTATATACATCTCAAGAGCAACGCAGGGCTATCTAACAAAAAGGAAATGAGGACAAAAACTTTGCACAAGCCGTTCACATTCTAATTTCCTTTTTTAAAAATCCTATCCCTTCCATCTCCAAAGTCCAAACCACTGGCATTAATAGCAACTATCAATTTCAACATGAACCAAACCAGCATTAATTTGTGTACACCAATTCAATATGAACAGGTCCCAAGTGTTAAAATTAGGATTATATAGAATTACGAGCTCCAATTCAAGACCCCCAGCAGAAAATGAAGGAAAATAAAAAGATCAGCTCCAATTACTGATTCAGTAACTTCATTCCATTTCCATACCAATTTGGTCAGTATAAAAAGAAATTAACTACCCTACTCTGAATTTGACAAAACAACAGCAGAGAGAGAGAGAGAGAGGGGCTGAAACCCTAATATTATTGATGTATCAAGTGATGAATCTACCAACGTCCTTAAACCCAGCGATCATTCAAAAATTATATTTTTTTAGTAGAGAAAGTATAATTTATCCAATCCAATTGACTAACTACATGAAAATAAACAAAATTAAAGACAGAGAACAGTAAGATCATGTAAAGCAGTAGCAAGAAGCACAAAAATTAAATACAATTTATTTTTTGTTTACACATTAGGAATAATGGAAGATGAATATGAGAAGAAGTAAGAAGAAAGGAAAGACCTGAAGCTGAGGGTTTTGGGTGTCTGTCTGGGAATTTAATGCGCGGAATTCTTCTCATCACTTGTCCTCCTCCCATCTCTCTCTCTCTCTCTCTCTCTCTCTCTCTCTTTACTGTAAAACTAGTTTGGGGGCTGAAAAAGAAGAACAAACAGTGAGTCTGTCACTCATGTCCGCATGTGGTGTAACCACCTATTTGTTTCTTATTTTTAAGGACATTATGACGAGGGTTTAGTGGAATTTTAAATTTCAAATATAATAATTATTTTTTTGTGCCTCACTTATATAATACAGGATGGGTAATACTTAGGATACACCTAAAGACATACTCCCTCCGTCTCATTTTATGTGTCCCCCTTTCTATTTTGGTATGTTCCAAAATTGTTGTCCACTTTCCTAAATTAGTATATCAATTTTACTTAGTTTTCCAAATTACCCTTCCTTACAATCAATACCAAAACAAACTATAAAAGAAAGTGCAATGATTATGGGCAATTGTGGAAAGTAGGTGTAGATTCCTTTTGTCCCCTTAAATAGTTGGATTCCCAAAAAGGGACACATAAAATGGGACGGAGGGAGTAATTTTTGGGACATAATCTAAGAGATGTGTCTATTTCTCTTCTGCGTCATTGTGAAATCCAGTGACATCACATGAGAGATATAGACACATCTTTTAGATTGTATTCCAAAATTTGTGTATTTAGATGTGTCTCAATCTTTACTCATACAAGATACATATATTTAAAGTTTTTTTTTTTTTTTGGTAATCGGGGGTGTCCGGGCCAGCTTGCGCGCACCTCGACTAATCCCCCGAGGCTTGGAGGCGCCGGGTGAATACTCCAGTGGCCACGCCCCCCATGACTCGAACACTAAATCTCTTGGATAGTATACCCAAGAAGCTTACCACTTGGCCACAAGAGACTTGATTACATATATTTAAAGTTGTGTGCAAAAAAAGTGTGTAATTCACTGTTCGGTGTGGGTCGAGTATTTTCCTTTCTCACAAAGGGGTAAGCGGATGGTGGTCCAATTTCAAGCATGACGTGTCAATTTTCTATAGGATCACTGTCATAGTGTACCACCTTACGTGGCAACTAGTTCAGCCTTCAAATTACCTCTTTCAAATGTTACTTTCCCCCAAAATATTCCTGTATTTTATTCTAAATACCCACAATACCCGTGATATAGTTGAAACACTTTACCATTCTGAGAATCTCTTTTTTTTTTTTAGAACAGCCCATTCATTTTCAGCTTCCATCGTCTCTCTTCTGCGGCGCAAGCAAGAACAGGTACCATTCTGCTCTCTCCTCTCGTCTGTCCCTCTCTCTTCTCGTCTCTCTCTCTCTCTGTATATATATACATAGATTGTAGAGGTGCCATGTTTGGGGTTTTTTTTTTTTTTTTTTTTTTTTTGCTTTGAAATTTGGGGTTGAGTGGTTATCATCTTGATTTCTTGATATCAATGAAACTGTGATGTTCAAAAACATATATATATATATATATATATATGTATATACACAGTTATACATATATATGGATAGATTCATATATATATATATATGTGGTTTTCAATGAATGGGTTAGATTTCTAGGGCTTTTAATGTGATTTACACAAAGAAAATGCCAATTCCTCCAAATTGCTAACAGTGAAATATCTTCATCCATGATAGATGTTTCATAGGTTCAAACATTAGTGGTCTGTTAGATCAAATATCATTCTATCATGATTCATAAGAAATTGAATTACTGTACACGGTGTTTAAAGAAATTGCTTTTTTGAATACATGGTCTTTTATTCCATGAAGATGAATTGAACATAATCAAGGGATTTCAGCAAAAAAAAAAAAAAAGAACATAATCAAGGGAGTTTTATGTTTTCTTTTCTACAAACCATTTTTTTTTTTTTTTTTTTTGCACTTTGTTTATGCCTTTTTGCTCTAGAGTGAGATTATGTGTTTTTGCCTTGTTTGTTAGTTAGATTGAACACTGTTATTTTGGTACTTGGATGGGGCTGCTTTTTTTTTTTTTTTTTTGTTGGATGAACACTACTGGAACTTTTTAATCATATGAATTATTGTTTTTTTGAGGAAGAATATGTTTTGTGATTGAATGTTTGATATCTTGTGTGATTGAATATTTGATCTTATAACATAAGAGGGGCTATTTGGGAAATAGCATTGATTCAATTCATTTCCAGCTTTAAACCAAACAACAACATAATTGAATAGAATTGAAAAGAATTGAATTCAATTCCATTCAAACCAAACACAAAACTAGAATTCCAATTCTATTCTTTTCTATTCTATTCTACAATCAAACCAAAAGGAGTGGAAGTGATCAAACGGTCATGGCTTTATCTTCCGCATAGTGTTTTAACTATCAAAGCAGCACAAAACATAAACATAAATATCTCTCTCTCTCTCTCTCTCTCTCTCTCTCTCTCTCTCTCTCTCTCTCTCTCTCTCCACACGAGTAACACGACTGACATAAAGCTCGAAAATTGAAACTTTGCAGACACATACATAAAATGGCGAGCAATCTGGGCCGTCTAATCTCGTCGGTGATCGAACACTCTACACTGAAATTAGGGCTATCATACTACGCGAGATCCGGAATTGCGAGTCTCTCCGATTCGAACTCGGCGAGACGAGTCATCTGCTCTTCAACTCATCCTAATCATCAGCATCAAGAGAACCATAGCAAGCAAGAAGATGAGATATTATCAGAAATCAAAGAGAAGAAGATTGAAAATGAGAAAGATGATGAAGACGACAACGACGGCGACGGCGATGAGATTGATCTGAATGAAGAGACCGGTGAGGTCGGAGGGCCGAGAGGTCCCGAGCCCACTCGATACGGCGATTGGGAACGAAACGGTCGCTGCTATGATTTCTAATATATATGTATCGATTTGATTTCTGTATCAATTTGCGGCTTTTTGAGAATTTAGGGTTCTTTATTTCGAGCAAGTGTAAGATTGATGATACATGTTTTTTTTTTTTTTTTTTTTTTTTTTTTTTTTTTTTTTTTTAATGTGATGGCTTATACTCTCTCCGTTTGTCTCTCTTATGCTTATGTGATTTTAATCGTGATTGGTAGATATGTTTAAAAGTAGAAGTGCTTATCATAGTTTGGGTGTTTGGTTTACAAAAAGTGGAACTCGGTTCTAAATTTTACAAAAGTCAATATATTAGTAATGTGATTCAAAGAACTTTACAAATTTCTTTGATGCTATCCACGACTAAGAGAAAGTAGTGTATTTGACTGAATGATTGCAATGTAGTAATTTCTTTACAAATTTTTGTTGGACTTGAAAATTGCAGTAAGATTGCCATGTTTAGTCATTTCATAAGCTTGAGACTGGAACTGTCAATACTTTTTGGGATAAAGTAGGGTTTAGTCCCTAATTCTATCTTTTTCTAGAAATAGGTCACTCCTATATCTGAATCTAGAAATTAGTCCCTTTGTGTTGCTAAAGACATAAATACCCTTATATTATCATCTCTCTCTCTCTCTCTATATATATATATATATATTAAAGATCTGATTTTCGAAATTCAAAACTCAATATAGAGAGAGAATCTGCAACTATACAGAGAGAGAAAGAGGAAGAGAGAGAGAGAGGGAGAAAGAAGAGAGAGGGCAGCAGCCACTCCTTCGCTGACACCACCACATCCAGTCACGTCATCGTTGCCTATTCTTGGTTGTCGTCGTCGTAGTCGTCACCACCTTTCAGTCATCCGATCTCCCATTCTTGGACTCCTTCCCTTTCTGAATTTGTGAGGGTTTCTCGTTCATTCCACAGTAAAAATTGAAGCAAACCGATCAGTGGGAGAATACAGAGCCAGTGATGAAGCTTTTGGAGTTTACATGCTGATGATTTGATGATGTTGTTGATGTTATGGCTGAAATGGTGGATTCAAAAAGTGATTTGATTAGTATAGTAACAAATCGTGGAAGGCAAATGCTTTGTGTTTGGGCATTATGTTTTTTTTTTCCTTCACATTCTGATGTCTTCTGGCCACTAACACTTTTGTAACAATCTTTATCACCCACGATGTTGTTTTCTACTTACTGATAAGGTGATAAATTTATGATAAACTGAAAAGTGTGAAATTTCTCACACTTCGCATGCTCATTGATATGTTATGACTAAAAAGTGAGAAATTTGTCATATTTACTACTTAGTTGAATTGAGAATTTCTCACTTTTTTTAGTTACTAGAACAATGATGATTGAAAGTGTGTGAAATTTTACAATTTTCTGGTTTGTGGAGTTGTACGACAAACATTGAGAAATTTAACAAATAGTCGAAATTATTCATGCAAAAACATGATTATGGTTTTTTGTAGGTCAAATACAGAGAAATTTCTCACTAAATGCATCCGTATTGTGCGGAGTTTTATGACAAACACTGAGAAATTTAACAAATAGTAGAAATTTTTCATGCAAAAAAAATTATTATGGTTTTTTGTAGGTTAAATACTGAGAAATTTCTCATTAAATGCTCTCTTGTTGTGTAGAGTTTTATGACAAACACTGAAAAAATTAAAAAAATAGTAGAAATTCTTCATGCAAAAAAAAAATATATATATATATATTATAGTTTTTTGTAGGTTAAATACTGAGAAATTTCTCACTAAATGCTCCCGTATTGTGTGAAGTTTTATGCCAAACACTGAGAAATTTAACATCAAAAGCAGAGAAATTCTCATGAATATGAGTAGTATAACTAACAGGTTGTCTTACGTGTTCCACAATTTTAGTTATGTTACTCACATTTTTTATAGAGAAAAACTAGGAAAAAAATGGGGATTCGTTACCTAATGTTGAGAAATTTCTCAATAATTGCTACCGTACAGTGAGGAGTTTTGTGACAAACATTGAGAAATTTCTCAAATAATAGAAATTTCAGATGAAAAAACAAAATTTTAGCAGAGTTTTATGACAAACACTGAGAATTTAACAAATAGTAGAATTTTTTCATGCAAAAAAATGATTATGATTTTTTGTAAATCAAATACTAAGAAATTTCTCACTAAAGGCTCCCATGTTGTTTGGAGTTTTATGACAAACACTGAGAAAATTAACAAAATAGTGAAAATTCTTCATGCAAAAAAAAATGATTATGGTTTTTTATAGGTCAAATACTGAGAAATTTCTCACTAAATTTAAATCTGTATTATTATAATGACAACCAAATTGGATGAATTAAGTCTGCAAAATGTATTAAATAATTTTAATTTCAACCAAAATTAAGATCATGGTGACCAGATTAAGGATATCCCTTGAATTAAGATAACATAATCTCATTACCAGTTAATGACATTAACTTCAAAATCTATATCTATATGCCATATATAGATACAAGAATATATATGTATGTAACTGACCATGTGAGTGAGGGTAATTTAGACATAAAAATTGTATCAAATTGGGGAAAATGACCTGATACGCCTAAACTTGGCTCTACTTTGTGACCGAGTGGTTCTATTCAATGACCGGGCCCTATCCCGACCAGGTCATGCTGTATAGCGTCATCCCGAGCAGTCTGGACTACCCGAGACATCCCAAGCGGTATATGCCCGAAGGCCGACAAATAAGTCGGGAAGACCGCGCAGGCACAGCTCGTCACAAGGACAGCTCACCCAGGCCCCGAGGCATGATCCAGAATATTCCAGACAGTTTCCGACTCAAGTTAAAAGACTAATGGAAAGTGCAAATTGTTTCCTAATACAATTTGGAAACCCACTTGATTTGTGTCAATCACATCCTAATTGGATTGTATTACCTAATCTAATTAGTTTCCTTGTACGAGTAAGTCTCTTGCATCTATAAAAGAGACCACTCACCCCCATAGAAAGGGATCAACTTTTCAATCTATACAACACCACTATAACAATCATCATCGTGCCCCGCCGACTTACGATAGCTCCAAACTATTGTTGGTTCATCACAAGTCTCCGGCTTTTTATAGTATAGTGAACGTGCTCAGACACACCAATGGACATAGGTTCCTTCATTAACAGGGCCGAACCACATACAAAAAAATCAGTCTTTCACTGTCTCTCTCTCCTTAAACTGCTCTAATTTATCTTACCAATTTTTGGCATCATCAGCTTGGCGCTGTCTGTGGGAATCGAAAAATTCCTCAAAGCACAAATCTCTCAACTGACACTCATGCCTCTGAAGAAGGGTAAGAAGGCTGCGTAGCGAGTTAGCCTGACTATCCGCCGGCCCCAGTGGTCCTGACACTGGAGCAGATCACCCCAACCCTCACACAACTCTTGAAGATTCAGCGTCAAACCCAGCAGAAGATCGAAGCCCTGCTGGCCCAACAAAACAATCCTCCAGCGGTTGGGAAACAACCCCGGAACGTTGCGCACGGTCGGGAACCGATCTTGACCAGATAACATCCCCGAGCCAACTTGTCCCATGTAGAGGACACCAGAAACATTAACAGTAGGCGTGCTGCTCGAGAGGAGAGGCAGGAGCATATGACCCGGGAATCAGTCCAGGGTCACTCGGTCAAGAGCCGAGGTGTCCTTAGGCACACAATGAACCGGAGTTATAGTCGAGCCTGATCCCAGGGGACAGCTCACCGCCAGGAGAAGAAAGCCTCTTCCACTGATCCGACCTATGTCCCGGATACTGGTTGAGATAGCGTGGTGGTCCGTATCAAGGATTTGAAGAAACCGATTGACGGGCTGGCCAAACACCCGGGTCAAAATCCTACTCAGGACCATTTCAGTACCGAGACAGAGTCACCATTCTCTAGACGAATCATGAGGTTCGCCATCCCACAAAATTTAAGCAGCCCCGCTTGGATTCATACAACGGCTCGGGAAAGCCCGATCGACCACGTCCGGACCTACAAGGCTCAGGTGTCCCTGGCCGCCAACGCCGACGAACTGTATTGCTTGGGCTTTTCCAGCACTTTGAAAGGCCCCGCCACGCAATGGTTCCACTCCCTGAAACCCCGATCGATCAAAGATTTCAAGCAGCATAGTAAACAGTTCATCAACCAGTTCATCGATATGCATGAATGGCCAAAGCCTGACATACAGTTGCTGACTGTCAGGCAAAGGATAATGAGTCCCTCAAGGAGTTCACCGATCGGTTCAACCAGGAGAAGCTCGGGATCTATGATCTTGACAAAACCGTCGCAATTATAGCCTTCTGCTCGGGAGTTCAACATACCAAGTGCGCCACGTTGTTTCACAGAAACCAACCGGAAACCTGGTTGAACTCGCAGAGAGGGTCGGAAAGTATGTTGACACTGAAGAATTTCTAAAGACCAAAGACCCTGGGCACACAAGTGACGAGCCTTCAAGAAATAAGCGGAAGTGAGATCAGCCCAAGAGGAGCAACGCAAAGAAGCCCGATAGTTTTGGCAGTTCCTTCAGTTCACATCGGTCCGAATCTGGTAGCCCCGACCCAACCTCCAGTCACATTGGTCTGGGTCTGGTAGCCCTGACCCGACCTCCAATTCGTAGCAATTAGGATCCAGTGATCCCAACCTTGCCTCCAGCTTAGAGTAGACAGGAGCTCAGACTGCCAAAGGGCTCCTACAAAGATTCGGATCGCCTATCAACTCTTCGTTGATCCCCGGAGCACACCAAAAAGACCTCGGGTTTAAATTTTGAGGCACTAAAAAGACCTCGGGCTCAACCCCGAGGCAACCAAAGACCACTGTTACGCAGTTGGCAAAAGACCTTGGGATCACACCCGAGGTACCCAAAAGACCCCGGGTCACACCCGAGGCACCAAAAAGACCTCGCAATCACTCACGAGGCATCGATTTCGCTTAGGTCCATAACCTATGATGGGGAAAAATCCCCATAGGTGGCTGATGATAGCAAAATTCAAAAGACCCTGGAAATACCAACATTCTAGGTCGGTTACCTACAGTCATAGCCTCTACAGACCCCCGTCTTAGCAAAAGCTTGGGGGGCAGGAAGGCACAATGAACTAAATAAGCAATAATATTGGGTATTTACAAGCCTTGGGGTTAACTAAGTTAAACTCTTAAATAACTCGAACGCCTATAATACTCAGAGGCACCAGCTTCACTTAGGTCCAAACCGACGATAGAGGAAATCCTCTTAGGTTGGCCCACGATACAAGAGCAAAAGGACCCTAAAGCAACACGCTTTAGGTCGGCTCCACTAACATGGTTAAGCTCTTCTCCCAACAGTCTTGACGAAGGTTGGCTGGGCGGAAGATGACCATCCTAGGGAGTTAATATAAAAGGACCCTAAAGCCATATGCTTTAGGTCAGCTTTTTCAACATGGTCAAATTCTTTTACCCACAAACTTGACGAATGTTTACGGACAGAAGATAACCATCCTGGGAGCTAACTCAAGCAAAAGGTTTCGAATTAGGCTGAGTCTCAACTCTTAGCCAATTCCTGAGCAATTCAAAAGACTCGAAAGTTCCAAGACAACTTTCTTAAGCACTCAGACAATGGCAAACGATTTTAGACAGATTTCCAAACTTGCCTTGATATAGCATCAAGACAACCTTGGAAATGGGGGCAACTGATATGCCCATACTTGGCTTTACTCTGTGACCGAGCGGTTCTATTCAATGACCGGCCCCTATCTCGACCAGGTCATGCTGCATAGCGTCATCCCGAGCAGTCTGGACTACCCGAGACATCCCGAGCGGTATATGCCCGAAGCCCGACCAACAGGTCGAGAAGACCGTGCAGGCACAACTCGTCACAGGGACAGCTCACCCAGGCCCCGAGGCATGATCCAGAATATTCCAGACAGTTTTCTACTCAAGTTAGAAGACTAATGAAAAGTGCAAATTGTATCCTAATACAATTTGGAAACCCACTTGATTTGTGTCAATCACATCCTAATTGGATTGTATTACCTAATATAATTAGTTTCGTTGTATGAGTAGGTCTCTTGAATCTATAAAAGAGACCACTGTGGATATCACAATTTTTCCTTACCCATAGCTTTTTTTAAAGATCTTTTTCAAATTTAAATTCTAAAACGAGTCGCCACTTAATTTTTAAAGGAAAATTAAGAAACCATTTTAAAAGCAATCCAATCTTTGTTTAAACCAGAGATTAACTAGGTTCAGGGATTATGGAATGAGAGAGGAAGGAGTCCGACGGACTAAAACACCCTCTCTCATCTTATCTCGAGATAGGCCTCTACTCAACATCCTTTTAATCAAACTATTAATCTAAGCATGCCCTCAACTAATACATAGATATAAATATACATTACACAAGCATGTCGAAATGGTGTAAAATTGCTAAAGACAAAATATCATTCAAAACCAAATAGTTCATTTAGCAAGCAATATGATGTGTAAAATAGAGAACTAGAGAACTCACCCGGGGCCCAGCCGCGAATATTTAAACGTGCAATACATACAAAAGTTGAAATCCTAATCAAAAGGTCTCTAATCACATATACACATAAGGTAAGTTTTAATTCTAATGTGTTGCACATGAGGTCGAAAAATCAATGAAATTAAGGAATAATTAAACTAAGGGAGAGTCAAGAGATCATACCTCATCGGCGCTACAAAACAAATGTCAGTCCACATAATATACAAGATATATAGTTAGATGACAATCCTAGGCCTCTAGCTTAAATCTATCAAATATAGTTAAATCTAAAGCAACGAATCCTAATTACAAGCATCGAGTCACATGGATGAATGTATACATGAACAAGAATAAATTATGAAATGCTCATTGATTTAGATCATCTAAACTTTGAATTCAAGCATTAACTAATCATTATTGAAGCATGGTTTGAACCCTAACTCATGAAAATATCATTTGAGCCATTATTCACAAGATTGGCCAAAGTTGTGATAGGATTCTGAAAATTGCTGAGAGCAGATCAGAACTTCAAAGAAATAAAAGGCATGGTTTCTATGATTTGATCTTGATGATTTTTTGGACACTAGATGCCTCTGTGAGTCTAGTTTTTAATCTAAAAAGAAAATCAAGGTTTCAACGGTTAGATCTCTAGGAACTAGACAAATACTAGACGTCACTTAGGACTTCATAACTCTCTGTCCAGAGTATTTGTATGATTTTCTACAAATAGTAAAAAAATCAGAAACACTTAGATCATTTTAGGGGATCTCACTAACACATCAAACTTCATATAAAAAATTATTTGGGGTCAAAAATGTTTGATTAAGGTTCTGATTTACTCATTTCAAAAAGGTCTTGTTGTTCTGAAATTCTGGGCAGATTGTTATTGTTTCCTAAAAGTCATGACCAAACCACTTAAAACATGGAATCTCACTAAAACAAAAATTATAGTGGTAGAACTTTGAGTTATAGACACTTTTCCATTGGTTTCATTCAGTTCCAATGGTTCGATGTTTAACTAAAAATCTTTGATGAAGAGTAGTTGATGAACTCACTTCATCTTTTGTTCAAGTTCATCTTTGTTGGTTAACCCAACTACTAAACTATGAAGTTGGGCTTAATCCAAACTACTTCTCCCACCATTTGATGGTCATTGGAGACTAAGGACACATAAACTTGTGGATTTTAATGAAGTATGAAGAGACTTCATAAAACCTCAACACAATGAATCTAAACAATGTGTATAAGTTTAGACTCAAATTATTCCTCCTACCATTTGATGGTCATTGGAGACTAAAGACTCTCATACTTGATAGACTTCAATGAAGTATGAAGAAACTTCTTAAAGTTCTAGAATAACAAGATCAAACCATGGAGGTGGATTTGAACTTATCAACCAAACATGCTAATTATCAATCCTAATCTTCTTATAAACCATGAACTTATAAGAAGACCAAGAGATTTCAAACCAAAAGATTCAAATGAGACATTGAAAGTCTCATGAATCCCAAGAGATGAATACAACCAAAAAAAAAATAAAAAAGAGACTCAACATTCATACATTAGCCAAGTTAACATGTATTTAAAGAAAGATTTAGTCTAGAGTCTCCCTCTAGTATCGTCAACTTGGTGATTTGGAGGATTTTCACAAGTTAATCAAGCTCTTCAACCCTAACTCACACACAAACCTCTCTTTCAAATTACAAAAGCAACTCTTAAGTATGTTTAGAAAATTTTCTAGAGATTTAGAGGAAGGAATCAAGATAAGGTTGGAAGATTCAAAGAAATTCTCATCCCTTGTAATGGGATATTCACCCTCTTTTTATAGGCAATTTTAAAAGGGTATTTCAGTCATTTCAGGGACAAAAATACTGATTTTGTATGTCCTTTTGATGGTACAAAACGTGTTGTTTCACAGCTGTCTGCCCAAAAATGCGAGACTGACTGGAGATGGAAGCGGCAGTCACTGATTGCCGAAACGGCATTCAGTGAATACCGCAACGGCATTCAAGGAGTGCCGCAGACAACTCCACAGACTTTCGTTTTTTTTTAGAAATCCATTTTTTCGCGGCATTTGGTGAAATTTACGGTATTCATGGAGTGCTGTTACAGCACTTGAGTGAGTGTCGTACGGCAACCCGTGACTGCCGCATATCTTATCATGTGCCATTCTTTTCTGTTTTTCTTTTTCTCTCTTTTTCCTTTTGGTTTTGAATTGAAAGGGCTTTTTGGAAGAGCTTGAATCATCTTGGGAAACCCTAGATTAGTTGGCCATTGTCATCATCGGATCTTAGAGGTAATACTCCCCTTAACCCGACGTTTGGTCAAAATTAGGGTGTCTACAGTTTTCCCCTCTTCGACAAAGCTTGTGAAGCAACACGTGTCACTAATGAATGTTGAAGCCTGTGTTAAGACAAGCCTTTGACCAAACTGTCAGATTTAGGTAAAAACAAAATGCGTTGCAAAAGAAAAAAACAGGCGCGCAACAAAGCTCAAGTTGGTCGTGCTCAATGGTGAACTGCCTACGTATCCTTTCAGGAATCAGACCGAGACGTAGTTCAGGCCGGGGACGAACATACACAAATGCAAGTAGTCATACGGATGAATGAATCTATCCTATCGTGATGCACGTGCTCATGTAAATGATGACTATTGATGCAATTACATGCTCTGTAAATGATGTGATTTCGAAATTGTGCAATCCTGACATATCCAGATGCAATCCAAACCTCACGCTCTTCAATGTTCTCGGTCACTCCGACTTAAAGACGATTTATCTTCAAAGTTCAGAGTTTGTGATTATCGGGTTGATTCTTTTCAAGATCTGTGACTATCCTGACCAGTTAGATGAACGCAATTGGCTGGGTTGCGCTTCGCGACTTAGACCCTAGTGTTAATACATGTCTACTCTGAAAATCCGCAGCCCTTCGGCCCCATCGGATATGTCTACTCTGAAAATCCGCAGCCCTTCGGCCCCGTCGGATATGTTTACTCTGAAAATCCGCAGCCCTTCGGCCCCGTCGGATATGTCTACTCTGAAAATCCGCAGCCCTTCGGCCCCGCCGGATATGTTTACTCTGAAAATCCGCAGCCCTTTGGCACCGTCGGATATGTTTACTCTGAAGATCCTCAGCCCTTCGGCCCCGTCGGATATGTCTACTCTGAAAATCCGTAGCCCTTCGGCCCCGTCGGATATGTTTTCTCTAAGAATCCGCAGCCCTTCGGCCCCGTCGGATATGTTTACTCTGAAAATCCGCAGCCCTTCGGTCCCGTCGGATATGTTTACTCTAAAAATCCGCAGCCCTTCGACCTCGTCGGATATGTTTGCTCTGAGAATCCGCAGCCCTTCAGCCCCGTCGGATATGTTTGCTCTGAATTCGAGGTCAATTAGACTCAAATTCATTTCATTTTTCAAAATCGGGAGTCAATCAGACTCAAATTCTTTTTCAATTTTCAAAATTTGGAGTCAAATCGACTCAAATTCATTTCATTTTTCAAAATTGGGAGTCAACCAGACTTAACTCAATTTAATTCAAAATTTGGAGTCAGTCAGACTCGAATCAGTTCAATTCCAAAAATCCGGAGTCCTTCAGACTTAATTCAATTTTCTAAAATCGAGAGTCCATTAGACTCAACAAATTCCCTTCTTAGTCAAACAAATTTCATTCCATTTACTTTCAAAAATTCGGAGTCTAGTACATCAGACTCAAATTATTTCAAATTTCTAAATCGAGAGTCCGATGGACTTAAATTATTTCAAATATCTAAAGTCGGGGGTCCAATGGACTAAAATCTACTTCAATTTCCAAAATCGAGAATCAGTTAGACTCAATTTAATTCAATTTTCCAAAATTGGTAGTTAATTGAGCTTAATTTTTTTCAAATTTCGATCAGAGTCAGCCAGACTAAAATAAACTCAATTTCACCAAGTCCGGAGTCGATTCGACTCAATTCGAATTCAAATTCAAATCCTAACTTAGGAGTCGCCTAGTCTTCCCTTCCAAATGGCCCCCATCAGTTCCCAAATCCTTTTTCCGTGGATGGATACTCTCTCTGGCATTGATAAACTCAACTTCGAGTGTTCTAGACTGAACGACCTCTTCTATTTCCGAAGGATGACTCTTAACAAAAGTTTGCTTCAAGCCGCTACTCAGTGATGGGGATCCCTTACTCCACATCTTCCGTTTTGGTTACCAAGAGATTTGTCCCCTATTCGAGGAGTTCAGCGCTATTCTTCGTACTGATCCTTCTGCAGATTTGACTGTTCCTCCAGTGCAAGCCGGATATGTTCAGGATTTGGCAGCTCTTCTCCATATATCCCGCAGTGTCGCGGGCTCTTTTATACACGACAGACAGGTCAATTTCGAGCGCCTCTCTTCGGTCTATGCTCTCATCGGGGATCCTTATGACAGCGGGTATCATGTTACACAGCATAGCGCTTTATCAATCGTTATGCTTTCTTATTTCCTCTTTCAGCATCCTCCGACATTCTTGTAC
Source organism: Hydrangea macrophylla (assembly GCA_033977485.1). Classification (NCBI taxonomy): domain Eukaryota; kingdom Viridiplantae; phylum Streptophyta; class Magnoliopsida; order Cornales; family Hydrangeaceae; genus Hydrangea; species Hydrangea macrophylla. The sequence goes on along the minus strand of CM066992.1, from coordinate 49,718,869 downwards.
CCATTGCTTGTGGTTTGAGAAAAATGGAGAGTGTCGTCATGCTGGTTCTTAGTGGGACTTTGATGGGACTAGATCGTGCCCGTGCTACCGGGGCCATGTTATCTGCCAGGGTGCCTTTTATTTTTCAGATTTGGCTCATAGAGCGCTTGGATCTCTTCATACACCCTTCCCACCTTCGCGGGTCACTTCCTTACGATCGTATAGAGATTTACCACTTGTTTCACTCTGCCGATGCATGGCTCGGTTGGCTCCAGGGCCTCTCTCCTGGTGATATTTGCTGGGTCTGCCCGTAGTGGGCTTATCGCTCTGTCGCAATACGACTTCCTGGGCGGCCCGGCATCTGGTTGCCTGGCTTGCATGCCACCACTTTCTACATTCCTGACCGGGTGGTCCGTCAGTTTGGACTCTTGCAGGATACCACCGAGTCCGTTACTGCTAATTTTACGAGGGGGTCTGCTTTGCGCCCTTCTATTGTGAAGGCTTTCATTGAGGCTTGGCATGATAGTGTGTCAGCTCCCTTTCGGAGATCCCCGGGTTCGGTCATGCCTACTGCCGAGTACCTTCTTCAGATTCAGACCCTGATCCAGAGACAGACTTCGTAGGCATACATGGATGAAAGTGAAATGACAGGACAAGGCTTTATTTTACAAAAATTTTGACAAGTCCTACCTACCCTTTTCACGCTTTTGAATGTGACTTCTTTTGTTTCTCTTCTCATTTTTAGGAAATGTTCTAACATGTATAATCAAAGTGTTTACTCTTCCGATTAATCTTTTGTGAAAATTTTCCTTTTAATGTCTTTTCTTGGCTCTTTTACTTTGCTTTTGCCTAAAGTTTCAATCATTCTATACCATGAATTTTTGTTTGTTCTTTTATAGCACATATTTTAATAGCCAGGAGATCCAGAGATGGGTTTAAAGGAAATATCTGGGTTCTTCGGATAGTAAACGAAGTTTGCCCCTGGTTTCGGGGCTTTGAAGTGGTTCCGGACAAACGCAAGTTTGCCCCTAGTTTAACATAGGTTTTTTTTTTTAGATTTTCATGGACCGAAGGCTTTCGAGAGCCCGCCTACTTATCCCCGAATGGGTATCAGGTCCGCAGTAGTTCGGTTTAAGGCTTGACGAAAAGTGCCTTTTTAGGCAATTATTAGTGACCGAACCGAGTAGGTTGCCTACTTATCCCCTAGCGGGAATCAGGTCAAGCGTAGTTCATCGATGTAGGAGGTTTCGAAAGAAAAGGGGTTTTAAGCAAAGTATTTCTTGAGGCGATCGAGGTTAATCAGTTGCTTAAATTCAACCCCGTCCAGGTTCATGAGATAGGTCGCTCCCCCGGAAAAGAGAGTCTTAATAATGTATGGCCAGACCCAATTGGGTTTGAATTTTCCTCTGGGGTCATAAACAGGCACTTTAAGTTCTTTGAGGACCAGGTCACCCTCAGTAAGCTTCCTTGGGAGAACCTTTTTTATTGAAAGCACGGGCTATCCTCTTTTGGTACCCCTGAGTTTGTTTTATCGCTGCCAACCTCTTCTCATCAAGCAACATCAACTCTTCGTATCTTCCCCGTATCCATTCCAACTCAGTTACTTCACATTCCGTCAAAACTCTGAGAGATGGTATTTTTACTTCGACCGGAAGAAAAGCCTCTATCCCATAAACCAACAAATACGGCGTAGCTCCAGTAGAAGTTCTTACAAAGGTTCGGTATCCCCACAAAGCAAACGGCAACTTTTCGTGCCAATCCTTATACGTATCCGTCATTCTTCCCAAGATCGCCTTGACATTCTTGTTCGCTGCCTCCACTGCTCCGTTTGTTTGAGACCTATACGGGGATGACTGATGGAGAGTGATTTTATATTTCCCTAAGAGCGGGATAACCTCTCCTTGAAAATGACTGCCGTGATCAGAGATGAACTCATTCGGGACCCCATATCTGCAGATTATGTTCTTCTCGATGAAACTCACCACATCCTTGGCTTTCAAAGTTGCATACGAGGCTGCCTCTACCCACTTGGTAAAATAATCAATTGCTACGATTATGTACCTGTGCCCGTTGGAAGCTTTCGGAACTACTTCACCAATGATATCAATTCCCCATACGGAAAATGGCCAGGGCGTGGTTATGCTATAGAGCTGCGACGACGGGGTGTGCATTAGATTCGTATGGATCTGGAACTTATGGCACCTTCTGCTATATTCACAGCAGTCTTTGTCCAAGGTCGTCCAATAGTACCCCTATCAGATGATCTTCTTTGCTAGCATGTGCCCATTCATGTGGGGTCCATACACTCCCTCGTGTATTTCCTCCATCATTCTCTTAGTTTCCCTCTCGTATAAGCACTCTAGATTATACCCGGTGTAGGACTTCTTCCATAGTTTATCCGCGTAGATCACAAACTGAGCAGAGAATCGTTGAACCGCCTTTTTATCCTTCTCTGAGGCTCCTTCGGGGTACTCTCCCTTTTTAATGAAGTTTCAGACATCCTTATACCAAGGCACCTCACTCTCTTCTTCTATGGCGGCAATCATTTCAAACGACGGTCGGCTTCTTACTTCTATGGATAGCGGGATCATGGTAGTTCTCGGGGGGATTTGGATCATTGAGGCTAGGGTTGCTAAGGAATCGGCTAGTTGGTTCTCTTCACGAGGGAGGTAATAAAAGGAAATCTTTTCAAACTGCACTTTGAGGCTCTCTAGGTAGTCATGGTAAGGTCTCAACTTCTCATGCTTTACCCTCCAATCACCTCGTACTTGGGATATGATCAGGTTAGAATCTCTGAAAACGTCGATCCTTTCAACTTTTAGGGCTAAGGCTGCTTCCATCCCCATTATGCACGCTTTCATACTCTGCGGTGTTATTGGTCGAGTCATACCTGAGTTTAACTGCTAACGGGGTAAGGGCCCCATTGGGTGCTATGAGAATGATTCCAACCCTGTAGCCTATTTGGTTGGCTGCTCCATCAAAGTACATTTTCCACAAGTCCTCCTTCACCTCCATTACTCCCCATCAGGAAACTTAAATTCTCCCTTACCCTCGGATTCCACAACGAGATCGGCTAAAAACTCGGCGACGGCCCTCCCTTTCATAGATTTGGCAGTGACATACTTAATATCAAACTCGGCTAGCATCATAGTCCACCAGGAGATCCTACTGGTCAAAACGGGTTTTTCGAACAGGTATTTCAGTGGGTCCATTCGGGATACCAAAGTTACAGGGAAGGCTAGCATGTAATGACGAAGGCGACGGGTACACCAAACCAAGGCCCAACAGGCTTTCTCTAAAGGTGAATACTTCAACTCGTATCCGGTCATTCTTTTGCTCAAATAGTAGATGGCCTTCTCCACGTGCCCCTCTTCTCCTTCTTGGGCCAATATACACTCCATTGAATCTTCAAACACAGAAAGGTAAAGTAATAAAGGCCTTCCAGGCGAGGGTAGTGACAGGACATGTGGGTTTTGGAGGTAGGTTTTGATCTTATCGAAGGCTTGTTGGCAAAGGGGATCCCATTCAAACTTCTCTCATTTTCTTAGTAACCTAAACAATGGGTCACGGGTTAAGGTGAGTTTCGAGATGAAACGGCTTATGAATTGTATTCTACCCAGAAATCCCCTTAACTCTTTCTCATTCTTAGGTGGCTACATTTCGACTATGGCCTTTATTTTGGTTGGCTCCAACTCTATCCCTCTCTAAGTGATGAGAAATCCTAATAACTTTCCGGTAGTGACCCCGAAGGTGCATTTCTGGGGGTTCAACCTCATTCTAAATTCTCTCAACCTTCCAAAGAACTTTCTTAATGCATCCAGGTGTCCTTTACTCTCCTTAGATTTCACAATCATATCATCCACATACACCTCTACCTCCTTATGGATCATATCGTGCAATAACGTTGTAGCAGCCCGCTGGTAAGTTGCGCCCGCGTTTTTGAGCCCAAATGGCATCACTCTATAGCAGTATGTGCCCTATGGTATGATGAAAGTGGTTTTTTTCCTATCCTCGGGCGCCATTAGAATCTGGTTATACCCTGAGAACCCATCCATAAAAGATAGGAGTTCATGTCCCGCCGTATTGTCCACTAACACATCAATATGAGGTAAAGGGAAATCGTCCTTAGGGCTGGCTTTGTTCGGATCCCAGAAGTCGACATAGACCCTAACACGACCGTCCTTTTTTGGGACAAGCACTATATCGGCGATCCATTCTGGATACTCGGTGACTATTAAGAATTCGGCTCTCAACTGCTTTTCAACTTCCTCTCTGACTTTGAGTGCCCATTCAGGCCTCATTCGCCTCAATTTTTGTTTACGGGTTTTGAATTGGGAAGAGGGGGATATGATGTTGGACTATTTCTGGATAGATTCCTGGCATATCGCTCTAAGACCATGCAAAAACATCTTTGAATTCATTTAATAGATTGATTAATTCTTCGCTTTCTTATTTGCTAAGTGTTCGCTTTCTTGTTTGCTAAGTGTATAGCCAATAAAAACATTTTGAGGATTATCTTCATTTCCTAGATTGATCGTTAGAGTGTTCTCAATGATTTTACATGCAGACTCTTTTTCTTTTTCGATTAATTTTTGCAATTCATTTGGTATTTCATGATCATCACATTCATCACATTCATTAAGCGTATTCGACTAGGCAGAATTGGTCATGCTTTCATTGATTTTCTTTGGAGCAATTACAACAGACATAGAAATTGAAAGACGCCTCATTTAGGCCATTACAGACTCTGGGTGTGGGGATACCTATCACTAGACTCGAAAACCCACTCTTCCTTGCTTTCTCCTCCCAGATCGGTAATGAAGCATTCTTCTAGATCCCCTGTCTTGGTAATCTCTTCCATTTCTTCTTTTTCGGGTTTTTCCATGTCGTTCTCCTCATCTTGCACCTCTTCTACCAGTCCCTCAACATGCTCTTTTCCCGCCTTGTCTTCCACGACCCTTTCTTGGCCCGTTTCCTTGGTCTTTGTGCTCTCCTCTCCCAGGAGGTTCTTCATGACCGAGTCGTCCAGCGCACCAACCCAATCTTTTGCAGTAGCTGACTTCACGGGTACCTGCAGATATGGATCCTAATACTCACAGAATTCATGGGGGAATAAGATTTCAAACCCAGGCTTAATACGTTTGTCCTTCTGATCTACCCATGGTTCTGGGAAGCCACAAAAGGGGAAATCCTCTCCCTCCTTCACAAAGTATCCATTGACCGTCTTCAGGTAAAGGTCCAATGGTGCATCAGTTGCCTTCTTCTTAACTCTTAGCTCTTTCTTTGATGGTTGATAACCCAGACCATGAGTGTGAGTGTGAGTGGCGATCTTTAGAAATTCCGGCTGACCTTGATGATTTTTACATAATCCCATACCTGGGAAGAAACCCATCTTCTTCATGATACCAGCGACCAACGGACTCGTGTACTGATCGAAATACAGCGGCAAGAACTCTCTCGGCTTCTCTTCCTCCAACATGTTAATGAACTCGAACCCTCCTAGACTTGTCTCTTCTTCCTGGAATTGTACCTCCACAACTAGCGCGCTTAACGAAGCCTCAGACGGACGGACCCAACTGTCTCCGAGAATATCACAGACCTTGCTCTTCCAGACACACTTGACTTTTTGATGAACTGTAGATGGTATGGCACCCAGACTGTCTAGCCACGGCCTTCCTAGCAGTAAATTAAAAGAAGCAGGTATGTCGATGACCTGAAATTCGGCTTTCTTCTCCACGTGCTCGATAGCAAGATGAAGGAGAATTATCCCCATGACCATCCTCTGAGTGTTGTCATACGCTCTCACCTTCTGCTCAGATGGTATGAACGTTGATTCATCTAAACCCATGCACTTAGCTGTTCGAAATAGACACACGTTTAGAGCAGACCCATTGTCAACAAGACATGCAGGCACAGTATTCCTCAGGCATTCAACAGTGACATATAGCGGTTTATTGTGAACAGGCCCTCCCAGAGGTAGGTCATTTGATGAGAAGGTAATAGCCAGAGTCGGGATTCTACTGATCATTCCCACGAGGTCTTCTGGTGCTGTATCGATAGAAACGTCAGATTGGTTCAAAGCATCCAAGACCACCTGCCTGTGACGTTTAGAAGCGATCAGTAAACCCCAGATGGTGATGTTAGCCTGAGTTTTCTTCATTTGCTTTAGAACCCTATCTTCTTCCTCCTCTTCATTTATCTTTCCTTTCCTTTTCTCTAACACTCTTCCCGAGTGATCCTCTTCTAGTTCATGCAGCTTAAATGTCTACCAGATCGAGTTAGGTGACTGACCTTGTCACGCCCCGGAGTAGCATAAATAGAGAAAAATAAATTTCCTTTATGGGTCCATAGGGAATGACAAGTGGAAGTCACTGATAATCCACACCACACAGTACTAGTCCAAACAGGAACAGTAAAACAACTGAAATATAAACACGGTTCTATCTATTACAAACATCAGAGTACGGTCCACAGGATCACAACAGGTCTGGAGACAACATATGCCCAAGTACCCGTTAACTACAAAGTACAATAGTAAAAGGAAAAGTAGTAATATAACTACTATCTATCTTCAGGTCTTCAGCTAGCGTACGGATAGGCGTCAGCATAACTGGCATCAGTGGGGCCATTCTCTACGTAACTCCCTTCAGGGTAATCGTTATCGCCATGAGTTCCGTCATCTGCATTGTAAAGGACAGGATAGTCTGGACGGGGAATGTCCAGGCAATAAAGGCCGTCAGCTTGTTGAAAGCTGAGTGAGCACTAACTAACACAGTCTCATAGAAATGACATAATCACCATTATGAACAATAGATGACAGTGATACTAAATATATTCCTCATTCTTTTATTCAGACATATCATAAATCGATTCTTATCGACTCCCACTCTAAGACTGATTTCACAATACCCAACTGACTATCTCGAACTGATTATATCAGCACAACATACCAGTGCTCTTGTTCACCGCTATACCGCTTTTAAGAACTCTTGCGAGCACCCATACATTGTTCTCATATAACGACTGGTCTATGGATATACCCATACTCTTGTTCACCGCTTTTAAGAACTCTTACTGTTCACCGCTTTTAAGAACGCTTGCGAGTACGATACATTCACAGCTCTGGTAAATATAAATCATGGATGTGCCACAATTACTCTTGTTCACCGCTTTTAAGAACTCTTACTGTTCACCGCTTTTAAGAACTCTTGCGAGTACTGTGCACCCATAATTCTCACGATCCTGATCAAATCCTTGACATACACTTATCGGATTTAACCTGAGCGAATCATCAGCTCGACACACACAACTTTAACATACAATCCTCTTACTGACTCATTTCTCACTTATCCAATACTACCCAGTATTATCATCTCAAACTTACTATGTTATCGCGTCGTACTATTACTAGCGTTTCGAACCCGACTACGTTACTCACCATGGTATCTCAATCTCATTATCGTATCCCATTACCTCTGAAATCCATAATATCGCATAATAGGAACATGGAACAGCAATTAAACAACTACGCATTATGAATTATAAACTGAAAGGAATACATTCATGTTCTGCTAGGTTCGATCGATTGAGGTCATCTCGATCGCTCGAAGAAAGTGCTGTTCGATCGATTGAAGTCTTCTCGATCGATCGAAATGAAGGTAGTCTCGATCGATTGAAGTATTCTCGATCGATTGAACTCAGAGATGTTCGATTGATTGAACTCAGTTCGATCGATTGGGGCTCTGATGTTCGATCGGTCGAACTTCGTCTTCTACAGATTCTGCCAGTGAACGTGCAGAATGTGCTAGGGGGTGTTTGGTTTATAATTAATACGTCCAGAATATGTAAAACATCATAACTAAGATACCGAGTGAGTTTGGAACTCACCAAAAGTCGTTAAGGGCGCGTTTGGCTCGGTTGAAAGCTTCCAAGCTTCCTCCAATGGTGGCCACTTATCTCTGCTCCTCTCTTCGTCTCTTCTGTCTCTCTTTCTCGGCCTCTTCTTGTTCTTCTTCTTCTCTTCTGTCTCCTCTGCTGAGTGTATATATATATATAGATATGTGTGTGTATATATATATAGATATATGGAGGTATGCGTATATAATATATATCAACACACAAGCACACACTCTCTCAACTCACAAGGGTCAGCAAACACCCAATATACACGAATGCAGTGTATATATAGAGGGGAAAGAGGTGCAGATGGCATTGTTTGCGGGAAACCTGGAAATCTGATAATTACATTCTCGATCGCTCGAAGGATGCTCGATCGAACTCAGATCGGTCAGTTAGATCGATTGAAAAAGGGTTTGATCGATTGAAGTGGGGACCACGTATTTAATTTATGTCGGTAGGGTTTTCGATCGCTCGAAAAGGGTTCGATCGCTTGAATTGAAGGGTCTCGATCGCTCGAACTAGCTTCGATCGATCGAAGATTGAATTTCATGAATGGTCAATTGAAGTATATAGAATCTCTCTGCATTCAATATTTATTAAAAATACGGGGTATTACAGACCTCCTCTCTTGCCCACAAGTTGTCGATTTTTGAAATGACTTCTGAGCTTTCTTTTTCAATCTCTGCCTCTTCGTCGCTCTCATACCATAGATCGTCCTCTACTTGGCCTATGTTTTGATCATTGCTTTCATGAGCCCACCAATCTGACTGCCTCATCATTTCATCCTCCCATATCCCTGACAGATTTTCCAATGTACAGATTCCCAAATCTTCCAGTAACTGACAAAACTTTCTTGGTTCCCCAACTCTCGTGATTAGCTTGGATGGATCAAATGTCACTTCTTCTACCCCCAAGAAATAAAGACCCTGTGGCGGTGGCACAACATGATGGTTTGGCAGTGGATTTTTAGTAACATTCGAGGCTTTGACAAGCGGCTCTAATATTACATTGTTGTCAATGAGGTCTTGAATTTCATGTCTCAGCCTTGTGCACCGATCCGTGGAATGACCCTTCTGTTGGTGAAATTTGTAATAGAGATCTTCTCGGAAGGTTGGTAGAAGTAGGCTTGGTAAAGGTCGAGGTTCCAACGGGCGGAGATGCCCTTTTGCTGTTAGCCTATCAAGAACGGTTGACAGTGATACCCCTAAATCTGAAAACTTCCTCGGCTGTTTGTCCATTCCTCTTCTTGGTGCTATGTCGAACTTTCTCTCCGGTCCGCTCAATGAGTTGACATCGGTGGGGCCAGAGTGACCCCCCGAATGTCCTCCATTCGGCCCATAACTCGGCCTCCTATATCTGTTCGGCTGTTCTTCCTTCTTAATTATCCCCTCTTGAATCGCATCTCAATCCTTGTCCCTACGTTGAATACCTCGGCAAAAGTGTTGATCGACTGAAACCTCATCTTTTCCTGATAAACCGGCTGTAGGTTCTTCCTTAGCATCCGGATTTGATCTTTTTTTGAAGGCCTTTGTACCATCTTTGCTGCTTTCCCCCTCCATCTGCTTAAGTATTCGGCAAATGACTCTTTGTTTCCCTGCCTGGTAGTTTCCAAGTCCCTGACAGTGACATCCAAATCTTGATTATATTCATATTGGGCCACAAATGACTTGACCACCTCCTCCCAAATTCGGGTCTTGGTTGGCTCAAGTGTAAGGTACCACGATAGTGCAGCTCCGGTTAATGTTTGCTGAAACAGAACAGCCATCATGGTCGTGCTTAAGCCGCTCGGTTGAAAAGCCCCTAGACACATTCGAATATGACTACGGGGGTTGCCTGTGCCATCAAACTTATCAAAAATGGGCATCTTGAAACCCTCCAGTTCTAGCAAATAAGTGTCAACCCCATGGGATTTATGTACCACCCTTTCTAGCTTCTCCACTTTCTCGGCCATTAACCTATCTTTCTCAGCCTTCTCTCTTTCTGCCCTGAGGATCTCAATCCTTGGCATCTCTGGGTCATCAAACCAGCCTTCTTCTCTGATAGGAGGTGGATCGTTGTTTGGTGGATTTACAATTGGTGGCGGGCGGGCTATTGCTTCTATTATGTTCATCATACAAGTCATGTTCTCAGCCTGTCTTCTCATTTGTTCGGCCTGTTGCTCTACCAGCGTTCTCAGTTTTGCTACTTCCCCAGTGTTTCTTTCGTCTGCCATCTCAATACCCCTTTCTCTTCTTATCAATCTTGCTGTGGGACCCCTAAGCCAGACAATGCCCGATTCGGATGCTATTTTTGCCCTACAATCACATTTTGAAAAGGTTTTTATTTGGTTTTTTCAAAAGAACTTATATTTCTCATTATTACTTTTCCTCTTTAAAATCTTGAGAATCGATGGTTCATATGTCACACGGATGTAATGCATGTGTGCGTGTGTGCCTATTCTATATGCAAAAGAAAGGGAAATTCTAATCCTAACAAATAGACACATAAGCATATAAAATCCTCACTCCTGCCAAATGCGCCAATTTCACCTCTCATTGCGATCCTCACTACCCTTTCAAAGATCAGGTATTCAAAAGTTTTTTTTTTTTTAAATTCATTTGAAAAGCATTTCTCCGAAAACAATTCCCAAAATTTTTGATTTTTTTGTTTGAAGATGTAAAAAATATACTTGAGCAAAGATTAGTTTGTGGCTTTAATCAAAAAGTGAACTTCAAAGATTTTTTGAAAGAGCGATTGAAACTTTGGAACAAAGATGACAAAAAATTCGTTTGCTTAAAAAGATGGATTTAAAATTCTTTTTGGTAGAAGGATCACCTGATCGGATCATTATCATACTTTTCATGAATTTGGACACATACAAGGTCAATGATGCATAGCTAATAAGATATAAGAGATGCAATCTTACAATCAAGATTCAGCATGTTCCCAAATGTCGTGGGACATAAGAAAGAATTACTGTAAGATAATTAGAAGATTACTGATCTTGTCAAAATCAAGATATGAAAAGTGTACTTTACTTTTCTAAAGATTTGCAGTAGGGAAAGTAAAGGTCGAACCCACAGAGATTGATGAATTTTTATCCTTTAATTACTAAAATCTAATCTATTTAATTATAAGAAAACCGGAAGTTTGATTGGTTTAGAATTCGCTTGTTACTACTAATTTAAACTATGAATTAAACTATGGAATTATGAAAGTAAAATCTAGAATTAAATCGAAGTAAACTTATATGCTAATATTGAAAATTGTTTTAAATATGAATAGATGAGATCTAGGATTACAAATCCACCACTAACTATGCACCGGGGGTCTATACTTCCTATTCTAAGTTCTATGTTTGGATAGTTATGATCTATCGTAGCTACAAGCCCAATAGTATCGTCGAGAAGATATTGTTAGTTCAATCTAAGCATAATCCATCTATGGTTCACATGAATTATTTACCTATAACTAGGGTGTAGCATAACTCATCTTTCCTAAGCATGAATTATAAAATATGTAAACATCGCAATCGTATAAGCACCATTGTATGTAAATACTCCTATCAATCACAGAAATCAAGGATTATTGAGTTCAATAAGCATAAGGAAAAATCTAAGACAAGAATAGATCCAAAATACTCTTGAATATTAACATTAAAAACTGATTATATATAAATAATCCACCAACATACAATCACTATCCAATACATAAACCATAAAATAGAAAAGCATAGAATCCCCCTTTACATCGCTAGGGTTTCATTGAAACTCTAGATTAGGAGTTTAGTTACACATGGTGGAAGAAAGCATGAAGATTGATTTGATGGAAGCCATTAGAGACCTTCAAACTTGATCTTCTACTTCCTCTTGCCTTCCAAAGCTCTCTATGAAAGAATGTGTAACCCTAAAAACTTATAAAAACTAAATATATATAGAGTTTACAAGGAGTTTTGGAAGCTTTCCTATCCCGAAACTAACTAAAACAGCTATTATTTCCAATTCGGACGTCATTAAGCAGTTTCGTTTGCACATGATTCTTCAGTATAGCAGATTAGGCAACTTTGATTTTTTGTACGGATCGCGCGAGCGCTTAATTGGGCAGGTCGCGCGCGCGGGTCGCGAGAGCGAATTCCGGGATCTCGCGCGAAGGGCTTTTTCCAGCTTCTTTCTTCCTGCTTTTTCACCTTATTTAACCAGATCTCCTTGTTTTCTTCTAAAACCTGACAGAAAATGGAAAATAAAGTAAAACTACACAAAAACAGGATAAAAACAGCTAACAAATGTGAATTAAGGCGTATAATTAGGATTTGTTCTCTCCCGATCAATTACACATCCTACATCAAACAAGCATCGTCATCATCTCAAGTAATCACACAAAGCTCCCTAGCATATAACCCTAATCAAGAATTTATTCCCTAAGTTTGAAAGGTTCTATGGAAGCTACCATGTAAAGGCTGGTTTTGGTCAAAAAAGGGACCCTTGACACACATCCGATAGGATGCTTCATATACCAAAGCATGGTACGAGATCAAGGGTGATCACACGGTCCCATGATGACTTGACCGACTGGGTTGCCCCGAGCCTCCAAGGTTATAGTTCCGTGCAATCGACTGGCGAGACATGCAAGTGAAATGCAACAGGCATACAAAGATTAATTAATTTGATAGAAAGGATGCTTTCAAGTCTAATCCTCGAGTGAACCCAAAATCAAGGAATCCTGGTCTGCAAAACCAGAGATTCTGGGTTCGATCCCCAGCAAAGTCACCAGATTATGGATATCGCAATTTTTATTCTTACCCACAGCTATACTTTAAAACCTTTTCAAATTCAAATTCAAAAACGAGTCACCACTTAATTTTTGAAAGGAAAATTAAGAAACCATTTTTAAAGCAAACCGATCTTTTGCAAAACCAAAGATTAACTAGGTTCGGGGGATTATGGAATGAGAGAGGAAGGAGTTTGACGGACTAAAACACCCTCCCTCATCCTATCTCGCGATAGGCCTTTACTCAACATCCTTTTAATCAAACTACTAATCTAAGCATGCCCTCAACTAATACATAGATATAAATATACATTACACAAGCATGTCGAAATGGTGTAAAATTGCTAACGACAAAATATCATTCAAAACCATATAATTCACTTAGCAAGCAAGATGATATGCAACATGGGACAAGAGAACTTACCCAGGATCCAACTGCGAATATTAAACGTGCAATGCATACAAATAAATAAAACCTAGAAAAAGAGTCTCTAATCCATATATACAAGTAAAACAAGACCTATTTCCAAGGTGTTGTACATGGAGTCGAAAATCAATAAAAATCAAAGAAGTAAATTAAACTAGAGAAGGGTTGGGAAATTGGACCTAAAATGCGCTACAAAACAAAGATTACTACACACATTTTAAACAAAGCACATTATTGGATCCTAAGTAATAATTCCTAACAAGAGGCAAATTCTATTTTCAAGTGTCAATCTACATGAATAAATGTTCATGGATACATGGATATGAACAATATAAAGACCATGAACTAATCATTGATTTGGATCGTTTAGCCTTTGGTTCCAAGCTTGAACAATCTTTATTAGAGTATGGTATAAGCCTTAGGTTAAGAAAAGATCATTTGAACCATTATTTACAAAGTTGGTAAAAACTGTGACAGGATTCTGAAAATTGCTGAGAGCAGACCCGAACTTCAAAGAAATAAAAGGGATGGTTCCCGTGGTTTGATCTTAATGGTTTTTAGGCACAAATTGCCTCTGTGAGTCTAGTTTTTAACCCAAAAAGAAAATCAAGGTTTCAATGGTTAGATCTCTGGGAGTTGGACAAATACTAGACATCACTCGGGATTGCACAACTCTCTGTCCAAAGTTATTATGTGATTTTTTAAAAATAGTAAAAAAAATCAGAAACACTTGGATCTTTTAGGGGATCTTGTTAACACATCAAACTTCATATAAAAAATTATTTGGGGTCAAAAATGTTTGATTAAGGTTCTGATTTACTCATTTCAAAAGGATGTTGCTGTTCTGAAACTCTGGACAGATTGATATTGTTTTCCAAAAATCATGACCAAACCATTTTAACCATAGAATCTTGTTAAAACAAAAAATTCAATGGTAGAACTTTGAGTTATAGACATTTTCCCACTGGTTGCATTCAGTTCCAACAGTTCGATGTTTAACTAAAAATCCTTGATCAAAAGTGGTCATTGAATTCACTGTACCATTTGTCAAGTTCAACTTTATTTGTTAACCCCAACTATTAAACCATAGAGTTGGGCTTAAACCGAACCATTCTCTCCTACCATTTGATGGTCGTTGGAGACTAAGGACACTCATATAGATTTCAATGAAGTATGAATAAACTTCACAAAATCCCAAGACAATAAATCTAAACCATGGAAATAGACTTAGATTTACACTACTTCTCCTACCATTTGACAATCACCGGAGATTAAGAACAATAGGACTTATGGATTTTAAATGAAGTATAAGGAACTTCATGAAATCTCAAAGTAGTGAGGCTAAGCCATGGAAATAAGCTTGGACTCAAATTATCCTTCCTACCATTTGTTGGTCATTGGAGACTAGGGACACTTAAACTTGTGGGTTTTGATAAAGTATGAAGAGACTTCATAAAACCCCAAGGTAATGAATTTAAACTATGGTAAAAGTTTGAACTCATTGACTCAATATACTAATATCAACCTCAATCCTCTCATGAATCATGAGTTCATAAGAAAATTGAGAGATTCTAAACATAGGGATTCAAGTAAGACATTGAAAGCCTTATGAATCTAAAAAAAAAAGGACATAGTCAAAAGAAAAGAAATCAAAGTTCAAGCAACATCAAACTCCAAGATTTATTCAAACTTTAATCTCAAGGCTATTTTGATCCAACTAATGAAATGAGAGTTCAATCACAATACATGTGGTTTGATGAAATGAGGTGGGAAGAGAGGTTTTGAAAATGTGTAAAAGGGTCCTAAGCATCTATGTATTGTGATTGAACTTGGATGTTAAAACTAAGTGATTTAGAGTTTACCTCTAATTATCCTCAACTCCTTTTGTTGCTTTGAAATCTTCCAAGAATGATGATCAAGCTCTTCTTCTTCTAATTCCACTTCTCCCTTAATTTAGAAAGTTTTGAAAGAGAATCAATATTGGGATCCTAACATTCTAAAATTCCAAGTATCTATTAATGGGACACACATCCTCTATATATAGGCAATCTTTAAAGGGTTATTTTGGGAAATTCACAGCCAAAACCCTAATTTCAGCTGCCTTTTGATGGTATAAACCGACCTACTTTAGGACAGACTATCACAAAAATGCGGCACTCTCTGGAGATAGAAGCGGCACTCAGTGATTGTGATGCGGCAGTCACTGATTGCCGAAACGGCATTCAGTGATTGCCGAAACGGCATTCATGGAGTGCCGCGGACAACTACACAGACTGCCGTTTTGTTATGTAGAAATCCATTTTTCGCGGCATTTGATGAAATTAGCGGCATTCACTGAAAGCCGTACGGCACTTCACAGAGTGTTGTACGGCAACCCATGACTGCCGCAACCTTCACTATGTGTCATTTTCTCTGTTTTCCTCTTTCTCTCTTTTTCTTTTTTTCTTTTTTGTTTTGAATTGGAAAAGCCTTCGGAAGAGCTTGAATCACCTTTGGAAGTCTTGAATTAATCGGACGCTTTTCATTATCGGATCTTAGAGGTAATACTCCCCTTAATTCGACGCCTGATCAAAATTGGGGTGTCTGCACTCAATGACAAGATCTCCGGCGAGACACCAGAGTTGTGCGAAAATCGAGGAATCAAAGGGCTGAACATAAAACAACTTATCTCATATAGCTTGAATTATCATCTCTTCTGAGCTTTAATTGGTGATATGTTGTGAGATCATGTTGATGGTAGTAGATCTGAATTGGGTAGTTTTGAGATCTGATTCAATTTCAAATGTCTGTCACTCATCTGATTCAATAGGACGGAGTAAAAGGGATTCAATTGAGATTTGATTCAATCCCTCAATTGTCACTCACTTATTTGTTGAAGATGTTATATATATCTATATCTTTAAATATATACACGCACAGACAAATCGAGAGAGAGAGAGAGAGAGAGAGAGAGAGAAAGAAAGATAAAGAGAGAGAGAGTGAGAGAGCAGATCTATATATCTATATATATGTATATATACGCACACACACATACATACACTTATCGATCGAGAAAGAGCATAGAGTACTTCCTGTGGTGAGGTCTTGAGGGATGAAGATACGTCATGAAGGTTGAAGGAGAGAGAGAGAGGACTCAGCTTGGCTACATCTTAAAGAGAGAGACATATTCAGACCCAAGGCTACAAAGGGCAAAATAGTACACAAGTCCTCTAAATGTGTCACATGTTTGGCACATGGCCAAGTTCTGTTAGATTTGTGTCAAATACTCATACCCGAGGGGGTAGATTTTGTCGGGTAAAATAATTCAGGGGGTATTAGTAAAAATGGGTCATAGTACAGGGGGTGTTTCTAAAATTTACCCTAACTCTTAAAGCATTTAGAACACAGCCAAATTATAGCATAAAAAATGATAAAAAAAAAATAAATAAATAAATTAATAAATAAGCATAGCCAAATTATAGTATATAAAAAATATAAAAAATAAAAAATTAATATAAAAAAAAAGATTGCCAAATTATGTATAGCACAAAAAAGTTAATTCACCTAAATATCCTTGTATGTATAGGGCTTTTTTTTTTTTTTTTTGGAAATTAAATGCATTCAAGATAGACTGCATTTTTGCTCACTCAAATTTTACCCATTCATTGCTCATCCAAACATTTCATTAAATGAGCATGTGAGACCCACTACTTTTTCATCTTTTGTTTATTTCCATTTTATCCTTAAAAGGTGGTAAATTCCACATACTCCTCCAATAAAATGATTGGGTGAATAATGGGTGTGTGCAAAAATGCACTCTTCAAAGTAATCACTTTTTTTTTTTGGTGGGGTGGGGGGGATAGCAAGAGAAGATAGACAGATAGTCAATTTAGATGCTTATTACAGAGGGTTTGTTTTTTTTTTTCTTTTCTTTTATGTACCCTTTTGTTATACCAATTCCATATGAATTAGACTTTTGGGTGGATTGGGCACCATTTTGACCTTCTGCAAAACCGTATTGAAGGGGTCTTAACTCTTTCAACTCTCCTCTGTTCCATCAAAAGATTCTAAATGTATCCATAAAAATCCCATTTTGAAAAGTCAACAGGCCTTATTTTGACTAATTTGTTTATACACTAAATAAATAAATATCATCACTATGTTTTGAATGAGCAACTGCTGCATGTATTGTTATTAATGCCATAGTTGACATTTATCAAATGGTCCAGGATGCCCCGAGTCTATGACATCCAATGAACCCAACAAATATAAATATATATATATATATATACACTTTCTATATATAGGTATATAGTACAAGCTGCTGATCATCCCTATGAACATTTGGTTTTTTGCTGACCAAAAAATGGCTGCACAAAAAACAATTCCCTTGTTTCTCATCTTCTCTTGTCTTTCAATCATGGCCACCAGCACAGAACTCTGCTCATTCTCCTCCTGTAGCCGGAACGAACCGTTAATCCGGTTCCCTTTCCGTCTAACAACCAAACAGCCCAAATCGTGTAGCTATCCTGGTTTTGACTTATCCTGTGATATCAATAACCATACAGTGATTAACCTCCTAAATTCAGGGGACTTCAATGTCCAAGGAATTGACTATGCCACACAAGAGATATGGGTTAACGATCCAAACTATTGTCTTCCCCAGCGTCTTCTCTCTCTAAACCTATCTGGGTCACCATTCACAGGGGTCTATTATCAAGATTTTGCTCTGTTCAATTGCTCTTTTGATTATAAAAAGTACAGATTGAACCCGATTGCTTGTATGAGCGGGTCGGGTTATACCGTATATGCGACGTCGTCTGAGAGAGTGGCTCGGTTGTTGACAACATCGAGTTGTGATTTGGTCTCGATCGTTTCGGTTCCGGTTCAGTGGCCGTTTTACGAGCAGGTCTTGTCGTCGGACCTGAGTGCTGATTTGAGGCTCAGTTGGGGTGAACCAAATTGTGGCAGTTGCGAGTCACGTGGTGGAAGGTGTGGGCTTAAGAGTAATTATACTCATCAGATTGAATGCACTAATGCCCCTGAACGAGGTAATTCCGTAATTCTCATTTTTTTTTCTGAGCTTTTTTTTTTTTTTTTCCAAATATTTGGACTTTGGTTCATTATTGAAATTAAAAAAAAATTAAAGAGAAAGTAAAATAATATATATATATATATATATACAGTCAGGCTATGGAGAGGGTGTCCTCTTTTTACAAAAGAGAGGGTCTCTGTTTTGACCGTAAGATCGTGTTTTCATTAAGAGCAGTTCTGTCACTTCACAATTTTTAAACATGATCCGACGACCAAAACAGAGGCCCTTTTTTTAGTGAAGAGAGGGGGTCCTCTCCATAGAATTTTCGTATATATATATATATATATATATTGAGTTAATAACATTGTGTTTAAAGTTTTGAATGAACTAACAATTTCATGTCACTTCATTAAAATTTGAGTATTAGAGTATTTTGACAATAAGGACATGAAAGACCATTTAGTTTGATTCATTTGTAAAATTACTTTGATGTCCTCACATAAATGAGGTAACATAAGCTTTTTTTTTTGTC
The DNA here is from genome assembly GCA_033977485.1 of Hydrangea macrophylla. Classification (NCBI taxonomy): domain Eukaryota; kingdom Viridiplantae; phylum Streptophyta; class Magnoliopsida; order Cornales; family Hydrangeaceae; genus Hydrangea; species Hydrangea macrophylla. The sequence goes on along the minus strand of CM066992.1, from coordinate 49,700,272 downwards.
AAAAAAACAAAATTTGGCCGTTATATGATTGGTTCATATATTGTCCATATAGATAATACTTTGACATACAATAAACTGTGCCCAAGTCAATTTGGTTGACGAATTTGAGGAGTAAAAGGAGAAAGAAAATATGGAACCCCTTTGAATTCTTATGCTTTAAAAACTATAGCATCTAATCTTATTTATGAGAACAAATTTCTACAGGAACTATGGTTTCTCTATATCTATTTTTTCAAGAGAAACTAATATCACTGAAGAATTTTTTAAAAAAGGGAATTACTATTCTCACTCAAAATTGAACTAATGCACTTTATAATGCTGTGAATATATCAAATAATCAAGAGAACAAAGGGAAAAGAGAAAATAGAGCTCCAGTTTCTTATAACACCAAATCTGAATGATTGAATACAATAGAAAAAGGAAGAGACAATAATAGTATATCTAAGTATACAGTATTACCCTAATATAAAATAAAAGACTAAACTACCCTAAAGTTAAATAAAACTAAGTATAATAACTAACTCTAATAAATACTGACACACCATGGAGTCAATGCATTCCCTGAAACGCATTGGTTCATTCATGAAATAAGAATAACAATTCTCTTAAAAATATTTCATGAAAAAGAAAGAGAAATTCACCATTTATGTGATTTCTCGGCTCCTTTGTATTTTGTTTTCCTCAAAACCTAAATACATAATCACCCCATATGTTTTGATTTTTTTTTTCTTTCTTGTAATTTTTCGCAAACCACATTTTCCTTGAACCCCAAAACCAAACGCAAAGGTAAGGAAATGAAGTTGCCTAAGGATTCTCGGCAGCGAGCTGTGCGGTAGTGCTTGTGTGGCGCTGATAGGGTCGAAAGATGATTTTTTTTTTTTTTTTTATAATTTATAAAAATACAAAAAAAAAATTATCATATAATCCTATCAGCACTACATATGTACTGTCCGAACAGCTCGCGGCTGTAGATCCGGAGGCAATTAAGCTTGTGTGGGTTTGGCAAATACCAGTTGACATATCAAATTGAATGTTAAAAGTCAATCCAAAGCTCTGATTGCAATTGGGAAAGCGTTGTGCGCACTTCGAGGGTGTGGGGTTGGCCGAAAGCTCCATCTCCCTCATTGCCCAAAATTCAAAAAGTGTTTTATATGGTACAGTCAACGCTTATCTATGTAGTTGCCAATATGGAATTAAATAAGACCCAGCTTGGTACTAAACAATCTATCATTTTCAGATTAAGTTGCTTAACTTCATTCAATCAACACCAACATTTTTTATCTTTTTATTTTGGGTTAATTATACAGACTTTTTTTTTTTCAAGTATGGCGAAATTATACGAATCTCTTCTTTATATTACAAAATTACATAGATCTCCTATGAGGTTTAGATTTGCATTACACACACCTTCTCTCTAAATTATAAAATTTATATTGACCTCCCTTCTTAATTTACTAATGTCAAAAATATCTATAGTTATCAAAAAAAAAAAACCTCTAATCTCTCTCTCTCTCTACTATATTGTATATACATATATATAGGCGTACACACATACGCACCATATAATACAGACCATGCATACATACATACATACATATATATACACACCATATAAACATACATATTTGTATACATATAGCCACTGAATACATATATATCAGTCAGACTCTGAAGAGGACGCTCTTTCTTTATTAAAGAGGGCCTTTATTTTGGCTATCGGATCGTGTTTCCATTAAAGGCAGTTTTGTCATTTTTACAGTTTTTAAGCACAATTCGACGTCCAAAACAGATGTCATTTCTTTAATAAAGAGAGGGCACCCTCTCTGGAGATTTTTCATATATATACATCTTTGAGGTGGGTTTAGTATTTTGGGTTTAGATCATAGGTTTTTGGAACAAATTGATTTTGGGTTTAAATCTTAGGAATAAATTAGTTTCGGGAATTAATTAATTTTGGGTTTAATTTTTTTCTTTTTTGAACAAATTTATATTCATATATATATATATATATATATGTCTGTCCATTTATAATGTAGGCTAGCTATATTGTCAGAGCAGAAACCTTTAATGCAAGAGCAAAAAGTGTCGCTAAAAATTCTAGCGATGAAAAAAAGTGTCGCTAAAACTTTTAGCGACCCTTTTTACTTTAGCGACCCTTTTTACTCTGGCATTAAAGGTTTCTGCTCTGGCAATAGGGGCAGCCTACTATTATGTATGTACTTCTATATCTATACATGTATATATACACACAGTAGAGAGAGAGAGAGAGAGAGAGAGAGAGAGAGTGGTATGCGTGTAATTTTGTAAAGGGAATTGTTATTGCCACTTCATCGTTGAACTAAGGCACTCCATGGTACCATTCTTAGAGCATGTGGTACCATGTTTGCAATGCATGACATACATGGTACCACATGTTCTAAGAGTGGTACCATGAAGTGCCTTAGTTCAATAATGGAGTGGAAATAGCATTACCCTTTTGTAACATGGTAAACAAAGTAAGGTTAAAATAGTAAATTCATATTAGATGGGAGATCTGTGTAATTTTGCAATATAAAAAGGAAGTTTCTATAATTTCGCCAAACCTCAAGAGAGGTCCGTGTAATTAACCCTTTGATTTTTTTGTTAACTAACCCTTTTATTTTTTTTTTATTCATTTCCTAACTTACTCATTCTCTTAGGTTCAACACAAACAAATGTTTAAATAACATATTTACTAAGTCATCAAAAACAAAAAATAATAATAACAATAATAATTACTATGTACAAGGTAATGCGGTCCCATGTACAACAGACATTTTTTTTTACAGGGTGCGTTTTAGACGTTTAGTCGATAGTAATAATAATAAAAATAATATAAAAAGAAAGCAATGTACTATATATTCTATTATTATAACCCTGTATGATTCCAATAGTGACGCTTTTTATATACTATATGTGTATGTGTTCCGTTAATTATGTACGAGAGTTTTTTGGTCAAATTTGAGAATGGGAATGTAACCTACTAATTTTTTAAATTATTGCTGCAACACATTTACTCAAAAGTTAAATTTGAAATAGCGAAGCCTACCAAATATTGTCATTTTTTTTTTCACAACTCTATTTTTGTTATTGTTGTGTTCAACATTCATCAATTTTTATTTATTATTATTCAATTTTTTTTGATTGGCAATATTCAACAATCTATTGTAGTAAAAAATTAGTTTCTAATACCTTATCCAGTCGATCTTGGCATAATTATTTGCTAATGACAAATACATAGTACTTGTAAAGACTTATTTTTCCGTCTAGCAATAATATTATCCGTTTTGGGTCTAAACACAAAAAACTTTCTAAGGGGTCACCCATCCCTGTTACTGCTCTGACAGCAGCACGTTTAACTGTGAAGTTCTTTCGTGTTTAGCTCTCTCACGGTTTTAAAAAGTCTTGTTGCATATAAAGAGACATTAATCCTAATAAACTAGTCCAAAAACTTCACCTAGGCGATGTAGAATAAGCCCCCATACCTGACATCACCCATCCTTCTTAGCCTCTCTGCCTCAAGAGTATTTGCTCGATCTTGATCGTCACAGTACTATTAAATATAATTAACATCAGTTTCAAACATGCATAAAGTAAACACCACGACTATATAATTATATATTATACACGCAATTGAGAGCGACAATGGGCCCCCAATGAAAGTTACAGTTAACCTAACCATGAATGATCAATTCCAACTCTAATACGAAGTGGACCTCTGAATTTCCTCAATAATTTTCTAGTTTTGTGAAAATGTTGAAAATTACGTAAAGAAAAATAGCTAGTGAACTTAGTATACACGTAAAGTGGTAATAAGTTGATAGTAACCTCTTTTTCAACATCCCATGGCCCATCTTTTTCTTGTTTAATTACCAAGAAAGACAAGAAAGAATAATATTGTTTCTTAAACTTCAACAATTTTAGTTTAATTTTCTATTTTATTGATTTGTTTAATTGAATGTTTTCAAATTTTCTATACTATTTTAAAGTGTGTAGTAACATTGGTATGTTTGACCCAAAAAAAAAAATGCAACATTGGTATGCACACTCTCTTGTACAATTTTGGTCTCATAATATATATATATATATATATTGATTCAAATGAGTTTTATATATAATGGGTGGGGCTAAATACACCACTATAATTGTTAAATACACCACTCTTCTTCATGTATACCCAAAATACCCTTACTAAAACTCACTACCAAACACCATACCAGACAAGCCTCTATCTCTCTCTCCCAAAATCACAGATGTGTGTTTCTCTCTTCTCTCATCCCCCTCTCTCTTCTCTGCTCTTATTTTCAGTCTTTTCTCTCTTAAGAACTCTCAATCCACCACCGGACCACCATTTCTCTCTCTAGACAGGTCTCTTTCTCACCCAATCGTCACTAACCATCGGACCAACCACCCAACCGCCACCAACCATCGGACCACCATCACACGGTCCATACCACCTCTTTTTTTTTTCTCTCTCTCTCTCTCTCTCCACACTAGGCGCTAGCCTAACAACAGCCACCATCTCTCACTCTCTCTTTCTCTCTCCACACTAGGCACTAGCCTCACAACGGCCACCATTATAGGCAGTCAATGACATCGTTTTTGGCGATTCTGGCAATAGCATCATGATGATGTCATCATTTTCTGGCAAGATGTCAGGACAAATTTTATATTCCTAACTTTGTCTCTTGACAGTGATTGCCATGATTGGTCTTTGGTGTTGGGGTTATATCACATGTGGGATAATCCCATTAATTTAGGGATTGTGATTTGGTTAGATTTCTATTGTGATTTGGTTTCCTTTATGATAGAGTTGTATTACTTATCCAATAAGTAATGGGTTGTAAGCTCTATATATAGGGATGTTGTATAGGAATTTATGTAAGCCCTTGGTGTACCAAGTTGGGGGTCTCCCCTCATGGGGGTGCATGGTCTAGGGTGAGAGAGATTAATCATTGGGGTTTTTTGTGAGGGTTGTTCACAATGATAAGGATGTGAGGTAGGGATGGGTATTTCTTTATCTCTGTGATTTCTCAATGTTACAGTAATTAATTGTGTCATATTCTTTGGAGTATTGAGTGGGGAGAGTACAAGGGTTTTGTATTTGGGTTATGGGATTTAATCCATGTAAGCTTGTACAATATTTTACTCAATAGTGAAAAAATGGATCTCTCGGGTGTGGACGTAGGCAGGTGTTTGGCCGAACCACGTAGAAATCTGTGTGTCTTTTCTTTGGTGTGCATGTTTAATTACTGCTCATGTGTGTGTGTGTGTGTTTATTTGAGGGAATTTGATTCCGCATGTTAAATTCCCAACATTTGGAAGTCATTTGAATCAACTTTCAAACGATGACAAAGAGAGGGAAAAAATTTGTTTATCATTTTTTTTTTTAAATTTTGGGTCTCTTTTTCGATATGGTCTCTGTAGAAGCTCCGGTGACCTCATGACCATCAGTCGCAACTCCGGCGAGGCCTGGGAAGAGCCTATCCTGGTCTGTCTTTTTCAGCCGTGAGGGTAATTGAGAGATGTTTACAGATCGAGATATAGGTTGAGAAAGAGAAGAGAGAAATGATTGAACTCATTTACTCACAAAACTCAACTCTAGAGAGAGAAATGGTATTTTGGTGGTGGCTTGAGAGCTCTTGAGAGAGAGAAGAGTGAAGATAAAAGAGGAGAGAGGCGTGATTTTGGGAGAGAGAGAGGCTTGTCTGGTATGGTGTTTGACAGTGAGTTTTAGTAAGGGCATTTTAGGTATACAGGAGAAGGATGGTGTATTTAGCAATTATAATAGTATATTTAGTCCCACCCTATATATATATATATATATATATACAAATGGTAACTTACAAGTACAGTTTATTGTATGTGTTTGGATTATCTATATGGACGCTACATGAACCAGTCATATTCTACTTACTAGGATGTTATCCTTGCCAATAAATGGAATATTCTATTATTCCCTTTCTCGTATTCCAACTTTTAATATTAGGGTGTTTTCTACTTAAAAATAATTAAATAATAGGGTGTACGCAATAAACTTTGGGGTTTATTAGTTATTATCAGGACGGATCCATGATTTTTGGCCAAGGAGGTCTAAATTATACGGGGATGCCCCCGAGGTGAATTTTTTTAGATCTATTTATACACAATTATGTGTAAAACTGTAAAATTGGTTTAACACCCCTAGTTTGGGGTAAATCATGGCCTATTTCTAAAATCTGTAATATATTACATATAAATTTAGAGTTTTCAAAAGTCTAGGGGGGCTGTGTCTAAAACCTTTAAAATATTGTATGCAAATCTAGAATTTTTAAAAGTTCAGGAGGGGCTTGTGTGAATTTTAGGAGAGCCTATTTGTAAAATTTGTAAAATAGTACATGTAATTATGTAATTTTTAAAAGTTCAGGGGGGCCAGTGCCACCCCTGACTTACACTTATGTCCGCCACTGGTTATTACAGAACTCCAAATGGTAAAATAAAATTATTTGAATCATAAATGTGGGTAAATCGTAGAAATTTACCCAAATGGTAAAATTATTTGAATCATAAAATAAAAAGTGCGGATAAATCGCAAAAATTTACAATTGATCAAAAATGTCTTTTTTTTTTTCTTTCTTTCTTATGCAATTGAATCATAAAAGATGTAGCAAACAGAGCCTAAAGTCGTTGGGATAAGGATACAATTGCACTTTTAACATTGATATATGATCACACAATTCAGATGGCCTTAGGCTTAGTTTGTCCTTACGTGGCTTTTTAAAAGGAGCTTATGAAATTTATTATTGATAGAGCTTTTAAAAGCTCCTCCAAAAAAGCACTAAGTTTAATTTTTGCAAAACTCATAAATTAGTTACCAAATAAATTAATATGAAATTGTGTTTAAAAAAGGAGTAGCACCAAAATGGAGGCAAGACTAAGCCTTAAAATCAAGAAATCTCATTTGGACTATCTTCATTTTCAGGACTTCCAAGGAGTGCTCGTTACGCAATTACTGTTGGAGTCGGAGTACCCGCATTCTTGTGCATTGTTGGGTTGTGTTGTTTCGTATGTGGGCGGGTCAAGTACTCTTACAATACCCGGAACCGGCAATTACCTGAATTCAGCTCTACAGTCACACCCCAGCCCAATATAGTTATGGGCCTGGACGGGCCCACCATTGAGTCCTATCCCAAAACCGTATTGGGTGAGAGTCGTCGATTGCCAAAGCCCAATGACAACACGTGCCCGATATGCTTGTCCGAGTACAGGCCCAAAGAGACACTAAGGACTTTGCCGGAATGCCAACATTGCTTCCACGCAGATTGTGTCGATGAATGGCTCCGTTTGAATGCTACTTGTCCGGTTTGCCGGAAATCTCCTCCACGGTCACCAGCTTAGACACACTTTACCGATTGAAAGTTTTTTTTTTTTGGATAGACCTTTAGGCTTCTTGAAAATGTTTGTCACATTTTCATTTTTCTCTATTGTCTGGAGAGACTACTCTGTAACATAACCAATTTTTATCTCTTGTACATAATTTCACTTTTGTTTTTTTTTTTTTTTTTTTTTTTCCCCGGGGGTTGGGGTGTGGGAATTTCTAAGCGTAGCTTTTTGCTAGCCATGCCACTTTTAATTTCAACCCACAAGGTGGTGGGGACTCAAGTCCCACATCATTTGAAGTTGATTTTTCCTTTTGTTATTTTCTGTGTTTATTAATTCTCAGTTTTGGTTGATGCATTTATTTATTTATTTTAGTAAGAGAGAGGTGATTCGAGCCTGAACTAAAGGCATGGGAGAGTTGGTGTCGACTCTGTCGACCAATTAACTTGGATAGTACTCGGTCATTGTTGATGTATTTAAAGGGAAAGAAATGGTTAATAAAACTTTTCTTTTATTTGGTTTATAACGAAAATAAAAATTGGATAGAAAATAAAATAGGGAAAAACCAAAGTTACAGAATTTTAAATTTCTGAGTCGTTCATAAGGAGATAGTTTCCTGTTTCCCTCCTTGTTTTACTTTCACATATTTTGGGCTAGCAAATGAGAACATTTGTGACATATTAGCAACTAGAAACTACAATACGATGTCTTACTTGTTTATATTTTTAAAGTTAAAAATGGCGTCTTATACATGATGACATCAGTTGGGGGTTGATTTATTGCATACTCCTCAACTTCTACCCCAGATAATTTTAACTATGTCAAATATCTATCTTCTCCTCTATCCTTCTTTTGCTTCTCATCTATATATATCTAAAGTATACCAATATTAACACATGTACCGCGGATTAAAAGTCATTTCCATGTCAAACACAACATATATAATTTACTCAAACCATAAAGTATCTCTCCAATAATTTGTATAATTTATTTGGTACATCTGTGACTCTTGCTCTTATATATACCATACAAATTCATCACTCTATTCACTCATTCTGTTTCATATACAAGTTTATCAATCTGAAAATACCATATGTAGGTACAATATTGATATGTTTTGCAATCTTAAATATTTCGTAAGTTAAGAGTATAAGACTCGAATCCCCTCAATATCATCCGGATGCAGATTCCTCTTGATGGTCCCGGGTGAAAATTTTGGATACATAATAGCATCTTGAACCAAGCTGTGGCCCAGACCAAGAAGGTGCCCAATTTCATGAACTGCCACAGATTCAAGATCTACCTCACTCATGTTTGTTGGATTAGTGCTCCAATTCTCATCAGCGTCATAGTGAAACCACCCAATTGGTGGTGCAAAAGCATGAGCCACGGTGTTGCCCGGTCCATCAAAGCTAGCCATATCTCCATGAGAACCGCGGTGGAACCCAATTTCAATGTCGGCTTCAGAGCCCCTTTGAGCCTCCGAGAACGTGAACCTGCTCACTTCTTCCCATCTCTTGAAAGCCCGCGAGCAGACTGATCTGAGTTCTGGTAATGTCACGGCTGGGGCGCTAGAACGGAATTGGTACGTGAGACGAGTCTTTGAAAGAGGCCATCTTTGCCTTCTAGGAAAGAATGAGTAATGAGAAACTCTGTGTAAAGTTTTTGGTGTTTTTCGAAATGTACTATTGACAATGTCATGAATACCACATCTTGGGATCATCATTTCTTGGATTGTATCGGAGTCTAAACTACCTGTGACCTTCAAATGATAATTTGATTGGTATGCTTTGATTGCAGACTCCAAATGATCATCAAATTCATCATCATTGGCGTGGGATAGTTGGGTTTTCTTTGAAAATTCGCCATAGTTTAAGTACCCAAATCTTTCAAGGTAGTGTTTGAGCTCGAGAAGGCCTTTTACTGTTTGGCCTTTGTGGCATGCCTTTAAGTACTTGAGGAATGCAAAGGTTTGGCCTAAAGGTTTTGTATGGCTTGATTCAGCAATGAGAGGTTTTGTAACAAGAACAAAGAAAGACACTAAAAGAAGAGAGAGATTAATAGCCATTGTTGGTTTCTTTTAGCAAGAAAGAGATTTTTTTTTGGGTGTTTGGTACATGTATTAGTGTCTCAAAATACTATTTATGGAGAGAAATAATCTACTAAAGGTAGATTTTATGGAGGTTAATTTGGTCATGGGTACGTATGCATGTGTTATTTTCAGACTTCATTTAGAATTCAATTTTGGGTCTTTACCACAGAAAAAGCTCTTGCAACAGAAAAAATTTCATTACTCTCACCTAAAATGGAGAAACATTGTATAGACTCTTGGCAGAGGACATATATAACATATTTTACAGTAGAGGTTATTACAATGGTTGCTATAACCTTTCTTTTTTGCATTAATAGTAACTCTCAGATGTCAACCTTTTTTAATATCAGTCATTAGGGTGAAAGAAGACTTTGTACCAAAATCCTAGCAAGTTGAAGTGGATTTCACATCCATCTCATCAATTTTGGTAACCAATAACAAAAAAAGGGAAGACTGGTTCAATTCATATGATTGAGAAAGACTAGTGTGGAAAAAGACTAAACCACACCAAAAGAATAGGAGCTGAGAAGAAAATGTTGCACCCACCTAGGTTTAGAATAATGAGTAAAACCTAAATAAAGTATGTCTTTTTCATACTATTTCAAGATGTGATTGATTCATTTTGTAGTTACATACACCAACTTCTTATACCGCCATAAACCAATTAATCACATATCAAAAGAATACGATTGTTCTTTTTCGATAGAACATATGATTATTGAGTGCGAAAAGGCATGTGTTTATCGTATGTGAACAAAAAAGTGAGATGAAATAGAACTAGTACATATTGAAAAATTCTATTCAAATCAAGTGGTTTGGTCATATCATACGATCAAAACATAGTACAATATTTTGCTACCTAATCAAAACCACTATAGAAACTACTTTGTACAATGTTTTGTTATCTTGAGTACAGTGTTATGTTAGATAACAAAACATTGTACCCAAGATCACGAATTTTCCAGTGCACGTGATAATAAATAGTGATGGTGTTTACACCATAAAATATAATTATAATGTATTATTCTAATATTACTATTTTAGTATATAGTGTAGTTATTATAAACTATTTAGCTTGTCATGGAAGTCATTTGGAAATTACTTACAGGGCACTTGTCTTCATAGGAGTACATCAAAGGTAGTTACTTGAAGATCAATGGTGGCTAGAGTGGAAGTCATTTTGGAGGAACTTCTCTTAGAAGAAACACATGAATAAATGAATTTGAATGGGTGGATAATGTAATAGGAGAGAAATGTTCAAATTCAAATAAGTAGTTATGTAATTCATCTATAAATAGATATTTTGTACTACTTTGTAAGGGTCCCTAACCACACAAAAATGCCTTAATACAACAACTTTCTTCTTCGTGCTCACCGGCCACCGTGGCCATTTATTTAGTTTCTTTTTCTTTACTGTTTGGCCACTAGGGTCTCTAATTAACTTAACTGTTAGTTTACTCTAGTTTAGTTTCATTCATTAGTTTAATTAGTTTATTCTTAATTTATAGTATATATTTAGTTAGTATTTCCTTTAGTTTAGTCCTACTGCTCGAAGTAGATAAACGATTCGAGATCGCATAGTTAAGATTTGCATGTTCTTTAGTTCGAAGCATGTTTGTTCGGTTTGAAGTACTTTCGGTATTTCATTTCCTAACTTTGCATTCACATTTCTTACATTTTACACTTGATTTCATCTCACGCGTTAAAAGTCATTATTAAGGCATCGAATATCACCACAATCTCCCTGGTGAGGCGCAGTTTAGATATTTATTACATCACACATATTGGCAATAACTTACCTGACACGCTCGCACTTATATAATTCCACATATATCCTTAGAGGAATTTTTCAACCAAACAAATGGTTGGTGAAATGAATAATTCGAATGCTCTTTCAAAAAGATGGAAAATAATAAGTTGTAGAAAAGATCAAAAGTGAGTATCCATTAATTTGAGAAACTGAAGGGGTGTATCTTCAATTTATTTGGAAAGAAAAATTTACCTATTAAGAGCACCTCCAATGAGGGGAACCATTTTGATTAGCCAAATACTAATTCGGGTCATTGAATAGTGTTTAGCAACTCAAATGACTCTCATACACTCCAATCATATTGGTCAAAAGGAGGAGCTATTGTAATATTTTATGTATTTTGACCCACCTAAATCATTGATTCACTTTAACCATTACTTTAAAGGCAAATTAAGGGTTAGAATGTTCTTAAAATTTTGGGCTCCCCCACTTTCTCTCTTCAAAGATTATAAGTTTGGTTTGGATTTTCAAATCATGAATATCCAAAATGGCTCCGCTTTTGGATCCAGGAGATGAGCCATTTTGACATCTTTTGATTTTGGATACTCACTTGGGTCGTAGGTTAGAATTGCTTTAACTGTAAGAGCATCCACAACACGGAACTAAAACTTAACCAAAGCTAAGTTATGTTATAGCTTCAAGGGCACTAGTAGTGGAATAGATAATGGGACAGCTCAAAGAATGTCGTGGGGCTCTCACACGGCCCAAGAAATGCCGTTTGAAATGGAGCGACACAAGCTGTGCCGTGGGAGAAGGCCTTGAGGTGGCACTCTTTATGGCGTGTGGATTGAGCGGACTTCTTTGTGCCACATCATGGAATGTCTCACGGAACACTTTGTGTCGTCTAGTGTCCCACGACTTTGTTTGTACCTTAGTTTGAACTTAGTCATACCACAAACTTAAATTCCACTAAATTTAACTATCACGTACATTAATGGTACATTAGTTAACGCTACACCATTGTTAATAATTTTGTGCCAAGTTGTCTCCTAAGTTACTTGCCCATCATTGGTGATGCTCTCTAACATGTAATGTAAGTACCCAACTCTGTCCTATAGCAACACAACATTTCAATTGGGGTTCAAAAGATACTACTAGCTGTTGAAGAGCATGATCACTCTTCTCTCTCTTCCCTCCCCCGCCAAATTCCTCCCACCCTCTCTCAAACCCACCCATCAGAACTCATCAACAAACCAATCTCTGAAGAACCCCAACTTCGAACCTCTCAAGAACCGTCTGATCCGTCTGGCCAATGTGGGCCACCTCCGCCAAGCAATCTCCACCCTTGATCTCATCACCCAACAACATGGCCTCACCCCAGACCTCGTCACCTACTCTGTTCTCCTCAAATCTTGCATCAGAACACGTAACTTCAATCTTGGAAAGCTCGTTCATGCTAAGTTAACTGAGTCAAGGCTCGAACTTGACTCGGTTGTGCTCAATTCGTTGATTAGCTTGTACTCGAAATGTGGCGATTGGGCAACGGCTAATACAATCTTTGAGTCTATGGGTGAGATTAGGGACTTGGTTTCGTGGAGTGCTATGATTTCATGCTATGCACATAATGGTATGGAATCGAAAGCTATATCCACATTCTTCGAAATGCTTGAATTTGGGTTGTACCCAAATCAATTTTGTTTTGCGGCCGTGATTCGAGCGTGTTCGAACGCAGATAATGCTTTGATTGGAAGAATAATATTTGGGTTTGTGATTAAAACTGGGTATTTTGAGTCTGATGTGTGTGTTGGGTGTGCATTGATTGATATGTTTGTGAAGGGTAAATGTGACTTGGATTCAGCAAAGAAAGTGTTTGAGAAAATGCCTGAGAGAAATGAGGTTGTTTGGACTTTGATGATAACTAGAATTAGTCAGCTGGGTTGCTCACAAGATGGGATTAGCTTGTTTTTGGATATGGTGTTGAGTGGGTATATACCTGATAGATTCACTTTTAGTGGTGTAATTTCTATTTGTGCAGAATTAGAACTCTTATCGCTTGGAACGCAATTGCATTCTTGGGTGGTAAAGTCTGGATTAGCTTTAGATGTTTGTGTGGGTTGTAGTTTGGTGGACATGTATGCAAAGTGTGGGGCAAATGGACCTGTAAATGATTCTAGGAAGGTGTTTGATTTATTGCCCGATCATAATGTTATGTCGTGGACTGCGATCATAACAGGGTATGTGCAAAATGGAGGGAATGATAAGGAAGCCTTTGAACTCTATTGCAAGATGATTGAGGGCCATGTTTTACCCAATCATTTCACATTTTCCAGCCTTCTGAAGGCATGTGCAAATCTTTCCGATCCGTATATGGGAGATCAGGTTTACGCTCAAGCAGTAAAATTGGGTTTTGCTTTGGATAGTTGTGTAGGAAATTCTCTTATTAGCATGTATGCTCGATCAGGTAGGTTGGAAAATGCCCGAAAAGCTTTTGATCTTCTTTTTGAGAAGAATTTGGTTTCTTACAACGCAATTTTTGATGGGTATGCCAAGAACTTGAATTCTGAGGAAGCATTTGAACTATGCCATCAAATAGGGAATTCTGGAATTGGTTTTGATGCTTTCACATTTACAAGTCTCTTGAGTGGAGCTGCAAGTATTGGTGCAGGTGGTAAGGGCGAGCAAATCCATGCTCGGTTACTTAAAGAAAGTTTTGAGTCAAACCAAAGTGTTTGTAATGGCCTGATCTCTATGTATTCGAGGTGTGGGAAAATAGACGCTGCTTTTCAAGTTTTTAATGAAATGGAAGATCGGAATGTGATATCGTGGACTTCAATGATCACGGGTTTTGCAAAACACGGATTTGCAGGAAGAGCTTTGGAAGTATTTAACCAAATGCTTGAGGCAGGTGTAAAACCGAATGAGATCACTTATGTTGCTGTTTTATCAGCTTGTAGCCACGTGGGTATGATCGATGAGGGGTTGAAACACTTCAATTCAATGTACAAAGAACACGGGATAAGCCCAAGAATGGAACATTATGCATGTATAGTCGATTTATTAGGACGATCGGGCTTGCTTGAGAAGGCCGTTCAGTTCATAAACTCAATGCCTTTCTCGGCTAATGCTCTAGTTTGGCGGACTTTACTTGGAGCTTGTCGGCTTCACGGTAATATGAAATTGGGAAAATATGCTGCAGAAATGATTCTTGAGCAAGAGCCAAACGATCCAGCAGCATATATATTACTCTCAAACTTGTATGCCTCGACTGGCAAGTGGGAAGACGTAGCAGCAATCAGAAAAAGCATGAGGGAGAGGAATTTGGTTAAGGAAGCAGGCTGTAGCTGGGTGGAGAGAGAAAATAAGGTTCACAAGTTTTACGTGGGTGATACTTCGCATCCCCAAGCAGATGAGATATATGAAGAACTCGATAAATTGGGAATCAAAATAAAGGAGATGGGTTATGTTCCTAACACAGATTTTGTTCTTCATGATGTGGAGGAAGAACAAAAGGAACAATATTTGTTCCAACACAGTGAGAAAATAGCTTTGGCATTTGGTCTTATAAGCACATCTAATTTCACACCCGTTAGGATATTTAAGAATCTTCGTGTTTGCGGTGATTGTCATACTGCGATGAAATATATAGCAGAGGCAACAGGAAGAGAGATTGTAGTAAGAGATTCGAACCGGTTCCATCATTTCAAGAATGGGGTATGCTCCTGCAAAGATTATTGGTGATAATGTTATGTTAATCTGAGATGAAATCAGTGGAATATTTGGTTTTGTGTCTACAGGACAAGAAGTGTAAAACTTCACTGGTATTGCTACACATAGCCAACTGAAATTAGTGTTGTATTTGCAAAACAAAGTTGTTATTTCATTTTTCAGTTCTGGAGGTCCCAAGCTCCAATCTTACTAAATGGACAATTGTAATCATTTTCTGACTTGAATTATATTTGTATACAATGTTTGAAGTTTGATAACCTTCTTCACCTTGTTACCATTTTTACCATTTTCTTCTGTTATGGAATAATTGATGCTAGACGAAAAAGCTATATTAATTTCTGATAAAGTTAACACTGATTATTTGAACAGTTGCACTAGTAGCATTTTCACTAGTGAACATTACTTTGGCAAAAATTAATACTGTAATTCTTTTGACAATAAAGTTGCCCAATTGGACCAACCACATTCTTGAACAATATAGGATGTAAATAAGGAATGGTTACTAAGAGACTATTTGGGAATACTAGGAATTGATTATGTGCTTTTATAAGTGAACAGTTATTTAAATTCAAATGTTTGGTGAATGTTCACTCTTTTGCACAAGAGTCCATATCCCATCTACATCATTTTTTAAAACTAGTTTTTTGTCGAACCAACATAACCATAGCTCCAATACAAACTAAATAAAAAGTGGGACTGGATCCGAATCAAATCCTAATTTTAAAGACTTCATAACATGCCATTTATTCAAATATGGATCCTCTGCAGCCAATTGGGTGTTACTGGGTGGGCAGCACTTACGTGGCACTTGTAGGACCACATTTTTTTTTTTTTTTTGCCTTTAGAAAAAATAAAAATAAAAAATAAAATTATTTGTGATCCTGCAAATGCCACATGGGTGCTGCCCTCCCAGCAGCACCCATCCTGGCTGTCGGGGATCCTCCCTCCATTTATTCTCATAAAAACTGGATGAAAAGTGACAATAAGATTGAGTCACCCCCAATTTTGAAGGTTCCCAAACAACATGTTTGCAAAAGGCAAAGAACTTGTTCGGTATTCATATATAATTCAAGTGCTTAGCGAATGTCTATTTCTTACACAATAGTTTGTGTCCAAAGACTCCAAATCCAAACAACATAACCTTAACTCTCATATGAACTAGATACACAGTGAGATTGAGACTGAACTAGTTCCTATTTTGAGGATTCCCAAACACGATACAAGAGACATGGGTAGACTATAGATGCACGAAATCAACAACAATTTACATGATTTCAACCACAATTAGAGTCTAGTCTCTTTCTGTGTTTTCTTTTCCTTTTGTTTCTTTTTTTTTTTTTTTAATTATCATTTAGTATAGTGGTCTCGTGCGAGGAAATAAGTGTCAAGGCCCAGGGAGGGGGTAAGGTTCGAACGTTAATATGAACGTGGCATAAATAGCCTTTTTTTATCAACTACGCTAAGCCATTGGTCAGAGGCTAGTCCCTTTTGAGACTATGGATCTTCTTCGGTCACAAGCAGTACCTACAAAAAAAAATATTTATATATATATATATATATTTTAAATTTTTTTTTGAAGTACAACCAAGCACTACATGAGTGTTGCTTGGGCAGCGCAACCCTTCTTTTGAATCCTTTTGATTTTGTCAGATGACCAGGGGCGGAGGTATTCCAGGGCCAGTGGGGGCACGTGCCCCCACTCACTTTTTGGGAAGAAAAATTTTACTCTACATTTGTTATAGGTTTTACATTTAAACCCCCCTTAACTTATGTTTAGGCCCCCCCTCAACTTATGTTTAGGCCTCTCAAAGGGGTTAAATGCCTAATTTAATGACATCAACTACATGTATATTGATTTACATGTACATACAACTTAAAGGAAATGCGCTTAGAATTTTGAAAATTACACTTTTAGTGTGAGAATTTTATACGTTTTAGAAATAGTCCCCCCTAGAATTTTGAAACACACTATACAATATTTACATGTCTCCAAATAGACTCATATTATAAGCATATCCCATAAAAATCGTAATTATATACAAGTAGCCCCTAAAAAAATTGCCAATTATGCATAAATAGACCCCAAAAAAATCGCCTCGGGGGCGCTGCCCCCGAACCCCCGTGTGGCTTAGGCCCCCCCTGACCGAAATTTCTGGCTCCGCCCCTGCAGATAACTCATATCTCCAAGTCTGTTTGGTTTGCTACAAACAATAAAAGATACGACTTGTAATTTTTGTGTTTGGTTTGACAAAAGAATTGATGAGAATTTCAAGAATTGATTTTCAACTCTAGCAAATTCTCATCAATTCTTGTTTTAGCCAAAAAACAATCCCATAACTTTTGATAGGATTTGATGATATATGATTTCACTTTCTTTAAATGAAACAATATGATATACCAAAATTACCCCTATATATCATTCCTTCTCTTTTTGTATGGACAATATAGTAAATGATCATGATTCATTTTATTTCATTTTTATTTCAAACCAAACAAGAGAATTAGAATTGCAAATAAATTCTTTTCTTTTCTTTTCTTTTTTTTTTTATTCCATCCAAATCAATTTTATTCTATTTTACAATCAAACTAAAGGGATTCTTCTTAATGATAATGTTATTGCATCTGTATAGTTTATAAGAAAAAAATAGCCTTTAAGGTTGATCCATGGTATGTGAAGAACGTGGAATAAAGAAATTAATTTAATAGCTACATTAATATAGAAAGAGAAAGGGAAGGGTATTAAAAAGTGTTTAACCTACTTCAATAATTATAATAAAATTTACTCAAATTTTAAATTAAAATACTTTTACAATGATACTAAAATGTCATTTCAAAAAATTTAAATAAACTAACTTCTCTTAACTACCACCCCACTTTCTTTTTTACTACTTACACTCACGTAGTGAGTATTACTCTCTCTAGTCTCATGGAACCCGATCTCAAATTCCTTCTTTTATTTTTTTTTTTTAAATATGGATAAGGTTTCCAAATTCTTTTGTTCAGATCGAAAATGACATGTTTTAGCATCTTTGTTAGGCAAACTACCGCATCATGGGGTTTGAGAATTTGTTTTAGCTTCTTGAAGTTAGACAAAACTTTATATTTGGTGCTGTTGATATTCCTTTTTTTTTTTTTAAATGAAGTTAGACAAATCACGAGATTTTGGGAAACACACAGGGGTGCTCGTGAGTCGTGCGAGTCGGATATGACCCTCATTCGCTCATTCATTCGAATATAGTCAGATTTGTCCTCCTTTCATCTGTTATTCACTCGTTTTATCGAGTGCACCCGACTCATCGGGTGGTCGCGTGAGTCGGGTGAACTCCGACTGTCTCATTTGCCTCAATCAAGGATTTGCTTTACACATGACTTAGTCTACATTTTATTTATTTATTTATTTATGCTTTGAATGTCTTTATCTACATAGTCATGTGTTAACCAAAACTCTGACCAAACAAAAAATAAAAACATAATCATGTGCTAGTTTGATGGTTTTAATGTTTTTATATCTATGCTTTGAATGACATATATACATTATATTGATATAAGAATTAATTTATATATGTATATATATATATATTTTTTTTTTAAAGACTATACAGTACATAATACATATACTGATATAAGCATATTACACACACACACACACACACACACACACACACACTTATATATATGCCGAGCAGGATGTAGCCCGATTGACATAGCCTCTCTCTTTCCAGTAGGGAGGGAGAGGGTTCAAATCCCCATTGGGGATTCTATTTACTTGCCTCCAGTTATTCTTCAGTCGGAATGAGCAACCTTTGTTGGGCTTTGCTGTGGACCAGTGTGGGCCTTTGGGGTTGGGTTGGAGTTGGGGTGTGCGTGTGTGTGGGGTGTGTGTGTGTATCCAGTCCGGATCTAGGTAAGTATCAAAACATATATATATATATATATATTAAGGACTATATAATACATAAATTACATAAATATTTTTTTAAAAAAATTATGTGTGTTTCCAGTCGGATCGGGTGAATTGGGTTTCCACCCCCCTAGACCCGTGACTCCACCCAAAATTGTCGGGTTTTCACCCCCAAGACCCGTGAGTCTGTGACTCCACCCACATTGTTTAAAAACCAAAAATAAGACTACAAGTGAGTCAAGTAGTCAGGTGAGTCGGGTGAACGGGTAGATTTTGAGCAGCCCTAGAAACACACATCCTTCACCACATACACATGAATAGGCCTGGCCCTAGGCAAAGGCCACCAAGGCCAATGCCAAGGACCCACATTTTCATTAATAATTCTTGGGCCCCAAAATATTTGCAAATATAGTAGTAATAAAGCCCAATATCCTAGTCCAATTGGAAAAATACCTAAACCAAAATACATACTTTTTCCTTCCCCCAGACAGATCCTAGCCAAAGCCCAATACAATCTAACTAAACTCTCTCCATCAGTCCAAAACGTAGCCCTTAGAATTTAAAAAAAAAAAAAAAAGGTTAGAGTTGTTCTATCATAGCTAAGTGAGTTGTTCTAGTTAAGACCAAAATCAAATCCATGTAAATTATATTGTCACAATTAATTATATTAAATACATTCATGGTGACTTTATAAGAAAATTGTTGAATGTTATTAGTATTTTATTGGTATACGATTGTGTTGGAATTACGATATAATTTCGGGATTTTATTTATGTTATTTTAGGTCATGTTGACCGTTGTTAACTTTCTATTTAATGCTTTTATTTCTTTCCTTCTTTTTTTATTCTTGTAATTCTATATAAACAGGAGAATGTAAATAATACATGAAGCCTTTTTTACATATTCAATTGGGTATCAAAGCCACCTAAACCCTACCCACCAGCCCCTACCCCTGCACCAACACCACCCACCACCACCTGCCCTTATGCCGACCACCAACCCACCCTCGCCGCCCCTTCCCAGCCCTCATCCAGTCAGGCCGCACCTCCCAGACCCTCCAACAGTCCAACCGCACCCCCAACCCTCCTTTGTCGTTACTGAGCCTTTCGGCTCTTGTCTAAGTAGCATTCGGGCTGCTTGTTTTTGCCCTGTTTAGGGCTTTTTTTGTCCACATAATGTGGTAGAGCAACCCTTGTGCTCTTTGTTCTTTGTTTGGGTGAGCCGTGTGTCCGGCTGCCCGTTGTTTGCTTGCCGAGTTTTCCGGCTGTGATTACTGCTGCTGCATCCTACGGGTTGTCTTGCGGTTTGTTTTTCTTTTTTTGGCGTGCTTCCATGGCCAGTTCTGGTACCGATAAAGTTGTTATTCCTACGGTTGCAGCTCCTTGCCCTGACCTCTCTCTTCACCACGCTACACATGTTCACCGTGTTACCAGTGTCTTGTTAACGGGCAAAAATTTTCATGCCTGGTCTAATCTCTTTGTCTCTTTCTTGGAGGCAAACACAAAATTGGATGGTTACTTGGGAAGGAGAAGTCACTAGGCGAATCTGATCCTAAGTATGAAGAATGGTATACCGACAATTGTATTATTTTAGGGTGGATGTTTAATTCCATGGATGAGAGAATTTATACCATGTTCATGTACCACCGTACTGTGTTCGATCTTTGGACTGCCCTAACTAAAATGTATGCTCATGCTCACAGCGACTCTCGTATATTTGAGCTTTATCAGGATGTCTCGCATGCTTCTCAGGCTTCCTTGGGCCTTTCTATTGCTGATTACTTTGGGTATCTCCAGACTCGTTGGGAGGAGTTCGCTCAGTATGAGCCTATCAATGAATTTCCTAATGATGGTGTCGTGGATACAAAACGCATTAATCGCCGTCATACACACCAGTTTCTGATGGGCCTAAAGCCCGAGTATGAAGCCCTTCGTACCCAAATCCTCAATATTGTTCCTTTACCCTCTTTATTTGAGGCGTTTGCGATTGTGGATGGTGATGAGCGAAGGCGTTGTATTATATCTACACCTCTCGTGCCTGGTCCTCCTCCATCTGTTCCTGATCAGATGGCATTTGCTGCCCCTTCGGGCCGCCGTCCTACTAGTTCTCGATTTTTCTGCTAGCACTGCCGCAAGCCTGGCCACACTATTAATCGTTGTTTTGACCTTCATCCAGAGATGAAACAGCAATTTGCTAAGAGTTGGCCCCCTGCTGGTCTGAAGAAAAAATCTGAAGTTTTAATCACTTTCAAAATTTTCTGCAAATGATTCAAACTCAATATCATACTGTGGTGCGTAATATTCGATCAGATAATGGTCGAGAACATATAACTGATGATTTTAGGGCTGCCCTTAACACAGATGGGATTCTTCAATAACTTACTTGCCCCTATACCCCTGAACAAAATGGTGTGGAGGAACGTAAAAACCGTCACATTATGTATGTGGTTCGCTGTCTTTTGTGTGGTATGAATGTTCCTAGATATTTTGGCACATGACCGTCCTTACTACCACCTATTTAATTAATCGTACTCCTAGTCATGTTCTTCACGGAAAGGTGCCTCTTCATATTCTTAAGCCTGATGGCACTCTCTTTCCTCTTGTGCCACGTGTTTTTGGGTGTACGTGTTTTGTTCAAAATCAGAGTCCTACCCGCACAAAACTTAATATTAAGGCGGTTCGTTGTGTATTTTTTGGGTATTCGTCCATGTCAAAGGGATATCGCTGATATGATCCTATCACTCGTCACTTATATCATTCTCTAGCTAGATGTTACTTTTCTAGAAACTGTTCCTTTTTTTCCAGGTTCTTCTTCTTCCACAAGACCAGTACCGGTGGAGACTGTTGTGGCCGATGACTCTATCCTGCCCCAGCCTATTCCTATTCTCGACTCCACCAGTGATCCCAACCCCCTTCCTCCTGTTATTACCACTGATCCATCGCAGGTTTATTCTCGCCGGCCACGCCCCTCTGATCCCCTGCCAACGTCTTCTCTAGATTTAGGTATCTCTCATTCTCCTTTATCTTCTGATGTTACTCCTGATATTATTCCTCCCCATTATCCCCCTCGTGTTCGTCGCCCTACCCCCCTCTCTCCCCCGCTCGTTTTCTTCTGGTTGATAATACTGACCATCCAATTTTCAAGTATATATCTTACCAGGGCTTGTCTGCTTCTTATCAGTCCTTTCTTAGTCAAGTTGATTCGGTCTCCATCCCTCGTTCTGTTCATGAGGCCCTCCAGGATCCTAAGTGGGTAGCTACCATGAAAGTGGAAATGGATGCTCTTCAGGGTAATTAGACATGGGAGCTTGTTGATCTTCCAGCAGGTGAGCGTACGGTTGGTTGTAAATGGGTTTTTAACCTGAAGTATTTGGCCGATGGGAGTATTGATCGATATAAGGCTCGTTTGGTTGCTAAGGGTTTTACTCAGGTTCCTGGAAAGGATTTTGGTGCTACTTTTGCTTCTGTGGCTAAGTTAACTACAGTTCACCTTCTAGTTTCCTTAGCTGCTTCGTATTCTTGGCCTATTCATCAACTTGATGTTAAAAATGCTTTTTTTAATGGTGATTTGTCTGAGACGATTTATATGGATCCTCCACCGAGTTTTCAGCCTCAGGGGGAGTGTTCTGGGAAAGTTTGTCGCCTCCGAAAGTCTCTCTATGGCCTGAAGCAATCTCCTCGTGTATGGTTTAGTCGGTTTAGCGATGTGGTTCTTAGTATGGGATTTATTCGGTTTCATTCTGATCACACGTGTTTCATTCGTCGCCAGTCTCAAGGGAGGTATATTATTATCTCAGTATATGTTGATGATATTATTATTACTGACAATGATGCATCTGGTATTACTGAAGTAAAACGTGACCTAGGTACTTCATTTGATGTTAAGGATTTGGGTCCTCTTCATTATTTTCTTGGTATTGAGGTTGATAGGTCCCGCCAAGGTATCTCATTATCCCAAAGAAAGTATTCTCTTAATCTTCTTCAGAGCACGGGTATGCTTGGGTGTAGGCCTGCATCTTCTCCTATGGACCCTAATCTTAAGTTAACTGCCAAGATGGAGGAGTTACTACCAGATCCTTCAGTGTATCAGCGTCTTGTGGGACGTCTCATCTATCTAACCAACACAAGACCAGATCTTACTTTTGTTGTCAGTGTTATGAGCCAATTTATACATTCACCTTGTACGTCTCATTTGAATGTTGTCTACCATATCCTTCGATACCTCAAGACTTGTCCTGGTCTTGGGTTTTTCTTTACAGCAGAAGCACAATCAGGTCTCTCCTGCTTTACAGATGCGGATTATGCAGGTTCTAGGAGTGACAGGAGTTCTGTCACGCCCCGACGTAGCATAATTCAGGAAAGCATTTAATTTCCTTTATGGACTCGTAGGTCGTGACAAGTGAGAATGACCAATTGTTCCTGCAACAGATAACTTAAAAGCATTTCTAAAGAGAAGGATACTAAATAAACATAAGCTCCAAAGTTAAACTTACTAAACTATTACATCAGTCAAGTCTTAGGCACAAGCCGCCTTATTCAAATTCTAATAAAGTGTTTATTACATCTCCAAAATAAAAAGACATAAGGAATATAATTAGCCCTCCTGGAAAGTCTCCTGACCCTAAGTAGCATAGTCAAAGTACCCTGGTTGCTCTTGACCTGGAAAATTTGGACATAGAGTCCAGGACGCATCAACGCCGTCAGCTTATGCAAGCTGGTGAGCAAAATAAACATATACTCGCAATGTATATATAAGCATATAAATAATGGTACAATTTAAACTGTAAAAGCAATAATTCAAGGTTCCAACTTCAACATAAGTCACGTGGGAATGTAGTAAACAATAAATATAAGACCGTGCATGAACAATGTTATATCTCATCTTACTGACTCTTTTCTCTCGACAAAACACAAGATCATATCATCCAAACTCCCTCGTTCTAGTACCTTGAAAATACTCGGGCAGCCACACTATAGTACAACGGGTACCAGGGAATGTCCAATCAGCCTTGATCCACGGCATCACACTATAATACCACCACGGCATACCAGAGAAAACCTCGATCAGTATCCGGAACTCGGGTATCAGGGAGTGTCCGTGGAGGCGTCACACACTATAGCACTACCATGGGTGCCAGGGAGTGTCCAATTTGCCACCATCATATTAAAGAGGTACCCTAAAACCACATCATCATGACATCCACTGCTTCGATCCATGGCATCACACTATAGTACCACCACGGCATACCAGAGATTACCTCGATCAGTATCCGGAACTCGGGTACTAGGGAGTGTCACTAAATACCACCACGACATACCAGAGATTACCTTGATCAGTATCCGGAACTCGGGTATTAGGGAGTGTCCATAGAGGCAACTCATACTACTACACAATCCCTTTTATTCTTTTCACACTTTTATCACATACTATGCATGCCGACTCCACCTCGACCCTATCATGCATGTCAATGTCCATGAAATGTAACACCAAACAAAAGTACGAGAAATCAAGTCTTTTTTTATCCTTCTTTATTAACAAGGTACAATGTACTTAAAATCATTGAGTTAGCACCCACGATCTAAATTATCAAGTCATATATGAAACAACAAGTAAATTCATCAAAAACTACTTTAACACGCTTTTACAGCTACTAGTACACAAGTATATCTACTTTGAAGCAATGCCCTTAAAAATGAGTTATAATTTTTATAGGTGAATTACACATCAAAAGAAAGGTCTTTGAGTCTAGTTTCAAACGCTTCGAACGGTGCGCGTTTTTGAGTTTTCTAGAGGAAGTTATGGCCGTTTTAGTAAAAGTCGTCAGTGTTGAAAAAGTGTCAATCGATTGACAAAAGTGTCAATCGATTGGGTGACATGTCAATCGATTGGATGGCATGTCAATCGATTGAATGACATGTCAATCGATTGAATATGTTTCCAATCGATTGGTAATCATACCAATCGATTGGTATCAGCAGTTTCTCCCCTGTTACGAATTTGAAGCCTGTTTTTGACCCATTTCTCAATTCTGCTTCAACTAAGACATATAATATATGGATTTTTTCATCTTTCCACGTAGATTAATAATATGCAATCAATTTAAACAAATACGGATTGTATCTCTAGATATTCGCGATTAAAGTAAGGGTGTCAAAACTTTAAATCAATGGTACGTCGCGATACGGATAAATTACTCCGTAGGATTCGAACCGTAGCTTATTGGGACAAAGATCTTTCATTCCCAATTCACGGAATTGATTTTGGTTAAGATTTATAAAACTCCAATTCTCAATCTTTAATGGTGTATCTATATATATACACCTATACACACATATAGCTACTGAAATACACATATATAAACATGGCGAGTGAGTTTATAATACTCACAGAGACGATTATACAGAAAATTAGAGGCCGAGAACTTCCGTTGTTAAATCCGTCGTCTAAGAATTTCTCCTCCGTTCTCTTAATTTTGAGATATATATAGCTATGTATGTGTGTAAGTGTATATGTATATGTATATACTATATATGTGTGTGTGATCTTGAGAGAGCAAGAGAGTGATAGAGAGAATTTGAGGGAGATTGAGAGAGACACGGTGAGTGAGAGAGAGACACTGTTATACATATATATAAACTGCCCAAAATTGGGCTCCAAGCAATGGGTAGAAATCACCCGGTGAGGTTGAGCTCACGTGCTCCCTCACCCAACATGCGATATAGTCGCAGATTTTAAAACAAAACTGGTATTTTACGGTTGATATAAAAATACAGAAAATTACATTAATGTAGGAATTAAATTCCCGGGTTGTACAAAAATATAGATATCGCTTTTGAAACCATAGAAAGGTTTTTGGAAATTACAGTTTGACCCCAGATATATATTTCAAAAAGAAATTAAAGCAAATACTCATGGGAATGAAATGCAATATTTATTAAAAAGAAATATTCATTTATTTATGGAAAAGAAAAATACAGGGTGTTACACTCTACCCACCTTAACAGAGATTTCGCCCCGAAATCTAACCTAACTAATCCTGAAACAACTCGGGGTATCTAGTCCTCATGTCTGACTCTAACTCCCACGACGCTTCTCCCTCGTCATGATGCCTCCACTGAACCTTAACCAAAGGAACGTCTCTTCTTCTCAGCCTCTTGATACTCTGGTCGAGAATCCTCACAGGTCTATCCTTGTAGACAACATTCTGACTCGTCTCTAAATCGTCAAAATTAACCACGTGTGAAGGATCCCTTATGTATTTCCTTAACATACTGACATGGAACACGTTATGAACACCAGACATCTTTGGTGGCAACGCGAGTCGGTAAGCCACTTTTCCAACACGCTCCAATACCTCGAATGGTCCAATGAAACGAGGTGCCAACTTTTCTCTTTTCTGACCGAAACGTACCACTCCCCGAACGGGTGAAACCTTAAGGAGTACATGATCTCCGACACTGAACTCCAAATCCCTTCGTCGCCGATCCGCATAACTCTTGTGTCTACTCTGTGCAGTTTTCATTCTTTCCCTGACCAGTGAAATCTTCTCATTAGTTTCTCTCACCAAATCTGGTCCCAATAATTCTGTGTCTCCCACTTCAGCCCAACACAATGGAGATCGACATGGCCGACCGTACAAGGCTTCAAACGGTGCCATCCCAATACTCGAGTGATAATTGTTGTTATACGCAAATTCGACCAACGGCAAGTGCGTCTCCCATGACTCTTCAAAGTAAATTGCACAAGCTCTGAGCATATCTTCCATGATCTGATTAACACGCTCGGTCTGTCCATCGGTCTGAGGATGGAATGCAGTACTCATCTTGAGCGAAGTTCACATAGCCTTCTGCAAACTTTCCTAAAATCCCGAGGTAAAACGTGCATCGCGGTCTGATACAATTGACACAGGCGCACCGTGCAGTCGCACCATGCAGTCGCACCACTTGCTGTAGGTACATTCGACTCATCCTTTCTACTGGGTAAGTCATATTATACACGATAAAGTGTGCGGACTTCGTCAGACGGTCCACAATTACCCAAATCGCGTCATGATTCTGTTGTGACCGGGGTAATCCAACCACGAAATCCATAGTTATGTGTTTCCACTTCCATCCTGGAACAGGTAAAGGTTGCAACAATCCCGAGGGTCTCTGATGTTCGGCCTTTACTTGTTGACAAGTCAAACATTTAGACACAAACTCGGCTACTTCTCGTTTCATCCCTTCCCACCAGAAGTTTCTCTTCAAATCCTTATACATCTTTGTTCCTCCTGGGTGTACTGTCAGTCTTGATTTATGTGCTTCTTCAAGAATATCTTTTCTCAAGTCCCCTGAATCCGGCACACACAATCTATCTCGACATCTGTTTCCTCCATCAGTCCCAACCTTCCATTCTGTAGGGTCCTTTTCTGACATCTTGGCGAACCATCCTTGAAATTTCTCGTCTTCCTTTTGGGCCTCGATGATTCGACTCACCAGTGTTGGTTGTACTACAAGGCATCCAAAGTGATGTCCGTCACTTCCCTCAGAAATCTGCATATCAAATTCTGCGATTGTCTCTAAAGCTTTCCATTCCCTCAACATCAATAACGCAATCATTCCTCGAGGTTTCCGACTTAGGGCGTCAGCGACTACATTAGCCTTACCAAGGTGGTACTCTAATGTAAAGTCATAGTCCTTGATCAGTTCCATCCACCGGCGTTGCCTCATGTTCAGCTCTTTCTGAGTAAACAAATACTTAAGGCTCTTGTGGTCCGAGAACAAATCAAACTTCTCCTCATAGAGGTAGTGTCTCCAGATCTTAAGTGCGAATACGACGGCTGCCAGCTCCAAATCATGAGTTGGGTAATTCAATTCATTCGGCTTCAACTGCCGTGAACCATAGGCGATAACCTTACCATCTTGCATAAGGACACATCCCAATCCTTGATACGAGGGGTCACTAAAAATAGTGAACTTCTCACCGTCCTTTGGTATCGCAAGCACTGGCGCTTTTGTCAATCTCTCTTTCAAATCCAGAAAAGCGCGTTCATGCTTATCAGTCCATACAAACTTCAAATCTTTCTTAGTCAAACCAGTTAACGGGGCTGCTATCTTTGAGAAACCCTCTACAAATCTTCGATAGTAACCGGCGAGTCCCAGAAAACTTCTGACTTTTGTAGCATTGGTCGGCCGAGTCCAAATCACCACTGCATCGGTCTTTGAGGAGTCAACTGCGATTCCTTGTTGTGAGATCACATGCCCGAGGAACTTAACTTCTTGAAGCCAGAATTCACACTTGCTGAATTTAGCATATAGGCAGTGATCTTTGAGAGTCTGCAACGCGATCCGTAGATGTTGCTCATGCTCTCCCTCTGACTTGGAATAGATCAAAATATATAACACCCACATTTGTGTTATTGCATTTGCATTACATTGTCATGCATGATAATGTGATGTGGCGTGTCTTATGACACTTGGTTGAGTGAGTTTTGACTCGCGAGTTGATTTGGGTGTCTGTATTAGAGAACCCTTTGAAACTGTGGTGATTGAGGATTTATTGTTTGTGAAGTCTCTCCGAGTATGAGACGGTCACTGTGGAACATTTTAAATGTTTATCTGAAAATAAATGTTTACCTGTGTATTTCAATATCTGTATTATTTTCTGTTTTAGAATTTATATCTGTTGTTAGATTTAGTATCCTGGTGAGGAAGAATGAACACGCTATTAATTTAGTAGGCTAATTAGCAACTTTGGAAACGTCATGTAGAAATTCGCGTTTTAGCGACCAAACGAAACTTAGTCGAAAACTTTTATAATTTTGAGGTTTCACTTATAAAGCTATGAATTAGCTGTGTAGAAAGTTTCAGAGGCTGATTAGGAGTTTTGAAAGCTCGTGGGGAGGTAAACGTAAATTTCCAATAGTCTTGCCTATATATAGGAAGTGATGACTTTAGGTTTTCATAAGTCTTAACCTAATTCCAAAAAGAGGAGGCCAAAAGGGGGCTAGAGGGAGATTTTGTTGCTTCGAGCTTTGCGACGCCAAACGACGACTTTCCGTCAATTTGTTTTTTCCCAGATTTCATATTCGAGCTCCTCGAGGTAAGAGCTTCGTTTTGATATATGTTAGGGCATGTTTGGCTAAGTTTTCCGAAAAGTTATTTTCTAGAATTTTTCATAAAAGTTGATAAATGGAATTCTGATCCATAGGAATTGTACTAGACGGACTTCTACACGTTCTTTGTACACGGGTTTTCTTTGAATCGGAGTTTAAGAGCGTAAATCGGAGGTGAGTGATTCAACTATGTTTTTGGAATGATTTATTGACATGTATTCATGTTTTGTGTGAATAGCATGTATTAATTCTTAGAGATATATTGTGTAGTTCATATTGGGCATTTATATTGATAAGTAGGCTCAATAGCACGGTGATATGTTTTGATTATCGCGAGTATGGTGATATGTATTTGAGCATGTTAAGTTGCTTATTTGGGTCAGAAGGAGCACGTGGTCACCGTGCCATTTTGTGGAGCTGATATAGGCATTAAGGTCGCACGATTGAAGAGAAGAATCGTGGGTCTTACCATTTCGCGTGGACTTATTGGCGAGGAGTCGCGGATTGGGAGTATGGACGGGCACGTGAGTCTCCGGCGACTAGTATGAAATGTAGAGATGTGAATGCGGACATGTTTATCATTCATGTGCATATATTGTTTTATTCACTAAGCTTTAGCTTAAACAAATCAAAATATATGTGGTTATTCAAATAACCATTGCAGGTGTTAATGCTGGCGAGGAATCGCAGAAGTGAGCACGAGGGTTGGGAGTTCGCTTGGGAGGCAACTTGAATGTTAACTTTGTAGTTTTGGGACAATAGGATGTTGTAATAAGACTTTGCATTGTTTTAACTTATGTTTAACTTCGTATGATAGAATGGATTTTAAATCGTTGTAATAGTTAGTGACATGTTGTAATCCTGCTTTAGAAATGTTTTCATACAGCTAGGATTACTTTGGGTTGAATTTGGATTGAGTGGTTGATCATTGGTGAAAGTTAGAAAGCTTTTAAACTTGAAATTCTGCATTTTGTGCTGCTGCCAGGGGAGCAATCGACTGATCCCTGCTTCAGTCAACTGGATCCTTGTATCTGTTAGCTACTGCTTCTTTTATAGCAAAAGCAGTCGACTGGGCCCCGCCTCAGTCGACTGGACCTCTAAAGTTTTGTGCTCATTTTTTATTCTGCTTGATTCAGTCGACTGAAGGTTGAAGGCCCAGTCGACTGGACCCCAGTCTCAGTCGACTGGAATTGCTATTAAACCCCTTTTAAAACTCCCTGCCTTCTTTCGTCGACTGAGCAGTCGACTGAGTGGTTGACTGAACCTCTGGTTTTAAAATGTGTTTTGTTTTTCCGCTGCGTGTGTTCTTCAAACCTAATTTTGGGAACGTTAATGAATTGGTTTAGCCTCGGTGGCGTGCCACGGGCTCCGGTTCCGCTATTGTGGGACCGGGCTGTGACATATAGTGGTATCAGAGCTTAAGTTTAGAGCCTTGGGAACGAGTGACATTATATATGATGAGTGACGTCAGTGGAGTGTGTAATTGTGAAGATAATTATTATCATTGTAGAAATGCTTAATGTGTTAGCATTTGTTGATTGTGATGAACTGTGCACATATATCTATATTGTGGCATAGCATGCATGGTCATTATGCATTGAACTCAACAGGGGAATATTTGAAACATTATGGCTGATCCACCAAGAGAATTGTCACCGCATTCGCGGATGGACCAAATCGTGAATATGGTGGGAAATTTCATACAAGCGGTAAGTAAAAGAGAACAGATGAACGTTCAGCCTCCATCAGTGGAAATTCGTTATGCCAATGCACCACCGGTACCGCGACCTCAACACACAATTGTAGAACAGT
This sequence comes from Hydrangea macrophylla, assembly GCA_033977485.1. NCBI lineage: Eukaryota > Viridiplantae > Streptophyta > Magnoliopsida > Cornales > Hydrangeaceae > Hydrangea > Hydrangea macrophylla. The sequence goes on along the minus strand of CM066992.1, from coordinate 49,669,521 downwards.
TTCATAAGCGGAAATCGAAGTTGTATCATGGACAGGTTGAGATAGACTTGGCCGATCATTGGATGATGGAAATGGAAAGACATTTTCGTCAGGTAATATGTACCGATGAGGAGAAAATTTTATGCGCATCCGATACGTTGATGGGCGAAGCATTGGATTGGTGGAACAACGTGCTTGAACAAGGGAAGCCAACCACGTGGGAAACATTTAAAGAAGAATTCAACAAACGTTTCTTTCCGCAATCTGCTCATACTCATAAACGCCAAGAGTTTGCGAGTTTGGTTCAGGGAGATATGACCGTGGGTGAGTATGTTTCTCGTTTCAATGCCTTGTTACGATTTGGGAAAACTACTGTTCCAACTGATAGGGATAAAGCTCGTAAGTTTGAGGAAGGGCTTAGAGAGAATATCCGTGGCCGTGTGGACATGTTACAACACCCGACCGTTTCTCTAGTCGAGGAAGCCGCCCGTATAGCTGAGAAGAGTGTCGACCGATATCGACAAGGGCAACAAGGAAAGAGACCCAATGACAATAGGGGCAAGAGCCAAGGGAATGCGAAGAAACCGTTCACGCTAGGTTCAGGATCGACTATGGGTAGTCAAGGAGGAAGTGTATTTGTTGGAGATTCGAGACCGTTGTGCCCGACATGTAACCTGCGACACAGAGGAACTTGCTACCAATTGAGCACCTCTTACTTCTGCAAGCAGTAAGGACACATATCCCGAAATTGTCCTTTGAATACAAACTCGACCGCACCAAATACCTTTTCAAATACAAAGAGCTACAACCCAGAGATGAGGGGAAAATGTTTTGACTGTGGACAACTGGGACACATAGCGAAGAATTGCCCGAGTAGGAGACAACCGGGAATGAGTACCGGGGCATTGAGTGTGCCAAGCGGATCAAGGGTAGAACTCGAGTGGATAAAGGGAAAGGAGTCGTGCAACAACAAGGACGATACTTCCAGCTCAGGCCGGGGAATACGGATGATACCGTCGTATCAGGTATTCTTCCTATTTGTTCGTATCCTGCACGTATACTTATGGATTCTGGTTCAACGCATTCATTTGTATCACGAGATTTTGTTAAGCATTTAACTGTTAAGTCAGAACCGCTAGGATATGACTTGTGTGTATCATTGCCTAGTAGTGAACCACTAGTTACTTCTTCAATATTTAAGTCATGTGAGATCAAGATAGGTGATAAAGTCTTTAGCGTTGATTTGATTCCGTTGACGGTGAATTACTTTGATGTTATCTTGGGTATGGATTGGTTGTCGGTTAATCAAGCCAAAATCGATTGTGAACAGAAACGGGTTAGTTTCTATCCGTCAGGGCGAGAAGAGTTTACTTTTCAGGGTAAGGGAGTGATTGTACCGCCGTACTTGATATCGGTGATTCAAGCAAGTAAGATGTTGAAGAAGGGTTGTTCGGGTTTCTTATGTTCAATTGTCGACACGCGAGTTCTTGGACCACTAATAGAAGACATTTCAGTAGTTCGAGAATTTCCAGATGTTTTTCCCGATGAGTTACCCGACGTATTGATTGAAAGAGAGCTTGAGTTCATAATAGAAGTAGTACCAGGGTCACAACCGGTATCCAAAGCACCGTATCGAATGGCACTGATAGAGTTGAAAGAATTGAAAGTTCAGTTACAAGAACTACTTGAGAAGGGTTTTATCCGACCGAGTGTTTCGCCGTGGGGAGCTCCAGTCTTGTTTGTGAAGAAGAAAGATGGAACGATGCGTATGTACATCGACTACCGAGAGTTGAATAAGTTGACCGTTAAGAACAAGTATCCGTTGCCGCGAATAGATGACTTGTTTGATCAGTTACAAGGGGCCCAGGTATTTTCGAAGATCGACTTGAGATCCGGTTACCATCAGTTGAAAGTTAAAGAGGAAGATGTTGAGAAGACAACTTTCAGGACTCGATATGGTCACTTTGAATTTTTGGTTATGCCATTTGGAGTGACTAATGCACCAGCTGCTTTTATGGACTTGATGAACCGTGTCTTCAAGGATTATTTAGATGAGTTCGTTATCGTGTTCATAGATGACATCCTAATCTACTCTAAAAGCGTTGGAGATCACGAGCATCATTTGCGATTAGCTTTACAACGATTGCGTGAAAAGAGATTATTCGGCAAATTGAAGAAGTGTGAGTTTTGGTTGACCGAGATAGCTTTTCTTGGACATATAGTGTCGGCAAAAGGAATTTCTGTAGACCCTCAGAAGATAGAAGCAGTTACCAACTGGGTGAGACCAACGAACGTGACAGACATCAGAAGTTTCCTAGGATTAGCTGGGTATTATCGGAGATTTGTAAAAGACTTTTCGCGTATAGCAATGCCGATGACACAGTTAATGAGGAAAGATATTGCTTTTGTTTGGAGTCCGAAATGTGAAGAAAGTTTTCAAGAGTTGAAAGGTCGACTAGTGAAAGCACCAATTTTAGCCGTTCCGTCAGGGACTGAAGGATTTATTATTTACAGTGATGCTTCATATAGAGGTTTAGGTTGCGTTCTTATGCAAGGTGATAAAGTTATTGCATATGCGTCAAGACAACTTAGACCGCACGAGAAGAATTATCCAACACATGATCTAGAATTGGCCGCCGTGATTTTTGCATTGAAGATTTGGCGTCATTACCTATACGGGGAGAAATGTGAGATCTATACGGATCACAAGAGTTTGAAGTACCTGTTTACACAACGAGATTTGAACATGAGGCAAAGGAGATGGCTAGAGTTGATGAAGGACTATGATTTGTCGATTCAATATCATCCGGGCAAGGCGAATGTAGTCGCCGATGCTCTTAGTCGCAAAGTACCAACCAACACCGCATCAGATTTGACTTCTCAGAAAGAACTGATACGAGATATGGAGAATTTAGAGCTTGAAGTGATACCGAGGATTGAAAGTGGCTTGATGTCGACGATGGTGGCACAACCACTCTTGATTCACGAGATCGCAGAGAAACAACTTCAAGATGTGGCTTTGAAGAAGATTTGTGATGAGATTCCGATGGGCAAACAACCGGGATTTACTTTTGAGAATGATGTTTTGAGATTGAGAGGTAGAATTTGTGTACCTAGTAAGAAAGAGTTGAAGCAAAACATCCTAAAGGAAGCACACAACACAAAGTATACCGTTCACCCGGGAAACACCAAGATGTATAGAGACTTGAGACATGTTTATTGGTGGCCGGGAATGAAGAGAGAAATAGCACGCTATGTTTCACGATGTACGAGTTGTCAACAAGTAAAGGCCAAACGCCAAGTACCCTCGGGATTATTACAACCGTTACCGATAGCCGAGTGGAAATGGGAGCACATAACAATGGATTTTGTTAGTGGGTTTCTGAGGTCGAAGAGATCAAATACTATTATTTAGGTGATTGTTGACCGTTTGACGAAGTCGTCGCACTTCCTACCACTTCGAACAACTAAACCAATGACGTTAGCTAAGTTGTATATTCGCGAAATTGTGAGACTACATGGTATTCCAGTTTCTATCGTTTCAGATAGGGATAGTAGTTTTACATCGAAGTTTTGGAGAGCCTTGCAAGAAGCAATGGGTATCAAATTACACTTTAGTACCGCTTTTCATCCTCAGACCGATGGTCAATCAGAGAGAGTAATCCAGATTTTGGAAGACATGCTTAGGCTATGTGTACTTGATTTTCAGGGTGATTGGGAAGACCATTTGCCATTGATTGAGTTTGCATATAACAACAGTTTTCAGTCGAGTATTGGAATGGCTCCTTATTGAAGCTTTATATGGTCGTGTATGTCGTTCACCAATTAGTTGGACAGAAGTGGGAGAAAGAATGATTGAAGGGCCGCAAATTGTACAAGAGACGACGGATAAGATAAAGGTAATTCGACAACGGTTATTGACAGCTCAGAGTAGGTATAAGAGTTATGCCGATAAGCGTAGACGACCGTTGGAATTTGACGTAGGAGACTTGGTGTATTTGAAGGTGTCACCTTCAAAGGGGATAACCACATTTGTAGGACCTTTTGAAATCATTGGAAAGGTTGGACCCGTAGCTTATCGTTTGGACTTGCCGAGCGAGTATGCTCAAGTTCATAATGTGTTTCATGTATCGTTGTTACGCAAACAATTAGTGGAAGATAGAGATCAAGTGATGACTCCGACATCGAATGAGATTCAGAGTGATTTAACGTATGTCGCATATCCAGTAGAGATCTTAGACCGGAAGGATCAAGTCTTACGAAATAAAGTAATATCGAAAGTGAAAGTGTTATGGCGTAGCCAAACTATGGAAGGGATGACGTGGGAGATAGAAGATGAGATGCGTACTCAGTATCCGCACCTTTTTGAGACAAGAGGTACAAGTTTGGGGACAAACTTCTTTTAAGGGGGGGAGTATTATAACACCCACATTTGTGTTATTGCATTTGCATTACATTGTCATGCATGATAATGTGATGTGGCGTGTCTTATGACACTTGGTTGAGTGAGTTTTGACTCACGAGTTGATTTGGGTGTCTGTATTAGAGAACCCTTTGAAACTGTGGTGATTGAGGATTTATTGTTTGTGAAGTCTCTCCGAGTATGAGACGGTCACTGTGGAACATTTTAAATGTTTATCTGAAAATAAATGTTTACCTGTGTATTTCAATATCTGTATTATTTTCTGTTTTAGAATTTATTTCTGTTGTTAGATTTAGTATCCTGGTGAGGACGAATGAACACACTATTAATTTAGTAGGCTAATTAGCAACTTCGGAAACGTCATGTAGAAATTCGCGTTTTAGCGACCAAACAAAACTTAGTCGAAAACTTTTATAATTTTGAGGTTTCACTTATAAAGCTATGAATTAGCTGTGTAGAAAGTTTCAGAGGCTGATTAGGAGTTTTGAAAACTCGTGGGGAGGTAAACGTAAATTTCCAATAGTCTTGCCTATATATAGGAAGTGATGACTTTAGGTTTTCTTAAGTCTTAACCTAATTCCAAAAAGAGGAGGCCAAAAGGGGGCTAGAGGGAGATTTTGTTGGTTCGAGCTTTGCGACGCCAAACGACGACCTTTCGTCAGTTTGTTTTCTCCCAGATTTCATATTCGAGCTCCTCGAGGTAAGAGCTTCGTTTTGATATATGTTAGGGCCTGTTGGCTAAGTTTTTCAAAAAATTATTTTCTAGAATTTTTCATAAAAGTTGATAAATGGAATTCTGATCTATAGGAATTGTACTAGACGGACTTCTACACGTTCTTTGTACACGGGTTTTCTTTGAATCGAAGTTTAAGAGCGTAAATCGGAGGTGAGTGATTCAACTATGTTTTTGGAATGATTTCTTGACATGTATTCATGTTTTGTGTGAATAGCATGTATTAATTCTTAGAGATATATTGTGTAGTTCATATTGGGCATTTATATTGATAAGTAGGCTCAATAGCACGGTGATATGTTTTGATTATCGCGAGTATGGTGATATGTATTTGAGCATGTTAAGTTGCTTATTTGGGTCAGAAGGAGCACGTGGTCACCGTGCCATTTTGTGGAGCCGATATAGGCATTAAGGTCGCACGATTGAAGAGAAGAATCGTGGGTCTTACCGTTTCGCGTGGACTTATTGGCGAGGAGTCGCGGATTGGGAGTATGGACGGGCACGTGAGTCTCCGGCGACTAGTATGAAATGTAGAGATGTGAATGCGGACATGTTTATCATTCATGTGCATATGTTGTTTTATTCACTAAGCTTTAGCTTAAACAAATCGAAATATGTGTGGTTATTCAAATAACCATTGCAGGTGTTAATGCTGGCGAGGAATCGCAGAAGTGCTCACGAGGGTTGGGAGTTCGCTTGGGAGGCAACTTGAATGTTAACTTTGTAGTTTTGGGACAATAGGATGTTGTAATAAGACTTTGCATTGTTTTAACTTATGTTTAACTTCGTATGATAGAATGGATTTTAAATCGTTGTAATAGTTAGTGACATGTTGTAATCCTGCTTTAGAAATGTTTTAATACAGCTAGGATTACTTTGGGTTGAATTTGGATTGAGTGGTTGATCATTGGTGAAAGTTAGAAAGCTTTTAAACTTGAAATTCTGCATTTTGTGCTGCTGCCAGGGGAGCAGTCGACTGATCCCTGCTTCAGTCGACTAGATCCTTGTATCTGTTAGCTACTACTTCTTTTATAGCAAAAGCAGTCGACTGGGCCCCGCCTCAGTCGACTGGACCTCTAAAGTTTTGTGCTCATTTTTTATTCTGCTTGATTCAGTCGACTGAAGGTTGAAGGCCCAGTCGACTGGACCCCAGTCTCAGTCGACTGGAATTTCTATTAAACCCCTTTTAAAACTCCCTGCCTTCTTCCGTCGACTGAGCAGTTGACTGAGTGGTCGACTGAACCTCTGGTTTTAAAATGTGTTTTGTTTTTCCGCTGCGTGTGTTCTTCAAACCTAATTTTGGGAACGTTAATGAATTGGTTTAGCCTCGGTGGCGTGCCACGGGCTCCGGTTCCGCTATTGTGGGACCGGACTGTGACAAAATATCATCAATAAAGACAATAACGAATTGATCCAAATAGGGCTTGAATACTCTGTTCATCAAGTCCATAAACACAGCCGGGGCATTCGTCATCCCAAACGGCATCACTAAGAACTCATAGTGTCCGTACCTCATCCTGAAAGCAGTTTTAGGTATGTCTTCCTTCCGCACCCTCAACTGGTGATACCCTGACCGTAGATCAATCTTAGAAAAGGTCGTGGCTCCTTGCAACTGATCAAACAGATCGGCTATCCGAGGTAAAGGATACTTATTCTTGGTAGTAACCTTATTCAGTTCTCGGTAGTCAATACACAACCGCATTGTCCCATCCTTCTTCTTCACGAATAACACTGGTGCTCCCCAGGGTGAAGTACTTGGACGAACAAAACCCAACTTCTCAAGTTCTTGAACTTGTTCCTTCAGCTCCAGTAACTCTGTGGGGGCCATCCTGTAGGGAACCTTGGTTATAGGTTGAGTGCCTGGTACCAGTTCCACACAGAATTCTATGTCCCTTTCTGGCGGTAATCCTGAAATATCTCGGAATACTTCCTCAAATTCCTTGATCACCGAGATTGATGACACTATCACCTCTGCACTGACAACTTCAATGTTTGCTAGGCATCTGGTGAGGAACATATCACCTGAAGGGTTGCATTGGAAATCGAAGAGTCGATTCCCATTGTCCGTAAATGTGATCTTCTTCCTTGCACAATCCAACTTCGCATGATTCTCCTCGAGCCAATCCATTCCCAGGATTATATCAAATTCTTTCATCGACAGAACCACCAATCTTGCCAAAAGTTCACGGTTTCCTAACCGTAAAGGACAATCCTTACATACATGTAATAACTTGACGGTGGTCCCTAAGGGTGAGACAGCACTCAAAGCTTCATCTAAACGTTGCGTCACTATACCCAACTTCTGAATAATCTTAACAGATATAAAGGAATGTGTAGCACCCGTGTCAAATAAAACTTTAACATGAGAGTTAAACAAGGTTAGAGTACCTTCCACTGCTCGTTGCTCAGGCGGTTCCTCCTCATAAACACCTTCTTCATACTCTGTTTCTTCATAGCCAGCAGCCTCGGGGATAACAGCATTCAGGCGGGCCTGTCCTTGCTGACCATAGTTACCCTTCCTGGGAGCCTTGCAGTCCTTACTTATGTGACCTGGTATGCCACAATTATAGCACAGAACTCCTGGTCGATCAAAACGCCTAGGGGCTTTGCATTCTCGAGCTCGGTGGCCGGGGATACCACAATTGTAACAGTTATCATTGTTGTTTCCTCTTATCGCTCGAGGCGGATGCTGCTGCATTGCTTGTGTTTGTTGGGGTTTCTTCCCTCTGTCCCAAGTCCTTTTCTGTCCTTGAGGGTACGATGGTTTCTGTCTGGGATAGCCCTTCTGCGGAGGCTAATTTCCAAATGGTTTCGAATTCTGACAACCATCATTCTCTAACCCCGTAGCCAATCTCACCAGAGCTTCAAATGACTGGCCCAGATGCCCCATAGTCAGATGTCGGAGAGACAAGTTGAGACCCTGGTGATACTTCTTGATTTTCTTCTGGGGAGTGTCCACCATATGTGGAGCAAAGCGAGACAGACGCTCAAATCGAGTAGTGTACTCACGGACAGTCAGATTCTCTTGAGTCAACTCCATAAACTCTTTCTCTCTCTTGTCCTTCTCTTCTTCAGGAAAATACTTCTCGAGAAACCTTTCCTTGAACACCACCCATGGCATTCTCCTTGCAACTTCTTCCCCTACGGTCGTCTGTTCAGCATCCCACCAATCAGCCGCTGCATAAGACAGCTGAAAGATAGCCAGACGCTTCTTCTCCAGATCCGTGCACTCTATGGTCTCAAAGATACGCTCCATCTGGCGTAGCCACTGCTCTGCTTGCCAGGGTTCATCAGTCCCAGCAAAATACTCAGGTCGTAGAGCGCGAAACTCCTTGAGAAGCTTGTCTCCAGTCTGGTGGGTTTGCCTCCCATTCCCGTTGTGATTCCCATTCTGATTATTGTTCCTTGCATTCTGATCACTAACCCTCTCCAATCTTCTTACAAAAGCCTCAAACATTCCGGGTTGGATCTATTACTGGGGGTGCATCTTCAATAGCAGAACGATTCCTGAGATTTCTTCCAGCCATATAATCAAGATAATGGTACCTATCCATTGATCAACAAGAAATCGGTCAATCTCTCGAGAAGAAAGAAAATTCTAAACGATAGAAAGCGACTAAACACGGAATAAAGTCGAACTATCTTATCTTAATTCTATCTTAACGGGAGATCCTATGTGTCTTGGACAATTGGTCGAGCCATAACCTGGCTCTGATACCAAAAAGCCTGTCACGCCCCGACGTAGCATAATTCAGGAAAGCATTTAATTTCCTTTATGGACTCGTAGGTCGTGACAAGTGAGAATAACCAATTGTCCCTGCAACAGATAACTTAAAAGCATTTCTAAAGAGAAGGATACTAAATAAACATAAGCTCCAAAGTTAAACTTACTAAACTATTACATCAGTCAAGTCTTAGGCACAAGCCGCCTTATTCAAATTCTAATAAAGTGTTTATTACATCTCCAAAATAAAAAGACATAAGGAATATAATTAGCCCTCCTGGAAAGTCTCCTGACCCTAAGTAGCATAGTCAAAGTACCCTGGTTGCTCCTAACCTGGAAAATCTGGACATAGAGTCCAGGACGCATCAACGCCGTCAGCTTATGCAAGCTGGTGAGCAAAAGAAACATGTACTCGCAATGTATATATAAGCATATAAATAATGGTACAATTTAAACTGTAAAAGCAATAATTCAAGGTTCCAACTTCAACATAAGTTACGTGGGGATGTAGTAAACAATAAATACGAGATCGTGCATGAACAATGTTATATCTCATCTTACTGACTCTTTTCTCTCGACAAAACACAAGATCATATCATCCAAACTCCCTCGTTCTAGTACCTTGAAAATACTCGGGCAGCCACACTATAGTACAACGGGTACCAGGGAATGTCCAATCAGCCTTGATCCACGGCATCACACTATAATACGACCACGGCATACCAGAGAAAACCTCGATCAGTATCCGGAACTCGGGTATCAGGGAGTGTCCGTGGAGACGTCACACACTATAGCACTACCATGGGTGCCAGGGAGTGTCCAATTTGCCACCGTCATATTAAAGAGGTACCCTAAAACCACATCATCACAACATCCACTGCTTCGATCCATGGCATCACACTATAGTACCACCACGGCATACCAGAGATTACCTCGATCAGTATCCGGAACTCGGGTACTAGGGAGTGTCACTATAATACCACCACGGCATACCAGAGATTACCTCGATCAGTATCCAGAACTCGGGTATTAGGGAGTGTCCATAGAGGCAACTCATACTACTACATAATCCCTTTTATTCTTTTCACACTTTTCTCACATACTATGCATGCCGACTCCACTTCGACCCTATCATGCATGTCAATGTCCATGAAATGTAACACCAAACAAAAGTACGAGAAATCAAGTCTTTTTTTATCCTTCTTTATTAACAAGGTACAATGTACTTAAAATCATTGAGTTAGCACCCACGATCTAAATTATCAAGTCATATATGAAACAACAAGTAAATTCATCAAAAACTACTTTAACACGCTTTTACAGCTACTAGTACACAAGTATATCTACTTTGAAGCAATGCCCTTAAAAATGAGCTATAATTTTTATAGGTGAATTACACATCAAAAGAAAGGTCTTTGAGTCTAGTTTCCAACGCTTCGAACGGTGCGCGTTTTCGAGTTTTCTAGAGAAAGTTATGGCCGTTTTAGTAAAAGTCGTCAGTGTTGAAAAAGTGTCAATCGATTGACAAAAGTGTCAATCGATTGGGTGACATGTCAATCGATTGGGTGACATGTCAATCGATTGGATGGCATGTCAATCGATTGAATGACATGTCAATCGATTGAATATGTTTCCAATCGATTGGTAATCATACCAATCGATTGGTATCAGCAGTTTCTCCCCTGTTACGAATTTGAAGCCTGTTTTTGACCCATTTCTCAATTCTGCTTCAACTAAGACATATAATATATGGATTTTTTCATCTTTCCACGTAGATTAATAATATGCAATCAATTTAAACAAATACGGATTATATCTCTAGATATTCGCGATTAAAGTAAGGGTGTCAAAACTTTAAATCAATGGTACGTCGCGATACGGATAAATTACTCCGTAGGATTCGAACCGTAGCTTATTGGGACAAAGATCTTTCATTCCCAATTCACGGAATTGATTTTGGTTAAGATTTATAAAACTCCAATTCTCAATCTTTAATGGTGTATCTATATATATACACCTATACACACATATAGCTACTGAAATACACATATATAAACATGGCGAGTGAGTTTATAATACTCACAGAGACGATTATACAGAAAATTAGAGGCCGAGAACTTCCGTTGTTAAATCCGTCGTCTAAGAATTTCTCCTCCGTTCTCTTAATTTTGAGATATATATAGCTATGTATGTGTGTAAGTGTATATGTATATGTATATACTATATATGTGTGTGTGATCTTGAGAGAGCAAGAGAGTGATAGAGAGAATTTGAGGGAGATTGAGAGAGACACGGTGAGTGAGAGAGAGACACTGTTATACATATATATAAACTGCCCAAAATTGGGCTCCAAGCAATGGGTAGAAATCACCCGGTGAGGTTGAGCTCACGTGCTCTCTCACCCAACATGCGATATAGTCGCAGATTTTAAAACAAAACTGGTATTTTACGGTTGATATAAAAATACAGAAAATTACATTAATGTAGGAATTAAATTCCCGGGTTGTACAAAAATATAGATATCGCTTTTGAAACCATAGAAAGGTTTTTGGAAATTACAGTTTGACCCCAGATATATATTTCAAAAAGAAATTAAAGCAAATACTCATGGGAATGAAATGCAATATTTATTAAAAAGAAATATTCATTTATTTATGGAAAAGAAAAATACAGGGTGTTACAAGTTCTACCTCGGATTTTTGTACCTTCCATGGCAGCCATCTTATATCTTGGAAGAGTAAGAAGCAATCTGTTGTTTCGCGTTCCTCTGTTGAAGCTGAGTACCGTGCCATGGCTGAGGGCATGTGTGAGCTTCTCTGGCTTCGATCTCTTCTAAGTGAGTTAGGATTTCAAGTAGCAGGCTCATCTACTTTATTTTGTGATAATAAGTATGTCATTATGTTATCTTCTGACTCCATCTTCATGAGAGGACTAAGCATGTGGAGGTTGATATTCACTTTATTAGGGAGAAAGTTCGATCTAGTGTTATTGTTCCGAGCTTTGTTCCCTCGTCTGATCAAACCGCCGATATATTTACCAAGTCTGTTGGTCCAACACTTCTTCAATCGTCACTTGGCAAACTGGGTCTCGTTAATGTCTTCGCTCCAGCTTGAGGGGGAGTGTTGGAATTACGATATAATTTCGGGATTTTATTTATGTTATTTTAGGTCATGTTGACCGTTGTTAATTTTCTATTTAATGCTTTTATTTCTTTCCTTCTTTTCTTATTCTTGTAATTCTATATAAACGGGAGAATGTAAATAATACATGAAGCCTTTTTTACATATTCAATTGATTGGATTTTGATTATAGACATGGCTCCTAGAAAAGATTGAATGGATTAGCCATGTTTTCAATTGAAAAGACTATGATAGAAACCTTAATTATACTTGGCTTAATTCATAATTTTGTGGCTAAAAATGCGAAAAGGGTAATACTTCAGCGGTAGATTAGAACATTTTTGGCTTTTTGTAAGTGGATTGTTCTAAGTACATTATATATGCAAAGTTTATTTTTTGAGTTGCATGTAAGTTAAATGATTGACGGCGTTTGATTCGTGGTTATATTTGGGGTATATAATAGTTGGATAACTTATAATAGCCAATTAACCGTAATTTATAAAGAGCCCCATTTTAGATACTCGCCTAGGGCCTCAATAACTTAGGACCGGCCCTGCACATGAATAGCCGTGTTTGGTAGAACTACTCAACTACTCCCTTTGTATGGAATGGGATGTTCATGTACATGTTAGGTATCGTTACATTGTGTGGTCAAGAAGTTGGCATATAGTTTTATCTAGAGGCTTTTTGGCAATAACAGCGAACTGGTTTAGTAAATTCAAATTATTGGTACATCTTTTTGTGCATGGTGCATGGGATTCCATGCTCAATTAATACCTGTAAAATTGGTTTTTATTTTTTATTTATTTATAAAGAGTAATGTTATATACTTCTTAAATTCTAATTCTAAATTTTCATCTCAAATAATGTGATAGTGGGCCTACTGGACTTTGAATGAATAATGTTAAAATAGTACCATCGTTATTGAAGTTGGTCCTAATACCACATCATTGTCATATCATTTGGGATTAGAATTAGAGAAGCATAGCATTACTCTTTTATGAAACCATACTAACGTTGATTTTTGTAAAAACTGACTGAATATATAAATTAGTTGGACATGAATCTGATCATATTTTGTGTGTTCCCAAACAGGCCAAGAATATGTTTCAAGCTCCCTAACCTAAAATTCCATGGATTCATAATATATGGCTTTTATTCTTGAACTTCAAAGCTTAATTGTTATTTTAATCCTTTTTACCTAGAAAATTATCTCCTTTGATTTTTTTGCTCTAATATATATAAATTACTTAATTTGTTAATCGTTTTTACAAGGCAAAAAAAAAAAAAAAACAAATAAAATAAAATTGCTAATCCTTTTGAGACTTTCTTCTTCTTCTTCTTCTTCTTCTTTTATTTCTGTTTTTGATCAAAACTTTTGAGAATTTTTTAATTCACCCACTTTAGCCTTTTCATTATTAGCTTAACCTTTATTTTGTTTTTCTTTCTCTTTTTCATTTTCATCATATGCTGGTTAATTTCTGTAATTAAGAAGCACTTTAACATTTTTGGACTATTATTGGCTCCAACATAGATATACACATATGTAAGGAAAATGCTAAGTATACCAGGTTTAGACACCTAAATTGTTTACTTACTAAAGTATCAATGTCAATTTTGAAATAAAATATAAAAATTAATTAAAAAAGAAATTTACTTGTCCACGTTAGTATGTGTCTTATTCAGGTGTGTCATTACTCGTATGAATATCAAATTTTTTTAGCCTCTCACATTGTTTCGTTTAGTTTTTGTTTGCTCATTGCTTCAATTTTTAATTTGTTTTCGTTAAAGGGAATGATACAACAAACAAAACACGGTTATTGCTCGCATACAAAGGCAATTTCGGTGGAATCCGCTAGCATGAAGCTCAACACTTGGGGGAGGTAGGGGTGTCGACAAAATCGATTGAACTGAACCAACCAACTAAATCGATCATTTTGGTCAATTTTTATCAAGAGAGTGCTATAGGTAAACTGAACTGAACCAAAAAAAAAATCCAAAACCGACCAAACTAAAGTCATTTAATCGGTGATTGAACCGAATCGAATCGAACTGATGACACCGGAAAAGAGTTCAAAATCACAAGGGGGTGTGAATGATTTAAAAGCCGTCATTGCTTCATTTTTCTTTGTGATGGAACCACTTCATGTAGTTTCGTCTTTGGATTCTCTTTATTTGCAAAAAGAAATCACCAATTTGACACAAAACCAGATCCACGTGTTCAGGGCCGGCCCTGAGGGGAAGCGGCACACGCGGCCGCTTAGGGCCCCCCTTTAGGCAGGGCCCACTATTAAAAATACTAACCCAAATTTATTATTTAAGTAATCAATAAGTAATATTTGTAATATTTATGCTAATATACGGAGGGTCCCCATTAAGAAGTTCGTCCCTCAAAATCTCAGGACCGGCCCTGCACGTGTTTCTCATTGGACATCACTGGCATAAAGATTGTCCAGTCAGATGATCTGAAGCTTACAAGTATGTACATATAAGCATGAGAAATGCTGACTTACAATACAGAGTGTTTTAGCGACGAAAAAACTATTTTAGCAACAAAGACGTTTAGCAAAAATATGTTTTAAAAAGATTTGTCGCTAAAAGTTTTTTTCGGTCACTTAAAATATTTTTGTTAATCGCTAAAAGTTGATGTACAATGCTATCCTACAACTTTCATGTTGTAGGATAACAACCCCCTATAAATATAAATATAATAGTCTCTATATTTAGGGTTAATTACAGATACACCCCTTGTACTTAGACCATTTTTTTTTACTGTCGCTTATATTTCAAATCATGTCACTAATATCCTTGTACTTTGGACTAAAATACAACAGTTACCAATTCCTTTAAAATTAACGAAGCAGAAGATTGTTTTGTTGAGTATTTGCCACTTTAACCCCTTATGGCAAGTACATGTTTTAATTTGCTCCTTTTGTAGGCTCAAACATGTCACTAATACCTCTTGTGTAAATGCTTTTTTTTTTTCTCTCTTATACAATAAATTACAAAAAATTACGATTGGTATAAATTGTCCAAGATAGCATTTGGCCCATTGCAATTGCATAGGCTATTTTGTTAAAATAATTTATTTTAGCTTTTGGAGTTCATAATTATTGATAAACTCTAAAAATTATTGCCAAACATGGTTTATGTCAGTTAAATTTAATTGGTTTATGTCAGTTAAATTTAAATTTAGTCCAAAATACAAAGAGTATTAGTGACACGATTTAAAATATAGGAATAAAGTGAAAAATAGACCCAAGTATAAAATAAGTATCTGTAACTAGCCCCTACATTTATTGGCAGGTGATCATTTAGCTATCTACCGTAGTTGATTCGCCACGATTGGAGTCATTTTCCAGCAGGCTATGAACAACGTGTTTCATTATCTATGTATGTTGTCAAGGGGACACTCTAAAGTCTAAACATGTGAGTTGGAATTTGTTTTTGGAGTTTATAAGTTACCATAACATTTCTATAACTAAATGAAATTGTTTAATAAATTTTACGGTTCAATCACAAAAAAGTGAGTCAATTGTAATATTTGATGCGGCCAAAATAACGCTTTGCTGTTGAATGACAAAAGTAGAAGTTGTCGTCAAACCGACTCTAAATTTATAAAAGACTTAAAAGTGCAGTTTTGCTCACTCCAAAATTGCTCAACTTTTGCTCATCCTCCTTTTTCATTGGTTAATATAGTAGGGCTGAGTACTTTACACCATTAATTAATTCTCATTTAATCCGGAGTCCCACTGCATTAGCAGGAGAGGAGAATGAGCAAATATGAACAATTTTAGGGTGAGTAAAAATGTATTCAAGACTTAAATGCCATCAATTTTTTTTTACAAAAGTAAAGCTATTGTGAGAATCTTCTCATATAATAAAGCAGTTTATAACCCTTGGATGAGAAATCGGCTATTGAATTTTGGAGGATCTCGAGATGTATTTATGGTTACTATCTCTTCCAATAACTAAAAAGTACTTTCTCATATGAGAAGCTGCTTACTATAACTTTACCCTTTTTACGAGCGACAAACTATAGTCAACTAACATCACCACCACCTATTTATTATACAGTAGTTATTTTAAATTTAATCTTGACCAAACACTTTTGATAGAAGGTTCGTTAGTAATGTTATGCATCTTTAAATTCAAATTTTAAATTTCAATTTTAAATAATGTGATAGTAAGTCTTTTTTAATTTTGATTGAATGATATTGAAGTGATGGTCTTATCATTATTGCTAGCATTCAATCAAAATCCAAGGGACCGCTACCACATCATTTGGGATTAATTTTTATGATTAGGATTTAGGAAGCATATCATTACTCATTGGGACTACATCCTCTATCCTATGGAATTCTAATTTAAACTCATAAAAAATAAATGAAAATGCTTCACTGAAAAACGAAAAAATCTAAATGTTCAATATGTGCAAAGCAACATAAAAGTTGGGTGTGCTTTCACTTTGTGTATGTGTGTGTGAGTTTTTTTTTTATATCATTTAGTGGAGTGATTTTATGCGAGGACTTAAGTCTCAGGATTCGGAGGAGGGGACAAGATTCAAACCCTGTTAAGAACATGACACAGAGTACTTTTTTTTTACCAACTGAGCTAAGTCGTTGCTCATTTTTGCTAAGTTATTGAACACTTCAAAAGTTGTAGAAAAAGTGATTATCTTGCTTGATTTGTCAAAATTGTTTGGTAGCTTTGATTTTCAGTAAATTTATTGGCTCACTTATATTTGGCAAGACCTATAAAAAAAATTACTCATGATTTGTAAAAAGTCCATCAAATATTTTATTTTATTTTTTAAATCACTGGGCCATTTATTCCAGTTTTGGTCGAAAATACCCTTTTATGCCTAAAACTTCAAATTGTTATAACTTTTATTTTAGGAGTCCATGTGTTTGTAAATTTTGATATTTTGGAATCGAGAAAACAAATCTATCAAACAATACCAATATTGACGACTATGAAAATTCTGGTTAAAAAAAAAAAAACTAAAAATTAAACAACATGTAAAAAAAATGTGCATAAATATAACCAAAATATATTTCTTTTGTAAAATTGATACCATAGGTGCATAGATCTTGAAAAAAATACATAGAACAAAAAAAAATCACACAAAAAGTCCAAAAATAACAAAATTATCCGTTTGCAGACATATAAAATCCCAAAATAAGGTTGCTGATTACCTGTTTTTGTAAAATTTTCATGTCAAAATGCATAAATCTCTGGAAAAAAATATGAAATAAAAAAAAAATATATATATATATATATATAACTTCATCCAAAAGCCCAAGAAATAAGAAAATTATCACTATTAATATAAACAGATAATATCATATTATCTATTTGTAGATAGATAACATATAAGATTATCTGTTTGCAAACAAATAAAATCTCAAAATGTGGATGCCTTATATTTTTCTTGTAAAATTTTCAAGTCCAATGCATAGATCTTGAAAATACATAAAATCCCAAAATAATAAATCATCCAAAAAAGGCCAAAAGAGAGAGAGAGAGAGAGAGAGAGAGAGAGAGAGAGAGAGAGAGAGAGAGAGAGAGAGAGAGACAGGAAATCATGATTGTTTACTCCCATGTTATATGTCCGTCAACAAATAATTTCATCAATTTTGACAAATAAAAAGGAAAAATGAGGTTCCAAATTACGTTATTTTTAGTACAATTTTCAAGTCCAATGCCTAGATCTCGACCAAATACATGAAATCCAACACACACACACACACACACACACACACATACACACACACACACACAAAAACCAAGTAAGTTCTGGTTGTCTAAACTTGACAGATAATATTATGTTGGTCATTTTTTTGTCAGGTACAAGGGTAAAAAGGTTAAAGAGGGACTATAATTGGTACCACAAAATGGGCGAGGGGTTGAGCTCAAAGAAAAAGTGGCGTGGGTTTTCACTCTGCTCGCACACATTTTACCCCCTTGTGGTTAGGAATATTTTCACTTTACCCTCCGAGGTTCAAAAGTGGACACTTAACCCTCCATGTGGTTTCGGACTAAAGTGAAATTACTAAAATTTCTCTCAAAATAGGCCCACATGGGGATTAAGTGTTAAAATTAACCCCACATAGGAGAGTTTATGTGTTAAAATTAACTCGACGTAAGCAATTAGCCCCAAAGGTGGGTTAAATGGCAGCATTATCTCTATATAGGAGATTAACCCCAAAATTAACCTTACAAAGGTTATTAAGTGTTAAATATTTTTTGCCAATTTCAGAATTTTTATCAGTTTTGAGGGAAATCTTAACAGTTTCAATTTAGTCCGAAGTCACAAAAGATTAAGTGTCCACTTTTGAATCACAAGGGGTACAATAAAAATAGGCATTGCAACTTTTTAGGGTATCTCTTTTG
Source organism: Hydrangea macrophylla (assembly GCA_033977485.1). Classification (NCBI taxonomy): domain Eukaryota; kingdom Viridiplantae; phylum Streptophyta; class Magnoliopsida; order Cornales; family Hydrangeaceae; genus Hydrangea; species Hydrangea macrophylla. The sequence continues at coordinate 49,651,147 of CM066992.1, read as the reverse complement.
GTAGTAGCAAAGTAATAGTAAATATTGAATGAAACGGAGATATCACGTCATCATTTATCCCTTCTCACATATTTTAAAACTGTGCTGATGTGGAAGGATGATCCCCATGAAGATAGGGGGCCAGATGGACAATGAAGAGATTTTAATAATTAATTATACCACGTCACTAAATACAACCGTTGTATTGAATATTTAGCCGCAAAATACGCCATTTGGTAGTAATAGTGGTTATGTTGAAGTCTTGAAGAGTAAATAAACTATGTTATGTAATAAATTTTGGGGTTTGTAAGATACAATTACATCACTTGGTTCCCCCAAAATTTATGGAATATAAAAGTTGAGTAATGCTAATATGCTATGCTTTCTAAATATTTATATATATATATATATTATATATAATCAAAGATTCTCTAAAGAAGACCACCTCTTTTTATTAAAGAGAGTACCTCTGTTTTGACCATTGGATTGTGTTTAAAAACTGTGAAATGACAAAACTGCCATTAATGAAAACACGATCCGACGGCCAAAATAGAGGTCCTCTCCTTAATAAAAAGAGGGCGCCTTCTTTATAGCCTGACTGTATATATGATATGGTGATTATTGTAGGATCACTTCAACACCCTTTAATAAAAAATTAATGAGTCCATTATGACATGTATTTATAAAGTAGGGTTAATTACACTTTACCCTCCTGTGGCTTGGCCCGATGCCACTTTACCCCCATGTGGTTTAAAATTGACCACTTAACCCCCCTGTGCTTTCCGGTAAAGTGTCACCGCTAAAATTAGTGACCACTCGACCCCCCTATGGTTTGGTCTGATGACACTTTACCCCCCTTTGGTTTGGCTCGATGACATTTTAACCTCCATATGCTTTCGGAGTAAAGTGTCAAATTAACACTTTTTTTAGCGGTGACACTTTACCCGAAAGCACAGGATGGTTAAGTGGTCAATTTTAAACCACAGAAGATAAAGTGGCATCGGACCAAACCACAGAGGATAAAGTGTAATTAACCCTATAAAGTATTTGGGATTAGAAATTTAAAAAAGCAATAGCATTGCTCATTACTCATAAAAGTAAGTCCAATTATATATGTAGAATGTGTAACACGTGTTGAGGTCTTTTTGTCGGTGGAAGTAGGTCACTGTTCACTGTAAACTATGGTCTACCACCTTCAACATGAGAATTTATTCGGTGAGTCCGTCATGTCATGTTTGTATGTTAATATGGTATGATCATTTAATCTCAACCATCCACTTGTCTCCTTCTTTTAGGAAAAGATCACTACAAGTGGTTACTGAAATTTTAAATTTTAAATATGATAATCACTTATCCTCTCCTTCTAGAGAGATTATAACAAATGAGTAATTAAGATTAAATAATCACACCACATTAAAATGTTAACATAGCGTGGCCGACTCACTGTATAACTTCTCCAAATAGATTCTCCAACTAGTGACACCAAATTAAAACAGTATACTTTGTTACTATCAATTGACACCTACCAAATAGCCTTAGAGAGCGGAGATAAGAGGATTTTGGAATGGCCATAAAGGAGTGGTTGAATTTTATTATTGAATCAGATTCGGGAGCAGCGATAAACCTCATAGAGGACCCAAACAGAAGTGTTCACCCATTGTCGGCCTTATTGAGGACTATAAGACCCTCCTAAAGAAAGGAAATGAAAGATTGTTCTTTCTTACCCGTTACCACGAAAGGAATACATGTGCGAATTTTTTTGGATTGATCTCTTTGTGTTCCTTGTAAATCCTCTTGCCGGTATTGCCCGCCTTTCACTCACGGACAATAGTGGCACTTGTTTTGTGCGTTATTTTTTAATTTTTGTGTTTTCCTTTGCTTTGTATCCAAAGAATGTTTTTTATTAGTATTTTTTTTTTATTTTCCTTACACGGTTACACCTACCAAATAATTGTACCAAGTTATTTGATATTACTCTAAAATTTTCCTAAGTCACTTTTTTCATTATTATATATGTGACTGTCAATTTGATGGGGCACTCTTTTCCATCCAACTTTGGGACCACGATACGTACAGCATTGAAAACGAAATCCTTACTTTCTTTGTTTGGACTTTGGAGCCCAATGAGGACTTTGAAGATGAAAGGTGGAAAGAGAAGGCTTTGTATGCATTATAATTTGGACCTGACACTTAGGTGGTTGGAACAAGTTAAACATTACTAGTACAATATTCAATTCTTTGGAACATGGAATTCAATATCCTACTAGCAGTACCATTAAGCCTAGTTTCCAAATAAATACATTGGAAGAATCCTATATTATAGGCATCAGGTGGTTTAGTTATATTATACGACTAAAATCTGTGTAAAACTATCATGTCATTAACACATGCTCAGTCTCAAACATTGTATCTATAGTGGTGTTGTTTAGGTTGTAAAAAAATTATACCTAAATCTAAAAATATTTGACCCGTAATAGATTTATTTAGGTCTCAAAATATTGGAGCAACCGTTTAGCCTAGTTGACAAAAAGGCATTCTATTTAATACTCATACCAGGGTTTGAACCTAACCTCCTTACTTGGGCCAGACATAAGTATTTGGCTTAATACTTATGTCCTCCCACGAGATCACTATACCAAAATGATTAAAAAAAAAAAAATCTCAAAACATTGTACATACATCTAAAAAGATTACAGTATATTATACTTTGATCCTATGAGACTACCATATTACTTAACCGTATCACAGAATTCTTGTAAAATTGTGAATCAAATTCTCTGTTATTTACAGTGGTCACAATTTTGCATACTAAATTGGAAACACCAAAATTGGCCATTTCAAGGTGAAGATTGCTATGTTTCCCTATATTTATTTTAAATTTGAATTTTAACACATATGATATTGGGACATTCAATTATAGTGAAATAACTTGTGTTTTTTTTCCTTATTTTTATCAAAAGTTATTTGAAGTGGCTCCACTCTCATTTATTGATATTCAAATTTGAGACGAGGTTTTAGAAACCCGAGAGGTCATATCCTACAAGCTTATCACGAGGGGAAAAAGAAAAAGAAAAAAACCTCCAAGTTACTTAGGGACATATAAGTCATTTGGTGGATAGTTTCAAGAATTTTTAGAGTAAATTATGAATGAATACATGATTGGTAATGGGTAAGCAAAATTGGGTTGAACAAATTTGTTCTCAATCATTATTCTAAAGAGAGCATTTTTGCTCACCCAAAAAATGTTTCACTAATCCTCACCCAAGTATCCTATTAGCCAATGCAGTGGGACTCAGAAATAAATCATTTTTTGGGTGAGTAAAAGTATTTTCTATTCTAAAAACCGGATTGAACCGGCCGGTTGAGGTTGAACCGATTAAACCCTCAACCGGTTCAAGAAACAAAAATCCAGAAAATACTAAAAATCGATCTATTTTGTGAAAATCGGAAACCTCAGCGGTTGAACTGATAAAATCGATACTGGAACCGGAAATTCGGAAAATTTTGATTTTTAAATTTTTTTAATATTTTTTATCATTAATATTTATTATATAATTGTAACATCACAGTCCAATTTCAGTTGACCCAACGGTTGAACTAATGATCCGGTAATTTTTCAAATTAGATAACCGGTCCGATTTTCAAAACACTGTTCTCAATTACATACTTCTCCTAAATTTTGGAAAAGTTGGTGAATTCAAACAATCTAACTACTCATAAGGGAGAGTTCGTTTATAGAAAAATTAACATTCTAATTTTGGTTATTATTATGTAAATAAAAAGGACTTGTCATTATTAACGGAACACCTTCATACATTTCTTTGGGTCATTTCGGTGTTGTTCACTCTCATAAAAGTGGGCCTTAGAAAATTTGAAAAAATAATTTTAAATACTGAGACTCACTTCTATAAGACAGAGCATCACCAAAAGGACTCAAAGGAAATGTACAGAAGTGTTCTGCAAAAATAAAATAGGCTAATCTACAAGAGGGAGTAGTTATTTACAGTAAATTTTAGAACATAGGGGAAATAGTTTGTTTTATTCATGAGCAAAGGGGAGGTTACTGTAATTTATATAACAAAAATAAAATACTTATGATATATTGCTGCGTATATATACGCAACACAAATACTGAGTTTACGCCATTACTATCTGACGCAGCGACGCTTTAAGCCCTGCGCAAAGGCGAGAGAGAGAGAGAGAGAGATCTTCGATTCCTCTTTCCCGCCCACCGACATAATCAACCCACATAGCCATTAACACCAGGTATGAGTTCTCTCTCTCTCTCTCTCTCTAGTTTTAATCTACACTTTGTGTGGTTGAAGGTTTGAGTTTTTTCTACTACTGTAATAATTTTGTCAGGGGCCTGAGGAATTTCAGTGCGCTGTTTGGTTGCTGAGAAGTTGGAGGAGACCAAAATTCAATCTGCTCTATCTTCTTTTTTGATTGTAAGGAAATTAATTAATTACAATTGTTCAAGCTTTTAATTGAATTGATTTGTACTTTTCCACTATTTTTTATCATAGGATAGTGACGAAAAAGTGTGATTACTAGTAATAATCTTAACGCCAATGAAGAGCATTAAGTTTTTTTTTTTTTTTTTATTATTTTTTTTTCCGTTAGGAGGAAGCTATAGTTTGGTC